>OV702280.1:125007083-126257083 GCA_916181665.1 Avena sativa
GATTCTATCATGTCTGTGTTGTTTGTGATCTTGCATGCTCTACGTTTCTAGTAGCTATCTTGGCCAAGTAGATGCTAGTGACTCCAAGAGGGGGTACTTATGCTCGATACTGGGTTCATGCCTCTATTTAATCTAAGAGAAGCGACAAAAATCTCTAAAGTTGTAGATGTGATGTTGCTAGTAGGGAGAAAACAACGTTCTCTTTTTCATGGAACAAGTGTATTTTTACCTTACACACTTTTCTTAAAGCAGTTATCCGTTGCTTGCTACTTAATACTAGAGGGGGTTCAGATGATAACCTGAAGGTGGATTACTAGTCATAGATGCAATTGGATGGCAGTCTATGTATCTTGTTGTATTACCCATGCGAATCTCATAGGATCATGAATGTCTAGTATTGCATTGTTATGCCTTGCTCAGTCCTGTCAATAGCCCTACTGTAATTTGTTTACCCAACATCTCATGTTTGTTTATCTTAGGGAGAACACCTCTAGTGAACTATGGACCCCGGTCCAATCTTTACCATTGATACATATTGCACTATTACTGTTTACCTTTCTGCAAACCACTATTACCTTCCACACCATACATTTAACCCTTTGTTTTCAGCAAACCGGTGAGATTGTTAATCTCACTGTTCGTTTGGGCAAAGTCTTGAGTTTGTCAGGTGCAGGTTTCCAAGTTTCTAGCAACACCTTTGAGTCGTTTACTTCCTCCTTATGGTTCGATAACCTTGGTTTCTTACTGAGGGAAAAATTGCTGTTGTGCTCATCACACCTTCCTCTTGGGGTCTCCCAACGAATCTTCCCTGCACCATCAGAGCTCGACGTGGTGAGTGTGTGCGGAGGCTTCGAACACAACGGGTGCGGAGATTGCCGTTGTTTGCTTCTTCAGGATCGAGGGGTCATCATTATCGATCTTGTTAGGGATGACCCCTTAAGGAGGCCCAATCTTTCACGAATCCCATGAAAATCGAGGAGGGAGTGAGGGGGATGAGGGGGAGATGAAATCCACGAACTCACATGCGAAGAACTCGATGAACACACACACACACAAAAAGAAGATACAAGCCGATCGCTCATGCCGGTGGCAACCGGTCCAACACAATCTCTAGGATCGGCGTTGGGCAAGACACTCTCCCATGGCCAACAACGGGGGTGAGAGGCTTGATGAGATCTTGACTTTTTTGAGACGGAACACCGAACTCCAAGTACTTGTACAACTTGAACGCACGAGGCAAAATCCAAGAGGAGGGGGGATAATTGGTGCTCCTCTAGGGGTGTCTTCAATTACAATTATCCAAGTCTAGGGTTTACAGTATAGGGGTGGGGCTATTACATAAACATGGGTAATTTGGGGATAAAACTGGAAGTTGGGGAGAATCTAGGGGTTACATGGGCCAGGCCCAAAATGCCTTTCCATGCCTGTTGTCGTGCGGGCCGGAGACTCCGGTGGGGTGGTCCGGAGACTCCGGTCTAGGCCGGAGCCTCCGGTCAATCTCTGGACCCGTCTACGGAGGGGCATATAGACTGTCCCCGGGTCGGTTCATAGGGTCGGATCGGGGGTCGGTCCGGAGACTCCGGTCTGGGCCGGAGACTCCGGTGTGATGAGCTCCATCAGCGGATTCTCCTGGATCTTCTTCCTTGGTGGCTTGGCAAGGTAGCAGTGCTTCATAGCTGAGGATAGATAGTGTAGTTACATGAAGTATCAAGCCATCCAAAGGCATATCAAAGTCACACGAGGAAAGGAGCGAGTTAACCTTAGCTTGTACGATTTTGGCTCGGGCGCGGGTCATTGGTCCACTTGGGGGACTAGGTGGTGTAGATGGAGGGGCATCCGTAGGACGGGCTGCATCATCTACCCCCCCCCCCCCTTGGAAAAGAGTCGTCCTCGACTCTTCATCGTTTACATCTTGATTCTCTCCATGGTACGGTGATAGGTCCTTGACGTTGAACGTATTGCTCACTAGGTACATGGAGGTTGGTATGTCGATGACGTACGCATTGTTGTTGATTCTTTTAAGGACCTTGAAGGGGCCATCTCCCCTTGGTTTGAGCTTGGATTTGTGATCATTGGGAAAACGGTCTTTGCTAAAGTGTATCAACACAAGATTGCCTTCTTCGAAGATTATATCCTTCTTCTTCTTGTTAAGCCTTGATGCTTGGCGAAGTACTTGTTGCTCGATTCTACCTCTTGTTTCTTCATGGAGTTTCTTCATTACTTGGGCACGCTTGTCGACGTCCATGTTGGTGCGGTCATGGAGAGGAAGAGGTAGGCTGTCGAGTGCGGTGAGAGGCTCGAATCCATAGACAATCATGAACGGGCTCCTCAAGGTGGTGGAGTGTTTGGCGCGGTTGTAGGCGAACTCGACGTGGGGAATGCATTCCTCCCAATCCTTTAGGTTCTTCTTGATCAACATGCGGAGTAGCGCTCCGAGGCTTCGGTTGACAACCTCGGTTTGTCCATCAGTTTGGGGGTGTGATGCGGACAAGAATAGAATCTTGATGCCGAGGTTGTCCATGAGTGTCTTCCAAAAGTAGCTCATGAACTTGACGTCGCGGTCAGAAACGATTGTTCTTGGTACACCGTGAAGATGGATTATTTCCCTGAAAACAAAATTTGCCACATGTGAAGCATCATTAGTCTTATGGCACATAATAAATTGTGCCATTTTGGAAAAATGATCCACTACCACAAATATAGAATCATTACATGTTTATACCTAGGTAAACCTAGCACAAAGTCCATGCTAATGTCCTACCAAGGTGCATGAGGAATAGGTAATGACATATAAAGACCAAAAGGATTAGACTTAGACTTAGCTTAGACACAAGTAGTGCATCGTTGGACATGGCGTTGCACGTCGCGCTTCATCTTGGGCCAATAGTAGTGAGTGGAGAGCATGTCATATGGCTTTTCACGGCCAACGTGACCCATAAGGCCTCCACCATGGCCCTCTTGAATAAGAAAAAATTGGAGAGACGACTTTGGAATGCAAAGCTTGTTTTGTTTGAATAGAAAACCCTTGTGCAAATATAAATCATCAACCCCTTTGTCTATTGAACACTTTGCCAAAATTAATCCAAAGAATGGGTCGAAAGCGTACAAAGATTTGATGTCATCAAGACCCAAAACATTTACTTCAAGTCACGTAAAAAGGCTTGTATTTTTGCGAGACAAGGTGTCCGCTACTACATTTTCTTTGCCTTTCTTGTACTTGACAATGTAAGGAAAAGGCTCCATGAACTCAACCCATTTGGCGTGCCTTTTAATCAAATTGGCTTGACCCTTAAGATATTTCAACGACTCATGGTCGGAATGGATGATAAATTCTTTGGGCCAAAGGTAGTGTTGCCACACTTGAAGGACACGAACCAAGGAAAAAAGCTCTTTGTCATAAATTGGATAGTTAATGTGTGCGCCATCAAGTTTCTCGCTATGGTATGCAATAGGACGACCATTTTTCATAAGGATGCATCCAATGCCAATACCACTAGCGTCACATTCGATCTCAAAAGTTTTTGTGAAATACGGTAAAGAAAGGAGTGGTGCTTCGGTGAGCCTCTTTTTGAACTCATCAAATGCCTTTTGTTGCGCTTTGCCCCAAACGAATGTGACATTTTTCTTGGTAAACTCGTTGAGAGGGAAAGCAATGGTACAAAAGTCTTTCACAAAGCGACGATAGAAACCGGCCAACCCATGAAAACTACGAAGTTCACTAACATTGGTAGGGACAGACCAATCTCGTATGTCCTTAAATTTTGAGACATCAACTTCAATGCCATTAGAAGACACAACAAAACCAAGGAAAATAAGTTTATCTTTGAAAATAGTGCACTTTGGGAGATTAGCATAGAGTTTTTCATGACGAAGGATTTGGAGAACCTCCTTAGCATGAGTAACATGCTCCTCTAGTGACTTGCTATAGACAAGAATATCATCAAAGTAAACAATGACACTCTTCCGGATGAGAGATCTCAAAATATGGTTCATGAGGCGCATGAAGGTGGATGGGGAATTAGATAAGCCAAAAGGCATAACCAACCATTCATAGAGACCAAGTTTGGTCTTGAAGGCGGTTTTGCACTCATCACCCTTGGCCATGCGTATTTGATGGTAACCACTATGAAGATCAATTTTGAAAAATATAGTGGCTCCACACAACTCATCAAGCATTTCATCAAGGCGCGGTATAGGATGTCAATAACGCACGGTGATAGCATTGATTGGACGGTAGTCCATACATAACCGCAACGTATCATCCGTCTTTGGGACTATAATCACGGGTAGCACACTTGGGCTAGTGCTTAGTTGGATCAAACCTTTGGAGACGAGTTAGTTGATTTGTCGTTCTATCTCCTTCATCTCTTCTAGGTTCGTGCGGTACACGGCGCGGTTTGGAAGGGGTGCACCGGGTATGAGGTTTATGCGGTGCTCGATTCCACGAAGAGGGGGTAGTCCATGAGGGAGCTCTTCAGGGAACACATATTGGAATTCCTGCAAAATAGTCATCAAAGAAGGAGGAACATTTGTCAAGTCATTAGTTCCTTGCGCTAGTCCCTTGCATATAAGGACATAGTGCAAGATGGATGGGTTGTTCCGCACTTCTCTCATCTCACTTTTGGTGGCAAGAAGAACACTATTAGTTTTTCCACTCGAGTTTGGCTTGTGGCTCTCACTCACTATAATGTGGTTCTCTCGCTCACCGCTCTTCTCATAAGATGGTGTTGTGCTTTGCGCCCTCGCTAAAGCTTTTGCATTGTCCGCAATTATTTGGCTAGGAGTCATTAGTTGCAAAACAAAAGTCTTGTAAAGCCATTTGAAGGTATAAGCGTTTGTGTGACCATTATGCAAAGCACGCTTGTCATATTGCCATGGCCTACCTAACAACATATGGCAAACCATCATGAGGACCACATCACTCCACCGTGTCTTTGTATGGTCCAATTGAGAAAGTTACCGAGACGGTGTGCTTGATCTTGACGGACCCTTGGTCACTTAGCCATTGTATATGGTGGGATTATTGTGTGGATGGAGGGTGAGGTTAAGATTCTCACACAATTCTGTGCTTGCAAGATTGTGGCAGCTCCCTCCATCGATGACAACTTTGATGGACTTCCCATTCATACCGGCACAAGTTTGAAAGATGTTTGATGTTTGGTCTTCATTCTCATTGACTTGAGTATGAAAACCCTTGTGACCACAAGCGATGGACTTGCGTCATGCTCACACACAAGTAGTTCTTGGTCATCTTCCAAATGTTTCCTAGCCAATGCTTCCTTGACCCTTGCATCAAACTCATCTTCACTCAAGTATTCTTCATCGCCATTGTCGTGGATGAACAAAACTTTCTTGTTTCCACATGTGTCCGACTTGTGTCCTTTGCCTCCACACTTGTAGCATTCACCATTGAATGGTTGATCATCCTTCGTGTATTTGCCACTTGGGGGCGGTTTTCCATGAGGAAGTGTTGGCTTGAAGGGAAGCTTGGTGGTACTTGATGAGCTTCGACTTGGTGTTGTTGATGTAGTGGTTGGCGCTTGCTTGTAGGTGAAGTACGTCTTTGGCTTGTTGTACTTGATGTCCTCTTGCACTTGACGTTCGGCTTTTGTTGCTATGTGCACAAGCTCAACCATGTTGTTGTAATTTTGGAACTCGGTGATGTGCTTGATTTGGTGGTTCAAGCCATTGAGGAAACGTGCCATTGTTTGTTCATCACGCTCTTCAATGTTGGCACGGATCATGTTGAGCTCCATTTGCTTGAAGTACTCTTCCATGGTATTTGACCCTTGACTAAGCGTTTGAAGCTTGTTGAAGAGGTCACGCGTGTAGTAAGAAGGAGCAAAGCGGGATCTCATATGAGCCTTCATATCTTGCCAAGTTGTAATTGGAGGCTCTTCTTTTGCTTCACGAGCGAGTTGGATTTGTTCGCACCAAAGTTTGGCATAATCATCAAACTCGAGGGACGCCATGGCCATCATCTTCTCAATGCTATAGTTGTGCATGCAGAAGATCTTGTCCACCTTGAGTTCCCACGAGAGATATTCTTTGGGTTCATTGTAACCGGTGAACTTGGGCATGGTGAATTTGAGCTTGCCGAAAGTTTCTTCTTCATTGCGGTTCTGATATCGGCGGTTTCCATGATTTTGGTGGCCATCTTCATCATCCGATCTCTCACGTCTTGCTTGGTGATGGTGGCGTTGCCCTTGCGGTTGTTGTGGTGCCACATTCGGTGGTGGAACTTGGTCCTCACGATGAGCTTGGGGAGCTTTCTCGTGTCCTTGGCGTGGTTGATGACGAGGAGGAGGCGCTTGGTCCTCACGACGAGCTTGGGTAGCTTGCTCTTGTTCTCGGCGCGGTTGATGATGAGGAGGAGGCGCTTCGTCATCGCAAGTTTGGTTTGGTCCTTGGTCATCATGACGACGAGCATAGTCTTGAACCATGTGGCGAGGAGGACGGCGAGCCGCATGTGCAATGGGCCGCTCCCTTCTTCATGATGCCAAGGAGGCTCATCATGGTGATCATGTTGGCGACGATGACGTTCATGTCGGTGATGACGCCTGGGTGGTCTTTGAGTCCTTCACGTTGATGGAGATCTTGTTCGTCCAATTCGGATGCTTCACTTGTTGTAGACGGAATATTTCGGTGACGATGGTCTTGGGGGTCCAATTGAGGTTGTTCAATTGTGAGTGCCCTTGGTTGTGGTCGGTTCACTTCATGTCTTGGAGGTCTTGCGGAGAGGTCACCATCATAGCTTGACGTTGCGGCGTGTCGCGGAGATGCTATCACTAGCGAAGAGATCATGGAGTGAAGGACGGGTCCATCTTGGTGCCTTGAAGTGTGATGGCATGAAGATCTTGATTCACGTGATGAGTGCCGTGATGAGCTTGAGTCACGAGATCACGGTCTTTCTATCCCATCAATGAGGCATTGAAGCTTCTCATCCGTTGCGGCTAGAGCGCGACCAAGAGCTTCATTTTGATGGCCGAGGTTGTGTTTCATAGCATGCATTTGTCCTCGGACCTCCTCGAAGCGGTTGTCTATGCTCTTAAACTCCACTCGAGATTTGCTAAATTGTTCATCTTGGCGCCGCTCAAGGGCATCACAACGGTAGTTGAATTATCCTCGAACCTTCCAATGATCCCATCTTGTCATGTATTGTGTGTCTTCCTCTTGAGGTGGCGTTGGTTGGGACGACTCACCATTCCTGTCCATGATGCAAAGCCGACAAGAATTGTATACGGAAGAGAATACGTGGGGAGTTAGCCTTTTACCTCACCTTTGAGATTATATCAAACCAAATGCCACACAACAGAGCTAAGAGCTTGCAAAGTGAAATCGCAAAGAAACTCACACACAAATAAACTACAACTCTCAAAAGCTTTTGGTGGAAGGTTAGGATTGTGGAAAGCCAAACGACCAGCCAAACAAAAAGGATAGTCAAAAGTGGATACGATCCAACAAAACTCAAGTCAAAAGTAGATGGTCATCTCGAAATGTGATGAGAACCTACGACTACACACACACGTGGAGAAAAATGGGGTTAGCACTACTATGAAAAAGAGCACAAAATGTCGTAACGAAGACTATGCTCGGTTGTCGTGCCAACTCAAGGAGGCCCACAACTCGTTCGCCAAAAGAGGATAAGCAACGGATTTGTGCACTTGCCTTGGTTGCGCTTTCTTATCTCTCTTTTTCTTACAAGCTTGATACTCTCTTTGTATTGGGAGACTATGTATCTTTCTATTTTTCTTTTGTTTTTCCTCTCTTTTTTTGATTCTTCTCTCCCTTTCTATACTACTAGGTTAAGTTTTGTCTTTGCTTCCACACACTCACTTTCCAACGACAAGTGCACAATGCTTAGGAAAACACAAAATGAGTTGCTCTCATAGGATAGGTACACACAAAGGAAGATATGGATAGAAGGGTTGACACAAGTTATACCTTAGTTGTTGACGATGAGCTTGTGTCGATGGAGCGGGGAGGATTTTGGGGTCTGTGGTGTCGAAGAGCACGGACGATGTTGCGGAAGCTATCTGTTAGTTGGTGACACGCAGACGGAACACAAACAACAAGCGGATAAATTAGCCAATGCGGAATAAGAGGCAGAAGACAAAACTGGCGTCTAGGGCCGGAGATTCCGGTCTGGGCTAGAGACTCCGGCCTGGACCGGAGACTCCGATCTGGGGCCGGAGACTCCGGTGCGGGGAGAACATCTCGTGTTCTTGAGCGGAAATCCACGCAAAGAGTCCTCAAATCCGCGAAAATTTGGCCAAAATTGGGCTGGGAAACACAGGCAAAAGCTGGACCAACACCTTAGACAAGATTTGGTCGGATCAAAACCACAAATAACACTCCAAAACGAGAGATCAGTCCAAAGGCAAATTGGGGCTATTTTTTGGGAAATTTTCGAATTTATGGTGGATAGAAGAAACATTGAGGGGAAATTCGTGATCAAACTTTCTCTTGATACCAATATGTTAGGGGTGACCCTTTAAGGAGGCCCAATCTTTCACGAATCCCGTGGAAATCGAGGAGGGAGTGAGGGGGATGAGGGGAAATGAAATCCACGAACTCACACGTGAAGAACTCGATAAACACACACACACGAAAACACGATACAAGCCGATAGCTCACGCCGGTGGCAACTGGTCCAACACAATCTCTAGGATCGGCGTTGGGCAAGATACTCTCCCACGGCCAACAACGGGGGCGAGAGGCTTGATGATATCTTGACTACTTGGAGACGAAACACCGAACTCCAAGGACTTGTACAACTTGAACGCACGAGGAAAAATCCAAGAGGACGGGGGATAATTGGTGCTCCTTGTTAAGGATCATGAGACTAGCAATTTATAGATACTCTAGGGGTGTCTTCAATTACAATTATCCAACTCTACGGTTTACAATAGAGGGGTGGGACTATATATAGGCCAGCCACATAAACAGGGGTAATTTGGGGATAAAACTGGAAGTTGGGGCGAATCTGGGGGTTACATGGGCCAGGACCAAAAGGCCTTTACATGCCTGTTGTCGCGCGGGCCTGAGACTCCGGTGGGGTGGTTTGGAGACTCTGGTCAATCTCCGGACCCGTCTCCGGAGGGGCATACAGACTGTCCCTGGGTCGGTTCCTGGGGTCGGACCGGGGGTCGGTCCGGAGACTTTGGTCTGGGCCGGAGACTCCGGTGTCGACCGGAGACTCCAGTGTGGTGAGCTCCATCAGCGGATTCTCCTGGATCTTCTTCCTTGGTGGCATGGAGAGGTACTGGTGCTTCATAGCTGAGGATACATAGTGTAGTTGCATGATGTAGCAAGCCATCCAAAGGCATATCAAAGTCACACGAGGAAAGGAGCGAGTTAACGTTAGCTTGTAGGAGTTTGGCTCGGGCGCGGGTCATTGGTACACTTGGGGGACTAGGTAGTTTAGATGGAGGGGCGTCCATAGGACGGGCTGCATCAGATCCCACCCGTATATTTCACGAGATCATCGGCATGGTTAGTTTCTTCAGCGATGATGTCATCGGCGAGTTGGGCGCCGTTATTCTTGCATTCTATGGCCATGTCTGGATCTCCGTGAACGACGATTATTCTGTGGGGGCCTAGGAGCTTAATCATGTTGTAGGCGTAGTGAGGGGCCACCATGAACTTGGCGAATTCCTTTCTTCCCAGTACGCAGTGGTACGGGCTTCTGAAGTTCACCAGCTCAAAGACGATCCACTCTGTGCGGAAGTTGGCTGGTGTTCTAAAGGTGACTGGAAACTCCCAATCGGGTATGCCTTCCGACCCGGGACTATGCCATGGAAGGTGCAGAGGGTGGATTCCACCATAGACTGTGGGAGCTACAGTCGCCTGAATGTATCGAGGTACAGAATGTTGATTGAGCTTCCATCGTCCATGAGGTTCTTAGGAAACCAATAGTTAGCCACCTTTGGCTTAACTACCAGGGCAACTCACCTGGGTACTCGATAATGGACGCATGGTCTTTACATCTCCATGTAATGCTCTGCCCTAGCCAATTTAGCTAGCACGGGACATCGAATTGCTGACAGCAATGGCGCGGGAGAGTTCTTTATTCTCGCGCTTTGTCCCCACGCCACTGAAAGTATGGAGAGATCCAACAGAATTTCCGAATGCTCCAGCATTGCGTTGATACCATGGCTGATTGGGGTTTTGGCCCACTCTAGCCTGGCGTGCCTTCTCAATTGCTTTGAGCATGTAGCAGTCGACAGTTGTGTGGGTGGCGGGTTTTCCTTTCCTGATGTGGTAAACACATGGTTGGTTCGGCAGGGCTGTGGGGTCGAATTTTGGCCGAACCACAGTACTACCACGTTGATTACTCCATTCGTAGAGATATTTGGCAGGGTCGCATGAGTCACGACCGGCATTAGCGACAAAGTCTGGCCTGCCATCGATGTTTCGTTTGATCAATGGGAGTGTGTTGCCGCATCGGAGGTCGTGGGTCTGTCCGCTATTTTGGCTGCTCGTGCGGCGCCTTCCACCTGAATTGTTGTCGGTTCTTGAATTGGGTCCTCCTATGAGTAGTGCTTGGAGATCTCGAGGAGGTTTGGTATGTTGTTCAACATTCGGTAGACCCGCTTGATCTTGGAGACCAGTGGTTCATACTGACACACATTTTGAAACAATGGATAGCCATGTCTAGGTGGATGCCCGCGGCATTAATCCACAAGTCATGCCAGCGATGAACCCAATTTCGGGTCGACTCAATTTTCCCCTGGATGCATTGATCTAGGTCCTCGACTGTCGTCGTGCGTGAGGATTTTTCGAAGTGCTTGACGAAGGCTTCGCGCATTTCCTCCCATGAGTCGATGCTATTCTTGGGGAGGGTATTAATCCACTGGAGAGTGGCACCCTCCATCATCAGGGGGAGGTATCGAGTTGCCAGTAGCTCATTGTGGCCGGCAATCCCCATCACCATGAGGTACGTGTCGATCCACACCATTGGGTCGAGTGTGGGATCATATTTCTCAAAGTCCCTAGGCTCTCAAATGTTTGGGGGATAGCTTTCGCCTCGTACTATTGGTGCGAAGAATGTTGGGCCTACTCGGCTGAGGCTGCCGCTACTGGCGGGTTTGGGGAGGGGTTGGCGACCGTTGGTTGGATTTGTCTAGGTGCGAGCAGTGGAGAATTATTTGTATTGGCCACCATACGTTCTCCTTGGTGATTTAACGATGTCGTCCTGCTATTGGTGGATCTGGAATAGACCTGC
The DNA here is from genome assembly GCA_916181665.1 of Avena sativa. Lineage (NCBI taxonomy): Eukaryota > Viridiplantae > Streptophyta > Magnoliopsida > Poales > Poaceae > Avena > Avena sativa. The sequence goes on from OV702280.1 coordinate 125,018,311, forward strand.
CTCGACGAGTCACAACCCACATTTTGTTGTTCGATGGCTTTGACCAATAGGGATTGCACATACTTGATCTGAATCGTGCCGTCACCCGTAGGGTTTAAGTTGGCGACCGCTGCCTGACTCTTGATGACGTTGTCCATTGGAGTCGAGTAGAGGGGGAGTCCATTGGCATCATAGTCCCATGGCGTGACTTCTATTCACAGCTGATCTAGAGGGGGTGCATGGCGGGGTGGTGGTTGACCTCCATGCGTAGTCGAGCCAACTGGTGGGCGAATGCCTTCTTCGGGTGTCCCGTTTTCATGGACCTCATGGTCTGGCGCGCGTAGGGTCATTTATGTCATTGAAATTCAAGGCCCTGCCCTGAATGGAGAGCTGGAGTCGTCATGCCACTCGTTGCTGGTGGTAGGCCAAGAGTTGTCGTGCGGCCTCTTATTCCACACAAAAAAATTCTGGTTCAGTTTTCTCTTTCTCCCTACCCACATTCAGGTCCACGTGATGCTGCTCGATCTCGTCGGCAGTCCTGGTTGGTGGGAGAGGGGTGGTGAAGGGGTCTACCAGTGGCTCGCTGTCGTTCTCCATGTAGATGTCATGATGGACGTCGGGGTAGATATCATCTACAGATTCTGACTCCGAGTAATAGGAAAGGAGCTAGATGATCGACTCATCATCGTAGTCCCCGGCTTTGGAGACCTTCGTGATGGAGTTGGCTTTTGCGGCAGGGACGGTGGATTCCACGGCCGGTGCTAGCGTCGCCGAATCGTTATCATCGTAGTAGGTGGAGTTACTATGGACCGAGTCGTCCTCCACCGAGTGGTTGTCATCGGATTGTCAAAAAGTACGCCATAGGGGTTCCTGTAGGTGTTGAGAAGATGGGGTGTGAGCCGTACGGTGGGCTGGGAGTGGTGAGCACAAGTTTACCTAGGTTCAGACCCGACTGCGATGAACATATCCTACTCCTGCTAGCAACCCAGTAATATATCGTCTAAAGCCAAATGTTACAGTGGATTACAAGAGTGGTTCGCTTATGTGGGTTGGTTGTGGTTGATATATGATCTGGTGCCTCAAAGGCTCCCTCAGGTCAGGTTTATATAGTCACCAGGTCATAGGGTTATAGGAGAGACCTATCCGGCTATGTTACAGAAGTAACTAGATACATCCTGGACATAAGTAATACTACAGGACTAAGTTAGTAATTCTTCTGTGCCTGGTCGTAGCCATAAGTGACTCCTCTTTCTCTAACTGGGCCACCCGTGCAACAAATATCTAACCTGTTGGTGGGCCACCCTGGTCAGCGATTCCTATGGGTATACCCGGAAAGTATATCCCCAACAGTAGCCCCTCGAAGTCTCGAAGATCCAAAGTCGGATAAATCGTCTAGCATGATGGTTTCTTCATCTTGAGAATCTTGAAGGGTTCCCGAAAACTTTATCCAGTAGTGTAGGATTCCGAGTCTCATTTGAGTCGGATATGTCTTCTTGACTTAAATCATTTCCTTGCTCATTTCAAAACATGAGCCTGATTTAAATAGTGTCATACTGTCTGACAAGTTTTCAGGGCAGGTCTTATCACTAACAAACATCCTGTTAGCACGACCGTTGGTGGGTATGTTTTACATGGAACAGAACACTTTTTCAATGCTCGCGTGAGAGTTGAGGGGGCGGAGGCATCACGAGGAAGCCTCGTCTCTCTCTCATATACGCGTGGCACAAATCATGTGGATCCAGCATGAATCTTGGCATGGAGGTTATTAAACTAGAGTTTTCTCTCTCCCAAATTAATACCTCGCTGCTCCATCATTACCTCCTCGTAATCCTCGAGCACTCCACATCCTCTCTCTTCCATGCACCCAAAAAACCCCAGCACCGCCAATCTTTGACCTCCTCCGGTGAGATGGAGCCATCACCAAGTTCTAGAGCGGCGGCAGAGGGCACGATGACGGTGTACGAAAGAAAACTGCAGGACCTCTGGGTCCCCAGCGCCATTTACAATGCCAAGCTTCAACCCATGTAGGACAAGGGTTACCTTGCCTCCAGCGCGTGGTGGAGCGGAGATGGAGATGTCGTCCCTGCACCGCACGACGGCGAGCTAATCCTTTTCAAGACATACGTCGAGCATGGCCTCAGCCTCCCACCGTTGGAGTTCTTCACGGAAGTTCTCCAATACTATGGTGTGCAATTCATAACCTGCCCCCCAATTCCTTGCTCGATCTTAGCACTCACGCAACTCTTATTGAGGGGTTTCTTGGCTTTAGGCCGAGTGTTATTCTTTTCTGGTACTACTATGGTACCCAGAAGAACTCCATCAGTGCCGAAGTTCCTTATACTACTGGCACTCTTAGCTTACTCTTTAGGAGGAACCATATATATCCTAGGATTAACGCTAGTGAATCAATGAAAAGATGGGCCGAAACTTTTTTCTAATATAGAGATATTCCGGCAACTGGAAAGGCGGAAGGTATTCTGGCCATCGTCGACGGTGCTGCTTCCCCCCAAGAATCATGGGATGTAGAAGCGCCGAAACTATCTGAAGACTTGGTCCTTTCCAAAAGGCGTATCGAGTTTTTGATGAAGAATTAGGGGTTTCGTGGATCCGACTTGATCCACTACTGGCTTTATCACCGGATTCAGCCGTTGCAGTAGCATGGAGAGTGACTGATGCACACGGTCACTGGAGACCAGAAGTATAGCCTGAAGGCCAGTCAGAATCACATTCTTTTGAAGGACTACAAGACTCGGATTCAATTTTTGGTCAAGGAGAGGGTGAACAAGAAGATCCCCGAAGTCTCCATGAAGATGTATACAGCCGACCGACCTTTGACTCCGGTGAGTTTTTTGACTTTGTCTTTATGCTTTTGCCTTTTCATCCCGCATCCAACTTGATTTTGCACTGATGTTTTTATATCTTATCAGCTCAAGCAGCTCTCTTAGTCTGAGCTTGCCCCTCTTGCGGGTTATCCTTCATATGACTCGGAAGCGACGGTGGATGATGAGGTGAAGGAAGTTCCTGCCCCTACCTACAATAAGCGCAAGGCCAAGGAAACTGTTGTTACTACTAGCGCACAAACGCTGTCAGTGGTTCAAAGGTAAGCACCTTGTAACCTCCAGTACTTATGTATTGTTTCTTTCTGAATCACACCTGACATATACTCTTGTGTGTTCCAGAGCTAAATCTGTTTTGAAGAGTAAGACCAAGACGGAGAGCAAACCGGCCAAGCAACTATGCCAACAGAAGGTTGCACTATCCCTAGATGTGCCTCCTCCAACTACGAGCAGCACTCAGACCTCACCACCGGAGGCTTCCTCCTCACTGAGCCCTGGCTCCGTCATCCCTGACGCCACCATGGCCTCACAAGCCATGGTTACCACTGGTAGCCAGGCATCCGACAAGGGTGAACCCACCAAGGGTAATGATCCCATGGTAATGTCGCTAGGGAAGATTGAAAAAACAGCTGTCTATGCTTCCATCGGCCTAAAATAGAAGTAGAAGGAAGAGATTATCAAGTTGGTGCAGTCCATCCTTGAGAATCAAATCCTCGCTTCGGAAGCAGCGAGCCAGGAGACAGAGGACGTCAAGTTGGAGAGCCTCCTAAACCGAATTCTAGTCCAGGATCAAAAGGTTGAAGCTAGAGAGCTTCCAGCGACGATTGTTTATCCCATCTCCCTTGCCGAGAAAGTTTTCCACAACACAAAACGCAGATTCGAGAAGCTTCATCTAGAGCGTATTATAAGTTTTTGCAACTATCATTATTAGTATTTATTATCATATCCTCTAGCCCCCAATCATAATGTCAGATAAAGATCGTAGCATAAAATCCGAGTTGATTCTTATAGGATACAAAATAACAATATAGTGTAGCCCCCAAGCCTCATGCTGGATTTTGACTTAGTTATAGTCGCAGCCTGAGTCTTAGTATCCGTTTGACTGTATTCCTTCTTTAACTTATCTAACATCCCAATTTCAGCAACCCTGATCTTTTATCAAAAATGCAAAAATTAGGGGGAATAAATTTTTATTATTATTAAGTGTTGCAATGTTTTCTTACCTGTTGGCTTGTGTTGATGCAACTGATTGTGTAATAGGTGATATACTCCTTAACAAATGTTCTTGGCTCCTCTTTAATATTCTCAAATGTTCTGGCATTCTAAATATGAGCCAAGACGACTTTGATAAAACCAACTATTTTACTAGTTCTATTAACAAAACTGTGGAGACCTATATATAATATCCTTGTGTTTTCAAGGCATATCCTTCAAATACTCTTATCTCTAGGATTTCCCACTTTGCAACACATCATATGGTGTCGCAATTGTTGATAATATCTCTCAAGGGAGCAGTACTCACCATTATGATCTTGTGCTCTTTAAAATAGTGTCGTAGCGTTCGGGCAGCAAAGAATACTCCATTGGCTATCTTTTGGTAATATGGATACCTTTGCTTCAACTCTGTTAGGACCTCGCTGAGATAATAAGTTGGACGTTGCACCTTATGCTTGTGATTTTCCTCCTCGCACTCCACTGATGTTACCACATTTATGACTTTGTTAGTCGTTGTGATGTAAAGTAACATAGGATCCTATGGCTCTGGTGCTACTAGAATTCGTGGATTTGAAAGTAGATCTTTCAAACTTTGTACAGCAACGTGGACTTCCTTGGTCTAGACATTTATCAGTTTTCTTCAAGATCTTGTATAAAGTTGCGGCTCTTTCTCCGAGCCGGCTAACGAACCGACTCACTACTTCAATGCAACCAGTGAGACATTGCACGTCCTCTAGGCGAGTTGGCGTGGTAATGTTTAGTACAGCCTCAATTTTGTCCCGGTTCACCTCGATGCCTCTTTCAGACACGATGAAACCTAACAATTTTCTGGCTGGGATTCCAAAGAAGAATTTCTTTGGATTTAGGATATTGTTGAATTTTCATAGGATAGCAAATGTTTCCTCTAAGTCAAAAGTAAGTCTTTCCTTATTTTTGGACATCACTGCTATATCATCTATGTATACATGGACATTGCATCTGATTTGGTCGTTAAGGCAACACTAAATAGTGCGTTGATACGTAGCTCCTGCGTTGTAGAGGTCCCAACCTTTAATAAGGTAGAGATCCTTGTGTTTACAATGCTAGTCCCTGGATCAATAGCTAGCATCCACAGTTAAGATGTAATATCAAGAAACAAAGGTCATAATACAAATTTATAACCAGGAATAAAATAATTAATTACATCTTACATAGCTCATTTGGTTATTTCATTACAATGTAGCAGAAATAACTATAGCATGGAGTCCTTCATCTTCAAAGTGCCACATGCAATCATGTTGGTTATATACTTGTAATCCTAATCAACACACTTCACTAACGTCAAACAAACCTGCAACATAATAAGTTACAGCCATAACGGTCAATACATTTGAATTGTATTGGCAACTGATACTATGGTAGTATAGTGGAGTCTATCATCTATATGCATTCGGCCGAGTGGATCTTAGTCATGCTTTTCTCAAAATAGATTGTCCTTATCATTTGAAAACACTAAGTTTTTGTTTGTCAAAATCACCCAAGGCATCTACCAATCAAAGATTGAAGATCCTTCAACCGTTGTTCAACCACAAGTTTCTAACTTAGAAATTGGGATGAGGAGATTCTTGATAGCTTCCATGTCTTGATGCTCAAATTGTCCATTGCCGGGGACACGGCTAAGTACTTAGATTTTACACTCTCGAGAGGTGGTGCACTTTCCCCACAAGACTCGACATGCATCGAGACAAGATCTTTCAGAAGCCTTCCCTTAGACTAGAATGGACGCGTTCCAACCTATCATCCCCTACCACCAACTGTCCATTTGGCTAAGTTATTGCAACCTATATGATCCAGGCAGAGCCCATAATGCCAAGTGGCTACACTTGAATCTTCTCAACATTTGACATCTCAAAAATCTTTGTTCCTGGGTGGCATTCCACAAGTGTGATACACTAGGGTAGTCCATTGAAATGGGCCCTGAGTAACCACTCAACACAAACCATTCTCACCATTCCACCTAGGTGATTTATTCACATAGTTGTTTTATTAAACAAAACACAAGTCCTTGACTTAGAAATATTCCATAGCATGAATATAATCCACCCTTGTTTTCTACTAGCTAGGCTACGCATGATAGTAGTAGGATTCTTAACTTAGGAAAATTCTACTAAGGTTTCATCTACTAGGATTTCCCATGGCATAATTTAAATTTAACAAAAATTCCATGCAAGTCCTACTTAGAAATATCAATAATGCATAGGTGAAAATAATGGGACAAAAGTATGAAGCACCACTTGCCTTTTTGGTAGAGAATATTAGTTCACTCCTTGATTTTTCAATAGTCACACTCTTCAAATTTCACTACAATTCAATCAAGGCACAAATTCAATCTACCATTCAAGCAATTCATCACATAGAATAATAAAAACAAAGCCATGCATGCAAACATGAAAAAGATTGCTTTATTTGGAAAAGTGGTTTATAATAGGTTATAAACATTAGAAAACACCTATTGGTCATTTCTAAATGTTGCTAATCCATTTGATATTAAGTTAGTGAAAATGGCCACTTTAATTCATTTTTGTTTTGCTAGAAATGATTTAATCAAGGTAATAACTTCTAGTGTTTGAAAAATATATTTTTAAGAACAAATGTTAGTGTTTTTAAGGTAAAGTATTTAATATTAAAATCATTTGCAAAAGGTTTTACCTATAAACCATTTTTAAACCAAAGCCATATTTTATTTCATTGGAAATGTCTTTAAACAAAGTAACAATTTTCTAGGGTTCATCAAATATGTTTTTAAATCCTAAAACTTGGTGTTTAGGATCAGAGAGTTTAATTCAAACCAATTTCAAAAAGGTTTTACTCAAAAAGCATTTTTAAAACATAAACAATATTTTTATTTAACTAGAACTGCTTTTATTCAAATATTTATTATTTAGCTTCACAAAATACACTTTTAAATCCATAAATTGGTTTCTATGGTCAGTAGGTTCAAATCAAACCAGTTACTAAAGATTTTACCTTAAAAATATTTCTAGAATAATTTTTATATTCAAATTATGCCTACACAAGTTTCTGCAAAACCAACTAAGTTTGCAGAAGAAATTTACTAAACAAAGTACATGGTTGGATAGAATTCTTTTTGCTGAGCCCATTGATATAAAGTTTGTAAAATTTGGACGTGTAGATTTAAAGTTATGCAATTTACAAAATCAAACATCTAATAGATTCATTTCTCTTTTAAAACAACACTCTAGCCACGTGGTGTGTTCTGATTGGACCATACCGTTTTGTTCGGATCATGAAATGTGGACCGCAGGATTAAAAGGGAATTGCACGACTCAGATCTAGCATACCGTTTCACTTAAGTGATTCTATTCTATCCATGCGATCAAGATCCAACGGCTGCTGTGCGTGTGACCAAGAATGGGCGGCGCTGTTGGCGGCGAGTGGCGGCGTCGCGTTCAGGCGATGGTGTTCCGGATAATACAGTAAGCAAGGGGGTGGGGAATAAGCTCACCGGGTTTGCTGGTTCGTGCTGATGCTCAAAGTAGTCTCCTTTGGCCGAGGGGCGCTCGAGGTTGCCGTGGATTACTCACCGGAGTAGCTCACTAGCATGGGCATGCTTTGTCGATGATCTAGGCGAGGCTATGGTGCATGCTAGAGAGAGTAAGAGGTGGCGTTGGACGCATAGGGAAATGGCGAACTCAGTACCAACAATCAGACAGAGAGAGGGGAGGATGAGGCTTATGGGAAAACGTCGTCGGAGTTGAAACAAACGTTGGCAATGTACTGTCGACGTCGTTGCCGAGTGTCCGGAGCGCGCTCAGGTGAGTGGGATACACTGGCAGGTGCAGAGGTCGATGGGGAATAGGCTCGTGGTCGAGGGGGCAAGGCACGACGGTGTCTGGCTGGAATTGGAGAAGAAGCTTCATCGGAGCAGAGTTGGTCTTCAAGCAAAATCAGGACGGCCTGGAGGCAGAGGGTGGGTGGCGTCTAGGGGGAAATGTAGAGGGGAGGTGGGCGATTAAGAGGGCGCGGTTGCAGAGCGGAATCACTGTGGCGTTACGGCGAATTTACGCGAGCTTTCAACGGCAGAAACGGCCGGGCATGGTCAGCGGCGGGTGAGGAAGACGACTGACGAGTGGGGCCGCTTCGTCAGCGTTAGAGAGAGGGAAAAGGTGGGGTCCAGGCGTCAGTGGCAGCGCGGGTTGCGTTTCTGGTGCGAAACGTTTTCTGTTGGGAAGAGGGAAAATGGGCCTGCTGGGCTAGCTGGGCTAGGTTGGACTGGGTTGGCTTGATTCATTTTTTTTGTTCTGTTTCTTTTTCTTTTTCCATTTTTATTTTATGTTTTGAATTTATTCAAATGATTTCAAACTCTTTTCCAGTTCAAATATTTTCAAACCTTTCAGCAAGTTTCTGTACTGTTTTAACATGTATTTTTAAGACCATTTTTAGAATAATTTCTTTATTCTTTTTATGGTTTTATTCTTTATTAAAATAAGCACTTGCCTTTATTCAAATAAGATTAAATATATTTTCAAACTCTTTATTTGAATTATAATTTTCACTAAACCTTTTCAGTAGGTTTTATTTATTTAATAGGTTATTAAATAATTCACTTTGAATTATTTAAAGTATTTTAATATGATTATTAATCATTTAATTTGGGAAAATGTCTTTATTCCAATGAAGTCAAATATGGTTTTAATTCCATAAATTTTATGTAGATGATTCTTTGATTCCATTTAAGTTAAGTAAATAACTTTTATATCCACCTTGTGTAATTCCACTTATTATTTTCCCATGATTTAATTAACCATTTCTATTAGGGATTTTGTCTTTATTTAATAGAATTGAATTTTGGTTAATGCCATATAATTTTATTTGAATATTATTTATCCTTTTATTTTATTTGGATTTGGATTATATTTATTCCATTTGCTTATGGATTAGGCCAAGTTTTAATTTGGCTTTTAAATATTCCTTATTTATTTCTTTCTTTCTTTATCTCATAAAATCCATATCTTTTTATTTAAAGATCCAAACTTGGTTATTCTAATTTGTAAAATCTTATCTAATATTTCTTTATCCTTATATATCTCGTTAGGATTATTTTTCTCACAAATTGGTATGGATTTTAGATAGGTGCTTTATTAGCTTTAGAAATTATTTCCTTTCAACTTATTAAATTCATAAGTTTTTATCCATGGTTCCAAATTGAATAGAATCAATTTCTATGGTTTTATAATATTTCTATTTGTCATTCTTGATCATTTATAAATGATTGTTGCTAATTTTTTATATGGATCAAATCCATGGTCTTAGAGAGATCTTGGAAATGATTTCTTCCATTAGGGTTTTAGAGTTTTGGTTTATTTTCCAAGTCTTTAAATTTCAAGATGCATTTATGAAGAATGCATTTCACTTGATTTTAATTCAGTTGGATTCTAATTTTTATTCAAATTTTGTTCAAGATGGGTTTTGATGTTTCCAATTTGAAAATAAAAAGTTTCTTTTCACCCTAAATTTCAACAATTATTTATTTTGTTTATTTATTTTTCACATTTCAAAATTTGGAAAGTTTTGGGATGTGACATGCGTTCTTTAAGCCAAAAGGCATAGTTTTGTAGCAGAAGGTTCCGAAAGGTGTGACAAAATACGTCTTTAGTTGATTCGAATTTTTCATCAGTATTTGGTCATATCCGGTATATGTGTCGAGAAAACAAAGTAATTCCGACCCTGCCATGGAGTCGATAACTTGATCGATTCTTGGAAAAGGGAACGGATCTTTATGACAAGCCTTGTTCAAGGCGGTATAATCAATGCACATCCTTAAATCAATAGGTCCTTTTTAGGGAAGAGTACATGAATTTCCACCCATTCAGCATGGATGACCTCTGCGATAAATTTGGCTAATTCTAGTCGGGCTAATTCTTTAGATATAGCTTTATGATTTACATCACCAAACGGTCGTAAGGACTGTTTGATGGGTTTAGCGTCGAGGTACGCATTAAGAGAGTGCTCGGAAAGCTACCTAGGTACTCCGGTCATGTCAGAAGGTTTCCATACAAAGATATCTTTATTAGCTTTGAGGAACTCGACCAGCACACTTTAGTATGCTAGGTCTAAGCCTACCCCTACGTTTGTCGACTTGAAGGGATCATATTCCTTCAGCGACGTCTTCTTCGTCTCTTCTGTTGCCTTGAACTGCAGACTCGGCTTCAACACCTCGTTCTATGTAGCAGGCATCTAGGATGGACCAGTGTTCTTCTTGATCTCCTGTTACTCTTGGGTGTGTAGAACGGCTTCAGCAAAGGTGGCAGATCCTTCCTCGCAATCTCGTGCTTTCTTCGGGTTTCCCCTAATGGTGATGATGCCCTTTGAACCCAGAAGTTTTATCATGTTGTATATGTAACAGGGTTGAGCCATGAACGCCTAGTAAGACGGACGCCCGAAGAATGCGTGGTAAGCAGTTTTGAATGGTACCACCTTGAAGGAGAGTGGCCCGGTCTGGTAATTGTCTGAAGTTCCGAATATCATGTCCAGTGTGATCTCAACCAGAGAATCTGCCTATCTCCCTGGTACAATGCCATGAAAAGTCACGTTGTTGTGATTTAACTAGATTTTGTGGATCTTCATGCGTGAAGCATCTCAATCTAGATTATGTTGATGCTTCTACCACCGTCCATGATAGTCTTAGAGAACTATTAGCCATCAATAAGAGTATTGGCGACTAGAGGATACTTTCCCTGACGATGTGTTTTCCTCGGGTGATCATTACGGTCAAAGATAATGGTTACATCCGTCCAGTCCAAGAATTTGGGGATAGCTAGAACCGTGGCATTGAGCTCTTGGAGAACTGCCTTTCTAACCTTAGCCAACTGAGTTCCAAGGAAGCAAACATATGTGTCTTTCTTTGTAGGGTAATCCTTCTTTCCATCCGACTTGGTATGTGCGGCATCTGCTTCTTACATGTAGAAATCTTCCTTGGCCTCCTTGCCTTTCTTGTAATTTTTCTTTCCTTTACATCACTTGGTTCTGTAGCCAGCGGATTCGCCTCTTTTGATGTCGTCATTGAAACCACAGTCAACATTGGTGTGGGTAGAACCTCCATTCCCATCCGTTTGATGTACACAAGGGTTGTTGGCAATGTCAGCCCAGGAATATGATTTTTTGGGCTGCTGATCTCCTCTACCCTGGACTCCGGATGTTCTGCGACCTCGTCCCCAGCCGCCTCCGCGCGCTACTCATCCTCCGGATCTGAACGTTGCATTGACAGCTGCGTTGTTCGGAGCCGGTTTATCTTTCAAGGTATTCTTGCGCTTCTGAGTTTGTTGCTTCCGCTGCTTGGCCGCATGCGGATTGGCCAGAATATTCAGCAGTCCATATGAATCATCATCGGCGTTGGCATATTTTCTTGTCATTTCTATCATATCTCCTAGGTCCGTGACATGGTAACGCCTCAGTCTATGACGCAATAATCCAATTGGGAGTCCTGCTATGAAAGCTTCAATCGCGGTTTTCTCGTTTAATCCTTCACATGAGTTCTTTGTGTCGATCCAGCGTCCGAGGTAATATCGACATGTTTCTCCGGGTGTTTGAGTCCAACGCTACAAGTATCTCACTATGCAGGGCTTCCTTTATGTTCCCTCGAAGTTTGAAAAGAACGCACTTTTGCATATCATACCAGTTGTGAATCGCGTTCTCTAGTATTTCATTGAGCCATGATCGATCCGTCTTCTGCAACATGAGTGGGAGATATCGAACTACGACCATGCTGTTTCTTCCTTTTGCGATGGAAAAATCCTGGAAGAAATCCTGAAGCCAACTATCTTGCCGAGCTGCATTGTCGAAGGGTTGAATGTGTTTGATAATGTCGAAGTCAACCAGATTTTTTTTACGGATACATGCACCAAAGAATTTGGGTCCCATATACACGTCCTCCTCCTCATACCGCTATGCTGCCATATTGGCTCATGTCTTCTGCGTGGTGGCGGAGTCGGATTCCTGCTTCTTCTTCCACGCTCGTCGCCTCCTCCCCTACGGCTCCCATGGCTGCGATGAGATCCTTCATGATTGCGGCTATGCCATGATGGTGGCTCTGGTGGGTTATTTCCAGCTGAGTAGCACGGTCCTAGAGCCTCATTATGCTAGCTCCATGGTTGATTTCGTAGGGCTCTGTCACTGCTCGACTCAGGAGGATCCGGGTCGTTTCTTCATATGGCATTGTCATTATGAGTAGGCTCAGCCAGACGGCTGGGGGGTGGCATTCTTAGCCGATCCTGTTCTCACTGGCGGCGCACCTCCGGGTCTTTCCTATGGCAATTATTCTAACGACGATGGGTTTGTTGAGGTACCAATGCCCTGATGGCACCTTGAGACACAACCGGAATAACTCCTGACCAATCCCGCGCGGTCCTGCGATGATGACCGTTTGATCCGGTCCTTGAGTTTTCTTATTCCCGGGGATGATGACGTTGGTCCGTATCCCCGCGAGGTCTTTCATCAGCATTTTCGCATGCGTCAGTGTGGAAAAATTCCTACCTTGAAGCCAGCTTGCCACTGAATGATGCGGCTGTCTTTTGCTGTTTCAATCCCTTGTCTAGCAATGCTACGCACTACTGGACCTATTCCGGAGACGGATTATTGGCGAGGATGGCTCGAGCGGCTGCAGCGTTCTCCACTACCGTGTTGTAGACTCAGATCCTCTCTCGGATTTTAATGCCAAATAAATCTTTGTGGACATCCGGGTTCCTATTAGCAAGAACCGGACCTGCCTATTTGATGTCTATCTGATGTCTAAGCTCGAAAATGCGCATAACTTCTTCGAGCAAAAACAAGCGAAGCTTTTCCAGGTCCATAGTCCTTTTCTCCAGCTCCTTCGGAGTTAGATCCGAAGTAGTTGGGATTGGTATCATGATTGCATCTCCGTCGATTTCACGTGCACCCTTAGTGACAACGTGTTCGTCTGTAGGAGGATTTATAGGTGTGGGATTAACCAGGTCTCCGTCCTGGTTCTCCATCTCAATCTCTTCGTCAACTTCTTACTTCTTGGCTTCCTCAACCGGCCCTGCCGGTGTCGGGTTCTTGTTCTTCTTCTTTGACTGCCGAGTAGCTATAATGTGTGTACTGGTGGCAAAGACAGCTTTCGTTCCTATACCGGGAGATAAACTTCCATCTGTACTTTCTGTCCTGGTTGGCTTCTAGACCTCGAACGAATCTTTAGCGTCCATGTCATCTTGCGAGGTGTAGTCTTCGTCTGTTCTATTATACGGACTCGGAGGGTTCTCCTGCTCACCTATTCTGGCTTGGAGGGGTACTCTTCTTCGTATGATGCCATCTCCTTCTCGAAGTCTCGGAGTTCCTGTGACATTAGTAATTCCTGAGGGGAAGCAGGTAACTTAGTATTTTCTCCGATTGCATCAAGAACTGAGTCATTACCGGCTCCAGCATCGACATAGTCGGATCCAGAAACAACATAGAGCATGAAGCAATACTTCTTTTTCTTCATGGACACAAGGTAGTAGTACAGTTGAGTTTCTGCCTCTGCCATCTCAAAGCTCTGCTGGATCTCGGCGATTGCTTTGTAAATGATGTAGGGGTGTTTCATCATCTGGTTTATCCTGTGCCTCAAGAGTGTTTTTTCTGCTCCAACATCGGTAGAACCGGATCCGTAGCGAATATACTCCTCATCTGCATACCCGAGATCAATAGGGAGATCAGATCCGGATTTTTCTTCCACAACTTCTTCCACTACGGGAGTGAGCTGGGTGGGTTCAGGTTTTTTCGGGATCTTGAACTCTTCCGCCTCTCCGGACAGAGCAGATCCGGATTTTTCTTCCGCCATGGTCATCACCTCAGGGGTAGGGTGGGCGGGATCAGCGAAAACAAGATAGATTTTGATCTCGCCGATAGGCATGATTGTGTAGGTCGCCAGGGGCTCCGTAGACAGAATCTATGTCTCGTCGAGAAGAACGAGAGGGACGTCACTCGTGTAAACCACGCGACCGATGGCACATGCAGATTCTGCCCGGAATGAAACTCTGAAGGTCACCTGCCCCACGGTTGGTGCCAACTGTCATCGGGTTGTCGACAAGTACGCCATAGGGGGTCCTAAATGTGTTGAGAAGATGGGGTGTGAGCCGTATGGTGTTCCGGTAGTGGTGATCAGAAGTTTAGCTAGGTTCAGATGTGCCTGCGGAGCTCAGATCCTACTCCTTCTAGCAACTAGATAATATATCGGCGAAAGACGGATGTTACAGCGGATTACAAGAGAGGTCCACTTGTGCAAGTTGGTTGTGGTTTATCTATGATCTGGTGACCTAGATAAAGGCTCCCTCGGGTGCGGTTTATATAGTCACCGAGGCCTAGGGTTATAGGAGAGACCTATCAAGCTACATTATAGAGTCGGTAACTAGATATAGCTTGGACTACAAGTAATACTATAGGCCTAAGTCAGTTAATCTTCTGGGCCTTGTCGTAGCCAGAAGTGACTCCTCCTCTTTCTGTGCTTGGGCCGCCTGTGGAGCAATGCTCTAACCCGTTGGTGGGCCACACTGGTCAGCGAGTCCTGTGGGTATACCCGGAAATTATATCCCCAACAGTCGTACTTGGAGTCAAGGAGGGTGCTCGATTGGATTTTCTCCTCTGAGAGTGGATCGCACGGAGGTGATCTGATGCCGGCCACGGATCCGGCGGGATCCGCGGGGTCGATGGTGTCGGTAAATTCGATGAAGTGGTTGATGGAGTCAGTGTGCATGACCGCCCGCGAAGTCAACATGTAACTACTCCGCACGATCTAGGAAATACGTCGGGGGCGATCATGCGGTCGGTTGCGAAGGGTCGACGAGTTGGAGTGAAGGGTCTCGTCACAGATCCGAGGCATGACACACCAAGCCCCACGGTGGGCGCCACTGTCGTGGGAATGGCCACGGAAGTAGCTACCATGGGTAGCGATTGTGTCAAAGTATGGCAAGAGTGAGTCGCCATCTGCAGATCAAGATTGGGGCAAGACACATGGTTTACCCAGGTTCGGCCCCCCATAAGGTAAAGTCCTAATTCCTTCTTTCTTGTATTAACAGAGAATGAGATTACAAGATGTGCTAAATTGGCGTATGGGCAGCGAGTCGCAAGGATGGGGTAGCTAATAGCTCGTGAGTACAATTGGAACCCTAGGGAGACATAAATAGGGGTGCCTTCCTAGGATTTTACAAGAACTCAACCGAATCAATAAGGGTTTTAGGCGGTTGACCTAATCTGACTAGGCCTAGCTACAGTCTTGGGCCTTCGCGTCCAGTCGCCGGTATTCATTGAATCCTTATTTCTAGTCACCGTCATTGTTGTCCCGCTGGACATTGTGTTGGGCCAGTCGCTTCCTGCCTTCGTGCATACCTTGATCGGCATATCCCCATCAGTAACTTCTGCTGATAGGCTATAGATCTCTACTCAACAATAACGCAAACTTCTTTGAATATCGAGATCATCTTGTCAAGAAACTTCTAAATCTTATTCAATATACGCTTTGACTAGGGGAGATTTATGGATTAAATCACTCAAAATAACTGCTTCTACACCATAGAGAAAGAAGAAAGGAGTATATCTGGTTGACCTGTTAGGAGTTGTTCGCAAGCTCCATATCATAGACAGTAATTCTTCTGCCCAAGCCCCCATAGCACGACGAAGTGGTGCTTAGAGACGAGGTCGAAGTCCTTGTAAAATGAGACTGTTTGCCCTTTCGAGTTGTCCGTTGGATTTTGGATGTGCGACTGATGCAATATCAAGTCGGATCCCTTGATCTTTGTATAAATCGGCTAATTATCCCATGGAAAAGTTACTCCCGTTGTTAGTGATACTACCATGCGGATATTCGAATCCGATAATTACATCCTCGATGAACTTTCTGGTTGTGGCTCCATTGCAATTTGTTACGGGTTTAGCCTCAATCAATTTTGTAATTTTATCCACCATCAACAGGAGATGAGTAAATTCACATTTTTCCATCCTAAATGGCCCTGCCATATGAACTCCCAGACCGCAAATGGCCATGTAATATGTATTTTTTGTAGCTGATCATCCGGAACGTGTGCTTGACGGGCCTATTTTTGGCAGCCTTTGCACGCTTTGACCAATTTCTCGGCATCAAGATTAGATGTGAGACGAAAGAATCCGTGTTGAAAAGATTTTGCCACTAAGGATTTAGCTGCAGCATGATGACCACATTCTCCTTCGTGTATTTCTCATAAGATTTACACTCCTTTTATCAGAGAAATACAATGCTGGAACACCCCAGAAACACTTTGTTTATACAGCTCATCATTGATAAATGTCTAAGATTTGGCTCCCCGGACGATCTTCCGTCCCAGAACTTCATCTTCGGGTAATTTTCCGTCTACTAGAAAATATAGGTAGGGTTGTTTCCAGCTAATGATTACAGACACTACTACTAAAGGTGAGCCGTATTTCGTCGGATAGTCCTCATCAACTCCTTTGATAGAGGGAACTTTTAAGTGCTCTAGTAAAGCACCATCTGGAACTTGTTTCCGCACTAAGCCTATTCTTCATGGAGCATCTGCTTCCACATTTTTATGCTCGAGGGATGTGTTTAATCTCAAAACCCTCAGCTTTGTATGCTGCCATGTTTTTATTTGCATTGAAGATATCGGATACTTGATGTGCAAGTAAATCTGAGTCTCCATAACACATGATTTGGGTAATGCCAATGTATTTGTCCATGCATATTCCATGCAACAACGCTTCATATTCGGCAATATTATTGGTTGGTGTGAAGTGAATCTGTAACACATAAAACAACTTATCTCCCTTGGGGTGATTTGAGCACCACACCAACCCCCGAGCCTCCCCGTGATTTTGATCCATAGAAGTGAAGGGTCCAAAATCCCGGGTCTAGAGGACATGTATTTTCCTCCGTCTTTTTCCAATCAGTGACAAATTCAGCAAGTATTTGGGACTTTATTGTTGTACGTGGCTCGTACTCAATGTTAAATGATGCAATCTCTATCCCTTAAATAGCGACATACCATGTGGCGTCGTGGTTGTTGATTATATCTTGCTGGGGAGCAGTACTCACCACTGTGATCTTGTGCTCTTGAAAATAATGTCGCAGCTTTCTGGCAGCAAATAATACACAATAGGCTAACTTTTGGTAATGTGGACACCTTTGTTTCGACTCTGTTAGGACCTCTGTTAGGTAATAATTTGGACATTGTGCTTTATTCTCATGTTTTTCTTCCTCATGCTCCACTTATGTACAACGCTTACGACTATATTTGTCACTGCAATGTTGAGTAACATAGGCCCATGTGGCTCTGGTGCGGCAAGGATTGGTGGGCTTGAAAGTAAATATTTCAAACATTGCAGGGCAGCGTTAGCTTCTTTGGTCTAGACAAATTTGTTGGTTTTCCTCAAGATCGTGGATAAACGTGTGGGTCTTTCTCCTAGCCGGCAGACAAATTGGCTTACTGCTATGAAGCAGCCAGTGAGGCGTTGGACGTCCTTCAGGCGAGTCGGCCTGGTAGTGTTCAGTATAGCCTTGATTTTTCCCGGTTCACCTCTATGCCACTTTGAGACACGAGGAAATCTAATAATTTTCCAGCTGGTATTATGAAGAAGCACTTCTTCGGGTTAAGAATCATGTTAAATATTCTTAGGCGAGCGAATGTTTCCTCTAAGTCAGAAATCAGTGTTTCCTTATTTTTGGAAATAACCGCTATGTCATCCACGTATAAATGGACGTTGCATCCTATTTGGTCATTGAGACAATGTTTCATAGTGCATTGATAAGTTGCTCCTGCATTCTTTAAGGAAAAGTGCATAGTTTTGTAGCAGAAGGTTCCGAAAGGAGTAACGAAAGATGTCTTAATTTGATTCGATTTTTTCATCGATATTTGGTGATATCCAGAATATGCGTCAAGAAAACAAAATAATTATGATCATGCGGTGGAATCGATGACTTCATCAATTCTTGGCAAAGGAAACGGATCTTTGGGGCAAGCCTTGTTCAAGGAAGTATAATCAACACACATCCTTAAATCAATAGTGTCCTTTTTCGGGTCCAGTTTAGGATTTGCCACCCAATCTATATGGATGACCTCTATGATCAATCCGACAAAATTTAGTTGGGATAATTCCTTGGTTATAGCTTTGCGCTTTTGATCACCAAATAATCATAAGGACTGTTTGACGGGTATAGCATCGGGATACAATTAGGAGAGTGCCTATCAAGTTCCCTAGGTAATCCGGTCATGTTAGAAGGTGTCCATGCGAAGATATGTTTATTAGCTTTGAGGAAGTCAACGAGCGATCTTTCCTATTTTAGGTCTAAATCTACCCCTATGTTGGTTGCTTTAGAGGGATCATCTTCCTTCAACAACATCTTCTTTGTCACTTATGTGTCCTTGAACTGGAAACTCGATTTCAGCACCTCGTTCTTTGTAGTGGGCAACTCAGATGGGTTGCTGTTTTTCTTGATCTTTTGGTACTCCTGGGCATGCAACACGACTTCTGCAAAGGCGTCATATCCTTCCTCGCAATCTCGTGCTTTCTTTGGGTTTCACCGGATGGTGATGACGTCGTTGGGATCCGGATAGACGTAGCACGGATGGGCCATGAATGCCTATTAAGCCAGACGTTTGAAGATGGCGTGGTAGGAACTTTTGAACGGAACCACCTTGAAAGTGAGTTGCTCGATCCGGAATTATCTCGAGTACCGAATGCCACGTATAATGTGATCTCACCCAACAAATCCTCCTATCTTCCTGGTACAACTCCACGGAAAACCACATTTCTATGGTTTAGCTGGCTTTCGTGAATCTTGATGCGATGGAGCGTCTTGATGTAGAGGATATTGATGTTGCTGCCACCATCCATGAGAGTTTTAGAGAACACATAGCCATCAATAATAGGATTGACGACCAGAGGCTACTTTCCCCGTGGATGAGCTTTCTTCGGATGATCGCTTCGTCAAAGGTGATGGTTACTTCTGACCAATTAAGAAATTGGGGAACAGCTGGAACCGTGGCATTGAGCTCATGGAGAACCTATTTTTACCTTATCTAGCTGAGTTCCAAGGAAGCAGACATAAGTGTCTTTCTTTGTAGGGTAATCCTTCTTTCCATCCAACTTGGGATGTGTGGCATCCACTTCTTCCATAACAGAATCTTCATTGGCCTCCTCGCCTTTCTCTGATTTTTCTTTCCTTTTTGCTGATTGGCCCTATAGCCAGCAAATTCGTCCTTTTTGATGTTGTCATTGAAACGACAATCATCATTGGTGTGGGAAGAACCCCCATTCACGTTTAGGTGATGTACGCAAGGGTTATTAGAAATGTCGTCCCAGGAATAAGTTTTTTGGGATACTGATCTCCTCTACCGTGGACTCAGGAAGTTCCGTGGCCTCATCCCCGACTGCCTCCGCACGCTTATCGTCCTCTAGATCTGAATTATCATCGGTGTCTGCATATTTTCTCGCTGTTTCTATCATCTCTCCCATGTCCATAACTTTGTCGTGCTACAGACTATGACTTAGTAATCCTACAAGGATCCCGGCGATGAAAGATCTGATCACAGTTTGATCATTTACTTATTTGCAGGAGTTCTTTTGTGTCGATCCATCGTCTGAGATAATATCAAAAAATTTATCTGGGTCTTTGGGTGCAACGCTGCAAGTCTCCGACTATGCAGGGCCTCCCGTATGTACCCTCAAAGTTCAAAAAGAACACACTTTGCACATCATACTAGTTGTTTACCGAGTTTTCTAGTAACTTATTGAGCCATGATTGGGAGATATCGGACTGCAACTAAGACATTTCCTCCTCTGGCGATGCTAGAGGCCTGGAAGAAACCCTAGAGACAAGTATTTGGCTAGGCCACACTATCATAGGGTTGAATGTTTTTGTAGACGCCTAAGTCAATCGGAATCTTTGTTTGATGGATACTTGGACCAAAGAATTTGGGTCCCATGTATAAATCTCCCTCCTCGTACTATCGTGCTTCTATGTAGGATTCAATGTGATGGCAAGCATCATCGGGAGAGAGCGATCTGCGCCTAGGGTGCTCGCTATGCTTTCTTGGCGGTGGAGTCAGATTCCTGCTTCTTCTTCCGCCCTTTACCCTCTCCACCTACAGTGAGATCCTTCATGGTCACTTCTAGGTGGGGATGGTGGCTCCGATGGGTTGTTTCCAGCTAAGCGACGGGCTCTTGGAGCTTCGTTGTGCCAGCTTCGAGGTGGATCTTCATGATGTCGGTCACCGTACCGACTTGTACTGGGGTGGTCCTTATCGTTTCTTCGTCTGGAGTTATCGTCATTATGATGAGGCTCAGCCTGATGGCTAGTGTGACTGGGAGGCGCTATTATTTGTTGGTCCATTTCTTGCTGGAGCAACGCGTCCTCTTCATCCATGTGACCATTCCTTTGCCGACGATATTGTTGGTGAGGGGACAGTGCTCTTATAGCATCCTGGGATGCAGCCCGAAGAATTTCTGACCAGCCCTGCACGACCCTATGATGATGACCGTTTGATCCGGTCCTTTAGTTTTCTTCATCCCTAGGGGCGGAACAATGACATTGATCTCGTTCCCTTCGGTTGTTTTGTCCTGCGGCAGTGCGACACTGTTCTGATTTTGATGCCAGTTTACCCCTAAATGACACGGCCACCTCTAGTCTTTTCTATAGTGTTTTCTACTGGTGTGATGTAGACTCAGATCTTCTCTCCAGTTTTACCGTCAAATAAATTTATGTGTACTTTTGGGTTCATGTTAGCAAGAACCAGGACACTTATAGTCTTGTTTGGTAGTCACTTGAATTCTGACTGGTACTAGGCAGGATTTCTGTCCATCTGTTACATAATCTCGACGATACATGCAGCCTTGTCGAGCAAAAGCAAACAATATTTTTCTAGATCCTTGTCCCTTTTCTCTAGCTCCTCCGGCATAAGATCTGAAGCAGTTGGGATTGGAATTTTTAGTGCCTCTCTCTAGATTTCACATGCACCCTGGGTGACTACATGTCCATCAATCGACATATCGATCTATGCGAGATTAACTGGTTTTCCATCCGGTCTCTCCGCATCGATTTCTTTGTTGATGTCTTCATCGTTGGCTTCCTCCAACAGATCTATCAGTGTCGAGTTTTGTTGTTATTCTTCTTGTTTGTCTGCCCACTAGCCTTTACGCATGTACTAGTGGAAAAGACGTCTTTTGGTATGGTACTAGGAGAGAAGCTTCCATCTATACTTTCATCCATGGTTGGCTCAGACTTTTGGACCTCGAAAAAATCTCGGGTGTCCATGTCATCTTGCGAGGTGTAGTCTTCGCCCATGCTATCATACGGAGTTATAAGTGTCACTTCTCTACCTTGCATTGTTTTGTATTCTTATTTGTACGCCTAAATCTCCTTCTCGAACTCTTAGAGTTCCTATGACATCAGTGATTCCAGAGGGAAAGGAGGTAAGTCAGTATTTTCTTTGATTGCATCGAGGACTGAGTCGTTTTTGGCTCCAGCATTGACAAAGTCGGATGTAGAGCCAACGCAGCACACGAAGCAATGCTTCTTCTTCTTGATCGACTTGAAGTAATGGAATAATTGAGTTTTTGCATCTGTTTCTTCCAAACTCTCCATGATCTCAGCGATTCTGTCGTAATCGATGTAAGGGCGTTCCATCATCAGATTTATCCTCTTCCGCAATAGAGATTTTCCTTCTCTAGCATCAGTAGAAATGGATCCAGAGCAGATATATTCTTCATCCGTGTATCCGACATCATCTGCAATATCAAATTCAGATTTTCTTCCACCACTTCTTCCACTACAGGAAAGGGCTAGGTGGGTTCAGGTTTTCCAGGGATCTTGAACTCCTCCTCCTCCTCCTCTATAGACAGAGTTGTTCCATATTGTTCTTCCATCGTGGTCATCACCTCAAGGGTGGGTTGGGCGGGTTCAGAGAAAGCGGAATCCAGGTATCGTCGAGAAGAACGAGGGGGATGTCACTTATGTAGACCACATGATCGATGGCGATTGTTTTGCTGATTCTTGCACACATAGATTCCACCCGAAACGGTGGTCCGAAGGTCACCTGCCCCATGGTGGGCGCCAACTGTCATTGCATTGATGCAAGTATGCTATAGGGGGTCCAAAAGGCATCGAAAATATGGGGTGTGAGTCGTATGGTGTTCCGGGAGCGGTGACCACAAGTTTACCCAGGTTCAGATCCGACTATGGTGATCGGATACTAATCCTGCTAGTAACCAAGTAATATATTGGCGAGAGTCGGATGTTACAGCGGATTACAAGAGAGGTTCGCCTATGCGAGTTGGTGGTGGTGTTTTTCCCTAAAGGATTCCTCATGTACGGCTTATAAAAGCACTATGACCTAGGGTTATAGGAGAGATCTATCCGGCTACGTTATAGAGTCCATACCTAAGTACAGCTCGTACTACGTGTAAACTATAGGGCTAAGTCGATAAGTCTTCTGGGCCTTGTCGTGGCCGGAATTCACTCCGTCCTCTTTCCCTAACTAGGCCGCCTGTGAAGCAAAGGTCTAACCCGTTAGTGGGGTCCCCTAGTCAGCGAGTCCTGTAGATGTACCCGAAAAGTATATCCCCAATAGCCCCTTCGTGGTGACGTGCCCCCGCAACTTCATGGTAATGTGCTAGTGAGATGGCAATGCGCTGCACACCCATGCCGCTATCCTGTGCTGATTTGGCCACTAGTGTGGCTCGGGGCGGTGTAGTGACGACTGTGATGCTGTGTCGTGGCTGTTGCCAGCACTGCTTCCTCTCTTCCTCTTATAAACCTAGCGTGGACTACATGTGAGTTATTCCCCTCTATCGTCTCTCTTTTTTCTGCCTCTCTCTGGATTCCTCCTCTGGAATATAGTCGCAACCCTAATGAGCGTTTGTAGCCTTTTCTAGGCTTCTACTCTGCCTAGATTGTATGCTCATGATGCTTAGGAGAAATTGGCCTTTAGGATTTCCTATGGTTACATTTCTAGATTGTGTTGTGGTTTAATCAGTGGGTTGATTGTGGTCTCGTTGATCCTACACTATCATCAACTGTGATCTATAGAATATTGGACCATTGATTATGTACTATGATTACTTAGTGATACTATTATTATTCAAGTGCTACTATTACTATGATATGGATGATTCCTTCACTAGTTACACTTTGGGATAAATTATTGAATGGTTGCATGATTCATCTGCTTATACATGATCTATCAGTGATGAAGAATGTGATATTTGTCGAAAAGACAATACATCTGTGCTATCTGGTATGGACTACTGACCCTCATGTTTATTTGATGTCCATGGAATGCCAGATGGGTAATATTTTAAGATAATTCCTAGATTTATGGTTAGAAATATGATTAGCGATTCTTGTCTTGGGAATAAATGTTTGCTATTATGAATAGATGATATAAGCTAGAAATAATTTCCTAGATGTATCAGTGATGATGAAGATGATTAAACTATATTGATGTTGCTATTTGATGATAGATTATTAGATGTGGATGATTCCTAGCATTCTAGGAAGATGATTTATTCAGTTGCCTATATTGGAACATGCCTTAGTTTGGAATGGATGCCACTGTGAGGCCTCCTATTGTATGGTACACAATGGTAACCTCCACTTGATCTAGTTATTGATTTTATTCATTATTGAATTTGATGAAGGATGATTAAATATACTCCCTAGATATAGAACAAATACTACAAGTGGCTAAAATCATCCTATAATGAGATTACACCCCATCTGGGTGTAACTGTCAGGGCCTCGTTTCGAAATCTCCAACCTGCTTGTCGGGGGGATAACCCCCGGTTAGGCTAACCGGACAAGATCCAAGGTCAATGCAACTGCCAGCCGGCTGATCCCAGCCGGATGTAAAAACTCAAAAGCAGGTTAAAGATACAGATCGAAGAAGAACCGGCAGAACCATCAGTCGGATAAGAATATGCAGGCAAGGCACCTAGCCGGCTGGATCTCCCTAGCCGAATCGTACCAGCCGGACAAGGCGGTCGGCAAGGTCATACCAGCTGAACAATGTTTACCAAGTATAGGCAAGGGGGCTAGGGTGACAGGTGCACAGTAACCGCCGCCCCTAGCAGACAACGACAAGACATGAAGACATAGCCAGCGACATGAACACCGGAGAAAACGACATGTACCCGTGTCGGGCGGGAACAGGGGCCGCCGCTCGTGTCAGCCGGGGCGGCTTCCACTGTTTCCGTGCCTGTCGGGTCCGTGACACTGCACTAGACGTCTGTGAACACCCAGATTTTTAATCCCAGATGCCTGTTATGCCATACATCGCAATCCCAGGATTACCATTTTTTTGAGACATAACAGATTTGGATATCACAGTACATCATCCGTTACAAACCATACATAAGGTCTAACACAAATAAGGATCTCATGATCCAGTTCTTAATACAATTCAAGCAGCGGAATATCGTAAAGATAACGATAGCATGGGCGAAGCTCCATCTTCAGGGTCACAGGCAATGCTGACGATGGGAGATGATCCTAGGTTTCGTAACCTTCCTGCGGTCCATCATCCTGGTACTCCTCTTCATAGTCTGTCCACGGGAATAGCCAGGGACAAAGCCATGAGTACTCTTTAAGTAATCGCAAACTAATAATAACAAGTGAAGTGGTTTTGAGAAGGATATACTAAGCTCTAGGATTGTTTTGAAAAAAGCCAGATTTATCTCTACTAACTTCAGAAGCAAGAAATTTAGTTGAAAATTTTATAACACCTAAGTGGGAACTTGAATTTCATATCACAACTCTGTTGTGGTCAAGTCAAAGTTACAATTCATTCCAAAAGTCATTTTGAAAACATCTGACGGGGGAATAGTATGGCCACTCCAACTGTCCATAACCGCAGACGCGGCTATTCTAATAGTTTGACACTCTTCAGAGATTGTACACTTTCACCACAACATTCGATACATCCGTCAGGAACAAATCCTGAATTCACTATACTCAATATGCGGATAATCAATCCTAACCTCTCAGTTACACGCCCTAGTATAGGCACCTCTCCTGTGAGTTTGGCCGCCCAACCATGAACAACTGTCATCTTGGGTACTGCACAGGTGGAAAATCTTCACAAGGTAGCCTCAGCTCAGACCTTGGCCGCGAGGGAACCCATACTAAGGTATATAAATTTCCAGTCAAGCCCTATCCAATTTTTGGGTATTGTGGTTGTACGATAAAATTTCAATGGTATCGCATCCAGACAAGCATCAGTTTTATAAAGGGCAAAGGCTCATGCCTCAACATTTTCATCATCAAAATCATCTGGTGTTCGGAAACACATGTCAAAACATTTCAGTAGAATGACTCATCATTCTAAGGTTTTCATAACCATTTTCACCAAGTATTCCCATCTAAAGTTGATCAAGTTTTATACTTAGCACTAGCATCTACAAGTGGTGGTTAATACTAATGAGGAGTGGTAAACAAGTGGAGATTTGCTAAGTTCAATCTCATGCCTTAGGATGACATCAAGATTATCTAACTTAGGCCAAATTTTATGCTCTTTATGCTACCTTCCAATATTCTTCTAGTATCTACAATTCACTATGTAAACTCTAAGAGAAAGATTTTAAGGAAATAAAGTATAAATCTTGCAAGTCAAACTAGGGGATTGGGTTATCAAGTGGGTATGATCACATATGCTTAAGGCATATAGTTGTCATGGTAACAAGCAAGTATTATCTTGCATAAGTTGCAAGGGTTAGCTTGCAAGGTTTCAAGTATTGGATTGCATAAATATCAGCATAAGCTTGCCTTGAGCAGATGTAGCATCCCAGTTGTCTAACACCTGTAATGCTACTTGTCCTAGTAATAAAAAGGGCCACTTCCAATATATAATTGTTGCATCATCATCATATCACGCTCATGTCATCATGCCACCTTGCATTTGAGCATCATATAAAACCCCTTCTTGTTTGGTTCTTATCTCATGTGCATTATTAATTGTAGTTGCCTCTTGATATTGTATTTGGTTCTTGATAAATTGTTAAATGCCCAAGTTGATCTGGGGGCATATCTCTTAATAACTCCACCACCTTTCTTTCACCACCTTATAATTCCACCATCCAATTAATATGAGCTTGGAATTTTATTTGAGTTTACCTCTAGCTCATGTTGGTTGGTTGGATTCCACCCATAATCTTATGCTTGGCCTTTGCCCACCTTTTGGGAATGCAAGTAATAATGCCACATGATTTTGTGTTGTTTTCACAATATAGCTACATGGCAATTATTGTTTGCATGGGCCATGCAAGTGCCACCCTTTTCTTGACTTTTGAATGTTATTTGGTTTTGCTTGCTCGGATCATCTCTCCTTTGTTTAAACCTTGTTTTGGGCTTGTAGTTTCTTCACCATATCATCTACCTCTATCCCCTATAGATAAACCCTCATCACCATGCTCCATGCTTACACATGTGATCATGTGAGAGCATAAGTTTAAAACCCCATCCTTCTCCCTACCTCTTTTCTTTGATCTTGCTTGTTCTTTGGATGGAGCATGCATGATTCAAAATCTCTAGCTCTATCTTTCCTCTTGGCTTGTTCTTGGCAAAAGTAAACCCTAAACCATTCTCTCTTCTCTCCTCTCTCCTCTCTTTTCCACCCTCCCTAGACCACCCCATCACACCCTCTTTTTAATCTTGTGTTGGTTTATGTTAACCCTCACACTTCCTTCTAATCTAAACCACACCCCCCTCTCTCTAAACCCTAAGTACCCTCCCTCATCTCTCCTTCCTCTCCTAACCTAGCTACAACCTAAACCCTACCCAAGCCATACCCCCTCTACTTCCTACCCTAGCTCCAACCCTAGCCGAGGCTACCACCACCCCAACCCGAGCTCCTCCCTCCCCTCTTTATCTCTCTGCCTGGAAGCCCTACACCGAGCCTACCCTGCCTCCTTGGCCTCGCCCCCTGGTCCCACCTGGAAGCCACCCTGCCCTGCCTGGCCGTACCGAGCACGTGAGAAGGTGGAAGAAAAGGTGGCCGAGGCCACCCTTATCGCCAGCTACCCCACACGGCAACCACGGCACCCTCTTTCCCCCTCTGGCCTTATCTACCCCCTCTCTCTACCTCCCCTGCCCCCCAGATCCATCCCAGAGGCCTCGCCACCCCTCTTCCCTCACCCTCGCCACCGTCTACCTCTGAGCGCCGGCCACCGTCGGGTTCCGTCGTCGTCATCGATCCAGGAGGCGCAGGCGGGAGAGAGCGTGTCGGCGTGGTCGCGTGGAACCCCTGCGTCGCCCCCGGACCCAGCCGCGAGGAGGAGAAGGCCTGCACCGCTGCTGCACGCCGGGACGCCCACCGAAAACCCTAGCTCGCTGGGCCTCTGCTTCACCGACGTCCTACTGCTCGCCGACCCGATCCAACTCCACCATCAACCTCTCGGTGAGCCCCTGTACCCCCTAGACACGGTCCGCTTCGCCGCCGTCGCCGGTGCTCGCCGGTCAAATCGTCGAGCGGCCTCTGTGCGCCGGCGTCGCGCTCTGTCCGCCTCGCTGTAGCGTCGCAGAAGCCATAGCTAGGCCGCGCCCACCTTTCCGTCACCTAGGCCAAGCCACCGCAGCGGTAGCCGCTTCCGCGCGCGAGCCCCAGGTCGAGAGATCGACCCCCGCCCGCGCCGCGCGACGCGCCGTTTTCCGTCAGTTGGTTCAGAAGGAAGATCCACAGTGCGCGCCTGACGTTTTGCAGTAAACCCCCCCCCCAAACCTTTTTGCTTAACCCGCCGTCCCTCGGGTCCTCCTGTCAGCGTCGATGCGGTTTTATAAAAAGGCTCCCCAGCTCCTTGCAAAACAACCCGCGCTCCCTCGCTGCGCCGCGTGGCACCCCCGGGTACGCCCGCTGTCACGTGGGCCTGCGAGGTCGACGGCCCCACCTGTCGGCCTCTAGGTCTAGCTCAACCCGCGGTGCAAAAACGTCGTCTGCGCGTGTGTCTGTCCAGTCAGCGCCGGTCCCCCTGGGCAGTGTCTGTGGCTAGCTTAGCTTAGGTACGAAAAGTATTTATGCATATCTGTTTAAATTCAAACATTTGCAAAACTAATTCAAATTCAAATTTAATTTTGTTTTAAAATATCTTTTAAACTACAAATCCAAATAATGCAAATAATATATGTTTTGAGATCAGAAAAATGTGAGGATTTCAAATATGCTATTTAAATTACCTTTTGAACATTATAAATTCCAA
Organism: Avena sativa; assembly: GCA_916181665.1. NCBI lineage: Eukaryota > Viridiplantae > Streptophyta > Magnoliopsida > Poales > Poaceae > Avena > Avena sativa. The sequence continues at coordinate 125,046,567 of OV702280.1, forward strand.
GTTGAGCTAAATTACAACAAATGCCACTGGAACTTAAATAATTAATAACTTTTGTTTTATAACTCCGATTTTGATAAATGATATGTCCAAATTGATCAGCTCGACGAGACCATTCTGTTTATGCATTCCATGATATGAATTGAAGCATGCATCATATAAATATAATACAATAAAATGGGACCAACCATAAAATGCTTATTCCTTGTATCCTACACCTCACCCATGCCATGTTACTTTATTGCCATGTAAATTGTGCATCATTCGTCATGGCATGATTGTTTGCTTGTCGCATCTTATTCATATGCTTGCGCACCTTATTTATGTTGGCCCTTGTTTGTTTGGTTTTTCTCGGATAGACTCTGAGCAGGGGATTTATCAAGAGAACCAGGAACACTACCCAGAACCGTCTCTCGCTTCCACCGAGCTGCCAGGCAAGCACTTCCACATGCTTGCATACATACAGTACCTATTGCCTCTATCTTATTCTTGCATCATTGAGTCGCGATTGCATTAAACTGAATCCCAAGTATTGCATAGCCTTTACTTTACACCCCACCAAGCTTGTTCCTCCATCCCATGAGCCATTACTACAGGAGTTGTTTGAGCCATGCGAGTCGTAGAACAGCATGTGTAGGGTATGTGAGAGTCTGTTGGATAACGAGGTACCTAAACAACTTAACCTGAGTAGTAATGTGATAACTAATGAAAGTGGCACCGGTGGGCAATATCTGCTATTTGGTTTTTCCTGCTCACTTGTATCCCGTAGGACCCCGAGTACTTGATACTTGTTCCTTGATTTATCGCGCTATCCACATCCAGGAGGTATATGGGACCCCCCTGAGCCAGAGCTTGATTCATTCTTATTTCTTGGGGCCACAAACTAGTTTGAGGTTTTATTTACGATCCTGTACTTATGCCATGCTTTACTGCTTTATTTACGATTGTGCGATGGATAGCACACTGTACTGTTTAGGTAAGCGGAATGTTTTCGCGGTATCGACAAGCCCCGTTTGGGGTTCCCAGTCGTTTACAGCCATTGTCGCAGACCTTGAGTCCGTCTCGGAGCTAGCTTACTTCGTTGCGGGTCTACTCAATGGGGTGGCCCCCTGAAATATTTCTGAATCCTGTGATTGCTTTGTCGTGAAGGCCTCGTTGGGTTTTGATTTGGTTTTTCCGAGGTTGATCGAGTGTGTGTTGCTATCGGTGCACCCCGGCCGGGTAAAACTTTCTGAAAGCCGTGTCCGCGGTTATGGACGACTTGGAGCACAGTTTCTCGATCATAGACAAGCATAACTAAAGTATCGCTTTTAATTTGACTAAGTAATTGACTAGTAAATAGTGCAACACTCATGGAATGGTTAATAAAATTGCCAATGGATGGGGGAAATTGTTCGTCCGCTTCCTCGTCGGTAAGCGAGGAGGAGGATGGATCTGGTGATATTACCGTTATAACTGTTGTCATTAATTCACGGGCATCCGTCTATCACTGGTTAGGCGGATGGTTAGCGTTTATCTATAGAACTGCTAGGGTTTATCTTTTGCTGCAATTGCGTCACCCCAGGTTGTGTCCCCTTTAGAGGCATTAAGACTTGCTGAGTACCCTTAGGGTCTCACACGATAAATTATTGGTTCAGATGAACAGGTACCCTCGCAGGACGGATACTGGGTTGAAGAGGCTGATGATGCGGGCAACGATCGTTCGGTGTAGAGATTCCGGGAACGGGGATCCGTGAGATCTGTGGGCGGGATGTGCTTGTTTCCATGGCATCTTATGCCGATTTGCTTCTTATCCGTACTCGGACTTGTTTTGCCGCTTCCGCTTGATACTCTGATGTGTGTTGTATGAGGAGTTATCCTAAACTATAGATTTATTCAGGATATTTGAATCTTGCCGTATGGCGTTGCTATATTTCCTTTCTTTCTAGATGGAATGGCTCTGATGTACTCTTGTATGGTGGCTTGCATACATACTCATTTGTGTATGTAGTTGATCCCTTCGCCTGCCGATTACGCCGCCCGTACAGGTCCCGTTGAGTTGGAAGTGGTTGGGACGGCCGAAAGGTCTACCCGTGAGTGGCTTTTGGGGCCCCACCGTACTATTTCAACCACTGCCGCTCATCCAGGCTTGTATCTAGGAGCGTAATTCACCGAGGTAGTTACAGCAGAGCAGTGGTTGAAGTTCTCCTCGGCTTCTTCCTCATAGTATCCTCCTTCCTACTCGTATCCTTGGTCGGTACTAGCGTCTATAAATAAATACGAGGTACATAATCACCAAACAATACTTAACTATTTCCAATCATCACACAATGGTCCACACTAGATGATCTATCATCATCACTAATATTACAAGATTTAAGCACTTGCCTTATTTGTTTTACTTTTAGAAAAGTAATTTCTACTCATTGAAAAACTACTTAAGATTTAATATTCTCCAACTCAAACATGGGATCATGTTGACACATGTCATCACCACATATTTCAGTACATGGGAATGTGATTTAAAGTGGTGTCACAATTTAATAAGGTTTAACCTTTTTATTTTAATTAAATAAAGTGACTAGAAATGCCTATGGGGCATTCTTTTATTACTTGAACATTATCTCTGTAAGTAAACCCATATGTTTTTATATATTTTGAAAGGTATGATTAAATGTTATTTTAGAGAGTTGGAATCAACTCAAAAGCTATTATGGTTAAATTTTGAAAAATGTTTGAATGCAAAAAAGCTTATGCCTTGTTATTTTTACCATGGTTGATCCACAAATCTAAATGGTTTGAATCGAACGTGTTTGGATTAATAATTTCAGTACCTTTCTAACAAAATTGGTTTCATGCATTTTGGTTGAGTGAATCGAGCTGGGTTGATTTTTGAATCTGGGTACTAAACTGTGTTTGAAATTAAATTAATAAAGCTTAATTTGAATTGTTGGGTCGCGCGGGATGTTTTACTGGGCCGGCCCACTACACTCAGCGTGTATCTGTCCCCACACGTCAGTGAGACAGGGAGGGGCGAAGTAGTACGGGGCAGTGTGAACCGTACGATCTAACTCTAATCGAACGGCTACGGTTCATCGTCCACGCCGGGCAGCGCCGGCGAGAGAGAACCCTAACGCGGCAGGTGGGGTCATGGGAGGCTCACCGGGGCTCAGGCAAGGGTCAGCGAAGGGGGCAAACGACGAAGTCGACTACGGCGGTTCTCCTAGTACCGGCAGCTTCTCCTGGGATGGCTCCAATCGACGGCTCCATTCTTCTCCATCAGCGGCGGGCTCCGGCCAAATTCCGGCGGTGCGCTGCTCTCCTTGCTCCGGGAGTGAGGTGGGGTGATTCCGGGTGAGAGGGGAGTGAACTGGTGTGGCGAAAACGAGTGGTGGAGGCCTCTATTTATAGTGGCGGAAGGGTACCGAATGGCGCGGGCTGAGCTCGTCGTGGATGACGGCACAAGCAGCTACTGGCATGGGCGATGGTAGGGGATAATGTTGTGGTCCCTAGCGAAGCTCAAAGGTGTGGACTTGTGACGTGGGGCGGTGCTGATCAGTCGGAACATCGCGGTGCTCTGAGCGGGTCCGACGGTGATTTTAATGTCACACAGCGTGTGTGGTCCGTGCGGCGGCGAACGGGCATGTCTTCATGGTTGCTGGGGTGCTAGTGATCGTCCCTGCAAGCGGCAAGGGCGGCACGCGGTCTGTGGGTGCTGGTCGATCATGGCACACTGGCGCGCTCTCGGCTCGCGCGCAGAGAGGTTTGGCATGGTTGTGCCGTGTGGTCCAGGGGCTGGCATTGCTCGGGGCTGGGACAAAGAGTGGCGGTGGACGGTGGGTTGCTTGCTAGACATGCTGGCTAGGCTTAGTATTGCTCGTAGCTTGCTTTCGACCATGGGGTGGCAATGGTGCTCTTGGCATGCTTCACATTAATGGCTAGGCATGCTCACAGTGGTGCTAAAGATTGTTAAAGAGGCTAGATGATCTACTAAGGGCTAGTTGCAACCATAGAGGGAACAAGTTAGGCCAATTTTACTGCACACTATAGTGTTTGATGTTTGTTTGATTTGAATCTGCAAGGTGTTTGATGAAATGGCCGCAAGAACTTTAAATTTGAATTTTGGATTCAAACTTTGTGGGTTTGCTAAGAACATGCTAGCAGGTATCTGGTTAGTTGGATTAGTCAAGGGGCATTGGTTTGGTTGGGTTTTGAAAATGGATGATCTTCACATATGTATAACATTCAATTTTGAATTGTGATTTGAATGGGGTTGCCAAATGTTTCTGCATGTTTGAAAGGTGGGCCTTGATTCACTTTTACTAGTTCTATCAAGGGGTGAAAAGAATTGGGAAAGTTTCTGTTTGAAATCTTGGACTAGAAGAACTCAAAGTGACCTAGTGAGCAAGATTGGCAAAAATGACCATTTGCTTTATTTGCTTTGTTTTTGATTGTCTTTTGATTTGTTTCTGCATCGAAATGTTTTATATGATGTTATTTTCATCTTTAAACTATTTATAGCTATTTAGGATAATCACACAAGTCCATTCACACATTTGTCAAATCATTGCATTCACACATGCATTCATATGATTTTAATTAATCAAAGTTTTTGTTAACCCTAATTTTAGTGATCAGAGGTTGATGATCCTTGTGTTATATTTTTGGGATGTTACAAACCTTTCCCCCTTAAACAAAATCTCATCCCGAGATTTGAAAAAGGACGAAAAAGATTACCTAGGATTTAAAGAGATCGGGAAAGTCCGTCCTGATGTGATCTTCGCGCTCCTAGGTAGCTTCTTCTTCAGTGTGGTTGCTCCACTGAATCTTGAGAAACTTGATGCTTTGGGTCCTGGTGGTTCTGAAAGCTTCTTCCAAAATACGGATGGGTACTTCGGGGTAAGTCAGGTCATCGTTGATCTCTATGGTCTGGTGATCAATGTTCTTGAACACTTCAGTCTTATCTGGAACTTCAAGGCATTTGTGAAGTAGCGATATATGGAACACATTGTGCACTGCTGACATCTCCTCTAGCACTTCCAATTGATATGATACTTCTCCTCGATGATTCAGAATCTTGAAGGGTCTGATATACTTGGGGGCTAACTTTCCTTTAAGCTGGAAACGCTGCATTCCTTTCAAAGGCGACACTTTAAGATACACGAAATCTCCGATATTAAAAGCGAGGTCTCGACGTCTCTTGTCGGCGTAACTCTTTTGTCTTGACTGGGCGGTCTTGAGGTGCTCAAGAATCTTGTGAAATTTCTCTTCTGCTTCTCGTAGTATGTCGGGTCCGAAAATCTGAATCCCTCCTACTTCCGACCAGTTCAAAGGGGTGCGACACTTCCTTCCATACATAAACTCAAATGGGGCCATTTGCAGACTAGCTTGATAACTGTTGTTGTAAGAAAATTCTGCGAAAGGCAGACAGTCTTCCCATTTAGATCCATACTCTAGCACACATGCTCTCAACATATCTTTGAGTATTTGATTTACTCATTCCGTTTGTCCATTGGTCTGAGGGTGATAAGCTATGCTGAAATCTAGTCGGGTTCCTAAACCTTCTTGGAGTTTCTTCCATAATCTCGAGGTAAACTGAGTTCCTCGATCCGATACGATGTTTTTGGGGACTCTGTTCAAACTGCCGATTCTAGCAATGTATAACTCCGATAGCTTCAAATTCTGGTATGTGGTCTTGACTGGTAGGAAATAGGCTACTTTGGACAATCTGTCAACTATGACCCAAATAGAGTCATTTCCCCTACTACAAGTAGGCAATCCGGTGATAAAGTCCATTCCAACTAAATCCCATTTCCATTCCGAAATCTGTAGAGGTTGCAACAGTCCAGCAGGTCTTTGATGTCCCGCCTTGACTCTCTGACATATATCACACTTGGCGATATAGCTTCCGATTTCTCTCTTCATCTTATGCCACCAAAATTGTTCCTTCAAATCCTGATACATCTTTGTTCCTCCGGGCTGGATAGAATAAAGGGTATCATGGGCCTCATTCAAAATCACTTCTTTCAATTCCGAATCTGCTGGTACACAAAGTCATCCTTTGTACCACATAAGTCCTTCTTCATCTTCCGTGAATTCGGGTACTTTGCCTGTACCGATACAACGCTTGATTCCGTCGATACTAGCATTTCCTTTCTGTGCCTCCTTGATCTGGCTGATGAAAGTGGGTTGAAGTTCTATGCTAGCCAAAAATCCTTCCCTCACTAATTCCATTCAGAAATCTTCCATCTCTTTGTGCAAACTTGGTTGCTCCTTCAAAATCATGGAGTTCAAGCGGCACGGCAATCTGCTAAGGGCATCTGCTACCTCATTGGCTTTACCAGGGTGATAGTGAAAGTCCAGATCATAATCCTTGACTAGCTCAATCCATCTTACTTGCCTCATATTCAGCTCCTTCTGGGTGAATATATACTTCAAGCTCTGCTGATCCGAATAAATCTCACAACGGTTTCCCATCAGGTAATGCCTCCATGTTTTCAGGGCTAGAACTACGGCTGCGAGTTCGAGGTCATGGGTTGGGTATTATGTTCATGCTGCTTTAGTTGTCGGGATAGATAAGATACAAATTTGCCTTCTTGCATTAGCACACATCCTAGGCTGATCTTGGATGCGTCACAATACACATCAAAGGGCTTCGTGATATCCGGCATGATAAAGATTGGGGCTGAAATCAATCTCCTCTTGATTTCTTGAAAAATCGCTTCACATTTGTCTTTCCATTCAAACGTCTTGTCCTTCTTCAGCAATTGGGTCATGGGTCTGGCGATACTCAAGAATCCTTCTACGAACTTGCGGTAGTATCCCGCTAATCCGAGAAATGCACGAACTTGGGTTTGAGTGGTTGGGGCTTGCCAATCTTCGACATCTTTCACCTTCGCAGGGTCAACGGCAATTCCTCCGGCTGATACGATATGTCCGAGGAATCCTACCTCATGTAACCAGAATTCACATTTGCTAAACTTGGCATACAACCAATGATCTCTAAGGGTTCCAAGAATGGTCCTTAGGTGTAGTTCATGTTCTTCTTCTGTTTTGGAATAAATCAGAATGTCATCGATGAAAAAAACGACAAACTTATCTTGGAAGTCCATAAAAATCTTATTCATGAGGTTCATGAAATAAGCAGGGGAATTGGTTAATCCAAAAGACATGACATTATACTCGTATAATCCATATCTGGTGGTAAAGGCAGTCTTTGGAATATCCTCTGCGCGAATATTGAGTTGATGATAGCCAGTTCTAAGATCAATCTTAGAAAACACTTTCGCACCAGTCAACTGGTCAAACAAATCTTCGATCTTCGGCAACGGGTACTTGTTTTTGATAGTGACATCATTCAACTTCCGATAATCCATACACAGACGGTTACTCCATCCTTCTTGTCCACGAACAAAATAGGTGATATCCATGGTGAAGCACTTGGTTGAATCAATCCAATTTCCAGCATGGCATCCAGTTGCTTCTTCAGTTATGCTAGTTCAAACGGGTTCATACTATATGGTCTCTAGGCTATGGGTCCGGTTCCAGGTATCAGTTCAATGTTGAACTTGATATCCCGATCTGGGGGCATACCGGGCAAAACATCTGGAAATACATCGGGGTATTCAAAGACTATCCGGACTTGGTCAATGGTAGGTTGGGCTATACTCTTGTTGCACTTGAATTGACGAGGCAAGGTTTCAGATACATGCTCGACTGATATTCCGGCTGTACTGGTCATGGTTATGGCTTTCTTGGCACAGTCAATTAATCCTTTGTGTTTGGACATCCAATCCATTCCTAGTACTACTTCCAAACCTTTAGTTCCGAGTACTATTAGATTAGCATAAAAGTCTATGCCATGGATTCGGATAGGGACAGCTTTGCAAATTTGCCTAGCTTTGGTGGTTGAACCGGGGATTTGAACAATCATAACATGCTTCAATTTGGTTGGTTGAATCTTACTAGTGAATGCAAATTATTCAGTAACAAATGAGTGCGATGCTCCAGAATCAAACAACACTCTTGCAAGTACTGAGTTAAAGGAAAACATACCCAGCACGACGTCTGGTGTTTCCTGGGCTTCTTCAACATGCATGAGAAAGAGACGGCCGTTGCGGTTGAGCGAATTCCCTGGGGCAAACCTCATTCCGGGCTGAACATGACGATGTTTCTGAGCTGGGGAATTTTCATTGGGGGCTACGGCAATCTTCTTGGGGAACTCATTGGAATAATGACCCTTGGTTCCACATTCATAACAAATAACTTGCGACTTGTCCTTTGCTGCAACAGGCACAACATTGCTTTCGGTCCTTGGGGCAGTGTTGGTGTTGGTGGCGGCATTGTTGTTGTTGAACTTGGGTGGGGCACGGTTGAAATTGCTAGAGTTGCCGGGGTTGTTGTGGTTTCCTCCCGGCCTTGGGTTTCCACGGTTGGGATAGGTCGGACGGTTCATAGGGTGTCTGTTGGTTCTCGGGGCAAATCCTGGAGATGTGTTGGGGCGATACTTTGGTGTCTGGTGGGTTCCTGGTTGATGCATCATGCGGCGCTTGTTGTTCTCATTGGCTTGGTTGATCTTTCCTTCCATATGAACGACAGAGTGGACTAGGGCTTCAATATCAGCAAAGGGGATATTGACCAACACCGTCTGCATCTCATCGTGCAGACCATTCAAGAATCTCTCTTTCTTCTTGGCTTCAGTGTCGATATCATCCGGGGCATACCTAGCTAATGACAAGAATTTTTCACGGTATTTCACTACGGTCATCCTTCCTTGCTTCAGTTCTCTGAATTCATCCCTCATCCTCTTGATTAAACCCGATGGCACATGGGTTCTGCTGAACTTGACCTTGAATTCATCGCAAGTCATCATCTGACCTCCAGTCATTGCACGAACTCTGTTCCACCATGCTCTTGCATCTCCGGCTAGATAGTGGGTGGTGAACAGAACTTTCTTGTTAGCTTCTACTCCTGCAACCTCCAGGTTGTTCTCCATGGTTTGCAGCCAATCATCTACATCTAGAGGTTCTTCGGACTTAGTGAAAACAGGTGGATTGGTGTTCTAGAAATTCTTGAGCTTACATCCATGGTTGTCCTGATTTCCATGGCCTTGATTGTTGTTGTCCATCTGAGCTATCAGTTCAAGGGTGGCCAGGTTGGCTTGACGTTCGTCTCTTTCGGCTTCGCGGTCCGAAACCATCATTTGCAAGAGTCGCAATATCTGGTCCGGGGCTAAGTTGCTTCCTCCGCGAGGCATCTGAATATTTAGATAGATCATGAGAAAAGAGGGGAATTTCTAAGGTTCAGGAATTTTGAAAAGTTTTTAAAGTTCTCAAGTGTTGATTCAGATTTTTCTAGCAACCTGTTTTTCATTCATTCATTTATAGCACACGATACAACACACACCACAACAAATAAAAACCGATGGTTTTAAGAACCATTATGGAATCTACGATACAGTGGAACCTACTACAATTCACCAAGTGCTACTACTCCTCGGAGTCAGTGTACTCATCATTCTCATAATCCTCATCATCATCATCGTCATCGATGAAGGCGAAATCATCCTCATCGGTGAAGAAGTCCATGGCCTGATCGTCCAAAAAGTCATCATCATCGCTAAGATAGGAGTAGGGGTCTCCACGAAGGTCTTCTCCGGCATTCTCCCTTTCCTCCAACTGCATGTCTCTCTCGTGGATGGTCTCCTCCACATCCGTGATCCGGTGGCGAAGACGGGCAATGATGCGCTCCTTCTTGTCGAGCTGACGGCGACGAGACTTGCGATCCTTTACTAGCATGGCGAGGGTCTGATCCTTCTTCTTGGCGATGGCGTACTTGTGGTTGGCATAGGCACGGGCATTGTCCAACTCCTTCTGACGGTCGTACATCATGAAGCTGAGGTGGTCCAACTGACTCTTCAGCTCGGGGTGGTATGGGGCCTCCAGTGGCTATCCCATAACATCACGCCTTGGGTAGAAATCAAAATGGGTACCCTTGATCTGATTGATACTCTGCCCACACAAACGGGCAAGAGCTTCCTACATTGGCCTAGCCAGTCCATCGAGCTAGTTGTTCTCTCTTAAGGTGAACTGAATTCCTTATGCAGTGGGAGGTTCAATCTTTCCTCAGAAACTTGCAACAACTAGCCACTACAGGTCTTTTCCTTCCTGATCATTAAGCTGAGCTCCAAAGAACTCAGGGTGCAGACACTCCAGCAACTCCGACAGCTGGTCCAAGTCACGCTCAGATATGAGGTCTCCTCCACTCCCCAACTGATAAAACTTGTTGTACTTCACGTCCATCTATAAGAATATAGGATGAGTAAGTTAGTAGAGTGATCAAGTGTGTCAAATTTTATGTAAGTTTGCAAGAATTTTTGAGGAACATGAATTTTCATGAAAGAATCCAAGTGATAAGAATGAGAATAAGTTTTTTGTAAATACTCACTTCCTTTGGTTTTGAAAATAGGTTTTTGATTCAAACGTCCATTCTAACTAGGTTCTCCTATGGTTAGGATGGCTCTAATACAAACTTGTCAACACCCGAATTTTTAATCCCAGATGCCAGTTATGCCATACATCGCAATCCCAGGATTACCATTTTTGCGAGACAAAACAAATTTGGATATCACAGTACATCATCCATTAAAAACCATACATAAGGTCTTACACAAATAAGGATCTCGTGATCCAGTTCTTAATACAATTCAAGCAGCGAAATAACGTAAAGATAACGATAGCGTGGGCGAAGCTCCATCTTCAGGGTCACAGGCAATGCTGACGATGGGAGATGATCCTAGTTGTCATAACCTTCCTGTGGTCCATCATCCTGGTACTCCTCTTCATAGTCTGGCCACAGGAATAGCCAGGGACAAAGCCATGAGTACTCTTTAAGTACTCGCAAACTAATAATAACAAGTGAAGTGGTTTTGAGAAGGATATACTAAGCTCTAGGATTGTTTTGCAAAAAGCCAGATTTACCTCTACTAAGTTCAGAAGCAAGAAACTGAGTTGAAAATTTTATAACACGTAAGTGGGAACTTGAATTTCATATCACAACTCTATTGTGTCAAGTCAAAGTCACAATTCATTTCACAAGTCATTTTTAAAACATCTAATGGGGAACAGTATGGCCACTCCAACTGTCCCCAACCGCGGACGCGGCTATTCGAATAGTTTGACACTCTGCAGATATTGTACACTTTCACCACAACATTCGATACATCCGTCAGGAACAAATCCTGAATTCACCATACTCAGTATGCGGATAATCAATCCTAACCTTTCAGTTACACGCCCTAGTATAGGCACCTCTCCTGTGAGTTTGGCCTCCCAACCATGACCAACTGTCATCTTGGGTACTGCACAGGTGGACAATCTTCACAAGGTAGCCTCAGTTTAGACCTTGGACGAGAGGGAACCCATACTAAGGTATATAAATTTCCAGTCAAGCCCTACCCAAATTTCGGGTATTGTGGTTGTACGATACAATTGGAATGGTATCGCATCCAGACAACCATCAGTTTATAAAGGGCTAAGGCTCATGCCTCAACATTTTCATCATCAAAAGCATCTGGTATTCGGAAACACATGTCAAAACATTTCAATAGAATGACTCATCATTCTAAGGTTTTCATAACCATTTTCACCAAGTATTCCCATTTAAAGTTGATCAAGTTGTATACTTAGCACTAGCACCACAAGTGGAGGTAAATACTAATGAGGGGTGGTAAACAAGTGGATATTTGCTAAGTTCAATCTCATGCCTTAGGATGACATCAAGATTATCTAACTTAGGCCAAATTTTATGCTCTTTATGCTACCTTCCAATATTCTTATAGTATCTAGAATTCAATATGTAAACTCTAAGAGAAAGCTTTGATAAGGAAATAAAGTATAAAGCTTGCAAGTCAAACTAGGATTGGGTTATCAAGTGGGTATGATCACATATGCTTAAGGCATATAGTTGTCATGGTAACAAGCAACTATTAGCTTGCATAAGTTTCAAGGGTAAGCTTGCAAGGTTTCAAGTATTGGATTGAATAAATATCAGTATAAGCTTGCCTTGAGCAGAGCAGTGGTTGAAGTTCTCCACGGCTTCGTCCTCGTAGTATCCTCCTTCATCCTCGTATCCTTGGTTGGTACTAGCGTCTATAAACAAATACGAGGTACACAATGACCAAACAATACTTAACTATTTCCAATCGTCACACAATGGTTCACACTAGATGATCTAGCATCATCACTAATATTACAAGATTTAAGCACTTGCCTTATTTGTTTTACTTTTAGAAAAGTAATTTCTACTCATTGAAAAACTACTTAATATTTAATATTCTCCAACTCAAACATTGTATCATGTTAACACATGTCATCACCACATATTTCAGTACATGGGAATATGATTTAAAGTGGTGTCACAATTTAATAAGGTTTAACCTTTTTATTTTAATTAAATAAAGTGACTAGAAATGCCTATGGGGCATTATTTTATTACTTGAACATTATCTCTGTAAGTAAACCCATATGTTTTTATATATTTTGAAAGGTATGATCAAATGTGATTTTTGAGAGTTGGAATCAACTCAAAAGCTTTTATGGTTGAATTTTGAAAAATGTTTGAATGCAGAAAATCTTCTGCCTTGTTATTTTTACCATGGTTGATACACAAATCTAAATGGTTCTAATCCAATGGTCTTGGATTAAGAATTTCAGTACCTTTCTAAAAAATTGGTTTCATGCATTTTGGTTTAGTGAATCGAGCTAGGTTGATTTTTGAATCTGGGTACAAAATTGTGTTTGAAATTAAATGAATAAAGCTTAATTTGAATTGCTGGGTCACGCGGGATGTTTTACTAGGCCAGCCCACTGCACTCAGCGCGTACGCGGGCTGGTTAAGTGACTGTCCCCACGTGTCAGTGAGACGGGGAGGGCAAAGCGATACGGGGCAGTGTGAACCGCACGATCTAACTCTAATCGAACGGCTACGGTTCATCGTCCACTTCGGGCAGCGCCGGCGAGACAGAACCCTAACACGGCAGGAGGGGGTCGTGGGAGGCTCACCGGGGCTCATGCGAGGGTCGGTGATGAGGGCGAACGACGAAGTCGACAACGGCGGTTCTCCTGGTACCGGCAAATCCTCCTGGGGCGGCTCTAATCGACGGCTCCCTTCTTCTCCAGCAGCGGCAGGCTTCGGCCAAATTCCGGCGTTGTGCTGCTTGCATTGCTCCGGGAGTGAGTTGGGGTGATTCTGGGTGAGAGGGGAGTGAACTGGTGTGGGGAAAATGAGCGGTGGAGGCCTCTATTTATAGTGGCGGAAGGGGACCGACAGGCATGGGCTGAGATCATCGTGGTTGATAGCACAGGCAGCTTATAACATGGGTGATGGTAGGGGACGGTGTTGTGCTCCCTGGCGAAGATCAACGGCGTGGTCTTGCGGCGTGGGGCGTTGCTGATCGGTCGGAACGTCGCGGTGCTCTGAGCGGGTCCGATGGAGATTTTAATGTCGCACAACGCGGTGAACGGGCATGTCTGCAGGGTTGCTGCGGTGCTGTTGATCATCCTTGCAAGCAGCAAGGGCGGCACGCGGCCTGTGGGTGCTGGTCGAGCATGGCGCACTGGCGCGCTCTCGGCTCGCGCAGAGAGGTTTTGCATGGTCATGCCGTGTGGTCCATGGGATGGCATTGCTCAGGGCTGGGACAAAGAGTGGCGGTGGACAGTGGGTTGCTTGCTAGACATGCTGGCTAGGCTTAGTATTGCTCGCAGCTTGCTTTCGAACAACTTAGGCCAATTTTACTGCACACTATAGTGTTTGATCTTTATTTGATTTGAATCTGCAAGGTGTTTGATGAAATGGCCGCAAGAACTTTAAATTTGAATTTTGGATTCAAACTTTGTTGGTTTGCTAGGCACATGCTAGGGGGTATCTGGTTAGTTGGATTAGTGAAGGGGCATTGGTTTGGTTGGGTTTTGAAAATGGATGATCTTCACATATGAATAACATTCAATTTTGAATTGTGATTTGAATGGGGTTGCCAAATGTTTTCTGCAAGTTTGAAAGGTGGGCCTTGATTCACTTTTACTAGTTCTATCAAGGGGTGAAAATAATTGGGAAAGTTTCTGTATGAAATCTTGGACTAGAAGCACTCAAAGTGACCTAGTGAGCAAGATTGGAAAAAATGACCATTTGCTTTATTTGATTTGTTTTTTATTTTATTTTGATTTGTTTCTGCATCGAAATGTTTTATATGATGTTATTTTCATCTTTAAACTATTTCTTGCCATTTAGGTTAATCACACAAGTCCATTCATGCATTTGTCAAATCATTTCATTCACACATGCATTCATATGATTTTAATTAATCAAAGTTTTTGTTAACCCTAATTTTAGTGATTAGAGTTTGATGATCCTTGTGTTATATTTTTGGGATGTTAGAATGTCCGGGAGGTAGATTGCTGTACCAGAATAGTCGGCTGGGCCCGCCTGTGGGACCCGCCAGTCGGTAGTGTCATTGCCCATACTGCCTCAATCCTATATATGTGTCGGCGGGGGCAACGTAGCAAGGGTTGATCTCTCACTCTTAGCTAGCACACATCGATACAGCTCAAGGAGCATTTGTAGTTCTTGGTGTTCACCCAGTTAGTCGGATTAGTAGGAGTAGGGGTGTTACATCACACCGAGGGCCCCAAACCTGGGTACTTGTGTCCCTGACGCTTGCTTGTGCACAATCTCGCCATCTTGCCTGCTTAGGCACTGTCGTTCCCATAACGACGACAGTTGGCACCGATCATGAGGCAAAGATGGAGGTGACGGGAGTCACGTTCCGCACGATGCAGCCCAACACATGGCATTCACCATTGTTCCACATCATGATGCATCAACCATACCCAAAAAGGAGAATTTGATCCATATCTCACCCTCCTCTGGTTATCATGTGAATGGGATCCTACTTGAGAAAAGCGCCAATGCTATGACCAGGCCCATGACCCTGATGCCAAGAGGATACGACAAGAAAAACCCAGGAACCAAGACCCCCAAGCAAGAGGCGGGGAAGAGATGGCGGAAGAGGACTTCCCACGGCAGGACCAGCGCCACCGGAAGCACCACTGGAGCTTCTGGAACCTAGCCCGGTGAACCGGACTCTCCGCCGAAATTTCCGGAAACACAACCGGTGA
Organism: Avena sativa; assembly: GCA_916181665.1. Classification (NCBI taxonomy): domain Eukaryota; kingdom Viridiplantae; phylum Streptophyta; class Magnoliopsida; order Poales; family Poaceae; genus Avena; species Avena sativa. The sequence goes on from OV702280.1 coordinate 125,061,716, forward strand.
ACCGGCCTCCCTGCCGAAACAACATACTACATGGATAACCGGCAGCCGACCAGAAATCTCGGCGCTCGCCGAAATTATCGTCGACAACTCTGGCGCCGCTGGACATATTGCTAGAATGACCAGACTACGTGATGTAAATGGTTTGATGCCCATAATATTCCCTCCCACCTACCCCTTCACCCCTAGTAATATAAATAGATCCCTTGTGGCTCAGTTCTAGTTGGATTTGATGATGAATGAAGGCTTGTTCCGAACTCTAGATGGGAACCCCTCTATATTGTTAATCTATGAGTTGTACAAGGACTTGGAGTTCGGTGTTCGTCTCCAAGTCGTCAAGACCCTCCTCAAGTGTCTGGTCGCTCATCATCAAGAATTCTAGTAGTGCTAGGTCTCTCCCCTCTGGGATTCTACTTGGTTGCTACTCTCTCCTTTGATTTGGATTCTATCATCCGCTTTTCAATCTCTCCTTTGGTGATTCTACCTAACGGTCTCTCGCCAAGGATTCTATTTGATTGGTTGTTCGAACCAATGGGATAAAATCGAATCAGGTTGTGTTACCATGCGTTTGTATATTTACCTTGCATTAGCATTGCATTCATCGTGTTCATTGGGTTTTCCCTGACTCCCCGCTTCAAATCCGTGAAGATCGGGCCACCCTAGGTCCAATCCCACAAGGGAACCCATATCACAACACCTCTTCCGGTGAGCACGTGGCCTCTGGCCTCATGCTCACCCTGGGAAAGTTCAACTGCATCATCGATAACGCCTGCTGGTTTGCCGGTTCCACCTTTCCGACAGGCGGCTCCGTCCTGCTATTCGGCGACCTGCCCATCGATGTTTCCATCGAACCGGAATGTTTCCCTTGGGAGATCGTCTCCTTCGCCAAGTCGCTACCCTCAGCCGGCAGCGTGCTCATCGCGCCTTGTAGCGTGGAGGTGATGATGGTTGGCTCAAGCCACAACCGCCGACCCACCATTGAGCGCACCAATGACATAGCCGGCATGTCCACCCCTTGCAAGGGAAGTGCGTGGTGGAGAAGGTCAATGAGGAGATCCTCGCTGCGGTCGATCTGGGCGATGACCCGAAAGAGGAATCCGCGAAGATCGAGACAACACGAGCACGACGGCTTCACCAAGCCTAGGGCTTGGCCTCCACCAACTACCAGATGGAAAGCAATATGACTGAATACCACCATGCCCATGGCCTCACCCAAGCTAACCTGGAGCCTAGCCGGCTGGGATTCGTGCAGTGCCACGGGGGAGAACTGGGGGATCGCTTCGAGCAAGATGTCGATCCGGGGGTCCCCATGTACTTGCCTCCACCTATGTACGACACCACGTTCAAGAACGTCCGGGCGACGCGAGCCTTCGCGGAGGAAATACCCCACCTAGAGGGGGAGGAAAGAATTCGACAGTTCCAGCGGGTGCAATATCCCTTGCATGTAGCGGATGAGTAGGCTGAGGCCACCTGAGTCGCATTCGAGGCAGGTGATGGCACCAGGGGAAACCATCCGGCTGGAGGAAGCTGGGGAGGCCATCGCATGACCAAGTACTCCGCGTCTCCTGGACAACCGCGCGCTCGCACGCGTTCCAGGCGTCGCCACTCTGGCAGCATCCAACCTCACGGCTACCAAGGCGTCATGAGTCACCAACCGGCAGCAGCACCACCGCCTCCGGCAGACCAAGGCCACCGTCCCCCCATCCCGCCTCACCGGTCATGTAGGTGCGCCAAATCCGGTTGAGCCGGATACACGTGACAGAATTGACCTCCTGGGGCAAGACCGCATCACAGACCGGTCTACTTCGGTCCACGTATTCGGAAGGAACTGTTCCCCGACAAGTTCTCCCTGCCACGATACACCCCCAAGTACGGCAGTAGCATGCAGCCGGAGGACTGGTTGACTGACTACTCCACGGTAGTCGGAAACACCCATGGAAACAAGCATGTGGCGATACGTTATGTGCCTCTCATGTTGACCGGTTCAGCGAGAACCTAGCTCAACATCCTCACGCCCAACAGCATCAACGCTTGGCCCGACTTCGAGAAGGTATTCATCCTGAACTTCAACGGCACTTACAAGCGTCTGCGTAGACCTCGTGACCACTCATTGTGCATCCAAGGAGACCGCGAGTCGGCTCGCGAGTACCTCGCCTGCCGGACCGAGCTGTGTAACTCCTGCAAAGGGGTGGTGGAGAACCAAGAAATCGGTTGCTTCATCGAAGGGTGTCGAGCGGGTATGATGCTATGCCACCGGCTGCTGTGGGATGAGCCCAAGACCATGGCAGAACTGATGACCGTCGCTGACCAATACGCCACCGCAGACGCGGCAATGAAGAAACCTCTCCGGGTGAAGGCGGAAGGGCGGACGATTCTCGTCGAGCTGGCTCGGGAGAATCAGGGCGGATAAGTCGGAGACGCCGGATCGTCCAGGTGCCCCGGTAGCGACAACCGCTACCATTTCAAGCGCCCGGTTGAGCACCAAAGCCCTCGATATCACCAGAGGAAATTCAATGTCGTGCAAAGAGAACCGTATGGAACCGACAAGAGGCAGAATAATACCTTCAAGTTCGAGTAGATGTTTGACGGGCCATTCAAGTACCATAGCGGAACCTTCAAGCCGGCTACGCACACCACTCGGCAGTGCAGCTGGACACGACAGATCAAGGAGTAAGCTGGCTTGCCCCCTCTCCCCCACCACCTCCTGGCGGACCCCCGCCACCGGCAAGGGCAGCCGGAAACAACAACAACAATAACAAGAACAACAACAAGAACAACAACAAGAACAACAATAACGGGGCCTACCCGTAGTAGCACGAGAACTACCTCAGGAACCCACCAGTTCTCGTAGCGCCAGAACCTCAGGAACCTATGTTACTCTACATTGCAGCGACCAACAAAGTCATAAGTGTGGTAACTGTAGTCAAGCGCGAGGAAGAAGGCCACGAGCATAAGGTGCAACGGCCAACTTATTACCTGAGTGAGGTCTTGACAGAATCAAAACAATGGTACCCACATCATCATAAGCTAGCCTATGGAGTGTTCTTCGCATCCAAAAAGCTATGCCACTATTTTTAAAGAGCACAATATCACAGTGGTGAGCACCGCTCCCTTGCGAGATATAATCAATAACCGCGACACCACAGAACGTGTCGCAAAGTGGGGAATAGAGCTTGCAGCTTTCGACATTGAGTACAAACCACGTACAGCAATCAAGTATCAAATACTTGCCGACTTCGTTGTTGATTGGACAGAGACGGCAGAAAACACAAGTCTTCCAGACTCAAAATTTTGGACCCTTAACTTTGACGGATCAAAAGCACGAGGAGACTCGGGGGCTGGCGTGGTTCTCAAATCACCCCAAGGAGATAAGCTGTTCTATGTGTTGCACATACACTTCATGGCAACCAATAATATTGGCGAGTATGAAGAATTACTACTTGGAATACGCATGGCCAAACACATTGGCATATCAAGACTCATGTGTTATGGAGACTCGGATTTAGTTGCTCAGCAAGTATGCGATATCTGTAACACAAACATGGCAGCATACAAAGCTGTTTTGGATGAACTATCTAAATCGTTCGAGGGTTTTGAGGTTCAACACATTCCTTGAGAAGAAAATGAGGAAGTAGATGCTCTATAGGGATAGGCTCTACGCGGAAACAAGTACGAGATGGCACTTTCTTAGAGCATTTAAGGGTCACCTCCATAGTTGGAGTTGACGAGGACTATCCGACAAAATCCGACTCACCTTTAATAGCAGTTCTGGCTATAATTCCCAGCTGGACAAAACCCTGTCTGGACTTTCTGATAGACGAAAAATTACCCGAAGACGAAGTATTGATCCGACAGATTTACCGATGAGCAAAATCCTACACTATAATAAATGGTGAGCTCTGTAAATGGAGTGTTTCTAGCGTGTTTCAGCGATGTATTTCTTCAAAATAAGGAGTGGAAATATTAAGAGAAATCCACGAAGGCGAGTGTGGTCATCATGGTGCAGCCAGATCCTTAATGGTAAACGCTTTTTGACACAGATTCTTTTGGCTTACAGCTAAGGCGGACGCCGATAAACTGGTCAAAACATGTAGAGGCTTCCAAAAGTACGCCCATCAGGTACACGTTCCGGCTGAACAGTTGCGAACAATCCCTATTACATGGACATTATCGGTCTGGGGGCTTGATATGGTAGGGCCATTTCGCACAGCAAAATGTGGATTTACCCACCTACTAGTAATGGTGGATAAATTTAAAAAATGGATTGAGGCTAAACCCGTAACAAGTTGCGATGGAGCCACAGCCAGAAAGTTCGTTGAGGACGTAATCATCCGATTCGGATATCCGCACAATATAATTACTGACAATGGGATCAATTTTTCCATGGGAGAACTTGCCGAATTCTGCAAAGAAGAAGGAATCCAACTCGATATTGCATCAGTCACACATGCACAAGATAATGGACAAGTCAAAAGAACTAATGGACTTATTTTTCAGGGAATTCGACCTCGCCTCGAGGCACCGCTTCATCGGGCCGCGAGGGCTTGGGCGGAGGAATTACCGTCTGTGATATGGAGTTTACGTACAACTCCTAACAGGTCAACCGACTATATTCCTTTCTTCTTGGTCTATGGTGCAGAAGCATTTCTTCCATGTGATCTAATTTACCCGTCTCCACGAGTCAAAGCGTATATCGAAGAAGATACATAAGTTTCTCGACAAGATGATCTTGATATAATCGAAGAAGTAGGCGTCGATGCTGAGCAGAGATCTATAGCCTATGAGCAAAAGTTGTGAAAGTATCATAGTCAGAGAGTACAAAACCTCTCTTTCAGAAAAGTCGATTTGGTTCTCCGACTTGTGCAAAAGAGAAAGCACAAACTTTCCCCGATTTGGGAAGGACCTTTTATGATTAGCAGAGTTCTGCATAATTGGTCATATTATTAAACCGATATGAGTCCAGTCAAGGAAAGACCAGATACTCGGAAGAGAAAGAGAGCTGGCGGTAGCATAGACCCGGATGAAATAGATCGTTGATGGAATATTCCACAGCTACATCCCTTCTATTCTTAGTTATATTTCCTGGTAATCATATATGTACATGTTCAAATTGAAATAAAGTATTGGTTTCCTAATATGATATCTTTGAGAAGTTTTTGTCATCTTATTTCCAAAAGATCATGTCATTTTTTCAAAAATCCCATAATGCTTGAAAGTATTTTATGCTCATGTTTGTTCTGGTTATGATTTTTGAATATCTAAAAATGTTACCTTAGCGTAAAACATTCAATTTACTGTTTGTACTTTGGTTTTTATCTGATTGCTTAGACGCAGGCATTTTCCGAGTAATGACTTGTTGGTACTAGAAGCCGATTTTGTTTTCGAGTTTAAACTGGTTTAGCAATTGCGCGCCGTTTCTCGGCAAAGTTTCCATGCTAAAGTTGGCTGGCCATGAAAGGGATGAGGCAGAGAGCCAGATAAAATGACAAGTATATGCATAAAACACAACAGTGCTTCAGAAATTTTCAAGCACATGCATAAAAAATATAAGCATAAGTGATACAATAGTAAAAGCATTAGTTTTTACAAGACCAGCACAAATAAAAATATTGTTTCCATCATTATATTGCCAGAAGTTTAGAATAATGCATAAAAACTATTTATGCTGTAGAATCAAGCGGTGCTGATGAACAAGGTGGAGCACTGGAGTCGACAACATTGTCGCCCTGGATCTCAGACTCGGAAGCTGCAAAGCTATTTTCTGGCTCTTGAGGCGAGGGAGGCACATCGATGGATTCAAAGAACAGCGTCGTCTAGTTGGTCATCTCCGCCACACGATAAGCATAACCTGCATAGGAATCTTGGATTTCCTTGATGTCCTGTGGGTTACCCTCATCATCCTCCTAGGTGATACCTTTGGTGACATGCCAGATTTCCATCTCGCTGTGGTGGCTCATCACCATGGTAAGCGCAGTATGAGCAGCAGTCCGAGTGTAGGAGATCTTCCAGTCCTCGATAAGCTTCGGAATCTCCTTGGCCTTGTCCCTCGCCTCTTGCACTGACATTGTGTGCAAGTCAGAAAGCTTGACTGACTCACCAGCATCTTCAAGAGTCTGGTGTCAGTCATACAAGATATCTCCAACGAGCTTGATACGCTCGAGGCGAGGTTCGGCGGTAGGAGAGTCGAAAAGATTTAGGGAGCCTCGGGAAAAACCAAAAATTCAAAATTTTGACTAAATAGAAAATCAAAAAATCAACAACAAGTAAAAGTCGGAAATCTTACCTAGCACAGAGTGATTGCATTGAGCATGCTCCTCACAAAGACTGTTAAGTCCACTCTCTGTGGCCTGGGCCAGATCCTTCTGACTATCGAAGTCCTTCTTGAGATCATCTAGTTGTTTATCTCGGAGGGCTAGCAGCTTGTCGAGCCTCACGGTCTCATGATTGCTTGACTCCAGGACAGCAGCTACGGATTTCTCCGACTCAATATTGAGCTTCTGAAGCTTGTCCCGGAGCACATCATTCTCCATTTCTAAGACCTTGAAGTTCTCGGATTGCTCCACCATCTTACTGGACTTGCAAAACAGTTCTGCAAAAAGGAAATAAATCAGTCGGACAGAACAAGTTTGACTATGTGAATAGCCAAAGTGACAAAAATGTAGCCGGAAAAAATTACCTTCTGCTGCATTCTTCTCAACTTGCAACTTTGAATTCTCAAGGCGCAAGTCTTTGATATCCTTGCGCTTATTATAGATGTTCTTGAGCAATTCCTGGTTGGAAGATGCAATTTTCTGTAAGTTTAGAGACGGAATACCGTCAGACAGCTTCTAAGACTCGGGCTGCAAATTAAACTAAGTAAAATTACAGCACGAGCCTTGGAGGTACACTACATCGTTCTTTTGCAACCTGAAAGCATCAACTCGGATCCAACGATGTTTATCCGGCTTTATGCTTGGGGGCTAGAGTATATGATAATAAATGCAAATAAGAATTAGAAACTTATAATGTGTTCTAGTGCAACTTTTCAAATCTGATCTTGGTGCTGTGAAACACCTTCTCAGTAAGGGAGAGGGAAAGAACATCCGTCGCCGCGAGTTCGCCAGAGTCAATCTTAGCATCCCAGACCAAAATTTGGTCCAGGAGGCTAACAAGCTTGACGTCTTCCTGCTCCTGGCTCGCTGCCTCTGCGGTTAAGGTCAGCTTGAGGATCTCTTCCTTCGTCTTCCTCTCCAGGCTAGAGACAGCAGAGCTGGCCACTTTACCCAATGTTGCTGTAGATACTACCATGGGATCATTACCCTTGCGAGCTTCCTATGGAGATGGAGTACTAGATGGAGTTGGTGGTGGCATGGCAGGGGAAACAATAAGCTTTTGCTGGCACATCTGCTTGTCCGGCTTGCTGTCCGGCTTGATCTTACTCTTCGAGACTGAATTAGATCTAGAACATGAAAATCCAAATATTGGGTGTGCTCTGGAAGAAAGAAAGGTATAAAAGTACTAAAAACAAAAGACAGGGTGCTTACTTTTTAACTACTGGCAGCACTTGGCTACCAGCAGTAACAACAACTTCTTTCTCCTTGCGCTCTCAAGCTAATAAAGTCCATAAGCGTTGATGAAAATAAGAGTCGGAGAAAGAACAGAAAAGATCGACAAAAAGAAAAAAGCAGAGTCGCAAAAACCCGTGTCCACCACTTCCACTTTGTCTTGACCCGGAAGGCCATTCGACGCATCGGGCGAGTCCCCGAGCATGTGGAGTACGCAGGGCGAGTGCGCGGTGGAGATTCCCTGAGCGTGTTGAGTACGCGAGGACGAGTCCGCGGTGGCGAGTCCCCGAGCATGTCAAGTACGCGAGGGAGAGTCCGTGGTGGCGATTCCCCGAGCGTGTTGAGTACACGAGGGAGAGTCCACGGTAGCGAGTCCTCGAGCGTGTTGAGTATGTGAGGGCGAGTCCGCGGTGGGGAGTCCCCGAGCGTGTTGAGTACGCGAGGGCGAGTCCGCGGTGGTGTGTCCCTGAGCATGTGGAGTACGCGAGGGCGAGTCCGCGGTGGCGATTCCTTGAGCGTGTCGAGTACGCGAGGGCGAGTCCGCGGTGGCTAGTCCCCAAGCGTGGGAGTACGCGACGGCGAGTCCACGGTAGCGAGTCCCCGAGCGTGGCGAGTATGCGAGGGCGAGTCCGTGGTGGCGAGTTCCCGAGCGTGTTGAGTGTGCGACGAGTCCCCGATCGAGGCGGGCCGTGGTCGTGAAACCACACGTACACACAGTATGCCTAGGAGTAGTCCCCGAGGCTCGAGTTGGCTTGTAGAGGCGACTTGAGGCTCTTTAGAGATGTATATTATGAAAATAGTAGTGGTTGTTTTCGAGCATGGCGAGTCCATGATGATTGCGAGTCCACGAGAGGAGAGTCCCCGAGTGTGGCCAGTTCGCGATGATTGCGAGTTCGCGAGGGGAGAGTCCCCGAGTGTGGCAAGTCCGTGATGGTTGCGAGTCCGCGATGATGTTGATTGTGTTGTTTTTGTTAGCGAGTCTCTCATCTTGGCCTGGGGGGACAGTCGCATGGCGTCTCCAAATATGTCTCTCGGCTTGACGGTTTTCCTGAACGATCTGAATCTCGGTTTGCGAGTCCTTGTCCGCAATACTTGGCCATGCGAGTCGCACCGTCTAAGATTGAGGAGGACATTGTGCTGTTTGTATAGCACTGCCACTTTGTCTTGGCCCGGAAGGCCAGTCGAGCAAGACGACTCTAATAATGGCTCACAGTTAGCATTTTTCGTGGACGATCCGAGGCTCGGTTTGCGAGTCCTCCTCCGCACTACTTGGGCATTACGAGTCGCTCATTCAAAGGTTGAAAAAGGCAAATTTATTTTACGGGGGGAAGAGATACCCAGTGATGAGTCCATGCAGCGTGGCATGCAACCCTCTCTGGCGACTCGGACGATGAAAGTCCCTTCGTAGGCGCGACATACGCATTTGACGTAGCCGGAAAGATTCGACGCGGCAGACAAGGAGTCGACACGGCGGAAGTATGGTCGCGCTTTGGCGAAGTCGACGCGGCAGACACAGGGACGCGGCGGACGTATGGTCGTGCTTTGGCGAAGTCAACGAGGCGGACACGGGGTCGACGCGGCGAACGAGTCCCCGAGCCTAGCGAGTACAAGTTTAAGAGTTTCTGCGTTTAGGCGAGGTCTGGAGCATGGCGAGTCCGTGATGGACGAGTCGCCGGATGTGGCGAGTCCACGGCAGGGGGATCCACGAGCGTGGAGAGTCCGCAACGGGCGATTTCCCGAGCCTAGCGAGTCCGCGTTTAAGCGTGTCCGTGTTTAGGCGAGGTCCGAAGCATGGCGAGTCCGCGTTGGACGAGTCGCCGAACGTGGCGAGTCCGCGGCGGGAGGATCCATGAGCGTGGTGAGTCCGCAACGGACGAGTCCCGAGCCTAGAGAGTCCGCGTTAAAACGTGTCCGCGTTTAGACGAGGTCCGAAGCATGGCGAGTTCGCGATGGACGAGTCACCGGACGTGGCGAGTCCACGGCGGGAGGATCCACGAGCATGGCGAGTCTGCAAGGCTTGGTCAACAAAGTCCCGGGAAGTCGCGATGGCGATCCCGTGGCAGGCGAGTCGATGCTGAGCGAGTCCGCGACGGAGAGTGCCCGAGTCCGAGATGGCGGCGAGGTCGCGACAGGCGCGGGCGAGTCCCCGAGCGTGGCGAAACTCGTCAAGTCCACGATGACGAGTCCGCAACAGTTGCTGATCATGGCGAGTCCCCGAGCAGATCATCAAGAATTAATTTGTTGCAGCTTGTACTGCCTATTGCGCCAGTAACGTCGTGGTCGCCATCGAGGCGCTGAATTAGTTACCGTCAAGGAGCAGTCGCGGCGAAAATAACATGAAACGCCAGCTCATGCGGCCATGATAACGGATCGTACCATAGAGATATATTCCCATTCGGTTTTCCTCCTAGGACCCAATCCTTAAAAGATATGTACATGCAATTGCAGACGGCAGGTTAGATCAAATAAAATGATTAACTGAAAGAGTAATCAGTACCAGAGGGGACCCAATAAAAACCACTCAGCTGAATAGGACCGATCACGCATGCCGGTGCACATGTGCTTTGGTGGAGATGTTCGGTGCTTGGCCGGTAGCATGGCAAGTCGGCGATGGGCGGGTTGACCGTGACGAGTTCATGTCGGGTGAGTCGTCAAGTGTGGCGAATCTGCGGCCACGGTGAGTTTGCGATTGACGGAGTCCACACTGTGGATGGAGTTGATGCAAGGGAGTCGTCGAACTCTAGATCGGCGTAAGTTCCAGTGAAAGTCGACATACGAATTTCTCAGGATGCATATCGCATCGTGATTTCTTTGCACCTGTAAAAGCAAGATGATAAGTAAACATGATTGAATATAATAAATTGAACAAGAGATTGTAACGAGTCGCTTGGGAGCTCCGCTCCAGCACTGCGTATCCTCCGACGCTAAATCAGGACAACCTCCTTCAATCTCATCTTAGGATCATGTTGCATACAAATAAAACGTACGTGTATGGAGGATTAAATCCAAACAGAATAAAGAGAGAGATAGATCGTCAGATTTAATAATCAAAGAGATAGGAGAAAACCGACTAGGCAGGGACGAAGTCACGCGGTGTCCTTTTCCTCGGGCTATGCGTTGATCCGTGACTCGCTGTCTGGATTTGGCTTGTGATTTTTCTCATTAAAGTCGCGTGCATGTTCGAAAGCTAACCCGACTGCATCCAAAAAAAATAAATCATCCACGTAAAATAAAACACGGATCTCACCTCTGTCTGTCCGTATCAAGAAGGCGAATTACGCCACGGAAAAATTGACGGCAATATAGAACGGGATGTCGGCTAGATGCAATCTCGTCGCACGATGAGAGAGATCCCGTCCGGATTATCATCTCCATGCATCGCTTGCCTCACGGTGGGCGCCAACTGATGGAGGAATACCATACTTCCGCCGCGTCGACTTCGCCAAAGCGCGACCATACTTCCGCTGCGTCGACTCCTTGTCCGTCGCGTCGACTCTTTCCGGCTACGTCAAATGCGTATGCCACGCCTATAAAGGGACTTTCATCGTCCGAGTCGACAGAGAGGATCGCATGCCACGCTGCATGGACTCACCACTAGGTGTCTCTTCCCCTCGGAAAAATCAATTCACCTTTTTCAACCTTTGAAAGAGCGACTCACAATAGTCAAGTAGTACGAACGAGGACTCGCAAACCGAGCCTCGGATCGTCCACGAAAAACGCTAACTGAGAGCCATCATTGGAATCGCCTTGCTCGACGGGCCTTTCGGACCAAGACAAAGTGGCAGTGCTATAGAAACATCACCATGTCTGATATGTTGGAAACATATCTATAATTTTTGATGCTTCATGCTTGTTTTGTATCTACTTTCCTTTACTAGTCCACACTTTGAGGTGTTTTTTACATATTTTCTGGTACTACCCTATTAACAAGTTGCAACAGTGTTAGATGCCTGTTTTCTGCTGTTTTTGGTTTTAGAAAATTTAGTAAAAAAATTTCTCAGAATTGGACGGGACAAAGGACAAAGTCAATTACTTTACGTGGGGAACAAGAAGTCCAGAGGAGAGCCGGAGGGGCCAGCCAGGGGGCCAGACCCACCTCGGGCGCGGGGGCAGGTGGGCCCGCACCTGGCTAGGGTTTGGTGGCCCTGGCCGCCTCCCGTTCTCGCCCCTTCGCCTATAATAAGCCCCTGATGCAGAAACCCTGAGTACCCGATCGGAAATCCACGAAACCGTCTGTAGCCGCCGCCAAAATCGTCCCTAGATCGGGAGGATCTGAAGTTCTTCTCGGCACCCTGCTGGAGGGGAGATCATTCAGGAGGCCTTCTCTCCGGTATGATGCGTGAGTAGTTCCACCTTGGACTATGGATCCATGCAGTAGCTAGATGGTTGTATCTCCTCCTTTGTGCTTTCATCTATAGATCTTGTGAGCTCCGTTCATGATCAAGATCTAGTCTATTTATAATCATGCATGTTGTGTTTGCGGGGATCTAATGGATATTAAGATTATTATGTTGGTTTTATTAATGGATTTATCTTTATCATTCTATCATGTCTGTGTTGTTTGTGATCTTGCATGCTCTCCGTTGTTAGTAGTTATCTTGTCCAAGTAGTTGCTAGTGACTCCAAGATGGGGTATTTATGCTCGATAGTGGGTTCATGCCTCTAATTTCCAAGGGAAGTGACAGAAATCTCTTCGGTTGTAGATGTGTTTTTGCTACTAGGGAGAAAACAACGGTCTCTTATTTATGGAACATGTGGACTATTTACCTTACACACACTTTGCTTAAAGCAGTTGTTTGTTGCTTGCAACTTAATACTGGAGGGGGTGCGGATGATAACCTGAAGGTGGACTTCTAGTCATAGATGCAGTTGGATGACAGTCTATGTATATTGTTGTATTGCCCAATCAGCCTCATAGGATCTTTCTGACTAGTAATTGCATTGTTATGCCTTGCTCAGTTCCTGTCAATTTCCCCGCTGTAATTTGTTTACCTTTCATGACATGTTGTTTATCTAAGGAGAGCACCTCTAGTAAACTATGGACCCCGGTCCAATCTTTACCATTGATACATCTTCCACTATTACATGTTTACTTGCTGCAAACCACCATTATCTTCCACACCATACGTTTAATCCTTTGTTATAGCAAACCGGTGAGCTTCACAACCTCACTGATTCGTTGGGGCAAAGTCTTGAGTTTGTGTTGTGCAGGTCTCCGTGTTGCTTCCAATACCTGTGTGATGTTTCCTTCCTCCTACTGGTTCGATAACCTCGAATTCATACTGAGGGAAACTTGTTGCTGTGCTGCTTCATATCTGCCTCTTGGGGTTTGCAACGAAGCGTCCCACGACAAGTACTGGGCGCCATCAAGCTATTTTCTAGCGCTGTTGCCGGGGAGGCTAAGGACGTCTTCACTAGGGGAGTCCTTCACTTCTTTTCTCTCTACTTTGTTTTTAGTTTGGTTTGTTTCTGTCGTTTTGTTTTATTTGCCTCTTTTCAAAAAACCCAAAAAAATTAGTCTAGTTTGGTTTGCTTGCCTTATTCAAAAACACAAAAAAATTAGTTCCTTCTCTAGTTGCCAGCTTGCTCTAGCTCACCATGTTGCTCCCCCAGTTCGCTCTGAAAAATATTGCAATAGGTAGTGGCTCCTTAATTGGGAAAGATAATATTGAAGAATTCATTAATTATGTTAGCAAGCATGAGGATATTGAGGATAAATCTATAATAGAGCTTGCTCCTAATTATGAGATTGTTGCAGCTTCTTTAGTTCATATGTTGGAGGCTAGGTTTGTTATCCTTAACCCCTTCATACAATTCTTGTTCCTAAAACTAAAAGAAGATAAAAATATTGAAAAAAGGGAATTTATCCTTGAAACTTTATCAAAATAATTCCATGATGTTACTAGGGAGGCCAAAAAGGGTTTTGAACGTTTCAATATGCTAGGTTCAAGTGTTGATGTTGTAGGTATTTCTGATAAAACTAATCCTAGAGAGGAATTCAATATACCCATACCCTTTAAGCTTGTTGGAATGCATGAAACCTTTGAAAAGAACTTTGATTGGATTGCCCCTGAAAATCTTTTTGATGAAGGTAGTAGACCAAAGAGAGATGAGAAAGGATCCTCCAAAACCCATTTGGATGCGATACCTTTCATAGTTGAAGATTTTTCAAGTATGAATGTTAATGTTTCCTCATTTGAAAATACTTGATTCTTCTTGCTTATTGTGCCTAACTTAAAGGCGTTAAAGAAAAGTACTTGTTGGGAGATAACCCAAGAGTTTCCTTGAGTATTGGAAGTTATTACTTCTGTAATAACCTCTCCTTATCCTTTTTTTTTGCTATTTGTGCCAAGAATGACCTCTAATGAGAGGGAAGTAAGATTTGGGGAGTTGCTGTCCCGAAACAGATTTCTGTCCGTCACCAAAAAAATTCGTGAGGAGGCTTTGTAAATCGGATTGAGCTCACAATTTACGAATAAATCCCCCAGTATGTTATCTAACTTTCGTTAGTTCAAGACTTTTTGATTTTAGCAACATAAGATGTTCGAAATAAATCGTTTCTACCTGCTGGTCTGTTTTGACAGATTTCTGCCATTATTTGCATTTGCTTCTTATTGATTCCTTTTTGAGTTCTCTTCAGGTAAATTGAGCTTTTTGAAGGAGTTACTACAGTAGCTTGTGTTTTTAGTGAAAAGCCTTGCTGTTCCAAAGCTTTTCCAGGGGTCTAATATCTTTTTAATAAGCTAATGTTGCTAATGAAGATTGTGTGAAGTTTTGTATGAAGGAAAAATTTCAGGTGTAGAGAAAGAATGATGCAATGAGATTAAGAATGGACAAAAGCTCAAGCTTGGGGATGCCACCATGGTGTCACACAAATAAATATCCAAGAGGTACAAGCGTCAAAGCTTGGGGATGCCCAAGGCATCCCCTTCTTCATCAATAAAAAGCTCAGGTCCGTCTAGACACTTCGTTTTTTTGTTTCATGCACAGTTGTGTTGTTCTTCGAGCGTCTTAGTTTTTGTTTGCTTTGCTTAGGTTGTTTAGTTTGCTTGAATAAAGTAGTTTGGACCCCCGTTCTCGCTGTGTTGTTTTGCAAATAAGTTTGCTTGGTGTTTGGAAAGGAGTAGTAAGTTCTTGCTTGAAGTGCAAGAGGAGCTTGCATTGACTGTGACTTAGACTTTAGCATGACATGCTAGGTGTTTTTTTAGCATTATGTTTAGTGATTATTGTTGTAGATTGTCTTATTCCAAACAATTGGGATTGATTAGTGTGCCTTGAAGAAATTATGCGTTGTTTTAGCATGCAAAAGCATAGTATTGTGGTATTCTCCTTTGATGTTTTGCTTGGGTTGACTTGGCACATTCTCACACCATGTTATGACTATAACAAGTCACCATTAGCCTCTATGATCATTTAGTACTTGATTTGTAGTACCACTCTTTGCTTTGATTAGTATGCTTTGTTGCATTGCATGATTATGGCCATTATTGCTCTCTTAGTTGGTTGATCCCAGTCTTTTGCTAGCCTCCACTTGTATGAGTAAGTTCTACTCATGCCTCCAACACCCAAGACCAAGTTATTCCAAAGTGTCCACTATAAACTCATATGCATGGTGTGTTACACCATTCCAAAGTATATTGTTGCTTTCAACTATCTTCCAATTAAAAACTATTTTGTTACGTGAAAACTTCGTGATTAAAGCCCTAACGAACTTGATGGCACACTTTATTCTTTTCCCCTAATAAACTTGAACCATCGTGACAACTTTGTTGTATATGCTTGCACTTATAAGTTGGAATTAGCAGAACCGTGCTGTCACGGGGAATGTTTTCAACATTGCACTTGTACCTTGTTGTACTCAGTTGATATCATGTTCTTTTGTCTATGGATGTCACCGGTGTGAAATAAAGAGGGAACTTGTAAGTCCATGGAGTTTGTATCCTGTGTTAGAGAAATGCCTGGGCCGCTAGCCTAATCCATGCCTAATCATGGTGGAAACTTGCAGCATCACCACAATGAGCTATCTATGAAGCATCCTCAATAAAAATCTATGCATATGGTGAATAAAAAGATTGCTGATATGCTCATTGTCTGCTTGCCTTGTCATTTTGGTTATGATAAAGCTCCTGTACCATGTGCAAGGGGTACCCCGTTGGCGGATCTCAATGATATGCAAATACTTATAGTGACAAGAACTTACCTGGACCCAAAGTTGAGTATGCATGAGGTGTGGCCCTCGTATTCAAGGGACTTGAGATTGCCAACTTATACTTCGTCAAGCATATACTCCAGCTTTGCCACTTTAACCTTAACCACTTCAAGATGCTTATGATAAGGGCAATCAGGGCTGAAAGCTAACAAGTACCATAATTTTTGGAAGCTCTTTTTGAAAATTGTAATCCCTGCTTCCTTTACGAAAAGGCCTTCCTTCCACCACTATTGTGTCTCCACCTTCTACCTTTAGGCACCATTAAGAGAGCATAGTTGTCATTCTGTGTGCAGTGTTCCAAAGCTTATTAATTGATGCATGTTGTGTTATTACTTGCCCTTGTGCTACTTGTTCTAGTCACCCTTGTGAACTTTTCATGTGTCCTATGCATTATATTGCTACTCTATGAGGGACAAGCTGATTACCACAATGCTATGTTTTCTGTATATGAAACAAACAAACATTTTTCAATGGATGTTACTCATGATCTTTGTTTGTAGCTTGTCATGTTGCATGCATAGTTACTATGTCCTATTGTTAGAACTCCATATTTCATGCACATGTTTAGAGTTCTTTGATCCCAGCTTTCAATGCTTACAAATGGTTGGATCTTTATTGTAAGGGTGCATGTCACCTCAAAAATTATTCTTTTATAACTTACCTACTCGAGGACGAGAAGGAGTTAAGCTTGGGGATTTGCACAAATGGTTGCATTTTTAATCTTGAAAACATAAAATATTCAGAAATCACTTAGTAATGTTCAGAACCTTGTTATAACAATTTGTACAATAATAATTGACATCTTGCATGTTTGCATACTTTGCATGATTTTTGTGTTGCCATTAGAGTTGATCTTGTGTATATTTTGTCTTGGTTGTTTTTTGAGAGATTGTGTGAATTGCCAAGTTTGTAACTGCGAAGAGTGTGCCAACACCGCCAACTAGTAAGGAAAGTGACACTATCATGATGCCCCATTATTTTCTATACATATAGAAATTTTTAGTAGAAATGCATGTGTAGGGAATATTATGTTACTATGCTATGATATGTGCTAGTAGGATATCTTTTATGTATTCCTTAGTGGAAACATCATAAGTTGTATTATGCTTAGCCCTGCTATAGTTCCCTTAGTGGAAAGATCATAATGGAAACACCATGTTTTGATTATATGAAGTGTTGGAAAAATATATATTTTATATAACAAAACAAGTACTCAATGAATCACCTGGGTGGAATGTGGATACTCAGTTGTGGATAAGGTGGCAACGAAGGGAACCATATCTATGACTATATTTTTTGGGTGTGCACTAGAAGAAAACCACCCAAGGACATAGAGGTTGAACATGTTTCTCGTATAGTGGCTTCCGTGTATATCCACATGCTAAATGGGCTCTGGCTTAGTCAATTACATAGTGTAAGACCCTTGCATTGGTACCTATTCAGGTTAACTAGAATTATGTATTGTAAGTATATCCTTACATTGGTGCCTAGTAGATGTGATAGCATTATGTATTGGGGTTTTATGGAAATACTTAGTCACATTCTCGATATGTTGGTACTCCATTTGGTGTGTACTTATCCCGCGGCCACTGGTGGCGTCAAGACGAGATTGTGTCATGTGGTTAAAGTGTGCATCTTCTATAGAAGATCAAATTCTAAGTACCTAGTCGTGTCCCCGGTTACGGACAACTATACGCAACTAAGGCCTGAAGCTATGGAAGATCTCGACATTCCAATTTCTCAAAGTAAAACTTGATGATGTCAACAAGAGATTAGAAGCACTTGGAGTTAGCCAAGGAGTTCAGAAAGTTGTTGAAAGATGAAAACTATTTTGAAAAGATTGGATAAAACCATATTGCTTTCTACAAATGAGCCTACAATCTACTTAGTCAACTATGCATGTAATGATAGCCTCCAACTTATTTCCACATAGTAGTGACACTTGCCAATATAATTCAAATGTATTGACCCTTGTGGCTGTAACTTATCATGTTGTAAGATTACTTGTTGATAGTGATGTTTGATGAGTAGGGGTTACGAGTCTGCACTCAACATGTTTGCCTGTGGAACATGAAGATGAAGGACTCCATGATTTACTTTTTTCCACTTCTTTGTAATAAGATAGCCTATGGCTATGAGATTGTAATAAAGTATTTTTATTCTGGATCATGCGATGTAATATGACCTTTTTATCTTGATATTACATCTTAAACTATGGGTGCTAGCTATTCGATCCAGGGACTAGGACTGTAATCATAGGGATTTTGAACCAAGCCAGGTTCGGGTCCGCTAAAGATGGTATCAGAGCACTGTGTTGCCTGTAGCATCGTCATCCTAGAATTTGTACAAAGACCTTTATTAGGAATAAACTTATAATTTTATACTTAGTAGGTTTTCTCGTATACCTTCATCATTCTTTACTGAATCTCTTCTCCTTCAAACATGTATAAAACGAGCCTTTTGCTTTCTCTAAGGACCTTAAAGATGAATCATGTCAACAAGAAGTTCAAGATACAAGTTGCGACAAGTCCTCAAGCTTGCAAAATATGTGGATAAGTAGGCCACACCTCTAAGGAACATCAAGATAAATGTCCCTTTTGTTACGACAACAATCCAGTTGAAGAATTCCCCGTATCTCAAGTCACTTGTTTCCTATGTGAAGGAACCGACCACATTCCTACCAAGTGCCATCTCGACTTCATAGTGCAACAAGTGAAAGAACAAATGAAGGATGGAATGTATCAAGCTCGCAAAAAGATAGAAGAAAAACTTGCTCGAAATGCCAGAAGAAAGGACACAATATGAATGAATGTCTAGAGAAGTAACTTCAAGAAAACCACAATAACACTTCAAGGAAAAGGACCCGAGACATGACGAAAGTGTTTTGCCATCGCTGCCGAAAGACAGGACACTTCACTGATGATTGCCCAACTCGAACGGGAGCTCCCACTGATGTTATCATAGTGTGACCCAAGAGACATTAGATTGCGTACCAGCTATTTAAGACTTCCGTATCGTGTTAGTGTATGGATCATGCCGTCCTATGTGGTATGACGTTACTAGGTTGCTTGTTTCAAGAATACTTGTTGTTTTCTTCAACTTATGTGTTATACTCAGAAGTTTTTAAGTGATTAGTTGCTTGTTGGTTATATTATTGAACTTGTTTATTTGAGATGTGTGTGTTAGAACTTCTCTAGATCTATCTATCTATCATTACCTATGCCTATTAAACCAACAGATGCCTCTGAGACGTGCCAACAACCGCAACAACAATGGAAACAACAACAATGGCAATGAGATGCAACAGATGATGACTGCATAGACTCAGCTAATGGAGATGATGACACAATTCATGGCAACCATCAACAATCAGAATAAGAATTTGAACAACTACAACAATAACAACCAGAACAACGAAAATCCACCAGCTCTGGATATGCTCACAAGATTTCTAAGGTTGAGACCAGCAAAGTTCTCTGGTACTTCTGATCCAATGGTAGCTGATGACTGGTTATGTTCAGTTAATAGACATTTTGTGACTGTTGGATGCTCTGATGCCGATAAAGTGAGATTTGCAGCACACTTGCTCGAAGGCCCTGCAGCTATATGGTGGGACAACTTTCAAGTCACTTACCCCATTGAAGAAGTGACTTGGGAAATATTTGAAGATGGTTTTCGCACTAACCATATCTCCTCAGGCATGACGAGTTTAAAGAAGAAGGAGTTTCACAACCTTAAACAGCGTCACCACAGCGTTGATGAATACATTGAGGAATTCAGCAATCTATCATGTTATGCTCCAGATGATACTGACACTAATGCTAAGAGGAAGGAAAAGTTCCTGGATGGACTAAATGATGAAATGTCCATGCATTTATCAGTTGCTTATATTCCAACTTATCAATCACTATGTGACAAAGCTACAATTTTAGAGAGCAAGATGAAGCAAGTTGACAACAGGAAGAGGAAGAATAGCTTTGACAAGTATAACTTAGGATCATCACAAATAATGCGTTCATTCAAAAAGATCAATGAAGATTCTGGATCACATCAACATCAAGGAAATGGACACACTCATCATCATTATAATAATCACCACAACAACAATGGAAGTGGTAATAATAATGGGAATGGTAATGACAATGGAGATAACCTTGGTCAGAACCAACATGGCAATTCCATGAAGAAGGACATTAGCCAGTTGCAGTGCTACAATTGTAAGCAACTTGGATACTATGCATCAGACTATCCTGAGAATAAGAATAAGAGTGTTGGAGACACCGATGGGAGAAATTCCAATGTGACCCAGAAAGGACATGTGAACCACATCAACATGTATGGAACCATTGAATAATTAGATGATGTGGATGGTAATATTTATCTAACTCAGTTCAGTCATATAAGGATCCCATGTTTGGATGTCAATTATTGAACACATAGTCAAGTGAACCGTCAATGCAATGCTACAAAATTTCCTTTTAAGGGTGGTAGTACCATAGTTATCCTGAAACTCAACCTATTCTTTCTAGCCTTCTCGAATCTCGGGACGAGATTCCTTTTAAGGGTGGTAGTCTGTCACATCCCAAAATTTTGCAAATTTTGAAATGTGGAAAACTTAAACAAAATGAAAAACTAAGTCTTGAAAATTCACTTGAGTGAGATAGAGGAGAGTGGAATTTCGTGTGTAGGCGTGAAATCCGTAGATCTAAGAAGTAACGCCAAAAGCGAAGGCAGCTCTCTGGGTCCCTACCGACGTTAGGGTGCGAAAGCATGGGGAGCGAACAGGATTAAATACCCTGGTAGTCCATGTAAACGATGAGTGTTCGCCCTTGGTCTACGCGGATCAGGGTCCCAGCTAACGCGTTAAACACTCCGCCTAGGGAGTACGGTCGCAAGACCAAAACTCAAAGGAATTGACGGGGGCCTGCACAAGAGGTGGAGCATGTGGTTTAATTAGGTACAACACGCAAAACCTTACCATCCCTTGACATATGAACAACAAAACCTGTCCTTAACGGGATGGTACTAACTTTCATACAGGTGATGCATGGCTGTCGTCATCTCGTGTCGTGAGATGTTTGGTCAAGTCCTATAACGAGCCAAACCCTCGTTTCGTGTTGCTTTTTTAATGTTTAAATATGACTCCTTCAAAACAAAAGTTAAATAAAACAATTTTATTTGTGAAGTTGTATGCATGTTTTCAAAACCTCAAAATCATGAAGCATTCATGGTTGCATTTTAAAACTAAGAGAAATAACTTTATTCTCAAAGTTTAATTAACCACTTAACAACATGAGACTTTGGATATTTCCATATTTAAAATATACAAAAGTATTCCTAAGTGAGATAAAAATATAAAGGGAAAAATTATAAAACCATAGAAATTAGTTTGACTCTATTTAAAGCTCTAGATAAAATGATATAAAATTTATAAAATATATGAAGAAAAAAATAAAGTCAAGTTAAGGCAATGACTAAAACAAAATAAAAGTATTCTTAAACGAGTGACTATGATAAAGAATAAAATTTTAAAGCTAAGGAAATTGATCTGAACCTTTTTGGTGTCCTAAGTCAAAAGATATGTTTTTTATAAGAAAAGGAAATAGAAAATAGTAAAACTAGGCATACGTACCATGCTCAATTTTTTTAAAAATGATTATACTTTATTAAAAAATATTGCAAATATTCTAATTAGAGTAAACTATCAACTTATATTTTATATAAGATTTTCTAAAAAGGTTTGATACAAATTTGAATTAATTTGGAAGTTTAAGTCAATTAATAAAAGACAAAATAGAAAAAAAATGAAATCAGCTAAAAAAGACATGGAGCAGCAGCAACCTAGGCCCATTCAGCCCTCCATTCCTATCTTTTTTTCCTCGACCGTTCATTTTTCTTGGGCCAAATTTCCGGCCCATTTAGAAACCGAACAGACACGAGCGCTCGAGCTTGTCTTCCTCCTGAGGAGAGCACATACATGGATGTTAGAACCATGACCACCTCTTCCTCTCCTCCCCATCAATTCTATTGAACGTTTTTTTTCGACTTAAACACGGAACTTATTACAAATTTAGTGGGGTATCCATTTAGGGAAGTAATTTTGCATTTAGGTGAGTAAATACATCAAATCGAACCGGTGCTCCGAACATCACTTGGCGGCATACGTCTCCACATTCCACCTTAGCAAAAACCGAAGCGAGCACCATATTCCCCTCCGTCTCCTCCATCATTTTAATTCTTAGACTTTCTCGAGAGGAGCTATGTAGAACCCATACCAACCATGCCAAGATCAACCTAAAACCGGAGTTCATCGCTAGATTGCTTCGTCCTCGGTAATAATCTCTTTTTTTAGGGTAAAACAGTAGGGAAAAATACCCCACTGCAATTTTTATATATCATAGAGTGTTACAAAAAATATTTACAAACTCAATCCACCTCAAAAGAGGGATAACATTCTAAGCAGGTATCTGCTATCTAAATTATTTTCAATCCAATCTTTGAGGCCCTGATAATACTTCTTCTTAATTCTATACATGACCCATCTTAATTCCTGAGCGACAATAGCTCTCCATTCCTTAAGCGAAGCATGCTTGTTGTTGAAGATTTCATTATTTCTGCAAATCCAAATGCCCCAAGCTCCAAGTATAATAATTCTATTACAAAAGGGACATTAAGATCTTTTTTAATACCGGCTAAAGCTTCAAAAATATTTTGATCATCCACTTGGACATGCGAGATTTCAGCCCAGCAAGCTCTTGCAAAAGGGCAGACCCAAAATAAATGTAGAATGGTTTCTTCACTTGTGCAGCCATGGAACACACAGTCATATGATTCCAGAGAAAAACATTTCCTTTTCAGAAGGTTTCTTGTGTTTAGCCTATCAAGCAGTAATAGCCAGAAGAAAAATTTGTGCTTTTTTTGACACGAGGATTTCCACAACCTTGAGAAATGTGGCTGTATAGGTTGTCAACCAGATAAAGAAGAATAAGCCTTTTGGACCGAAAAATTACTGTCCCAAATGTAACTCCAGTTGTCAGCTTCCCCCTGCCTGCCAGTATTAAGAATTTGCTCAAGACTTTGATATTTCTGGTAAGCTTGCTATGACATAGGGAGGTAAAAAAGATCTTGAGTATTATCAGTCTACAGGAACTCATTGACAGAGATGTGTGGGTTTTTTGCATATGGGAGGAGATGAGGAAGATTATGCTTTACACAACCATCATTCCACATATCAGACCAGAGAAGTGTGGATTTTCCATCTCCCACCAAGCACTTTGCAGTTCCTTTAAAAATGTCAATCAATTTCAGATGAGCTTTCCACCAAAAGGATCCCTCTAGACTGCGTCCAGGAAGTTTACCATTACAGTAATAAGTGTTCCATATAAGGTGAACCCAAGGGATATCCTTGTGATTATAAAATTTATCCAAATTCTTCAAAAGAAGTGCAGAGTTTTGAACATTAAGGTCAAGTACTCCCAATCCCCCCTGGTTCTTGGGCCGACAAACTTTCTTCCATGCTACAAGAGCTTTACCTCTAGCTTGAACATCAGATGTTTTCTTTCTCCACAGACATTGCCTCATATACTTAATCAACTGTTCCTTAATAGTGAGAGGAAGATCAAAACAACTCATGTAATATATGGGAAGGGAAGACAAAACAGATTTAACCAGCTGCAGTTTCCCCCCATAATTAAGAAAATCAGCTATCCCACACAACCTTTTCTCAACTCTCTGAACAATAGGCAGGAAATGTTCCACTACAGGCTTATTTATACTTAAAGGCAGACCAAGGTAGGTGAATGGCAAAGAGCCAGTGAGGCAAGAAAGAGTATTAACAAAGTGTCCAAGCCTCTCAGAGTCCATGTTAATTGGCATCATACTGGATTTAGAATAATTAACTTTGAGTCCAACGGAGAGAGCAAAAGTATGAAGAATGGCCTTAAGGCACAAAACTTGCTCAGAATCAGCTTTAAGGATTAATAAAGTGTCATCTGCATACTGCACCACTGGGAAATCAGGACAGAACACACCTCTAGTGGGAAGGGAAAGAAGACCAAGATTCATTGCTTTATTGAGGATACTTTGAAGGAGATCAGCAGCCAAGACAAACAGGAGAGGAGATAAAGGATCCCCTTGTCTAACACCTCTTCTGCAATAAATTTTTTTCCTAGGCACTCCATTTAATAGAACAGACGAAGAAGCATAACCAAAGATCAAATGAATCCAAGAAATCCATTTATCACCAAAACATTTGGCTTTGAGGATATTGATAATTGCAGAGTGCTTAATTCTGTCAAAAGCCTTTTCAAAGTCAAGCTTAAGAATTGAAATTTCTTCTTTGGACTTGTGGCATTGATCAAGGAATTCAAATGCCCAACCTAAACAATCTTGGATAGATCTTTGTTTGAGGAAACCATATTGATTCTAATGAACAAGTTTAAGGATGACATTTTGTAGTCTATTAGCAAGAATTTTGGTTATAATCTTGAAGACACTATTTAGCAAAGAAATAGGCCTAAAATCAGCAGGAGTCAGAGGAGCTGCAATTTTTAGAATGAGGGTAATAATCTCTTCGATTCCTTTTACAAGAAGATGTTCCCACATGTTTCCTACCTCCAGGACATGATTGTGCATCATATTGTTGTTGTTTGTCGCGCCGCCGTCATCGCACGCTGCTCTAGCCATGGATTGTCGTCACCTTTAGGGATGAACAACCTTTCAAGCACGTCCAATAGCACCGCCTCGACGTCCTCCATGACGCCCGCATCTTGTTCTACTCCGGATACGTCCCTAGCAACGGGAACGGCAACGCCAAGCCCGTGCCCACAAATCTGGCGAACTTCTCCGGCGAGCTTTTCCGGTGAGCCATCCTGGACCATTAGATCTTCATCTAAAGGTCATCATATATCACTTAAACAAAGGGGTATCCTCCAATCAGAATCTGTCAAGTGTCATATCTATTTCTCTTTTCGGAATTTTAGAGATAAGAACATAGAAACTTATAAAAATCATATCTTTAGTTCTGTATATCCAATTTAGCAAATAATATGTCTATGTATTCACAATAACGAGTAGAATACAGTGGATCCATAATTAGGTATTTTTGAGTCTGTTAAAATCACGTTTTATACAAAACACTTTGTGGAGTATTTTGGGTATAAAAATTGTTGTGTAAATTATTTTTAGTGAATCTTTTTGCAAATGCTTGAATATTAATCCCTCTGTCCAGTAAGACCAAAAATATAAATTTAGTTTAGTATAAATAATACCGTGGAAATTATTTAGTGAGAACGGCCTTTCCAAGTGTTAGAAAATATTGCTTCAATTGCACAAATGGTTGCATTTGTAATCTTGAAAATATAAAATGTTCAAAAATCACTTAGTAATGTTTAGAACCTTGTTAGAACAAATTTGTACAAATTTTTTTTCCATCTTGCATGTTTGCATACTTTGCATGATTTTTGTGTTGCCATTAGAGTTGATCTTGTTTATATTTTGTCTTGGTTGTTTTGTTTGATAGATTGTGTAAATTGCCAAGTTTTTAACTGCAAAGATTGTGCCAGCACCGCCAACTACTAAGCCATGTGACACTATCATTCCATCCCATTATTTTCTATACATGTAGAATTTTTTAGTAGAAATGCATGTGTAGGGAAAATTATGTTACTATGCTATGCTATGTCCTATTAGGATATCTTTTATATCTTCGTTAGTAGAAACATCGTAAGTTGTAGTATGCTTAGCCCTGCTATAGATTCGGTGTGGAATAACATGTTATGATTATATAAAGTGTTGGAAAAATATATGTTTTATATAATAAAACAAGTACTCAATGAATCACCTAGGCGGAATGTGGATACTCAGTTGTGGATAAGGTGGCAACAAAGGGAACCATATATACGGCTATCTTTTTCGTGTGTGCACTAGAATAAAAACATTCAAGGACTTAGAGGTTGAACATGTTTCTTGTATAGTGGCTTCCGTGTACATCCACATGCTAAATGGGCTCAGGCTTAGTCAATTACATAGTGGAAGACCCTTGCATTTGTACCTATTCAGGTTAACTAGAATTATGTATTGGAAGTATATCCTTACATTGGTGCCTGGTAGACGTGCTAGCATTATGTATTGGGGCTTTTATGGAAATACTTTATCACATCTGCCGGTACTCCATTTGGTGTGTACTTATCCAGCGGCCACTGGTGCTGTCAAGACGAGATTGTGTCATGTGGGTAAAGTGTGCAACTTATACAGAAGATCATATTCTAATTACCTAGCCGTGTCCCCGGTTACGGACAACTCTGAGCAACTAAGGCCTGAAGCTATGGAAGATCTCGACATTCCAATTTCTCAAAGTAAAACTTGATGGTGTCAACAAGAGATTAGAAGCACTTGGAGTTTGCCAAGGAGTCCGGGAAGTTGTTGAAAGATGAAAACTATTTTGAAAAGATTGTATAAAACCATATTGCTTTTCTGCAAATGAGCCTACACTCTACTTAGCCAAATATGCATGTAATGATAGCCTCCAACTTATTTCCACATAGTACTGACACTTGCCAATATAATTCAAATGTATTGACCCTTATGGATGTAACTTATCATGTTTCAGGATTACTTGTTGATAGTGATGTTTGATGAGTAGGGGTTATGAGTCTGCATCCAACATGTTTGCATGTGGCACATGAAGATGAAGGACTCTATGCTTTACTTTTATTTTGCTGCTTTGTAATAAGATAGCCTATGGCTATGAGATTGTAATAAAGTATTTTTATTCTGGATCACGCGATGTAATATGACCTTTGTATCTTGATATTACATCTTAAAGTGTGGGCGCTAGCTACTTGATCCAGGGACTAGCACTGTAATGACAGGAATTTTGAACCAAGCCAGGTTCGCGCCCGCTACATTACACTTACATCATGGTTTCGGAGCTAATCTCAACATGATCTTGTTATGTTTTACCTATTCATCATGATTCAAGAGCTAATCACACCATGATGACTTTATTTGTCATTGTACTATCCTTGATCTTTAACATAATTTCACTCATTCACGTAGAATTCTCAAGTGAATCCCACATGATTTACTACCCATTACAACTATGCATGCTCTAATTGTCTTCATTATGTTGTATATTGTTATCAATTAATAATAAGATTCCATTGTCTTACTTGAATTCTAGTGTTAGGCTACACCATTAGAACTACTTTATATAACATCCCACACTTAGTAAGAATCTACTATGATGTTCTAACTTACTTAAGACATCTTAATGGTGTTCTACCTTCTTGGAACTAGCACTATACCGATAAAAGATGGATAACTACTGCTAAGAAAGATGATTTAAGAATCCGGTGACAAAGTTATCCTCAAGTGGATACTCATCACAAGTCATAAGAATGTTTGGTTTAGATAAGATGGCTTCCTATAGTCACTACTCAACCTACAGATTTTCTAAAAGGGTTTTCATCCTAAGGTCAAAGCATATGCTCTGATACCGGCTGCGGTGACCCATCAGACGACTGCATGATGTAGTAAAATATAGTCGTTGACATAACACCAATGAAACACTGACTCTAGTATTACATACTTCCGAATGGTTCAACAGAAACACAGCAGGTCGATGACATAACTATAGGTTACAACTCAACTCTTTACAAAAGATCCAGAGAACAATCTAGGTCGAGAGAAAGCAAATCTTACAAGGAAGAACCAGAATTATCAACTCATAACTATCATGCAAATGAGATTAGCATCTAACTATTCGGCTTGAATTGCTACTATTGCAATACTCTACAGAAGTAGGTTCTATTGCTAGAGAGTATACTCCTATCTAATAAGCAACTTCATATTCACTTTAGTTGATGTATATGTTGACTTCCTTGACTTCATTGAAGAACTTGAGCTTTTGGTGACGGTTCCCTTGATCATAAGTTGATGTAGACATCGTCTATATTGGCTTCAGAATCTAGCATGGGCTAAAAAGATACGCTGAGTATGACCGTACTCAGCAAGTTCACTAATGAGGATTGTTTGATGCACTACCTACAGCCATAGACCATAGGTCGTAGGGAATGCAGGTTTTCATAAACATTTCTTCAAAGGTTGCTTTTATTCTAGAAAGCTGTATTAGTCAGCCTTCATAGGTTTACCAGAACTTTGGTGGAGTTCCTTTTCTACCGCGTTCGTAGCTCCTTCCCAGAACAGGGAGTAACAAGTTACAGTTCTTACACTCTACAGAGGTGCGTTACATTACCCATGAGATATGTTAGCTCTCTTGCACATCCGAGCGGCCAACCCATTCATACTTCCTTGGTATGAGGCCGAGACTAATATCAAAGCCAATCACTGCCCTTCTCTACGACCCCACATGGAACATGACTCCCCAAGCAAGAATACCTACGTTAACAACCATATAGGGAGATATAACCCTGGCAACCCCTTGGAGACTCTAGTGAGCAGATCATGTCCCTGACAACCCCCACCAAAGTGGAATATATACCTCCGACATCCCCTCACAGATAATATAGACACCAATATCGCAGGGACATAAGGGTTCCCGACCATGCTGAGTCCTCGCAGGGAATCTACAACTTCATGATAAGTTCATCCATGTGAAAGGAAGAAGATCCAGCTAACTTCTCCATCCTATTACAAATCTCATGGTTAACATGTGATATACGGTGCGAGAATCACTGGCGACATTGGTTGTTAAGTCCTAAATAATATGTTCCTTTACCACTTGAACTTTCATATTAGGTTATAACCTCTTGGTAAATAACCCATCACCATATTATTACGAATATAGTGTTTCTGACATTTTTGAAATGCAGGTGATAACAACATTGGATTTGCAAAATGTTTGATAGAAAATAACAAAAGGACATGTGCAAGTGTGAACTTGCCTTTTCTGATTGCAAGATTATGCACTCACGTTCTTCAAGATAGTAGAAGATCAAATATCTAAAAACAACATCATTGGTTCGCTAAGAACTAATGTTTAAGCCAAGTTTTACTCCTAAGTTGGCCTAAGTTGGCCTTTTCTATTTTCTATTTTGTATTTTTATAAAAACTTTCCAAATATGTTTTTCTCAGTATTTAAATTGTCCTAAATTTTGTAAGACATTAAAATACTGTAGATTTTATTGCAACTATTCAACTTTTATACTCATTGTCATTTTCGTACCTTATATTTATTTAAGAGGTTCTTTTTATTAAATATTTTTTGAAGGGCAATATTGTCGAGCAAGAAGAAGATGATAGGAATCTTGACATAGCTTCCATGAGTTGTCCCAAGGAGTTCAAACATGCACATGGTGAGTACATGACATTTTATGCAACAAACTTTTGGAAAGACCCTGCCAAAGAAAAATCTGAGCTTGAATGCAAGAATGCGTCAAGTGGAAGAAAGGAAAACGGTCAAAAACTAAGATCATTTTAGAAATGTGGAGACCATTTACATTTCTTTGCTGAATGCCCTATCAAAATATAGAAGACCATGGGGTTAGACAGGTTCTCAAGGAGAAGTCAAAAGCTCCACGCAAGAAGCCATTCAACAAGAAAAATGTTCCTTATAAGAAGCAACCAAAGATAGTGTTGGTGGCCCAAGAGGATTAGTCATCCGAAAGTGAAGACAAAGAAGATGATGATGGTTCAAGAGAGGTGGCAGCCATAGCTACCACACCTACACAAACCACTTCGCTCTTTGACTCTCCCAATGCGAACTTCTCCAACAAGGACGTCACTTGTCTTATGGCAAGGGGTTCCGAGGTATCACCTTCCATCACTTATTTTCGTGAGACTACTATGAGTATTGATATGGATGATTCACTAGTCTTAAGGTTAAGGAATAATTTATTACTTTGGACCATTTTATAACTAACTTACAAGGTGATCACAAGAAGAATTTCGAGGACCTCATGGGTCAACTTGTTCACTCGGAAGAACTTCTTAAATAAAATGGCAGAACTAAGAGAGAGGATGCAATGGAGATACCATCCTTAAAAAATTCTCTAGAATAAGAAGAGGAGATTCAGGCTTCTCTTCAGGAGAGGCTTGAGTCCATGGAGCAGTCACATGACGAGCTTGTGGAAAAACTAATAAAGGAACATGATCATGTTATTGCTAAGGCAAAAAGGATGAAAAGGAGAAGGTTGAATTTGGGGCTTATCATGCTAGACTTTCCTAGAAAATTGGAGAAAGTTGACATTGCTCACAAGGCATTGGAGAGTGAACACTCTATTCTAAATGAGTCTCATGATCAGCTCAAAACTCGACTAGCCAAATATGATGTTTCTATCACCTCTACTTCCTTGTGTAATCATGCAAATATTCTTGGAGAAAATGCTATTGGCAAACATCACGCGTCACGCATCATCCCGGACACCACAGCAACAATGTACGGGGTTGATGAGTTCATATTTGAATCATGTTTTTTAGATTATTATTTTGCATTGTACTGGTAGGATCATGGTATTTTACGACGTTCACAGACACCTTTTCTGTTTATTTTCACCAGGATTACGGCAGATGATGGATCCGATGAACACAGTTCTTGGACCACAATTCTAGGTTGGAAAGGAGCCAAAAAAACATAAATCGCTTATTTGGGAAATATCAATAATACTAGAAGGAACCCTGAAGCGATTGTAGGATATAGAAGGGTTAACGACCAACTATATGGCAGGAAAACTTTTCCGGCTGTATAGTTCCTGCCGTATAGTTGGCACCGACACTTCTCCTCAAATAGTTTCAGCCCGTGCAACTGGATCACAGAGATGGCATGCAGAACACCCAAAAATTGGCAAAAACCTCACCTCCGGAAGGGATCTGGAGGGGGAACTTGCCCTAGGGATCCATCTTCGCCCTAAGCAGATCTGGGAGGCCAAGGCATCAATCTCCATCTTCATCAACCGCTGCATCACCATCATCATCATCATAAAAATCTCCATCCATCCCATCTAGATGGTGTTGTCATTCTTGCACTAGTTGTGGATTTATACAAGAACTATTCATCAATAATCGTGTCCATTACCATTGCCATGATGCTGTTTTCCTCCATGTATGAGTAGATCATTAGTTCTTGGGAGATGGAGAAACCCTAGTGTAACATCCCAAAAATACTAAGCTTGGATCATCAAATTCTAATCATCAAAATTAGGGTTAACAAAAACTTTTCTAAATGAAATCATGAATGCATGCATATGTGTATGCATGGATTTTGAAATCCTTTAAAACCACCTTGTTTGTTTGTTTCATTGCTTGTAAAATGTTTCTTAGATGAAATAAACATCATCTAAAACATTTCCCACACTTTTCCTAAAGACAAGTAAATCAAAATACATATATGAAATGAATCGTCATTTTGGCCAATTTAACTCTCATGCCTACTTTGGCTGTCTCAAACTTTCAGAACCTAACAGAAACTTTTCTGGATCTTTGCACCCCTTGAATGTACTCATAACAAGGTATCAAGGCCCACTTTGTGATCATCCAAAAAATTTCAAATGCATAGTTGAAATGACAATTCAAAATTGAATCTTTATCATATGGGAAGATCCCACTTTTTCAAAAACCACTCAAACAAGCTCAACTTTCAAAACCCAAGCATCTGCAGAATCACCAGCACCAATCTAGCAAACCCATCAAAAATCTTTTCAAAATTCAAAACTTGATTTCATGCGGCCATTTCATCAAACAGGTTGCAGACACAAATTAAACAAACATCAAACACTATAGTGTGCAGTAAAATTGGCCTAACTTGTTCCCTAGTTAGCTCACACACAGCTCATTAGATCATCTAGGATTTTAACTAAGGACTAGCACCCATGTGAGCTTGCCATTGCCATCAATGGTGAATAGCCGAGAACCCCCTTGTCACCCCATTGTAGACAGCAGGCTAGAGGAAGAACTAGCCTTGCCAACCTTGTCTGGGAGGCAGCCCACCATCCACCTCCACTACATGTCCCAGCCGCGAGCGTTGCCAAGCCCTAGACCACGCGCACAACCCGCGCCCAGACCGCCAGAGACCATTCCGAGCATGCGCCAGAGCACGACCCTCGACCGAAGCCCACAGACCGCGCGCCGCCCTCGCCGCGTGCATACACAATCCCCACCGACCCAGGAGACCGCCAGACATCCCCGTTTGCCGCCCCGTGCCGCACAGCCACCGCCCGCGGTCGAAGACGCCGCCTCTGCCGCGCAGAGCACCGCCCGTTCCAGACCAAACCACACCGCCCCATGCCTCGAGACCATGTCGTTGAGCATCGCCAGGAGACACCGCACCGTCCCCTACCCTTGCCCATACCATTAGCCGCCTGTAACCTCGCCCCCGACGAGCTCACCGTGCGCCCCGATGGTCCCCTCGCTCGACTATAAATAGAGGCCACCCCCGCATGATTTCTTCACACCATCTCACTTCCCTCTCCTCACTGATCGTGCCACACCGTTCTCAGAGCAAGGCAAGCACTACCCCGCCGGAATTTCACCGGAGCCCGCCGCCTCTGGGGAAGAAGGGAGCCAGCGATTGGAGCCGCCCCAGGAGAAGCCACCAATACCAGGAGATTCTTCGTCGTCGACTTCGTCGTTCGCCCGCCTCGCCGACCCTCGCCAGTACCCCGGTGAGCCTCCAGCAACCCTCACTGGCCGCGCTAGGTTTCGTTCTCGCCGGCGTTGTCTCGCGTCGACGATGACTCCCAGCCGTTAGATTAGAACTGGATCGAACGATCCACGTCGCCCCATACCGCTTCGCCCAACCCCGTGTCACTTACGAGTGGGGGCACCCACTTAAGCAGCCCGCGGGAGCACTGCGCTTAGCAGGCCGGCCCAGTAACTTTTCCCGCGCAGCCTAGTTATTCAAATTAAACCTTTTTCTATTTCAATTCAAACACACTTCTGTACCCAACTTCAAAAATCAACCCAGATCGATTCAGTGCACCAAATTGAATGAAACCAATTTTGTGGGAAAGGCCTGTGAATGGTGAATCCAAGCCCGTTGGATTCAAGTCATTTGGATCTATAGATCACCCATGGTAAAAATAACAAGGCAGAAGCTTTTCTGCATTCAAACATTTTTCAAATTTAAACCATAATTGATTTTGAGTTGATTCCAACTCTCAAAAATCACATTTAACCGTACCTTTCATAATATATAAAAATATATAGGTTTACTTGCAGAAATAATGTTCAAGTAATAAAAGAATGCTGCATAAGCATTTCTAGCCACTTTAATTAATTAAATTAAAAGGGTAAAACCTTATTAAATTGTGACACCACTTTAAATCACATTCCCATGGACTACAATATGTGGTGATGACATGTGTCAACATGATCCCATGTTGGGTTTGGAGAATATTAAATCTTAAGTAGTTTTTCAATGAGTAGAAATTACTTTTCTAAAAATAAAAGGAATTAAATCAAGCCTTAACCTTGTAATGTTAGAGATGATGCTAGATCATCCATAGGACCCTTGTGTGTGATGATTGCAAGTAGTTAAGTATTTTTTGGTGATTGTGTACCTCGTATTTATTCATAGACGCTAGTACCGACCAAGGATACAAGGAGGAAGGAGGATACTACGAAGAAGAAGCCGAGGAGAACTTCAACCACCGCTCTGCACAAGGCAAGCTAGTAACCTTGCAAGCTAACACTTGCAATTTAGCAAGCTTATACTGATATTGTTGCAAGCTGATACTATACCTATGCAAGCTAACCCTTGCAAGATACCCTACTGATGCAACAAACCCATACTTGTTCTATGACTACTATATGCCTTAAGCATATGTGATCATACCCACTTGATAAACCAATCCTAGTTTTACTTTCAAACTTCTTACTTTATTTCTTTACCAAAGCTTACTTAGAGTTTACTTAAGTGACTGGTAGATATTGGAAAGATGCTGAAGGTTGCATAAAGAGCATAAAATTTGGCCTAAGTTAGAAACCTTGACATCAGCCTGAGACATGAGGTTGTACTTAGTTGAAACTCCACTAGTTACCACCCCTCATAAGTACTACCCCCACCTATAGATGCTAGTGCTAAGCATAAAACTTGATCAACTTTTAGATGGGATTACTTGGTGGAAAATTTGTTATGAAAACCTTGGAATGATGGATCATTCTATTGAAATGTTTTGGACATGTGTTTCCAAACACTTGAGAATTTTGGTGATAAAAATGTTGAGGCATGAGCCTTAGCCCTTTATAAAACTGATGGTTGTCTGGATGCGATACCATTCCAATTTTATCGTACAACCACAATACCTGAATATTGGGTAGGGCTTGACTGGAAACTTATATTCCTTAGAATTAGTTCCCTCATGGCCAAGGTCTGAGCTGAGGCTACCTTGTGAAGATTGTCCACCTGTGCAGTACCCAAGATGACAGTTGGTCATGGTTGGGAGGCCAAACTCACAGGAGAGGTGCTTATACTAGGGCGTGTAATCGAAAGGTTATGATTGATTATCCGCATACTGAGTATGGTGAATTCAGGATTTGTTCCTGACGGATGTATCGAATGTTGTGGTGAAAGTGTACAATCTCTGCAGAGTGTCAAACTATTCGAATAGCCGCGTCCGCGGTTATGGACAGTTGGAGTGGCCATACTATTCCCCCGTCAGACTTTTCAAAATGACCTGTGAAATGAACTAAGGATTTGACTTGAGCACAACAAAGTTGTGATATGAAATACAAGTTCCCAGTTAGGAGTTATAAAATTGTGACTAGCTTTAGAACTTAGTAGAGATAAATCTGTATTTTGAAAAACAATCCTAGAGCCTAGTGTCCTATTATCCAAAAACCCCCTTTACCTATTAGTATTAGTTTGCGAGTACTTAAAGAGTACTCATGGCTTTGTCCCTGGCTATTCCCATGGCCAGACTATGAAGAGGAGTACCTGGAAGATGGACCCCAGGAAGGTTACGACAACTAGGATCATCTCCCATCGTCAGCATTTCCTTTGACCCCGAAGATGGAGCTTCGCCTACGCTACCGTTATTAATACGTATTCTGATGCTTGATGTTGTATTAAGAACTGGATCATGAGATCCCTATTTGTGTAAGAACTTATGTATCGTTTGTAATGGATGATGTACAATGGTATCCAATTCTGTTATGTCTCGCAAAAATGGTAATCCTGGGATTGCGATGTATGGCATAACAGGCATCTAGGATTGAAAAATCCGGGTGTTGACAAGTTGGTATCAGAGCCATCCTGACCATAGGTGACCCTAGTTAGACTGGACATTTGAACCAAAAAGTTAGTTTCAAAACCACAGAAAACAAATATTTACAAAAACTTATTCTCATTCTTATCCTTTTGATTCTTTCATAAAAATTCATGTTCCTCAAAAACTCTTGCAAAATACATAAAATTTTGACACACTTGATCACTCTGCTAATGTACTCATCCTCTATTTTTATAGATGGACGTTGATGGGGATGTGCCTACCGGGGTATACCCAGCAGGACGTTTCCGACTGGCCCAAGAACTGGCGAGTGGACCTGCAAGACGGCGACTGGATCGAAGCCCAGCAAGGATCCAAGCGACTGGAAGCTCAAGGCCCAGGCGAGTAGATAGGCCCAGTCGGATTAGGTTAAACAAGTACTGAAGCCTTAACTGATTCGGTTGAGATATGTAAACCCTAGGGGAGGTGAGTCTATATAAACCTCCCTGCAGGGCGTGTAGAGATACGTTCCACCATACACCCAAGCGACTCGCCGCCTAGCCGCCGAGCTCGCCCATTGTACCACCTTCATAATACAATCTAGCAGGAGTAGGTCTTTACCCTCCGGGGGGCCGAACCTGGGTAAAACCCTGTGTCTTCGCCCTCATCTCGCACCGCAGATGGCTGGCCGCCCTTGCCCCTCGTTCTACTACTCGCTGCCGATTGCAGCATCTGCCGTGACCATTCCCACGACAGTGGCGCCCACCGTGGGGCCTGGCCGGTCTGGCCGGTGTTCTGCGGCGAGATCCAATCTGCCCATCAACGAGACGGTCGCCACCGGCCGCATGATAGCGATCGGCGAGATGCTCCAAATCTTGCCGAGCAGCTACTTCCCGGCGGCGTGACCCGTCACGCACAGGGTGATCCTGCCGGTCGGCACGATCAGCCTCTTCGTCGGCCTCACCGACGTCATCGTCTCGGAGGACTCGGCTCGCATCCGCGAGTCACTGCCACGCGATCGGCTCTCTGAGAGCCAGATCCGCACGATCCATCGCCTCGCCTCCGAGTACAACTTGGCCCACAGCGACGTGGCCGAAAATTCAGCGGCCGCAGAAGACGCGGCCCTCAACGACGATGCCGACTCGGCGACCCCGGCGTCACTCGCCGGGTCCATCACCGCGTCTTCACCCGCGGGCTCCATCACCCAGGTCTCCAACGTGGGAGTCTTCGAGGACCCCTCCATCCTCGGGATCTTCGAATTCGACTCCGGGTCGGAAAACTCCGCCGATCTCCGTGACGGAACCGGTCGCCACGCCGCGACCTACATGGCGACCGGCAACGAGCCGCCGTAGGACCCCTTCTCCACCCTAATCCTTCCTAACGCCACGGCAACGGAGGTCGAGGAACTCCGCCTGAAACTGGTGGAGGCAGTACGCAAGGAGCAAGCCGAGCGCGAAAAAATTCGCCTCGAGCAGGTGACGGCGCAGGAGCTATAGCGCTACCACCAGCAGCGGATCAGATCGCGCCTGAACCCCACCGTTCAGGGGCGCGCCCTGTACTTCGACGACGAAAACGACCCGGCCCACATGGCCGAGCGCGCGATCTGCGAGAACGCGCCATCATGAGGAAGCGCCCGCCCCCCGCCAGGGTCGACGGCGATGGGCGCCCCACCTCCACCCAACCGCACACCCCCAGGGACCAGCCGCGGATAGTAGTCTCCTCACGGGAGCGAGACGCTAACGACCTCCCACTATTCTCCACCCCGATGGACAACCTCGTGGCAGGCTGAGCAGCAGCCGACAACATCAGGGCTCCCTACAGATCCAGTACGTCAGGGCTCTGCTCGCAAAGACCGTCGAGCAGCAAAACGCGGGCGCCGACTCGCAGGGTCGAGTATACTCGCGTTCTTCGGGAAGCAGAGCGGCCTCAAGCGGCCGCCCAATGGCGGCAAACACCCTCAACTTCCCGCCATCAGAGCCACTGCAGCTCCAACACCGACCCGCGAACGCGGCACTCTCCACCATTGACCCCAGGCCAGCGATTAACTTCGTCGCCGCCAACGGTCAACCCATCGACGCCCGCACCCACATCATCAACAACCAAAGCTGGCGCGCACGCCAGCCCGACGACCTGCGACACACCCTAACCAATCGCCGCGACGGCGAGCCCATGGGGTCGCTCAGTCGACTGGGCCCCAAGTGCTTCGGACCAATGATCCGAGGCGAGAAGTACCCGCCAAACTTCAAGGCTCCGAAGGAGATAGAAAAGTACGACCCGTTACGATCCCGCCGTTTGGCTCGATACATACCTTATGGCGATGGGGATCGCAGGCCACACCGACCTGCTAGCCGCCCGTTACCTCCCCCTGATGATGGAGGGGACGTGCCGGCAGTGGATCAACACCCTCCCCCAGGATAGCATCGACTCCTGGGAGGAGATGCGCGACGCCTTCGTCAGGCACTTCGAGTGCTCCTACACCCGCGCCACCACCATCGAGGACTTGGAGCGATGCGTCCAGGGACCTCGCGAGTCGACCCGCAACTGGGTCCAACAGTGGCAGGAACTCTGGTACAACGCGGTCGGCATCCACCCGGACACCGCGATCCATTGCTTCAAGACCTCGTGCCACTACGAGCCGCTGGTTGCCAAGCTCAAGCGACACTCTCGCACCCTCGGCAACATACCGGACCTCCTCGAGATCGCCAAACGGTACGCAGAGGAAGACCCAAACCAGGAAACCAACGACGAGTCGGGAGGTCAACGCCGCACGAGCGGCAACGACAGCGGACGATGGTCCGACCTACGCTACAGCAACACTCGCCTCACCGGCAAACGCCGCAGTGACGGGCGAGTCGACTTCGTCGCCAATGCCGGGCACGCACAACGTGAGCCCAAGAGCTTCCGCCGCAACGGAGGACAACGCCGCGACGGCGGCAAATACAAGGCCAAGCCAAGGTTCGACCCCGCGGCCCTCCTTAACCAACCTTGTGCGTTTCACAGCAGGGAAGGGAAGCCCGCAACGTACACAACCGCCGACTGCCACACCCTCAGGGAGATCGAGAAGGCACGGCGAGCACGGGAGGACCCCGACAACGACCCGCCAAACGGCGGAAAGTTCGGCAAAGTGGCCGGCTCGCTCCATACCTTCACAGGCTTCAACACGAAGCGCGAGAAGAAGGTCATCGCCCGCGCCGTCGCCGTCAATGCAGTGGCTCAGGTGGACGTTCCCCAGTTCCTCAACTGGTCGGAGCAGCCCATCACCTGGAGCCGCCAAGACCACTCGCCACGCATCGAGTACCCAGGCCGAGTCGCCCTGGTGGTGAAGCCCAAGACATTGATGGACGGCGGCAGTTCCATCAACATCCTGTACCTGGACACCTTTAGGCGGCTGCGGCTCCCGCAGTCGATGATCGAGACGACCCACACCACGTTCCATGGCATCGTCCCCGGTCGGAAGGCGTACCCGATCGGCAAGGTCACGCTGCCAGTCACCTTCGGTACACCAGCAAACTTCCACACCGAGCGGATCGTCTTCGAGCTGGTACCCTTCGACAACCCCTACCACTGCGTCCTAGGTCGCCAGGCGTTCGCCAAGTTCATGGCAGCGCCCCACTACGCGTACAACGCGATGAAGCTCCCCGGGCCGTGCGGCGTCATCACCATCAACGGCGACCCCGACATGGCCGCCAAGTGCGAGGCCAAAGGAGCCGAACTCGCTGACGCCGTCATCGCGGCAGAGACCAACCATGCCGATGAGCTCGCCAAGTACGCGAGCGGGGTCAACAGCGACGACCCCACCATACTCAAGAAGCCCAAATCGGAGGGCGCAAATACCTCAACCTTCGAGGCAGCGACGCACACCTGCACCGTCGAGCTGGTCCCATGCGACTCCAGCCAGACGGTGACGATCGGGACGGGCATGAGCCCAGCCTAGGAAGG
Organism: Avena sativa; assembly: GCA_916181665.1. Taxonomy (NCBI): domain Eukaryota; kingdom Viridiplantae; phylum Streptophyta; class Magnoliopsida; order Poales; family Poaceae; genus Avena; species Avena sativa. The sequence continues at coordinate 125,100,568 of OV702280.1, forward strand.
CGCGCTCATCGAGTTCCTCCGTGAGAACAGGGACATCTTTGCATGGAAGCCCTCTAACATGCCTGGTGTCCCTAGGGAGCTCGCTGAGCACAAGCTAAACGCCGACCCCAAAGTGCGACCCGTCAAACAGTCGCTGCGGCCCTTCAATGAAGAGCGCCGCCGAGCAATCGCCGAGGAGGTGCAGCGTTTACTCGCTGCAGGCTTCATCCGGCCAATCAAATACTCCAAGTGGCTGGCAAACCCAGTCCTGGTCGAGAAGAAAAACGGGACCTGGAGGATGTGTATCGACTACACAAACTTGAACAGCGCCTGCCCAAAAGAGCAGTTCGTCCTCCCGCGGATCGACCAAATAATCGATTCCACCGCGGGCTCGGAGTCACTATGCTTCCTCGACGCCTACTCTGGGTACAACCAGATCAAAATGGCCGTTGAGGACGAGGAGAAGACGGCGTTCATCACGCCATTCGGAGCCTTCTGTTACACCGCCATGACCTTCGGCCTCAAGAACGCCGGGGCGACTTACCAGTGGTGCATGCAAGAGTGCCTCGTGAGCCAAATTGGCCGCAACATCCACGTCTACATCGATGACGTGGTCGAAAAGTCCGCTCTCCAGGGTGACCTACTCGCCGACCTGGCGGAAACGTTCTTCAACTTGCGAAAGTACAAGATAAAGCTTAACCCAGGCAAATGCACCTTCGGTGTACCAGCAGGAAAACTACTAGGGTACGTCGTCTCCAAGCGAGGGATCGAGGCGAACCCCACGAAGATCGACACGATCGCCCGGCTCGGCAAACCCGAGTGCCTATGCGACGTCCAGAAACTGGCCGGGAGAGTAGCGGCTCTCAGTCGCTTCATCCCCCGCCTGGGCGAGAAGGCGATGCCCCTATACCGCCTGATGCGCAAGAACCCCACCTTCTAGTGGGACAAGGAGGTGGATGACGCGCTTCGCGACCTCAAGAAGCTGCTACTTACCGCACCGCTACTCGCCGCCCCCGCCGACAAAGAACCCATGCTGGTTTACATCGCGGCCTCCGAGCGCGTCGTCAGCGCCGTCATGGTCGTCGAGCGACCGGAGGAAGGAAAGGAGCGCCCAGTACAGCGACCGGTGTACTACATCAGCGAGGTCCTCACCGAGTCGTGCCAACGATACCCGCAGTACCAGAAACTGGTATATGCGGTCTTTAGAGCGCAACGGCGCCTGCGCACTACTTCCAGGAGCACCCGATCACGGTTGTCTCCTCAGCACCGTTGTAGGACATCATCCGCAACCGTGAGGCGACCGGGCGAGTCGCTAAGTGGGCCGTCGAGATCGGCGTACACAATATCAAGTACGAGCCACGAAAAGCGATCAAGTTGCAAGCTCTAGCGGATTTCATTGCCGACTGGGAGGAGGCCCAGCAGCCAGAGAAGCTGCCATACCTCCATTACTGGACCTTGCACTTCGATGGCTCCAAGAACGCAGACGGCGCAGGAGCAGGGATCGTGTTGACTTCCCCAAAGGGCGACAAGCTCCGCTACGTCCTCTGCCCCGACTTCACACCCTGCACCAACAACATGGCCGAGTACGAGGCCTTACTCCACGGCATGCGAGCTGCCAGGGAGATGAACGTCAACCGCCTACGCTGCTACGGAGACTCCGACCTCGTCGCTGGGCAAGTCGCTGGCACCTGCGACGCTGTTTCCCCAACCATGGCGGCGTACCGCCAAGCAGTGGACAAGCTGGGCAGACACTTCACAGGCTACTCCGTCGAGTGGATCGACAGGAGGAAGAACGAGGAGACCGACGCACTCTCTCGCATCGGGTCGGCTCGACTCGCACCACCCGCCGGCGTCTTCCTCGACACGATCACCAAGCCATCAGTCTCTTCCCCGAGGGAGATCGACATCGGAGTACCGCTCCAACCGGAGGCAGCCCTCGTCGCACTCGTCAACGAGCCAGACGACTGGACCAAGCCCTACGTCGCCTACCTGGAGACCGGCACCTTGCCGGCAGACGCGACGGACGCTCGGATGATCGCACGCCGATGCATGTCCTACACCATCATCGACGGCGAGCTCCACAAGCGCAGCGTCACCGGCGTATTCCAACGCTGCGTCCAACCCGCCGAAGGACGCAAGATCCTCCACGACATCCACTCCGGTGACTGCGGCCACCACGCCAGCGCCCGCTCTCTGGTCGCCAAGGCTATGCGGCATGGTTTCTACTGGCCTACCGCGCGCCGATGCCGTCGACATTGTCCAGCGGTGCCCCGGGTGCCAGAAGTACGCCAACCAGACGCATGTGCCGAGCTCAGCGCTCAAGACAATCCCCATCACCTGGCCATTCGCCGTATGGGGCATGGACATGGTAGGCCCCTTCAATAAGGCTCCCTCCGGCTACACCCACCTCCTGGTCGAGCTTGAAAAATTCATAAAGTGGGTGGAGGCCAAGCCAGCCCGGAAATGCGACGGGAAGACCGCCACTAAATTCCTACGCGAGCTCATATATCGCTATGGGTTCCCAAACAGCATCATCACGGACAACGGCACCAACTTCGCCAAAGGAGCCATGGCCGAATTCTGCGAAGAGCACCACATCCGGCTCGACCTCGTGTCGGTCGCCCACCCGGAATCCAACGGCCAGGCGGAACGGGCCAACCAAAGCATCCTCCACGGCCTGAAGCCGCGACTCCAAGTACCACTCGAGCGCACCGCCGGGTGCTGGGTCGAGGAGCTACCCTACGTTATCTGGGGCATCCGCACCTCGGTTAACAGGTCGACAGGATTCACCCCCTTCTTCATGGTGTACGGCGCCGAGGAAGTCATGCCCACTGACCTTGAGCACGACTCGCCGAGGGTCGTCCACTATACGGAGGCTGCGAACGAACTCGCCCGCCAGGACGGAGTCGATCAACTCGACGAAGGACGTGACCTCGCTCGGTCACGCACCGCCATCTACCAGCAGGGACTCCGCCGTTACCACCGCCGGCGGGTGAAAACTCGCACCTTCCAAGAAGGCGACCTGGTGTTGCGCCTCATCCAGGACAAGAAGGGCATGCACAAGCTCTCTCCTCCGTGGGAGGGACCATTCGCCATCGGGCAAGTACTCGGCAAAGACGCCTACTACCTCATCGACGTCCGCGGGGACGGCGAACTCGACGTCAAGCGACCATGGAATGTAAACCTCCTACGGAAGTTCTACCCCTAGAGCCCCACATATGTATTCTCCAGTCGCTATGAAATAAAAAGAATCGGTTACCGCAAATTGCGCCTACTCTCCGTGCCTTGTGCCACTCGCACTCGTAATAACAGCGTCAAGCTAACTGAAGAAGTCAACCTTTGGTACAGCGATCGGCACTAAGTAGTGCGGTGCAAGAGCACTGAGTCACCTCAGGTCTTGCATCGTCCATGAAAAACGCCTACCCGGAGCCCCATTGGAGTCGCCCAGCCCGACTGGCTCTACGAGCCAAGACAACTGCCTTCGCTTCTTACAGCGACCATGGTCCTCCACATCCTCAACATAGCGACTTGAACGGACAAGTACCACGCTCGGGGACTGACGACCAGTTCATCGCGAGCGGCTCGAGAAAACGCCAAGTAGGAGAGCATGCCCAGGACTCGCCACGCGACTGACCCAACGGGCCAGGCAGGAGTGATGCGCCCAAACTAACGCGCCAAGTCCTCAACCACCCTCGAGTCGCGCCTAGAACAACCAAGTACCACGCTCGGGGACTCGGCCACCCGACCCCGTTCGCGCAAGGGAAAACGGTGAAGTATAGAGCGTTCAAGGGAGTCGCCCTGCGACTGGCTCTTCGAGTCCGGGCGAGTAGACCAAAATAACAAAACATTTAAAAAACCACAAATAAATCACACACGAGGTAAACCCCATAAAAGGGCGGACGCGCTCGGGGACTCGTTCAAACCTCAAACACAAAATACATGACAAGTCACAAAACAGACACGACGTCTCATTCAATAGCATTTAGCATTGTCTCAAAGTACAAAATATGCCAATACGGCAGACCTGCTCCTAACTCCCCAGGGCAAACTATCCTATTCGGCAGGCTTCGACGACGACTGGCCAACACCCCGGCGATTGCGGATGAACGACGTGGATGGGTTGGACGGGTACGTCGTCAGCTCACCCGCCATCTCCGCGCGGAAGGGCTGCTCGACCTTGAAATCCCGGTGCGGCGGCTCGGGGTCGTTGGGCGCGACGACCGTCTCCTGGTATGGAAGGAGATCGCCCATTGCCCAGACACGCTCGGAGTACATCACGGCGCGGTCCGTCAACTTGAGCACCTCGGAAAGCTCCACCGCGCCAGTCGACGAAGGGTAGCCACTCGTCACATCGTCGAGGTCGAAGTCTTCCGGAAAGTGAGCAAGTCCAAGGCTAAGCACCGTCGCCGCTCCGCGCCGAAACGCCGATCGCGTCATGAATTCAACAACCGAGGGCGCCTTCTCCAAGTACTTCCACACCTCGACGAGGTCTCTGGGAATCACCTCTGTGGATGATATTTCCTGGAGGTAGGCTCGGATGCACGTTGCCGACAACGTTGCCGAGTCGACGAGCGTCGCCACACAATGCCGCGCGTCGAACGAGCTCGCCTCTTCCGCGCTATCAATGATGTGACCTGCGAGTAGAAGACAACAGTGAGTATGTGGACATCACAAAAAAGCACACGATACTGGCAGAGGCAGATGCACTTACCAATCAACGGGCGGGCGAGATCCGTGATGAAACGTTGAAGCGAAGTATGGTCGTCCTGAAGCCCAACAACAAGGGCGTCCGACACTTTACGATCTTCTTCAGCGGCTGTAATGGCGGCCTTGGCTCACCCATCAGCCGAGCTCGCTTCCTCCTTCGCCGCCCGTAGCTCGCGCTCGAGATCGGCGATCCGCTTCTCAGCCGTGCTCAAAGCCGATTGCACCGCCGCCAATTCACCCGCAGAGGCTATGGTGACTTGTTCATAGTCATAACATGGTGTGAGCATGTGCCAAGTCAACCCAAGCAAAACATAAAATAATAATACCACTATACTATGCTTTTGCATGCTAAAACAACGCATAATTTCTTCAAGGCACACTAAGCAATCCCAATTGTTTGGAACAAGACATGCTATAGCAATAATCACTAAGCATAAGGTCAAAACAACACCTAGCATGTCATGCTAAAGTCTAAGTCATAGTCAATGCAAGCTCCTCTTGCACTTTAAAGCAAGAACTTAATACTCATTTCCAACACCAAGAAACTTAATTGTAATCAACACAGCGAGAACGTGGGTCCAAACTACTTTATTCAAGCAGACTAAACAAACTAAGCAAACCAAACGAAAATTAAGACGCTCCAAGAACAACACAAGAGTGAATGAAACAATAAAAATGAAGTGTCTAGACAGACCTGAGATTTTTATTGATGAAGAAGGGGATTCCTTGGGCATCCCCAATCCTTAGCTTTTGTCATCTCATTGCATCATTCTCTCTCTACACCTGAATTTTTTCCTTCATACAAAACTTCACATAATCTTCATTAGCAACATTAGCTTATTGAAAACATATTAGACCTCTAGCAAAGCTTTGGAACAGCAAGGCTTTTCACTAAAAACACAAGCTACTGTAGGAACTCTTTCAAAAATCTCAATTCACCTAAAGAGAACTAAAAAAGGAATCAATAAGAAGCAAATGCAAATAATGGCAGAAATCTGTCAAAACAGACCAGAAGGTAGAAACCGATTTTTTTCAAAAATCTTATGTTGCTCAAATCAAAAACTGTTAAACTAACGAAAGTTAGCTAACATACTGGGGGATTTATTCATAAATTTTCAGCTCAATCCTAATTACAGAGACTCCTCACGAAATTTTTGGTGGAGGGCAGAAATCTGATTCCGGACAGCAACTCCCCAAATCTTACTTCCCTCTCATTAGAGGTAATTCTTGGCACAAAAAGAAAACAAAAAGGATAAGGAGAGGTAATTATAGAACTAATAACTTCCAAGACTCAAGGAAACTCTTGTGTTATCTCCCAACAAGTACTTTTCTTTAACGCCTTTAAGTTAGGCACAAGAAGCAAGAAGAATCAAGTATTTTCAAATGAAGAAGCATTAACATCAAATCTTGCTTTCAAAGGAGGAGCAAAAAGCAAATTCTCTCTCCTCATAGGGAAGTGTTCAATACCTTTCTTGAATGGAAAATGATATTTGATGGTGCCTTCTTTCATATCAATAATGGCACCAATTGTTCTAAGAAAAGGTCTTCGCAACGTAATAGGACAAGAAGCATTGTATTCAACATCCAAAACATAGAAATCAACAAGGTCATAAGAATTGTTAACCATAATGAGAACATCATTAATACTCCCCATGAGTTTCTTCTTAGCATTATCATGAAGTGGGACATCCAAATAGCAATCTTCCAATGGTGGGAAATCAAGCATTTCATAAATCTTCCTAGGCATAATAGAGACACTAGAACCAAGATCACATGAAGCTTTGAGATCAAAGACATTCACTTGCATATTAATAATGGGTTCCCAGCTATCTTTAACTTTCCTTGGAATAGAATCTTTGTGTTTTAGCTTCTCTTCCTTAATCTTAACAAGAGCATCTGTAATGTGTTTGGTAAAAGCAACATGCATATCACTAGCATCAGGACTTCTAGCAAGCTTTTGCAAGAACATGATCACTTCAGAAATATTGCAACTATCAATATCAAAATCAAACTTAGCATCACTAGTAGTAGTCTCAATAGGCTTAGGCATAGTAGGAGGAGGAACATGTACTACTTGTGGTTTAGTGGTGATGGTGCACACACTATTGTTTCTATCAATTTCGCCTTCCCTTTCGCACTTAGCATGAAGTTGAGCTAACAGCCTAATGTTTTCATCAATAGTAAGTTGTATGGCATGATTAGTAGCAAAGGTATTTTCCATAGTTTCAGGTTTAGCAACCATTTTATTAATCAAGGAAGACTGAGCTTCAAACAACGAGGATATATTTTTCTCAACAGTTAAAAGTTTCTCCTCCATAGTTTTGTGGAAAGCATTTTGTTTACTAATAAAGTCTTTGAGCAAGACTTCAAGTTCAGAAGGGGCACTTTTCGCATTGTTGTAAGAACTTCATAGGAATTACCATTATTAGGAGGATAAGGCCAATAATTGTTGTTGCTACGAAAATTGTTCCTATCGGCATTGTTGTTTCTAATGAAGTTCACATCAACTTGATCTTCTTGAGCAACCAAAGAGGCTAAGGGAACACTATTAGGATCAAGAGGAGCTTTCTCATTAACAAGCATAGCCATAATAACATCAATCTTATCACTAAAAGAGGAAGTTTCCTGAAAAGAATTTACCTTCTTACCATGTGGAGCTCTCTCAACGTGCCATTCAGAGTAGTTAACCATCATATTATCAAGGAGCCTTGTTGCAGCACCCAAGGTGAGGCCCATGAAGGTACCTCCAACAGCTGAATCCAACAGGTTTCTTGAGGAGAAGTTCAAACCTGCATAAAAAGTCTGGATAATCATCCAAGAAGTGAGTCCATGAGTGGGGAATTCTTAACCAAAGACTTCATTCTTTCCCAAGCTGGAGCAACATGTTCATTATCAAGTTGTTTAAATTTCATAATGTCACTTCTCATAGATATAATCTTAGCAGGAGGGTATTACTTTCCAATAAAAGAATCTTTGCACTTAGTCCAAGAATCAATACTATTTGGAGGAAAAGATAGCAACCATTCTTTAGCTTTACCTCTCAAGGAGAAAGGAAACAGCTTGAGCTTAATAACATATCCATCTACATCTTTATACTTTTGCATCTCACAAAGTTCAACAAATCTATTGAGATGGGCAGCAGGATCATCAGAACTAGCACCAGAAAATTGCTCTCTCATCACAAGATTCAACAAAGGAGGCTTAATTTCATAAAACGTAGCATCAGGAGCAGGTGGAGCAATAGGAGTGCTTAGAAAATCATTGTTGTTGGTGGTAGTGAAGTCACACAACTTGGTGTTCTCAGCAGAGTTCATTTTGGCAAAGGTGGGCAAGCCAAAAATAGCAGCAATAGCTAGAGCAGGAACTAATTTTTTGTGTTTTTGAATAAAGAAATCAATCCAAACTAAACTAATTTTTTTGGGATTTTTGAAAAGAGGCAAACAATACCAAGAGAAAGAAACAAATCAAACTAAAAACAAAGTAAAGAGAAAGGAAATGAAGGACTCCCCTAGTGAAGACGTCCTTAGCCTCCCCGACAACGGCACCAGAAAACTTGTTGATGGCGCGTTGTTGACGTGGGAGCTTCTTTCTTTATTCCCCGGCAACGGCGCCAGAAAGACTTGACGGTGCTCAACGTGGCACTTTGTTGGTGACCCCAAGCGCAGGGTGTGAAGAGCACATCAACAAGTTTTCCCTCAGTTGAGACTGAGGTTATTGAACCAGAAGGAGGAAAGAAACGTCACACAGGTGTTGCAAACAACGTGGAGACCTGCACAACACAAACTCAAGACTTTTCCACAACGAATAGTGAGGTTGTCAAGCTCACCAGTTTGCTGTAACAAAGGATTAAACGTATGGTGTGGAAGGTAATGGTGGTTTGCAGCAAGTGACCAAGTAACAGTGGAAGATGTATCAATGGTAAAGATTGGACCGGGGTCCATAGTTCACTAGAGGTGCTCTCCTTAGATAAACAACATGGCATGAAGGGTAAACAAATTACAGCATGGCAATTAACAGGAACTGAGCAAGGCATAATAATGCAATTCTAGTTAGAAAGATCCTATGAGATTCGATTCGGCAATACAAAAAGATTCAGAGACCGCCATCCAACTGCATCTATGACTAGAAGTCCACCTTCAGGTTATCATCCGAACCCCCTCCAGTATTAAGTTGCAAGCAACAGACAACTACTTTAAGCAAAGTGTGTAAGGTAAACAGTCCACATGTTCCATGAACAAGAGACCGTTGTTTTCTCCCTAGTAGCAACAACACATCTACAACCGAAGATATTTTTGTCACTTCCCTTGGAAACTAGAGGCATGAACCCACTTTCTAGCATAAATACCCCCTCCTGGAGTCACTAGCAACTACTTGGCCAAGATAGCTACTAAAAACGGAGAGCATGCAAGATCACAAACAACACAGACATGATAGAATCATAATGAAAAAACCATTAATCAAACCAACATAATAATCTGAATATCCATCGGATCCCCGCAAACACAACATGCATGATTACAAATAAATCAGATCTTGATCATGAACGGAGCTCACACGATCTATACATGAAAGCACAAAGGAGGAGATGGAACATAAAAAATTATAGATACGTTTCCGACGTATAACGACGTGCTTAATACAACACGCCCCGTCCTCACCTACCTTGGGCATGCGACTAGAACGGCTAAGTATCGCGGTCGGGGACTCAGCCAGCCGACCCCGTCCGCGCCCGGGAAAAGGGCTAAGTATAGGGCAGCCCTTGGGGTCGCCACGCAACTGGCTTTTCAAGCCACGGGGAGTCGACCTCAAACGACTAACAGTATAACAACAAACATACACATAAAAACGAGGTAAACCCCACAAAAGGGCGGACGCGCTCGGGGACTCGCACAACTCAACAACTCGCAATCAAACCAAACATTGACAAAAGCACCCATGCATTACTTATGGCAACAAAATTTGTTTGCTTACAAGAGCAGGCACATTTTTCCTTTACAACTAATGCCACTTGGCAAACTCTCCTACTCCGCAAGCTTCGACGGTGACTCGCCAGCACTTCCGTGGACGTGGATGAAGGGCACCCACGGGTTTGACGGATACGTCGTCATGGTGCCCGCCATCGCCGATCGGAAGGGCTGCTCCACCTTGAAGGCACGCTTCGCCGGATCCTTGTCGTTCGGGGCGACGAGTGTCTCTTGATACGGTAGGAAGTCGCCCATCGCCAACACCCGATCAGAGTAGATCGCAGCCCGGTCGGTGATCTTCAACACATCGGAGATCTCGACTGCGCCCGTGGATGAAGGGTAGCCACTGGTGACGTCGTCGAGGTCGAAATCGTCGGGGTGGTGCGCGAGCCCAAGGATCAGCACAGTCGCCGCCCCACGGTGCAAAGCCAACCGTGACATGAACTCTAGAACCACTGGAGCCTTCTCCAGATACCGCCAGACATCGGTGAGCTCGCTGGGGATCACCTCGGTCGGTGAGATATCCTGCAAATACACGTGGATGCAGGTCGCCGACAAAGCGGCAGAGTCCACTAACATAGTGACAGACTACCGTGCATCGTATGATTGCGCCTCGGCCTTGTCATCAGGGATCTTACCTGCGGAGCATATGGAGTATACAATCAGAATGGAGGATGAAACAAAAAGGCAGCCCGCACGCTCGGGGACTCGCCAGCTACATGAAGGTCAAAGGAGCTCACCAATCAAGGGACGGCAGATCCCCGTGATGAAATCTTGTAGACCCGAGTAGTCAGTTTACAGCCCGGCGACAAGCGCATCCGACACCTTCCGCTCCTCGTTAGCAGGAGCAACGGCTTCCTTAGCTCTCTCGTCCGCCGAGGTCGCCTCCACTTTCGCGGTCTTGAGTTCTCGCTCCAACTTAGCGACCCGCTTCTCCGTGGCGCTCAAGGAGGATTGTGCAGCCGTTAGGATGCTCGCATGGACCATACCCTTGCGAGCCTTGTCCACCGCGGCCGCATGACTCTCTCCATCATCACAACCATGATCACGACATAAGAAGACGTCAATGACCAAGGGCATCTTAAAAACTCTTACCAGCAGTCGCTCGAAGCTGCTCGTTCACTTCTCGGACGGAGCGGATTTCCCCCTCCAGAAGCTCCTTGGCGGCCAATTGCTCCATCGATTCGCTCTAGAGGCCCTGCAAAACCATGGAGAACATCAACAAAAAAACTTATGAAGTACTTCCTAAGCGCCTAACCACTAAAATTCAGCGACTAGCCACTCGGGGGCTGGACAACAAAGAAATCATCAAGTTCCTAGCCGCTGCAACTCAGCGACTAGCCACTCGGGGACTGGTCAAAAAAAAAGTAAGAATCTACCCGCTAAAATTCAGCGACTAGATCCTCGTGGACTGGGCATACCTGGATTGCCACACCCAGCATATTGTGGAGCTCGATCGCATCCACCGACGGGAGCACAAGAGGTGTGCGCCCGCGACGCTACTCGACCTGACTGCGCCAAAGCACTCGCCAAGGACGCCCTCGCCACAAAGCGAGGGAAGGTCTCCACCGTTGCCCCCGCGGCACTCGCCGTCGGGCCCGTTGCCCCAACTGGCGCGGCAGGCTCTAGCCACTGCGGCTCCGCGTCCTCTACTGCCTTCATGGCCGCATCCGCTCCAGTTAGAGCCTTACTTGGGGCAGCCACCGGCTCGTCCTCTACTGCCTTCATGGCCTTCTTCGTGCCCTCAATGGGCGCCTCTACCTCGTCGCTCTTCCTCTTCTTCGAGGGGTCGACTTGCGCCCCCGCGGCACCCAATGGTACCTTAGCCACGAGGCGTGACCTATTTTCTTCACACCAGTCCTGCAACACAATGTACTCAGCAAGCTTGCCGGACAAACATAAATCAGTTGCCCAAAGAAATACTCTAAAGGATACTCACTTGGTGCCTGGGTGTCGTGGTGGTCGCACGGCAGATGCCATAGGTAGGCTTAAGTTGGGGGCCGAATGCATGGTTGTGGTCACCGGGAAGGGAGTGCACGGTCGAGCCATGCACGAAGAACACGAAGAACTCTCCACACTTAGCGATTTTATTGACAACCGAGGATTACAAGTGCTCCTTGAGATGTATGAAGTAGAGTTCAGTGCACTAGTTCCCTACTTGGTCCAACCTTTTTCTACTACAACTATGCCCCCTCTTATATAGGCAGTGCTAGCTAGCTTATACCCCTTTGGGTTCTCGGGTTTACTATTTGGATCTTGGTCCCTATAATTGGGGCCGGGTCATGGGCATGGCCTAAGCCCAATGGCCCATTCCACAAAGCTTGACAGCTAACGGTCTTCTGGTACGCTTCTTCCTGTTCCTTTTGGTGTCATGTTGTAACTTTGTACGTTAGTGTTTGCTTTGGGCGTCACCCGGCTCCTTTTGTGTCACTCGGCGTCGCCTTTCTCTTTTGACCATGCTTTGCCATGGTCCCTCCTGAACCTTACTCGGAAAGGTGCCACGTGTCCTAACCGACTCGGCCCTTCCTCGGTAGACTCGGCTCGTTGTTTCCTGCAAGAATAACAATTTTGTCTTATGCGGGCCAACATAGTTCATATGTCGGCCGCACCCGCTTCTCTTTCCCGGCCGTCCTTATCCGGCGTGGTTCTTTCTTCACTCGGAGCTTACCCAGCTATGCGATGTTTCATCCCTCGTGACCCTACCTGGGGTTATCCCCCCGACATTAGTCCTCGAAGCTGGTGAGATCTAGAAGTTCAAGCTGTTAGGCGTCTCTAGGTTCCTTTTACGTGACTGGAACTTAATTTTTGTCTTTATTTGTCGCAATCTTGCACCTTGCCGAGTCCGTCTTATAATTTTTGGATCCATTCTTTGACTTCCTGGCTCGTTTTTGCTTCGTGCTGAGTCACTTTGGACAATTCCGGGTCATTTTTTGCGTGCTTCAGTCACTAACAACTGGTAATCATGATTACTTGCCTCAACTTTTGTTCCAAGCTCTGGCAGCACAGTGACAGCTGCGTAGTTATTCCCCGTCACTGTGGAAGTACCATCGGCATGCGCCCCTTGTCCTTCCTTTCATGACGTAGCACAGGATTTTTCGTCTATCTCGGGCCACGTGGTGCCCTCTGATTGGCTTACCCAGCCTGGTACACGGCCACATGCTGCCCGCGCGGCGCAGATGTATCCCATGACCGGGCTTTTTACTGCCCTTAAGTAGGGGCTGGGGGTTTCCACTTCCCCACGACCGTTCAGTTTTCCCTTGCCTCTTCTTCTTCCTTGTGCCTGCAAAATCAAACCGCCCCCTTTGCGGTTTCTTCTTCCTTTTATTCTTGCCCTTCAATTGCTCCACTTCTCTTTCCATTCCACCATGGGTCTGTGTTCTTCCAAGCCACTCCCAATGGTGGAGGAGATCAAATCTGCGAGGATCATGGATGCACGCGACGGTGCAGATGGTGCTGAGGAGTAGGAGGTTCCTGTCGGGGAGCGCGGCAGCTGGGAGTGCTCAGAGGTCTCCACCGAGGAGGTCGAGTGGCTCCTCTCCACCAGGCGCATCCTGCTGCAGGTGGATTGTCGTCTTCCCGCTGGTGAGATCTCTCCTAAACCCGATGCCAACAAGCGGGTGGTCTTCCTTTCTCACTTTGAGCAGGGTTTTGCTCTTCTAGTGAGCACCTTCTTTTCCTAGTTTCTCTCCACTTTCCATCTACAGACCCATCATCTTCCTGCCAACGCGATTGGCTCCCTATCTTGATTTATCTCCACTTGCGAGGCTTACCTCGGATTTGGCCTACAATTCTTCTGTCGGCCAAATATTTTAGATTTAGGGTCCAGGTTGTTCCCCAGTCCGGTGTTTCTCGTGCCAAGAAAAGGCCGACTCGGTGCAGTGCTTCTAGCATCACTCCAAGGAGGGACTCCATCTTTCCTCGGTTTACTGGTCTTCACTCTTGCAAGAAATGGCATAGGACTTTTTCTATGTCAAAAACAGTGGGTCCACCGACAACATCCGGATCCCCCCTTTCTCAGACGAGGTCCCCAGCAAGAAGCTCTGGCAGCTTGACCCGCGCGACCAAGACGCTGCGGTGAATGAGGCTAATGCGATCCTGGAAAGGTTGTTGTCGCCGGATGAAAACTTTCATCTTGCCGACACTGAAATCATGTGCACCTTCATCTCACGCCGGGTAAGCCCCATCCAAGCAAGGAGCCACGAGATGTGATTCATGAGTGGCTCCCACGACCCCACTCCGCACTCCACTTTGGAGCTCACTCATGACTCCATCGCTCGCCGAGTAAGCTCAATCTTCAAACAGAACTTGGCAGATGATTGGGCTTGGAGTTGCCCTCCGTTTAGCCGGGTCAGTCCTGTCCCCTGGGTAAGTTTTCCGAGTCTTTTTCCTTGCCGAGTCGGCTTTAGCTCTTTTTCCACTCTTAGTCTAGTTTTTGTTACTCATTCTGTTTGTCTCTCGCAGAACCTTATTCATCAGGATGATGACAGTACTGTCCCTCCCTACGGTTATAACGGGGATCGCTCCGAATCCGACGAAGTCGAGTTTGACCTGGAGTGCTTCATGACCATCCCGCATGTTGCCGCTGCTTCAGCTTCGGTAAGAGTCAATCTCGCAACCCCTTAAAAGATTGGTCTGACGATGATGAAGATGATGATTGTACAATTTTGGAGGTACATGCCTTGTGATCTTAGTTTCCCAACTTACCCGAGAAAGCTTGTTATTTACTTATGCAGCTAGCCAGGTACATGACACTCCTCATCTCCCCGTGGGCGGAGTCGGCAAGATCCCCGTAGCCAAGCCGAAGCGACGCGGAGCCTCCTCCAGCACTCAGCCGGCCAAGAAGAGCAAGCCAACTCCAGTAGCTCCTGCTGCCTCTGCTGCTGCCACGCTGGCTTAGACTCGCGAAGCCGCTGGTCGCCGAGTCACACGCCAATTCACCCGTGACACGGTCGACACCGGGTAAGTTTTTATACTCTGCTTTCATTATTCTTTATTTTTTGTCTCTATTGTTCTCTTGTACATGTCTTGTTGTTTTCAGTGCCGCACCTTTGTTGGCGAACCAGGATGCTTCTAGCATCGCCTCGCCGCTAAGGCCTGCGCCTCCTCCAGCTGATTTGACGGCGCCGAGTCCCGCCCGAGCCAAGCCTCCCACTGTTGAGGCTCACGCTTCTTAGTGTCATTCAGACCCGGTGGATCACTTGACTGAAGTGACTCGGCCTAGCGCCCCTGGTGCTGGCCAGGAACAGCTTCCTGATATTGGTGCCAGCAATGCTGATGCCGAGATGACCTCTACCACCAGTTCCTCTGGCGCCAGCCTTCTTACTGTTGTGAATGAACAACTTCCTGATCTTGGTGCCAGAAAAATTGTTGAGCCCAGTCAGGGGGCTTCTCTTTGTCCTCCTAACAATCCTGCTCACTCTTCTGTTTTGTCAAAGAGCCAGAGCCAACCTAAGGCTGCTGGTTCGGCTCGCACCTCGTCCGGTAAAACCACCACCAAGCAGAAAACCTTGGTCTGCGCTCCGGATTCTGCTCCTCAGATCCGGCCTCCGACGTTTGCAACAATGCTTGCTTCAACGGTCAAAGCGGGCGAGTTCACAGCTGCCGGGTCAGATGATGGCTCTAAAGCTGTTGCCCTTCATACTAGTGCTGTTGCGACTCGTGCCAACGTGGGAACTATCCTGAAAACGGGTCAAGTTCTCACTCGGACACTCAGCGGGAAAATCCTTGGTTCGGCTGAGCCTTATGCTTTGGCATGGAATGCAGCTGGCGAGCAAGAGGTCAGTACCCGGAGCGGCAAGAAACTAGTGCTGGGACCCAAGGCCGTCTCTGACATGACCCAGCAGGCCATTTCCCTAATGGCCCACGCCGACGAAGTGAACGAGGTAAAGTAACTTCTTACTCTTTTGTATTGTTGAGTATTTCTTTTATATATATCACCTAGACCCCGAGGTTACTGCCGAATGAAGAACTTATTCGGCCGTTAGCTCTCAATAATCACTTAGTCTTTAAATTTTCACGCCAAGCTTGTATGCTAGATCTTCGATCCCTAGCCCTCGAGGTTACTGTCGAATGAAGAACTTATTCGGTTGTAAGCTCGTAAGCCCTTTTTATTTCCTTATGCCAAACTCATATGTTAGAGCTTCGATCCCTAGCCCCCGAGGTTACTGCCGGATAAGAAACTTATTTGGCTGTAAGCTCGTAAGATTTTTTTACGAAACACATATGTTAGAGATTCGATCACTAGCCCTCGAGGTTACTGCCAGATAAGAAACTTATTTAGCTGTAAACTCACATATATGAACCATTCCTTATCTGTCTGGGAGTTTGATTTCTATTTGCTCATTGTTCCTTTCCTTTGCGCAGCTTACGCATAACGAGCGCACCAAGGTGCACCAAGCTCTCGTTCTGGCACATCCCAAGCTCGAACTTGCGTATGAGAAGCTGCAGACTGACACCCAAGGCCGAGGTAATGTTCTTACTCTTCCTTTCTTTATTCGGTGTGTTTTTCTTCGGTTCATTTTCTCAATCTCTTCTTGCTCTTATCTCACAGCGTCTGCTCAGTCCACCATCGAGGCTCTTCACTCGCAGATCAGCGAGGCAGAGAGTAAGTTTCTTGCTTTATTAATCTGACAGGTGAAGATATTTCTGTCGATGCTGACAAGCAGTTTGTTCTGAATAAGTAGAGAAGCACCAAGCCAAACTCCAGAAGGAGCGACACGAGGTGACTCGGTTGAAGAAGCTGATGGCCGAGACGGAGAAGAAGCACTTGGCCGAGGTGAAGGTGCTGAAGGAAGAGCTTACCGAGAAGAATTAGCAGCACGCTGCCAGTGCCGAAAAGACCAAGAGGTTGCTCGACGAGGCCGAGTCATATGTTGAGTCGGCAAACCTGAACCTTGATGCACTTCAAGCCAAGGCCAAAATTTGGCAGAGCAAGCTCGGTGCTATCAACTCCTTTCTCGGTAGTGAGTTCTTACTCTTTTTGCACTATACAGGTCGCTCTCGACTTCTTCCATCTACTTTTGTTATTTTGCTAACTTTCTCTTTTGCTTGCAGAGAATTTTCCTGAGGCCAACATGTTTGCCATCCGGGCCATGAAGAAAGTTAGGGCCGAATCTGGCACTCCGGCTACTGGCGAGGTGACCATGGACGAGCATCTCAAAGCGGTGTCAGAACGGGTCAATACCCTCAAGTATTGCGGTGTGGACCTGCTCAAGTCGGCTATTCATGCGTTTCGCATGCTCTGGCCGGATGAGGACGCACCTGAACTCATCGAGCCAC
This sequence comes from Avena sativa, assembly GCA_916181665.1. Classification (NCBI taxonomy): domain Eukaryota; kingdom Viridiplantae; phylum Streptophyta; class Magnoliopsida; order Poales; family Poaceae; genus Avena; species Avena sativa. The sequence goes on from OV702280.1 coordinate 125,117,496, forward strand.
TTGCTAAGAGATTGCTCCATAATGAGGACCTGCTGGATCAGTGGCGTGATTTGGCCGGCCGAGCTGCAGCGGACAAGGCTCTTTCCTTCGTGCTTTCATGGTACGAGGACATCAATCTTGATGTTCTTGCTCGCATAACAGGAGATGGAAAATGGCCGAATGACCCGGAGCTGATCAAGAAACGCAAGGAACAAGCCTACGCCATGATTGAGTACAGCATGGTGCATGCTTGGTGCGACGGGCCCAACTTCCTCGACCTCGGCGACCCGCTTGTCAAAGTTGTTGATGAAGAGGGTGCCGACAGTGAAGCAACCAAGTCAGATGGTCCCGATGACCCGGACACTGACGCCCCTGACTCGGCAGATGCTCCAAGCGACGCTCCTAGCTCCAAGTGTGCCCCTCCGAGTCCTGCTGCTTCTTCGGCTAACAAGAACATGAACTTTTGATTAGATCCCCGGTATGCCGGGTACAGATGTAATGTACATTGCACTTTAAGTTTGATTATGCTCCTTTTGATAAGGCTTTATATATTTTCGTTATGTTCTGAGTGTGAATCATTCAAGGGCAAGTCCCCGAGTCTCATTTTGTCGTTTCACCTTTCCTTGACTTTGCCCATGTCTACCTTTTTTGGTGTTCGACATTAGAGTCTCAAAGTACGAATCATACAGTTAGCGGATATGAAACTTGATCACTTGACCGAGATTATTCAACATGCAGTATAACATGACCTGCAGTGGGTTAGGCAAAGACACAAATCCGACTCACGTTTCTCCTTTACACTTATCGGGCATTCGTGTTTACCCGTCATACATCTTCTTCTCTTGCTTTCCATGAAGCCATGTTTTTGGACAAACAACATAGTCGAAGAGTAAACACTACGTGTTCTGAGATAAAATAACTGAGAGGGAAAACTTAAGGGGTAGTCCCCGAGTCAGTTTTTGAGTCATACCATTTTATTATCAGCAAATAGCCTGCACACGCATCCGACATATAATAGTTTGAGTGATACATGCATTGCTTCTCCTAAGTATAGAAGGGACGAAGTAGCGCCACATTCCTTGGCCTTTTGGTCTCATCTCCTGACCTATCCGCCTTGTTCTTTTGCGCTTCGTCAGCATCTATGAGATAATATGAATCATTATGCAATGATTTGCTTACAATGAACAGACCTTCCCATGGGGGTGATAATTTATGCATTCCCGCTGTGCGCTGCACCAGCCTTAGCACCATATCCCCTTCTCGAAAAACATGAGGTTGCACTTTCCGGCTATGGTAGCATCGGAGATTCTGTTGATATATAGCGGATCTGGATAATGCCAGTTCCCTTGCTTCTTCGAGTAAGTCTACTCCATCTTCTCGGGCCACTTTTACCTCGGCCTCCGAGTATTGCCTTATCCTTGGCGAGTCATACTCTATGTCGGCAGGCAAAACTGCTTCTGCCCCATACACGAGGAAAAATGGTGTATAGCCCATTGATCGATTCGGAGTTGTTCTTAGGCTCCATAAATATGATTGCAGTTCCTCTATACAACAACCAGGTGACCTCTGGAGTGGTTCCATTTAGTGGGGTTTTATCCCTGACAGAACTAAGCCATTAGCCCGTTCAACTTGTCCATTTGATTCTGGATGGGCGACTGATGCTACATCGAGTCTTATTCGGTGCTTCACGCAGAAATGAGCAAAAGCTCCTTCATCAAAGTTCGTTCCATTATTAGTGATTACACTGTGTGGGTAACCGTATCTTAGGATTATATCCTTTAAGAATTTTTTGATTGGTTTCACTTCTATCCATTTGGTGAACTTATCAATCATCACCAAAATATGAGTCATGCCTCCCCTTGCTGGTTTGAATGGTCCTACCATATCTAGGCACCATACTGCAAAAGGCCAAGTGATTGGTATAGTTTTTAATTCAGACGTTGGTAGATGTGACTTGGATGCATAGTGTTGACAACCACTGCATTGTCCGACTAACTCTTGCGCCTGTGCCAATGCGCTTGGCCAATAAAATCCATGTCAGAACGCCTTGGCCACCAACGCTCTTGATGACGCATGGTGCCCACATTCTCCTTGATGAATATCCAACAAAATCTCCTGTCCTTTCTCTGAGCTGATACAACACTACAGTACGCTCGTCACACTTCGCTTGTATAGTTCCTTGTTGATTATGGTGTACGCTTTTGCTCTTCTTGTTGTTTGCCTTGCCAATGTTTCATCATTCGGCAAGGTCCCATCTTTTAAGTAATCGAATATTGGTTGTGCCCATGTTGGTATCAGTGGTTCCGGGTCTGCTTCAGCATCAATTTCCATTGGCTCCACAGACATATGCTCTGCCGACATGAACTGAGGAGTCCCCGAGTGTGATTCGGCAGCCCCTGAATTGAGCGGATCAATCCCCGAGTGAGTCGAACCTTCCCCTGGGTTGATATCCATTGTACCATGCCTGACTCCTGATTCTCCGGGGTGACCCTGACCGAGTCGGATTCTGGTGATGGCTTGATCGATGGTTTCCTAAGGTGTTCCAGTGCTACTCCTGGTGGTATTGCTTGCCGAGATGACCCTAGTTTGGAAAGTACATCTACTTCTTCATTCTCTGCTCTAGGAACGTATGGAATTCGCATCCGTCAAAGTATCCCGAAATTTTTTGCACATTGAAATGATATAATGCCATGTTTGCGTCCAGCGCATCCCAATGTCCAAGCACTTGATGAATCACCAAATCTGAATCGCCAAAACACATGATCCTTTTGATGCCAATCTCTTTGGCCACTTTGATGCCATGGACAAGTGCTTCATACTCAGCAACATTGTTGGAAGCAGCAAAATGAATCTGTAACACATACTTGAGTTGATCCCTCTTTGGAGATGTGAGCACTATCCCGGCGCCCAGACCCATTTTTGTCTTGGACCAGTCAAAATGCATTTTCCAGTAGTTCGGATCTGGCAGTGGTGGTTCGTATTGCATTTCCATCCAGTCTACAAAGAGATCTGAACAACCTGAGATTTGATTGCATCTCTCCTATTATATTCTGGAGTATATGGTGCTAGTTCTATGGCCCATTTTGCGACTCAGCCGCTAGCATCTTTCTTGCCCAATATATCCGGATAGGTGCCTCGCATATTACCCGGATTGGGTGTTCTTGAAAGTAATGTTTCAACTTCTTTTCCGCCATATATACCCCGTATGTCATCTTCTGATAATGCGGGTAATTCTGTTTCGAGACAGAGAGAACTTCGCTCAAGTAATAAACTGGTCTTTGGACTGATTTTCCCCCTTCTTCATGTTCAACCGCTATTACTGCAATTACAACTCTGTTGGTTGCGGCGACATAGAGAAACATTGGCTCCTTGGATAGTGGTGATTCTAATATTGTTGTTGTTTCCAACGTTTTCTTTAATTCATGGAAAGCGCTATTAGCTTGCTGTGTCCACGTGAATTTGTCTGATTTCTTCATCAGTTGATATAGTGGTAGGGCTTTTTCATCTAGCCGACTAACAAACCTGCTCAACGAGGCCAGGCATCCAGTAAACTTCTGGACATCGTTGAGGGTTTTTGGCAATTCCATTCTCTCGATGGCCCTGATTTTTGTTGGGTTAGCTTCAATTCCTTGGCTGGATACAAGGAATCCGAGTAACTTGCCAGCCGGGACACTAAATGTGCATTTTTCTGTGTTAAGCTTCATCCGGAATCTTCTCAAGTTTGCGAATGTTTGACGCGAGACCTCAATTAGAGTATGACTTTGCTTGGTTTTTATTACCACATCATCGACGAATACTTGAACGTTTTTGTCCAATTGATCTCTCAAGCATTTTTTCATGCATATTTGATATGTTGCACCTGCATTTCTCAACCCAAATGGCATGGTACGTTAGCAATAAGCCCCGTACGGGGTGATAAAAGCTGTCTTTATTTGATCATCCGGATTCAGTGGTATCTGATGGAATCAAGAATATGCATCCACAAATGACAACAACTCACATCCAGTAGTAGAATCTATGACTTGATCAATCAGTGGTAGGGGAAATGGATCTTTTGGACACGACTTATTGAGGTTCGTGTAATCAATACACATGCGCCATACCACTGCCACGTTCGGGTCATCTTTTTTCTTCTCGACCAAGACTGGATTTGACAACCAATCCGGGTGCAGTACTTCCATGATGAATCCAGCAACTAAGAGTATGGCAATCTTGGCAGCTATTACTTTCCTCCAATCTTTGGCGAAGCGGCGGAGGGGTTGCTTCACCTGCTTGGCATCTGGTTTTACATGAAGAGAGTGCTCAGCCAGCTCCCTCGGAACTCCTTGCAGATCCTAAGTGGACCATGCAAAGATATCCTGATTCTCACGGAGGAAGCTGGTGAGCTCGCTTTCCTATTTGTCCGTGAGGCCAGCCCCAATGGTAACCTTGCGCTCTAGGAAAGTCTCATCCACCTGTACTTTCTTAGTTTCTTTGGTAGCTTGAAATGAAACATTGCCATGCGGGTTGGTGAGTGTCGGCATGGACATTTGTGCTTCTTTGGCCAATGCTGCCACTTCCATCATTTGATGTTTTTCTTGTGCTATGACGAGTGACTCGGCGAGTGAAGATCCGTCTAAGGCACAGGCAATGGATCGTTTGTAGTCCCCTTCAACTGTAATCACCCCACATGGGCCTTGCAGCTTCATCTTTAAGTAAACAATGTGGGGAGTAGCAATAAACTTTGCCATAGCCGGCATGCCGAGTAAGGCGTGATATGAGCTGACCAAGTCCACTACCTCGAACTCTATGGCTTTAGTGCGATAGTTCTGTCTGTTGCCGAATACGACATCGACCCAGATCTTGCCAATTGGCTCACAGGATAGTCCCGGCACAATACCGTGGAAAGTGGTCTTAGCCGGCTCCAGCATGTTCATGGTAATGCCCAACTTGAGCATAGTATCCTTGTACATGATTTGATGCTACTGCCATCATCGATCAGCACTTTTGAAAACTTGACATTGATATCTGGGCCCATGAACATTGGATCCAAAACTAGAGCATATCCTCCTGGGGTTGGCATGATCATGGGGTGATCTTTTATGCTCCAAGTTATCTCTTGCTCATACCATTGCATATACTTGGGAATTGCCGACATTGTGGCATTCACCTCCATCATTCATCGCTGCTAGATATTTTTGTCATTTGGATCTGTGACAAAGACAACATAGCTCTGGTGATGTTCTCTGTACTCATTTCTAGTTATGTGCCCGACATGAGCGTCGTCACCTCTTGGATTGTGCACCTGGTGCACAGTTTCTCTTCTTTATTGATTATGATACCTCGGCTGCCTGTTTTCGTATCTGTTATCTGTTCCCACTGTTTGAGCATTTCCTCCTGTAAGTGGTGGAGGTGGAGGTGTTGGAAGATGCTTATTCGGCGAATACATTCTATCTCCTTTCTGAAACCAAGTGCATTGCCTTGTTGTGTGATTGGCCGGTTTACTCGGACTAGGCATGTGAAACTTACACGGCTGGTCCAACATCATCTCATAGGTATATTTCTATCGGTCCTGATATTGCTTCCTTTATTCGTATGGATTTTTTCCATCGTTCTTTGGCACCCACTTTTGTTGTCCACTTGTCCTTTGGCTTTGGCTACTTCCAGCATCCGGATGATCCTGACTTACGACCGCAACCTGAGTCGAACCATATCTGTAGTCTGGCCTTTCGCCTCTTCTCTTGCTGCTATATTCGTATTTTCCTGGTGCCTTTGCAACCTGGCAGCATCATAGATCAGAGTCTCAGTCGTTTCGTCTGCCAACATAAGCAGCGGCTGAGTCAGATCTCCTAACGCATACGAATCAACAATTCTTATGTTTCTGCCAGACTTGTCGGCCTATCTCTCTGCAACCTTTTCCATAGTACACTTCCATGTCTTCATCCTTGTGCAAAACAAGTGATTGCCTGAGACTCGATTACCCCTTCACAGGAGTTGCGCATCGTACACCACCTTGTGAGGAATTCCCTGTCTGTCTCATTCGGTCTTTGCTTGCACATCGCCAGTTGCTGTGGGCGATTCGGCCTCTTGTAAGTGCTCGTGAAATTGCTCACAAAAGCGTCTTGAAAATCGCTCCAGCTGTTAATGCTTCCGGGTGGCAAATTGTCCAGCCATACCCGAGCTAGTCCTTCCAGCATTTGCAGTACATAACATACCGCCCATCTCAAATTTCCCCGCACGATTTTCACAGCAGTTCCATAATCTATGAGCCAGTCCTCTGGCTTTGTACTTCCATCATACGTTTTTGTCCCCTGGCCAGCTGGAAATTTGGTACCGGTGGCTCCTTCATGCTCCTTGGGCCAAAGCATGCTGGACCCTGCGGACCTTGCGATTCGATCAGCTCTGCCATCTTTATTCGGTCAAGCTCCAGCCTTGCATCATCCCGCTGAAGGTTCCTACCTCCGAGTGTAGATCCCATTGCTTGATATGCGTGATCCGGCAATTCATATCCGTCGTTCACCATAGCCAAGTAACCATCATTGTACTTATTGGCGTTCGGGTCAGCAGGCTATTGAGCTGCCTTTCCCACGCTTTGTTGCCTTCTTTTGGGTTGAGCTGGTGCATTATTCAGTGCTGGATTTCCTCCTCCTGCTGAGTGAGTTCCACGCCTAGCTTGAGGCCTAAAATTTTGCCCTCCGTTGTTGTTTCTTTGCCCTGCTTGCCTTTCTCGGCCTGCATTCTCCTGGTTTTCATTTCCTTGGGCATTATTCCTTCTTGCCCCCTGCGCATGTGCCGGGTTTCCTTGAGCTATCACCGGATAATAGGTGATCATCTGCTTGTTTCTTCTAGAATCCACACTTTTTTCCTTTCTCCGTCTTGGCGCTGCTCCGGGTGAGGATGCCGTGTGCCCTGCTGATCTTGCCGGAACAGGAGTCGCCGAGTGAACCAGTTGTGACCTTCCTGCTATACCCGGATTTGCTCTATAATACGCTTCATTCAGCATGCTAGCTGCTCTTACTAGTTCATTGACTCGTTCTTGTTGTATTTTCTTTGCTTCTCCCTCCAGATGGGGTAATTCTACCATTGCTACTTCTGCTGCTCGTAGATTAGCTGCTGCTGTATTATATGTTGGCCGCATAGCTGTTTCGTTGATGTTCTCTGGCGTTACTTTTGACGTCACATCTGCCAGCTCTTCATTGAGATTTCTTCCTCTCAATCTCGTCGCATCCAACCGGGTCTTCGCGCCCTTGACTCGATTTGCCGAGTTGAGCTCTTGGATAGTGATATCCACATCTTGCAGTAACTACTCTAATTCCTTGGCTTTCTCCAAAACCATTATCCTGGCTTCCTCCAACTCGGCTTGCACACATGCCGGGTCAGTTGCCTACGCTACTAGCTCTACCAACTTGTCTATCGCTTCCTGCAGCTCCTTACCCCTTTTAATTCTAGCTATGTTTTCTGGTTTTTATAGTGGTGCCTTTGCTGTTCTTGTATCCCTTGGTGTTTCGTCATGATTTCCTCCCTCAACATTCTCATTCACTACTGGAACTATCGACAGATCCATGGCGTTTGGGGCTGCCATCATTACCTACACGGAGACGGGTTGGTGAAGCTTCCCAGCGACAGGAATCGCTGGCGGATACGGTGCCTGGATGACACGCTCCGGATATGCGCGCTCCACGCGCATTGCGACATAAACCTGGTGCTCGCCGATGAAGCAGCCCGCGTTGTCGCTGACGAAGTTGAGCGCTCCAAACCTCTGGATGAGGCCGGAGTATACACGCTCGCCGGTCTTGGCGATGATGTTGCCCGTCCGGATGAAGAATCCATCAAGCACCTGCTTCTGCCCCAGGGTGGGCGCCAACTGTCGTGGTTGTGGCACGCCAAATGCCATAGGTAGGCTTAAGTTGGGGGCCGAGTGGGTGGTTGTGGTCACCGGGGAGGGAGTGCACGGTCGAGCCATGCACGAAGAACACTCCACACTTAGCGATTTTATTGACAACCGAGGATTACAAGTGCTCCTGGAGCTGTATGAACTAGAGTTCAGTGCACTAGTTCCCTACTTGGTCCAACTTTTTTCTACTACAACTATGCCCCCTCTTATATAGGCAGTGCTAGCTACCTTATACCCCTTTGGGTTCTATGGTTTACTGTTTAGATCTTGGTCCCTATAATCTGGGCCGGGTCATGGGCTTGCCCTAAGCCCAATGGCCCAGTCCACAAAGCTTGACAGCTAACGATCTTCTGGTATGCTGCTTCCTGTTCCTTTTGGCGTCACGCTGTAACTTTGTATATATCAGTGTTTGCTTTGGGCGTCACCCGGCTCCTTTTGTGTCACCCGGCGTCGCCCTTCTCTTTTGACCATGCTTTGCCATGGTCCCTCCTGAACCTTACTCGGAAAGGTGCCACGCGTCCTATCCGACTAGGCCCTTCCTCGATAGACTCGGCTCGTCGGTCCTTGCAAGAATAACAATTTTGTCTTATGCAGGCCGACATAGTTCATATGTCGGCCGCACCCGCTTCTCTTTCCCGGCCGTCCTTACCCGGCCTTGTTCTTTCTTCACTAGGAGCTTATCTAGCTATGCTATATTTCATCCCTCGTGACCCTGCCGGGGGTTACCCTCCCGACACTGCGATAAAATGAAGGCCAGTGCGAATACTCGCCGGCTTGTCCAACTCCGGCCCCAGCTTCCGGCTGAGGCCCGTCTCGAACACGCTCTAGGCCCAAGACACCGCTGGATTCTTCGAGGATGAAGCCGCGGCAGGAGGATCCGCAGCAATCGCCGCAGGTGCTTCCCGCGGTGGCGAGGCACCCATAGACGGAGCGGCCCCGATCCCAACGATTGCGGTGAAGGGCGGTGGCAGTGACGCCAACGACATTTCATCATCTACCACAGCCGACTCAGCTGCCGCGGTGGCCGGTGTCGGCGCCCTAGCCCCGACCTCGTTGGCCGTGCTAGTAGCCTCGGAGCTACTCGCGGACCGAGGCGGCGACACCGCCTTGGCCAGCTTCTTCTTCTTCTGCGGTGATTTCTTCTTCGACGGCGTGGCCACGCTCCGCGAGGTGTGGTCGAGAACCTCGTCATCACCCCCGTCGTGGGCCTCGAGGCTGTTGCTGGCCTCGAGCTCGTGTTGCCGCTACCCGTAGGTCTTACGGACCATGGGTGCGGCGACCTCCACGGCCTTGTCTTCATCTTCATCGTCGTCTTCATTTTTGTCACCTCCGATGTTGCCCCTGTCGGAGGAGGACTCGCTTTCGTCCTCGACGGACACATTCGAGTACTCGTCATCAGCGGGTGGAAGCCAACCTTCCACCAGTTGGAACAACTACATGAACAACGCGTGATCAGCAAAGTGCGACTGTAGTTTTACAAGTATGGAATAAACAAGGAAAAATAAGCTTACCGGTGGCGCCTAGTGATTCGCGGTGAACGGGGGAATCCTGGCCTTCGAGTCGACGAACTCCGCCTCTGTGATCTTCTTCAACGTGAGGGCATAGTCATTGGCGCTCCATTCGACGGTGCAAGAATTGGTCGGGTAGTCCTTACCCGTGTATGCGTACATCCAGTGGGCGCGACTGGCCAGAGGCAATAGCCGCCGCCCAAGACAGCAGTTATACAAGTTGATGGTCTGGAGGCCCTTCTTCTTCAGGTTGCGGATTGTCAACAGCATTTCGTCGACCACCATCTGCTGGTCGTGCAGGAGCTTGGCGACTTGAAGTCGATGCGGCTCGGGCCGGTCGGCAGAGTACATTGGAAGCGCCACATCGTCTGGCGGCGACTCAGTCACGTAGAACCAGTTATTCTTCCACTCGTTTGCTGCCTTCTTCGGTAGCATCAGGTCGAGGAAGGAGGCCTTGGGTTTCAACTGGAAGGTGAGGCCACCCGTGGCTAGAATCGGGCCGCCTGTCCCTTCGCGTCCGATCCTTCCGTGGAACAGATCTTGCCACATGGGGAAGTACGGTCGGCAGCCTAGGTAACACTCGCAAAACGCCATGAAGATGGCGAGTTGCTCGATGCTGTGTCGCCCTAGGTCTGACAGCTAGATGGCGTAATATGCGCAGAAGCGACGAAAGAAGATGGAGGTGGGGAATCCGAGCCCCCTCTCTAGGTGGCTGGTGAAGCAGATGAATTCTCCCTCGTGCGGATCTGGCACCACCTCTCCGGCCATCGGGATGCGCCATCTCCCGGCACATAGGATCCCCGCATCCTCGAATGACTTCAGCAGCACTTTCGTGCATTTGGATCTCCCCCATGGTTCTATCGAGGGTTCCATCAGTCGGAGGATCTAGGGTTGTGGATCGCTCAGGGTCGCTTTGGTTGCTAAGGAATGGCAGACTGGGAGACGCGCGAGATCGGAGGAAGTGTGGGGAATGATCGCTCTTCTCCCGTCACTCTCCTTATATAGCGGTTGCTACCCGCCATTTTCGGGGAGCCTTTACCACGCGGTGATTACGCCGATATTACCTTTGGTTTACCAACAGCTAGTTTGACCAGCGCTGACAGTCCAAGTTCGTCTGCTTGACTCGCCAACCACAGCGACCCAACTACTCGCCGACCTGATCACCATAGCTGCGATTCGACTACTCTCCAACCTGATCGCCATAGCTGCGATCCGACTACTCGCTGACCCATTCGCCGTGCTGCGATTCGACTGGTCGCCGTTATTGCGACCTAGATGACATGTTCTTTCTTTCATTTAACGTGTCCACCGCTGATTCGACTGGGCGTCCAAATTGGACCCGCATACTCTGACTGCCAAAGAAGACCTACGACGAATCAACGACGGCCTCGGGGATTACTGATGGGGATATGACGAGTGGGGTATACCCAGCAGGACGTGTCCTACTGGCCCATGCTGCCAGCGAGTGGGCCTGCAGGACGGCGACTGGATCAAGATTCAATAAGGAGTCAGGAGACTGGAAGCTGGAGGCCCAGAAGCGTAGTTAGGCCCAGTCGGATTAGGCCAACACCCTCCGAATCCTTAACTAATTCGGTTTTAGATCTGTAAACCCTAGCGAGGTGAGTCTATATAAACCTCCCTAGGGTACGCATAGAGAACACGTTCCATCATACACCCCCTCCAACTTGCCGCCTAGTCGTCGAGCTCGCCCTTGTACTCTCTCATCAATACAATCTAGAAGGAGTATGTATTTACCCTCCGGGGGGCCGAACCTGTGTAAAACCCTGTGTCTTTGCCCTCATCTCGCACCGCAGATGGCTAGCCGCCCTTGCCCCTCGTTCTAATACCCGCTACCGATTGCAGCATCTTCCGTGGCCATTCCCACGACAGTCCTCTTGATTAAACCCGGTGGCACATGGGTTCTGCTGAACTTGAGTTTGAATTCATCCCAAGTCATCATCTGTCCTCCATTCATGGCGCGAACGCTATTCCACCATGCTCTTGCATCTCCTTCTAGATAATGGGTGGCAAACAGTACTTTCTCATTGGCCTCTACTCCTGCGACTTCTAGGTTGTTCTCCATGGTCTGAACCTAGTCATCTGCATCTAAGGGATCTTCAGACTTACTAAAGATGGGGGGATTGGTATTCTGAAAGTTCTTGAGCTTGGATCCATGGTTGTCCTGGTTCCCATGGCCTTGGTTGTTGTTGGCCATTTGAGCTATGTGTTGGAGGGTGGCTAGGTTGGCTTGACGTTCGGCTATTTCAGCTTCGCGGTCCGAAACCAACATTTGCAAGATTTGCAGCATTGGGTCCGGGGATGAACTGCTTCCTCCGCGAGGCATCTGAAGATTGAGATAGATCATGAGAAAAGAGGGAAATTTTCTAAGGTTCAGGGGTTTGTTTTTGAAAAGTTTTTAGAGTTTGACTTAGATTTTTCTAGCAACTTGCTTTTCATTCATTTTCATAGCACACAATACAAATACACACCACAACAAGGAAACATATGGTTTTAAGAACCATTCTGTGAAACTACGATACAGTGGGACCGGATACAACTTCACTAACGCTAGTGCTCAAGTTCTACTACTCCTTGGAATCGGTGGCTTCATGATCATCATCATCATCAATGAAGGATGCGTCATCATCATCGGTGAAGCAGTCCATGGCTTGATCCACTAGGAAGTCATCATCGTCACTTAGGTAGGAGTAGGGGTCTTAAGGTGAACTAGACTCCCTCTCAGGTGGGGGATTCAATCTTCCCTCTGAGACATGCAACAATCAGACATAGCAATTCTCCTCCTTCCTCATCGTTGAGATGGGCTCCGAAGAACTCGAGGTGCGGACGCTCCAGAAGTTCCGAGATTTGGTCCAAATCACGCTCAAAGATGAGATCTCCTCCATTCCCCAACTAATAGAACTTGCTATACTTCACGTCCATCTATAAGAATGTAGGATGAGTAAGTTAGTAGAGTGATCAAGTGTGTCAAATTTTATGTAAGTTTGCAATATTTTTTGAGGAACATGAATTTTCATGAAAGAATCTAAGTGGTAAGAATGAGAATAGGTTTTTATAAATACTCACTCCTTTTGTTTTGAAACTAAATTTTTTATCCAAGCATCCATTCTAACTAGGGTCTCCTATGGTTAGGATGGCTCTGATACCAACTTGTCAACACCCTGATTTTTAATCCTAGATGCCTGTTATGCCATACATCGCAATCCCAGGATTACCATTTTTGCGACATAACAGATTGGTACCATAGTTCATCATCCATTACAAACAATAATAAAGGTCTTACAAATAAAGGATCTCGTAATCCAGCCTTACTACAATCAACACAGCAAAATAATATAACAACGGTAGCGTGGGTGAAACTCCATCTTCAGGGTCACAGGCAATGCTGACGATGGGAGATGATCCTAGTTGTCGTAGACTTCCTATTGTCCATCATCCTGGTAGTCCTCCTCATAGTCTGGCCATAGGAATAGCCAGGGACAAAGCCATGAGTACTCTTGAAGTACTCGCAAACTATCACTAACCAGTAAGTAGTTCAAGTAGGAATACTAAACTCTAGGTTGTTTTGCAAAAAGCCAGGTTTTTCTCTAGCTGAGTTCAGAAGTAAAGAAAGCTAGTTTAAGGTTTTATAACACCTAAGTGGGAACTTAAGTTTCATTTTCACAACCCTGTTGTGGTCAAGTCAAAGTCATGATTCATTTCACAAGTCATTTTGAAAACATCTGTTGACAGAACATTATGGCCACTCCAACTGTCCATAACCGCGGACGCGGCTATTCGAATAGTTTGACACTCTGCAGAAGTGGTACACTTTCACCACAATATTCAATACATCCCTTAGGAACAATCCTGAATTCACCATACTCAGTATGCGGATAATCAATCCTAACCTTTCAATTACCCACCCTAGTAAAGGCACCTCTCTACAACATCCCAAAAATATAACACAAGGATCATCAAACTCTAATCACTAAAATTAGGGTTAACAAAAACTTTTATTAATTAAAATCATATGAATGCATGTGTGAATGAAATGATTTGACAAATGCATGAATGGACTTGTGTGATTAACCTAAATAGCAAGAAATAGTTTAAAGATGAAAATAACATCATATGAAACATTTCCATGCAGAAACAAACCAAAAGAAAATCAAAAACAATGCAAATAAAGCAAATGGTCATTTTTTCCAATCTTGCGCACTAGGTCACTTTGAGTGCTTCTAGTCCAAGATTTCAAACAGAAATTTCCCAATTCTTTTCACCCCTTGATAGAACAGGTAAAATTGAATCAAGGCCCACCTTTCAAACATGCAGAAACATTTGGCAACCCCATTCATGTAACATCCCTAAAATCATGATTTCAAAGTTTGCATATCACTCATGCATGCATATAGATTTGAGATCACATTCAAACTCATTTCAGGAAAACAGAAGCACTTGATGCTATGATTTTATGTGAGCAGATTTAATTCAAATGGCCATCACCATTTGAAAGCTTGAAAGTTTAGGAACCTAGATTCTTATCTTCATTGTTGGATAGTTTGTGTGTAGAATTTGGACCAAAGTTGTCAACTAGAAATAATTTCAAAACCCCTTTTTAAAGTCTCTGATTATTTTAAATCCAAGCTTGAACCAGCCTATACAAAGTAACCCCATGGGTTTTGACCTATTTCTGAGACCAATTCACCACTACAAACCTCCGAAAGATTTGAATTGAAATTGAACTTGAAACCATTTGAAAACCTATTCAGAAAATCGAAATAGAAAAGGAAAAGGAGTAAACAAAAGAAAAAGGCCGCGCGCCAGGGATCTAGCCCAGCAACGAATCAAGCCCAACAAGCCCACCCGAGGCATTTCCTTTCTCCTCTCACGCGCGAGCGCACTCCTTCAGTCACTGACAGCCAGACCCCACGCCCCCTCTGTTTATTTCACTGACCAGCGGGCCCCGTCCACGTCGTCTTCGTCTTCCCCCTGATTCCGCGCATGATCTCTGCCGCTGGCCGTTGCAGCACTGATACCGCGAGCTTAATTAGCATTGATGCGACGAGCGTTTTCTGTCGAGCCTCGGGCTATAAGATCTCCCCCTCCTCGCGACCATTTTCCCCCAATCAATTTTGCCTTCACGCCACCAGGCTGCCCACGACTCGCACGACTTCGCCGCTGTTCCGACGACTGCGCCGGCGAATTCCGGTGAGTTCCGAGCTCCCCTCTGCCTCTCATTCATGCTATCTTGTTCAGTGAGTCTCTGCGCACCTACTGACACACCCCATTTGCCTCCGCATGAACCGTAGCTCCAGCAACGTCGACGACTGGCCGCCACCGTCTTCGGTTTCAACTCCGACGACCTCCAGTGGTAAGTCCAGACCGCCCCAAGCTTTCTCCTTCACACACACATCTCCTCCATGATCTCATGCATCTGACCACGCCCTTTGTTTGCCTCCTAGTGATCGACAACCTCGCCAACAACGATGACTGACCGTGCCGACGTCTATCTCTACTCCGACGAGAAATTATCGTTGTATCTGCGCGCCCCTTGACAAACCAGAGCCACCTCGAGCTTCAGCACGCCACCGCGGTCCTGGTAAGCGCCTTCTTGCTTCCCCGGACGACCTAGAGCGTCGGCGCCACCGTCGTCAGACGCGCCGCCGCCGGTCAACGCCGCTAGCGCCGCTCGTTTCTGGTTAACAGATTGTAGCCGTCAGATCTGGAACCTACGCGTAGAAACAGTTCACTTAACGAAGGGGTATGGACAGATCTGAGCCGCGCAACGTTAGTTAGATCCAACGGCGCAGGAGGGTGATCCGGTGCGAACCGGTACGCACCAGTTATAACGCGACGCGTGTCTAGGGTTAGTTCAAAAACAGAATTCAAAATCAGATTTGGATCAAATTTTCAATTGGCTATAACTTTTGATTCCCACGTTGGAATTTTGCAAACTTTATACCGTTGGATTCAGTGAGTCAAGACCTTTCTGAATATCCAATGTGTTTAACAAATAGTAACTGTTAAAATGACTTTATATACTGAAACATGTTTAGGTATATTTTGAGCATAGTTTTTGTTTAGCAAATGGTTTTAGGGCTTAATAAGTTTGGATAGCAAACTTTTTGAGTTGTTATGTTTCTGTTTCATGCACTTGCTTGGTAGAGTTTTTCAAAAAAACCATCACTTAGCATTTTCTTGCATGCATGCATTCATATTTTTGCTTGTATATGAATTGTATGTAATTGTGTGCTACAAAATTTTGTGTAGATTTTGCTAGTGACTGTGATTGTGAAGAGTACCACTCTCCCCATTACCAAGGCAAGTGATACTACATGATATTTCCACCCTTTATTTTGAATAAGCATTAGAATTATTTTGCTAAGTCTTGCATGTTACTTTACCAAATTCTATGTTGGGAAAACCTATGTAGTGTAGAATTGTAGAATTGCTAGGGAATTTTCCTAAGTTAAGTTACTATGCCATGCTTAGCCTAGCTAGTAGAAAACATGGGTTGGTAAAGAATTTACATGCCATGATGAAATAATTCTAAGTCCTTTGGGACTCATGCTTTTCTTAATAAAACAACTAAGTCAATGAACTTCCTGGGTGGAATGGGACTTGAATGGTGGTTTTTGGTTGAGTGGTTACACAAGGCCATGGATTTGGCTTGTGTATCTCACTTGTGAAATGCCACCCAGGCACAAAGGGATTTGGAGGCCAAGTGTTGAGAAAGCTTACAGTGCAACCACTTGGCAATATGGGCTCTGCCTTGATCGTATAGGTTGCTAGAACTTAGTCATTTGGACAGTTGGTGGTAGAGGGAATGATAGGTTGGAGCGCGTCCATTTGACTAAGGAAAGGCTTCTGAAAGGTCCTGTCTTGGGAAACCAAGTCTGGTGGGGAAAGTGCACAACCACTGCAGATGGAAAATCTAAGTACTTAGCCATGTCCATGGCAATGGACAACTTGAGCATCAAGACATGGAAGCTACAAGAATCTCATCACTCCAACTTCTAAGTAAAACTTGTGGGTGAACAAGGGTGAAGGACCCCAATGTCTGTTGGTGGTTTCTTGGGAAAGTTTTTGACAAAGAAAATCTTAGTGATTTCAACTAATAGGAAAAACCTATTTTCAAGCAAAGCATGCCAAGCTACACTTAGCCAAAATGCATATAGTAATTTAGTCCACTTAAAATTTACTAAGGTATCACTTGCCAATACTATTCCAAAGTATTGACCCGCTGTGGCTGTAACTTGTGATGTTGCAGGTTACTCCGATGATGAGTAGGAGTCATGAGTCTACACTCAACATGCTTGCCTGTGGCACATGAAGATGAGGATTGTGTTTATTTACTTATTCCATAAACTCTTGTATTAGGCCTTTGGCCCTGAGTTGTAAAAGACTATGTTTTATCTCTGGAATGTATGTAATAAACGACCTTTGTATCTGTGTACTTCATCTTAAACTGTGGATGCTAGCATTGATCCAGGGACTAGCATTGCAATCACTGGGATCCTTTCCTTTACAAAGGAGGGGTCTAACAGATGGTATCAGAGCACTGTGTTGCCTGTAGGATTATGACCCCTAGGAATGGAAAACCACTAAAGAATTTTTTTTTCAACTACTTCTACACTTGTCTATTCTTCTCGTAAAAACTTTTCTAATCTTCTCATTCTCATCTCCATTCGTAGATGAACTCCATCAACGAAGCCGTGAAGAAAGGGCCACTCATGACCATGACCTTGGAGTGTGAAACTGAGTTTCCCAAGATTCTCAAGGACCTCATGGTGGCAATGGAAGCACATTGTAGAGGTCCCAACCTCTAATAAGGTAGATTCCTCCTGTGTTTACAATGCTAGTCCCTGGATCTATAGCTAGCATCCACAGTTGAGATGTAATATCAAGATACAAAGGTCATAATATAACTTTATAACCAAGAATAACATAATCTTATTACATCAATACATAGCTCATTTGGCTATTACATTACATTGCAGCGGAAATAATAAAATCATGGGTCCTTCATCTTCAAAGTGCCACAGGCAGATGTTGGTTGTAGACTTTGTAATCCTAATCAAACAATCTTCATTAAAATCAATCAAACCTGCAACATTACAAGTTACAGCCACAAGGGTCAATACATTTTGAATTGTATTGGCAAGCTTCACTTATATGTATAATAAGAGTGGATCCTATCAATACATGCATATTTGGCTAAGTAGAGTTTAAGGCTTGCTTGCACGAAGCAATATTTTATCCTATCTTTTCAAAAATGGTTTTGGTCCTTTGTCAAATCTCTTTTCCAAGAATCCCTTGAACTCCTTGGTAGAAACTCAAGTGTCCAAGTCCTTGTCAAAATTCCTTGATCACCTTGGTATCCCCAAGTGCAACAAGTTTTATCAAAATCTCATGAGTTCCTTGGTAACCCCAAGTATTCATGTTTTCATCAAAATCTCTTGAGCACCTTGGTAACCCCAAGTGCATCAAGCTTAACAAAATCTCTTTGAATTCCTTGGTAGACACACAAGGGCATCAAGTTTTTATTTTAGAAGTTGGAATGTCGAGATCTCCCATAGTTCAAACTTTAGTTGCTCAGTATTGTCCATAACCGGGGACACGGCTAAGTACTTAGATTTTATTATCTTCTGCAGAAGGAGTACACTTTACCCACATGTCACAATCCCATCTTGTTGCCACCAGTGGCCTACTGGATTAGTGCTCACCAAGATGGAGTACTAGCAGACTGAGAATGTGACGAAGTCTTTCAAAAAGGTC
Source organism: Avena sativa (assembly GCA_916181665.1). Classification (NCBI taxonomy): domain Eukaryota; kingdom Viridiplantae; phylum Streptophyta; class Magnoliopsida; order Poales; family Poaceae; genus Avena; species Avena sativa. The sequence continues at coordinate 125,135,634 of OV702280.1, forward strand.
CTCCCATACACCATTGCTAGCTTGTCTTCAGCCCCCATGAAGCATTCCAGATCCCCATGTCCGGTAACTAAAGACAATGTATGGGTCTTCCTAATGTAATTGGCTAAGCCAGAGCCATAATAGCATGTGGTTGCACACGAAAGCCACAAATTGGAGAAGCATGTTTGATCTCTAAGTTTCCTAGGTGGTTTTCTTTTGGAGCACAACACAAAGTGATTTCCATAGACATGGTTCCTTTTGTTGCCACCTTCTCCAAACTTAAAGTACCCTTCACCTAGGTGGTTCATTGAGTCCTTGTTTTATTATGTAAAACACAAGTCCTTTTCTCAACCTTTGTAAAATATCAACATGTATCTCCTTTTCAAAATAAAGCATGGCTAAGCATGTACAACTACAAGATTTTATCTAAGGAAAATAAGGGCATCCTATTAGGATTTAGCATAGCATAAGTATAAATCATTTTCATGCATGTTTTCAAGATCCATTAAGTATAATGAAAATAGTAGGACTTTTGTATGATAGTGTAACTTGCCTTTTTGGTAGGGAATGGTGGTTCACTCCTTGACCTTGCTAGTCTCACACTTTGCTAAATTCACTACAAGTCAATCAAGCAAACACAAAATCAACTAACATTCCAACTAACCAACCAAACAACAATTTCACACACATAATACTATGGGATCTATGTCATGCATAAGCATGTAAAGGATGGTTCTATTGCAAGGATGGTCTCCACTAGGCTTCTTAACTTTGTAAGGTCCAAATTGGTCATTTACCAAAATGGCAAAGTCATTAGCAAGAGGTTTTGTTCAAAATCCATTTTTAAATCCTTTCATCATTTTAAGTGGTGAAAATTATTATTCTCAATACCACAACCTTAAATGGTTTCACTAAATAAGTTCTTGTTTCTCAAAACTTGGTATCTATGGTCAGTAGGTTTGGTCCAAAACATTTTCTCCAAAGTTCTTTACTCAAAATCTTTTTCATAAGCAAATCAGTAGTTTTATTTAGCTAGAAATGGACTAAACCAATTAATCCATTCTAATCTTTTCCAAATTCATTTTCAAAACCATGGGTTGGTTCCTAGGGTCAGTAGGTTCACAATAAACTAATTTGCAAAAGATTTAATCCAAAAATCAATTTTAAACATTTTTTCTACTCTAAACAAGCTCATAAAAGAATCTGCAAAATCAAACAAGCTAAATGATACTATTTGCTAAACTAAGGCCATGGTTGTTTAGGTCTTGCTCTCCTGAATCCATTGATATAAAATTTATAATTTTTGGACGTGTGGTTTGAAAGTTACAAAGTTTTGAAGTTTGCAATTAAATCTGTTTTCAAACTTCTTTTAAACAGATCTAGTGCCACGCGTCAAGTTCTTACTGGACAATACCGGTTCGGTCGGATTGATCTCTCTGGATCGTTGGATCTAAGTGGGATCGCACGGCACTTGTTGCTCGATACCCCTTCGCTCACTTTCTTTCCTAAACGTCAGATCCAAATCTAACGGTCCTAACTACTCTGACTATTAATCGGCGGCGCTGGCGGCGGCGCTCTGGCGGCAGCGCTCAGGCGAGGTGGTCGTCGGTGATACTGGACGCGAGGAAGAGAAGGAGAAGGCTCACCGTGATCGCAGGGTCGTGGGAAAGCTCGACGTGGTTGCGAGGAGGCGAGGGGCGTACTGGGGTGGAACTAATTTCTCGCCGGAGTTCCTACTGGCGTCGGTTGCACGTGGTCGTGGTCGAGGTCGATTCTGTGGTTCACCCCGAAGCAAAACGAGGGCACGGTTAGAATCGTAAGATCAAGGCAGAGCTGTGTGTGTGAACGAGAGGGCGCGGGGCGGACAGATGCTTACCAGAAGTGCTCGTCGGAGTTCAGTCAGACGGTGGCGACGGTCGGATTCGTCACTACAGATCGCCCTAAGGCAAGAGGGGAGCACGTTCAGTTGCGCAAGAGCAAGGCGATGCTGAGTGCGTGATCTAGGTGGCGCGGGATGGTCGGTGTTCACCTGGATTGCTTGACGGAGCAATGGCAGACGGCGGTGCTGCGGGTCGTCGATGTTTTCGACGCTGCAGGGTACCCGCGGATGAATGATTGGCACAGAAAGATGCGCCAAGGTGTGGTGGGCGTGCTCGTGTGCTTGGGGAGGCAGGAGGTGGTGTCGAGTCGCCGGAATCGGCTCGGGATTTCGTCGGAGCAGAAGGTGCTCGGGGAGTAATTTGGACGGCCTGGGGGCGTGACTGGGGAAGGAGTCAGAGGGGAAATGAAGAAGGAGAGTGGGCGTTTAAGAGGGCGAGGTCGCTGCGCGGAGTCACTGCGGCATTACTGTGAATTAACACGCGGCATCAACGGCAGAACCGGCCGGCGTGGTTGTCGCGAGTAAGGAGACGGCTGGAGAAGTGGGGTCCGCTGGTCAGTTGGGAAAAAGAGTAGGGGAGAGGTCCACCAGTCAGTCTCTGCGCGGTTAAGTTCTTGAGTGAGGAAAAACGGTTCAGGCGTGGGAACAGGTGGGCTAGGTGGGCTGCTGTTGGGCTGTTGGGTTGGGTCGATCCACTTCCATTTTTTTTTATTCTACATCCTTTTCTTTTTCTATTTCTGAATTCTGTTTTGAAATTTCTATCAAACAAACATGGTTCAAATAAATTCAAACAACACTCACACTTTGTAATATTGAAATTAGTTCTGTTTAGTATCATGAAACCAAGTCTAATTCAAATTAATAATTTTATTAATAGGGTCCATTAATAATTTAAATATGATTGGACCTTGGTCATTTAAATCAAAATAGAGTTTGATTTTATTACTAACATCTTAATTTGAAACCTAAATATTTTCAAACCCAAATCAGTAGGTTTTATTTGGGAAATATAAAATACTTGGAAACTTGTTTTAAAACAAAATGGTCATTTTATTTTAGAGTCCATTATTAATTAAATATAATAGTCTTTCATTATTAATTTAAATAGGATTTATTTTATTGAGATATTTATTTTGAAATCAAAAATTAAAACCAAAACCATTCAGTAGGTTTTATTTGGAAATATAAAATACTTGGAAAACTTATTAATAAGTTTTGAGGTTTTAATTAAAATGGTAAGACCTTTTATTTAAATAAAACTGGGATATTAAATTCTTATTAATTTATTTAAATAAGCCTTTGTTATTTTTATTCAATCATAATGTTTTAATCCCAAAGTTTGGTCAAGGTTTAATTTGGCTTTATAAAATAATCTTTATTTATAAACTCATCTTTTCTTTTGAAAACTAAATCTTTTATTAAAAGATCCAAATAGTATTTCCAAAAATATTTTATTTTCCTTTGTTAATTGTTTTATGTTTTTAAATCCCTTTAGGATTTTATTTGATTCAAATGGGTTTGAAGTTCCAATTGAATTAAAAAAGTTTCTTCTGGCTCTGAAAATCAAACAAAGTTTTATTTTATTCATTTATTTTCACATTACAAGATTTGGAAAATCTTGGGATGTGACAGGCTACCACCCTTAAAATAAATCTCGTCCCGAGATTTGGGGAGGCTAGGGTTACAAGCAAGTTCAAAACAACTAGGGTACTACCACCCTTAAAAATTTTCAAACAAAAATTACACATTGGCCTTCTTGGGCTCCTGGAAGAACTTTCTCTAAGCAAATTTTGCATTGTGTCCTTTATTTCCATACTTGAATCATAGGCCAAGGTTGAGTTTCTCCATAGGCTTGTTCAACTTGTTCTTCATCTTTTCTGGACAGTTGCTTGCATAGTGTCCTGGGTTCTTGCAGTTGAAACAATGAATGTCCTTGAGTTCTTTACGTGGCTCTTGTGGACAAGTTGCTACATAGTGGCCTAATTCATTGCAGTTGTTGCACCACACTTGGTCAATCTCTTTATTCTTCTTGTTCTCTGGGCATCCACTGGAGTAGTGTCCCATTTCCTTACATTTACGACATTGTGCAAGGCTCATGTCTTGCTTTTGTTTCTTAAGTTTCTTTGATCCCTTGAAGTAGGTTGTCTTGTTTGGGGGTATAAGTGGTCCTTTTCCTTTGGCAGACTTGGATCCTTCTTGTTTCCTTTGTTCCACCATGGAGTAGATAGGACATTGGCTAGGAGTATGATCACTTCCTTCACATAGGTAGCAAGTAGCTTGAGAGGTAGGGCATTGTCCAATAGGATGTTCTTCTTCACAATTGGGGCATTGTCCTTCATGTTCTTTGGAAGTATGATCTTTGTCTCCGCAAATAATGCAAGATGGGGCTCCATCTAGAACAACATTCTTGTCATCTTTGTTATCATACACTCCTTTGGGATAGTTTTCTTCCATGCTGATCATTTGGTTAGTCACCTTAAGCATCAGTTGGGATTGTTCTTCTAAAAACCTTTGCAGTGCTGGATCTTTATCACTATTGTTGACTATGAACTGAGTTGTCAGTTGGTTTAACTGGTGTTGAGTTGCTATGAGCTCTTTCATGCTGTCAGCTTGGTTGGTGTTGGTGTCATCCACTTTGATGTTGGAGTCCTTTGGAGTTGTCATCTGTTTGGGTGGGGTAAGGATTAGAATAGGCAAGATATTTCCAAGGAAATATTCTAATCACACACATCACATTTCACACAAACAATGTGCAAGCATTCACAAACAACTTTTCACTCAGACAACAAAGTTCAAGCACATTTTTAGGCAACAAAATATTTTTGTTACACCACATAAGTTGGTGTGTTTGACTTATCTATAAAATGGTGGTCCATCTATATGGTTTACTTGTGATCTTTCCATCCTTCTTGGTTGATTCTTCTTATATGAGATCATGGTTTCCTTGGAAAAACTCTTGGTTACAATACTTCAAAGTTGTTGATGGCTCCTTCTTATTTTGCATTCCCTCAGTCTCTAATTCTTGTGCAAGATTTCCTTGTTTTCTCTTGTGGTCCTTAGTAGTTTCCAAGTTGGAAGTTCTTGGGGAATATGCTGAAGATGTTGAAGTCATTAGAGTTGAAGAAGTTGAAGTCATTAGAGTTGAAGAAGTTTGAAGAAGTCCTTTGCTCATGTGTAGTCTTTGGCCATGGGGTAGGTTTTTCCATCAAGTTTGAAATATAAGAGATGTAGAGTTGAAACAAAAATGGTTGAGGAAAGAGTTTACAAGTGTTTTTGTAAATAAGTTTTGGAACAAATACAACTCCTATTTTTCTAAGGGTTTTTGTCCAATCCTAGGTTTACAAATCCTACAGGCAACACAATGCTCTGACACCATCTGTAGAGGTCCCAACCTCTAATAAGGTAGATTCCTCCTGTGTTTACAATGCTAGTCCCTGGATCTATAGCTAGCATCCACAGTTGAGATGTAATATCAAGATACAAAGGTCATAATATAACTTTATAACCAGGAATAACATAATCTTATTACATCAATACATAGCTCATTTGGCTATTACATTACATTGCAGCGGAAATAATAAAATCATGGGTCCTTCATCTTCAAAGTGCCACAGGCAGATGTTGGTTGTAGACTTTGTAATCCTAATCAAACAATCTTCATTAAAATCAATCAAACCTGCAACATTACAAGTTACAGCCACAAGGGTCAATACATTTTGAATTGTATTGGCAAGCTTCACTTATATGTATAATAAGAGTGGATCCTATCAATACATGCATATTTGGCTAAGTAGAGTTTAAGGCTTGCTTGCACAAAGCAATATTTTATCCTATCTTTTCAAAAATGGTTTTGGTCCTTTGTCAAATCTCTTTTCCAAGAATCCCTTAAACTCCTTGGTAGAAACTCAAGTGTCCAAGTCCTTGTCAAAATTCCTTGAGCACCTTGGTATCCCCAAGTGCAACAAATTTTATCAAAATCTCATGAGTTCCTTGGTAACCCCAAGTATTCATGTTTTCATCAAAATCTCTTGAGCACCTTGGTAACCCCAAGTGCATCAAGCTTAACAAAATCTCTTTGAATTCCTTGGTAGACACACAAGGGCATCAAGTTTTTATTTTAGAAGTTGGAATGTCGAGATCTCCCATAGTTCAAACTTTAGTGTCTCAGTATTGTCCATAACCGGGGACACGGCTAAGTACTTAGATTTTATTATCTTCTGCAGAAGGAGTACACTTTACCCACATGTCACAATCCCATCTTGTTGCCACCAGTGGCCTACTGGATTAGTGCTCACCAAGATGGAGTACTAGCAGACTGAGAATGTGACGAAGTCTTTCCAAAAGGTCCTCCCATACACCATTGCTAGCTTGTCTTCATCCCCCATGAAGCATTCCAGATCCCCATGTCCGGTAACTAAAGACAATGTATGGGTCTTCCTAATGTAATTGGCTAAGCCAGAGCCATAATAGCATGTGGTTGCACACGAAAGCCACAAATTGGAGAAGCATGTTTGATCTCTAAGTTTCCTAGGTGGTTTTCTTTTGGAGCACAACACAAAGTGATTTCCATAGACATGGTTCCTTTTGTTGCCACCTTCTCCAAACTTAAAGTACCCTTCACCTAGGTGGTTCATTGAGTCCTTGTTTTATTATGTAAAACACAAGTCCTTTTCTCAACCTTTGTAAAATCTCAACATGTATCTCTTTTTCAAAATAAATCATGGCTAAGCATGTACAACTACAAGATTTTCTCTAAGGAAAATAAGGGCATCCTATTAGGATTTAGCATAGCATAAGTATAAATCATTTTCATGCATGTTTTCAAAATCCATTAAGTATAATGAAAATAGTAGGACTTTTGTATGATAGTGTAACTTGCCTTTTTGGTAGGGAATGGTGGTTCACTCCTTGACCTTGCTAGTCTCACACTTTGCTAAATTCACTACAAGTCAATCAAGCAAACACAAAATCAACTAACATTCCAACTAACCAACAAACAACAATTTCACACACATAATACTATGGGATCTATGTCATGCATAAGCATGTAAAGGATGGTTCTATTGCAAGGATGGTGTCCACTAGGCTTCTTAACTTTGTAAGGTCCAAATTGGTCATTTACCAAAATGGCAAAGTCATTAGCAAGAGGGTTTTGTTCAAAATCCATTTTTAAATCCTTTCATCATTTTAAGTGGTGAAAATTATTATTCTCAATACCACAACCTTAAATGGTTTCACTAAATAAGTTCTTGTTTCTCAAAACTTGGTATCTATGGTCAGTAGGTTTGGTCCAAAACATTTTCTCCAAAGTTCTTTACTCAAAATCTTTTTCATAAGCAAATCAGTAGTTTTATTTAGCTAGAAATGGACTAAACCAATTAATCCATTCTAATCTTTTCCAAATTCATTTTCAAAACCATGGGTTGGTTCCTAGGGTCAGTAGGTTCACAATAAACTAATTTGCAAAAGATTTAATCCAAAAATCAATTTTAAACAATTTTTCTACTCTAAACAAGCTCATAAAAGAATCTGCAAAATCAAACAAGCTAACAGATACTATTTGCTAAACTAAGGCCATGGTTGTTTAGGTCTTGCTCTCCTGAATCCATTGATATAAAATTTATAATTTTTGGACGTGTGGTTTGAAAGTTACAAAGGTTTGAAGTTTGCAATTAAATCTGTTTTCAAACTTCTTTTAAACAGATCTAGTGCCACGCGTCAAGTTCTTACTGGACAATACCGGTTCGGTCGGATTAATCTCTATGGATCGTTGGATCTAAGTGGGATCGCACGGCACTTGTTGCTCGATACCCCTTCTCTCACTTTCTTTCCTAAATGTCAGATCCAAATCCAACGGTCCTAACTACTCTGACTATTAATCGGCGGCGCTGGCGGCGGCGCTCTGGCGGCAGCGCTCAGGCGAGGTGGTCGTCGGTGATACTGGACGCGAGGAAGAGAAGGAGAAGGCTCACCGTGATCGCAGGGTCGTGGGAAAGCTCGACGTGGTTGCGAGGAGGCGAGGGGCGTACTGGGGTGGAACTAATTGCTCGCCGGAGTTCCTACTGGCGTCGGTTGCGCGTGGTCGTGGTCGAGGTCGATTCTGTGGTTCACCCCGAAGCAAAACGAGGGCACGGTTAGAATCGTAAGATCAAGGCAGAGCTGTGTGTGTGAACGAGAGGGCGCGGGGCGGACAGATGCTTACCAGAAGTGCTCGTCAGAGTTCAGTCAGACGGTGGCGACGGTCGGATTCGTCGCTGCAGATCGCCCTAAGGCAAGACAGGAGCACGTTCAGTTGCGCAAGAGCAAGGCGATGCTGAGTGCGTGATCTAGGTGGCGCGGGATGGTCGGTGTTCACCTGGATTGCTTGACGGAGCAATGGCAGACGGCGGTGCTGCGGGTGTCGATGTTGTCGACGCTGCAGGGTACCCGCGGAAGAATGATTGGCACAGAAAGATGCGCCGAGGTGTGGTGGGCGTGCTCGTGTGCTTGGGGAGGCAGGAGGTGGTGTCGAGTCGCCGGAATCGGCTCGGGATTTCGTCGGAGCAGAAGGTGCTCGGGGAGTAATTTGGACAGCCTGGGGGCGTGACTGGGGAAGGAGTCAGAGGGGAAATGAAGAAGGAGAGTGGGCGTTTAAGAAGGCGAGGTCGCTGCGCGGAGTCACTGCGGCATTACTGTGAATTAACGCGCGGCATCAACGACAGAAACGGCCGGCGTGGTTGTCGCGAGGAAGGAGACGGCTGGAGAAGTGGGGTCCGCTAGTCAGTTGGGAAAAAGAGTAGGGGAGAGGTCCACCAGTCAGTCTCTGCGCGGTTAAGTTCTTGAGTGAGGAAAGACGATTCAGGCGTGGGAGCAGGTGGGCTAGGTGGGCTGCTGTTGGGCTGTTGGGTTGGGTCGATCCACTTCCATTTTTTTTTATTCTGCATCCTTTTCTTTTTCTATTTCTGAATTCTGTTTTGAAATTTCTATCAAACAAACATGGTTCAAATAAATTCAAACAACACTCACACTTTGTAATATTGAAATTAGTTCTGTTTAGTATCATGAAACCAAGTCTAATTCAAATTAATAATTTTATTAATAGGGTCCATTAATAATTTAAATATGATTGGACCTTGGTCATTTAAATCAAAATAGAGTTTGATTTTATTACTAACATCTTAATTTGAAACCTAAATATTTTCAAACCCAAATCAGTAGGTTTTATTTGGGAATTATAAAATACTTGGAAACTTGTTTTAAAACAAAATGGTAATTTTATTTTAGAGTCCATTATTAATTAAATATAATAGTCTTTCATTATTAATTTAAATAGGATTTATTTTATTGAGATATTTATTTTGAAATCAAAAATTAAAACCAAAACCATTCAGTAGGTTTTATTTGGAAATATAAAATACTTGGAAAACTTATTAATAAGTTTTGAGGTTTTAATTAAAATGGTAAGACCTTTTATTTAAATAAAACTGGGATATTAAATTCTTATTAATTTATTTAAATAAGCCTTTGCTATTTTTATTCAATCATAATGTTTTAATCCCAAAGTTTGGTCAAGGTTTAATTTGGCTTTATAAAATAATCTTTATTTATAAACTCATCTTTTCTTTTGAAAACTAAATCTTTTATTAAAAGATCCAAATAGTATTTCCAAAAATATTTTATTTTCCTTTGTTAATTGTTTTATGTTTTTAAATCCCTTTAGGATTTTATTTGATTTAAATGGGTTTGAAGTTCCAATTGAATTAAAAAAGTTTCTTCTGGCTCTGAAAATCAAACAAAGTTTTATTTTATTCATTTATTTTCACATTACAAGATTTGGAAAATCTTGGGATGTGACACACATGGTGCAGCTGTTTACAAAGGCTTTCCGGTGATGGATGAAGGAGTGGAGTATTGGTGGGTGCAACTTCACTTGTACAAAAACAAGGAAGACAACCACAAAGAAAGAGGGTTCTGCATGTATACCAACACTGTGATGCACACCACATTCTTTGAGTCAGCAAGAGAAGCAGCTTGGAGGACTATCAAAGAACTAAGTGCTAGAGTCAAGTGCAGAATGCTCAACCTCCAAAAAGACTTAGAGAAAGAGAAGGATCTTACCCAAGAGTTGGAAGCCACCAACCAAGAATTAAGGGGGGATATTATAGACTTAGTGATGGAATCATGTGAACAAGATAGGTGGATTGCCTCTAGGAACATTGTGTTAGCCACCAGATCCAGTGAGATAGGATTGTGAGCACACCTCGTTAGTTGGACCACCACCTATCACCTTATTTTCCAAAATGATACCTTAAATAAGTTTGGACCTTGATTGATGTAATGGATTCATGTATGCATGACTTGTGTGATTTTGTGTTCCAAGGATGTGTATGTGATGTTTGTCTTTGTTTATCTTAAATAATGTTGTTCTAACTTTTCTATCTTATAAATAGATGCCTATTACCATCAGCGCTGTTGAGGAGTTCCAGGTTACCCGTTTCGGTCCTCGTATCGTCGAGCTTACCACTTTGCTCGATCTCCCTCTTCCCACCATCATGGTGCATCCACTCACCAAGTTCGAGAGGAAGGACCTCTGGGGCTTCAAGGTGAACCAGCCCGGACGCCAGACTGAGCCTACTACAGAGGCCATCGTCTTCAAGCTGATGCACGACGACAGGGAGAGAGGCATGGAGGTAGTCATGCAGGACCTGATAGGACGTCTGTTAGGCCGTCACTCCCGACAGGTTAGGGGCACCCACTTCCACTTCTTCGGAAGACGTGATGTTGATGGAGAGTCCATCGACTTTGAGGATGACTCGAGGGACGTAGCAGAGCCGATACGTCTCTATCTCCAGGATTTAGAGTCTCTTATCAGGCACGTGGACACGGACAGGACCAACGTCATGCTCAGCAATGACGAGCTCCAGGTGCAGCTTCGCGAGAAGGACAAGCTTTTCGCACAGCAGAACGAGATAGTCAAGGAAATGGAGACGAAGTTCGAGGCCCAGGACCGTAAGTTCAAGAGTCAGGAGAAACGCGTCCAGGATAGGAACAAGAAGATCCGGGACATGACCGAGGAACTGAAGTCCAAGGATTTCGAGCTAGAGTAGCAGCAGATGGTGATCGAGAGGCTTCGCTCCCAGAAGAGGGCTCTCAAGGCCAAGATCGATTCCTTGACCACTACTATTGAGGAGAACAAGACCGCGATGGAGAACACAGGTTTTACTTTTGTCGAGGAGGAGGTTGATGCTGATGAGTAGACTTGATTACTCGTTTATCTTTTATTATCATACTTGCTATTTGTGAACTTATTATTGGACCATCCGACATGTGGATGGCTTGCCACTTGTGTGTTTCACTTCATGAACTTGTTATCTGGTTGTTGAACTTTTATTCTTGTGTTGCATGCTATATGTTTGCTTGTGATGTATTGTGCATAAAACATCTATGGGTATCTCATTCTTATCTCTATTTGAACAAACCACAGATGCCTCCCCGTCGCGCAAACCCCAACCCCAACAACATCACTCCAGAAATGCAACAGATGATGAATGCTCAAACACAGCTTATGAAGATGATGACAACATTCATACAAAACCAGAATAACAACAACAACCACAATAACAACAACAACAATAACAACAATAACAACAACAACAACCCTCCGGGTTTTGATATGCTCACTAGATTTCTGCGTTTGAGGCCAGCTAAGTTCTCGGGGACAACTGATCCCATGGTGGCCAATGATAGGCTACGTTCTGTGAACAAGGACTTAGTGACCGTGGGCTGCACGGATGCTGAAAAGGTCAGGTTCGCAGCGCATCTGTTGGAAGGACCAGCCGCCACATGGTGGGACAACTTCGAAATCACCACTCCTTTAGATGAGGTGACTTGGGCTATCTTTGAAGATGGCTTTCGCACTGCTCATATCTCATCAGGAATGATGAGCCTGAAAAAGAAGGAGTTTCACAACTTGAAGCAGCGCCACCGCAGCGTGGCTGAATACGTAGAAGAGTTCAACAATCTGGCGCGTTATGCACCGGATGAGGTTGACACAGATGCCAAAAGAAAGGAGAAGTTTCTGGAAGGCTTGAATGATGAGCTAAACTTACAGTTGTCTGTGGCATATGTTCCAACTTATCAGTCTCTGTGTGACAAGGCTATTATTTTGGAGAGTAAAATGAAGCAAGTCGAGAGTAGGAAGAGGAAACACTCCGACAAGCACAGCTCGGGATCATCTCATAAACGATCTCACTATGATGACAGTGGAAGCTCAGGATCCCATAAGCATGGGAAATTCAACAAGCACCACAACCACAACCGTCATGACAACAAGCATCACCGCAGTCATGACAATGAAAAGTACAAGAACCCCAAGAGTGGACATAAGAGCCACCACAGTGGGAATGGTAGTGGAAGTGGAAGTCAGCCTGCAAAAAGGGACATCAGTCAGGTTGAGTGCTTCAAAGGCAAGAAGCTGGGGCATTATGCTAATGAGTGCCCTGAGAAGAAAGTTGAAGGACCTAACAAGCCCAATCCTTTTCAGAAAGGACAGGTTAACCACGTCAATGTGGAGGAGGTCTATGAGGAGCCTGACGCTGTTGCTGGTAAGTTCAGACTCAATTCCATTCCAGCATTTGTACTCTTTGACACTTGTGCATCTCATTCATTCATATCAAAAGCATTTGTTGATAGAAATGGATTTGCATCTGAAAACATTGGGTGTCCAATAAAAGTTAGTTCTCCGGGTGGAGATATGATAGTAAGTCTTGGATGCCGGGATCTTGTCATAGAGTTTGGAAAGCATAAGTTTCCAGTGAGCCTGATAATCCTAGATTCCCAAGGACTAGACGTAATATTGGGAATGGATTGGATGGCTAAGTATGAAGGAGTACTAGATTGTGCTAATCGTACTGTTGCACTCACAACCCCAGAAGGAAAAAGAATAAAATTCAGGTCAAACTTTGAATCCAAAGGAAGTAAGCTGAATTCTCTTAAGGGGTTAGCATGGATAGTGTGCCAATTGTGTGTGAGTATTCGGATGTATTTCCGGAAGAATTACCAGGAATGCCACCGGATAGAGATGTGGAGTTTCTGATAGATTTGGTACCAGGTTCTGGACCAATAGCTAAGAGACCATACAAAATGTCAGTTGATGAACTGAAAGAGCTCAAGAAGCAACTAGGAGAACAGTTACAGAAAGGAGTTATTCAACCAAGTTCTTCATCTTGGGGAGCTCCAGTATTGTTCGTGGAGAAGAAAGATAGAAGCCAAAGGTTATGCATAGATTACCGTTCGCTCAACGAGGTAACTATCAAAAACAAATATCCTTTGCCTAGAATCAACGACTTATTTGATCTGCTAGAAGGAGCATGTGTGTTCTCAAAGATTGATCTTCGGTCAGGCTATTTTCAACTCAAGATAAGAGAGCAAGACATACCTAAAACAACATTCACCACAAGGTATGGATTGTATGAGTATACCGTGATGCCTTTTGGCTTAACCAATGCTCCAACATACTTCATGAATATGATGAACAAGGTATTCATGGAATTCCTCGACAAGTTTGTTGTCGTTTTCATCGATGACATCTTAGTTTACTCTAAGAGCAAAGAAGAACATGAAGGACACTTACGCTTGATACTTGAAAAATTAAGAGAGCATAAACTTTATGCCAAATTCAGCAAGTGTGAGTTTTGGTTAGAGGAAGTTGGTTTTCTTGGTCATGTTATGACAAAGGATGGTGTGGCAGTTGATCCTGCTAAAGTTTCAGCTGTGATAGATTGGGAATCTCCCAAGAACGTGAAAGAAGTACGCAGTTTCCTTGGCTTAGCAGGTTACTACAGAAGGTTCATTGAAAATTTCTCAAAGGTGGCTAAGCCAATGACTGAATTGTTAAAGAAGAACAAGAAATTTGCTTGGTCTGAAGGTTGTGAAGTCAGCTTTCAGGAATTAAAGAAGAGACTTGTGACAGCACCGGTTCTATGACTGCCAGATTTGGAGAAGGATTTCCAAGTATATTGTGATGCGTCACATCAAGGTTTGGGTGCCGTACTTATGCAAGACGGTAAAGTTGTGGCCTATGCCTCGAGACAACTCAAAACTCATGAAGTAAACTATCCTACTCATGATTTGGAGTTAGCCTCTGTCGTCCATGCACTCAAAACATGGAGACATTACCTTTTGGGAAAACGTTGTGAAGTGTTCACGGACCACAAAAGTTTGAAGTATATCTTCACCCAGAAGGAAATCAATATGAGACAAAGAAGATGGTTAGAGCTTATCAAGGATTACGACTTAAGTTTGCAATACCACCCCGGTAAAGCAAATGTTGTAGCAGATGCTCTGAGTCGTAAGGTATTTGTGAATGGCCTTACCAAAGGAGAATTGCCAGATGATTTGTGTTCTCAATTCAAAGAACTCAGATTAGAGATTGTGCCTGAAGGACATCTTATGTCTTTGGATGTTCAACCCACTTTGTTGGACAAGATTCGAGAAGCTCAGAAATCCGATAAGGAAATTGAAGAGATTAAGAAAAATATTGGTCTAGGGAAAGCTAAGAATTTCCATGAAGACGAACAGGGTACGTTATGGCATGGGAAGCGTATCTGTGTTCCACAAGATCCGGAGTTACGGAAACTGATTTTGCAAGAAGCACACAACTCTTCGTATTCTATTCATCCGGGTAACACCAAAATGTACATGGACATGAAGGAAAGATTTTGGTGGAACAATCTCAAAAGAGACATCGCCGAGCATATTGCTCTGTGTGATGTGTGTAGTAGAGTAAAGGCGGAGCATCAGAAACCAGCCGGTTTGCTTCAACCACTACCTATTCCTGATTGGAAATGGGACAAAATTGGTATGGATTTCATCACCAGATTACCAAGGACCAGATCGGGATATGATTCCATTTGGGTAATCGTGGATCGCTTAACTAAAGTGGGACATTTCATACCCGTGAAGACGACCTATACAAGTGCCAAGTTAGCCAAAATCTACATGAGCAGAATTGTATGCCTTCACGGTGTGCCTAAGAGTATTGTGTCAGATAGAGGAACTCAGTTTACTTCTCACTTTTGGAGACAACTTCATGAATCTTTGGGAACGAGGTTGGAATTCAGCACTGCTTTTCATCCTCAAACTGATGGACAAACAGAAAGGACTAATCAAATTCTTGAAGACATGTTGAGGGCATGTGCCCTAGATTATGGAGCAAGTTGGGATGAAAGTCTGCCCTACGCAGAATTTTCTTACAACAACAGCTATCAAGCCAGCATTGAGATGGCACCGTTTGAGTTTCTCTATGGAAGAAAATGTACCACCCCATTGTTATGGAATGGTGTGGGAGAGAGAAGTCTATTTGGGCCAGATCTTATCAAAGAAGCCGAAGAGAAGGTCAAACTGGTTAAGGACCGGTTGAAGATAGGACAGTCCCGACAGAAAAGCTACGCAGATCCTAAGCGTAGAGAAGTCACCTACGAAGTTGGTGATAGAGCCTACCTTAGAGTATCACCACTCCGTGGAGTGAAAATATTCGGAGTCAAAGGAAAGTTGGCACCGAGATACGTTGGGCCATTCAAGATTTTGAGTCGCAAAGGAGAAGTTGCTTATGAAATTGAGCTGCCAGCATCTCTATCAGCAGTCCGTAATGTGTTTCATGTGAGTCAGCTTAAGAAATGTCACCTAGAAATGGAAGAAACTTCTTTGAAGGATACCATACCTTTGGAAGAAGTTCAACTAGAAAGTGATCTCACTTATGAGGAAAAGCCTATCAAGATTCTTGAGACTGCGGAAAGAGTCACGAGAACAAAGACTATCAAGTTTTGCAAAGTACAATGGAATCATCATTCCGAAGAGGAAGCAACATGGGAAAGAGAAGATGATCTTCGGAAAGACCACCCTCACCTATTTGCTAGCCAATCCAAATCTCGAGGGCGAGATTCACCTTAAGGGGGTTAGATTTGTAACATCCCTAAAATCATGATTTCAAAGTTTGCATATCACTCATGCATGCATATAGATTTGAGATCACATTCAAACTCATTTCAGGAAAACAGAAGCACTTGATGCTATGATTTTATGTGAGCAGATTTAATTCAAATGGCCATCACCATCTGAAAGCTTGAAAGTTTAGGAACCTAGATGCTTATCTTCATTGTTGGATAGTTTGTGTGTAGAATTTGGACCAAAGTTTTCAACTAGAAATAATTTCAAAACCCCTTTTTAAAACATTTGCAAATCAGATGCAAAGTCTCTGATTATTTTAAATCCAAGCTTGAACTAGCCTATACAAAGTAACCCCATGGGTTTTGACCTATTTCTGAGACCAATTCACCACTACAAACCTCAGAAAGATTTGACTTCAAATTGAACTTGAAACCATTTGAAAACCTATTCAGAAAATCGAAATAGAAAAGGAAAAGGAGTAAACAAAAGAAAAAGGCCGCGCACCAGGGATCTAGCCCAGCAACGAATCAAGCCCAACAAGCCCACCCGGGGCATTTCCTTTCTTCTCTCACGCGCGAGCGCACTCCTTCAGTCACTGACAGCCAGACCCCACGCCCCCTCTGTTTATTTCACTGACCAGCGGGCCCCGTCCACGTCGTCTTCGTCTTCCCCCTGATTCCGCGCATGATCTCCGCCGCTGGCCGTTGCAGCACTGATACCGTGAGCTTAATTAGCATTGATGCGACGAGCGTTTTCTGTCGAGCCTCGGGCTATAAGATCTCCCCCTCCTCGCGACCATTTTCCCCCAATCAATTTTGCCTTCACGCCACCAGGCTGCCCACGACTCGTACGACTTCGCCGCTGTTCCGACGACTGCGCCGGCGAATTCCGGTGAGTTCCGAGCTCCCCTCTGCCTCTCATTCATGCTAACTTGTTCAGTGAGTCTCTGCGCACCTACTGACACACCCCATTTGCCTCCGCATGAACCGTAGCTCCAGCAACGTCGACGAGTGGCCGCCACCGTCTTCGGTTTCAACTCTGACGACCTCCAGTGGTAATTCCAGACCGCCCCAAGCTTTCTCCTTCACACACACATCTCCTCCATGATCTCCTGCATCTGACCACGCCCTTTGTTTGCCTCCTAGTGATCGACAACCTCGCTAACGACGGCGACTGACCGTGCCGACGTCTGTCTCTACTCCGACGAGCAATTATCGCCGTATATGCGCGCCCCTTGACAAACCAGAGCGACCTCGAGCTTCAGCATGCCACCGCGGTCCTGGTAAGCGCCTTCTTGCTTCCCCGGACGACCTAGAGCGCTGGCGCCACCGTAGTCAGACACGCCGCCGCCGGTCAACGCCGCTAGCGCCGCCCGTTTCTGGTTAATAGATTGTAGCCATCAGATCTGGATCCTACGCGTAGAAACAGTTCACTTAACGAAGGGGTATGGACAGATCTGAGCCGCGCAACGTTAGTTAGATCCAACGGCGCAGGAGGGTGATCCGGTGCGAACCGGTACGCACCAGTTATAACGCGACGCATGTCTAGGGTTAGTTCAAAAACAGAATTCAAAATCAGATTTGGATCAAATTTTCAATTGGCTATAACTTTTGATTCCCACGTTGGAATTTTGCAAACTTTATACCGTTGGATTCAGTGAGTCAAGACCTTTCTGAATATCCAATGTGTTTAACAAATAGTAACTGTTAAAATGACTTTATATACAGAAACATGTTTAGGTATATTTTGAGCATAGTTTTTGTTTAGCAAATGGTTTTAGGGCTTAATAAGTTTGGATAGCAAACTTTTTGACTTGTTATGTTTCTGTTTCATGCACTTGCTTGGTAGAGTTTTTCAAAAAAACCATCACTGAGCATTTTCTTGCATGCATGCATTCATATTTTTGCTTGTATATGAATTGTATGTAATTGTGTGCTACAAAATTTTGTGTAGATTTTGCTAGTGACTGTGATTGTGAAGAGTGCCACTCTCCCCATTACCAAGGCAAGTGATACTACATGATATTTCCACCCTTTATTTTGAATAAGCATTAGAATTATTTTGCTAAGTCTTGCATGTTACTTTACCAAATGCTATGTTGGGAAAACCTATGTAGTGTAGAATTGTAGAATTGCTAGGGAATTTTCCTAAGTTAAGTTACTATGCCATGCTTAGCCTAGCTAGTAGAAAACATGGGTTGGTAAAGAATGTACATTCCATGATGAAATAATTCTAAGTCCTTTGGGACTCATGCTTTTCTTAATAAAACAACTAAGTCAATGAACTTCCTTGGTGGAATGGGACTTGAATGGTGGTTTTTGGTTGAGTGGTTACACAAGGCCATGGATTTGGCTTGTGTATCTCACTTGTGGAATGCCACCCAGGCACAAAGGGATTTGGAGGCCAAGTGTTGAGAAAGCTTACAGTGCAACCACTTGGCAATATGGGCTCTGCCTTGATCGTATAGGTTGCTAGAACTTAGTCATTTGCACAGTTGGTGGTAGAAGGAATGATAGGTTGGAGCGCGTCCATTTGACTAAGGAAAGGCTTCTGAAAGGTCCTGTCTTGGGAAACCAAGTCTGGTGGGGAAAGTGCACAACCACTGCAGATGGAAAATCTAAGTACTTAGCCATGTCCATGGCAATGGACAACTTGAGCATCAAGACATGGAAGCTACAAGAATCTCATCACTCCAACTTCTAAGTAAAACTTGTGGGTGAACAAGGGTGAAGGACCCCAATGTCTATTGGTGGTTTCTTGGGAAAGTTTTTGACAAAGAAAAACTTAGTGATTTCAACCAATAGGAAAAACCTATTTTCAAGCAAAGCAAGCCAAGCTACACTTAGCCAAAATGCATATAGTAATTTAGTCCACTTAAAATTTACTAAGGTATCACTTGCCAATACTATTCCAAAGTATTGACCCACTGTGGCTGTAACTTGTGATGTTGCAGGTTACTCCGATGATGAGTAGGAGTCATGAGTCTACACTCAACATGCTTGCCTGTGGCACATGAAGATGAGGACTTGTGTTTATTTACTTATTCCATAAACTCTTGTATTAGGCCTTTGGCCCTGAGTTGTAAAAGACTATGTTTTATCTCTGGAATGAATGTAATAAACGACCTTTGTATCTGTGTACTTCATCTTAAACTGTGGATGCTAGCATTGATCCAGGGACTAGCATTGCAATCACAGGGATCCTTTCCTTTACAAAGGAGGGGTCTAACAATTCAAATCACAATTCAAAATTGAATGTTATTCATATGTGAAGATCATCCATTTTCAAAACCCAACCAAACCAATGCCCCTTGACTAATCGAACAACCAGATACCCCCTAGCATGTTCCTAGCAAACCCATAAAGTTTGAATCCAAAATTCAAATTTAAAGTTCTTGCGGCCATTTCATCAAACACCTTGCAGATTCAAATCAAACAAACATCAAACAAATATCAAACACTATAGTGTGCAGTAAAATTGGCCTAACTTGCTCCCTATCTGGTTGCAACTAGCCCTTAGTAGATCATCTAGCCTATTTAACAATCTTTAGCACCACTGTGAGCAAGCCTAGCCATTAATGTCAAGCATGCTGAGAGAACCATAGCGACCCCATGGTCGACTACAAGCTACGAGCAATACTAAGCCTAGCCAGCATGTGTAGCAAGCAACCCATCACCTTCCACCGCCACTCTCTATCCTAGCCCCGAGCAATGCCAGCCCATGGACCACATGGCACGACAATGCCAAACCTCTCTATGCGCGAGCCAAGAGTGCACCAGTGCGCCATGCTCGACCAGCACCCACAGACCGCGCGCCGCCCTTGACGCTTGCAGGGATGATCACCAGCACCCCAGTAACCCCGCAGACATGCCCGTTTGCCGCCGTGCGGACCACACGCGTTGTGCGACATTAAAATCACCGTCGGACCCGCTCAGAGCACCGCGATGTTCCGACTGATCAGCACCGCCCCACGCCGCAAGACCACGCCGTTGAGCTTCGCCAGCGAGAACAGCATCATCCCCTACCATCGCCCATGCAGTAGTTGCCTGTGCCGTCAACCACGACGAGCTCAGCCCGCACCCGTCGGTCCCCTTTCGCCACTATAAATAGAGGCCTCCACCGCTCGTTTTCGCCCCACCAGTTCACTCCCCTCTCACCCAGAATCACCCCACCTCACTCCCGGAGCAAGGCGAGCAGCGCACCGCCGGAATTTGGTCGGAGCCCGCCGCTGCTGGAGAAGAAGGGAGCCGTCGATTGGAGCTGCCCCAGGAGGAGCTGTCGGTACGAGGAGTACTGTTGTCGTCGACTTCGTCGTTTGCCCCCGTCGCTGACCCTCGCCTGAGCCCCGGTGAGCCTCCCACGACCCCCACCTGCCGTGTTAGGGTTCTGTCTCGCCGGCGCTGCCCGACGTGGACGATGAACTGTAGCCGTTCGATTAGAGTTAGATCGTGCGGTTCACACTACCCCGTACCGCTTCGCCCCACCGCGTCTCAATGACGCATGGGTATAGTCACTTAGCCAGCCCGCGTACGCGCTGAGTGTAGTGGGCCGTCCCAGTAAAACATCCTGCACGACCCAACAATTCAAATTAAGCTTTATTCATTTAATTTCAAACACAGTTTTGTACCCAGATTCAAAAATCAACCCAGCTCGATTCACTAAACCAAAATGCATGAAACAAATTTTGTTAGAAAGGTACTGAAGTGCTTAATCCAAGCCCGTTGGATTCAAACCATTTAGATTTGTGGATCAACCATGGTAAAACTAACAAGGTAGAAGCTTTTCTGCATTCAAACATTTTTCAAAATTCAACCATAAAAGCTTTTGAGTTGATTCCAACTCTCAAAAATCACATTTGATCATACCTTTCAAAATATCTAAAAACATAGGGGTTTATTTATAGATATAATGTTCAAGTAATAAAATAATGCCCCATAGGCATTTCTAGTCACTTTATTTAATTAAAATAAAAATGATAAACCTTATTAAATTGTGACACCACTTTAAATCACATTCCCATGTACTGAAATATGTGGTGATGACATGTGTCAACATGATCCCATCTTTGAGTTGGAGAATATTAAATCTTAAGTAGTTTTTCAATGAGTAGAAATTACTTTTCTAAAAGTAAAACAAATAAGGCAAGTGTTTAAATCTTGTAATATTAGTGATGATGCTAGATCATCTAGTGTGAACCATTGTGTGATGATTGGAAATAGTTAAGTATTGTTTGGTGATTGTGTACCTCATATTTATTTATAGACGCTAGTACCGACCAAGGATACGAGGAGGAAGGAGGATACTACGAGGAAGAAGCCGAGGATAACTTCAACCAATGCTCTGCACAAGGCATGCTTATACTGATATTTATGCAAGCCAATACTTGAAACCTTGCAAGCTAACCCTTGCAACTTATGCAAGCTAATACTTGCTTGTTACCATGACAACTATATGCCTTAAGCATATGTGATCATACCGACTTGATAACCCAATCCTAGTTTGACTTGCAAGGTTTATACTTTATTTCTTTATCAAAGATTTCTCTTAGAGTTTACATAGTGAATTGTAGATACTAGAAGAATATTTGAAGGTAGCATAAAGAGCATAAAATTTGGCCTAAGTTAGATAATCTTGATGTCATCCTAAGGCATGAGATTGAACTTAGCAAATCTCCACTTGTTTACCACCCCTCATTAGTATTTACCACCACTTGTAGATGCTAGTGCTAAGTATAAAAGTTGACCAACTTTAGATGGGAATACTTGGTGAAAATGGTTATGAAAACCTTAGAATGATGAGTCATTCTACTGAAATGTTTTGACATGTGTTTCCGAACACCAGATGATTTTGATGATGAAAATGTTGAGGAATGAGCCTTAGCCCTTTATAAAATTGATGGTTGTCGCGATACCATTCCAATTTTATCGTACAACCACAATACCCGAAATTTGGGTAGGGCTTGACTGGAAATTTATATACCTTAGTATGGGTTCCCTCGCAGCCAAGGTTTGAGCTGAGGCTACCTTGTGAAGATTGTCCACCTGTGTAGTACCCAAGATGACAGTTGGTCATGGTTGGGAGGCCAAACTCACAGGAGAGGTGCCTATACTAGGGCGTGTACCTGAAAGGTTAGGATTGATTATCCGCATACTGAGTATGGTGAATCCAAGATTTGTTCCTAACGGATGTATCGAATGTTGTGGTGAAATTGTACAATCTCTGCAGAGTGTCAAACTATTCGAATAGGCGCGTCCGCGGTTATAGACATTTGGAGAGGCCATGCTGCTCCCCCGTCAGATGTTTTCAAAATGACTTGTGAAATGAATTGTGACATTGACTTGACCACAACAGAGTTGTGATATGAAATTCAAGTTCCCACTTAGGTGTTACATAATTCTCAACTAAATTTCTTTCTTCTGAACTTAGTACAGGTAAATCTGGCTTTTTGCAAAACAACCCTACAACTTAGTATATCCTTCTCAAAACCACTTCATTTGTTAGTATTAGTTTGCGAGTACTTAAAGAGTACTCATGGCTTTGTCCCTGGCTATTCCCGTGGTCAGACTATGAAGAGGAGTACCAGGATGATGTACTGTAAGAAGGTTACGACAAATAGGATCATCCCCCATCGTCATCATTGCCTGTGACCCTGAAGATGGAGCTTCGCCCACGCTATCATTATCTTTATGTTATTTCGCTGCTTGAATTGTATGAAGAACTGGATCATGAGATCCTTATATGTGTAAGAACTTATGTATGGTTTGTAATGGATGATGTACTATGATATCCAAATCTGTTATGTCTCGCAGAAATGGTAATCCTGGGATTGCGATGTATGGCATAACAGGCATCTGGGATTAAAAAATCCGGGTGTTGACACTATCCTATGAGTTTGGCCTCCCAACCATGACCATCTGTCATCTTGGTTACTGCACAGGTGGATAATAATCACGAGGTAGCCTCAGCTCAAACCTCGGCCGCAAGGGAACCCATACTAAGATATATAAACTTCCAGTCAATCCCTACCCAAATTCGGGTATTGTGGTTGTACGGTAACATTGGAATGGTATCGCATCCGAACACAATCATCAGTTTTATAAAAGGGCTAATGCTCATGCCTCAACATTTTCATCATCAAGTCATCTAGTGTTCAATAACACAGGTCAAAACATTTCATTAGAATGACTCATCATTCTAAGGTTTTCATAACCATTTTCACCAAGTATTCCCATCTAAAGTGATCAAGTTTTATGCTTAGCACTAGCCACTAAAGTTGGGGGTAAACACTAATGAGGGGTGGTAATTAAGTGTGACTTATCTAAGTATAATCTCATGCCTCAGGATGAAATCAATTTCTACCTAACTTAGGCCAAGTTTTATGCTCTTTGTGCTACCTATAATACCTTTCCAAAACTTCACAAGTCACTAAGTAAACATCAATAAAAAGCTTTGATAAAGAAATAAAATAATCAAGCTTGCAAGTAAAACTGGGATTTAGGATACTCGATATTGTCCAATCAAAGCATGCCTAATGCATTGCATATGTTATCTATCTTTTCTAGTGGAAAGTGTTAGCTTGCTAAGTTAACTTGTATTGTGAAGCTTGCCTTGTGCACTGTAGTGGTTGAAGTTCTCCTCTGCTTCCTCTTTGTAGTAGTCTCCTTCCTCTTTGTATCCTTGGTCGGTACTAGCATCTATAAATAAATACGAAGCACACAATCACCAAACAATACTTAACTACTTCTATTTATCACACAAAGGCTCACACTATATGATCTAACATCATCACAATCACCACAAGGATTAAGGCAATAGTTTCATTTATTTTATTTTAGAAAATTAATTTCTACTCATTGAAAAACTACTTAAGATTTAATATTCTCCAATTAAAATATGGGATCATGTTGACACATGTCATCACCACATATTTAAATACTTGGGAATGTGATTTGAAGTGGTGTCACAATTTAATAAGGTTTAACCTTTTTATTTTTAATTAATTAAATTGACTCGAAATGCCTATGGGGATTTCTTTTATTACTTGTGCATTATTACTGCCAGTAAACCTAGATATTTTTATATATTCAGAAAGGTCTTATCAAATGTGATTTTTGAGAGTTGGAATCAACTCAAAAGCATTTATTGTTGAATTTTGAAAAATGTTTGAATGCAGAAAATTCTCTGCCTTGTTATTTTTACTATAGGTGATCTATAATTTCAAATGGTTTGAATTCAACGGGCTTGGATTAAGAATTTCCACACCATTCTAACAAAATTGGTTTCATGCTATTTTTGTTAGTAAAACTATCTGAATTGAATTTTGAATCTACTTCCAAAACTAGGTTTGAAACTAAATAGATAAATCTAAATTTGAACTAACTAGGTCGCGCGGGAATTCTAACTGGGCCGGCCCACTGCGCACAACGTGCGCGGGCTGGTTAAGTGGTCTCCCCACACATTAGTGGGATAGGGAGGGTGCGAAGGGGTACGGGCTAACTACGACCGTAGGATTAGATCAAGGATCAACGGCTCATGGCCATCGTCCTCGTCGAACAAACCACGATGGGCTCGAACCCTAGCATGGCCAGTGGGGGTCTGCGGCGGCTCACCGGGGCTCAGGAGATGGTCGGTGATGGGGCGAACGACGAAGTCGATGACGACAGTTGTCCTGGTACTGGTGGCTCCTCCTAGGGTGGCTCCAATCGACGGCGCCCTTTTCGTCCAGCAGCGGCAGGATCCGGGGAAATTCCGGCGAGGGAGATCTCGCCTTGCTTTGGGAAGAGATGGGAAGGATCGGTGAGAGGTAGAGAGTGAACTGGTGTGAAGAAAATGAGTGGGGGAGGCCTCCTTTTATAGGTGAGCAAGAGAGGCCGAGCGGCATGGGCAGTGCTCGTCGGGGCCAGGGTTACAACGAGCTATGGGCATGGCTGAGGCTAGGGGACGTTACGCGGTCTCTTGGAAGTCCTCAACTTATTGATGGAGCGGCAAGGGGCGGTACGGTTTGGTCAGAACGCGCTGGTGCTCTGAGTGGCACCGACCACGTTTTTGACGACGCACAGGTGCTCCTGGTCGCGCGGCGGCAAACGGGCATGTCTGGTGGTCTCTGGGACTATGGTGATCGCAGGGACGGGCGGCGAAGGCGAGGCGTGGTATGTGTGAGCGTGTCGAGCACGGCGAGCTAGCGCGCTCTGGACATGGTAGAGACAAACTAGGCGCGTGCGTTCTCGATGGTCCACTACTTTTCAAGGCTCAAGGGCTGGATAGGGGTTGGCGTGCCTCCTCGACATGGTGGCTAGGTGCGGCGCTGGCTCGTTCTAGCTTGCCATGGTCAGCTGGCAAGGGGTGGATTGGGCATGCATGACATGGTGCATTCGGTAGGGTCTACTGGGGGAGACATGGATTATCAATGGGGAAAAATGTTTGAAAGGATTATTGCTCAAAATAGTGAAGTCTGGCAGAATTTGATTTGTGTCTCCAGGTGTTTGATGAAATGGCCGAAAGAAATTCATATTTTAATTTTTGTATGAAACTTGGTGAGTGTACTGGTCGCATACTAGGGAGTATTTTGGTTAATTGGATTTGTCAAGGTGAACTGGTTTGGTTGGGTTTTGAGAAATGGTGATCTTACCATATAAACTAGGTTCAATTTTCAAATGTTATTTGAATAGGGTTGCCAAATGTTTCTGTGGGTTTGCAAGGTGGGCTTGGGTTCACTTTCACTTGGTCTATCAAGGGGTGAAAAGAATTGGTTTTTTTCTGTTTGAAATCTTGGACTAGAAACACTCAAAGTGGTCTAGTGAACAAGATTGGCAAAAATGACCATTAGCTCATTTTGTTTGTTTTTTAATTTATAATGATGTGATTCTGCTTGGAAATGATTTAGAGGATGTTGTTTTCATCTTTAAACCAATCCTTGCCATTTACAACAATCAAACAAGTCCATTCAAGCATTCATGCATTCATCACATACACACATGCATTCAAAATTATTTTAATTAACAAAAGTTTTTATTAACCCTAAATTTGGGTGATTGGAATTGAGAACCTTGATTAATATTTTTGGGATGTTACACCATGTAGTAGCTAGATGGTTGTATCTCCTCCTTTATACTTTCATGTATAGATCTTGTGAGCTCCGTTCATGATCAAGATCTCATCTATTTGTAATCATGCATGTTGTGTTTGTGGGGATCCGATGGATATTGAGATTACTATGTCAGATTGATTAATGGTTTTGTCTTATTTATTATAGCATGTCTGTGTTGTTTGTGATCTTGCATGCTCTCCGTTGTTAGTAGCTATCTTGGCCAAGTAGATGCTAGTGACTCCAAGAGGGGGTATTTATGCTCGATAGTGGGTTCATGCCTCTATTTAAATTTAGGGAAGTGATAGAAATCTCTAAGGTTGTAGATGTGTTGCTGCCATTAGGGAGAAAACAACGGTCCCTTGTTCATGGAACAGTTGTTTACCTTACACACTTTGCTTAAATAAGTTGTCTGTTTCTTGCAACTTACTACTGGAGGGGGTTCGATGATAACCCAAAGGTGGACTTCTAGTTATAGATGAAGTTGGATGGCGGTTTATGTATCTTGTTGTATTGCCCAATCAAATCTCATAGGATCATTATGTCTAGTATTGCATTGTTATGCCTTGATCAGTCCTGTCAACTGCCCTATTGTAATTTGTTTACCATGCATGCCATGTTTGTTTATCTAAGGAGAACACCTCTAGTGAACTATGGAACCCGGTCCAATCTTTACCATTGATACATCTTACACTGTTACTGTTTACTTTCTGCAAACCACTAACACCTTCCACACCATATAGTTAATCCTTTATTACAGCAACCGATAAGATTGACAACCTTACTGTTTGTTGGGGCAAAGTCTTGAGTTTGTGTTGTGCAGGTCTCCAAGTTGCTTGCAACACCTTTTAGACATTTCCTTCCTCCTAGTGGTTCGATAAACTTGGTTTCTTACTGATGGAAGACTTGTTGTTGTGCTACATCACACCTTGCTCTTGAGGTTAACCGACAAAGCGCTCTTAGGCGCCATCAACAAGTTTTCTGGCGTTCTTGTCGGGGAGGCTAAGGACGTCTTCACAAGGGGAGTCCTTCTCAACCTTTATCTGCTTTGTTTTTGTTTTGCTTAGTTTCTTTTGATTGGTTTTGTTTCCCTCTTTTTATCAAAAACTCTAAAAAAACTAGTGTAGTTTGGTTTGCTTTCTCTTACCAAAAATACAAAAAAATTAGTTCCTGCTCCAATTGCTACCTTGCTCTAGCTCACCATGTTGTTCCCCAAGTTCACCCTGAAGGACCTTTCCATAGGTAGTGGCTTTATAATTGGAAAACAAAATATTGAAGAATTCTTTAATCATGTTAGCAAGCATGAGAATATTGAGGATAGATCTATAGCAGAACTTGCTCCTAATTATGAAATTGCTGCAGCTTCTTTAGTTCATATGTTGGAGCCTAGGTTTGTTATCCTTAACCCCATGATGCAAATTTTGTTCCTTAAACTAAAAGAAAAAAAGGACGCTGAAAAGAGAAAATTTATCTTTGAAACTTTACTAAAGGAGTTCAATGATGTTGCTAAGGAAGACAACAAGATCTTTTAATGTTTTAATATGCTAGGCTCATGTGTATATGTTATTGGTACTTTAGATACCAAACCTAGAGAAGAAATTAAGATACCCATACCTTTTAAACTTGTAGGAATGCATGAAGCCTTTGAAAAGAATTTTGATTGGATTGTTCCTAAAAATCCTTTTGATGAAAGTAGTGAACCAACGAGGGATGAGAAGGGATCCTCCAAAACTCATTTGGATGAGATACCCTTCCTAGTTGAGGAGTTTGCAAGTATTGATCTTAATTCTTCAATTGAAAATACTTGATTTCTTGCTTCTTGCGCCTAACTTAAAGGCGTTAAAGAAAAGTACTTGTTGGGAGATAACCCAAGAGTTTTATTGAGTCTTGTAAGTTATTATTTCAGTAATAACCTCTCCTTATCCTTTTTTTGCCAAGAACGACCTCTAATAAGAGGGAACTAAGATTTTGGGTGTTGCTGTCCCGAAACAGATATTTGTGCTCCACCATAAAAATTCGTGAGGAATCTCTGTAGGTCGGATTGAGCTGATAATTTACGAATAAATCCCCTGTTATGTTAGATAACTTTAGTTAGTTCATTACTTTTTGATTTGAGCAACAAAAGGCCTTCGAAAAAATAGGTTTCTACCTGCTGGTCTGTTTTGACAAATTTCTGCCATTATTTGCATTTGCTTCTTATTGATTCCTTTTTGGGTTATTTTTGGGAAATAGAGATTTTTTAGGCCATTTGTACAGTAGCTTGTGTTTTTAGTGAATTTTTTCTGTCCTAAAGCTAAACCTAAGGGTCTTTTATCTTTTGAATACACTAATGTTGCTAATGAAGATTGTGTGAAGTTTTGTATGAAGGAAAAATTTCAGGTGTAGAGAGAGAATGATGTAATGAGATGAAGAATGGACAATATCTCAAGATTGGGGATGCCACCCCTTGTCACACCAATAAATATCCAAGAGGTACAAGCGTCAAAGCTTGGGGATGCCCAAGGCATCCCCTTCTTCATCAATAAAAAGCTCAGGTCTTTCTAGACACTTTGTTTTTATTGTTTCATGCACTCTTCTGTTGTTCTTGTAGCGTCTTAGTTTTCATTTGATTTTCTTAGTTTTATTAGTTTGCTTGAATAAAGTAGTTTGGACCCCCGTTCTGGCTGTGTTGTTTCAAATAAGTTGATTGGTGTTGGAAAGGAGTAGAAAGTTCTTGCTTGAGTAGTGCAAGAGGAGCTTGATTTGACTGTGACTTAGATTTTAGCATGTCATGCTAGTTGTTGTTTTGAAATTTTTCTTAGTGATTATTGTTGTATCATGACTTGTTCCAAACAATTGGTATTCCTTAGTGTGCCTTGAAAGAATCATGCATTGTTTTAGCATGCAAAAGCTTAGTATTGTGGTATTCTCCTTTGATGCTTTGTTTGGGTTGACTTAGCACATGCTCACACCATGTTATGACTATGAACAAGTCACCATAGCCTCTATGATCATTTAGTCCTTGACTTGAGAACCACCCTATGCTTTGATTAGTAATGTTTTGTTGCTCCCATGATTATGGCCATTATTGCTCTCTTAGTTGGTCGCTCCCAGTCTTTTGCTATCCTCCACTTGTATGAGTAAGTTCTACTCCTGCTTACAACTCCCAAGAAACCTAGTTATTCCAAAGTGTCCAATATAAATTCCTATGCATGGTGTGTTACACCATTCCAAGTATATTCTTGTTTTCATCTATCTTCCAATTCAAAAGTATTTTGTGATGTGAAAACTTAGTGATTCAAGATCTCGCAAACTTGATGCCACACTTTATTTCCTTGCCCCTAATAAACTTGAACCTTTGTGTCATCTATGTTGTATATGCTTGCACTTATACGTTGGAATTAGCAGCACGTGCTGTCATAGAGAACGCTTTCAACATTGCACATGTACTTTGTACATAGTTGATATCATGCTCTTTTGTCTATGGATGTCGTCGGTGTGAAATAAAAGGGGAGCTTGTAAGTCCATGGAGTTAAGTATGTGTGTTATAGAAACGCTTAGGCTGCTAGCCTAAGCCATGCCTAATCATGGTGGAAACTTGCATTATCACCATAATGAGAAATCTGTGAAGCATCCTCAATAAAAACATATGCAAATAGCAAATAAAAAGATCGCTGAGATGCTCATTGTCTGCTTGCCTTGTCATTCTGGTTATGGGATATCTCCTGTACCATGTGCAAGGGGTACCCCGTTGGTGGTTCTCTATGATACACATGTACTTACTATGACAAGAACTTACAGGTGACTAAAGTTGAGTAGCATGAGGAGCAGCCCTCGTATTCAAGGGACATGAGATTTCCAACTTATACTTTGTCAACCATATACTCCATAGTTTATTCACTTTAACCTTAATCACTTCAAGATGCTGATTATAGGGGAAATGAGGGCTAAAAGCTAAGAAGTACCATAATTTTTGGAAGATCTTTTTGAAACTTGAAATCCCTGCTTCCCTTTATGAAGGGCCTTTCTTCCACCATTATATTAAGTCTCCACCTTCTACCTTTAGGCACCAGTTAAGAGAGCATAGTTGCCATTCTTAGTTCGATGTGCATTGTCCCAAAACTTATTGATTGTTGCATATTGTTGATATTTCTTGTCCTTGTGCTATTTGAATCTAGTCACTCTTATGAACTTTGAAGGTGTCCTATGCATCTATTTGCTACTCCATGAGGGACAAGCTGAATGCCACTATGCCATGTTTTCTGTATGTGAAAGAAATAAACATTTTTCAATGCATGTTATTCATGATCTTTTTTTGTAGCCTTTCATGTTACTTTGTCTTACTTTTAGAACTCCATCTTTCATGCTCATGTTTAGAGTTCTTTGATCCCAGCTTTCAGTGTATGCAAATGGTTTGATCTTGGTTTTAATGGTGCATGTCACCTAAAAAATTATTGTTTTTATCACTTACCTAATCGAGGATGAGCAGGAGTTAAGCTTGGGGATGCTTGATACATCGGAAACGTATCTATAATTTTTTATGTTCCATGCTTGTTTAGTATCTACTTTGCTTTTCTTTGTCTACACTTTGAGGTGTTTTTATATGGTTTCTGGTACTAACCTATTAACAAGATGCCACAGTTCCAGTTGCTTGTTTTATTCTGTTTTTGGTTCGAGAAAGGCAGAAAATCAATATTCTCGGAATTGGACAGGACAAAATCCAAAGTCAATATTTCACCGAGGAGAACATGAAGTCCATAGGAGAGACGAAGGGGAGCAATAGGGAGGCCACACCCCCAAGGCACGGGCCAACCCTGGCCGCCCTCCTTCCTCGCCTCTGCGCCTATAATAAGACCCCGATGCCTAAACCCTAAGTACCCGATCAATATTCCATGAAACCGTCTGTAGCCGCCGCCACCATCATCCCTAGATTAGGGGGATCTAAAGCTCTTCCTGGCACCCTACCGGAGGGGAGATCATCCTGGAGACCTTCTTCTTCATCATGCCAGCCTCCGGTATGAAGCGTGAGTAGTTCCACCTTGGACTACGGGTCCATGTAGTAGCTAGATGGTTGTATCTCCTCCTTTGTGCTTTCATGTATAGATCTTGTGAGCTCCGTTCATGATCAAGATCTCATCTATTTGTAATCATGCATGTTGTGTTTGTGGGGATCCGATGGATATTGAGATTACTATGTTAGATTGATTAATGGTTTTGTCTTATTTATTATATCATGTCTGTGTTGTTTGTGATCTTGCATGCTCTCCGTTGTTAGTAGCTATCTTAGCCAAGTAGTTGCTAGTGACTCCTAGACGGGGTATTTATGCTCGATAGTCGGTTCATGCCTCTATTTAATCTAAGGGAAGTGACAGAAATCTCTAAGGTTGTAGATGTGTTGTTGCCACTAGGGAGAAAACAACGGTCCCTTGTTCATGGAACAAGTGGATTGTTTACCTTACACACTTTGCTTAAAGAAGTTGTCTGTTTCTTGCAACTTACTACTGGAGGGGGTTCGATGATAACCCAAAGGTGGACTTCTAGTTATAGATGAAGTTGGATGGCTGTCTATGTATCTTGTTGTATTCCCAATCGAATCTCATAGGATCATGATGTCTAGTATTGCATTGTTATGCCTTGCTCAGTCCTTTCAATTCCCTGCTTTAATTTGTTTACCATGCATGCCATGTTTATTTATCTAAGGAGAACACCTCTAGTGAACTATGGACCCCTGCCCAATCTTTACCATTGATACGTCTTCCACCATTACTATTTACTTTTTGCAAACCACTATCACCTTCCACACCATACATTTAATCCTTTGTTATAGCAACCGGTGAGATTGACAACCTCACTATTCGTTGGGTCAAATTCTTGAGTTTGTGTTGTGCAGGTCTCCAAGTTTCTTGCAACACCTTTGATACGTTTCCTTCCTCGTACTGGTTCGATAACCTCGGTTTCTTACTGAGGGAAGACTTGCTACTGTGCTGCATCACACCTTTCTCTTGGGGTTTCCCGACGAAGCGCTCTCAGGCGCCATCAATGTATTGAAACTATTGGAGAATGGATTAACTCCTAGTGGATGATGAGCAAAGACCTTGAGAAAAAAGTCAATTACATCGACGGTAGAGTCGGTTTCTTAATTAAAACTGTTTTTTAGTTGATAGATGAGAAGAAATTCCTCCTGAGGAAATTTTTGAAGCGCCAGTACAACATGGTCGAGCTCAGCATCCACCTCGCAAGCATCGCTAAAGTTAGCAACACAGAAGAAGAAGGCAATACTCTTCCTACCCAGGAGGAGGATTAGGTACCTGCAAGGAGTTATTTGATCCCGCATGTCTTGATTTCAAGCTTGGGGAGATCTTTGAAACCTTGTACTCAATCTTATAAGTTAACTATTTTCAGTATTTCATTAGTTTGAGTTTAGAAATAAAGTTTGCATCATTAGAATCCCTCTCAGTAATATTCGATCCGATTTATGAAATTCTGAGGCTATTAATATATGGAGCATTTTTTAGTCTAAGTTTGTCTTATTGGATATATGAATGGATTGACTATGATTTTAATTTCACTTAATGATTGCAATAGGAGTCTTCAACACCATTGGTATTAACGGAACATACAAAGATAATTTGATCAATATGTTGTAGGTCAATGGTTTGATTTACAAGAGGATAAATTATCTAATTAGTCAAGTTGAAAAAGAAGAACCTTGAACAAATGGTAAATTAAAAGTGATATCAAATAGACTAAGAACAAGTTGAGGTAGAATATTCAAGTTATAAAGATGCTTCATATATATTTGGAATTTCATAATTGAGATCTTTGAACTATGGAACTACTACATGAAGTGGAATGTATGGCTTGCTCCTTTGCACATCACTTAAACAAAAGTGGGAGCATATATATATATAAGAATAAAATAAAGAAAAAGGAAAAGAGAGAGTGTCCAAAGAGAAAATAAGCATACACCACTATATTGTAGTAAGACAAGGAAACGTTTGAGATTTTGAATCCCAAGTGAACATGTTAATCCTAAAACACTTGGGACTACCTCACTAACTCATTCGGTCGAACCAAATACTTTTACATCATGTTGAGAGTAATATTTTGTGAACTGTCACTAAGGTGTGGAAGCCTGCTAATATTATTCGGATGGTTCGTGTAAGGTACTATTCAAGAATTTATTTAGATGTATCCTTTATGATAAACACATGCTGCAACTGCCTCATTTATATTATCGACTCAGCTTCATGAATATGAGGATCATGTCCATTAAGCTAAACTTGCTCGGGACGAGCAAAAATCTAAGCTTGGGGAAGCTAATGAGTCCATATTTGCATCATGTTTTAGATTATTATTTTGAATTAGTGGTAGGATATTGGTATTTTACGGCGTTCGCACGCAGATTTTATGTTTATTTTCAACAGGATCAGGACAAATGATGGATCCGATGGACACAATTTTTGGACCAGTTATATTGCAGTGAAAAGGATCCAAAAACAACATAAATCTCTTATTTGGGAGTTAGCAATAATACCAGAAGAAACCCCGAAGAGATTGGAGGATACTGAAGGGTTAACGACCAAGTATACGGCGGGAAAAATTTTCTGGCCGTATAGTTCCTGCCGTATAGTTGGCGCCGAAACCTCCTCCTCAAATAGTTTCACCC
Organism: Avena sativa; assembly: GCA_916181665.1. Taxonomy (NCBI): domain Eukaryota; kingdom Viridiplantae; phylum Streptophyta; class Magnoliopsida; order Poales; family Poaceae; genus Avena; species Avena sativa. Next base: position 125,169,150 of record OV702280.1, read on the forward strand.
CGTGCAACTGGATTGGAGAGACGACATAAAGAACACCCGTAAATCATCAAAAACCTCACCTCCAGAAGGGATCTGGAGGGGGAACTTGCCCTAGGGATCCATCTTCTCCCTAAGCATACCTTGGAGGCCAAGGCATCAATCTCCATCTTCATCAACCGCTGCATCAACATCATCATCATCTCCATCCATCCCATCTAGATCTTGTTGTAATTCTTGCACTAGTTGTGGATTTATACAAGAACTATTCATAAATAATCGTTTCCATTACCATTTCCATGATGCTATTTGCCTCCATGCTTGAGTAGATCATTAGTTCTTGGGAGATGGAGAAACCCTAGTATATGATTGAGATGAAATAGATATTATTATGTTATACATCATTATATGTATGTGTTAATTGTCTTCATCTTGATGTTGGGAGTTGTGCACCTCCTTAATATTTGCCTCTTACGGGGACTTGATGAAGGGGATTACTTGTTGGTAGACAGAGAGATGGTAATACTTACTGTGAGTATAAAGTCATTGTCATCCTTTACGTCCTAACATGGGGAAGCAAGGAGACCTCATTAAGCCATGTACATGCCGCGGGAGAAATCCTTTAATAGCGGGGAAATACGATTGATGTTGTTTATCTGTCAGCTATGATTATGAAGGATGATGTGAGCAGTGGTTGCTTCCTAATCGTCCATATATGGAGCTCCTCCCACATACATGCCTATCATGAGTCTATTCGTTATAATAATATTGATCACATAGTATAAATTGCTAGCGGCGTATCCACCACTCCCCGAGGATGCATTTTTACCTATTGCAGTTTCAAGCTTTCATACACACGCGATTACTACTTTCTGCATTAAGTTTTACTTCACTTTACTTTATTGCTTCGCTGAACCAAAAATCCAAAAACAATTCAAATTTTCTTGCATCTTAGAATTATTCCTTAAGTACTTCGTTTAGTTTTAGTTAAAAGCATTTTATTCTTTTGCTTATTGCTCCCTATGGGATCGATATCTTTATTTTGAAAGTATCTACAAACGATCTGTGCACTTGTAGTCATCAGGGCCAACAACTTTCTCCGCACCCAGCTGCTCTAGCCAATTGTCGAAGGGCTCCAGCAGCTCTGAGAAGGGGAAGTTAGGTGCCAAAGAGTACACGAGAGGGAGGATGAGCTTGGCGGTGGCCGCTGCAACGCGCCCGCCGTCTGCCTACAGCACCTCATCCAACCTCGGTCGCAAGGCTTAAAGCTCCATCACCAGACGGTCGAAGAATGTAATAAGGGTCGAGAAATCTGTCCCGTCAACAACCGATGGTTACATGGCCAACATGTGCATTGGAACCAGGGCGACATGCGTGATCCTGGCCAGTGCACTATTGTCAGTGCGGTAGTGCGCCATGAGCTGATCCAACCCGCTGGCATAGTCGACCCACGCTGCCTAGGCATCATCTCGCGCCTTGCGGAGGCGCTTAATCTGGCAGTCCCGCCATATGGTGCACTCGTCGGAGTTCCTTGCGGACTCAAGCAGCTCATCAAGACGCTTCTGAAGAATTACCTCCCAAAATGCAGCTTGCTGCTGGGTGTCCAGGAACTGCTGGATCAATATCTCCAGCCGCTCCGCCACACTGATGAATGCAATGGTCTCGCGGCGCCTTATCTCTTGAAGTTAAGATGAGGACAACTCTTCCAAGGCTCGCAAGGGTTCTTTGCATTTGCGAATGTGGCTCTAAAGGGACTCCACGATAAAGAAGTGATCCACTTCGTGGTAGTTCCACCTTTCCATGGCGTGTGTTAGATCGCACTTGTCAAAGCGCTTTTGCTCCTCCAGACGCCCCTGCAGCGCCAGGACGGAAGTAGTGGCACCTTCTTGTAGGTCTCTCTTGCCCTTCAACACCTCGAGTAGGACGCGCTCAAGGTTACCCTTCACCTGGGTGGCTGAGCTTCCCTTCATGTGAAGACGAGCTTGCTAGCGGCCGATGTCCTGACGCAGCTCATCCAGCTCGCAGCACTGTTGAGCCTGGGCCTCCTCGGTCCTTTTCTGCATTTCCCTCGTGCGCAACGCGTGGAGAGAGAACTGGAGTTGCTGGGATTCTAGCATGGTGAGAGCATGGAGTGCCTCTTCAAAGACCGATGGGTCGAGGGACAACCCCGCTGGGGCGTGGGTGTACCGATGAGAAACAATGTCCAAACGGGAAAAACCATGTTATCCGTGATAGACACCTGTGGGAAATTGTTGTGGGCTCGGCTTGTCACCAAAGACCAACTCAGCGAACAGTAGGGAGAGAGGTTGACGTGGGCACCCATCCTGTAGCACCCTGGGTAAAACGCTACCAGAAAATTGCTCGATGTTTTGTTTGTGCATCATCATGACTGCATGCTCATGTCATCATGCCATATTGCGTTCGAGCATTGTGATGTAATTGTGCATATTGTTTGTGAAAAACAAATTTCTAAAAGCCTAGATTGTTTTCTAATTAGTCCCTTCTCTATTTCAAATCAAAACTCCGGTGTCTGGATATATCTGTTCGTCTAAAACTATTTATAAACGTCTTTTTAAAACAAAACAGATAAATAAAATATATAGTTTTCCCAAACCTAGGGGAGGTAGCCGTGAAGGAAATATGCCTATAGGCAATCATAGAGATGATTATATTTCTTATGTATCCATGAGTTATAGTAATGTTCCATGAATATCCTTATTAGGCAACTTGTATTGATTGACAATTATGTGAATTGTTTGTAAAACTCTATACTTGTATGGTTATCTAATAGTTGTCCCTAGTCGGAGTTCATGTGAGGACACACGTGAATATTAGACTAGCACATTGATATCTTGATGACTATGTTTCGGAAATCATAGACATGGAGATGTCAAACCAATGATGTGGACACATGTTATGAACATAGGGTTGGACTGACCCAACTTGAGACTGTCAATTAGACTTGCAGCTCTCTCTACACATCGTGTACGTTTTATCCTTAGACCTAGGATTGCCGCATGTACTTGAGATGTGGATCAACCTACTTTGGGGCTATCAGATGCTACTCCGTAACTGGGTAGTTATAAAGGTAGCTTTCAGGTTTGTCCTGAAGCATGCTGCAAGGCATGGTCGATCAAGATAGGATTTGCCCCTCTCTACTTGAGAGTGATATCTCTGGGCCCCTCGAGTGATCGGATCCAGAAATGCATGGCCGTGCTACATAAGGTTAAGAGTTAAACTAGTAAAGGGATTCCGAATCACAGTATTGAGAAAGGGAGGTTAGCTTGGAGCTAGACCAAATATCATGACACAATGGAAAAGACATGTACTAAACCTTGTGATGGTTCGTCTGATATGATCTTTGTATGCGTTTAGGAGTCGACACGTCTTGCTAGAAGCCGCTACCAACTATTGACAGAATAAGTGTAGTCGTGTCATGTCTATATGTATATGAACCTATAGGGTGACACACTTAAGGGGCAGGAAGCCTAATGAGGATTAGATCCGAATTAGACTAGGCTTAGGCTACTAATGGGCTGCTAATGTAGAAGACCACTAGGGATGCCTATATAATAGAGGGTGGCACGAGCTGACCAGGGTTAGACCATTCCACCCAGCCGCCACTCCTCATGCCTGGTTGCACGCTCGGACCTAGCGGTCCGGCATCTGACGCTTCCACACTGTACGTGTGGATACCTCGGAGGTGTTGCAGCTGTAGCACTTGGACGAGCCGTGCAATGGGGAGCTGCTCGTGGGACGAGGACGAGGAGGAGACGTATAACATCTACACTGCCTCGACGCGCTTCATCAAGTTCTGCAACTGCGCGTCTAGTGGTAATCCCGTGATCTATGACAACAGTAATCCTGGTTTACATGGTAGAATTTTTGATTTGCGCTAGTGTAGCCTACCTGTATCCCTTCAGTGGTATCAGACTGATGATGTTCAGTTATAGGTTCGGGATGTTTGCATATGGTGATATGCAGATTGATATGAATTATGTGATCGTTTGTATTGCGGTGGTTCAGGATTGATCTATGATCTTGGTTTCCGTGATCGTGATTCTAAGGTTGTCGAACGACTTACCTCTACCGATCGGTTTCCGCCATCGGGGTAGACAGTGACACATAAATCCTATTGAATCACGTGAAGATCAATATGATTGATCGAATCGGAACCTAGAACTAAAATCGATGTACCGTGATCAAAGGAGTTTGATCAAATCGGAACAATAGACTGTTTATGGTAAATTTGATTTGCCGATCAAAATCCTTAAATTCGATGTACCGCGAGGGGAGCTGCCCCTTCGAACACCATAGGGGGAGACCCCCTAGACCCCCCTTAATCGTAGCTCCTTTTGTATCTCGTTAAGGTAATTAGGTGTTGCGAGGTCACATGATCCGGTAGAATGCGATTCTATGCATAACTTGTTTTTTGCATGATGTATGTGATCAGTATGGCCTATATATGTATATGATGCATGTATGAAAATTTGCATGACTTGCGTGTCGTGAGTACGGCAACACGGATAGAGCCAAAGGTGTTGTCATTTATTGTAATGGCCTGCGTGCCAACTTGTGATGATCCCATACTATGTAAGTTTGATTACTAGTTGTTAGGAGTAATAGCTTGTATTAGTTCTTGGAGGACTCATCACTTGGAGGATGGCTCACATGGAACATGAAGATGGAGATCATCATGGTGGACAGGTTCTATGGAAATGGAGATCACCATGAGAAAATGGGCCATACTGTGTCACATCCATATTCCTCACCACGCAAACCTGACCCACCCTGCGACAAGCGCCCTGGTCCCACCCCATTCCTTCCCCGCTCGCGACCACCCCACCCCACATCCCACGCGTCTCTCTCGCCTAACCCGCAATCCCCTCGATCCAACCACCGACTCAGCCCTCCGCCCTCTCCTCTCATCCTTGGCCATCACCCTATCTCCCCCGAGCCGCAGAGCCCTCTGCCATCCTTACTACCCCGAGCCCGCCCCCCTCTCTTCTATTCATTTTGACCCCGCTTGCCCCTGTGCCTCTCTATCGCAGTCTCGACCTTCCTCGATGTCCTCGCCTCCACCTTATGCAGAAACTCCGTGCGGTTCCCCCATCTTCTCCGTCCCACGTCCCTCGCCGTGTGAGCCCCTCCTTTCTCCGCCAAGAATCCGTGGCCTCGCTAGAGCCGTCGTTGCTTCTTACCATCCCGCCAGGCCCCGTCCTGCGTTGTCCTGCAAGCGCAATTGCAGCCAGGCTTCCTCTGCCACTAGAACATGTCCGCCTGCCGTCTTGCGTTGTTTCACCGCCGACCTGCACCCTCTCTCTCCACCATCCGCTAGTCATGGTCGCTTATGTGGTTGTCGGTTCCCTGCCCCGTTGTGCGTCGCGTGTTGCCCTGCACCGGCTTCCACCTTTCACATACGTGACTAGGTAGCCTTCGTCCCTACCTCTATCTGCAACAAGTGTATAAGTCATGTGTCCTTCGTCCATGTACCTGGTGCCGCACCTGGTTTGCTTCCCCTTGCGGCTCTCCTTGGGATCATAAGTGTTTGGGTACAAAAGTGGTGTTTATGTGATGCCCGTGCAGTGCCAAACCAACAGCCATAGATATCTCCATCTTGGTTCAGTCGAGCATGCAACGAAGTTGTGCGCACGTACAAGATCATCCGCGTCGTCGCCTTTGTGATCAATTACTTCATATTTAGTCAAGATATTCGTTAGGGAAAACCCCAAGGATTTCTTCATGCACAAGATCTGCGACATGGAACCTAAGACCGCGACACACCATATTCTACTTCACGGACTTGAAGACCCCGAAGACGGAATCCAAAGACCCTGAGGCCCTATTCTGAAGCTGATCTTGGAGCCCGTAGACCGAAGCCAAACCCTCGGAACCCAAGATCGCTGAAGCCCATGTGTGACCCTTATCCGACCCCTATTTTTATAATATGGCATATAAGTTGGTGCATTTAAATTATTCATGTTTGCATCTCATCATGTGGTTTGGGGGTACTTTGTCGACTCACCTAATAATTAAATGTGGAGACCATATGCGGGATTTCTAGCTTATATTGGCTCCCTTTAAATTTGTGTAGCGAACTGATGGCATATTTTGCCTTGTTAAGACAACATTTAAATTGTAGGTACCTAAACAACATGAAACTTCTAATTAATCTTCGGGACCCCGGTTCCGCTTAATATTGCCGAGTCGCATCACATCTTTTCCATGTAATGCATCGTACATGCATCATGCCCAATATTTTGTCATAGTATTGAATAGTGCATCCAATGTTTCTTTTAGTGCTTTGCTTCTTCACAGATTAGGTCAATGAGTTGATGCGAGTGTCGACCCGATCTTCGATAAACCTTCAGCAATGTTTCCTAGGCGATAATTCTCCCCCTTTATAACTATTTTGCAGTTATATTCTTTACTTCCTCCTGTTGATCTATTTCTATATGTGTTGCGATGCTTTAGTTTCAGTACCACTTATATCCTTGTAGCCTATATTGCCTTGGACACATCCTATTACATGTTGTTCGGTAGACAGTTGAACTTGTGAGTCTTAGTTGCTTGCTCTGGTATTGCTTCGCGTCCTCATTGTTCCACTGATGTTGGGGGTTGGCATTTAATGGTGGATATGATCATGGATTTAATTACATCTTATTAATTAAATGTTGGGAGAAGATATAACTAATATAGAGGAACATGTGGGTAATAGTTGAGATTGGGTTATTATCCCGCCCCCATGTGTCCACCTAGGACCCAAGTTCTTGACACGTGTTTCGAGACTGAGCGAGCTAATTAACCACATGTGGTGTGTATGGGAACCCCTATCGGCTTAGTACCTGATTTCAAAGTACTGTTTTCGGGGCCACAAACTAGTCCGGGATTTATAAGTTACCTACTATACCTATGCCATGTATGCCATTTATGAGATGTTTATTACCTATTGCTCGATGAGTTTTTATTACCGTTGCGTAGGTGCGGCACTCTGTCATGGAAATATATTGTCTATGGCCTCTCACTACAAGAATTTGGACAGTACATGATGATCTGATATCGTTGTGGATCAGGGGAAGAACGTCATAGATCATCATCTGCAAAGAATTTTACAACAAAAAAAGGTCGTGAACCTCACGTTATAATCTGATCCGTGATGTTTTTTAGTCTAAAAATGTCACGACCGTCCATGAAGTTCCTTGAATTTAGTCGCGGCCAATGGGACTAGCCCGGCCCAGGACCAATAAGTCGTGATGTTTTTATTTTATCACATTACATGCCACGTGGCAAGCGGTACCGCGGGTGGCCATTAGCGATGTTAGCTGATGTCATACCGGAAGTTAGTGACATCATCATCGTCCCGACGTTTTTTTTTCGTCACGTCTTGATTCTGTTAACGCTGGTTTCTTATGTCATCATGACGTCTAAGACGTCGTTCCTAGCCGTGACGAATTTCATTTGTCGCAGCCTACCGCCGACAGGCCGACACGTGGTCAATTAAAATGATCAAACGTGGGTTACTAGAAGGGTAAACATGTACTAATCAGAGCGAGACACGTGGACTAATTAGAGCGACGCACGTAGAATAACTTTTGTTGATGTTACTATGGTGTCATGGCAGTTGGCCAGCCTCCGCGCGCCTCATTGACAACTACGCATGATGGAAATATTTTGTGAAGAAACAATCGCTATGTTTATGCTTACATAAATTTTAGTACACGTGTTTCACTTCACAGAAATGAATACCAGCTTCAAAGAAATTCACATAAAAGTTTTAACAGCATAATACTTTCGAACATCATAAATGTTTCTTGTCCAAATGTCTGACAAATTTCTACAGATTCACCACAAGATTCACACCACCAGTTCACTTACCAACTTGCCTCTTCTGGTTCCGACAGCTGAGCCAACACTTGTTGAATAATGCAGTTGCCTCTTCTTGTTTCTTCCTCGGGTCTTCTTATTTCTTCAGCATTTCTTGTTGGTCTTCCAAATACTTCAGCATATTTTTGTCGCCGGATTCATTCACCTTCGACAACTCATCAATGGTAGAGCGTAGTTCCATATTACCTACTCTCTAAGCCTCGAGTTGCACTTCTAGTTGAGACTTGGTTGGTTTTGAAGTACTTGCATGGATGGCCATGTTCTTTAGGAATGTTGGCTTTCTCTTGTCCCGTGACAACACAAAGTGCACAATATCGTTGGAAGGAAATGGTTCATCGTCTGTGCCATGTTCGGCACCATGTTGTCATCCATGACTGCCTACCAGTTTTAGGAATAAAAGAGAATATGAGAAACATAGAGGGCAGATTATAAACACATCGTATACACTTGAGGGAATAATAGGGAACTAAATTTTACGAAGATGGATAGTATTATGTAGAACCTACCATTACTTATTTCACATTTCCATTTGGAAGAAGAATAAGTTCATTGGAATGTTCCTCCATGTCGCACAAAACCTCGTAGCTGCGAGCACCAGTGGCATGATGGTACTTGACTAACTATCTTCTAGTGTTATTAGTTTAGACAGAGCCTACACGAACAGGGAGCATACAGTTAGTCATGCTTAAAAAATTCAAATAGGAGGGAAGTTGAGTAAACAATAAAATACCTGGTTCTTGGGGTTAGACCAAAAATTTATAAGCCTGCACCATTCCTCAGTGTTCATGTGTTCCACAGGAGATACCCTTGTAACTTCATTCTTTGGGAGGGGTCAAAAAACACTTTCTTCAGATGATGCCGTTGATTTCTTGCATGCCTCATGAACTGCTTGTTACAAGCAAACGACACATCTGGTAGAGAGGGGTCCATGATAAAATTTTGCTGAAATAAAACAAGGATAATCATCCTTTGCATAAAAAACATTGGACGAAAGGGACAGCTAAGTGCTACATAACATAGAGAAATTTTGCCGTAAAAGTCTACTCTAACATAAGGTATGTCCCAATTATCTTTCCAATGGGGGAAGATATGCATCTTAGTCCTAACTGTTACTACACACTTAGTGGCAAACTTGACAGCAATCAATGGTGACACTAGTCTAGTTCTTCCTACAGGAATGACAAGTGGAAGTTTTTGTTCTGTGGGCATCTTGTCAACCACAAACTAATGATCATCATGCATAATAGTTACTTTAGAATGATTATGGACAAATTCATCTACAAGAATATATTGGGTATTAGTTGGTGTTCTACAACGAAAAAAATGCAATACGTGTGAGAAAGCAATCGGTTTAACACATTACCTTCTCGACCTCAGTAAAAACAGTCAAAGAACCATCCATCACGACAAGAGTCTGACCCCTCACCTACTGTAGCCGAACACTTAGGTGCAAGGACACCTTGGAAAGGAGCCTGTGCATGGCTAGGCGGGGGTTGCTGCTGGCCTTGGGGAAGTGTCGGCGGACGGCGGGGGACCTGGCTGCTGGTCTTGTGGAGGTGCCCGTGGAATGCATGGACCTGGCTGCTGGATTTGGGGAGGTTCTGGCGGATGGCAGGGACCTATCTGTTGGCCTTGGGGAGGTGCCAGCGGAAGGCAGGGACCTGGCTGCTAGACATGGGGAGGTGTCGAAGAATAGCAGGGACTTGGCTGCTGGCCGTGGGGAGGTGCCTGCGGAATGCAAGGACCTGGCTGCTGGACTTGGGGCTGTGCTCGCGGATGGTAGGGACCTGGCCGCTTGCCTTGCGGAAGTGCCCACGAAAGGTAGGGACCTGGCTGCTGGACTTGGGGAGGTGTAGGCGGATGGCAGGGGCCTGGCTGCTAGCCTTCGGGAGGTGCCAGCGGAATTGAAGGACCTGGCCGTCTTGGGGAAGTTCCTGTGGAAGGCAAGGACCTGGCTGCTGGCCTTGGGGAGGTGTGCTCAACTGGGGGAGATCCATGAGATCCTTGAACAACTTGTTGCTTCCCCTTGGACGTGGTTTTTCTTAAAGTTTCTATGTCGGCACCTAGGCCTGCCAAGACGTGCTTTCGAGCAGTTGCTACACCAGTAGGAGCCAACTTTTTCCTGGCGGTAGATGTCTTCTTGCATTTCATATTTTTAGGCTACAAATTTCATATGTAGCGGTTCATTCAACAGATATATGGATAAATTTGTTTGCAAAAAAATCAACACAAGATGAGTATGGGGTCGATCTGTAGCTCATCCTCTTCACTGTCATTATCTGATATTGTTCAGTGGAATCTTCCTCCTCTTTAGGATCATAGTCAGAACAAGATCCTTCATTTTTCCTCTTTTAAGTAGAGAATATAGTTGGCAATGTGAAAATACTTGCACATGGCCTAATACCCAATTGTTTCAACCCCTCATTGTTTCTGTAAGGTTCCCAACATTTAATAAGGTAGAGATCCCTGTGTTTACAATGCTAGTCCCTGGATCAATAGCTAGCATCCACAGTTAAGATGTAATATCAAGAAACAAAGGTCATAATACAACTTTATAACCAGGAATAACATAATTTTATTACATCTTACATAGCTCATTTGGATATTACATTACATTGCAGCAGAATATCTATAAGCATGGGGTCCTTCATCTTCAAAGTGCCACAGGCAGACATGTTGGTTGTAGACTTTGTAATCCTAATCAACACACTTCACTAAATCAATCAAACCTGCAACATAACAAGTTACAGCCACAAGGGTCAATACATTTGAATTGTATTGGCAAGTGATACTATGGTAGTATAGTGGAGTCTATCATCTATATGCATTTGGCTAAGTGGAGCTTAGGCTTGCTTTGCTCAAAATAGATTTTCCATGTCATTTGAAATCACTAAGTTTTTTCTTGACAAAATAATCTTTCCCAAGGCATCTCCCAATCAAAGATTGAAGATCCTTTAACCCTTGTTCAACCACAAGTTTTTAACTTAGAAATTTGGATGATGAGATTCTTGATAGCTTCCATGTCTTGATGCTCAAATTGTCCTTTACCAGGGACATGGCTAAGTACTTAGATTTTACACTCTGTAGAGGTGGTGCACTTTCCCCACAAGACTTGGTTTCCCAAGACAAGATCTTTTAGAAGCCTTCCCCTAGACCAAAATGGACGCGCTCCAACCTATCAAACCCTACAACCAACTGTCCATATGGCTAAGTTCTTGCAACCTATATGATCCAGGCAGAGCCCATAATGCCAATTTCACTTGAAGCTTCTCAACAGTTGACATCTCAAATATCTTTGTTCCTGGGTGGCCATCCACAAGTGAGATACACAAGGTAAACCATAAACATGGGCCTTGTGAACCACTCAACACAAACCTTTCCTTCCATTCCACCCAGGTGATTCATTCACTTAGTTGTTTTATTAAACAAAACAGAAGTCCTCAGACTTAGAAATTTTCCATAGTGTGAATATATATTCCACCCTTGTTTTCTATTAGCTAAGCTAAGCATGATAGTAGTAGGAATCTTAACTTAGGAAATTTTATTAAGGTTTCATCTACTAGGTTTTCCCATAGCATGGTTTATACTTAGCAAAAATTCCATGCAAGTTTTACTTAGAAAAATCACTAATGCATAGTGAAAGTAATGGGACAAAATTATGAAGCATCACTTGCCTTTTTGGTAGAGTATAAGTTCACTCCGTGTCCTTGCTACAATCACACTCTTCAAGTCACTACAATTCAATCAAGAAAGGCACAATTTCAATCTACCAATCAAACAAAACATCACATAAAATAATAAACAAAACAATACATGCAAGCATGCAAAAAGGGTTGTTTTATTTGTAAAAGTGGTTTCTAATGGGTCATAAACATTTGAAAACACCTAATGGTCATTTTGTAAAGTGGCAAAGTCATTTGCAAAAGGTTTCACTTCATAAACCATTTTCAAAACATGGTATTATTTTATGTGGTGTAGAAATGTTTTTACTAAGGCATTAATCTATAGGGTTCACAAAATATGTTTTCAAACCATAAAGTGTTTAGGGTCAGAGAGTTTGAAACAAAACATTCCCCAAAGGTTTTCTTCCAAAACCATTTTTAATAAATAAACCACATTTTTATTTGACTAGAATTGGTTTTAAATCAAAGAATCATTATTTTTCTTCACCAAATATACTTTTGAAACCACAAAGTGATTCCTAGGGTCAGTAGGTTCAAAACACACCATCTGCAAAATATTTTATCCCCAAAATCATTTTTGAATAATTTTTATAACCTAAACAAGCATACACAAGTTTCTGCAAAAACACACAATTTAACATAAACTTTTTACTAAACAAATTGCATGGTTGGCTAGGGCTTGTTCCACTGATTCCATTGATATAAAGTTTGCAAAATTTGGACGTGTAGAACTAAAGTTATGGATTTTTCAAATTTGAAAACAAATCTGATTCTAATTCTGTTTTAAATCAAAAGCTGGCCACGTGGAACGTTTCTATTGGTCCATACCGTTTCGGTTGGATCGATCTCTCTGGTGCATTGGATTTTAAACAGATCGTGCGGCGCAGAGCAATTCGTACCCTTTCGATCAGTGGATCTATTGTGGCGCTTGGATCTACATCCTACGGTGCACAGCACGTTAGCCATCGAGTGGCGGCGCTGGCGGCGGAAGGTTGCGGCGTGCGCTCAGACGATGACGGTGCCGGCGATACAGGAAGCTAGAGGAACAGAGGGGTAGCTCACCAGAATCACCGAAGCTTGCTGATGCTCAACGTGGTTGTCGCAGGGCAGGGGGTGCACATACGGGTCGACAATCTCTCGCCGGAGTTGCTCCTGGCGTCGGGTGCGCTCAGGCGTCGCTGGGGATGTTGCTATAGAGCACGGGAGAGGGAACAAAGGTTGCGGTTAGCTTCGTATGCGAGTCACTGACAAGCGAGCATCAACGAGAGGAAAGGGGGTGGTCAGATTCTACCTGGAGGTCTCGCCGGAGTAGCAAACATACGGTGGCGGCGCTTGGAGTCGTCGTTGTCGATGCTCACAGGCGCGCGCGAGCGAGCTGGCGCTACGGGCAGGTGCGCCTGGGTCTGGGGAACTTGCCCGTGTGCTCGGGAAGGTAAGGGGCGGCAGGGTCTGGCCAGAATCGGCAGGGAGAGTCGTCGGAGACAGAGGTGCTCGGAGAGGAATTAGGGAGGCCTGGGGGCGTGCTAAGATGGGGCGAAAGAGGGAAAAGAGAGAGGAGGTGCTGGCGTTTATCACTGAATGGTCACGGCGAGGGATTAACGCAACATTAAGGCGTAATCAAGCGAGTGTTTAACGGCAGGAACGGCAGCGGTGTCAGGGGGAAGAACAGGTCGCGGGTGGGAACGCGAACTGGTATGTGGGGCCATCTGGCAGCGAGGGAGAGAGAAAGAGTGTGGGGTCCACCTGTCTGCGTCGTTGCGGGTTTAAAACTGGGTGCGAATTGTTTTTCTTCGGGAGAGAGAGGAGCTGGGCTGCTGGGCTTAGTGGGCCAGGTAGGGTTGAGCCGTCCTTGCTCTATTTTTTTTTCTGTTCTGAATCTTTTTCTTTTTCCATTTCTTTTTCTGTTTTGAAAATCAATCAACCAATTCAAACATTCAAATCAATCAAATTTCTACCACACTTTGTATTGAATTTTAGTTCTGTTTAACAACACAAAACTAAAGTCCAAAAATAAAATAAAAAAAATTATTCTTTTTAGGATCTATTTAATAATTAAATAAAATAGACCTTAGTTATTAATTCAAATAGGATTTCTTTATTTAAAATCTCCATTTTGAAAGCTAAATAATATCAAAAACAATTCAGTAAGTTGTATTTGAAAATATAAAATAATTTAACAAGTTTTGGTGTTTAATTAAAATGGGAAAAACCTTTACTTTAATAAAATTGGTTTATTAATAAACTCTCATTATTTTATTTAAATAAACCTTTGCTCTTTTAATCAAAACAAAATATTTTATTTCAAAAGCTTGGCCAAGGTTTAATTTGGCTCTATAAAAATAGTATTTATTTATATTTCTACATTTTCATTTGAAAACCAAATCTTTTTATTAAAAGATCCAAAATAATAATTCCAAATATTTTTAACTTTATTGTTTATTTATCTTTTTAAATCCTTTTAAGATTTTATTTGATCAAATAGGTTTGAAGGTTTCCAATTGGAATCAAAAAGTTTCTTCTCACCCTGAAAATCAACAAAGTTTTATTTTATTCATTTATTTTTCACATAACAAGATTTGGAAAATCTTGGGATGTGACAGGCTACCACCCTTAAAATAAATCTTGTCCCGAGATTTGGGAAGGTTAGGGTTACAAATTTTCTCAAAGCATCTAGGGTACTACCACCCTTAAAAATTTTCCAACTAAATTACATATTGGCCTTCTTGGGATCCTGGGGAAACTTCTGTGGGCAAACATCTGCATAGTGTCCTTTGTTTTCACACTTGAAACATGTGACAAGGCTGAGATCCTTCATAGTCTGGTTTATCTTGTGCTTCATCTTTTCTGGACAGTGGTTTGCATAGTGGCCTAGCTCCTTGCATTTGAAACACATCACTTGGCTGATATCTTTCTTTTTCTTTGGTATCATTGCCTCTTGTTTGTTTCTTTGGTTCTTCTTCTTTTATGGGAATTCATTGGCATAGTGTCCCATCTCTTTGCAATTGTAACATTGTACCTGTCTTTTGTCCTTCTTCTTCTTTTTGGATCTCTCCAAAGCTAGGAGTTCTTCTAGTTCATGTTCTTCATACCTCACCTCAGAGGTGGGAAATCTTTCTCTCTTCTTGGGGCATTGGTCTTCATGCTCCTTGGATGTATGATCCTTGTCTCCACAAATATTGCAAACTTGGGTTCCCTCTAGAATAGCATTTTTGTCATCCTTGTTGACATTAGCTCTTTGGGAAAAGTTTTCTCCCATGTTGATCATTTGAGTAACCAATCCTTGCAACAATTGGGATTGAACTTTCAAAATCCTTTGTATGGCTGGGTCTAGTCCATTGTTGTTGGCTAAAAGCTGAGTTGTCTCTTGGCTCAACTGGTTTTGGGTTGCTATAAGTTCTCTCATGTTGTCCTCTTGGTTTAGGTTGTCATCATTAACCTTGATGTTGGAGTCTCTTGGAGTAGTCATCTGTTTGGGTTGAATTGAGATTAGAATAGGCAAGATATTTCTAAGGAAATAATTCTAATCACACACATCACAATTCACACAAGCATTGTGCAAGCAATCACAAACAAACATTCCACTCAAAAACAAGTTTCCAAGCATATTCTTAGCAACCAAAAATATTTTTGTTACACCAGATAAGTTGGTGGGTTTGACTTAAACTAAATATGGTGGTCCATCTATATGGTTCACTTGTGATCTTTCTATCCTTCTTGGTTGATTCTTCTTGCATGAGATCATAGTTTCCTTAGGAAAAATTCTTGGTCACAAAACTTCAAAGGTGAGGATGGCTCCTTGTATGTTGTGTTTCCTTAGACTCCAAATCCTTCAGCAAGATTTCTTGTCTCACTTGTCCTTAGTGATATCTAAGGTTGAAGTCCTTGGTGAAAAATGCTGAAGATGTTGAAGTCATTAGTGTTGAAGATGTTGAAGTCATTAGAGTTGAAAAAGTCCTTTGAACATGGTGAAGTCTTTGGTCATGGGGTAGGTTTTTCCATCAAGTTGAAATAGATGAGATGTAGAATCAAAACCAAAATGGTTGAGGAAAGAGTTTACAAGATTGTTTGCAAATAAGTTTTGGAACAAATACAACTCCTATTTTTCTAAGGGGTTTGTCCAATCCTAGGTTACAAATCCTACAGGCAACACAATGCTCTGATACCATGTGTAAGGTTCCCAACCTTTAATAAGGTAGAGATCCCTGTGTTTACAATGCTAGTCCTAGGATCAATAGCTAGCATCCACAGTTAAGATGTAATATCAAGAAACAAAGGTCATAATACAACTTTATAACCAGGAATAACATAATTTTATTACGTCTTACATAGCTCATTTGGCTATTACATTACATTGCAGCAGAATATCTATAAGAATGGGGTCCTTCATCTTCAAAGTGCCACAGGCAGACATGTTGGTTGTAGACTTTGTAATCCTAATCAACACACATCACTAAATCAATCAAACCTGCAACATAACAAGTTACAGCCACAAGGGTCAATACATTTGAATTGTATTGGCAAGTGATACTATGGTAGTATAGTGGAGTCTATCATCTATATGCATTTGGCTAAGTGGAGCTTAGGCTTGCTTTGCTCAAAATAGATTTTCCATGTCATTTGAAATCACTAAGTTTTTGCTTGACAAAATAATCTTTCCCAAGGCATCTCCCAATCAAAGATTGAAGATCCTTTAACCCTTGTTCAACCACTAGTTTTTAACTTAGAAATTTGGATGATGATATTCTTGATAGGTTCCATGTCTTGATGCTCAAATTGTCCTTTACCAGGGACATGGCTAAGTACTTAGATTTTACACTCTGCAGAGGTGGTGCACTTTCCCCACAAGACTTGGTTTCCCAAGACAAGATCTTTCAGAAGCCTTCCCTTAGAACAAAATGGACGCGCTCCAACCTATCAAACCCTACCACCAACTGTCCATATGGCTAAGTTCTTGCAACCTATATGATCCAGGCAGAGCCCATAATGCCAAGTGGTTGCACTTGAAGCTTCTCAACATTTGACATCTCAAATCTCTTTGTTCCTGGGTGGCCATCCACAAGTGAGATACACAAGGTAAACCATAAACATGGGCCTTGTGAACCACTCAACACAAACCTTCCCTTCCATTCCACCTAGGTGATTCATTCTCTTAGTTGTTTTATTAAACAAAACACAAGTCCTCAAACTTAGAAATTTTCCATAGTGTGAATATATATTCCACCCTTGTTTTATATTAGCTAAGCTAAGCATGATAGTAGTAGGAATCTTAACTTAGGAAATTTTACTAAGGTTTCATCTACTAGGTTTTCCCATAGCATGGTTTATACTTAGCAAAAATTCCATGCAAGTTTTACTTAGAAAAATCACTAATGCATAGTGATAGTAATAGGACAAAAGTATGAAGCATCACTTGCCTTTTTGGTAGAGTATAAGTTCACTCCTTGTCCTTGCTACAATCACACTCTTCAAGTCACTACAATTCAATCAAGCAAGGCACAATTTCAATCCACCAATCAAACAAAACATCACATAAAATAATAAACAAAACAATACATGCAAGCATGCAAAAATGGTTGTTTTATTTGTAAAAGTGGTTTCTAATGGGTCATAAACATTTGAAAACACCTAATGGTCATTTTGTAAATTGGCAAAGTCATTTGCAAAAGGTTTCACTTCATAAACCATTTTCAAAACATGGTATCATTTTATGTGGTGTAGAAATGTTTTTACTAAGGCATTAATATATAGGGTTCACAAAATATGTTTTCAAACCATAAAACTTTGTGTTTAGGGTCAGAGAGTTTGAAACAAAGCATTTTTTATTTCCCAAATGTTTTCTTCCAAAACCATTTTTTATAAATAAACCACATTTTTATTTGACTAGAATTGGTTTTAAATCAAAGAATCATTATTTTTCTTCACCAAATATATTTTTGAAACCACAAAGTGATTCCTAGGGTCAGTAGGTTCAAAACACACCATTTTCAAAAGATTTTATCCCCAAAATCATTTTTGAATATTTTTTATAACCTAAACAAGCATACACAAGTTTCTGCAAAAACACACAATTTAACAGAAACTTTTTACTAAACAAATTTCATGGTTGGCTAGGGATTGTTCCACTGATTCCATTGATATAAAGTTTGCAAAATTTGGACGTGTAGAACTAAAGTTATGGATTTTTCAAATTTGCAAACAAATCTGATTCTAATTCTGTTTTAAATCAAAAGCTGGCCACGTGGAACGTTTCTATTGGTCCATACCGTTTCGGTTGGATCGATTTCTCTGGTGCGTTGGATTTTAAACAGATCGTGCAGCGCAGAGCTATTCGTACCCTTTCGATCAGTGAATCTATCGTGGCGCTTGGATCTACATCCTACGGTGCACAACACGTTAGCCATCGAGTGGCGGTGCTGGCGGCGGCAGGTGGCGGCGTGCGCTCAGACGATGACGGTGCCGGCGATACAGGAAGCTAGAGGAATAGAGGGGTAGCTCACCAGAATCGCCGAAGCTTGCTGATGCTCAACGTGGTTGTCGCAGGGCAGGGGGCGCACAAACGGGTCGGCAATCTCTCGCCGGAGTTGCTCCTGGCGTCGGGTGCGCTCAGGCGTCGTTGGGGATGTTGCTACAGAGCACGGGAGAGGTAACAGAGGTTGCGGTTAGCTTCGTACGCGAGTCACTGACAAGCGAGCATCAGCGAGAGGAAAGGAGGTGGTCAGATTCTACCTGCAGGTCTTGCCGGAGTAGCAAACAGACGGTGGCGGCGTTTGGAGTCGTCGCTGTCGAGGCTCAGAGGCGCGCGCGAGCGAGCTGGCGCTACAGAGAGGTGCGCCTGGGTCTGGGGAACTTGCCCGTGTGCTCGGGAAGGTAAGGGGCGACAGGGTCTGGCCGGAATCGGCAGGGAGAGTCGTCGGAGACAGAGGTGCTCGGAGAGGAATTAGGGTGGCCTGGGGCGTGCTAAGATGGGGCGACAGAGGGAAAAGAGAGAGGAGGTGCTGCCGTTTATCACTGCGTGGTCACGACGAGGGATTAAAGCGACATTAAGGCGTAATCAAGCGAGCGTTTAACGGCAGGAACGACAGCGGTGTCTGGGGAAAGAACAGGTCACGGGTGGGAACGACGAACTGGTATGTGGGGCCATCTGGCAGTGAGGGAGAGAGAAGGAGTGCGGGTTCCACCTGTCTGCGTCATTTCGGGTTTAAAACTGGGTGCGAATTGTTTTTCTTCGGGAGAGAGAGGAGCTGGGCTGCTGGGCTTAGTGGGCCAGGTTGGGTTGAGCCGTCCTTGCTCTATTTTTTTTTCTGTTCTGAATCTTTTTCTTTTTCCATTTCTTTTTCTGTTTTGAAAATCAATCAACCAATTCAAACAATCAAATCAATCAAATTTCTACCACACTTTGTATTGAATTTTAGTTCTGTTTAACAACACAAAACTAAAGTTCAAAAATAAAATAATTTTTTTTAATTCTTTTTAGGATCTATTTAATAATTAAATAAAATAGACCTTAGTTATTAATTCAAATAGGATTTGTTTTATTTAAAATCTCCATTTTGAAAGCTAAATAATATCAAAAACAATTCAGTAAGTTTTATTTGAAAATATAAAATACTTGGAAAACTTGTTTAAAATAATTTAACAAGTTTTGGTGTTTAATTAAAATGGGAAAAACCTTTACTTTAATAAAATTGGTTTATTAATAAACTCTCATTATTTTATTTAAATAAACCTTTGCTCTTTTAATCAAAACAAAATATTTTATTTCAAAAGCTTGGCCAAGGTTTAATTTGGCTCTATAAAAATAGTCTTTATTTATATTTCTACCTTTTCATTTGAAAACCAAATCTTTTTATTAAAAGATCCAAAATAATAATTCCAAATATTTTTAACTTTATTGTTTATTTATCTTTTTAAATCCTTTTAAGATTTTATTTGATTAAATATGTTTGAAGGTTTCCAATGGGAATCAAAAAGTTTCTTCTCACCCTGAAAATCAACAAAATTTTATTTTATTCATTTATTTTTCACATAACAAGATTTCGAAAATCTTGGGATGTGACAGTTTCCTATGATGTTTTTCAGTTGACCTTTTTCCATGGAATGCATTTGAGGTTCAAAAATTACTAAATAAATATAAGTAAGCTAGAAATTGAACACGAAATTAAACAAAATATATCGTGTGGTTTAGGTGTCCTAGAGTAAACATGAGCAGGATAATTAAAAGCCTCTCAAACAAGAAATTTCACAGGCAAAAAAATTATTGCCTCAAATAGGAAAAAACACATGAGAATCGAGCAGGATTAAAAGAGCAGAAAAGCAAAGGTGATTTTTTCCTTTCTTGCAGGCAGTAGGGACCTTTTATTTTTGCGCTTCTTGCCGGGAACCTTGGTGGCAGACCTTGTCGGTGAGGTGGACGACGATATGGAGTGCCTTGACGGCATGGTGAGAGACGAATTGGCAGACCTTGATGGCAAGGTGTACGGCGAGCAGATAGACATTGTTGCTGAGGTGACGGCGATGTAGAAGACCATCACGCCTAGGTTCATGGAGAGAGTGAAGAACTTGTTGGTGAGTTGGCAGACCTCGCCAGTGAGGCTGACGACGAGATGGCGGTCCTCCATGGTGAGGCAACATATCTGTGAGCTTGATGGCGTGGAGGGAAACCTGAAATGTGAGAACGGGCTAGGGCGACGACTAGATGACTACTCGCCGGACGGATGGCGACAAGGGTTGGAGGCTGTGACGGTCGGCAGTTGCAGGGGTGGATGGGTGGGGTGGGTGTGTTGGTGGTGGGGTGGGGGTGGGGGGATTGGATCTATCTCCTCTTTGTGAGGGGATAAAGGAGGGTTTTTCATATATTACATACATACCCTCTACGCGAATGCTTGGGTTGCCCTGTGCAGGAGGGTTGAACGATAATATCAGTGTGCAAAAGTTTCATTTCGCTCTATGGCGTGATAATTTGCATGCCCAGCCACGAGAATTCGGTCTATGGAACGAGGGGAGGAACGAACCCCAAATTTTTTGGCCGGTGGATGCATGATGTGTGGCTGAAATAAATTCTGAGGTCGGTTTCGAAATCCAGTCGATACCATGACAGTTAGGGTTCCTGGCTATGTGTCGGGTCTTGCTAATCTCTTGTTGAAATCTCTAAAGAAATGCCATGTTTTGTACATGGAAATGATTTTTTGTAAAAATCCTGAGATAGCTACGAGGTAGCTCCAGGATAAATTTGGGCCCCCTCCATCTAGACCGGCAAAAACTTGTTTATATCGTGGGGGTTGCGCCAAGAGGTTCTAGCTGAAGCCAATTGGTGATTTGGAAACTAAATTCTCTCTAGTACTTATAAAAATGGGGTGATGCATTTTCGCATCACATCCTCGGTGGATGCTTCACAAAATAAGCCCTTTTCTCCACCGGAAAAATGGAAAATGGATGTTCTATGCAGAGAATGTGAAAAATTCATGAAGCAACATTGTTTTCCATCACAGGATACACGCATGTGCGGAATAAGGGCGTATTAAAGCAAACAATGCCATGGTTGTGGTCATCACCTAACTCATTTGCCTTGAATGTCATGAATCCTCGAAGGCGGTAGGTGATTTCTGTGAACACTTTTTTAGAATAATAACCATGTGCCATGTTTGTTATTTATGCATGCAACTAGCCAACATAAAATGGCAATGTGTGAAGGTTTCACATTTTTTGAATTTTTTTGAATTTCTGAGGCCGGTTTTAAAATTCAGACGATACGGTGGTAGTTAGGGTTCCTAGCTATGTGCAGAGTATTGCTAATCTATTGTTGGATCTCTAAATAAATGCCATGTTTTGTACATGGAAATAATTTTTGGGAAAATTCCCACGATAGCTATGAGTTAGATCCAGGCTAAATTTGGCCCCCCTCCAACTGGTATGACAGAAACTTGTTTATATCGTAGGGATTACGCCAAGAGGTTCTAGCTGAAGCAAATTGGTTATTTGGCAACTAAATGCTCTCTAGTATTTATTAAAAATGGGGTGATGCATTTTCACATCACATCCTTGGTGGATGCTTCACAAAATATGCCATTTTCGTCACGGGAAAATGGAAAATGGATTTTCCATGCAGAGAATGTGAAAACTTCATGAAGAAATATTGTTTGCCATCAAAATATACACGAATGTGCGGAATATGGGTGCATTAAAGCAAACTGTGTCATGGTTGTGGTCATGCCCTTGCTCATTTGCCTTGAAAGCCAAGAATCCTCGAAGGCGGTAGGTGATTTATGTGACCACTTTTTTAGAATAATCCCCATATGCCATGTTTGTTTTTTGCATGCAACTAGGCAACATAAAATGGTAATATGCGAAGGTTTGACATTTTTTGGCATTTTTTTGAAGTTCTGAGGTCGGTTATGAAATTCGGCCGATATTGCGAGAGTTAGGGTACCTAGCTATGTGCTGTATCTTTCTAATCTTTTGTTGATATCTCTGAAGAAATTCCATGTTTTGTACATGGAAATGAGTTTTTGGAAAATTTCCGAGATAGCTACAATGTAGCTCCAGGCTAAATTTGGGCCCCCTCCAGCTAGACCGGCAGAAATTTGTTTATATCACGGGGGTTGCGCCAAGAGGTTATATCTAAAGACAATTGGTGATTTGACAACTATATTCTCTCTAGTATTTACTAAAAATGTTCTGATGCATTTTCAAATCACATCCTTGGTGGATGCTTCACAAAATAGGACCTTTTCAGCACCGGGAAAATGGAAAATCGGTTTTCCATGCAGAGAATGTGAAAACTTCATCAAGCAACATTATTTTCCATCATAGTATACACGCATGTGCAGAATATGGGCGCATTAAATAAAACTAGGCCAAGGTTGTGGTCATGATGTAGCTCATTTGTCTTGAAAGCCATGAATCCTCAAAGGCGGTAGGTGATTTCTGTGAACACCTTTTTAGAATAATCCCCATATGCTATTTTTTTTATTTTTACATGCAACTAGGCAACATAAAATGGCAATGTATGAAGGTTTCATATTTTTTGAATTGTTTAATTTCTAAGGCCGGTTTCGAAATTCGGCCGATGCCACGACAGTTAGGGTTTCTGTCTATGTGCCTAGTCTTACTAATCTCTTGTTAGATCTCTCATGAAATGACATGTTTTGTATATGGAAATGATTTTTGTAAAATTCCTGAGATAGCTACGAGGTAGCTCTAGGCGAAATTTGGCCCTGCTCTAGCTAGACCGATAGAAACTTGTTTATATTTTTGGGATTGCACCGAGAGGTTCTAGATGAAGCCAATTGGTGATTTGGATTTCTCTCTAGTATTTGTTAAAAATGGGGTGAAGCATTTCACATCACATCCTTGCTGGATGCTTCACAAAATAAGCCCTTTTTGGCTCTAGGAAAATGGAAAATGTATTTTCCGTGCAAAGAATGTGAAAACTACATGAAGCAACATTGTTTGCCATCACAAGATACACGCATGTGTGGAATATGGGCGCATTAAAGCAACCTATGCCATGGTTGTTGTCATGACCTAGCTAATTTTCATTGAAAGCATGAATCCTCAAAGGTGGTACATGATTTCTGTGAACACTTCTTTATAATAATCCCCTATGCCATGTTTGTTATTTTTTCATGCAACTAGGCAACTTAAAATGGCAATGTGCGAAGGTTTCACATTTTTTGAATTATTTTGAATTTCTGAGGCCGGTTTCAAAATTCGGCTGATACCGCTGACCATTGGACTAAAATCTGATCCTGCCTGGGACCGACTCTGAAAGAACAGTTCATGATCCCTAGTGTTTTGTGTATTAGATAACAATACCAAGGATTATTTAATGTGTGTTGAAGTGCTACAGATCTTATCAGTGAAAAGGATCCTCAAAGTGATTTGGTGGGGGGGGGACGGATAATCCGCCCCTATAAGGGGCCGGATAGGCCCCTCATCCCCAATATCAAAAGGGTGCAACCCAGTATATGGGGGGCGAAATATCTCCCGGATTTTTCGTCCAGGGCCAGAGTTTTCGCCCAGGCCAGATAATCCGCCCCTCAAGGGGGCCAGATAGTCCGCCCCCTGGATTTTTGCAAAGGTTGCCTCGGCGTGACGCACTGTGTGGGGGGCGGAATTTCCCCCGCACATTTCGTCTCCGGGGCAGATTTTTACCCAGGGGCAGATAGTTTGCCCCTTGAGGGGGACGGATAATCTGCCCCCGCAAGGGTTTCCACCAAGTCAAGCTCGGCGTAATCCACTGTGTGGGGGCGGATTTTCTGGCAGACTTTCCGTCCAAGGGTCGGATTTTCCCCCAGGGATGATAGTCCGCCCCGTGGATTTTTGCAAAGGTTGCCTCGGCGTGACCCAGTGTGTGGGGGACAGAATTTGCCCTGGACATTCCATCTCCGAGGCGTATTTTTACCCATGGGCGAATAGTTTTCCCCTTGAGGGGGGCAGATAATCCGCCCCCACAAGGATTTCCACCAAGTCAAGCTCGGCGTAACCCACTGTGTGGGGGCGGATTTTCCGGCGGACTTTCCGTCCAAGGGTCGGATTTTTCCCCTAGGGAGGATAGTCTGCCCCTAGTGGGCCGGATAATCCGCCCCCAAACTTCTCCAACGGACAGTTCTGGGCAGGGGTATTTAAACCCATCATCCGCTTCCTGCCAGAACTCTTGGTTCATTCGAAAAAGACAAGATCTTCTCCTCAAGTTCCATCCAAGAGATCTCCACCATCATCCACCCAAAGGCCCCGTTCTTTCGGGAATCTAAGGAGGAGGGCTTGATCTTCATCAACTGCAATCAAGCGCTTCATCTCCTCACCATTCATTTGGAGAATCTTCGATCTAGTATTTCTTGCAAATATCTAGATCCTTGTGTTGATTATATTGATAATCCTTTTCTTGTGACATATTATTGTCATTACGGGAGCCTCCATTATGGTTGTGGATGTGTGCCCTGCTAGAGTTGTAAAGGCACCGGTTCACGCCTCTAAGGTTACCAATAGTGTAGAAGGTGGCTCAGTCCTTCGTGGCGAGATCCATCGGAGAATACGGTGAGGCCTATTGTGGCGTGGTGGTCTTAGAATCGCCCACCCCTCCAACGCAGGTGTAGTTCCCTTAACAAGGAATGAACTGCGGTAAAACAAATACCTTTGTCTCCGCGTGCTCCACTACGGTTTCCTCGCTCCTCGCTTTTCGTGCTTAGTAGATAGGGTTGCATATAGGAAAATTCTCGTAGTTGCATATCTAGAGAATTTACTTTGTGTCAAGCCTAAAATTGAAAAAGAACTAAAAAATTGAGTAGCACCTATTCACCCCCCCTCTAGGTGCCCATACGATCTATTTTAGACTTGTCATGGTGCTTCTTGCTTAACCCTCCCTAGTCCCCACCACTCTGCTATCCCTGCAACCACAAAATCCGGGACCAAATCCGGATGCTCCAATGCAGCAAATCCCCTTCCCTTCCTGGCAACAACAATATCCTCTCCCTTCTGTAGCGACGATGACGGAGGCGGTGGCTACAAGCTCAAGGGTAAGTTCCCCTCCACCTATCTTAATGCATCTCGTCCATGTTCCACGGCTATGCATCTTTGCTCGATCTAGGTCACCGCATCGACAATGTTGCCTAGCTTTACGTCAACGGCGATTCGTCTAGGTCCCCGAAAAACACTCAATCTAGGTCTATCCATCGCGTACAGCATCAAGTGCTCCCACCTTGCCTTGTTTTAGTGACTTGATCCTTGTTCATCTAATTTAATATTTGTATTTACTTGCAGATACTTGTAGTAATCCTCAATTTTCTTAATGAATTTCAGATGGGCTACTCGTCGTTGAATGCCACAAATTTGGCAGCCATTGCGCAAAACCTTGTTGTGACGGTGCCGAGAAATTTATCCCTCTCGCAAAACATCATAAAATGTGAGGATTGCAATCTCTGCCACATGAAGGCTAGTGGCATACATGAGAAGGTTCTGAAATTGCTTCTACCGGCACTAACATAGTAGTGAAACCTACTGTATAGCATGAAAACAAAACATTCTAATTAGTGCAATGTCTATTTTAGGCTAAAGAGAAAGTCTACAATGTTCCATATGATGAGGAGGTGAAGCAACCTGCAGCCAAGAAAGTTTAGAAACCGAAGGACCTTAATTTTACAATCATTCTTATGACGCTATATATTACTTTCTAATATTTTTTGTAAGGTCCCTCGATGAAGGGCAGCGAGGACTTCGACAATTACTGCATGTCTGGAAACGATATGGAATTGACATTAAACCAAGCTGTGTATCTCAGAGCTGTTTCACAACACCAGGCACCTATACCACTCTATGTGTGCAAGATGAAAAATTCAAATGTCATCCCTGGAAGGCCAAGATGGTATTGTTTTGATATTTTAATTTTTGAATCTACTTATGCACATTGAACTATAGTAAGCAAAATAACTTTATTCTCCACCTCCAGTACTTTTTAGCTAGGTATAAAAATGTCTACCTCGACCAATATCTGCCTCTAGAGATCCCTGTCATAATCGCAGATCATGTAGGTCGTGAGCATGTTCACTTAATCAAAGGAACGAATGATGTTGCCTAGATGACAACCAATTGGTCAAACGTGGTCGAGCCTACTCAAATCAAAAAAGGGGATATGTTCATCTTCACCTTGTTTGATGAGACCATATATGGATTCATGTGTTATATTAGTCGCTTGAAATGAAGGCACATAGTACTCGTTGTGTGTTGGTTGGATGTGTTATCAGTGAACTTGTAGTCAGTTTGGAACTATATGTGAACCTGGTAGTTGTTGGGTGATACGTTGAAAACATATCTATAATTTTTGATGCTCCATGCTTGTTTACTATCTACTTTGATTTGCTTTGTCTACACTTTGAGGTGTTTTTATATGTTTTCTGGTACAAAACTATTAACAAGTTGCCACAGTGCCAGTTGCCTATTTTCTTCTGTTTTTGGTTCCAGAAAGGAAGAAAATCAATATTCTCGGAATTGGACGGGAACAAAGCCAAAGTCAATATTTTACCGTGGGGAACACGAAGCGGGAGTACGAGACGGAGGAGACCCACCAGGGGGCCACACCCCCTGGCCGCGCCGGTGGGCCCATCCCGTGCCTGGGGGGTGCAGCCGCCCTGGTGGCCCCTGCCTCGCCTCTTCGCCTAGCCCCCGATGTAGAAACCCTAGGCACCCGATCAAAACTCCACAAAACCGTCTGTAGCCGCCGCCACCATTGTCCCTATATCGGGGGGAGCTGAAGCTCTTTTCGACACCCTGCCAGAGGGGAGATCATCCCGGAGGCCTTTTTCTTCATCATGCCAACCTCCGGTATGAAGCGTGAGTAGTTCCACCTTGGACTACGGGTGCATGTAGTAGCTAGATGGTTGTATCTCCTCCTTGTGCTTTCATGTATAGATCTTGTGAGCTTCGTTCATGATCAAGATCTAATCTATTTGTAATCATGCATGTTGTGTTTGTGGGGATCCAATGGATATTGAGATTATTATGTTGGTTTGATTAATGGTTTTGTCTTTATGATTCTATCATATCCGTGTTGTTTGTGATCTTGCATGCTCTCCGTTGTTATAGATATCTTTGCAAAGTAGTTGCTAGTGACTCCAAGAGGGGGTATTTATGCTCGATAGTGGGTTCATGCCTCTAGTTTCCAAGGGAAGGGACAGAAATCTCTTTGGTTGTAGATGTGCTGTTGCTACTAGGGAGAAAACAACGGTCTCTTGTTCATGGAACATGTGGACTGTTTACCTTACACAGTTTTCTTAAAGCAGTTGTCTGTTGCTTGCAACTTAATACTAGAGGGGGTTCGGATGATAACCTGAAGGTGGACTTCTAGTCATAGATGCAGTTGGATGGCGGTCTATGTATCTTGTTGTATTGCCAAATCGAATCTCATAGGATCTTTCTGACTAGTAATTGCATTGTTATGCCTTGCTCAGTTCCTGTCAATTGCCCTGCTGTAATTTGTTTACCCTTCATGCCATGTTGTTTATCTAAGGAGAGCACCTCTAGTGAACTATGGACCCCGGTCCAATCTTTACCATTGATACATCTTCCACTGTTACTTGTTTACTTGCTGGAAACCACCATTACCTTCCACACCATATGTTTAATCCTTTGTTACAGCAAACCGGTGAGCTTGACAACCTCACTGTTCGTTGGGGCAAAGTCTTGAGTTTGTGTTGTGCAGGTCTCCACGTTGTTTGCAACACCTGTGTGACGTTTCCTTCCTCCTTATGGTTCGATAACCTCGTTCTCTTACTGAGGGAAGGCTTTCTGTTGTGCTCTTCACACCTTGCTCTTGGGGTTTCCAACGAAGCGTCCCACGTCAACACCAGGCGCCATCAAGCTTTCTGGCGCTTTTGCTAGGGAGGCTAAGGACGTCTTCACATGGGGAGTCCTCCTCAACCTTTCTCTTTACTTTGTTTTTGGTTTCCTTAGTTTCTTTTGCTTGGTTTTGTTTGCCTATTTTTATCAAAAACTAAAAAAAAATAGTCTAGTTTGGTTTTTTTTCTCTTATCAAAAACACACAAAAAAATAGTTCCTGCTCTAGATGCTGCTGCTGTTTTTGGCATGCTCCACTTTGCCAAAATGAACTCTGCTGAGAACACAAAGTTGTGTGAATTCACTAGCACAAACAACAATGATTTCCTTAGCACTCCTATTGCTCCACATGCTCCTGATGCTAGTGATATGCATGTTTCTTTCACCAAACACATTACAGATGCTCTTGTTAAGATTAAGGAAGTGAAGTTAAAACACAAAGCTTCTATTACTAGGAAAGTAGAAGATAGTTGGGAACCCATTATTAATATGCAAGTGAATTAATTTGATCTCAAAGCTTCATGTGATCTTGGTTCTAGTGTCTCTATTATGCCTAGGAAGATTTATGGAATGCTTCATTTGCCACCTTTGGGAGATTGTTATTTGGATGTCCCAGTTGATGATAATGCTAAGAAGAAACTCATGGGGAATATTAATGATGTTCTCATTATGTTTAACAATGCTTATGTCCTTGTTGATTTCAATGTTTTGGATGTTGAATACAATGCTTCTTGTCCTATTACTTTGGGAAGAACTTTTCTTAGAACTATTGGTGCCATCATTTATATGAAAGAAGGCACCATTAAATATCAATTTCCATTCAAGAAAGGTATTGAAAGCTTCCCCATGAGGAGAGAGAAGTTCCTTTTTGCTCCTCCTTTGAAAGCTAGGTTTGATGTTAATGCTTCCTCATTTGAAAATACTTGATTTCTTGCTTCTTGTGCCTAACTTACAGGCGTTAAAGAAAAGTACTTGTTGGGAGATAAACCAAGAGTTTCCTTGAGTATTGGAAGTTATTAATTCAGTAATGACCTCTCCTTATCCTTTTTGTTTGCCTTTTGTGCCAATACTGACCTCTAATGAGAGGGAAGTAAGATTTGGGGAGTTGCTGTCCCGACACAGATTTCTGTCCTCCACCATAAAAATTTGTGAGGAGTATCTGTAAGTCGGATGGAGATGAAAATTTAGGAATACATCCCCTGGTATGTTAGCTAACTTTTGTTAGCTCAACACTTTTTGATTTGAGAAACACAAGATTTTCTGAAAAATCGGTTTCTATCTGCTGGTCTGTTTTTACAGATTTCTGCCATTATTTGCATGTGCTTCTTATTGATTCATTTTTGAGTTATCTTTTGGGGAATTGAGCTTTTTTAAGGAGTTGCTATAGTATCCTGTGTTTTTAGTGAAAAGTTTTGCTGTTCCAAAGATAAACCCAAAGTTCTATTATCTTTTGAATACACTAATCTTGCTAATGAAGATTTTGTGGATTTTTGTATAAAGTAAAAAAAATTCAGGTGTAGAGAAAGAATAATGTAATGAGATGAAGAATGGACAAAATATAAAGCTTGGGGATGCCACCCAGGTGTCACCGCAAGAAATATCCAAGAGGTAAAAGCGTCAAATCTTGGGGATGCCCTAGGCATCCCCTTCTTCATCAATAAAAAGCTCAGGTGTTTCTAGACACTTCGTTTTTATTGTTTCATGCACTGTTGTGTTGTTCTTGGAGCGTCTTAGTTTTCGCTTATTTTGCTTAGTTGTTTAGTTTGCTTAAATAAATTAGTTTGGACCCCCGTTCTCACTGTGATGTTTCAAATAAGTCGATTGGTGTTGGAAAGGAGTAGAAAGTTCTTGTTTGAAAGTGCAAGAGGAGCTTGTATTGACTGTGACTTAGACTTTTGCATGACATGCTAGGTGTTGTTTTGTCCTAATGCTTAGAGATTATTGCTGTAGCATGTCTTTCTCCAAACAATTGGGATTTATTAGTGTGCCTTGAGGGAACCATGCGTTGTTTAGCATACAAAAGCATAGTATTGAGGTATTCTCCTTTGATGTTTTGTTTGGGTTGACTTGGCACATACTCACACCATGTTATGACTATGAACAAGTCACCATAGGATCTATGTTCATTTTGTCCTTGGATTGTAGTAGCACTCTATGTTTTGATTAGTAATGTTTTGTTGCTCTACATGATTATGACCACTATTGCTCTCTTAGTTGGTTGCTCCCAGTCTTTTGCTAGACTCAACTTGTATGAGTAAGCTCTGTTCATGCTTCCAACTCCCAAGAAACCAAGTTATTTCAAAGTGTCCACTATAAACTCCTATGCATGGTGTGTTAAACCATTCCAAGTATATTATTGTTTTCAGCTATCTTCCAATTAAAACTATTTTGTTATGAGAAAACTTAGTGATTAAAGCCCTGATATGTCAGAAACGTATCTATAATTTTTGATGCTCCATGCTTTTTTTGTATCTACTTTGCTTTGCTTTGTCTACACTTTGAGGTGTTTTTATATCTTCTCTGGAACTAACCTATTAACAAGTTGCCAAAGTGCCAGTTGCCTGTTTTCTTCTGTTTTTGGTTCCAGAAAGGCAGAAAATCAATATTCTCGGAATTGGACGGGACAAAAGACAAAGTTATTATTTTTCTCGGAGCAACACGGAACAACGAAGCAGAGCCGGAGGGGGGCCACATGGTGGCCAAACCCCCCCTAGGTGCGGGCAATGCCTGGAGGCGCCTGTAGTGGGTGTGGGATCCCTGGACCCCCATCGACCTTGATTCCTGCGCCTATAAGAGACCCCCTTATGAGAAAACCCTAAATGATCCAGAAGAAATCTACGAAAACCTCCGTAGCGCCGCCGCCACCGAAGGGGAGATTCGGGGGACATAAAGTTTCTGTTCCGGCACCCTGCCGGGACGGGGAAGTGCCCCGGGGCCATCTCCATCGATCTCTATCACCATCTCTATCACCGTTGCTGATTCCCATGATGAGGAGGGAGTAATTCTTCCTCGAAGCTAAGGGCTCTACCGGTAGCTATGTGTTCATCTCTCTTTCTATGCATGATCTTGTTGTGGTCATGAGCTTTGTAATCTAGTAGATCCACCTTTCTACTCAATTGCTTCAATAGATCTCTGCTCTCCCCATGTGTGTGAAAGTGACAGCGTGCACACCATGGTGGCACTTAGGTTTGAGTCTCCATAAATACTCTTTGTGCTTTAATAGATCCATGCTTTTCCGCACGTGTGTGAAAGTGATAGCGTGCATACCGTGTGTGGCACTTTGTCTAGATTGAATATTTGTTATGAGTTATATTTGGAGTTGGATGTCTCTACTAAATTGTGGTGTTTGTTGGAACCATCTAGCGCTCAAGGTGATAGTGCGGGGTTATCTAGATTGGGGAAGGCGGACTTTGAGGTGTGATGTTATAGCCCTAGCTTGGATTAGAGTGTCCAACCGGAGAGTAGTTAAGAGTAGTATCATGAAGAGAGGATATTTATATGAGAGAGTTTTCACTAGTGAAAGTATGATCCCTAGGCCTTGTTTCTAAGCATCGAAATATTGTTTGCTACTAGATCTGTTGCATGTTTGCTTTCTTCCATCTTTGTTCAGTTTGCCGCGGAGGTTTTGGGCTTTTACCTTTCCTTTGTGCCATCAGCTCTTTTCTGGCACCGTTACCCCACGTCAACAACAAGTCAGAAGCTCTTTTCTGGCACCATTACCACTTGTATTTCACTATCTCTTCGTCGAACTAGTGCACCTATACACCTGACAAGTGTATTGGGTGTGTTGGGGACACAAGAGACTTCTTGTATCTTGATTGCAGGATTGCTTGAGAGGGAATACCTTTGACCACTTCCTCCTTGAGATCGATAAACCTTGGGTGATCCACTTAAGGGAAACTTGTTGCTGTTCTACAAACCTGTGCACTTGGAGGCCCAACAACTGTCTACAAGAATAGAAGTGCGTAGACATCAAGCTCTTTTCTGGCGCCGTTGCCGGGGAGGTAAGGTAAAAGGTACTCACATCCTCCGGTGTGAGTGCTCGAAGTTATTTCCTTTAGATTCTGCAGTTTTGTCTTTTTGTTTCTTGTTTTCACTAGTTAGGCTTAATGGAAAACAACAAAAATATTAGAGAGCCGTTTAGTATTTTTGCTAAGTTAGAACTTGAGTGGTATGAAAAGAAAATTACAAAACCTATGGAACTTTCTTTGCATGCTAATAGCAATGTTATTAGTATGATTTTTTTGAACACTATTGTTACTAATGGTATGAAAACGTCAAAGCTTGGGGAAGCTAGTTTTTATGAGAAAGATCTTTTTAGTTCCCCAGCTTTAGGGAAGAAAATTTGCTCTGATGATACTTTATCTCCCATATGTGGTAATTCTAATGATACTTGTGATATTTTAAATACACTTACTGAAAGTGTCCCTTTTAAAATACCTATTGGAATCGTTGAACGTGTTATGAATAACTGCTATTCTGGAGATGGAACTGTCCATCGTAGTGGTCATTTACTCTTTATACATGAATAATGCGAGTTGTTCAAGTGTGCGGGAATTTAAATGGACCAAGTTAAGAGGAAGCTATTCCCTTTCTCACTTAGGGACAAAACAAGGGAGTGGTATGAGCTACTAGATGATCCTCATCATTTGGAGTGGAAGGAACTTGAATCTCTCTTTTATTCTAAATTTTATCCTCCTCATGAAATTCATAAAGACAAGAACTATATTTATAATTTTCATCCTCATGAGGGAGAAAGTATTGCCAAAGCTTTGGGGAGATTGAAGTCACTAATGCTCAAATGTCCCACTCATGAGCTCCCCAGTAATATTATTATCAATAATTTTTATGCAAGGCTTTCAGGACAGTACAAGGACTACCTAGATACCTGTTCAGAGGGATCCTTCACAAGTAAGAAGGTCAAAGCTAAGTGGGATCTTATTGAAACAATTCAAAGCAATACCGAAGATTGGGATAACAACAAAGGTATAGAACCAGGTATAAACTATGAGTATGATTGCATTAAGTCTTTCAGTGAAACTGCTGATTTTCAAGAGCTTAGTGCTAAATATGGTCTTGATCCTAAAATTCTTGTCAGATGTTATACAGCCTTTGCTTACCATATTAATGCTACTAAATAAAAATGGGACATGTATCATGAACCTTTAAAGACACTTGCATGGAAAATGAAAATGTTATTAATGATTGCAATAAACATGCCAAACTTCTAAAAGTACTATTTCTTATAAGCATTTTAATTTTTGTGGTATGCATAGACCTTGTGAGAAGAATCAAACAGAAGAAGAATATTGTATCACCCACTGGAATGAAAAAACAAGAAAGTGGTATAAGGCTCTAGATGATCTTGGTAAAAAAGTTTGTTCCCTCTCTCCTTTTATTTGTAATCTTTGCTTTGAAGTGGGTCATTTCAATTTTCAATGCTCTGGCCATAATAATCCTGCAAGTTTGTATTGTGATAACGTGATCACTGATAATCAACATGATGAACTTACATTATTTTTGGCGTGTGAAGAGTTATCAAGAAAAACTTCTTTGATAGACATGAGTACTTTTGATATGAATAGCATCCTGCATGGTTGTCATCTTTATTGTGTTGAAAACTTCCACACAAATACTTACATACAAAATCTTATAAAAGATGATATTTTACCAAATTATGACAGGACTGATATGTGTTTTGATCCTATTAATGAAAAGGAGGAATCCTCCAAAGTTTCTTCTATTGTCTCTAACAATAAGACAGGGTATGTGGATAAGCTTCCTTTCAAGCCTCTCCCTCCTAAAGAGGAGAAGAAGAAGAAGAAGAAGAAGAAGAAGAAGAAGAAGAAGAGGAGTAAAAGGAGAGAGGAAACGGTATATTCGTCTAATCATGTTGCTCCTATCATAGTTTTTACTGACGAGTCTGAACTAGATGATGTTCCTATGCCTGTTACATATAGTAGTGATCATGATTGGGAAAATCACACCACTTTTGATATTGAAAATCTCTTTGGTACCAATTGTGAAAATGATGATATTAATAGTTGTTGTGCTATTAGTGCTATCCATGTTCCCTCCTATGATGATATGTTTACAAATGAACACACTTGGGAAGATAGCTATTATATTGCTTATGATGATACTATACCTCCAATATATGATTATTACAATGATGAATATGATATTTTTAGTCCACCTACTATTGAGGAGAAAATTAATTGTGATTACAATATACCTCCTATATTTGATGAGTATGGTGATGAGAATATTAATGATAGCTATTTTATTGAATTTGCTCGCACTATGATTAATAAGAATGACAATTCTTATGTCGAGAGTAATAATAATTTTATGCATGTGGCTCATGATAAGAATGTTTTATGTGACAATTATATTCTTAATTTTGTTCATGTTGCTACTGAAAGTTATTATGAGAGAGGGAAACATGGTTTTATGCATCTTAAAAATATTAAGTTTCCCCTCTTTATGTTGAAAATGTTGAAGTTGCATTTGTTTTGCTTTCCTATGCTTGTTGCTTTGTGCTTTCATGACTTGTTTCTATACAAGATTCCTATGCATAGGAAGTGGGTTAGACTTAAATGTTCTTTGAATTTGCTTCTTGATGCTCTCTTTTAAATCAATTCATATTTCCTATGTGAGCATCTTTGAAACTATCATGCCTAACTTAAAGGCATTAAAGAAAATTACTTGTTGGGAGATAACACAAGAGTTTTATTAAGTCTTGGAAGTTATTACTTCAGTAATGACCTCTCCTTATCCTTTTTTGTTTGCTTTTTGTGCCAAGAATGACATCTAATGAGAGGGAAGTAAGATTTGGGGAGTTGCTATCCCAAAACAGATTTCCGTCCTCCACCAAAAAAATTCGTGAGGAGTCTCTGTAACTCGGATTGAGCTGAAAATATACGAATACATCCCCCAGTATGTTAGATAACTTTCGTTAGTTCAACACTTTCTTATTTGAGCAACAGAAGATGTTTGAAAAAATCGGTTTCTGCCTACTGGTCTGTTTTGACAGATTTCTGCCATTATTTGCATTTGCTTCTTATTGATTCCTTTTTGAGTTCTATTTTGGGGAATTGATCTTTTTGAAGGAGTTACTACAGTATCTTGTGTTTTTAGTGAAAAGTATTTCTGTTCTAAAGTTTTTACAGAGGTCTAATATCTTTTGAATAAACTAATGTTGCTAATGAAGATTGTGTGAAGTTTTGTATGAAGAAAAAAATTCAGGTGTAGAGTGAGAATGATGCAATGAGATGAAGAATGAACAAAAGCTCAAGCTTGGGGATGCAACCATGGTTTCACCCCAAGAAATATCCAAGAGTTACAAGTATCAAAGCTTGGGGATGCCCAAGGCATCCCCTTCTTCATCAATAAAAAGCTCAGGTCTGTCTAGGCACTTCGTTTTTATTGTTTAATGCGCAGTTGTGTTGTTCTTGGAGTGTCTTAGTTTTCATTTTTGGTTTTTGTTTGCTTAGTTTGCTTGCGTAAGTTGGTTGGTTACACCACACTTCTTTTGGAGAGAGACACACTTTTTTTTCATTGCCTAGAACACTCTAGTTTTCATTCTTATTGTCTTGTGAGTGTTATCTTTTGCTAGCACTATGTTTAGCCTTAGTTTTCTTCTGCTTTAAGCTTTAAACTTTTTAGTTCTTCTTTGTGGATTTTTGAGACATGCTCGCTGTTTTTTTTATTATTACCTTTGTGAGTTGTTTCAAATAAGTTGATTGGTGTTGGAAAAGAGTAGAAAGTTTCATGCTTAAGTGGTACAATAGTGAGCTTGCTTTGACTGTGGCTTAGACTTTATATTGTCATGCTAGATGTTGTTTTGACCTTATGCTTAGTGATTATTGCTGTAGCATGACTTGTTCCAAACAATTAGGATTGCTTAGTGTGCCTTGAAGAAATTATGCGTTGTTTTAGCATACAAAATCATAGTATTGTGGTATTCTCCTTTGAAGCTTTGTTTGGGTTGATTTGGCACATGCTCACACCATGTTATGACTATGACAAGTCACCATAGCCTCTATGATCATTTAGTACTTGACTTGTAGTACCACTCTATGCTTTGATTAGTAATGTTTTGTTGCTCTGCATGATTATGGCCATTATTGCTCTCTTAGTTAGTTGCTCCCAGTCTTTTGCTAGCCTCCACTTGTATGAGTACGTTCTACTCATGCTTACAACTCCCAAGAAACCAAGTTATTCCAAAGTGTCCACTATAAACTCCTATGCATGGTGTGTTACACCATTCCAAGTATTTTCTTGTTTTCAGCTATCTTCTAATTAAAAACTATTTTGTTATGTGAAAACTTAGTGATTAAAGTCCTCACGAACTTGATGGTACACTTTATATTCTTTGCCCCTGATAAACTTGAACCATTGTGTCATCTATGTTGTATATGCTTGCACTCATATGTTGGAATTAGCAGAACCGTGTTGCCACGAGGAATGTTTTCAACATTGCATTTGTACTTTGTACTCAGTTGATATCATGCTCTTTTGTCTATGGATGTCACCGGTGTGAAATAAAGAGGGAACTTGTAAGTCCATGGAGTTTGTATCCTGTGTTAGAGAAACTCCTGGGCCGCTAGCCTAAGCCATGCCTAATCATGGTGGAAACTTGCAGCATCACCATAGTGACATCTATGAAGCATTCTTCTTATAAAAAAAGAGACACATTGAGAAAAGAGGAAAGAGAGAAAAAAGCACCATATTCCCATGGTACATTAGATGATTGCTGAGATGCTCATTTTCTGCTTGCCTTGTCATTTTGGTTATGGGATAGCTCATGTACCATGTGCAAGGGGTACCCTGTTGGCAGATCTCAATGATATGCAAATACTTAAAGTGACAAGAACTTACATGGACGCAAAG
Source organism: Avena sativa (assembly GCA_916181665.1). Classification (NCBI taxonomy): domain Eukaryota; kingdom Viridiplantae; phylum Streptophyta; class Magnoliopsida; order Poales; family Poaceae; genus Avena; species Avena sativa. Next base: position 125,205,914 of record OV702280.1, read on the forward strand.
TTGAGTATGCATGAGGTGTGGCCCTCATATTCAAGGGACTTTGTTCACTTTAACCTTAATCACTTCAAGATGCTTATGATAGGGGCAATGAGGGATGAAAGCTAACAAGTACCATAATTTTTGGAAGCTCTTTTTGAAACTTGAAATCCCTGCTTCCTTTATAAAAGGCCTTTCTTCCACCAATAATGAGTCTCCACCTTCTACCTTTAGGCACCATTAAGAGAGCATAGTTGTCATTCTGTGTGCAGTGTTCCAAAGCTTATTGATTTCTGCATATTGTGATATTACTTGTTCTTGTGCTACTTGTTTCTAGTCACCCTTGTGAACTTTGAAGGTGTCATATGCATCTATTTGCTAGTCTATGAGGGACAAGCTGATTGTCACTATGCTACGTTTTCTGTATGTGAAACAAACAAACTTTTTTCAATGCATGTTATTCATGATCTTTGTTTGTAGCCTTTCATTTTGCATGCATAGTTACTATGTCCTACTGTTAGAACTCCATCTATCATGCACATGTTTAGAGTTCTTTGATCCCAGCTTTCAATGCTTGCAACTGGTTTGATCTTGGTTTTGATGGTGCATCTCACCTCAAAAATTATTCTTTTTATCACTTACCTACTCGAGGACGAGCAGGAGTTAAGCTTTGGGATGCTTGATACGTCGCAAACGTATCTATAATTTTTGATGCTCCATGATTGTTTAGTATCTACTTTGCTTTGCTTTGTCTACACTTTGAGGTGTTTTTATATCTTTTCTAGAACTAACCTATTAACAAGTTGCCATAGTGCTAGTTGCCTATTTTCTTCTGTTTTTGGTTCCGGAAAGGCAGAAAATCAATATTCTCGGAACTGGACAGGAAAAAAGCCAAAGTTATTATTTTCCCGGAGCAACACGGAACCACGAAGCAGATCCGGAGGGGGGCCACAGGGTGGCCAAAACCCCCTAGACGCGGGCAAGCCCTGGAGGCGCCTGGAGGGGTGTGGGACCCCTGGACCCCCACCAACCTTGATTCCTGCGCCTATAAGAGCCCCCCGATGAGAAAACCCTAAATGATCTAGAAGAAATCCACGAAAACCTCCGTAGCACCGCCGCCACCGAAGGGGAGATTCGGGGGACAGAAAGTCTCTGTTACCGCATCCTGCCGGGACGGGGAAGTGCCCCCGGAGCCATCTCAATCGATCTCCATCACCATCTCCATCACCGTTGCTGATACCCATGATGAGGAGGGAGTAGTTCTTCCTCGAGGCTAAGGGCTCTACCGGTAGCTATGTGTTCATATCTCTCTCTATGGATGATCTTGTTGTGATCATGAGCTTTGTAATCTAGTAGATCTACCTTGCTACTCAAGTGCTTCAACAGATCTCTGCTCTCCCCATGTGTGTGAAAGTGACAGTGTGCACGCCATGGTGGCACTTAGATTTGAGTCTACATAAATACTCTTTGTGCTTTAATAGATCTATGCTTTTCCCCACGTGTGTGAAAGTGACAGCATGCATACCGTGTGTGGCACTTTGGCTAGATTTAATATTTGTTATGAGTTATATTAGGAGTTGGATGTCTCTATGAAATTGTGGTGTTTGTTGGAACCATCTAGCGCTCAAGGTGAAAGTGTGGGGTTATCTAGATTGGGAAGGCGGACTTTGAGGTGTGTTGTTGTAGCCCTACCTTGGATTAGAGTGTCCAACCGGAGAGTAGTTAAGAGTAGTATCATGAAGAGAGCATATTTATATGAGAGACTGTTCACTAGTGAAAGTATGATCCCTAGGCCTTGTTTCTAAGCATCAAAATACCGTTTCCTACTAGATCTGTTGCATGTTTTCTTGCTTCCATCTTTGTTCAGTTTGCCGGGAAGGTTTTGGTCTTTTACCTTTCCTCCGCGTCATCAGCTCTTGTCTGGCACCGTTAGCCCACATCAACAACAAGTCAAAAGCTCTTTTCTGGCACCATTACGACTTGTATTTCACTATCTCTTCGCCTAACTAGTGCACCTATACACCTGAGAAGTGTATTGGGTGTGTTGGGGACACAAGAGACTTCTTGTATCTTGATTGCAGGATTGCTTGAGAGGGAATACTTATTGACCACTTCCTCCCTGAGATCGATAAACCTTGGGTGATCCACTTAAGGGAAATTTTCTGCTGTTCTACAAACCTCTGCACTTGGAGGCCCAACAACTGTCTACAAGAATATAAGTGTGTAGACATCAAGCCCTCACAAACTTGATGGCACACTTTATATTCTTGGCCCCTAATAAACTTGAAACATTGTGTGATCTATGTTGTATATGCTTGCACTTATACGTTGGAATTAGTAGAACCATGCTATCATGGGGAATGTTTTCAACCATGCACTTGTACTTTGTAGACAGCTGATATCATGTTCTTTTATCTATGGATGTCGCCGGTGTGAAATAAAGAGGGAGCTTGTAAGTCCATGGAGTTATATATTTTGTGTTAGAGAAACACCTGGCCCGCTAGCCTAAGCCATGCCTAATCATGGTGGAAACTTGCAGCATCACCATAATGAGCAATCTATGAATCATCCTCAATAAAAATCTATGCACATAGTAAATAAAAAGATTGCTGAGATGCTCATTGTCTGCTTGCCTTGTCATTTTGGTTATGGGATAGCTCCTCTGCCAGGTGCAAGGGGTACCCCGTTGGCGGTTCTGTATGATACACATGTACTTACTATGACAAGCACTTACAGGTGACTGAAGTTGAGTAGCATGAGGTGCGGCCCTCGTATTCAAGGGTCATGAGATTGCCAACTTATACTTTGTCAAGCATATACTCCATCTTTGTTCACTTTAACCTTAATCACTTCAAGATGCTTATTATGAAGGGCCTTTCTTCCACTATTATATTGAGTCTCCACCTTCTACCTTTAGGCACCATTAAGAGATCATAGTTGTCATTCTTAGTTCTATGTGTAGTGTCCCAAAACATATTGATTGATGCATATTGTTGATATTGCTTGTTCTTGTGCTACTTTTATCTAGTCACTCTTCTGAACTTTGAAGGTGTCCTATGCATCTATTTGCTACTCTATGAGGGACAAGCTGAATGCCACTATGCCATGTTTTCTGTATGTGAAACAAACAAACGTTTTTCAATGCATGTTATTCATGATCTTTGTTTGTAGCCTTTCTTGTTGCATGCATAGTTACTATGTCCTATTGTTAGAACTCCATCTTTCATGCACATGTTTAGATTTATTTGATCCCAGCTTTCAATGCTTGCAAATGGTTTGATCTTGGTTTTGATGGTGCATGTCACCTCAAAAATTATTCTTTTATCACTTTGAGCTTGGGATGCTTGATACGTCGGAAACGTATCTATAATTTTTTATGCTCCATGCTTGTTTACTATCTACTTTGCTTTGCTTTGTTCTACACTTCGAGGTGTTTTTATATGTTTTCTGGTACTAACCTATTAACAAGTTGCCATAGTGCAGTTGCCTGTTTTCTTCTGTTTTTGGTTCAAGAAAGGCAGAAAATCAATATTCTCGGAATTGGACGGGACAAAAGACAAAGTCAATATTTTACCATGGGGAACACGAAACCAGAGTACGAGACGGAGGAGACCCACCTAGGGGCCACACCCCCTGGCCGCGTGGGTGGGCCCACCCCGCGCCTAGGGGGTGCAACTGCCCTGGTGTCCCCTAACCTCGCCCCTTCGCCTATAAGAAGCCCCCGATGCAGAAACCCTAGGCACCCGATCAAAACTCCACGAAACCATCTGTAGCCGCCACCACCATCGTCCCTAGATCGGGGGGATCTGAAGCTCTTCCTGACACCCTAGGGGAGATCATCACGTAGGCCTTCTTCTTCATCATGCCAGCCTCCGGTATGAAGCATGAGTAGTTCCACGTTGGACTACGGGTGCATGTAGTAGCTAGATGGTTGTATCTCCTTGTGCTTTGATGTATAGATCTTGTGATCTCCGTTCATGGTCAAGATCTAATCTATTTGTAATCATGCATGTTGTGTTTGCGAGGATCCGATGGATATTGAGATTACTATGTCAGATTGATTAATGGTTTTGTCTATTTGATTCTATCATGTATGTGTTGTTTGTGATCTTCCATGCTCTCTGTTGTTAGTAGCTATCCTGGCCAAGTAGTTTCTATTGACTCGAAGAGAGGGTATTTATGCTCGATAGTGGGTTCATGCCTCTAGTTTCCAAGGGATGTGACAGAAATATCTTCGGTTGTAGATGTGTTGTTGCCACTAGGGAGAAAACAACGGTCTCTTGTTCATGGAACAAGTGGATTGTTTACCTTACACACTTTTCTTAAAGCAGTTGTCTGTTGCTTGCAACTTAATACTGGAGGGGGTTTGGATGATAACCCGAAGGCGGACTTCCAGTCATAGATACAATTGGATGCCGTTCTATGTATATTGTTGTATTGCCCAATCGAATCACATAGGATCTTTTTGTCTAGTATTGCATTGTTATGCCTTGCTCAGTCCTGTCAATTGCCCTGTTGTAATTTGTTTACCCTGCATGCCATGTTTGTTTATCTGAGGAGAACTCCTATAGTGAACTATGGACCCCGGTCCAATATTTACCATTGATACATCTTCCACTGTTACTGTTTACTTGCTGCAAACACACCATCACCTTCTACACCATACATTTAATCCTTTGTTACAGCAAACCGATGAGCTTGACAACCTCACTGTTCGTGGGGCAAAGTCTTGAGTTTGTGTTGTGCAGGTTTCCATGTTGATTGCAACACCTTTGAGACATTTCCTTCCTCCTACTGGTTCGATAACCTCGGTCTTTTACTAAGGGAAGGCTTGCTGCTGTGCTCTTCATAACTTGCTCTTGGGGTTTCCAACGAAGCGTCCCACGTCAACAACGGGCGCCATCACTAGGCCATGCAGAGATAAAACAAAGCTTTTCCTCTAACGTGGTGATCCCAAGATCTAGCTCACGTAGAAGGCCACGAGGTTTACCACTAGACGCGCGATTGCAAATTACTGAGGTAGCGCGTTAGTTAATATAGTGCAATCCCTGTGATCTCGATCCAATTGACGATCGTCCAAGCGTTGATGGTATAACGCCTCTACTAGTGTCCACACGTACAAGGAGGAGCGCCGGCGGTGAACTGCTAAGTTCAGTACGACGGCTGGACTGCTATGGAGCTAGGGTTTCCAACTCATGAAATGACCTAACCGTTCAACCCTCCTGGGTTGCTGTGCCCCACTATATATAGGGAGTGAACGTGGGATCCACTCACTCGTGGCCCATTCACTAAGCCCCATATAGTACTAGTCACTATGAGTCCGACTCACTGACTCAGTCCAATTCCAGCTCAGGTCCAACCCAACCAGATTTCTGGTTCAGATCCAATCCGAACTAGCTCCTGCTCTTAAGTGTGTGACACCGTAGCCTCATGGCAACCTAGACACGATTGGAGTCCGACTCTCAACCGATCAGTTGGTAGCGGCTCCTAGCAGAACGTGCCGACTCCCAAGTACAAAAGAGTCCTGGCGACTTGCCTTTCCAATGCGACTTGCGTTCGAGTCCCTTTTGCCACACGATATACCTTGTCAGACTATATGAGAATATTTGTCATCCCTTAAATAGTCTAAGTCTCTTCTCGATCCGAGATAAGTGATTCATCCGACTAACTCTTAGTCGATCGCCTCGATTAACACTTAACCGAGTCGTGCATGGCCATGCTTTCCAAATCATATCATCCGACAGGGCCCAAAGAATATCCCTCCAACTAGAGGGACAAAATCCCATCTTGGTTATGCACATCACGCAACTTGATTCTCAAGCTGTGTTTGGTTGAGATTTTTAGGCTAGATTCACTACCACAACACTAGAATCTCAAACAAAGGGATACCAGACGCAACACAGCTTCCATGACGCAGCAGATTTTCATTGTGCAAATCGGAATCGGCAGCGTACCCAGATTTCAGTGCGTCGTGGCAAAAAAAATTATATTTACCCACCATGCCACTGGTAAGTGGAAAATGACCAGTTCACTTTTTTATTTTTCTCCCCACACAACTCCACCCTCCTTGAATCGTTCTTTCTTTGTTCCTCGCAGACCCGCACGGGGCAGCCGCCAGGCTAGGGTTTCGCCTTGCCGGCCTATCCCGATGGCCTCCGGCGCCGCGGCGATAGGGAATCGAACCTCACCATCCCGTCGCTCCCTTTTACCTACTCGAACGACCTTTCACTCGAAACTAGGACCGCGGGCGCCAACACCCGACACGCCGCAGCCTCCATGCCTTTGTCGTGGCACCGACGCCTCTAGGAATGATGTCCAACTCCGACTGGTGGACAACCAACCGTGAATCTAGGTCCTCTCTCTCTCCCTTCCTCTCATTCTCTCCCTTCCTTACCATGTCCTTCCTCCTCCCTGCCGTGCCTACTGATGATGTTGATTTGGACTTACAACCAGCTGAACGAGAAGGCATCATATCGCCAAATTGCCTATGGAGCAGCGACAGTGCTTGTTCCACCGCAACACTGGAAGATATAGCTATATACCTGCTGTCGAGGTGTTGACTACGGAGCTATTCGTTATTTGTAGCATGTACCACGTGAACATGCTTCTATCATCGGCATAAAAGAGATACAAGTGAACACCTTGTCTGCAACTTCTATCTTAATTTAAAAATTGACATATATCCCCGTTCACATGTATATGGTGCTTCCATTACATATATATAGAATGCTAAGAGCTGAAATTTTCCATTGCAAAATGGTCATTTGCATGTCCATTTTAGCATATGCAATCAATTAGCATATTTTTGCCGAAATGGGGAGCATCCTCAAGATGCGTAGTAGATCCTAGAGAAAACGCACGACGTCCGACCAAGGACGATGGAGGGCAGAGTAAAGGATGATCCAAGAAACCCTAGATCGACACCTCCAACCGCCCAACCGCCTATAGCCCTGTCACCGATGCTCCCTGACCACCGACACGATACCGTCACCGCCGTCGGTCGAGCTGCAGGACGCCGTCGCCGCTCGAGGCCGAAGCCACCGCCACCAAGATTTGGATCAGATTAGGATGCGAGGACAAAGGCCACCGCCTCCACGCCATGGGGGCTTTGCCCTGTGACTTGTTGGCGGTGGGGAGGAGGGCGTCGCAAGGAGGGAAAGACCGGCTTTGGAGGTGGGTGTCCGCCAGGTGCGGCCCGGCGGCGGCCGCACGGGGATGGGATGGGAGGGAGTTGAAGTGGTGTTTATTGCTTACTAGATCATTTGGAATCAATTACCATATAAATAATCTTTTAGTGTCTTAGGGGCATATACATAATCTTTGAGGATCATAGGTGCATATAAATAATATTTGAGGGTCTCAGGGGCATTCCAGATAATTCTTATTGAATCCACGGTTGACAGTTGTCACAACCAAACAACTTCCAGCTTCTCTACGGTTCTCAGCTCACAATAGATTTCTTGTAGCTGATTTTTCACAGCTGATTTTCAAGATTCTACATCTCAACCAAACACACCCTAAGTCGACACAAACTCTACCTCTATAACTGCCAGTTACGGATCGGCGTTTGACAAAACCTAAGTCGGTGATCCTCAACTCGGACTATGCAACAACCTCAGGTCTAAGGATTACATTGATTGAGATATACAAATGACAACTTGTTCGTCATACCTCAATATGGGTTAATCCGACTCGCTAAACTCTTTAGCCGAATCTGTGTAAGTCGGAATAGAATCTCCATGCCCATGACAAGTGGAACCGAGTTATCAGCCGACTTTCACATTGGTCTAAGTTGTATGTCCAGCACAACCTCGATGGCCAAGGATATTTAGTACAAAAAACAAGAATGTGTAGTTCCACAACCGAATCACATATCTAATGATACACATTATATGTTTATACAAGAACAACTAAATATCCTTATAAATACAATGGGAAATATCATCAGACATGATTGCCTCTAGGGCTTATTCCCAACAGTAGTCTATATGATTTCTAACTCTAAGTGAATATGGTTGTCTAGTTGGTTTGGAATTGTCTGTAAACCATATTCTGTATATATTTGTAAGATTTTGTCTATATCCGTGTTGATATATGGTGTGTGTTGATTATTGCTATAGTTTCTTGTGATTGAAAAATGAGTGTAAGAAATATGAAGAAGTGCTATGTTTGAAACATAGTTGTCCTCTCTAGCTGTTGGGCTGTTAGTGAAAACATGTGTAAAATATGAAAGATGGCCGATTTTGAACATGTTTATAAGAAAGGCGAAGTAGTAGAAGTATCAGAAACCGAGTCCTCCTGACCAGCGGTTCAAGCATCTCGAGCAATGAGCATGGTCGCAAGCTCGAATCGTAGTCAGGGTACTCTATTTTTTTCTTTTTTTCGAGTGAAAACTACAAAGACGGCTAAATTAATATCGAGTGTGGTCGTGTGTTTGATCTATATTTAGGGTAGTGTTTTATGCCATTTAATTTCTATCATACTGAATGACAGCTGGGACCGATGAATTTGACTAATTCAAATATTTACTTCCGATGCGAGATCATTTAGTTATTTCAATATGAATTTTCCACCAATTTAAAATATATTTGATGTATTCCTTGAAAACTATAATATAATCGAGCACTACAAATATTTGGTAGTGTGCATAAGCATGCATGATAAGTAATATAATTGAACACTATAAATTTGAAGGAACTCGATATAAAGGAGTAGATTAATATATATATATACATATAGACGAGTTCCTAGTTCAACAACCACCACCAAAGACACCATAGAAAAGTGAAATTGTTTTACATGAAACCAGGTAATAATTAACTTATACAAAATAAGTAGGAGCAGCAACAGGAGGGACACCGAGATGGCTTAGCAGGAGCAGCAGTAGAAACATGTAGCAGCCTACTCTAGGGAAAACAGACCAGTTCTGACATATTATAGAAGGAATTTGATGTAGGTTCCGTGCCTCACCAAGGTCTTTGGCTGGTGCTTTCATCCTAGGCTTCTGCCAACACCACCATGTGCTGGATCATGTTGTCGATGTACGAGTCGATGACTCTGCCACAGAATGGGCAAATCAGTCTCCCCCTACGGTGGAAACGTATCTGTCTACACCTTCACTTCCTTAGCACGTAGCGACTCTTATTGTCATTGGAGTAATTGGTAGAGTTCACGTCGTCAGAATCCTCCTGTTGATTTTTAAGAACATAACTCAGACCTCATACATACGTTGCGTAAGACAATATTATATTGATATCAAAGAGAATGCATCTCAACAATAGTTTGATCGGTTCATATATCATTTCATGTATGCAAACAAAATGACAATAAATTGGATTAGAACAAAGTCTGTGGCATCATAAGTTTCTCTGGGGATGGCGTAAGTGAACCAAGTACCAATTGCACAACATATTGTTCTTGTACATTGTCCCGGATTCGCTAACTCATCCCTAAAAAATCTGGCACCACTTTGTCCGCCTCTCTTTTGGGGAAAATTTGAATCATTGGCCCAATAAGAAATTGAAATGTAATCCTACGAAATAATATTTAGGGATATAAATATTTAGGTAAAAAAATAATCCTAAAATATTTTCATTATAAATAAGAAAAAACCTAAACAATATTCAGGTACATGGATGTAGAAACAATTTATGATCAAAACCATGCATATATATTTGCATCATACCAATAATTCAAAGATCATATAGTAGAAACAATTCAATGATTATATAGTTCTATATGAGAATAAATCAGGGGCCTCATAATTTTTATACACTATGCAATAACAATTCAAAAATCATAGTTGATATGAATATAGAATAAATCTATGGGACTAATAAGTTTTTTCAGAGACACCGTAAGCAAACCAAAGTACCAACAACACAACCTATATTATTGTATACATTGCCTCAGATTCACTTACCTGTCCCTAAAAAAAAGACACCAACAAAATGTATGTCACCCTTGCAATATTTTGGGGCAAATTTCAATCATCGGCCTTACTGAGAAACTGAAATGTAATTCTTATCCACTATGAATGCATGCAATAACAATTCAAAGATCATAGTTCATATGAATGTAGAATAAATCTGGGGTCTCATAAGTGTTTTCAAAGATTTAGTAACTGAACTAAAGTACCAACATCACAACCTATATTGTTTGTTTATATTTCCTCGGGTTCACTTACCCTTCCTAAAAAACCCGACATTAACACATGTGTGTCACCCCTGCAATCTTTTGGGGAAAATTTCAATCATCAACCTTAGTGAGAAACTGTAATGTAATTCTTATACACTATGAATGCATGCAATAAAAATTCAAAGATCATAGTTCATATGAATGTAGAATAAATCTGGGGGCCTCATAAGTTTTTTTAGATACGACGTCAGCGAATGAAAGTCTCAATAGCACAACCTATATTTTATTTGTGTACATTGCCTCAGGTTCACTCACCCGTCCCTAAAAAAACCTGACACCAACAAAATGTGTGTCACCCCTACAATCTTATAGGGAAAATTTGAATCATCGGCCTAAGTGAGAAATTGAAATGTAATTCTTATACACTATATATAATGGATGCAATAACAAAGTATGATCACAATTTGTTGTGTGTGTACGTAGTAGCAGAAACAGTTCAAAGATGATAGTTCATATGTTTGTAGAATAAATCTGGGGCTTCATAAGTTTTTAGCGATGGTATTATCGAACCAAAGTACCAATTGCACAACTTATATTATTGTACAATGCCTCAGGTTCACTAACAACGTCCCTAAAAAAATCTAACACCATTATATATGTCTACCCCTTGCACAGTTTTGGAGCAAAATTGAATCATTGGCCTTAGTAAGGAATGGAAATGTAATGTTATATGCATGTTGTGTATCAAAATCAACACTTAGCTAGCAATCCCTAAAACCCCTAAAATCAAATGTTATACATCGATAAAACTAGAAGAAGCCAAGGAAATTTATATTTACTCGATGGCAGATGAGGAGATCTAATCAAATCTCCAAAACAATCGATGGTTCAAACCACATATGTTCCCTACATCAAGAGAAAATGAATCTATAGACGATTGAGCATATAGTACATATGGACAGCAAAATCTATGGTTGTGACTATAGAGAAGCTAGCTAGCAATGTAGTACCTAGGATGCCTCATCGGAGACCTCCTACTCAAACTTGTCGTTCTTCATGATTGCGTCGAGGATTTGTTTGTGGAGGATGGGGTAGTTGATGTAGAGCATTGGGTTTCCTATGCTTGCCGCTGCATACCCATCCTCCAGATCGGCTTCTGCCACCATGACGTTGTTGGCCTCCAGCTGCTCGACGGATGTAAGGTTCCCAACCTTTAATAAGGTACAGATCCCTGTGTTTACAATGCTAGTCCCTGGATCAATAGCTAGCATCCACAGTTAAGATGTAATATCAAGAAACAAAGGTCATAATACAACTTTATAACCAGGAATAAAATAATTCATTACATCTTACATAGCTCATTTGGCTATCACATTACATTGCAGCAGAATATCTATAAGCATGGGGTCCTTCATCTTCAAAGTACCACAGGCAATCATGTTGGTTATAGACTTATAATCCGATTCAACAAACTTCACTAACATCAAACAAACCTGCAACATAATAAGTTGCAGCCACAAGGGTCAATACATTTTAATTGTATTGGCAAGTTTCACTACTATGTAGAATATAAGTGGATCCTATCAATACATGCATATTTGGCTAAGTAGGGTTTTGGCTCATTTGCAGAAAGCAATATAGTTTTATCCTATCTTTTCCAAAATAGTTTTTGATCTTTTGTCAAATCTTTCTGAACTTCTTGGAAAACTCCAAGTTCTTGAAATCCCTTGTTGTCACCCTCAAGTTTTACTTTGAGAAATTGGAATGTCGAGATCTTCCATAGCTTCAGGCCTTAGTTGCTCAGTGTTGTCCATAACCGGGGACACGGCTAAGTACTTAGAATTTTATCTTCTGCAGAAGTTGTACACTTTACCCACATGACACAATCTCATCTTGATGCCACCAGTGGCCGCTGGATAAGTACTCACCAAGATGGAGACTGGCAGATTGAGAATGTGACAAAGTCTTTCCATAGGAGTCCTCCCAATACACAATGATAGCTTGTCATCCAGGCACCAATGTAGGATTTCAAGTTCCCTTACACAATCCTAGTTAACCCGAAGATGCCAATGCATTGGTCTTCCACTATGTAGTTGACTAAGCCAGAGCCCATTTAGCATGTGGCTGTACACGGAAGCCACTGTACGAGAAACATGTTCAATCTCTAAGTCCCTGGGTGGTTTTCTTCTAGTGCACAACAAAAGAGATTGCCATATAAACATGGTTCCTTTTGTTGCCACCTTGTCCAAAACTTGAGTATCCTTGTCCACCCAGGCGGTTCATTGAGTACTTGTTTTATTATATAAAACATAAGTCTTTTCAATACTTCATAAAATCATAACATGTATCCCATCCCAATATATAGCAGGGCTAAGCATACTACAACTACAATGTTTCCACTAAGGAATATATAAGGGTATCCTAATAGGATTTATCATAGCATAAAAGATAGAAAACCTTATCATGCATGTTTCAAGAATCCACTAAGTGTAATGAAAATAGTAGGACTTGGATGATAGTGTCACTTGCCTTTTAGTAGAGAATGTTGGTTCACTTCTTGATCTTGCAAATATCACACTCTTCTAATTCCACTACAATTCAATCAAGCAAACACATATTCAACACATCATTCAAACAAATTGTCACACATAAAATAACAAAAACAAGGTCATTCATGCAAGCATGCAAAAGGTAGTTTATTTGCAAAGGTGGTTTCTACTAGGCTCTAAACATTATAAAGTTCAAAGTGGTCATTTACTAAAGTGGTAAAACCATTTGCAAAAGGTTTTATCTATAAACCATTTCTAAATCAAATCAATATTTTATGTGGTTGAAAATGCTTTTATCAAAGCAATAATTTTTATATTGTTCATCAGATAAGTTGTTAATTCACAAAACTTGGTGTTTAGGGTGAGAAGGTTTGAATTAAAACATTTCCCAAAGGTTTTACTCAAAAATCATTTCCATATCAAAATCAATATTTTTATTTGACTAGAAATGAGCTAATTCAAGTATTTATTCCTAAACTTCACAAAATTCATTTTTAAATCCATGAGTTGGTTCCTAAGGTCAGTAGGTTCACAACAAACCATTTTGCAAAGATTTCACATTAAAATTATATCTAGAACAATTTTTATATTCATAATAAGCCTACACATGTTTCTGCAAATTCTACCAATTTTCCAGAAGCAAATCATTAAACAAATTGCATGGTTCCAAAGTAATTGTCTTGCTGAATACATTGATATAAAATTTGCAAAATTTCGACGTGTATAATTAAAGTTATGATTTTTACAAGTTTGCATATCAATGAGATTCAAAATTCTGTTTTAATCTAAACCTTGTCCACGTGGCGCAATATAACTGGACGATACCGCTTCGGGTGGATCGAGCTCTCTGGACCGCTGGATTTCATTTAAATCATACGTCTCAGATGCGCACATACCCCTTCGGTTAAGATCTAATCGCAGCCAGACACTTTGCATCTAACGGTTCATAGCAGCTCGACCAAGATCTGGCGGCGCTGGCGGCGGCAGATAGCGGAGCACGCTCTTCTCGCGGCGGAGCTGGTGATACAGGAAGCGAGGGAGAGGGGGAGAGGGCTCACCGTGCTCGTGTGGTCGAGGTGAAGCTCGAGGTGGTTGCAGCTGTCCAAGGGGCACGCAGGAACGGCGACGATTGCTCGTCGGAGTAGCTACTGACAACGGGTGGCTCTTTTTGCTGTCGGAGGTGAGGTTGCAGGTCGCCCTAAGGCAAGGTAGGGATATGGTTAGACGCGCACTGATCTGGGGAAGATAGGTGCATCATCAGGAGGTGCTGGGGCGGTCGGAGTTCACCTGGGAAGCTCGACGAAGCAATGGCAGATCGCGGCGACGAGTTGAGCTTGTCCTTGCCGACGCTCTGGGGCAAGAGCGGGCGAACGAGCGGCAGGAGGAGATGCGCCAGGAGGTGGGGAACAGGCTCGCATGCAGAGAAAGGAGAGGGGCAGCTGGACGGCGCCGGAATTGGCCGGGGAAGTCGTCGGAGACAGGGAAGCTTGAGCTCAAAATCGGAGCAGCCTAGGGGCAGAGGGGAGGCGCTGTTTGGGGGGAAAGGTAGAGGCGAGGCGGGTGCTTAAGTGTGCGTGATCACAACGAGGTTTTACTCAGCCAGTTACGCATATTGACGCCAGCAATAATGCGGCAGCAACGGCAGGGCGACGTGGTCGCGAGATTGAAGACGACTGCGTGGCAGTGGGGTCCATCTGGCAGTGAGGGAGAGAGAGAGGGCGTTGGGTCCACCTGTCTGTGTCTCTGCGGGTTCTTATCTGCGTAAAAAACGTTTCGCCGTGGGGCTAGACTGGGCCTTGCTGGGCTTGCTTAGTTGGGCTATTTTGTTTCACTTTTTTTTATTCTGTAAGCTTTTTCTCTTTCTATTTGATTTTCTGTTTTGATTTTCAAACAAACAATTCAAACACCAAATGAATTCAAACTTCCACCAAAATTTGTATTGATTTTAGTTCTGTTTAACAACACAATCCAAAGTCAAAAACTAAATAATTTTTATTCTTTTTAGGATCCATTTAATAATTAAATAAATAGACCTTAGTCATTAATTCAAATAGGATTTAATTTATTTAAAAAAACTCTATTTGAAATCTAAATAATATCAAAACCATTTTAGTAGGTTTTATTTGAAAATACAAAACACTTGGAAAAATTATTTAAAATAAAATGACAAGTTTTAGTGTTTATTTAAAATGGGAAAAGCCTTTACTTTAATAAAATTGGATATTGATAAAACCTCATTATTTTATTTAAATAGACTTTTATTCTTTTTATCAAATAGAAATATTTTATTTCAAAACCTTGGCCAAGATATAATTTGGCTCATTAAAATAATCTTTATATTATAATTCTGCCTTTTCTTTTGAAAACCAAATCTTTTTACTAAAAGATCCAAAAATAGTGATTCCAAATATTTAAACTTTATTGTTTATTTATCTTTTTAAATCCCTTTAGGATCTTATTTGATCAAAAATAGGTTTTGATATTTCCAAGTGGAATCAAAAAGTTTCTTCTCACCCTAAATTTCAACAAAGTTTTATTTTGTTTATTTATTTTTCACATTTCAAAATTTGGAAAATTTTGGGATGTGACAACGGCGACGGCAGCGGTGACTGCTGGCTGCACAGATCCCGAAACCTCGATGACGCGGCGACAAGCGGCGTTCGTGCCCGGAGCCGCATCCACCTGCTCATCAACGACCGAGACATCTGCTACCGCGCCTCCAACTGGCTTCACCTCTGAATCGTCCTCATGCATACGCTTCATGGCGCAACTAGGGATGGCGGTGCTGCAATCGAAAGAGCTTTAGCGTGCACGGAAGGTGCATATTGGGTTTTTGTGACTAGACAGATTGGGGGAAAATGACACGAGATCGTGGATGAAGAAGGCCAGGCAGGTTTATATACGTGGGACCACTCATAGTTCTCGAGTGATACATGTGGGTGTGGACATGTGTGGGTAGGGACGCAGGACCGTTCGTAGCTAGTGCATGATCTCCACTTTTTAAAAGAAGTAACAAAACACGCAGTAACTGCTAGGGCCAACCAAAAACTTCAGGAAGCATAGTCAAACCCAGCGAACCGTGACATGTGGGATTTACGCACAGAAAACGCGGCCGATAAAAAAATCGTCCATGGGCCGCAACGAAATCCATGACGAATGAAGTAGGAGACGAAATGGCAAACTGGGCTTAAGGGCCCGAGACGAAACTGCGACAAAATGTGCCACGACGAACGAAGGAACATCATGGAAAACCGAGCCGAAGGGCCTTCGAGGCAGACGTAATGAAACGGGAAAGAACGTCAGACATCCGTGATGTTTTTACTACGCGTCATAAAAGAAACGTCATGGACCTCCTAGATTCTTGTATTTTCTGCTCGCGTGACAAGTGCATGCAACCTGAGGGTCCGTACAACGAGGATTATATATATCTCGTTTGGGTAGCTCTTTCATGTGTCCCCCATGTACTTGCTTTGGTTCTGGGAAAGCGTTGTATTCAAGGCCGTACCGACATACCGATGGGTGTATGTTAACTGATCTAGCAAAATGGGTTGAAGTGCTTGTGGAAACTTTGGTGCACCCCTACAGGGTTAAATGATTTCGAAAAGCCATGTTCGTGGTTATGGATTACTTGGAGCATAGTTTCTCAATGATAGACAACTACAAATAAAGTTTACTATTATAATTTGACTTGTATCGGATGCGACTATTAAGTTGGATAACCACCATGGAAAGAATAAATAAAACTGCCAACCGTGTGAGTTTCCTCATAATGACTTTCTTGTTTGGTATCGAGGGGGAAATACTAGGATGGGTATCTTTGGTGTTAGTATTAGGTTTGTTCTGAATAGGTCTTTCTTACCTCTCTCTGATAGCAAACAGTTGTATTGATTCTCTATAGGTTGTTTAGTGCATATTGCGCTGCCGCTTTAGTCCACCATACCTTTTTTAGGTAAGTCCACCATACCTATGTATGCTAGAGCCTCCGAATTTTAAGTCTCGTCATGTACTGGCCTCAGTACTGACCTCTCTCTTTTTCCTTTGCCCTTTGTCGGCACCCGTTTTGTTTTAGCAGGTTTGAAATCGATGTCATTAGCAGGGTTAACCTTCTGGGATGGCCTGGGAAGGGTTATGGATGCCATTGGTTATTCTTCAGGGCTCTTATTCCAATTTGCATATTGTCCGTACTCGGACACTGTATCATTTTCAAGGTGATTTGGTCTTTGTGTTGTATATCTTTGTTCTTGACTCGTTGAGCCGTTGTTGTATATGTATGTTCTGTGGGTTTGATTATGGACTATTGTGTAATGATAATACTTCGTTTACACTCGCCCACAAGTGCGTGATGGGAATCTTTGGATCGTTTCTATGCGGGTTTGGCAGGAATCAATAAAACTTGCATAAGGTCAATTCGAGAGTGTTACAAAGTGGTATTAGAGCTCATCAGTTATGATACCACATTTTTCCAGCCTATAGGATAACCTAGCTAACGGACGTTTTAGAGTGTCAAAACTATTTTGAAAGATTGGTTGTATAGATCTGATTAGTTCTGCTTTTACTCCTTACCCCTATGCTATTCTGCTCTTACATTGGCGTGTTTGAATCTTCTCTCGTACCTTGTTCAAGCTAAGGATTTCTCGTCGTTAGGTTTTCGTTGTACCTTTAGGGTTTTGCTTTCTTCCCCTTGTAATGGTGCTTTGAAATCCGATCTTCATTCTATCTGAGGAATTTTCGTTTGTGTACTTTTCAGTGGACCCAAAATCCACTAATTTTTTTCTTATATCTTCCGGTGTTTTCCAACACGACGACATCATCTGCGTCAGATCCGATGAAGAGTCTACATCACTCTTTTGTTCCAAACTCTATTTGTCAAGGTCTTCAGTCTGAATTCCGAGAATAGTTGCATAATTCTTCTATTTGTGTAAAGAGTAGTGCTTTGAGTGCGGAATGGAGTCGCGACCACACCACTACTCTTATCATTCACTTTTGTACATTTAATGGTGGATCGATGCAATTTCACTCCTTCCACGAAAGTCAGAGGTGTCGATATCTTTTGGGCACCTTTACCTTCGTCCTTTGTTAATCCGAAGTATTCTCTCCACGACCGTGAGCAATGAGCCTTGTTGGGGTGTCGCCAATTTCAAGAAAGATAAGGAATCTTTGTTAGTGGTGTCACGAAGATCTACACAAAGCGAGAAGATTCATATCATCGGACTTCTTTCCCGTACCATGAGGCGGATCTCGAGGGCGAGATCCATTGTTAGTGGTGTAGAATTGTAGAACCATTACCAGGAAATTGCTCGCTATTTTCTTTCTGCATGCTCATGTCATCATGCCACATTGCATTTGAGCATCTTCATGTCATCGTGGATATTATTTGCCAAAAAATAATTTCTAAAAGCCTAGATTGTTTTCTAATTAATCCCTTCTCTATTTCAAATCAAAACTCATGTGTCCGAATATCTCTGTTCGTCTAAAACTATCTATAAAAGGATTTTTAAAATAAATAGATAAATAAAATATATAGTTTTGTCAAACATAGGGGAGGTAGTCGGCCAGTCCAAAAGGCCCGGCTAGCCATCCTACTACCCAGGCTCGACTAACCAGTCTAAACCCTAATTTCCCCACCTAGTCCACACCAACCAACCCCTTGTCGCTTCCTCCACTCACAAGAAACCACCCACCCACGCCACACACGCAGCCTGACCATCCCGCGACACGGTGCCACTCACTTGACGCCCTAGAACTACACCTAAGGGCATCTCCACCGTCTCGACGCATGCCGTCCGAGCATGTTCGAACTCGTCTGCATGGACGCACATGACATGCATGGCACCCCAGCGGCCCGACCCATCAGGACAAACGCATCCTGCTCGACCCATCCATGTATCTAATCTGGACAAAGGTTGCATCGGATCGGATGCGCGCGGACAGCGCGAGTGTCCTGCCTGTTGGCCACCTGGCACCCATATGTAAGTGATACATTAGTGCTTAAGATAGCTATTAATTAGATTTTAAGCTCTGCCAGTTACAAAAAGGCCATTTGAACAAATTAGGGAGGGGTTCCAACTACTGCTGCTGCTACGACTACGGATACTTCAACCACTAGAGGAGGATGTTGCGGTAGCTACTCGCCGCCGTTGCCGCGACCATAGTTGCCGCTTCCGTTGGCCCCGTCGATGGCCACCCTAGAAGACCAGATGGCCCGCTGCTGGATGTGTTCGTGGTGACGGGCACAGTCGCGCACATGGTCGCAAGCAACCGCCTTGCCTGTCGCCTTCCTGTGGTCCTCTGCCACCCAGTTCGCCAGGACCTTGTCCATCTCGGCGGCCCATTGGTCCCTCGCCTCCTGGTCAGCGAGCTCCTTCTCCTTAGCTGCCAGCAATTCCGCCAGATAAGGAGACAGAGTCGAAGCACTATTGGGGTCGAAGCCGAGCTCGTGTGCTATCTGCACATGGAGAGCGATCGATATCTCCAGCTGGTCCACCTCCTCCCCCTCCTCGTCGTCGTCCTCTTCCACCTCTGTCTTGTCGACATCGATGAGACCCCATGCGACCATCGCCTCAGCGGCCAGATCCATGTGCTCCTCCTCCGCCGTCGAGTCAGCGACATGCTCGAGCCTCTCATCCTCATCCTCTGTATCGTTGCGAGCTTTGGTGCCATGGCGGAGGTCGCGGACGGTAACCTTGCGGCCTCCTTGGCCACCTCCTCCACCGTAGTCATAGCTGCCTCATGGCGGATCTCTCGGAGAGACGCTGATGCATCCTATAGGGCCACTACGTCCACCGCCTCCTTGGGCGCGATGTGGTGTATGTCATTTATCGCCTATTCGGCGACCATCGTGGCTGCCGCTTCCACCACCCGCTATAGCGCCAACTCGGTGATAGGGCCTTCCATATCAAAGGCCAGCACCTTCGCATCGCTCATGCGCCGGTTCATAAGTGTGGCCTTGAGGTGGACCTCATCAACCTCCACGTCTTGGTAGCGGGTGCGGCACATCTTCTGGATCTTCGTCCAGTTGGAGATCTTGCAGCGAGGCATGGCTGCTGGTGGCTGGCGCTTTTTCGTTTGCTAGTTTGGTCTTGCTTGGGGCTTGTTGTCTCCGCCGTGATGGCGGCCGTCTTTTATAGACCGCAACGGAGGCGAGAAACGGCCTGGGATGCCCGACAAGTTTTCTCAGCGAGGGAAGCGAGGCGCGCGCGGGAAATGATGGCAAGAAGCGACCATCACGCTGGAAGCCATCGGCGCTGATAGCCGATGTCGCGTCGCCATTAACATCCCATCACGAGGGTGTCAACATGTGACAACGGGAGGGAGACGGCAGATGGGTCAGGCCGCTGGGCGCGATCAGCCGGACAGGCCAGACCACGACCCCAAACCGACCGCGGCCCGACCCTAACGGATAGAAACAGACTGTATGTGGCGACCTGATGTGTCGTCCCGGTGGAGATGCCCTAACCCACCTACACACCACCTTGACTCAACACAGACACAAACCATACGCACGCACCCACCCACCCGGTCAGACTCCAACACGCAACGCACTCAACACTGCCCCGCCTCTGCCCCACATATTTCTACGATTACTTTGCGATCAAATGAACCATTTACATACAAAACCAATTTCCCTTTGTCTCGCAATATTTTACTTATCCGAGATCTGATCCTCGGTGTCTCTACATACCTACTTCAACCTCGTTACCAATAAGTATTATTTTCTCATTCCCATGATATGTGATCCCTTGTGAGCCAGTCATATCCTTGCAAGCTAATTGGATGACATTCCACCGAGAGGGCCCAAAATATATCTATCCATCATATGGATGGACAAATCCAACTCTTGATCCATCTGCCTCAACACATACTTTCCAAACACTCAATTCCACCTTTATTGCCACCCAGTTACGGTGTGGCGTTTGATGTAATCAAAGAATCCTTCCGATGATGGTGATTAGAATGATCTCATGGTCGAAGGAATTAGGTTACTATGTATCAGAAAGCTTATAGCAAGTGAACTATTTGAATGACTTGATCTTATGCTACGCTTAACTATAGGAGTATGTCTATCACATCATTCTCCTAATGATATGACCTTATTGTTAATAACATCTCAATGTTATGATCAGGAAACCATGATCATATATTAACCAACAAGCTAGTTTAACAAGAGGCTTTACTAGGGACTCTTTTATGTTTACAAACCACACAAGTATTAATGTTTCCGGTTAATACAATTATATCATGGTATATAAAAATTTATCATAAGTACGAAGATATGATAATAACCACTTTATTATTGCCTCTTGGGCATATCTCCAACAGTCTCCCACTTGTACTAGATACAGTAATCTAGTTTCAAAACTTTGTGTATTCAACACCTATGGCTTTTCGGTGTTGTATTTACACGATTGCTAGTGGTCAACCGATCTTCGGATCCGACACTTACAGGTCCATGTGAAATTTCTCTTTGCGTCTCTACGCATCACTCATTCTCTAATGAGATGGCATTGTATAAATTTGGTTCTTTGGTGAGACCTTTAGTTCCTTGGGGTTAAAACATGTTGATAATATTTCCGTACAGTATATCTTCATAGTACTAGCCCATTGTGAACCACACCTAGTTTGATAATCACGCTACTTGAAACAAATACCCTTTTTAGCTGTTACAATAATAGTCATATACTTAGCCTTTTGTTGTAGTATCCATCACAATGTCTTAAATTTGGAACTCATCCAAATCCATCATGGAATCTCCTTTCCATTACATTGTGCCACTCATAGTTTAAATTGAGATAAACTTAATTTGTACTTCGTGACAAAACTAGTATCAATGTAACTCTTTACAATGAACTATCTATCTATTTGTCACCTCTACAAAAACAACATATTCTTAGTTCTTTCAAAAGATCATAAGAATATATTTTCTATCGTCCAATAATCATCTTATGAATCATTCTGGTATATGCTCATAACATTTAGAGTATAGGACATATCTGGATGTGTACATATCACAATATGATTGGAAAAATACTCTTTGTGATTTCATTCATCAAGTATCAAAAATACTTGAATCTTTGTTTCACTTATCAAGTGTCGATACACTTGAATTTTGATTTAATCCTTTGTGTGTGGCAAGAACCTTTCTTGTCATTTCCATATTGAACTCTTTCAATATCTCATCTATGTACATTTGGCACAACCATATTAGCGTCTCAATCTATCTATATAGATATTGATGCCAAATATTTGGGTTTTGCCTAAGTCTTTCATCGAGATGAAATTCTTAACATGTGTTAATAAAATATACATCATTTCCAATCAACAATATGTCTTCCACATAATGTATTAGAAATATGTCTTAGCGCTCCCACTTAATTTCTTTCAAATGCAAGCATCCTCATCGTCTCTGATGAATTTAAACCTTTTTTAACAGTTTCATCATGGTGAAGATTCCAACTCCGCGATGCTCACTTCAACCATTGTAGTTTGCATACGCATTTTAGCATCCTTTGAATTAACAAAACCCTATGGACCATGTTATGCACACGTCCTAGGTAACAATTCTATTAGAAGAACTTGTTTTTTTATTCAACTACCACATAACAAAATTATATGTAGTGGTTGCTACATTAATCTGTCTAGACTAAATATCGCTATGAAAATCAAATTTTGTCATAGTCAACCTTTGAACATTGTTGTGAACTCTTTCCCAACATGTCGACTATTTCATAGATGTGAAACATCCATGTCTATTTCTTTATAGTTCCAAACACGACTGTAAGGTCTTACACCTTTCTCGAGGGTCTTTCAAGTTCAAAGATTGATTTCATGTGTATGGAACTATCACGGATTATATGGATTAAAGCCATCTGACAGAGTCAGGGGCCATCATCGCTTCTTTCCATACAATCAGTTCATTATTATCAAATAACAATGATCTACTTTCAAATCCTAGTATTTGATTGTTTACCCGACCTACTAGGTTCAATAGGAACTTAGACCTCCGTGACCATAACCTTTGAGGCACGTGATCCATGAGCATTGTTGCTGCCTCTAGAACACTTTTCCGTGTTGCGCAACTTTGCACATATAGCTAAGGTTCTTTTAGCCTTATCAAAGTTCTATTTTCCTCCCACTTAACTTTTCACGAAAAATTTCTTCTCAAGAAACTTGACGTTCTAAACGACATATACTTTCGTCTTTGGTGTTATGGAGGAGTACCCAACGATTATTTGAAATAACCTACAAATACATGCTCATCCTACTTTGGTTGTAAACATCTTACTTATGCATACCAATGTTTAAGAAAGGACAACTTGGGTTTTATCCCAATCCATAACTTTATATGGTGTCATTTCAATGGATTATGATGGAGCTCTTTTCAGTGAAAAAGCGGTAGTCTCTAAAACCTTTAATCTTTAAAATATAATGGCAGTTTTATGAATTACACCTTTGATCTTACCATGTCAAACAAGGTTTCATTGCATATCTCGATTATTCCATACACATATGGTGTTTCAGGAAATGCAAATCCACGGAACGATTTCTCAAATCTTAGGTGTTATGCTAAACTTTTAACTCAAAAATCTTCCTTTATGATCCTATCATAAATTCTTTATTTTCTTGTTACATTGATTTTGCACTTTATCTTGAAAGTCTTTGTACTTTTGAAATGTTTCACACTTCATCCTCATCAATTAAGTATTCATATATTCACTCACTTTTTTGGAGAAAGCATATGAATTTGCAATCCATCGCTTCTTGACTACATCCTCATCAATTAAGTATTCATATATTCACTCACTTTTGAAATGTTTCACACTTCATCCTCATCAAATTAAGTATTCATATATTCACTCAATTAAGTATTCAAATCTTGAAGGCAAGTTTTGATATTAATGAGCAACAAAATGACCTTTATTTGTTCTCGATGAATATCATCACATATTCTTTTGCTAGTTACTTAGGCCATTGTAGTTCATGAATTGTGTTGTTTCGTATGACGATTCATGCCAACAAATTCAGTATCCAATACTTAAGAACCACATTGTTTAACAAGCAAATAATATAGCCATCACATGTATATCTTCTATATACCTAAGCTGAACAATTCTAGTCTTTTCTCTTTTGCCAAATATTTCCTAGATTTCTCTTTCAGTGTTTCTTTATCCTTTCAAAAGAATATATCAACATCAACAGTGGCGCCATACTCATGACACATAGTCCAAAGAGTGTATAGTTAAATACCAATGTCTTTGGACTTGCACTTTGAAGTAGATCACCATCATCAAATGTTTGGTGTTCTTTCAAATTCCATTTTCTTTAGTAATCTTTTAGTGTAGTAAACATTTTACCAACATCAAATATTCATCCTTATCATGGATCTATTCATGATCAAGCTGCTTTAGCTTATAACAGAGAATCGCGAGTATAATGTTGTTCTCCAAAACCTTTTGGAGGATTAGGACGACTAGCGTCTCCAACCTTTTGAAAATTCCCATCAAATATGAGAACATAAACTTTGCCATATTATATTCTATCATGTTATAATCAAAAACATCATTTCAAATATCGCAATATTTACCACATATGATGTTCCTAGATAACCTTGATATTAAAAAAAATCTTTTGAATATCAAGAATCATGCAGATAAACATGATACTTATATACTAACACTAGAATTGCTACTCTTGATTTAATACCAATTATTAAACTTCACGAAGTAATCGGAACTTACTGAAAGTTTGCAATAGGACTTTAAACTTTAGATTAACAATTCAAAACAATACGATACCAATTCGTAGAGTAATTAACCAGAATTCTATAGTTCTATTATCTCAATTATAACTTAGCGCAAGGTGGTAAATGGATGCCAATGACTACAACAACTATGCAAATTCACTTTGATTTAATTTATGATAAATAGTGTTCAACTTTTAATCATATTGATGTTGAACTCCCACTCAAAACAATATCCCTCACATTGTTTTAGTGATCACACAAACCAAATTCACTACACCAAGTCCGATCATCACGTGACATGATATAGTTTCAAAGGCGAACAATGATCATGTTCATCATATCATCTATATGACTCATGCTTTACCTTTCGGTATTCCGTGTTCCGAGACCATGTCTATACATGCTAGGCTCGTCAAGATCAAACCTTAGCTTCCGCATGAGCAAATCTGGCTTGCTCCCATTGTATACACGCAGAATCTAACACATCCGACCATCACGTGGTGCCTACTAAGGACGAACACTCTATAACTTGATATTTTGTGAGAGGGATCATCTTATAATGCTACCGTCGTGAACTAAGCAATACAAGATGCATAAAAGGATTAACATCACATGCAATTCAAAATATGTGATATGATATGGCCTTTCTTCTTCTGCTTCTGATCTCCATCTTCGAGCACGAACATGATCTCCATCATCACCGGCGTGGCGTCAAGGTCAATGGCGCAGCTCCATGGTTGTCATCCACCAGCATCTACTATTACAACTACTTTGAATAATAGACACACAGGTCTAGAAGAAATTAAAAGACAATCATATGGCTCCTGCCGGTTGCCGACTTACAATAAGGAACATTGCATACATCATATATAATCACAATAATGGCCATATCACATCACAGTACACCACTGCAAAACAAAGTTAGACGCCTCTAATTTTCTTTGTATGTTTTACGTGGTTTGGGGATTTCATCAAGTGTCATTCTAACTTACGAACAAGAACCACAACGTTGATACTAGTATTGTCAATCACCCATTATAAATTGAATCTTCACTATGTTGGGAGAAACAGGCACCCGCAAAGCCACTTATGCAATACAAGTTGCATGTCAAGCGTGGAGAAATTATCATGAACGATGTCATGTAAGGTTAGCCCGGGCCGCTTCATCCCACCATCCCGCAAGATGCAAAGTACACAAGAAGCAATCGACAACAAAAACATCAACGCCCACAATGACCATTGTGTTCTACTCGTGAACCAGATCTACATATAGACATGACTCTGATACCACTTAGGGGTTCATAGCATGGAAAACAAAAAAATTCTATCGCATGAACACACACAAGCCAAGATCTATCTACTATATTGTAGCAATGAGTCGATAGAGTACTAAACCTTGAAGATCCAAAGCGGTTAACGAGAGCAGATTCTCGTGGGTGATGTAGTCGTTCACTTGCCGATCTAAAAATCGCGTAGGCGATCCTTCTGGCGCCGCGTTCCGAAAGCGCTCCCGCAGTCGGTCACACGTACGGTACTCGATGAAGACCTTCCTCTCCCTTGTTCCAGTAGGCAGTGGAGGTTGTAGCTCTCTCCTCGCGATTCCGGCAGCACGGCGGCGTGGTGTCGGAAGTAGAGGGGAGATCCTGCAGGGCTTCGCCTAGGCCGGAGCGGGTATGGTGGAGTAGAAGAGGGCCTTGGTAATCTAGGTTTTAGATTCCATGGGAAGAGGGCAGCTGGCGGCTAGGGTTTAGGCTAGACGGCAGCGGCGGTTTAGAGGGGATCTAGGGCACCGGCGGGTTGGGGGGCAGCGGCGTCCTAGGGATTGGTTATTGGATGCCTAGGGCAAGGGGCATACCTTGGGGTGCGCCCCCTACCCTCCTTATATAGGTGGGAGGGGCGTCCAGGGTGTTCCCAACCCAGGTGGAAACCCTCCCTAACTCGGAAACCATGTTGGGATTTGACTTTTTCAAACTGCCTTTTTGACTTTCAAATTAGAGGTTGATTTCTCTCTTCCTAGTGTCCAGCCAAGTGACCTAGTACATGATGCAACCATTACACTTTGTCATGACACATCCATGTACCCTTCCCCTTACAGATCGGCGAACCTTCTAGACCCTTCTAGAACATTCCGGTGAAAACACGGGAATAATTCCCGAACTCCGAAATTGGCCTTTCCTTATATGAATCTTATTCTATGGACCATTCCGGATCTCCTCGTGATATCCCGGATCCCATCCGAGACTCCGAACAACATTCGGTCTCTTTACTCACATTCCATATCTACTAAAGAACATCGAATCCTTAAGTGTGTCTCCCTACTGTTCGTGAATTATGTAGACATGATCGAGACTCTTCTCCGATCAATAACCAATAGAGGAATCTGGAAATTCATATGGCTCCCACATATTTCTACGATTACTTTGTGATCGAATGAACCATTTACATATTCTTTTCTCGTTACCGTGATATGTGATCCCTTGTGAGCCAGTCACATGCTTGCAAGCTAATTGGATGACATTCCATCGTGAGGGCCCAAAATATATCTATCCGTCATATGGATGGACAATTCCCACTGATGATTCATGTGCCTCAACACATACTTTCCGAACACTCAATGCCACCTTTATAGACACCAAGTTATGGTGTGGTGTTTGATGTCATCAAAGCATCCTTCCGGTGATGGTGATTAGCATGATCGCATGGTCGAAGGAATTAGGTTACTATGTATCAAAGCTTATATCAAGTGAACTATTTGAATGACTTGATCTTATGCTACGCTTAACTATAGGAGTATGTCCATCACATCATTCTCCTAATGATATGACCTTATTGTTAATAACATCTCGATGTTCATGATCAGGAAACCATTATCATATATTAACCAACAAGCTAGTTTAACAAGAGGCTTTACTAGGGACTCTTTTATGTTTACAAACCACATGAGTATTAATGTTTCCAGTTAATACAATTATAGCATGGTATGTAAATATTTTATCATAAGTAACACTTTATTATTGCCTCTTGGGCATATCTCCAACAGAATGTGATCCATCTCCACGCCAGAGAGGGAGGAGAGAGGAAAGAGTAAGATAAGTGAGGAAGAGGACGTCCGGGAACTATAGAATCTAGAGAGAAAGCGGCTCCCTGGCACCATTGAGATCATCATCTTGTACATCCATCCACCCCAGATAATCCACCAAAGAAGGATGTAGGGTTGTTATCCAGAGGGCGGCCCAAACCTAGGTAAAAAATGATCGTGTGTACTTTGTGTGTGATTTATACCCGTATCAGCAGGTTCCTCCAACGATGTTGAGTCTGCAACGCTTGCGCGCCCACTACCGAACAAACATGGGGTATACAACAACCCCGATGTCCGTGTTAGAGAGATGTGACAAGAAGGTGTTCTTGTAGACGAGGTTGAACTGAGAAGCAGAAAAGAGAGGACAAAGAGATGGTTGAACGGGAAAAGAAGGAAAAGAGGTAAAGGGCTACTTCGAAGATAAAGGAAAAGCAAACCCGGGTCAAGTACAAGCACATGGATATCATTGAATACTCTTCGCTTCGGGAACACTACTGATTTGTGGAGGCTCCACGTGATGAGGATCTTGACGATCCCAACTTTTGGTGTTCTCATCAGAAGTTTATCTTCGAGGACATCTAATCCAGCTTGAAGATTCTCCCCATGTGTCGATTGGATCTAACCGCAACAAAGAATAAGCCACATTTTCCTGATGCTCTAGCTATGACTCAAAATATGGGGATGCACCTTCATATGAAAATTCAATATCCCTATGTCACCTCACTTCTTAAGGAGTTTTTTTCCACTCTTGTGAAGTGTGGGGATGAAAACTGAACTATTAAGTGGATGACCGGCTCTCATTTTCTCTAGTTTGACTTCACACATTTTCTCAGGTTATTTCCTATCCCTTCAATGATTGAGATCATTAACATCATCACCCCCAACAAAGCCAGCAAGGGTGCATTACTTTCAGCCTGTCATGGAGAAAATGATGTGTTTGTCAAGGTTGATGGTCTCTTCCCACTCTACACTTAGCTGGTTCTCATGTTCCATGATTGCATTATTTTGAGTGAAGGGAACAATGATAGTATCCGTGGTCATCTAGTTCAATTACTTGGCTTGGCATATGAATGTGCCTCCTCTGAAGACC
The DNA here is from genome assembly GCA_916181665.1 of Avena sativa. Taxonomy (NCBI): domain Eukaryota; kingdom Viridiplantae; phylum Streptophyta; class Magnoliopsida; order Poales; family Poaceae; genus Avena; species Avena sativa. The sequence goes on from OV702280.1 coordinate 125,234,485, forward strand.
CGTCTGTGAATTACACCTTGGATGTTATGGACTTCATTTTTCATGAGATGGCTGACACTTTGTGCAATAGGCACTCCATTCCTTATGCTCCTTACATTATGATCACTCCAAGAAATGTTTCCTTGCATAACGACTGGGCCCGTCGGTCATCATAGAAGGCGCCTCTTCCGTGAAAAAAATCTCGGCTCGACCATGGCCAATGCAGAACTTTTTTTTTGGTTTCGCGCCCCTCTACTACCACGAAACTTCTAAAAACATGGAGGACGCTCGATGTGTGCGTGGAAGAAGTAAGATTTCTGCTTCCTCGCGAGATGTTGACTCGCCGAAGTATTTTTTGTGTGTAGGTCTGATACATCGGAAACGTATCTATAATTTTTGATGCTCCATGCTTGTTTAGTATCTACTTTGCTTTACTTGTACACACTTTGAGGTGCTTTTTACATGTTTTCTGGTGCTAACATATTAACAAGTTGCAACAGTGCCAAATGCCAGTTTTGTGCTGTTTTTGGTTTCAGAAAAGTTAGTAAAGAAATATTCTCGGAATTGTACAGGACAAACATCAAAGTCAATTACTTTCCTGGGGAACAAGAAGTCCAAAGGAGAGCCAGAGGGGCCAGCCAGTGGGCCCATACCCACGCCAGGAGCGGGGCAGGTGGGCCCACGACTGGCTAGGGTTTGGCGGCCCTGGCCACCTCCCTGTCTCGGCCCTTCGCCTATAAGAAAACATCTGTAGCCGCCGCCACCATCATCCCTAGATCGGGGGGATCTGAAGTTCTTCCCGGCACCCTCCCGAAGGGGAGATCATCCCGGAGGCCTTCTCTCCGGTATGATTCGTGAGTAGTTCCACCTTGAAATATGGGTCCGTGTAGTAGCTAGACGGTTGTATCTCCTCCTTTGTGCTTTCATGTATAGATCTTGTGAGCTCCGTTCATCATCAAGATCTAATCTATTTGTGATCATGCATGTTGTGTTTGCGGGGATCCGATGTATATTGAGATTATTATGTTGGTTTGATTAATGGTTTTATCTTTATGATTCTATCATGTATGTGTTGTTTGTGATCTTGCATACCTTCCGTTGCTAGTGGTTAACTTGGCCAAGTAGTTGCTAGTGACTCCAAGAGGGGGTATTTATGCTTGATAGTGGGTTCATGCCTCTAGTTTCCAAGGGAAGTGGCAGAAATCTCTTCGGTTGTAGATGTGTTGTTGCTACTAGGGAGAAAACAACGGTCTCTTGTTCATGGAACATGTGGACTCTTTACCTTACACACTTTGCTTAAAGCAGTTGTCTGTTGCTTGCAACTTAATACTGGAGGGGGTTAGGATGATAACCTGAAGGCGGACTTCTAGTCATCGATGCATTTGGATGACGGTCTATGTATATTGTTGTATTGCCCAGTCAACCTCATAGGATCTTTCTGGCTAGTAATTGCATTGTTATGCCTTGCTTAGTTCCTGTCAATTGCCCTGCTGTAATTTGTTTACCCTTCATGCCATGTTGTTTATCTAAGGAGAGCACCTCTAGTGAACTATGGACCTCGGTCCAATATTTACCATTGATACATCTTCCACTGTTACTTGTTTACTTGCTACAAACCATTACCTTCAACACCATACGTTTAATCCTTTGTTACAGCAAACCGGTGAGCTTAAGAACCTCACTGATTCGTTGGGGAAAACTCTTGAGTTTGTGTTGTGCAGGTCTCCGCATTGCTTGCAACACCTATGTGACGTTTCCTTCCTCCTACTGGTTCGATAACCTCGGTCTCAACTGAGGGAAGACTTGCTATTGTGCTCTTCACACCTTGCTCTTGGGATTCCCAACAAGACTCCACATCAAGCACCAAGTTCTCTGGCGCATCAAGGAGTCATCAGGGTCCTAGACGTCAGTGACTCTAGCGGACCGAAATTTTTGGTAGCGCCTCCCTAATTTGAACTTCATAACGTTGTTCGATGCCTCTTCCATTTAGTCAGGCTACTGGGTCCTGCAAGTCTGCCTCACATTAGATTAATTGTGTGTATGATGGAATTTTTTCCTTCCCTGTTCTGAACTTGATAGCGTCCCTCGATGCAACTGTCGCTTAATCAGGCCGATGGGTCCCACGTGTCATCCTCGCACTAGAAGAAACGTCTGCATGATGGATTTTTTCCTTGGCTCGTGCCTCCCTGATATGAACTCGAAAACGTTTCTCGATCTATCTATCATTAATCACGATGCTGGGTCCCACATGCCAGCATCTCATTACAAGAATTGTGTGTATGATGGAATTTTGTCCTTCGCTCCCGCTACCATGTTTCGAACTTGATAGCGCTGCTAGATGCATCTACAGTTTAATCACGCGGCTGGGCCCCATATGTCATCCTCTCATAAGAAGAAACGTGTGCATGATAATTTTTTTTCCTTGGCTCATGCCTCCCTGATTTGAACTCGATAACGTTGCTCAAACTATCTGTCGTTAATAACGATGTTGGGTCCCACATGCCAGCCTCTCATTAGAAGAATCGTGTGTATGATGGAATTTTTCATCGCTCCCGCTACCGTGTTCCAAACTCGATTGTGCTGCCGTTTAATCACGCATCTGGACCAACATGTCATCCTCTCATTAGAAGAAATGTGTGTATGATGGATTTTTATCCCTCGGTCGCGCTACCCTGTTCCAAACTTGATAGCGCTGCCATATGCATAATCATACAGCTAGGCCCCACGTGCATACTCTCATTAGAAGAAACATGTGTATGATGGAATTTTTTCCCTCGGTCACGCCTCTGTGTTAACTTGATACTGTTGCTCGCTGCATCGGTTGTTTATTCAGGCTAGTGGGTCCCATATACCAGCTTCACAATAGAAGAATCATGTCTTCTCTAGCGCTACCCTATTCTAACTAGATAGGGTTGCTCGACGAATCTACCGTTTGGTCACGCTCCAGGGTCCCACATGCCAGCATTTCATTAGAAGAATGTTTGCATGTTGGACTTTTTTCTCGCTCGTGCCTGCGTGTTTTGAACTTGGCAACGTTGCTTGATGCATCAGCCATTTATACAGGCTGGTGGGTCCCCGTGTTAGCCTCCCATTAGAAGAAACATGTGCATGTTGGACTTTTCACGCTCGCGTCTCCGTGTTTCGAACTTGGAAACGTTGCTCGATGCATCAGTCGTTTATACAGGCTGGTGGGTCCCCCATGTCAGCCTCTCATTGGAAGATACATGTGCATGATGGACTTTTTTATCGCTCGTGCCTCCCTCTTTGGAACTAGGCAACATTGCTCGACGTGGCACCATGTGTATAAGGTCTCGCTGGTGGGTCCCACATGTCAATATATTTTCTTTTAATGACATGTTGAAAGAACATGTTGGGCCCCCATGTGTGGTTTTGGTAATGAATGACAATCTTTATGGACTAATGTGTGTATTAAGTTATACTTGTAGGATTTGTCCATGGGCATCGCTTGGAGCATGTATTGGCTTTAAGGTCGATGATATGCAAAGAAGATATGTTGTGCAAGCTCAATATGCGAGGTCGATGATGAGGAATTAAGAAAGGCGTTCCATCTTGAGAAGGGCAAGATCGTCTACATCGAGCTCAAGTGGAATGCTCAAGGCAAAGGTATAATCTTGATAGGTTTTCCCTTTTGCCGGTCTCTTGTTGTGTGTAGGAGACCGGGTTTAGGATAGATAACCGTACTATCAAGAGGGGCTCTCGAATGAGTAATTCGGTCACATCGTTCGGAGAGAGCTCAAACCTTTGCATAATTGCATCATCATATTTGGTTGTTATTTGGTATTATCCATGCGAGGATATAGAGCTTGTGGTAATCTCCATAACAAGCTCTTGTTCATCAAAATCGGATCTCCCATATGTATCTTGTTGCGATTTTGATTTATGTGGCTTTTCGGTTTCTCACCAAGTGAGGCATCTCACATTATTCTACTTGATACTTTCTCACATGGTGATAACCAATATTTCCTCTTAAAGGGATTGTCATCAAAAGTTATTGTCGTTTGAATATCTGCCGATCTTATTTAAAAATAAAAGAAAAAATACGTTTTTTGGGCCGAGCGGTAGTACCGCCCGGGCGGGCCGGTACTACCGCCCGCACCTGAGCGTGCCCCAACTATTCTCTACCTCGCTAGGTAGTCAAATCTGGTACTACCGGCCGGCCCGGTAGTACCGCCCGGGTGGGCCGGTAGTACCGGTCAACCTTGAAATATCTGCCCTAAAAAGATTTCCCCAGCCCAGCTGCGCTCGCTCGCTCGCCAGATCTGTCTCCTCGCGTTTCCTCGCCGGCAGCGCTCGCACGCCTGCTGGCCCTGCTGGGCCCAGGCCTGGCCGCTGCTGTCGCGTGCGCTGCACGCCTGCCTGGCTCGCGTTGACCATCGCTGCGCCGTGGCCCTGCTTCTCCCGCACGCGTGCGCCTGGCCACGCTCGCCACTACCTGCTTGCCCTGCGCCCTGGCCCGCTGGCTCATGCCGCTGCAGCTGGCCCCCGCTGCAGCCCTGCCTCCCACGCGCATGCCTCGCGCTGCTGGTTGCATGCGCGCCGCACTTGCAGCTGCTGCCTCCCTGCCGCTGGCCCCACTTGGCTGGGCCAGGTTGACCGTACGCTCACGCGCCCCCTTCTGCACTCGCTCTCTGGCGTTCGCTCGACCCAATTTGGTTTGTTCGATTTGTTTCGGTTGGCCCAGGTGCGGTAGTACCGGTCGCATCCGGTACTACCAGAATGTTCAGAAAAATAGCCCCAATGGCCAGATTTTTGGGGCCTCTATTTAAGGCTTTGCCCGTTTTGAGTTGAGTGAGCTTCTTCCTCATCTATTAGGCTAAGCTTTGTCCACACTTGCTCTAGGTCTTGAAGGTTGCCTAAACTTTTCCCTCTGATGATTCTTGCCCATATTTGAGTGGAAGAGAGAGGAGATCTAGATCCACGTTTTGACCTAACCGATTCATCTCTTTGTGAGTGCATCTTTGGGGATCTAGATTTTGGGGGATTTTGTGTCTCTCTTTGATTCCTCCTCTCTTGTTCCCCCAAGAGCTTTAGTAGCTTTGTTGGAACTTGAGAGTGAGGGATTTGAGCACCTTTTTGGTGTTCTTGCCATTTGCATTTGGTGCATCGGTTTGAGTTCTCCTCGGAGGATTTGGTTTGTGTGACTCTTTGGAGCTTGTCCCTCTTGGGTTCTTGGAACCCTAGACGGTTTTGTGGCCTTGGTGGCATTGTGGCCTTTTGTGGCATTTGTTGGGAGCCTCCAATTAAGTTGTGGAGAAGTGCCCGAACCTTGTGAGAGGTTCCGGCTGCCAACGACAAGTGCACCGATAGTGGAAGCGTGCATCGATCCCATTGGGGTGATATTCACTAGAGAATAAGGGAGGCCTTTTGTGGCGTTGGTGGTTTGATACCACCCCCCTCTCCAAACTAGAGGTACTCCATGTTGGGAGGAACTCGGTAAAATATCGTTGTCCTCGCATGCCTCGGTTATCTCTATACCTGAGCTCTTTACGTATGCACTTTACATTGTGATAGCCTTTGTTCTTGAAGTAATATATATCTTGTTATCACTTTGTTGGTTGTATTGCTTATCATAAGTTGTTCTAGGTTGTGCTTAACAAAGTAAACGCTAGTTTTATTCCGCCTTTGTCGAGCCACTCTAGGAAAAGTTTTAATCGCCTATTCACCCCCTCTAGGCGACATGTGTATCCTTTCAATTGGTATCAGAGCCCGGTCTCTCATTTTAGGCTTCACCGCCTTGAGAGTAAAGATGTCGGCTAGAGGATTCGGGCACAATTACATATTCACATTCGATGGCACAAATTATTGAAGGGGTTCGTATCATGGAAAATAAAAAATTTCTACCGCATACAAACAAACAAACAAGACAAGATCTATCTACTTGATTGTAGCAACGAGTCGATAGAATAACTCACCCTCGAAGATTCCAAAGTGTTTAACGAGAGGGGTTTCTCGTGGGTGATGTAGTTGTACTCTTGCCGATCTCAAGATCGTGTAGACGATCCTTTCGGCGCTGTGTTCCGGCAGTGCTTCCGAAGTCGGTCACACGTTCGGTACTCCATGAAGTCCTTCCTCTCCCTTGTTCCAGCAGGCAGCGGAGGTTGTAGCACTCTCCTCGCGATTCCGGCAGCACGACGGCGTGGTACCGGAAGTAGAGGGGAAATCTTGCAGGGCTTCTCCTTAAGCCGGAGCGAGTATGGTAGACTATGAGAGAGGCCTTGGTGATCTAGGGTTTAGACGCACCAAGGAGAGAGGGCTAGGCCAGTGGCTAGGGCTTGGGGAAGCCCAAGTCGGCGGCTAGGGTTTGCCCTAGGCGACGGCAGCACCAGGAGGTGGTGGCGCCGGCGGCTTAGGGCTAGGGTTTGGAGAGGGCAAGGTGTAGGTCTTGGAGGGGCAGGGCTGCTGCCAAGGGGAGGGGAGTCCCTCCCCAACTCGGCCTCCTTGGCCGGCGGTGGAGGGAGAGGGGACTTCCTCCCCAAGTAGGTTTCCTACTCTCCCTCCACCAAGCAAAATAGTCGTTTGACTTTTCAAATTGGCGTTTGACTTTTCAAACTAGGATTTGATTTATCCCTTTATTTTGCTCGGCGATGAAACCTAGTACATGATGCAACCATTCCAACTTGTTATGACACATTCATGTACCCTTCCCCTCTGGAGTGCCAGACATTCGGGAACCTTCTAGAACATTCCCGATGAAAACACCGGAACCATTCTCCAACCCCGAAACAGGACTTTCCTTATATGAATCTTATTCTCCGGACCATTCCGGATCTCCTCGTGATATCCCGGATCCCATCCGAGACTCCGAACAACATTCGGTCTCTTACTCATCATTCCATAACTACTCAACAACATCGAATCCTTAAGTGTGTCTCCCTACGGTTCGTGAATTATGCGGACATGATCGAGACACTTCTCCGAACAATAACCAATAGAGGAATCTGGAAATTCATATGGCTCCCACATATTTCTCCGATTACTTTGTGATCGAATGAACCACTTACATACGATACCATTTTCCCTTTGTCTCACGATAGTTTACTTATCCGAGGTTTTGATCGTCGGTATCTCTGCATACCTAGTTCAACCTCGTTACTGATAAGTACTCTTTTCTCGTTTCCGTGATATGTGATCCCTTGTGAGCTAGTCACATGCTTCCAAGTTAATTGGATGACATTCCACCAAGAGGGCCCAGAGTATATCTATACATCATATGGATGGACAAATCCCACTCTTGATCCATGTGTCTCAACCAATACTTTCCAAACACTCAATGCCACCTTTATAGCCACCCAGTTACGGTGTGGTGTTTGATGTCATCAAAGCATCCTTCCGGTGATGGTGATAAGCATGATCTCATGGTCGAAGGAATTAGGTTACTATGTATCAGAAAGCATATAGCAATTGAACTATTAAAATGACTTGATCTTTATGCTACGCTTATCTATAGGAGTATGTCCATCATATCATTCTCCTAACGATATAATCTTGTTGTTAATAACATCTCAATGTTCATGATAGGGAAACCACAATCATTTATTAACCAACAAGCTAGTATTATAAAGAGGCTTTACCAGGGACTCTAATTTTGTTTACAAATCACACAAGTATTAATGTTTCCTTGTTAATACTGTTATAGTATGAATGTAAACATTTATCATAAACACAAAGATATAATAATAACTAGATTTATTATTGCCTCTAGGGCATATCTCCAACAGTCTCCCACTTCCACTAGAGTCAACTAAACTAGATTACATGGTAATATACCGAACACCCATGGCAGTTTGGTGTTGGTCATGTTTTGCCCTCAGGAGAGGTTTAGTCAACGGATCCACCACATTCAGATCTGTGTGTACTTTGCAAATATTTATGTCACCATCTTGGACATGGTCTCGAATAGCGTGAAAACGTAGCTTGATGTGCTTCAGCTTCTTGTGTGACCTTGGCTCTTGCGCATTGGCTATGGCGCCCATGTTATCATAGTAGATAGACATTGGGTCCAGCGCACTTGGAACCACACCGAGCTCTATAATGAACTCCTTCATCCATATCGCTTCTTGTGAAGCCTCCGAAGCAGCTATGTATTCCGATTCAGTTGAAGATCTCGCCAAAACGCTTTGCTTTGCACTCCTCTAGCTAACTGTTGCACCATTCAAAGTAAATACGTATCCAGATTGTGATTTAGAATCATCCGGATCGGTGTTCCAACTAGCATTGGTGTAACCATTAACAACGAGCTATTCATCACCTCCATAAGAAAGAACCATATCCTTAGTTCTTCTCAAGTACTTAAGGATGTTTTTGACCGATGTCCAATGATCCACTCCTGGATCACTTTGATACCTGCTAGTCAAACTAACAGCATATGCAATATCGGGTCTAGTACATAGCATGGCATACATTAGAGATCCTATGGCTGAGGCATAGGGAGTTTTACTCATCCTTTCTCTATCTTCTGCCGTTGTTGGACTTTGAGTTTTACTCGAGGTCGTATTGGGCAACATGGGCAAGAACCCTTTCTTGCTATCTTCCATTCCAAACCTCTTTAGAACTTTGTCCAAATATGTACTTTGTGACAATGATATTAGGCGTCTCGATCTATCTCTATAAATCTTTATGCCTAATATATAAGCTGCTTCGCCAAGATCTTTCATTGAAAAACTATTATTCAAATATTCCTTGACACTATTAAGAAGGTCTACATCATTCCCAATCAACAATATGTGATCTACATATAGTATTAAGAATGCTACAGAGCTCCCACTCACTTTCTTGTAAATACAAGCTTCTCCATAAGTTTGTATAAAACCAAAACTTTTGATTACTTTATTAAAACGTTGATTCCAACTTCGGATGCTTGCTTCAATCCATATATGGATCGTTAAAGTTTGCATACCTTGTGATCATCTTTAGGATCGACAAAACCTTTGGGTTGCATCATATACAACTCTTCATCAATGTCTCCATTGAGGAACGCTGTTTTGACATCCATCTGCCATATCTCATAATCATAATATGCAGCGATTGCTAACATAATCCTCATAGACTTTATCTTTGCTACTGGTGAGAAGGTCTCATCGTAGTCAACTCCTTGAATTTGTCGAAACCCTTTTGCGACAAGTCGAGCTTTATAGACAGTAACATTACCATCAGCATCTGTTTTGTTCTTGAAAATCCATTTATTCTCGACAGCCATCCGGTAAGTCCACCAAAGTCCATACTTGGTTTTCGTACATGGATCCAATCTCGGATTTCATGGCTTCTTGCCATTTATTGGAATCTGGGCTCATCATCGCTTCCTCATATTTCGCAGGGTCATCGGTGTTGTCCACCAACATGACACTCATAACGGGGTCATACCAATCAGGGGTGGTACAAGTTCTCGTTGACCAGCGAGGTTCTGTAGAAACTACAACCGAAGTTTCATGATCATCATCATTAGCTTCCTCTCTTATTGGTGCAGGCACCACAGGAACTTCTTCCGGTGTTGCGCTACTCGCAAGTTCGAGAGAAGGTTCGACAACCTCGTCGAGTTCTACTTTCCTTCCAGTCACTTCTTTCGAGAGAAATTCCTTCTCTAGAAAGGATCCATTCTTGGAAACGAAGATTTTGCCTTCGGATCTATGATAGAAAGTATACCCAATAGTTTCCCTTGGGTATCCTATGAAGACGCATTTTTCCGCTTTGGGTTCAGGCTTGTCTGGCTGTAACTTATTTACATAGGCTTCGCAACCCCAAACTTTAAGGAACGACAATTTAGGTTTCTTATCAAACCATAATTCATACGATGTCGTTTCAACGGATTTATATGGTGCCCTATTTAAAGTGAATGCGGTTGTTTCTAATGCATAACCCCAAAATGATAGCGGTAAATCTGTAAGTGACATCATAGAACGAACCATATCTAAGAGAGTTCGATTACGATGTTCGGATACACCATTACGCTGTGGTGTTCCCGACGGTGTCAATTGTGAAAGTATTCCGCATTTCTTCAAATGCTCGCCAAACTCGTAACTTAGATATTCACCTCCACGATCAGATCGTAGAAATTCAATCTTCTTGTTACGTTGATTCTCCACCTCACTTTGAAATTCCTTAAACTTCTCGAAAGTTTCGGACTTATGTTTCATGAAATAGATACACCCATATCTACTCAAGTCATCCGTGAAGGTAAGAACATAACGATAACCACCGCGCGATTCTACACTCATTGGACCACACACATCGGTATGTATGATTTCCAATAAGTCCGTAGCTCGCTCCATCATACCAGAAAATGGAGTCTTAGTCATTTTACCCATCTGACATGCTTCGCATCTTTCAAGTGATTCGAAATCAAGTGATTCAAGAAGTCCATTGGAATGGAGTTTCTTCATACGCTTCACTCCAATGTGACCAAGACGACAGTGCCACATATAGGTCGAGTTATCGCTCAATTTCAAACGTTTAGCTTCAATGTTATTAGTATGTTCCACTATCGAGATTCAATAAGAATAGACCATCTATCAAAGGTGCATGTGCATAAAACATATTACTCATATAAATCGAACAACCATTATTCTCGGACTTAAACAAGTAACCATCTCGCAATAAACAAGATCCCGATATAATGTTCATGCTTAACGCAGGCACCAAATAACAATTATTTAAGTATAAAACTAATCCCGATGGTAGATGAAGAGGTAGCGTGCCGATCGCGATCACATCAACCTTTGATCCATTTGCCACACGCATCGTCACCTTGTTCTTCGCTAGCTTCCGTTTATTCTGCAGTACCTGTTTCGAGTTACAAATATGAGCAACCGAACCAGTATCAAATACCCAGGCACTACTACTAGTACTAGTGAGATACACATCAATAACATGTATATCGGATATACCTTTCTTCTTAATGTTGCCGTTCTTCAAATCCGCCAAGTAATTTGGGCAATTCCGCTTCTAGTGATCTTCTCCCTTGCAGTAAAAGCACTCAGTATCAGGCTTAGGTCCAGCCTTGGTCTTCTTCGTCAGTGCGGTAACTTTCTTACCACCCTTCTTGAAGTGTCCCTTTTGCTTAGACTTGCCTTTCTTCAATTTGGTGGTCTTATTGACCATCAACACTTGGTTCTCTTTCTTGATCTCCACTTCTGCAGATTTTAACATGGAGAAGAGTTCTGGCAACTGCTTGTTCATGCTTTGCATATTGTAGTTCATCACAAAGTTCTTGTAACTTGGTGGTAGTGATTGGAGGACACGGTAAATCCTCAAAGCATTAGGAATCTCTATACCCAAGCTTTGAAGTTTGTTTGCGTGCCAGACATCTTAAGCACATGCTCACTGACGGAGCTGCCATCTTCCATCTTGCAGTTAAAGAACTTTTCAGAAGCCTCATAGCTCTCAACTGCCGCGTGAGTCTCAAATATCAGTTTGAGTTCACGGACAATATCATGTGGGTCTGAATTCTCAAACCTTTTCTGAAGCTCCGATTCCAAACCATACAAGATAGCACACTGAAGTGTGGAGTACTGATTCTTCCGAGCGAGGTAAACATTCTTTACTTCATCGGTAGCATCAGCTGCAGGCGGGTCACCCAGCGGTGCATCCAGCACATAGGTCAAATTACCAGCATTGAGGACAATCCTCAAACTGCGGAACCAATCCGCGAAGTTGCTTCCATTGTTTTTTAACTTTTCTTTCTCTAGGGACGCATTAAAATTCATGGTAGGGGCCGCCATTGATCTACAACATATTTGCAATAGTTTAGACTAAGTTTATGACAAATTGAGTTCTAATTAATAGTTAAATTAATCTAGGTGAACTCACACTCAAAAAAATATCCCTCACATTGTTTTAGTGATCACACGAACCAAATCCACCACATCAAAACCGATCATCACGAGAGTTGATGTAGCTTCAATGGCGAACAATCGACATGTTCATCATATATACTATATGATTCATGCTTTACCTTTCGGTGATCCGTGTTCCGAGACCATGTCTGTACATGCTAGGCTCGTCAAGATCAAACCTTAGCTTCCGCATATGCAAATCTGGCTTGCTCACGTTGTATACACTTGCTTAGAAACAACAAGCTTTAGCAACGGTGCTTACTAAGGATGAACACTTTAGAACATGAAATTTATGTGCATGAGGGATCATCTTATAATGCTACCGTCGTTAAATAAGCAATACAAGATGCATAAAGGATTAACATCACATGAAATTCATAATATGTGATATGATATGGCCTTTCTTCTTTGTGCTTCCGATCTCCATATTCAAGCACGAACATGATCTCCATCATTACCGGCATTGCATCAAGGTCAATGACGCTGCTCCATGGTTGTCGTCCACCATATTCAACTATTACAACTACTTTGAATAGACACGCGGGTCTTAACAGAAATTAAAGACAACATATGACTCCTGCCGGTTGCCAACTTACAATAAGGAACATTGCATACATCAAATATAATCACAATCATGGCCATATCACATCACAGCACACCCCTGCAAAACAAAGTTAGACGCCTCTAATTTCTTTGCATATTTTACGTGGTTTGGGGCTTTCAAAAGTGTCGATCTAACTTACGAACAAGAACCACAACGTTGATGTTTGAACTATGAAGTGCCTGTTGTAAATTGGATCTATACTATAATGGGAGAGATAGACACCCGCAAAGCCACTTATGCAATACAAGTTGCATGTTGAGCGTGGAGCAAGTCTCATGAACGATGTCATGTAAGGTTAGCCCGGGCCGCTTCATCCATCATACCGCAAGATGCAAAGTACACAAAAAGAAATTGATAATAAAAGCACCACCGCCCACAATGACCATTGTGTTCTACTCGTGCAACAGATCTACATATAGACACGGCTCTGATACCACTAAAGGGGTTCGTAGCATGGAAAACAAAAAATTTCTACCGCATACAACCAAACAAGCCAAGATCTATCTACTAGATTGTAGCAACGAGTCGATATAATAACTCACCCTCAAAGATTCCAAAGTGTTTAACGAGAGCGGATTCTCGTGGGTGATGTAGTCGTACTCTTGCCGATCTCAAGATAGTGTAGACGATCCTTCCGGCGCTGCGTTCCGGCAGTGCTTCCGTAGTCGGTCACACGTTCGGTACTCGATGAAGACCTTCATCTCCCTTGTTCCAGCAGGCAGCGGAGGTTGTAGCACTCTCCTCACGATTCCGGCAGCACGACGGCGTGGTACCGGAAGTAGAGAGGAGATCTCGCAGGGCTTCACCTTAAGCCGGAGCGAGTATGGTGGACTATGAGAGAGGCCTCAGTGATCTAGGGTTTAGACGCACCAAGGAGAGAGGGCTAGGCCGGCGGCTAGGGCTTGGGGAAGCCCAAGTCGGTGGCTAGGGTTTGCCCTAGGCGGCGGCGGCAGCAGCAGGAGGTGGTGGCGCCGGCGGCTTAGGGCTAGGGTTTGGAGAGGGCAAGGTGTAGGTCTTGGAGGGGCATCCATGCGCCCATGATCCTCCTTATATAGATGGGAGGGCGCGGCCAAGGGGAGGGGAGTCCCTCCCCAACTCGGCCTCCTTGGCCGGCGGTGGAGGGAGAGGGACTTCCTCCCCAAGTAGGTTTCCTACTCTCCCTCCACCAAGCAAAATAGCCGTTTGACTTTTCAAATTGGCGTTTGACTTTTCAAACTAGGATTTGATTTATCCCTTTATTTTGCTCAGCGATGACACCTAGTACATGATGCAACCATTCCAACTTGTTATGACACATTCATGTACCCTTCCCCTCCGGAGTGTCGGACATTCCAGAACCTTCTAGAACATTCCCGATGAAAACACCGGAACCATTCTCCAACCCCGAAACAGGACTCTCCTTATATGAATCTTATTCTCCCGACCATTTCGGATCTCCTCGTGATATGCCGGATCCCATCTGAGACTCCGAACAACATTCAGTCTCTTACTCATCATTCCATAACTACTCAACAACATCGAATCCTTAAGTGTGTCTCCCTACGGTTCATGAATTATGCGGACATGATCGAGACACTTATCCGAACAGTAACCAATAGAGGAATCTGGAAATTCATATGGCTCCCACATATTTCTATGATTACTTTGCGATCGAATGAACCACTTAGATACGATACCAATTTCCCTTTGTCTCAGGATAGTTTACTTATCCGAGGTTTTGATCGTCGGTATCTCTGCATACCTAGTTCAACCTCGTTACTGATAAGTACTCTTTTCTCTTTCCCGTGATATGTGATCCCTTGTGATCTAGTCACATGCTTGCAACCTAATTGGATGACATTCCACCGAGAGGGCCCAGAGTATATCTATCCGTCATATGGATGGACAAATCCCACTCTTGATCCATGTGTCTCAACCAATACTTTCCAAACACTCAATGCCACCTTTATAGCCACCCAGTTACGGTGTGGTGTTTGATGTCATCAAAGCATCCTTCCGGTGATGGTGATAAGCATGATCTCATGGTCGAAGGAATTAGGTTACTATGTATCAGAAAGCATATAGCAATTAAACTATTAAAATGACTTGATCTTTATGCTACGCTTATCTATAGGAGTATGTCCATCATATCATTCTCCTAACGATATGATCTTGTTGTTAATAACATCTCAATGTTCATGATAGGGAAACCACAATCATTTATTAACCAACAAGCTAGTATTATAAAGAGGCTTTACCAGGGACTCTAATTTTGTTTACAAATCACCCAAGTATTAATGTTTCCTTGTTAGTATGAATGTAAACATTTATCATAAACACAAATATATAATAATAACTACATTTATTATTGCCTCTAGGGCATATCTCCAACATTTATGATATATGGAAAAATCGCATGCTCATTCATTTTCGGGACATGGACCCAAATTTGGAGCGTATTGTAGATATAGGTTTTTCTCCTCCAATGGATTTCAAAAATCTATCTAGTGAGGATGAAAAAAACTTATATCTCGATGCTCAAGCTTCTAATGTGCTTGTTAATGCTTTGAGCTATGTAGTTACCTCTTCAATTATTCCTTTTTGGAGCGCTCATGAGTTATGGACAAAACTTCAAGATAAATATGTTGTGTCCAACATTATTGAGGATGATTGTGTTGCTTCCACTTCCGGTCAAGATGAGTTCTCATCCTGTACCACTTCACCAACATGTGACTTTTCACAAGGTAATGATATGGTGAGTGGTGATAGAAATTGCAATATGGATAGTGTGTTCACTATTTGTAATCCCTCATATCTATCTAGTTGCAATGATATATCTTTGGACCTTAACACTTCTAGCACTCAAAATTCCTCACATGCTTGTGTTAATAGTCCTTGCATATCATGTAGAAATGACTTGAATAAATCTCATGATGATATGCTCATGTTGTCTTTTTGCCATGATAAAAATGATTCTATTTCCTCTAGTGCTTGTGTTGCTAACCATGTATAGGAAAATGAAGATTCTATGGGCCAAGACAAGGTCTTTAAGAGAGCTACAAGTGTAATCTCGTCATCACCTTCCTCCGGTTCTCACATGTTCCTTATGGCTAAGGGAACAAAGGTAACCTCTTTGAATCCCATTGTATTTCATGATGATGATGATGAGGTTGAGAATGATAATGATGATTATAGAGGTAAGTATGATATTACCTCTATTAAGAAAATGGGAGAGGTTGTCTATAGCTCTCTCTTCAAAAATAAAATTGCTTCCTCCAACTTTCTTGAAATCTTGAATTGTGCCATAGAAGGCAATGATATTATTGAGGAGCAAGAAAATTTAATTGATGAAAAGTTTGCACTTGAGCGTGAGTATGCTAATGAAGTTGCACAACTAAAGGACTCCCTTGAAGAAGAACAAACCACCAAAGAATCTCTTGAGGAGACTTTTACTCTAGAATTATCTAGAGTAAAGGAATACCATGATAGAGAACTTGCGGTGGCCAACTCCTTCAAGATTAAAAATGATGAACTTGAAGTTGCTTATGCTAAACTTGTTGAGGATTTTAAGCACCTCGAAAATGGCTCTCGGGTCATTAAGAGGGAGCTCATCAAACTCACCGAGTCACATGAGCAACTTAAAGCTTCATATTTAAAAGAGCTTGACAAGTTGCCCTCACCTCTTGCTAATAAGAATGATGCTTGTGCTACTAACTCTATTTCTTGTGAAGCATCTATTTTGAAGGAGAATGTTGAGCTAAAGGCTCAAGTTGCTTTTCTAACTAGCAACTATGGGAAATTAGAAGAAAGTCATGTTAAGCTCTCGAGCTCGCATGAGGATCTTCTAGTCTCCCATGGTAGGCTAAAGTTAGCTCATGAGGCCATTGTGTCAAAGTTAACATCTAGTGGGCCTCATGTGGACATTAGCACTATATATACTCCAAATGTTATATTGCCATGTGCTAGTCTTTTTATTCATCCTCTCACAACCATGCTATATCTCGCGATGAATTACATTCCGTGCCTTGTTGCTCTAACAATGTAGCATCTACTTCCTCTAGTACTTTTGTTGAAACTAACCATGTACGGGAAATAAAAGAGCTCAAGGCTCAGGTCACTTATTTGAGAAATGACTTGAAAAAAGGGTCATCAAGGGAAGGTCACACTCAACAAAATTTTGAGTGTGCAAAAATCCCCCAATGACAAGTTTGGGCTTGGATTCAACTCCAATGTCAAGAACAAGTACACTATCAAGTTGAAGCACAAGGACAACAAGAAGAATGGCCAAGATCAAGTCAATAATCCGGCCAACAGTGTTTGCTTCAAGTGCAAGGAAGAAGGGCACCATGTTAGATCTTGCTCATTGAAGAAAAAGCCCCTTAGTGTGAAGCAACAAGGGAAGCGGCCTCAAGCTCCACCTCAAGTCATTAATGGGCCACTTCCTAAGAGGACTACTCGAGCTCTTCCTCGAGTTGTGGCTTCACCTAAGAAGAAAGATGGCAAGAGTAGAACTTGCTACTTATGCCGTGAGAAGGGGCATATTTCTTCCTCATGCACTATCGGTATCTCCTCATCCAACCCTATCATTATTGATGATGCTTATTCTCTTTTTAAGGATGATCTTGGCAATGTGTTTGCCAAATTTGTTGGTGCTCAATGTGGGTTCAAGAAAAGAACCATTTGGGTTTCCAAGCCTATTGTGACTAACCTCTTAGGACCCAACTTGGTTGGGGACCAACAAGCCAAATCTTGATCAATAGGTGTTGTTGGAAGGCATTGGAGTCGTAGCTACATTATGAAGAATTGAGGGATCTTCATCAATTATTATTGTCAAGACAAGCTATTTGTTTTATCATGATTATATTATATTTCCAATGTTCCTCCTTGCGGTAACATATGCTCAACTCATTACATTGAAAGTTACTCGCCCCTTGTGCATGTGTTGGTTTTATATCTTCCATGCTTTTGTACATGTTGTGTTATCCTCTTAATTATCTTGAGGTATCAAGCATATTTGTGTATGATTAGGTGGCACACCATGTATGTGTGTTTCTTATGTTTGAGCCTTGCTTGCTTATATTTGGTATCTTATTTGGCTCTTGTGAGAAATTAATGGATTATCCCATTTTGGGGGAGTGTTATGCTTGGGCATTTCACAATCCTAAAATTGTTTGTACATGAGGTATACCACCTAGTATTTATATTGGATTATTGTCTAGTCTCTATGTGGTATAATTTTCATGAGAAAATTAATTTTATAATGTCCATTAATTATCTCTATTTGTATCATTTTGCCTCGTGTTGGTTTTATGGTAGTATCACATTATGGGGGAGTCATATGCTTAGTGCATATTACAATCCTAGAAAATGTGAATATTCGAGGTTGTGTCACTTAGAATTGATATTGATAATTATCTAGCACCTATGTGACACATTTTCTCATACAAGTTCCAATTTGCTTGAATGCCTTTATTGATCATATCTTGGATCTTGTATATGAGAGTGTTTCTTGGTACGTGTTTACTCATATTTAGATCTCTATATCATCATGGAAACCATTTTCTTCAAGTCGCTCTAATCACTAGTGATTGTGTGACTATTGGAAGCTACTAAGAATCTTGTTCGAAGTATCATGCTCAATTCTTATATTTAGTTGTATGCTTATTGTTGTGTCTATGATCTTGGATATCTATGCAAGCTACCTTGGGAAAATTATTCCCAATATTTCTTGTCCCTGGACAATGAGTAATTTATGGTAGAATTTGTTGATCATATTCACTTTGGCCTTTGCTTAATATTGTCCTATCTTTGTCCAAGTAAATGTTTTGTGTGCTCCCATGTATTCCTTGCTACTTTTTGGATATTCTTATTTTATTGGTATCCTCTTGTGTTTTATTTAAATGTAGGTAGTAGTGATGATCCCATTTGTGTGCATTTTGCATTCAAAAGGAAAATCCTACATAATGCACTATCCATGGGGGAGCTATCCTATATTATTTAGAACACTCATATTTATGCTTCTTTGTTTTGATCCATATCGTTTTTTTGTGTGCTTGGAACATCAATCTTTTCGTTTTGGTACTTTGTACCATCATAAGAAGTTTGGGAGTTTGGTTTCTTATTGGAACCTTGCTCTTTTTGGGAGTTGGTTTTGTCTCATTCCTTGTTTCATGATTTGACCATTTTAGAATGAGATAAATCCTTGAGCATTTTTATTTCTATCTATATTTTGCTCCTTTGGTTTTAGCCTAGTTCATTTGTTGAACTTGTGATCTTTCATGTGTTGAATTGGTTCTTTGATACAATTTGGACATCGTTTGTCATGTCACACTCTTTTGCGTGCAATCTCGATTTACTTGGTGTTTTTGTTCAAATTGTATCTCCTTTTGGTTCTTGAATGCTTTTTTGCATGCATTTTTACTATATTTTTATATTATGGCATGCTTGCTTTCTTTGATCCAATATATAGGGGAAACTCCACCAATTCCCATCGGCTAAGTTGTGCATGAAATTCAATTTCATATCAATATGCACATAATTATGTGGAGTCTCACCTATGTATCATAGTTGCACTAACTACTTTGGACCCAATAAGTTTGGGGACCATTTTTGTACTTAAATATGTTTTAGGTACATTGGAGATATATTGAATGCTTGTTTCTCAATCTTGAAGAAGTGGTGCGTTAATGAAAATTGGAGGCAAGCTATAGGATGATCAATGAATTCATATCCTCTACATCCTACTAATTATATCTCGGTAACAAGTATCTCTTTCTCATGCTAATATCTTGATTCCAACCGTTTGTCGGTTGCCTTCTGCAATGAATTCATGTAGTTGTAATTGTTGTAGTTCTAGCCATGGTTTAAGAGAACTCTCTATTGTAAATTTGTATAAGTTGAGATGAGTACATATAATTGGGAATATACAAAATCATGCATATGATCCACCAATCCCAAATATTCCAATCTAGAAATTTATTGCCTATGTTGTCCTCAACTTCTCTCATGTGCAATAGTGAGATTTTGCTAGTTGTTTATTGCTTGTGATACTTGTTGCCTTTCTCCATATATTCCAACTTTCTCCTTTTCCCTTGGTGATAGTTGTAATATATGTAGTGTGTTGGTTTTTGAAGCTCATTAATGTACAATAAGAGATATGTGAGCCTTTGGCCATGCTTTGAAGCAAAAATCTTATTAGTATATGTTGTGACTTCATTTTTTGCTTCCATGTGCTTTATTGTATATCTTCCTTGTATGTGCTTGTTTCTTTATGGGCATATGTCTTTGTGATGTTATCCACTTAGAGACATATACACATATGAGAAGATAATTTTAGTTGATTTTTAATCCTTGGAGACCACCTTTCTATTCCTTTTGATTCTTTGGTGGCTTCCAAATTTAATTGACTATGAGTGCTTGTTCCTCTTGTTTGAATCTTTGGGCACTCATATTTATTGTCTCATGTCTTGTATTGTTAAATGAACTTGGATGAGTGAGGATTCCATGATTATGCACCTTGATCCCAAATACAATTATCATAATTGGTGCATTATCTTTGGGGCGCTCATCTAGTTCATCTAATAATTCACATTTGTCTTCTTTCTCATTTATTGTGCCTTAAATGTTTATGGAGGAGTGAGGATTTGCATTTTTGTATTGAAATACATCGATTTTAAAGGATGCATAAATGTTGGGGAGCTTCTCTATTTTATTTAAGCATTTATTTGATCTTTCATTGTTGTGTTTTAAATACTTATGGGGGGAGCGAGGATTCCATATTTGTGCAATATGTATTCTAATGCATTTATTTTGAATTATGCACAAATCTTGGGGAGCTTCTCAATTTGTTATTTAAAGCACTATTTTGCTCATTTCATAATATCTCGTAGTTTCCATTTGAACTCATTTGTTGTTTTCAATTGATTTGTCGGATCTTGCGATTGCTTGTGTCATTTGTGATGCGTCATTTTATTTTATTCCTTTGGCAATCTCCGGGTCCTTGATATAGTTCTACTCCCTCCCAAGTATTCATCATTGGATATGTGCGAATGCACATCTTTGGAGGAAATATTACTATATTTGCCTTCTAGAACTTGTCACCCATTTCGGCAATCGATGCCAATGGGGGAGAAGTTTTAGAGGGTTTAAGGGAAATGGTTTATGCTTTGAGTTTGTTCTTAAGCATTTGCCTTTCATGCTCTTGCATCTTTGTTGTTTCTTAGCATGTGGTATATAAAGGAAACTCCACCAATGATAATGATTGGCAATATATGCAATGAAATTCAAGTTCATCACACATGCATATATTATGGGTGAGTTTGCTCTATATATGGTGGTGGTACCAATATAACATACTTTTGTAGTATTTGATATTGGTATTACCATTTTATTCATTAATATTCCTTATATAAACCCTCTTAAAGGGATTTTCATCAATTACCAAAATGGGGGAGATTGAAAGAACATGTTGGGCCCCCATGTGTGGTTTTGGTAATTAATGACTCACGGGGATATGCCTACCGGGGTATACCCAGCAGGACGTTTCCGACTGGCCCACGACCTGGCGAGTGGGCCTGCAAGACGGCGACTGGATCAAGACCTGGCGTGGATCCAAGCGACTGGAAGCTGAAGGCCCAGGAGAGTAGATAGGCCCAGTCGGATTAGGTTAAACGAGTACCGAAACCTTAACAGATTCGGTTGAGATTTGTAAACCCTAGGGAGGGTGAGTCTATATAAACCTCCCTACAGGGCGTGTAAACGTACGTTCCATCATCCACCCAAGCGACTCGCCGCCTAGCCGTCGAGCTCGCCCATTGTACCTCCAACATAATACAATCTAGTAGGAGTAGGTCTTTACCCTTCGGGGGGCGAACCTGGGTAAAACCCTGTGTCTCCGCCCTCATCTCGCACCGCAGATGGTTGGCCGCCCATGCCCTTCGTTCTACTACTCACTGCCGATTGCAGCATCTGCCGTGGTCATTTCCACGACAGTGGCGCCCACCGTGGGGCCTGGCCGGTCTGGCCGGTTTTCTGCGGCCAGACCCAATCTACCCATCAACGAGTCGGTCGCCATCGGCCGCATGATAGCGATCGGCGAGTTGCTCCAGATCTTGCCGAGCAGCTACGTCCCGGCGGCGCGACCCGTCACGGACAACATGATCTTGCCAGCTGGCACGATCATCCTCTTCGTCGGCCTCACCGACGTCATCGTCTCAGAGGACTCGGCTCGCATCCGCGAGTCACCGCCACGTGACCGGCTCTCCGAGAGCCAGGTCCGCACGATCCATCGCCTCGCCTTCGAGTACAACTCGGCCCACAACAACGTGGCCGAAAACTCCGCGGCCGCGGAAGACGCGGCCCTCAACGACGACGCCGACTCGACGACCCCGGCGTCACTCGCCGGATCCATCACCGCGGCTTCGCCCGCAGGCTCCATCACCCAGGTCTCCAACATGGGAGACTTCGAGGATCCCTCCATCCTTGGGATCTTCGACTTCGACTCCGGATCGGAAAACTCCGCCGATCTCCGCGACGGGACCGGTCGCCACGCCGCGACCTACATGGCGACTGGCACCGATCCGCCAGAGGATCCCTTCTCCACCCCGTTCCCTCCCAATGCCACGGCAACGGAGGGCGAGGAACTCCGCCTGAAGCTGGCGGAGACAGTCCGCAAGGAGCAAGCCGAGCGCGAAAAATTTCGCCTGAATCAGGTCGCGCTTGAACCCCACCGTCCAGGGGCGCACCCTGAACTTCGACGATGAGAACGACCCGGCCCGCGTGGCCGAGCGCGCGATCTGCGAGAACGCGCCACCATGAGGAAGCGCCCGGCCCCCACCAGGGTCGACGGCGAACGGCGCCCCACCTCCACCCAACCGCACACCTCCCAAGGATCAACCGCGGATAGTGGTCTCCTCACGGGAGCGAGACGCGAATGGCCTACCACTGTTCTCCACCCCGATGGACAACCTCGTGGCAGGTCGAGCAGCGGCCGACAACATCACGGCCACCGGCGACGGCGCCCTACAGATCCAGTACGTCAGGGCCCTGCTCGCAAAGGCGGTCGAGCAGCAAAACGCAGGCGCCGACTCGCGGGGTCGGGTGTACTCGCGTTCTTCGGGCAGCAGAGCAGCCTCAAGCGGCCGCCCATTGGCGGCAAACAACCTCAATTGCCCGCCACCCGAACCGCTGCAGCTCCAACACCGACCCGCGAACGCGGCACTCTCCACCAACAACCCCAGGCCAGCGAAGAACTTTGTCGCCGCCAACGGTCAGCCGTCGATGCCCGCACCCATATCATCAACAACTAAAGCTGGCGCGCACGCCAGCCCGACGACCCGCGACACACCCTAACCAATCGCCGCGACTGCGAGCCAATGGGGTCGCTAAGTCGACTCGGGCCCCGGTGCTTTGGACCGATGATCCGAGGCGAAAAATACCCGGCGAACTTCAAAGCGCCGAAGGAAATAGATAAGTACGACCCCTCGTACGACCCCTCCATGTGGCTGGACACCTACCTCATGGCAATGGGGATCGCTGGCCACACCGATCTACTAGCCGCCCGTTACCTCCCCCTGATGATGAAGGGAACGTGCAGGCAGTGGATCAACACCCTTCCTCAGGATAGCGTCGACTCCTGGGAATAGATGCGAGATGCCTTCGTCAGGCACTTCGAGTGCTCCTACACGCGCGCCACCACCATCGAGGACCTGGAACGATGCGTCCAGGGACCCCGCGAGTTAACCCGCAACTGGGTCCAGCGGTGGCAAGAACTATGGTACAACGCGGTCGCCATCCACCCAGACACCGCAATCCACTGCTTCAAGACCTCGTGCCGCTATGAGCCCCTGGTCGCCAAGCTCAAACGACACTCCCGCACACTCGACAACATACCGGATCTCCTCGAGATCGCCAAGAGATACGCGGTGGAAGACCCAAACCAGGAAACCGACGACGAGTCAGGAGGCCAACGCCGCACGAGCGGCAACGAGAACGGACGACGGTCCGACCTACGCTACAGCAACACTCGCCTCACCGGCAAGCGCCGCAGTGACGGGCGAGTCGACTTTGTCGCCAACGCCGGGCACGCGCAGCGCGAGCCCAAGAGCTTCCGCCGTGACGGAGGGCAACGCCGCGACGGCGGCAATTACAAGGCGAAACCAAGGTTCGACCCCGCGGCCCTCCTTAACCAACCTTGTGCGTTTCACAGCAGGGAAGGGAAGCCCGCCACGCACACGACCGCCGACTTCCACTCTCTCAAGGAGATTGAGAAGGCACGCCGAGCGCGGGAGGACCCCGACAACAACCCGCCAAACGGCGGAAAATTCGGCAGTGTTGCCGGCTCGCTCCACACCTTCACGGGCTTCAACACGAAGCGCGAAAAGAAGGTCATCGCCCGCGCCGTCGCCGTCAACGTGGTGGCCTAGGTGGACGTTCCCCAGTTCCTTAACTGGACGGAGCAGCCCATCACCTGGAGTCGCCAGGACCACTCGCCACGCATCGAGTACCCGGGTCGAGTTGCCCTGGTGGTCAAGCCCAAGGTGGGAGACTACTGGCTCCCCAAGACATTGATGGACGGCGGCAGCTCCATCAACATCCTGTACCTGGACACCTTCAGGCGACTGCGGCTCCCGCAGTCGATGGTCGAAACGACCTACACCACGTTCCACGGCATCATCCCCGGTCGGAAGGCGTATCCGATCGGCAAAGTCACGCTGCCAGTCACCTTTGGCACACCAGCAAACATCTGCACTGTGCGGATCGTCTTCGATATGGTACCCTTCGACAGCCCCTACCACTGCGTCCTGGAGTGCCAGGCGTTCGCCAAGTTCATGGCAGCGCCCCACTACGCGTATAACGCGATGAAGCTCCTCGGGCCGCGCGGCGTCATCACCGTCAACGGCGACCCCGACATGGCCGCCGAGTGCGAGGCCAAAGGTGCCGAACTCGCCGACGTCGTCATCACGGCAGAGACCAACCACGCCGACAAGCTCGCCAAATACGCTAGCGGGGTCAACAAAGACCACCCCAACATACTCAAGAAGCCCAATTCGGAGGGCGCCAACACCTCAGCCTTCGAGGCAATGACGCACAGCCGCACCGTCGAGCTGGTCCTAGGCGACTCCAGCCAGACGGTGATGGTCGGGACGGGAATGAGCCCAGCCTAGGAAGGCGCGCTCATCGAGTTCCTCCTTGAGAACAGGGACATCTTTGCATGGAAGCCCTCTGACATGCCTGGTTTCCCTAGGGAACTCGCTGAGCACAAACTAAACGCAGACCCCAAAGTGCGACCCGTCAAGCAGTCGCTGCGGCCCTTCAATGAAGAGCGCCGCCGAGCTATCGCCGAGGAGGTGCAGCGTCTACTCGCTGCAGGCTTCATCCAGCCAATCAAATACTCCAAGTGGCTGGCAGACCCAGTCCTGGTCAAGAAGAAAAATGGGACCTGGAGGATGTGCATCGACTACACAAACTTAAACAGCGCCTGCCTGAAGGAGCAGTTCGTCCTCCCGCGGATCGACCAAATAATTGACTCCACCGCGGGCTCGGAGTCGCTGTGTTTCCTCGACGCCTACTATGGGTACAACCAGATCAAGATGGCTGTCGAGGACGAGGAAAAGACGGCGTTCATCACGCCATTCGGAGCCTTCTGCTAGACCACCATGACCTTCGGCCTCAAGAACGCCGGGGCGACCTACCAGCGGTGCATGCAGGAATGCCTTGCGAGCCAAATTGGCCGCAATATCCACTCTACATCGACGACGTGGTAGTGAAGTCCGCTCGCCAGGGCGATCTACTCGCCGACCTGGCGGAAACATTCGCCAACCTGCGGAAATACAAGATAAAGCTAAACCCAGGCAAATGCACCTTCGGTGTACCAGCAGGGCAACTACTAGGGTACGTCGTCTCCAAGCGCGGGATCGAGGCGAACCCCAACAAGATCGACACGATCGCTCGACTCGGCAAACCCGAGTGCCTGCGCGACGTCTAGAAGCTGGCCGGGCGAGTCGCGGCTCTCAGTCGCTTCATCCCCCGCCTGGGCGAAAAGGCGATGCCCCTATACCGCCTAATGCGAAAAAACCCCACCTTCCAGTGGGATAAGGAGGCGGACGACGCACTCCGCGACCTTAAGAAGGTGCTACTCGCAGCACCACTACTCGCCGCCCCCGTCGACAAAGAACCCATGCTGGTCTACGTCGCGTCTTCCGAGCGCGTCGTCAGCGCCGTCATGGTGGTCGAGCGGCCGGAGGAAGGAAAGGAGCGCCCGGTATAGCGACCGGTGTACTAAATCAGCGAGGTACTCACCGAGTCGCGCCAGCGGTACCCGCAATACCAGAAACTGGTATACGCAGTCTTCAGAGCACATCGGCGACTGTCGCACTACTTCTAGGAGCATCCGATCATGGTCGTCTCCTCAACACCGTTGAAGGACATCATCCGCAACCGTGAGGCGACCGGGCGAGTTGCCAAGTGGGACATTGAAATCGACGTCCACAACATCAAGTATGAGCCACGAAAATCGATCAAGTCGCAGGCTCTCGCGGACTTCATTGCCGACTGGGAAGAGGCCCAACAGCCGGAAAAACTGCCATACCTCCACTACTGGAGCCTGCACTTTGACGGCTCCAAGAACGCGGACGGCGTAGGAGCAGGGATCGTGTTGACTTCCCTGAAGGGCGACAAGCTCCGCTACGTCCTCTGCCTCGACTTCACCCCCTGCACCAACAACATGGCCGAATACGAGGCACTACTCCACGGCATGCGAGCTGCCAAGGAAATGAACGTCAACCGCCTACGCTGCTATGGAGACGCCGTCTCCCCCACCATGGCGGCGTACCACCAAGCAGTGGACAAGCTGGACGGACAATTCGCAGGCTACTCCGTCGAATGGATCGACTGGCGGAAGAACGAGGAGGCCGACGCACTCTCTCGCATTGGGTCGGCTCGACTCGCACCCCCCGCCGGCGTCTTCCTCGACACGATCACCAAGCCATCAGTCTCTCCCCCACGGGAGATCGACATCAGAGTCCCGCTGCAGCCAGAGGCAGCCCTGGTCACACTCATCGCCGAGCCAGACGACTGGACCAAGCCGTACATCACCTACCTGGAGGCTGGCGCCTTGCCCGCAGATGAGACAGACGCCCGGATGGTTGCACGGCGATGCAAATCCTTCACCATCATCGAAGGCGAGCTCCACAAGCGCAGTGTGACTGGCGTGTTCCAACGCTGCGTCCAACCCGCCGAAGGACGCAAGATCCTCCACGACATCCACCCCGGCGACTGCGGCCACCATGCCGGAGCCTGCTCTCTAGTCGCAAAGGCTTTGCGGCACAGCTTCTACTGGCCCACCGCACTCGCCGACGCCGTCGACATCGTCCAGCGGTGCACCGGGTGCCAGAAGTACGCCAACCAGACACACGTGCCGAGCTCAGCGCTAAAGACAAGCCCCATCACCTGGCCCTTCGCCGTGTGGGGTATGGACATGGTAGGCCCTTTCAAAAAGTCCCCCTCTGGCTTCACCCACCTCCTGGACGCGGTCGACAAATTCACCAAGTGGGTGGAGGCCAAGCCAGTCCGGAAATGCGACGGGAAGACCGCCACAAAATTCCTACGCGAGCTCATATATCGCTACGGGTTCCCAAACATCATCATCACGGACAACGGCACCAACTTCGCCAAAGGAGCCATGGCCGAGTTTTGCGAGGAACATCACATCCGACTCGACCTCGCGTTAGTCGCCCACCCGGAGTCCAACGGCCAGGCGGAACGGGCCAACCAGAGCATCCTCCACGGCCTGAAGCCGCGGCTCCAAGTACCACTCGACGCACCGCCGGGTGCTGGGTAGACGAGCTACCCTCCGTCATCTGGGGCATCCGCACCTCGGTCAACAGGTCGACAGGGTTCACCCCCTTCTTCATGGTGTATGGCGCCGAGGCATTCATGCCCACCGACCTCGAGCACGAATCGCCAACGGTCGTCCACTACACGGAGGCCGCGAACGAACTCGCACGTCAGGACAGAGTCGATCAACTCGACGAGGCACGCGACCTCGCTCGCTCACGCACTGCCATCTACCAGCAAAGACTCCGCCGCTACCACAGCCGGCGGGTGAAAACTCGCACCTTCCAAGAAGGCAACCTGGTGTTGCGCCTCATCTAGGATAAGAAGGGCATGCACAAGCTCTCCCCCCATGGGAGGGACCATTCGCCATCGGGCGAGTACTCGGCAACGACGCCTACTACCTGATCGACGTCCGCGGTGACGGCAAACTCGACGTCAAGCGACCATGGAATGTAAACCTCCTATGGAAGTTCTATTCCTAGAACTCCACATATGTATCCCCCAGTCGCTATGAAATAAAAATATTGGTTGCCACAAATTGTGTCTACTCTCCGTATCTTGTGCCACTCGCACTCGTAGTAACAGCACCAAGCTAACCGCAGGAGTCAACCTCTGGTACAGCGATCGGCACGGCCAAGTAGTGCGCTACAAGGGCACTGGGTTACTCCAGGTCTTGTAATGTCCACGAAAAACGCCTACCCGGAGCCCCATTGGAGTCGCCTAGCTCGACTAGCTTAACGAGCCAAGACAACTGCCGTCGCTCCTCACAGCGACCGTGATCCTCCGCATCCTCGACACAGCGACTCGAACGGCGAAGTACCACGCTCGGGGACTGACGACCAGTTCAGCGCGAGCGGCTAGGGAAAACGCCAAGTATGAGAGCATGCCCAGGGATTGCCATGCGACTGACCCGACGAGCCAGGCAGGAGTGATGCGCTTAACCCTAACACGCCAAGTCCTCACCCACCCTAGATTCGCGCCTAGAACAACCAAGTACCACGCTCGGGGACTCGGCTACCCGACCTCGTTCGAGCAAGGGAAAACGGTGAAGTACACAACATTCATGGGAGTCGCCTTGCGACTGGCTTTCCGAGTTCGGGCGAGTCGACCTCAATAACAAAACATTCAAAACCGCAAACACATAAACAAACAAGGTCAACCCCATAAAAAGGGCGGACGCGCTCGGGGACTCGTTCAACCCTCAATCTCAAACGCAAATCAAAGTACAAAACAACACGATATCTCATTATAGCATGCCACAGTTATCACAAAATACAAAGTATGCCCAACGGCAGAACTGCTACTAAACGCCCCAAGGCACAATGTTTTACTCCGCAGGCTTCGACGACGACTCGCCGCCACCCGTGCGGTTGCGAATGAAGGGAGTGTACGGGTTTGACGGGTACGACGTCAGCTCACCCGCCATCGCCGCAAGGAAGGGCTGCTCGATCTTGAAGTCTCGGTGCTGAGGCTCGGGGTCGTTGGGTGCGACGATCTTCTCCTGATAAGGAAGGAGATCGCCCATCGCCCAGACGCGCTCGGAGTATAGCGCGGCGCGGTCCGTTAGCTTTAGCACCTCGGCGATCTCCACTGAGCCAGTCGACGATGGGTAGCCACTCGTCACGTCGTCCAGGTCGAAGTCCTCCGGGAAGTGGGCGAGCCCAAGGCTAAGCGTCGTTGCCGCCCCGCGCCGGAACGCCGACCGCGTCATGAACTCGACAACCGGCGGCGCCTTCTCCAAGTATCGCCACACCTCGACGAGGTCGCTGGGAATCACTTCCGTGGGCGACATCTCTTGAAGATACGCCCGAATACAAGTCGCGGACAGCGTGGCCGAGTCGACCAGAGTGGCCACACACTGCCGCGCGTCGAACGACTGCGCCTCTTCCGCGCTATCAATAATCCGACCTGTGGACAAGAGGGGCAGTGAGTACATCAAAGATTACACAACGGAAATGTTACAGGCAGAGGCAGGCACACTTACCAATCAACGGACGGGAGAGATTCGTGATGAAGCTCTGAAGAGAGGAGTAGTCGTCTTGAAGCCCAGCAACAAGGGCGTCGGAGACTTTACGCTCCTCAGCGGCGGCCGTAACAGCGGCCTTGGCTCGCTCATCCGCCGAGCTCGCCTCCTCCTTCACGCCCTTAAGCTCACGCTCAAGGTCGGCGATCCGCTTCTCGGCCAAACTCAGTGCAAATCGCGCCGCCGTTAGCTCACTCGCCGGGACAAGGCCCTAGCGAACCTCTTCTACCTTCGCAGCAATCGCTTGGAGTCCCTTGTTCGCCTCTCGAACGGCGACAAGTTCCTTCTTCGCACGACACTTCGCAGCAAGCCGGTCAGCTGATACACGCTGCAAACCCTGTGCAAAATTCAAACAGTTAGCAAAATCAAAAAACCTAAGTGCCCACCCGCTGAAATTCAGCGACTGGACACTCGGGGACTGGCGATCAAAAATCCTAAGTGCCGACCCGCTGAAATTCAGCGACTGGACACTCAGGGACTGGCGATCAAAAATTCTAAGTGCCCACCCACTGAAATTCAGCGAATGCGCACTCGGGGACTGGGCGCAAGAAATAAAAGCAAAGCACCAAAAGAATCTAACCACTGCAATTCAGTGGCCCGATCCTCGGGGACAGGACATACCTGGATGGCTGCGCCCAGCATGCCATGAAGTTGTAGTGCGTCCACGGATGTGAGAAGAGCCAGAGTATGCCCGCGACGCTGCTCGACCTCCGTCTCGGCGACCCCAGGTGTGCGGCTCGATGGCGTGGTACCACTCGCCGTGGCCGCTCTGGCCATGAAGCGGGGGAAGGTCGCGATGGATGCGCTGGCACCAACAGACGCCGACTCGGCCATCCCAGGCGAGGAAGCACCCTCCTTGATCGCCGAGGCCGCCCCCGCTGCAGGATCACTCGGAGCAGTCGTCGTGTCGTCAGACACCGTGACGACTTCGTCGCTTTTGGCTTTCTTGGCACTATCTGCAGGGGCAGCGACCTCATCAGCCTTCCTCTTCCGAGAGGGGGCCTCCTCGGTGACGACTGGCGGCACCTTGGCCACGGACGGATGGCCTATCTTTTTAACCCCAGTCCTGCAAATTAAGTATATGAGCAAAGTGGTTCGACTACAGGGAAAAATAAAGCAGGTGAATAAAACTCACTTGGCGACTGGAATGAACCGTAGCCCCGTGCGGATGCCAGCCGGCTTCTCCAGTTCGGGGCCCAGTCGTCGACTGAGGCCCATCTCCAGGACATCGTGCGCCCAAGATACGGATGGCTTCTTAGTTGTCGAGGCCGCGACAGGAGCTTCCAAAATGTTTTCGGCGGGAGCTTCCCTGGGCGGCGAAGCTGCCGCGATCGGAGCAGCCTCCGACCCAGATACTGGGGTGAACGGCGGAGGCATCGAGGCTAGAGGCACCTCACTTAGGACGGCAGTGATGTCCGGCGCCGCCATCGTCTGTGGTGCTTCACCCCTAGCCAGGCTGGTGGCGTCGGAGCTGCTTGGCGAATGAGGCGGAGATGCCTGTCTCGCTGGCTTCGTCTTCCTCTTTGGAGGGGCCTTCACCTCCTTCTTCTTCTTCTTCTTCTTCTTCTTCTTCTTCGATGGAGTAGCCTCGCGACGCGAGGTGTGCTCGGGGAGCTCGTCGTCGTCATCGTCATGACGTTCGAGGCTTTTGCTCGCTTCGAGCTCACGCTGCCGCTGTCCGCGAGTTTTGCGGACCAGCGGGGCGACCTCTTCCTCGGATTCGTCGTCGTCGCCGCTCCTGTCACTCTCGACGCTGCCCTTGCAGGAGGCGATTCGTCCCCCTCCTGGATAGACGAGCTCGAATTCTCGTCGTCCGCGGGCGGAAGCCACCCTTCCACCATTTGAAATAACTGCAATAGGCATAAGACAATATCAATATAACCGCGACAGCATCAACAGCGACTGCGAATGATAGAAAGAAGACTTACCGTCTGGGCTGGATGCTTCGCGGTATAGGGGGCGACCCCGGCCTTCGCATCCAGGTACACCGCCTGGGTGATCTTCTTCAACGCCAGGATGTAGTCTTCGACTTTCCACTCGGCGAGGTAGGATTTCGTCGAGTCCTCCCGGCCCGTGTACTCGTACATATAATGATCGCGGCGGGCCAGAGGAACGAGTCGCCGGCCGAGCCAGCAGTTGTACAAATTGATGCTCTGGAGACCTTTCTTCTTCAGGCCACGGATGGTCTGAAGCATCTCATCCACAACCATCCGCTGGTCTGTTGGAAGCTTGGCGACTTGGGGTCGGCACGGTTCGGGCCGGTCGGCGGTGTATCTTGGGATCGCCACCTCGCCGTCTGGGGTCGCCTCGGTGATATAAAACCAAGACTTCTTCCACTCGCTCGCTGCCTTGGCAGGTAGCATCAGATCAAAAAAGGAAGCCTTCGACTTCAGTTGAAACGTCAAGCCACCCGCTGCAAGCATTGGGCCGCCTGCTTCTTCGCGACTGATCCTCCCGTGGAACAGATCCTGCCACAGGGGGAAGTAGGGCATGCAGCCCAGGTAGCACTCACAGAACACCACAAAAATGGCGAGCTGCTCGATGCTGTGCGGGCCCAAGTCCGATGGCTGGATCCCGTAGAAGGCGCAGAAGCACCGGAAGAAAAGATATGTGGGGAATCCCAGCCCCCGTTCCAGGTGGCTGGTGAAGCAGACGAATTCTCCCTCGCGCGGGTCCGGAGTCACCTCTCTTTCCGCGGGGATGCGCCACCTGCCGGCGCGAAGGATCCCGGCCTCCTCTAAGGAAGCCAGTAACGCTCTCGTACACTTGGACCTGCCCCATGGTTCGGTGGAGGGGGCCACTGGCGGAAGGGTTCGTGGAGGTCAGAGGATTTTGGTTCTGCTAGATCGCGATGCGGAGGAAAACGAAGGTGCGCGCAATCGGAGGAAATGACGAGGAGGTGGTTCTCCGATCGCCTACCATTCCCTTTATATAGCGGTTGTTACCCGCCAAATCAGGGAGCCGTTACTGCGCAGTGATTACGCCAAAAGTTACCGTTGGATTACCCCAACGGCTAGTTTTGACTGCATTTGACGGTCCAACTTCGGCCACTTGGCTCGCCGACCCGATCACTACAACAGTGACTAAGTATTTCGCCGACCCGTTCGCCGAGCTGCGACCAGAATGACTAGCTTTTTCCTTTATTCAGGAGCCCGCCACCGATTCGACTGGATGTCTGCATTGGACCCGTATGCTCTGACTGCCAGCAACCACCTGCGCCCAATCGACGACGGCCTTGGGGACTACTGATGGGGATATGCCTATCGGGGTATACCCAGCAGGACGTTTCCGACTGGCCCACGACCTGGCGAGTGGGCCTGCAAGACGGGGACTGGATCAAGACCTGGCGTGGATCCAAGCGACTAGAAGCTGAAGGCCCAGGAGAGTAGATAGGCCCAGTCAGATTAGGTTAAACGAGTACCGAAACCTTAACAGATTCGGTTGAGATTTGTAAACCCTAGGGAGGGTGAGTCTATATTAACCTCCCTACAGGGCGTGTAAACGTACGTTCCATCATCCACCCAAGCGACTCGCCGCCTAGCCGTCGAGCTCGCCAATTGTACCTCCAACATAATACAATCTAGCAGGAGTAGGTCTTTACCCTCCGGGGGCCGAACCTGGGTAAAACCATGTGTCTTCGCCCTCATCTCGCACTTCAGATGGCTGGCCGCCCTTTCCCTTCGTTCTACTACTCGCTGCCGATTGCAGCATCTGTCGTGGTCATTTCCACGACAATGAGAATCTTTATGGACTAATGTGTGTATTAAGTTATACTTGTAGGATTTGTTCATTGGCATCGCTTGGACCATGTGTTGGATTCAAGGTCGATGAAATGCAAAGAAGATATGTTGTGCAAGCTCAATATGCGAGGTCGATGATGAGGAATAAAGAAAGGCGTTCCATCTTGAGAAGGGCAAGATCGTCTACATCGAGCTCAAGTGGAATGCTCAAGGCAAAGGTATAATCTTGATAGGTTTTCCCTTTACCGGTCTCTTGTTGTGTGTAGGAAACTGAGTTTAGGATAGATAACCGTACTATCAAGAGGGTCTCTCGAATGACTAATTCGGTCACATCGTTCGGAGAGAGCTCAAACCTTTGCATACTTGCATCATCATATTTGGTTGTTATTTGGTCTTATCCATGTGAGGATATAGAGCTTGTGGTAATCTCCATAACAAGCTCTTGTTCATCAAAATCAGATCTCTCATATGTATCTTGTTGCGATTTTGATTTATGTGGCTTTTCGGTTTCTCACCAAGTGAGGTATCTCACATTATTCTACTTGATACATTCTCACTTGGTGATAACCAATATTTCCTCTTAAAGGGGTTGCCATCAAAAGTTATTGTCGTTTGAATATCTGCCGATCTTATTTAAAAAGAAAAGGAAAAATACGTTTTCTGGGCCGAGCGGTAGTACCGCCCGGGCGGGCCGGTACTACCGCCCGCACCTGAGCGTGCCCCAACTATTCTCTGCCTCTCTTGGTAGTCAAATCCGGTACTACCGGCCGGCCCGGTAGTACCGGCCGGACCAGAAATATCTGCCCTAAAAAGATTTCCCCAGCCCAGCTGCGCTCGCTCGCCAGATCTGACGCCTCGTGTTTGCTCGCCGCGCAGCGCTCGCACGCCCGCTGGCCCCGCTGGGCCTAGGCCTGGACGCTGCTGTCGCACGCGCTGCACGCCTTCCTGGCTCGTGTTGACCATCGCTGCACCGTGGCCCTGCTTATCCCGCGCGCGCCCGCCAGGCCACACTCGCTGCTGCCTGCTTGCCATGCGCCCGGGCCCGCTGGCTCATGTCGCTGCAGCTAGCCCCCGCTGCAGCCCTGCCTCCCACGCGCGCGCCTCGCGCTGCTGGTTGCATGCGCGCCGCACTTGCAGCTGCTGCCTCCCTGCCGCTGGCCCCACTTGGCTGGGCCAGGTTGAGCGTACGCGCACGCGCCCCCTTCTGCACTCGCTCACTGGAGTTCGCTTGACCCAATTTGGTTTGTTTGATTTGTTTCGGTTGGCCCAGGTGCGGTAGTACCGGTCGCATCCGGTACTACCGGAATGTTCAGAAAAATAGCTCCAACAGCCAGATTTTTTGGGCCTCTATTTAAGGCTTTGTCCGTTTTGAGTTTAGTGAGCTTCTTGCTCATCTATTAGGCTATGCTTTGTCCACACTTTCTCTAGATCTTGAAGGTTGCCTAATCTTTTCCCTCCGATGATTCTTGCCCATATTTGAGTGGAAGAGAGAGGAGATCTAGATCCACGTTTTGACCTAACCGATTCATCTCTTTGTGAGTGCATATTTGGGGATCTAGATTTTGGGGGATTTTGTGTCTCTCTTTGATTCCTCCTCTCTTGTTCCCCCAATAGCTTTAGTAGCTTTGTTGGAACTTGGGAGTGAGGGATTTGAGCACCTTTGTGGTGTTCTTGCCATTTGCATTTGGTGCATCGATTTGAGTTCTCCTCGGAGGATTTGGTTTGTGTGACTCTTTGGAGCTTGTCCCTCTTGGGTTCTTGAAACCCTAGACGGTTTTGTGGCCTTGGTGGCATTGTGTCCTTTTGTGGCATTTGTTGGGAGCATCCAATTAAGTTGTGGAGAAGTGCCCCAACCTTGTGAGAGGTTCCGGTTGCCACCGACAAGTGCACCGATAGTGGAAGCGTGGATCGATCCCATTGGGGTGAGATTCACTTGAGAATAAGGGAGGCCTTTTGTGGCATTGGTGGTTTGATACCACCCCCTCTCCAAACGAGACGTAATCCATGTTGGGAGGAACTCGGTAAAATATCGTTGTCCCCGCGTGCCTCGGTTATCTCTATACCCGAGCTCTTTACTTATGCACTTTACATTGTGATAGCCTTCGTTCTTGAAGTAATACATATCTTGCTATCACTTTGTTGCTTATATTTCTTAGCATAAGTTGTTGTGGACATAGGTGAACCTTAGTTGTTCTAGGTTGTGCTCGACAAAGTAAACGCTAGTTTTATTCCACCTTTGTCGAGCCACTCTAGGAAAAGTTTTAATTGCCTATTCACCCCCCCCCCCCCCGCTCTAGGCGACATCTGTATCCTTTCACATGTCAATATCCCTGTAAATGAAATGTGTGCATGATGGACTTTTTTCGGCTACGTCTGTTGTTTTGACCTTGGCCATGTAGCTAGATGTTGCAGCCCTATATGGTCTTGCTGCTGGAGCCCGCATATCAGCCTCTCTGGTATGTCCTGGTTAGTGGGTCCCCGATGCCAGCATCGTTGTACAAGTAGTTAACTTCTTTTTTTCAAACCCGTGCATCAAGAGGGATGCTGGAGTCTGGTGGGTCCTCCATGTCAGCCTCTCCCTAAAGAAATACTTGCAAGAAGAAAATTAACAGGGACACTACAGGCTGGTGGGTCCTCCATGTCAGCCTCTCCGTAAAGCAGTATTTCTTGAAAAAAAATAAGAGGGACGCTGCAGGCTTGTGGGTCCGCCATGTCAGCCTCTCCGCAAAGAAATATTGCTAGAATAAAATTAAGAGGGATGGTGCAGGATGATGGGTCTGTCTTGTCAGCCTCTTTGTAAAGCAATATTGCTAGAAGAAAATTAAGAGGGACGCTACAGGATGGTGGGTCCTCCATGCTAGCCTCTCCGCACAGAAATTTTGCTAGAAGAAAATTAAGGGGGACGCTTCAGGCTGGTGGGTCTACCAGGTCAGCCTCTCCGTAAAGCAATATTGCTAGAAGAAATTAAGAGCGACACTGCAGGTTGTTGGGTCCGCCGTGTTAGCCTCTCTATAAAGGACTATGCTAGAAGAAAATAAGGTAAACCCAAAAAAATATTTGTCAAGCATAGAGGATTTGAAATCAAGACATCACA
This sequence comes from Avena sativa, assembly GCA_916181665.1. Taxonomy (NCBI): domain Eukaryota; kingdom Viridiplantae; phylum Streptophyta; class Magnoliopsida; order Poales; family Poaceae; genus Avena; species Avena sativa. The sequence goes on from OV702280.1 coordinate 125,270,588, forward strand.
CATATAACCGTGTGCGTTGTCACTACAACAAAGAAATCAAAATTTACCATCTTTCATCTCGTCGTTACTAAACTATGTATTTTGCTGTGGATCCACCAAATTCAGAAAAAAGACCTCACCGACGGAGGGGGAAAATCGATAATTATTTTGACAGATATATTCACATAAAAATATCAAAATAACTAGAGTCACCCATCGCGTGCGCCAAAACGGGTATCCAATGACTTAACTTGGTGAAATCACACTCAACACTGTCCAAAACACAACCAACGGCTCAGACGAAACACACGCAAAAGCTCTAGTGAAAACAGCCCAGCACGGCAATAGAAAATTTCAAAAATTTAGTAGCATTTGAATGATCCAGTATTATAGAATAAGATAAAGAAAACAGATAGATTCCTAGTTCATATTTAGCAGCACTTGACCAATTCAGTAGCATTTCAAAATGACTGATTCAGCAATATAGACATTGAAATTCAATAGCAGTATAACGGGAACCAGACCTCACCGACAGAGTGGGATAAGGCGATAATTCTTTTGTTTTGACAGATATATTCATGTAAAAATATCTAAAGAACCAGATAAACACACCGTGTGTGCCAAAACTGCACTGGTATCCAATGACTTCACTTGGTAAAATCATGCTGTATCTTTACCCTATCTTCCTCTCATCACTGTCCAAAACACAACCAACGGTTTTGATGAAACACAGGCAAAAGCTCTAGTGCAAGAAGCCCAGCAGCAGTGATAGAACTTTTCACAAATTCAGTAGCATTTGAATGATTCAGCAGTACAAAACTAGATAAGGAAAATATGAACAGATTCCTAGTTCATATTCAGCAGCACTTGACGAATTCAGCAACATTTCAAAATGACTGATTCAGCAATACAGGCACTGAAATTCAATAGCAGTACAGAGAGAATCGGCCAGTTCTTGCTTCCGCTCTAAAAAGCATACCAACAATTAGTTTGCCCTTTTCTCTAAACATGCTCAAATCACTGGAGAAAGCAAATTGACGATCAATTCTGCTTTTGTGTGCAACCTCCTCCTCACATATTAAGATGGAACACAATCATTGTCATAATAGTTGGTATTGGTCATATAGGGAACCATCATATAGATACAAATATACCATACCAGTACGTACTAGTCATAGCTCCAATCCAACAAAAGGTTATCACAGTTTTCCCACCCATATATGATTAGTTGAGATAAGAGAACCACATAATTAATTACGATAGAATGCGATCAAAGAGCCAAACAACTAGGAACTACATGACCAGACTACTGCAATCAGGGCACCGAAATACATCGACCTTGACCATTCTTCCAATGGTATGTTTGGCAGCTTTCCGGAACTTGGTCCACCTAGAAGTAGCTTCCAAGCACCCATCCGTCCAGTTAATGGTGTAGCGTCCCTATACTAGCACTCCTTCGTTCTGCATCATGAAGAATATTGTGCCCTTTCGTCTGGCCTCGAGTTGCTTTGTGGCACTCTTAGGCATTTTATGAGTAAAAGCAAAATATATAAGCATAATTAATAAGGGCAATGAACTGAATCATGTGAACTTGAGAAGACATTGAGAGTAGTTTATCTTCCGCCACTCACAAACATAATCCGGTGCGACCTTGAGATGACACATGTGTAGGATACGATCTAACAAGGAGCTTGTGCCTGTGCTGGGGCTGGTGCAATAGCTGATGTTGGTGCAGGAACAGGGATTGGTGTAGTATATGGTGATGCGCCTGTACTAGGGCTTGTGCTGGTGCAGGAGTTGGTGCCGATGCAGTTAACTGAAGACGGGCTGGTGCATGAGCCAGAACCGGTGCTGGCGCCGGCGCCAGCAAATTGATGCTAGATTTCTTATAAAGGGTAGGTAAGCTGACTTTAGGGATGGTATAGGCATGTGAGATGTGTGCAAGCCAAATGGCTCTTATACTCCAACAAGTACACATAAGACACTGATTAGAGGATGTGATGAGTATACAAGCAAATTAAGTTACTACTACCTCCAATCTTTCTTCTTCGGTCAACAGGTGTCGAGCAAGGGACTAGGTCATATGCTGGTACGGGTGCCGGTGCCGGTGCCAGCAACTTGATGGTGGTTACCTTCTAGGGGGAGGTAACGGGACTGCAGGAGTGGTCAGAGAGGCATATGAGATGTGTACAAGAAAAATGAGTTTTACACTCCTAGATAGTGGTCAGAGTATACAAGCAAATTAAGTTACTACCTCTATTCTTTCTCCTACTTAGGTCAACAGGTGTTGTTCCAGGAACTGGGGCCGATGACAGTGCCAGCAGCTTCATGCTGGCACCCTTCTGGAAGCGGACTGCACAAGCGGTAAGAGTCATACGATTAGAAGATAATGGTGCAAAACAGTTTGTCGCAAGAAAGTCGTCAGAGGTTGTAATGAGTACATAAGCAAATTAATTCGTAATACCTTCTTGGCCCTTTGGTCTATAGGTGTACGATGGCTTGCAAGTATCTGCCCAGGGTTGCTAAAATTGAGTGCTACCTCATCCCCCTTGTTCATACCATTCTCACAAACATACTTGGACCAACCTCGGCCACCCAAATAGGTGTTGGCCATCGTCAGCGAGACATCCACATCATATAGTTGCCGCAAGCCTTTTGGGTCCTCGTTATACAGAGATAGAAACTTTTCGTTTCTAAACAATTTGTTTATAATGGGGCGAGCGACACAAGGGATAGCCTTCATGAAAAAATTGATAGAAAAGTAAGACGACAACAAGAAAAGTGAGATACAAGATATTACATCAAGGCATTTTAAACCGCTTGGAATCCATACCTGATACCATGGGTACCCTTCATGAAGGTTGATCATGAACCATTTTTCTTCCATCTGCCTTTGAAGGGCATACAGCCCCCCCCCATTTCAATCCACAAGCTTGAAAAGAGGACGGTAGAAGAACGGGCTGAGAAGCTGGTGCGTGGTACTAAATGAAATTAAGTGGAAAGGTTAAATTATGTAAATCTAATAATATCAGAATTTTTTTTTGCCTGAAAGAAAACAACTTGGATGTTTGTAAACTTCTGATGAGCGTAAAGATAAGTATAGCTGATAATGATAGAACAAAAAATCATAACATGTGAAATTGTGTATTCCAAATTATACCCACTTCTTACAGAGGGCAGTCCCAACCTGGGTACTGTGTTTGTGCTTCCTTGTCGTGTAGACAATGTCCGCTTTTGGTGGGGGAATGAGCAATCTACTAGCCTCCACAGCAGCCTCAGCCTCCGTAGCAGCACCTTCAATCTGAGTAAATAGCAACAGAGGTCAATAGTTTAATGCATTAAATAGTAGTCATATATATATCACTGTGTATGAGACACTCAGACAGATTCATATCTGGATTCACATAAACACATTGCCTAACTTAATAAAATCACACATGTTTCTAAACATCTGATAAGTATGCATGACACCAAGCGGATAATAGAGAAATTATACAACACCATGGTAAGTGGATTAAGAAAAAATACCCTTCTCTTTAAGTTAGGCCCTCCCAGCTAGGCAGTGGCATTGCGCTTTTTTGGTGAGTAGTGGTACTGGCCGGATCCTCCGGCATGTGGCGGTATCATACTGTTTGCCACACCTGGAGCACCGCAAGTTCGCAGGTATGTACCACCGTGGTACAAGAAATAAGAACATGATGGCGTCACAGAGGCTTCCACAAAAACAAGATGCAGACAGAGGCAACTTTGAGCACAGGGAAACATCCAGGTTGCATACAACCACTTTCAGCATAGGAAATAATGGAAGAACACAACGATTATGCTGCTCCGTTTCCTTTTTAGGATACTTTTATGGGAACTAATGGGACCATCACTGTCAGTAGTGGCCCTGCGGACCACTGGCCCATAGTTCTCCATACAGAATATGATGCAAAATCCATTGCACATTAGTAGAAATTAAAGGTTACAAAGTGAAGAACACCGACTTGGAAATCGACCAAATGCCACAATCAAAATAGCGGTGACCATGCCCCGGTCCCGAATCGAAAGGAAATCAGTCACCCCCTCCCCCCACCCCACCTACCCCTACCTCCACCCCCACCCCAATGTCCCAATCGATCAGATCAGATGAGGGAAAATACCTGATTAGGTGAACAGATCCCGATTAGGTGATACTTGCTTTCCTTGCTTGATGATGGAATGTAGGGATTGGAAGTTGCTGGTCAGAAGAGAGGATGTGAAGCCAGAATAATTGTACTACTACTAGTAGTAGGGGAAGAAGTACTACAATTTTTTCTACAGTGTCAGCCAGCGACGGGAAGAGATTCCCAGGTTTTTTGAAAAAAATTCAAAAGGTCGTGGCATGGGATAATAAATTGTCCGGGACAAACATACAACCTCCTCCTTTTTCCCTTGGCGTCCCGTGTTCCTCTCCCAGGACCGATAAAATTGCCCAGTATCAAATCAAACAGCTTCGGCTCATGGAGATTTTTTTTGAATGGAAGACATAATATATTAATATCAAAAACAAAGTACATTATAGCTCAGACAACATATACTCTGAAGATCAGCATTTGAGAGAGGTTAAGGGCTGGCATAGGAAAAGACGGCGTTTGTTCCAGCATAGGGCACCAGCTTGATGCATCGAAAGCCGCTTGGGAAGCCTCAAAAGAAGGAAACACACACAAGCACACATATATACTACTCTGATAATGTACGAATTAGTTTTCAGTTACAGATCTGCTAACATAGGCCTGAAAACCATAATGTAGCTCCATATTCCACTATTAAGATTGTAGCGGACCAATCATGGGATAGCTCTACATATATTTGAGTGATCTTAAGTGCACCCCAAGAGTTTTATAGTTGGGCTAGTCGTCATGAGACTGCACATACGGCACCAAAAGTACAACCCTTATTATGATTAGCAGCCCTACATCAACTCCATCCAGAAGCAGAATAGGTCATCGTCATTGCCATCAATGTCATCTTCAGTTGTCTGCTTCTGTGATTAGTAGATTAACAGATACATTTAAAGAGAAACATCAAAGACACACAAACTAAAAATGTTCCATTATATAGATATAGTACCTTTTCATGAAATGAAACCGGTTTCATGCACCTTGCGCCTCTGCTCCCCCTTCTACAAGTTGATCTAGTTACTTAGGAGTTGCCTCTATTAGTTGATCTAGATGATCAACATCTGCTTCCCCTACTTGATCTGGATGATAAAGATGTTCTTACCCGGTTCATATGATTGACCATGAAATAACCATCTAACATATGTGCTTACCCGGTTCATATGGTCTTTCACTATACTAAAGGGCAGCACCCTCTGATTCACACACAAGTGGCAGAGGCAATGTACTTCTGAGTTTTTACAATGAGATCTAACAAACTCAATAAAATCATACAACACCCAAGATATGTTTAGGGCTTCCTAATGGAGCAACTTGCATCCCAAATATCTCCATCTATTTAATAGTGACATACAATATTGGTTCTTAATTAGTAAAAGAAAAGTAGGAAATAAATAGATGGAGTACATAAACTATATATGCCCATGCATTTCAGAAAACATATTGACAACAATAATGGGAGAAGGTACTTAGGAACATAGATCAAGCCTAGAATCAACTATGACCATGTAGGCTGAGGACAAATTAAACTACGTATTTGAGGAGGCAGATGTGGTAAAATGGAAATAAATTGCCAACCAGATCGAGCTAGAGATAGAAGGACTACCGTGGGATCCACGTGACCACCAGTGCGTCTCAAGAACACCGACGAGTAGGGAAAGCTTCTTCGGGCGCACGGTCGTGAGATGAGGAGCGGCGATGAGCGCGTCTGTTTTGTGGGCTTCCAAGGGCGTGAGGGTCTAGCTGGCGGAGTGTGGATGTTAACACAGCGCGAAGGGGTGGGGATGGATACCTTTGAAAATTCATACCTACCTTGCTTTGGGCACCACTATATATGTGCCCCCTATCAGTGACCATAGAACAAAATTGACCAATTTTGGCTAAACAAAGATGAACTAGTTAAAGTAGCGGAATCAGCACGGAAACTTGAAAATTCATGAAACTCATGAATTGTACGTTAAATCAGTAATTTGTGTGAAATTATGGAAGGTGGCATTTTGGGCCATATCTTATCTCATCTTACACTTTGAATATTGATTGTTGGATCAAGACTCGCGAATCCCAACATTGCTAGATGTCGGATCTTCTCTTCCGTTTAGCATCTAATGCTAGAAGATACTATTGATAGTATTTAGCACAATAAGCACTATGCACAAACCTCAAAACACACTTCTCTATCGTTCTAGAGTCTTCTCCATCATTTCTCTAGACCATGTTACCAAAATTGACATGTTTTTAGTAAACTGCCATATTGTCAATTTATCGCAAAAATCTAGACAGTAAGATTGATATGGTTTATCCATTAAACATGGTACTTTGTGTGACAATTGGAACGATGTCATACTGCGCCATAATCTTTGAAGTTGGTTTACAACCAAAAACAATGTTGTCACTTGGAAAAATAAAATTGGATTTCCCTTTGTAAGCAAAGCTTGATTGTCCAAGATGCATGCAATGTATGGAGTACAAGACATGGACATGGTACCAACAACTATGGCTGTGCAGGTAAAAAAAAGTAACTACGACTGTGACCTTGGTAATCTTGTTTGAAAGGCGGCATATGTCTATCAACTCATTAAATTCTCGAAACCGTACAGACGTCTGGGTCTATCTCACGGGGACAACATCCCCCAAGTGGAAGTAGGAGTAGCGTACCTTAGAAGCTTCAGCTTCAAAATTTCGAGAGAGCGCCAAAATATCCCGCCCATCCATTCAAACATCCAGCCCCAAACATACTTCACCTTTTTTAGAATGAAAATTACTTTTCTATCTCTGCTCTGCAAACAAGAACCCGAGGGGCAATGCAATAATAAAGATATATAGGTGGTAATTTTGCATTCTCCCACGTGCATCACCCCATCGACCTAGTTCCTTGCCCTTCTTCAATAAGTGTATTTACCTGCCCGTCCCCTTTGTCCTTACACTGACTCTATGGACCCACCATGCAAGTGACCCACTTGTCAGTGACCCCGAATTATGGGAAGTAGAGATTCCCATCGTCTGAAGTTCAAAATTCAAACATTTTTCGCTAAACCAAGATAAACTCGTCAAACTCGGCGAAACTGTCTTGTGAACTTGAAAATTTTAAGAAACTTGGGCATTATTCGTCAAATAATGCCTACTTTGTGAAACAATTGGTGTGACGAGACATCAAACCATATATAGTCTTCGAAACGTAAAATTGGTGCGGTGATAAGATTAGTTATGCCATTGTATTCCACGAATATAACCATGAAGTTTGAAAATTATTGGAAGTTTCCGAAACACTAAACCCCTGAACCCTATAACCCGAAACAGTAATAAACCCCTATAAACTAATCAAGCAGGTATCATGCACTTGTATATCAAATTGAGATACTTTCATTAAATTGGGTAACACCATTCTATTCAAATATATGCATAAATCTTGAACATTACTGAAAATTCCTGAAGCCCTCAACAACCCCTAAAACCTAAAGCCTCTTCCTCAAAGTACTAAAACCATAAACCCTAAACCACTCAACCCATAATCAAAACCAAAAAAAGTAGGTATCATGCATTTATAGATCAAAATTTGAGATATATTCATTAAATTGCGCTAACGCCTTTCTATCTCACGAATATCGGCATATAGCTCGAACATTATTGAAAATTCACTAAACCCTAACCTCCTAAAACCTAAACACTCAATCCTATACCCTTAAACCCTAAAAACCCTAAACCCTCAACCCCTAACCCTGACTAAGGAGGTATCATGCATTATAGATAAAATTTGAGACACTTTCATTATTAAATTTTTCCTAAGTCATTCTATTCCAAGAATATAAGCATAAAGCTCGAACTTCATTGAAAATTCCCGAAACCCTAAACACCCCTGAAAACCTAAACCCTCAGCCCCTAAATTCCCTAAACCCCAAAGAACCCCCAGTCTAAACCCTCGACCCCTAAATACGAAAATCGTAAACCTTAAACCACTCAACCAATAATTAAACCCTAACCAAGTAGATATCATGCACTTATAGATCCAAATTTGAGATACTTTCATTAAATTGCGGTAACGCCATTCTCTTCCACAATAATCAACATAAAGCTTGAACATTATTAAAAATTCCCTAAACCCTAAACCCCTAAACGATCCTGACTAATTAGGCAGCTATATTATCCAAATTTGAGATACTTTCATTAAATTGCAGTAAAACATTATGTGCCACACATACAAGCATAAATCTTAAACATTATTCAGAATTCCCTAAACCCTAAACCCCTAATTAAATGACCTTGACTAATTAAGCATATATATTATCATCCACTCATATATCAACATTTGAGATATACTTTCATTAAATTACACTAACTCCATTCCATTCCACGAATCTAAGCAGAAAGCTTGAACATTATTATTCAATATGCCCGAAAACCTAAACCTTAAACCCTATAACCCTAAACCCTATAACCCTAAACTCCATTATAGATCAAAATTTGAGATATACTATTATTAATTTATGCTAAAGCCATTCATTTCCACGAATCTATGCAAAAAACCCCTAAACATTATTGAAAATGCCATAAAGCCTAAACCTTAAACCCCTAAACCCTCACAAAGCAAAATATGTATCATGTATATATAGATCAAAATTTGAGATAACTTCATTAAATTGCCCTAACGCCTTTCTATTTCACGAATATCGGCATATAGCTTGAACATTATTGAAAATTCACTAAACCTAACCTCCCAAAAACATAAACACTAATACATATACCAATAAACACTAAAACCCTAAACCCTCAACCCCTAACCCTAACTAAGCAGGTATCATGCACTTATATAGATGAATTTGAGATACATTTATTATTAAATTGTCGCTAAGTCATTCTATTCCACGAATATAAGCATAAAGCTCAAACTTCATTAAAAATTCACGAAACCCTAAAACAACCTTGAAAACCTAAACTCTCAACTCCTAAATTCTCTATACCCCACACAACCCCCAAACCTAAACCCTCGACCCCTAAATACTAAAACCCTAAACCCTAAACCCCTCAACCCATAATTAAACCCTAACCAAGTAGGTATCATTCACTGATATATCCAAATTTAAGATACTTTCATTAAATTGCGGTAGAAACACCACGTTCCACAAATATAAGCAGAAAGCTTGAACATTATTCAAAATTCCCTAAATCCTACACCCCTAAACCCCTAATTAAACGACCCTGACTAATTAAGAACATATATGATGCACTTATATATCAACATATGAGATATACTTTCATTAAATCACACTAACGCCATTCCATTCCACGAATCTAAGCATAAAGCCTAAACATTATTGTTGAAAATGCCCTAAAACTGAAACCTTAAACCCTATATCCCTAAACCCCTAAATGACCCTAACCAAGCTGGTATATATCTCCTCCACTTATAGATCAACAACTGAGATATACTTTTACTAAATTATGATAAAGTCATTCATTTCCATGAATCTAAGCATAAATCCTAAACATTATTGAAAATGCCATAAAACCTAAACCTTAAACCCCTAAACCCTTTAACCCTAAACCCTGACAAATCAGGCTAGGTATTATGCATTTATAGATAAAAATTTGACATACTTTCATTAAATTTCCCTAACGCCTTTCTATTTCATGAATGTCGGCATATAGCTCTAACATTATTGAAAATTCACTAAACCCTACCCTCCCATAAACGGAAACACTAAGCCATATACCCGTAAACACTAAAAACCCTAAACCCTCAACCCCTAACCTTGACTAAGCATGTATCATGCACTATGTCTAGATAAAATTCGAGATGCTTTCATTATTAAATTGTTGCTAAGTCATTCTAAATATAATCATCAAGCTCGAACTTCATTGAAAATTCCCGAAACCCTATAACAACCCAGAAAACCTTAACCCTTAACTCCTAAATTCCCTAAACCCCAAAGAATCCCCCAACCTAAACCCTCAACCCCTAAATACTAAAACCCTAAACCCCTCAACCCATAATTAAACCCTAACCAAGTAGATATATCACGCACTTATAGATCCAAATTTGAGGTACTTTCATTAAATTGCGGTAAAAACATTTTGTTCCACAAATATAAGCATAAAGCTTAAACATTATTCAAAATTCCCCAAACCCTAAACCCCAAAATAAACGAGCCTGACTAATTAAGCAGGTATATCATCCACTTATATATCAACATTTGAGATATACTTTCATTAAATTACTCTAACACCATTTCATTCCATGAGTCTAAGCATAAAGCTTCAACATTATTATTTAATATGCCCTAAAACCTAAACCTTAAACCTTAAACCCTACTAACCCTAATAAACCCTGACCAAGTGGGCATCATGCGCTTTAATATCAAAATTTGAGATACCTTCATCAAATTGCGCTAACAAAATTCTAATTCATGACATGTTGAACATTCTTGAAAATTCCCTAAACCCTAACCCCCTAAAGCCTAAACCCTAAGTCCTATCTACCCTTTAAAACTGTAAACCTTAACCCCTAACCATAAGCTTAGACATAACCCTGAAAACGAAACTACCCCTAAAAAACGAGAACCCTAAACACGAAATACTAAAAACCTAAACCCTCAACCCATAAACCCTAACAAACCACGTATCATGCATTTATAGATCAAAATTTGAGATAATTTCATTATAAATTGTTGCCAAATCATTCTATTCCATGAATATATGCATAAATCTCGAACATTATTGAAAATCCTGAAGCCCTAAACCTAAACCCCTAAATACCTAAAATCCTTATACCCTAAAGCCCAAACCCTAAAACCCTAAACCCTAAATTATCATGACCAAGAAGGGTATCATCATAAGAATAAAGCTTGAACAATATTGAAAATTCCCTAAACCCTTAAACCCTAAACCCCTAGACGACCCTGACCACATATGGGTATCATCCACTTGTAGATCAACATTTGAGATATACTTTCATTAAATTATGATAACACCATTCTATTCCTCGAATATAATCCTAAAGCCTAAACATTATTGAAAATTTCCTAAAACCTAAACCCTAAACCCTAAACTTCTAAACTCCTAAACCTTAGAACCATAAACCCTAAACCCTCAACCCGTAAACACTGACCAAGTAGTTATCGTGTAGTTATAGACACCTTATAATAAACTATGGTAGAGATATGGCCATGACCGTGGCCATCTTGTTTGGAAGCTTTCAAAATATTTTGCTTATCAATTTCAGCAAATGTGTGGAAACTCATTTAAATGCTGGTAAGCATGTTGTCGCTGTCGTGTGGGTCCAGACAGGCCAACATGTGAGGAGCGGATGCGTCGAAGTAGCGTACGTCGGAAGCATCAACCTCAAAATTTCCACACAGCGCCGAAACATCCCATGCATCTATTAAGAAATCTCGCCCTGTTTTTCACGATGAAAAATTCCTCTTCTATCACTGGCCCGAAAACATGGACCAGAGGAGCACTGCAATAATACAGGGGTATCGGTGGTAAATTTGTGTCATCCCACCTATATCCCCTTGTTGCCTCTTTGCTGCGCACCCCCCTCCGACCGCCACCTTCCTCCCGCCCCTTCACCGCCAGCCCTCTCTTCCACAACGGAGCTCCTTCACCGTCGGAGCCCTCTTCTACACGGGAGCATCTTCACCGCCAGAGCTCTCTTGAGCATCGGATCTCCTTTCATGCCGGCACTCTCTTCCACTCAGGAACATCTTCAGTGCCCAACGCACCGAATCCACCTTGAAATGCCCAGTCGCTGTCCCCGCCGCTGACATGCGTGTCCCACCCGCCCTCGCTGCACGACGGTAATTTCTCTTGCCCGTTTTATATTTCTTTGGTACTCGTAAGCTACAAAAGGGTTAGAATGTTGCTCAATATCCTGGATGCTATTGCCATTTCGTTTGAGCCCATATATGGTAGTTCGTATACATATCATAAGCTTGTCGCTATTATGTCCTTTCTTACATTCTCAAACTATCGGGGTATTCCTGCAACACAAACTCCTAGATGCTATTCTTTCTGAGAGCTCGAATGTGTCATGGGAATAGCTCATAAAGGATCCAACACTGACAATCTGACGCCAAGCAGGGCTGAAGTGTGAGGTTTCTGTGTTACTTTGGTCAATTTCTTGTCATGTTAATAAGTTATACTGCATGTATGCATATTATGTTAATAAATTCTACCTATAAACCTAACATGACATTTCCATTCCTGTTTTGTTGTGTTTCTAACTGTGAATTCTTAATTCAAAAAATGTCCATCTTGTCATTTTTAATAGTATCTTTTTGGTGTTTTCAACTGCTTTCATCCATCCACACCAGCTAGCTAGTTTGACTGTTACATCTGGTCATTTTAATGATACCTTTTTGGTGTTTTCCAAGTGCTTCCATCCTTCCAAACTAGATAACTCGATTTGAAATGTTACGACTTAATGCAAAGAAAGTACAATGGAGTACAAGGACCCGAGTACCAGCTGCTAGACTCATATACTACTGGCAGATTGACCAGGAACCCGCTTGAGAAGGACTGTCAGCCTGAACGAACTACTGTAAGTTTATACTTACTTAAAGTTTACGCATCACGCTTAATCTTTTTGGATTGTGGACAAGGTCCACTATGTATATAGATAGTAGCTATTAAGTTGCACCTTTTGGCCGATGGGGTGGTTTATTAATACATATTGGATGTCCAACATGTGCAGCGTTGGATATTTTTGGTGTTTATAATCTTTTTCACTGGTGAGGGTGGGTCTATGAAGTTTTTGTGGACCTTGGGTCTAGTACAATACCCATGCCTTTATTGTTTCTTTCTACTCGGATGAGTGGGTCCCCTATCTGGTGTAAATGGTGGAGAAGATTTTTTTTCTTAGATGCGAGCCTAGTAAATTTCTTACCCACGTCTAGTATGCTTGCTCTTAAATGATCTCTAATTTATTTAATACTACTTTTTCCCCTTGTTCTTTGTGTTAATCCCTTTCACCTTAATGTACATGATGCAGTTAAAATGAAGAAGGAGTCCTCAGAACGTATGACTGAAAGTTGTGATCCCTCTTCTCATTCATCCTCCCATTGTATTTCTGAAGCAAACAACTTAATTACCACTCCACCTAGTACAGCTCCTGCAGAAGATATATATATATATATATGAAGGTTGTTCTGCTTGTAGAAAGAAAGGGTGTAGCTACCCTTAGATATATAGCTGAAATGTTACAGAAGAGGACAGATCATAGATTGAAGCACATTGCCATGTATCGATCTCTTATTGAGGATACCAACTGTAGTGACCTTGGATCAATAAAGATCCTAAGTCCCTGTGATTTACATGCTAGTCCCTGGATCAATATATAGCACTCACATTCGATGAATATCATGTAAAACACAAAGTCATTATTACGCTTAGAATCTAGAGTATGAATTTATTACAAATTTGCTTAGCATTAAGCTAGCTAAAATAATAGCAGAAACATAAAAGCATCTTGATTCCATCAATGCCACAGGCTTGTCGAGTGTAGACTCGCGATCCCTACGCACCTTTCAATCTTCGGATTCTGCACATAAGACATGCAGCCAACAAGTTGGGTCAATACTTTGAATGTATTGGCAAATTACACCAAGGGAAGAAAAGACTAACTCTACATGCAAGGCTAGTTCAGGCTGTGGAGTTTATTTGCTCAAAGCAAATTTTCTTAAGTATGGAGAAGAAGAGAAGATTTCCCTACTTTGTAAACTTTTGTTTAAGTAATATATGGTCGAATGGCACACGAGGGTATTACTCACCAAGTGTCCAAACAACCTAACACTTGGATATTACTCACCAAGTTCCCAAAACCCTCCCAATAGCGATATGACTCATGCATTGGGTTTTAGAAAATCTTTATGTTTTGAAAGAGAGAGAGGAAGATCCTTCAGAGGCTCCATCCTTCAGATGCTCAAGTGTTCTTTTCCGTGAACTCGGCTGATCGATTAGATTGCAATACTCTCGAGAGTTTGTGCACTTTACCCACAATCCACGATCAAGTCATTTTTATAGACAAGACCATGGCGAGGCTTTCCCTTAGTAGCCCCTCTACCTTCTGGATCCAACCGTGCCAAGAACCTCCAAATGTTGGTACCCAGGTGAGGTTCCCACTAAGTACTAGGCCAAGACAGAGCCCATATGTATTGTGGTAGCACTCGAAGCTTCTGAATTCTGAAACATGGCAGACTTCTTTGATTCCTGGGCAGCCGTCCTCCACCAAAATCTCACTCGTTGTCCCGACAACCATTCCGCCTAGAAGAAAACTTAGTTTTATTTTGACGTGTATTTGAGAAGAAAGTTTGCTCAAGAGAGCCTTTATACTTAGAAGAAAGTCATTGTCTTTCGAACCCCCCAACGGTACTTTACATATATATAGCATAGCAAGAATACTTAGCAAAAAAACAGGGGTAACCTATTAGGAGGGGAAATCCTAAGTATAGAGCTACTCATGGCATATTACAAAATCATCGCACTTGCAAAATAATACTAAGGAAAAATTCTACTAGAACATCCTACACATGCATACTACAAAATTTCGAAGATCACATGCATAGAATCAAAACTGAGACAAAAATTATGAACAAGTGGTGTAACTTGCCTTGATCCGAGCAGCACTCTACACAACATTACTCCTAAGCACACTCCGAACAATCTAACGAAACACAATCATAGCTAATCACAACTTGCACAAAATATGCCACGGAGATAATATGCATGCATGCAACATGGTAATTTTGCAACATTTGTTTTCTAAATTTACCAAGTCAGAATAATTGGATTACAATTTTGTTAGGGATGTTATTAGTATTGATTTCCCACAATTTTAAATTAATTTGGGTCATTATTCTAATTCATAGGCTCATAAGGAGATCCAACCATCTAATTAGCCCCGAATCAGATCTAATGTTCTTAAGAAAGGTTTTATAATTTTGTTCAGTAGGTATTGTAAAAACAAAGTCAACACAACAAGATCAACTAAAACGGGGTTTTAATTATTTTTCTATGGATTAAACACTCTAATCTAGAGATTAAATTCTACACAGAAAAACCTACTGCAAACTTGTAATATTATTATAGATCTGTGTTCTATACAATTTTGGGAATCCAACGGTATATTATACGCAAAATTTTGCCAAACGGTTGAATTTCTATGAATTTCCCAAGATTTAACTATAATCTGCCAATTTAAATCTAACCCTAACGAAAACGCGACAAGTGGCAGTTCTGATTGGTCCAGATAGACGACGCGGCGCTGACGTGGCGCTAACGCGGCGCTGACACAGACTCACCACGCGGTGCAATACCACTCGCTGATACCCCTTCGATCTGTGCGTCTAATCTGAGCCGTAGCTCGTCGATCTAACGGACGGGGAAGGCGGCAGCGATGGGCGGCGGTGCTCTGGTGGCTCCCCGAGGTGGTAGTGTGGTCGACGGGATGCGGCTGGTCCTTACGGTCATGATCGCGGCCTCGACCGTGCTCCTCGCTTCCTCTTCCGACGGCAGAGCTCCGCCGTTCCTCCTCGTCTCCAGCAGTGCTCCGGCGAGCAATTCCCAGTGATCGGCTATGTTAGAGAGGGGCAAAACACGGGGGGAGAATTAGTAGAGTACGGGAGGGAGATCTAGAGGGAGATAAGGGCAAGGGGAAGCTCCGAACCATCTCGGCGAGATCAACCGAACAGCGGCCGGCGCGGAAGATCGATTGGCTAGGGTTTTAGGAAAAAGAGAAGGGGGGGTCGATGCGGGGCTATTTAAGGAGGGGATGGCGTGGATAAGGGGCCAAGGCGCGAGAAAATTGCGGAGTTCGGCTTGGGGTCGATCCCGTGTTCGCCAGGGACTCATCGTCGTCGTGGGGGAGACGACTGACGTGTGGGTCCCGCGTGTCAGCGAGGGGAGGGGCGGGAGCGGGCTGGGCCAGACGCGGTGCGGGCTGCTGCGGCTGGCGCTGACAAGTTAGGCGCCACACTAGCGCGGGTGGGCTGGCTCAGCGGCCCAGCTTAGTTAGGCCACCCTTTCTCTTTTTTTTATTTACTCTTTTCATTTTCTGTTTTACTAATACCTCAATAACTTTTGCATAGAAAATTCAAACTTAGTGAAACTTGTTTCTAAATTCTTGTAAAAATGAGGTGGTAATCTTAGAGCTAGATAATTTTATTCTGGCATTGTTTTTAGAAGTGTCAACCAAGATTGCTTCATTCTTGCTCACAGAGGGATTTTGTTATTAGGGTTTTGTCAGGGTTTGATGGTAGGGTTTTGATGCAACTTAAATTTGTAGGATGCAATGATGCAAGGATGATGCATGCTACTAGTAACATCTAGTATAAGAATTCAGGATGTTACACCAACACTCTGTAATTTTTAGAATGCAGATCTTGTCTAATGATGTGTTGTAATAAACTTTTATTGTTGCAATAAGTAGTCAAAAATTTCGCATGTGTATTAATTTGTGAATTGACATTCGTTTGTTGTTCTTCAAAATAAGTTTGCGGTTCCAAAAAAAGAACAAAACAGTAATATGCTAGAAAAGAATGATCTATGAAACAACGCATGAACGTGAACATGAAGTGTAATGACAGAAACAGTTAAAGGCCAGAGCGGTGACCGGCGCGATCAGTATGGGACCAAAATCCTAATGGGCTGAAAAAGTAATAGGCCTAAATATTAATAGTACAAAACATTATTGGGATAGATTTTTAGTATGACTAAACAGTAAATGGCTAGAAACGCAGCAGACTAGAATAGTAACATGCTAGATTTCTAGCACACTGGACCACTAAAAGGCCAGATTTACTGTAGACCGGAGAAGTTAATGGCCAGATACACAACATGCGAGAACAGTAAAAGGTTAGATTGTCAACAGGCCGAAATAGTAAAAGGCTAGATTTTTAGCAAGCAGGAATAGTAAATGGCCAGATCTATAGCAGGCCGGAACAGTAAATGGCTAGATGCACGGCATGCCGGAACAGTGAAAGGCTAGATTGTCAGCAGGCCGGAATAGTAATTGGCTAGATTGTTAGCAGGCTAGAACAGTAAATGGCCAGATTCACATCTGGGTAGAACAGTAATGGACCAGATTCACGGCAGGCCAAAACAGTAGATGGCTAGATTGTCAGCAGGTCGGAACAGTAAATGGCGAGATGTACAGCAGGACAAAATAGTAAAAGGCCAGATGCATATCAGGAGGAATAGTGGAAGGCCGAAATAACTGCGTGATGAAATAGTACTGGGCGTAAATATATGATGGACCAACTTGTGGGCCCATTTCAAATAGTGCTTCTCTAAACAGTAACATGCCTACTTACTATTGGGCTTTGATAATGGGCCAGCCTAGTTAATAATTGTCAGCCCTTGGATGGGTCTGGCTTTATACCATGGTTTCTATGACAGTTAACGGCGTTCGCCACATGGCAGTTTGCATGATGTCAGCAGTCAACGTGGCTGGCGAACAAATCTACGACGAAACTACTTTTCGTGGCTGAAGGGTGTGATCCACCACAGTCAAAAAAAACCATGGTAGATTCATTTGTGACGGGACTTTTACCACGAAGGGCATCAGTCATAGAAGACTCTTTAGCCACGAAAAACGGGCCTTCAACCACAAAAAATCGTCTGTTGTAAAAGGAAAATTTTCTTGTAGTGGATGCTCATTAAGGCCATGCTTCCAATTGAGGATTTAACTGGGCCACTCGATGGGGAACACAAGTTCAATAATCCCTACATCAAGAGAATAAATACCTCACACTCTTTGTCAACACCCGAATTTTTAATCTCAGATGCATGTTATTCCAAACATCACAATCCCAGGATTACCATTTTTGCGAGACATAACATATTTGGATACCACAATACATCATCCATTACAAACCATACATAAGTTCTTACACAAATAAGGATCTCATGATCCAGTTCTTAATACAACTCAAGCTGCGGAATAACGTAATAATAGAGGTAGCGTAGGCGAAGCTCCATCTTCGGGGTCACAGGCAATGCTGACGATGGGAGATGATCCTAGTTGTCGTAACCTTCCTGGGGTCCATCATCCTGGTACTCCTCTTCATAGTCTGGCCACGGGAATAGCCAGGGACAAAGCCATGAGTACTCTTTAAGTACTCGCAAACTAATACTAACAAGTGAAGGGGGTTTTTGTAATAGGACACTAAGCTCTAGGGTTGTTTTGCAAAAAGCCAGATTTACTTCTACTAAGTTCAGAAGCAATAAAAGCTAGTTGAAATTTTATAACGCCTAAGAGGGAACTGGAATTTCATATCACAACTCTGTTATGGTCAAGTCAAATTCTCAATTCATTTCACAAGTCATTTTGAAAACATCTGACGGGGGAACAGTATGGCCACTCCAAGTGTCCATAACCGTAGACGCGGCTATTCGAATAGTTTGACACTCTGCAGAGATTGTACACTTTCACCACAACATTCGATACATCCGTCAGGACCAAATCCTGAATTCACCATCCTCAGTATGCGGATAATCAATCCTAACCTTTCAATTACAAGCCCTAGTATAAGCACCTCTCCTGTGAGTTTGGTCTCCCAACCATGACCAACTATAATCTTGGGTATTGCACAGGTGGACAATCTTCACAAGGTAGCCTCAGCTCAGACCTTGGCCGTGAGGGAACCCATACTAAGGTATATAAGTTTCCAGTCAAGCCCTACCCAATTTTCGGTTATTGTGGTTGTACGGTAAATTGGAATGGTATCGCATCCAGACAACCATCAGTTTTATAAAGGGCTAAGGCTCATGCCTCAACATTTTCATCATCAAAATCATCTGGTGTTCGGAAACACATGTCAAAATATCTCAGTAGAATGACTCATCATTCTATGGTTTTCATAACTATTTTCCACCAAGTAATCCCATCTAAAGTTGATCAAGTTGTATTCTTAGCACTAGCATCTACAAGTGGGGGTAAGTACTAATGAAGGGTGGTAAACAAGTGTAGTTTAAATAAGTTCAATCTCATGCCTTAGGATGACATCAAGATTATCTAGCTTAGGCCAAATTTAATTCTCTTTATGCAACCTTCAATTATCTTTCTAGTATCTACAATTTACTTGAGTAAATTTTAAGAGAAAGCTTTGATAAAGAAATAAAGTAGAAAGCTTGCAAGTAAAACTAGGAATTGGGTTATCAAGGGGGTATGATCACATATGCTTAAGGCATATAGTTGGCATGGTAACAAGCAAGTATTAGCTTGCATAGGTCAACTTGATTAGTAAGGCTTGCATCAGTATTAGTATAAGCTTGCCTAGTGCAGAGAAGTAGTTGATGTTCTCCTCGGCTTCTTCTTCGTAGTATCCTCCTTCCTCCTCGTATCCTTGGTCGGTACTAGTGTCTATGAATAAATACGAGGTACACAATCACCAAACAATACTTAACTACTTTCAATCATCACACAAAGGTGTTCTATAGATGATCTAGCATCATCACTAATATCACAAGAATAAAGCATTTCTCTTATTTATTTATTTTTAGAAAAGTAATTTCTACTCATTGAAAAACTACTGAAGATTTTATATTCTCCAAACCAAACATGGAATCAGGTTGACACATGTCATCACCACATATTTCAGTACATGGGAATGTGATTTAAAGTGGTATCACAGTTTAATAAGGTTTAACCTTTTTATTTTAAATAATTAAAGTGACTAGAAATGCCTATGTGGCATTATTTTATTACTTGAACACGATTTCTGTATGTAAACCCATATGTTTTTATATATTATGAAAGGTATGATCAAATGTGATTTTTGAGAGTTGGAATCAACTCAAAATCTATTATGGTTGAAATTTGAAAAATGTTTGAATGCAGAAAAGCTTCTGACTTGTTGTTTTTACCAAGGTTGATCTACACATCCAAATGATTTGAATACAACTGTCTTGGATTAATAATTTCAACACCTTTCTAACAAAATTGGTTTCATGCAATTTGGTCCACTGAATCGAGCTCGGTTGATTTTTGAAACTGGGTACAGAACTAAGTTTGAATATATATAGAAAAAGCTGAATTCAAACGAGTGGGCTACGCGGGAAAGGTTATTGGGCCGGCCCAGTGTCACTCCGCAGCGCGGGCCTCAGCTGACAGGGGGTTCCACCAGTCAGTGGCTCATAACACGCGAAGCGGTACGGGGCAATCTTGTCCACACGATCTAAGTCTAATCGAACGGCTACGGCTCATTGTCCACGTCGGGCAGCACCAGCGAGAAAGAACCCTAACGCGGCAAGTGGGGGTCGTGGGAGGCTCACCGAGGCTCAGGCGAGGGTTGGCGATGGGGGAAAACGACAAAGTTGACGACGACGATTCTCCTGGCACCGGCAGCTCCTCCTGGGGCAGCTCCAATCGATGGCTTCCTTCTTCTCCAGCAGCGGCGGGCTCCGGTGAAATTCCGGCGTTGCGCTGCTCGCCTTGCTCCGGGAGTGAGGTGGGGTTGTTCTGGGTGAGAGGGGAGTGGAATGGTGTTAAGAAATCGAGTGGGGGAGGCCTCTATTTATAGTGGCAAGAGGGGACCGACGGGCGCGGGCTGAGCTCGTCGTGGTCGACGGCCACAGAGGGCTATCGATGTGGGCGACGGTAGGGGGCAGTGCTGTGCTCCCTGGTGAAGCTCAATGGCGTGGGGCGGTGCTGATCTGTCGGAACGCTTCGGCGCTCTCAGCGTGTCCGATGGAGGTTTTGATTGCACATAGCGCGCGTGGTCCGCGAGGTGTTGAACGGGCGTGTTTGAGGGGTTGCTGGGGTGGTGGTGATCACACGTGCACGCGGCGAAGGCGGCGCGCAGTCTGTGGGCGTGTGTCGAGGGTGGCGCACGGGCGCGCTCTCGGCATGCTCGCAGAGAGGCTTGGCATGGCTTGGGCATGTGGTCCAGTGGCTGGCATTGCTCGAGGCTGGGACAGGGAGTGGCGGTGGAGTGCTGGCTAGCTCCCAAACAAGGTTGGCGAGGCTAGTGTGGCTCGTAGCTCGCTGTCGACCATGGGGTGGAAATGGTGCTCTCGGCATGCTCACCATTGATGACAATGGCCATCTTACAGTGGTGCTAGAGGTTAGTTAAGGTTTCTAGATGATCTACTAAGGCTAGTTGTAACCAGAGAGGGAACAAGTTAGGCCCAAAACACTATTAAAAACAGTGAATTTGATTTGGTTGATTTGAATCTGCAACCTGTTTGATGAAATGGCCGCATGAACTTAAGTTTTGAATTTTGAAAAGATTTTTGGTGGGTGTGCGAGGCATGTGCTGGTGATACTGTGGATGCTTGGGTTTTGAAAGTTGAGCTTGTTTGAGTGGTTTTTGAAATAGTGGGATCTTCCCATATGAAATAGATTCAGTTTTAAACTGTCATTTAAACTAAGCATTTAAATGTTTTTGGATGATCACAAGGTGGGCATTGGTACCTTGTTATTAGTACTATCAAGGGGTGCAAATATCCATACATGTTTCTGTTAAGTTCTGCAAGTTAGAGATAGCCAAAGTAGGCATGGGAGTTAATTTGGCCAAAGTCACCATTCAGTTAATTTGTTTGTTTTGACTTTCTTGTCTTTGGGAAAAGTTTGGGATTGTTTAGAGGATGTTTATTTCACCTAAGAATCATTTTACAAGAAAAGAAACACAGAACCATGGCAATTCAAAAGAATCCAAATTTTAATACATACACATATGAATGCTTTCATATTTTTAATTGGAAAAGTTTTTGTTACCCTAATTTTGATGATTAGAGTTTGATGATCTAAGTTTAATATTTTTGGGATGTTACACTCTTCCAGCATCTGATTCTTTCATGGTAGATTCTCGGGCTAGTGGTAACTCTCATGGGTGGCAGCCCCTAGTTCCATCCATTTCAAGAGAGGTGAAGAACCTCAACTGGTTTCAGCGCAACATTCTTTGCATGGGTGTCGATACTCACAAGGGGAATTACGAGGCTTACTGGTAGTGTCATGCCATGGTTCATACTCAGAAGCTTATTCTTCACCATGTCTTCGGGGCACCTAGAAATCCTCTGTAACATCCCTAAAATCATGTTTCAAACTCATGCATATCATCCATGCATCCATGACCATATAAGTTTCATTTCAAACAAATCATTTCAAAACAGAAGCATATATGCTTATTATTTCATGTAAGTTTGCTCTAGCCTTAGTGTTATCTTCCAATGAGAAGGGTACTTGTTTTGGTTCAGTAAGGTTTGAAATTCAAACTTAGGCACCATCAAAAGTTTGAACAAAGTTTCAAAAGAAAATGAGTAAATAAAACCAATATTATGCCTATTGTATATATATCATAAGGGCTTGATTTTATTTTTATTTTCATTTGATCAAAGTGTTTTCAGTAAATAGTAGTGTTTGACACACATTTGAGTGCAAGTTTTGCTGAATAAAAACCTAGAGAAGATTTGAATTCAAACTCATTTGATTTGGAATTGAAAATCATTTCAGAAAATCAAAACAGAAAAAGAAAAGGAGAAAAGAAATGGAAAAAGGCCAGCGCCACCTAACTAGCCCAACAACGGATTCAGCCCACTAAGCCCACCCAGGTTCCCCCTCTCTCTCACTCGTAGACACACCCACCGAGTGACTGACACTAGGACCCCACCTCCTCTCTGTTTAACTCGCTGACGAGTGGACCCTGCGACCACGTCATCGTCGTCAATCACGCGCGGCCGCGACGCTCGCTCCGCCGTTACCTCGCCGCAGTCACTGCGGGCTTAATTGCCATTGATACCACGTGCGATCCTCGCCCCCGCTCTGGCTATAAGACCACCTCCCCCACGTGGCCATTTCCCCCAACAAAGCCAGACAGATACGCCCCCAGGCTGCCCGCAATCTCCCTTGCGCCACCGCAGACAGACGCACTCTGGCGACGAATCTCGGTGAGTACTGACCGCCCCCCGCCCCCCAGCCTCTAGTTCAAACCATCGTGACCAGCACGACCTTGCGCGTTTACTGATGGCCTCTGTTTGCTTTCTCATGACCCAGAGCGACGTCTTCGTTCTCACCCGCGAGCACCTGAGCCGCCGCTCGACTCCGACGTGCGATTCAGGTAAAATGAGACCGCCCCTTGCCTCCCCTTTGGTACTGTCTTGATCGCCAGTCCCTTGCGCATGTCCTAAACCATCTGGCTTGTTCTAGGTCCGCACAGAGCCTCGGCAACGTCTTCGACATCAAGCATCTGACGCCGCCAGCAACTCCGGCGAGATACCTCGGCCACTACAACGCGCCCCTTGACCAGCCATCGCCACCTTGAGCATCAACATCGCACGGCGAGTTCGGTAAGCCCCTTCCCCCTCTCCCGCGCGACCTAGAATGCCGGTAGCAGTTCTGACAGAGGCGTCGCCTCCTGTCGCCGCCGCCAGCGCCACCACTGGATGGTCAAGTGCTGAGCGCCGTTAGATCTAGATCGTGCGGATACGATAGAACCTAGACGAAGCGGTACGATTCAATCGGAGCCGCGCGATTAAGTTAGATCCAGCGGCTCAGAAGCGTGATCCGACGCGAACCGGTATGCGCCAATCAGAGCGTGACGCGTGGCTAGAGAATAGATTTAAAACAAGATTTGAATCTATTAGTGGTTTGAATTTGTTTTAGCTATGTTTTGATCCCCATGTTCAAATTTGATGAATTTTATATCAATGGAATCAGGAGAGCAAGCCCTTTCTAAATATGCAATGTGATTAATGTTTTGCTTCTGTTAAAATGGTTTTATTTAAAGAAACATGTGTAGGGATATTTTGAGTATATGAATTGT
Source organism: Avena sativa (assembly GCA_916181665.1). Classification (NCBI taxonomy): domain Eukaryota; kingdom Viridiplantae; phylum Streptophyta; class Magnoliopsida; order Poales; family Poaceae; genus Avena; species Avena sativa. The sequence continues at coordinate 125,294,460 of OV702280.1, forward strand.
TTAAGAAATGTTTTAAGGTTTAAATAAATGTTGTTTGGCAAGTTTTGAACTTGTTTATGAACCAGTACTGTACACTTGATTTGTTGAGTTTTAAAAACCATCACATATCATATTGCATGCATTCATATATTTTTGTTTGTATATATGTTGTATGTGATTGTTGCTATGATTTTATGTGTAGATTTTGGTGCCAATAGTGATTGTGAGGAGTGTAGCTACTCTCCAAACTACCAAGGCAAGTGGTGCTTCATGATATTTTTATCCCTATGTTTTCTACTAAGCATTAGAAATATTTTGCTAGTTTTGAATGTTATATTTTGCTTATATGCCATGTTGGGAAATCCTAGTAGTTGTAGAATTGCTAGGAAAATTTCTAAGTTAAGATGCTTTATGTTGGACTTGTTTAGGATAAAAATATTTCTAAGTCTTTGGACTTGTCTTTTGCCTAATAAAACAACTAAGTAAATGAAACACCTGGGTGAAATGGTTTATGTTGAGTGGTTACACAAGGCCCATTTCTATGGTTTACCTTGTGTATCTCACTTGTGGAAAGCCACCCAAGAACAAAGAGATTTTAGAGGCCAAATGTTAAGAAGCTTCTAGTGCAGCCACTTGGCAATATGGGCTCTGCCAGGATCACATAGTTGCTAGAACTTAGCCATTTGGGCAGTTGGTGGTAGTGTGATGATAGGTTGGAACGCGTCCATTTGGTCTAAGGGAAGGCTTCTGAAAGGTCCTGTCTTGGTGAAAATCAAGGCTTGTGGGGAAAGTGCACAACCTCTGCAGATGGAAGAATCTAAGTACTTAGCCAAGTCCCTGGAAAAGGACAACTTGAGAATCAAGACATGGAAGCTGTCAAGAATCTCCTCATCCCAATTTCTAAGTAAAACTTGTGGGTGAACAAGGGTGAAGGACCTCAATGTCTATTGGTGGTTCCTTGGGAAAAGTTTTGATAAAGAAAAAATTAGTGATTTCAACTAATAGGTAAAAACTATTTCGAGCAAAGCAAGCCTAAGCTACACTTAGCCAAATTGCATATAGTATCTAGTCCACCAAAATTATACTAAGGTATCACTTGCCAATACTATTCCAATGTATTGACCCACTGTGGCTGTAACTTGTGATGTTGCAGGTTACTCTAATGAGGATTTGGAGTCATGAGTCTACACTCAACATGTTTGCCTGTGGCACATGAAGATGAAGACTTTTATCTAGTTACTTATTTAAACTCTTGTACTAGGCCTGTGGCCTTAGAGTTGTAAAGACTATGTTTGTCTCTGGAATGACTGTAATAATGACCTTTGTTTCTGTGTACTTCATCTTAAACTGTGGATGCTAGCATTGATCCAGGGACTAGCATTGCAATCACAGGGATCCTTTTCCTTTATAAAGGAGGGATCTTACATCCTCCTCCATAGTGTGCTCCCACTCATTATTCTCAATGGAACACTTCTAGCATCAACTATGGTGACAAAATTTTACGTGCCCTTTATGCAATACTGGGGAGGAAGAAACTCTTGATCGTCTATTCTTTCACTGTCCTTTCTCTGTTACTTGTTGGACAGAACTTAACTTTGTTTGGAATAATAACACTGATCGGTTCAATAGGTTGGGCCAAGCAAACTCTAACTTCCAACATCAACTTTTCTGTGAGATTTTTACAATTGTTGTATGGGGCATTTGGAAAGAAAGGAATAATTTAATTTTTAAAGGAGTTAGACATTCTAGAGAGTCTTGGAGGGCCAGAGTTAAGTCGGACCTTAATCTTCTTAGGTTCAAGGTTAGCCAAAACCTGGAGGAAACTATATCTTTATTTATAGATAGACTTAATTTTTTGTAAGCAGTTGTACCAGGTGTTCTTACACACCTCAATCATGTAAATATCTTGTTTGATTTTAATACAATGCAGCATTAGAAGCCTCTCCTACCTTTTTCTGGTCAAAAAAACTATGGTGAGACAGAGACACGCTTGTTCCCTGCCGCAGCAAGGGAACCAACTCCGCTAGCTGCTGCTGATGAGGATGATGAAGAGGAGTACGATGACGATGAAGAGGGGGAATACAACAAGGACGAGGACAAGGAGTGATCTCTTGGGCCGCTAGCATCGCTCTTTTCCCTTTTTGGCATTTCGATGCCTGAAGCCTCAACCGGCGGGCGAGTCGCTGACTGGTGCCTTGGCAAGGGGGATCCCGGGAGCCGCCCTGTGGGGCACCTTGCTTCTTCATGTTCATGGACGAGGGCCAGGATGTCGTCGACCGAGGTAACCATGCGAGCGCCACCTACCTAGCGCACCATATGTCATTTCTTGATTTTCGACACCGAGGGTGTATGTCCCCCTTTGTTGTTTGGCCATGGGCGTAGTGTCAGGTGAGCTATACGAACACAATCACAGAGAGAGGCGGTTTTTTACATAGGTTCAGGTCTGCCATTAGAGGATCCCTACATCCTGCAATGTCTACTATCTATTTGTCACTGGATTACAACTAGTTCCTTCTCCCAGGAAGGAAGCCTATTCTAAGCCAACATTACTCCTTCAATTGACCTAGGCCTCCTTTTATATCGTAAGGGGACACCACAAGGGTCTGAACACACGCGGCGGTGGTCTTGTGGCCACGCTGCGAACCAGGGTGCGCATGGCACCAACTTGGAGGGTAAGGACTTATGTCACGCTGAAAGGATGATAATACCTTCTTGGTAGGGTCGTTTAGGGATTTAGGGTTCTAGGGTGTAGGGCTTGGGGGTTTAGGGTTTACTGAATTTTCAAGATTTATGCTTAAATTCATGGAATATAATGGCGGTACCGCAATCTAATGAAAGTATCTCAAATTTGGATAAATAGGTGCATGATACCTACTTGGTTAGGGTTTAATTATGGGTTGATGGGTTTAGGGTTTAGGTTTTAGGGGTTGTTTAGGGTTTAGGATTTAGGGAATTTTCAATAATGTTCAAGGTTTATGCCTATATTTGTCGAATAGAATTGCGTTGCCCAATTTAATGGAAGTATCTCAAATTTGATCTACAAGTGCATGGTACCTTCTTGGTCAGGGTTTAGGGTTTTAGGATTTAGGTGTTTTGGGATTTGGGAATTTTTAATAATGTTCAACCTGTATGGTTATATTCATGGAATAGAATGGTGTTGGCAATTTTATGGTTCAAAGTATAAAATATTTGACGGATAACACCCAAATGTCTTAATTCTTCAAGTTTCCAAGCCAGTTTCGCCGAGTTTAACGAGTTTATCTTGTTTTAGCGAAAAACGTTCGAATTTTGAATAGGAAATGATGAAAATCTCTATTTACCGTAATTCTAGATCACTGACATGCGGTTCACATGCATTGTGGGTGCACAAAGCTAGTGTAAGGCCGGAGTGGGCGGGCAGGTAAATACATATCAAAGAAGGGCAGGGAAATTTAGATGGGGCGATGCACGTGGGAGAACGCAAATCTACCACCTATATCCCTCTATTATAGTAGTGCTCCTCGTGTTCTTCTTTCAGGAGCAGGGATAAAGAATGTGAAGTATGTTTGAATGGATGCGTGCTATGTTTGGGCGCCTTACCAAAAAATTTAGGTCGAAGATTCTAATATTTTTTTGAGGAACGAAGCTTCTAACATGTTTTTATTGTAAACACAAAAGATTCCCTAATAAGCCTCCTGTTGATACTAGCTTTTTGATTAATAGATGATCATGGTTTCCTGATCATGGACATTGGATGTTATTAATAACAAGATCATATCATTAGGAGAATGATGTGATGCACACACACCCATAGTAAGCATAGCATAAGATCAAGTAATTGAGTTTGTTTTGCTACAAGCTTTCAGATACATAGTAACCTAATCCTTCAACCATGAGATCATGTTAATCACCATCACCGGATGAGTACATTGATGACATCAAATGTCACTTCCGTAACTGGGTGGTTATAAAGCTGGCATTGGGTATTCTGAAAGTATGTGTTGAAGCACATGGATCAAGAGTGGGATTTGTCATCCAAATGACGGATAGATACAGTTTGGGACCTCTCGGTGGAATTTCATCCAATTAGCTTGCAAGCATGTGACTAGGTCACAAGGGATGTCATATCACAGAACGAGTAAAGAGTACTTATCCGTAACGAGGTTTGTTGGGGATATACTTTCCGGGTATACCCACTAGACTTGCTGACCAGGGTGGCCCACCAACGCATTAGAGATTTGCTTCACGGGTAGACGAAGCGGTATGATTCAATCTGAGCCGCGCGATTAAGTTAGATCCAGCGGCTCAGAAGCGTGATCCGACGCGAACCGGTACGCGCCAATGAGACCGTGACGTGTGGCTAGAGAATAGATTTAAAACAGGATTTGAATCTATTAGTGGTTTGAATTTGTTTTAGCTATAACTTTTGATCGCCACGTTCAAATTTGATGAATTTTATATCAATGGAATCAGGAGAGCAAGCCCATTCTAAATATGGAATGTGTTTAATGTTTTGCTTCTGTTAAAATGGTTTTATTTACAAAAACATGTGTAGGGCTATTTTGAGTATATGAATTGTTTAAGAAATGTTTTAAGGTTTAAATAAATGTTGTTTGGCAAGTTTTGAACTTGTTTATGAACCAGTATTATACACTTGCTTTGTTGAGTTTTAAAAACCATCACATATCATATTGCATGCATTCATATATTTTTGTTTGTATATATGTTGTATGTGATTGTTGCTATGATTTTATGTGTAGATTTTGGTGCCAATAGTGATTGTTATTGTGAGGAGTGTAGCTACTCTCCAAACTACCAAGGCAAGTGGTGCTTCATGATATTTTTATCCCTATGTTTTCTACTAAGCATTAGAAATATTTTGCTAGTCTTGCATGTTATATTTTGCTTATATGCCATGTTGGGAAATCCTAGTAGTTGTAGAATTGCTAGGAAAATTTCTAAGTTAAGATGCTTTCTATGCCATGCTTAGCCTAGCTAGTAGCAACCAAGGGTGGTGAAAATATACATGCTATGATAAAAATATTTCTAAGTCTTTGGACTTGTGTTTTGCCTAATAAAACAACTAAGTAAATGAAACACCTGGGTGGAATGGAAGGAATGGTTTATGTTGAGTGGTTACACAAGGCCCATTTCTATGGTTTACCTTGTGTATCTCACTTGTGGAAAGCCACCCAGGAACAAAGAGATTTTAGAGGCCAAATGTTAAGAAGCTTCTAGTGCAGCCACTTGGCAATATGGGCTCTGCCAGGATCACATAGGTTGCTAGAACTTAGCCATTTGGACAGTTGGTGGTAGTGGTATGATAGGTTGGAACGCGTCCATTTGGTCTAAGGGAAGGCTTCTGAAAGGTCCTGTCTTGGTAAAAATCAAGGCTTGTGGGGAAAGTGCACAACCTCTGCAGATGGAAGAATCTAAGTACTTAGCCAAGTCCCTGGAAAAGGACAACTTGAGCATCAAGACATGGAAGTTGTCAAGAATCTCCTCATCCCAATTTCTAAGTAAAACTTGTGGGTGAACAAGGGTGAAGTACCTCAATGTCTATTGGTGGTTCCTTGGGAAAAGTTTTGATAAAGAAAAACTTAGTGATTTCAACTAATAGGTAAAACCTATTTCGAGCAAATCAATCCTAAGCTACACTTAGCCAAATTGCATATAGTATCTAGTCCACCAAAATTATACTAAGGTATCACTTGCCAATACTATTCCAGTGTATTGACCCACTTTGGCTGTAACTTGTGATGTTGCAGGTTACTCTGATGAGGATTAGGAGTCATGAGTCTACACTCAACATGTTTGCCTGTGGCACATGAAGATGAAGACTTTTATCTATTTACTTATTTAAACTCTTGTACTAGGCCTGTGGCCTTGGAGTTGTAAAGACTATGTTTGTCTCTGGAATGACTGTAATAATGACCTTTGTTTCTTTGTACTTCATCTTAAACTGTGGATGCTAGCATTGATCCAGGGACTAGCATTGCAATCACAGGGATCCTTTTCCTTTATAAAGGAGGGATCTTACATCCTCCTCCATAGTGTGCTCCCACTCATTATTCTCAATGTAACACTTCTAGCATCAACTATGGTGACAAAATTTTACGTGCCCTTTATGCAATACTGGGAGTAAGAAACTCTTGATCGTCTATTCTTTCACTGTCCTTTCTCTGTTACTTGTTGGACAGAACTTAACTTTGTTTGTAATAATAACACTGATCGGTTCAATAGATTGGGCCAAGCAAACTCTAACTTCCAACATTAACTTTTTCTGTGAGATTTTTACAATTGTTGTATGGGGCATTTGGAAAGAAAGGAATAATTTAATTTTTAAAGGAGTTAGACATTCTAGAAAGTCTTGGAGGGCCACAGTTAAGTCGGACCTTAATCTTCTTAGGTTCAAGGTTAGCCAAAACCTGGAGGAAACTATATCTTTATTTATAGATAGACTTAATTTTTTGTAAACAGTTGTACCAGGTGTTCTTAGACACCTCAATCATGTAAATATCTTGTTTGTTTTTAATACAATGCAGCAGTAGGAGCCTCTCCTACCTTTTTCTGGTCAAAAAAACTATGGTGAGATAGACAGACGCTTGTTCCCTGCCCCAGCAAGGGAACCAACTCCGCCAGCTGCTGTTGATGAGGATGATGAAGAGGAGTACGATGACGATGAAGAGGGGGAATACAACAAGGACGAGGACAAGTAGTGATCTCTTGGGCCGCTAGCATCGCTCTTTTACCTTTTTGGCATTTCGATGTCTGAAGCCTCAACCGGCGGGCGAGTCGCTGACTGGTGCCTTGGCAAGGGGGATCCCGGGAGCCGCCCTGTGTGGCGCCTTGCTTCTTCGTGTTCATGGACGAGGGCCGGGATGTCGTCGACCGAGGTAACCATGCGAGCGCCACCTACCTGGCGCACCAGATGTCGTTTCTTGATTTTTGACACCGAGGGTGTAAGTCCCCCTTTGTTGTTTGGCCATGGGAGCAGTGTCAGGCGAGCTATACGAACACAATCACAGAGAGAGAGGCGGTTTTTTACATAGGTTCAGGTCTGCTGTGAGAGGATCCCTACATCCTGCAATGTCTACTATCTATTTGTAACTGGATTACAACTAGTTCCTTCTCCCAGGAAGGAAGCCTATTCTAAGCCAACATTACTCCTTCAATTGACCTAGGCGCCCTTTTATATCGTAAGGGGACACCACAAGGGTCAGAACACACGCGGCGGTGGTCTTGTGGCCACGCTGCGAACCAGGGTGCGCATGGCACCAACTTGGAAGGTAAGGACTTATGTCACGCTGAAAGTATGATAATACCTTCTTGGTAGGGTCGTTTAGGGATTTAGGGTTCTAGGGTGTAGGGCTTGGGGGTTTAGGGTTTACTGAATTTTCAAGATTTATGCTTAAATTCATGGAATATAATGGCGGTACCGCAATCTAATGAAAGTATCTCAAATCTGGATAAATAGGTGCATGATACCTACTTGGTTAGGGTTTAATTATGGGTTGAGGGGTTTAGCGTTTAGGTTTTAGGGGTTGTTTAGGGTTTAGGATTTAGGGAATTTTCAATAATGTTCAAGGTTTATGCCTATATTTGTCGAATACAATTGCGTTGCCCAATTTAATGGAAGTATCTCAAATTTGATCTACAAGTGCATGGTACCTTCTTGGTCAGGGTTTAGGGTTTTAGGATTTAGGGGTTTTGGGATTTGGGAATTTTTAATAATGTTCAACCTGTATGGTTATATTCATGGAATAGAATGGTGTTGCCAATTTTATGGTTCAAAGTATAAAATATTTGACGGATAACATCCAAATGTCTTAATTTTTCAAGTTTCCGAGCCAGTTTCGCCGAGTTTAACGAGTTTATCTTGATTTAGCGAAAAACGTTCGAATTTTGAACAGCAAATGATGGAAATCTCTACTTCCCGTAATTCTAGGTCACTGACATGCGGTTCACGTGCATTGTGGGTCCAGAAAGCTAGTGTAAGGCCGGAGTGGGCGGGCAGGTAAATACTTATCAAAGAAGGGCACGGAAATTTAGATGGGGTGATGCACGTGGAGAACGCAAATCTACCACCTATATCCCTCTATTATTGTAGTGCTCCTCGGGTTCTTGTTTCAGGAGCTGGGATAAAGAATGTGAAGTATGTTTGAATGGATGCGTGCTATGTTTGGGCGCCTTACCAAAATTTTTAGGTCGAAGATTCTAATATTTTTTTGAGGAACGAAGCTTCTAACATGTTTTTATTGTAAAGACAAAAGATTCCCTAATAAGCCTCCTGTTGATACTAGCTTGTTGATTAATAGATGATCATGGTTTCCTGATCATGGACATTGGATGTTATTAATAACAAGATCATATCATTAGGAGAATTTCAGATACATACACATAGTAAGCATAGCATAAGATCAAGTAATTGAGTTTGTTTTGCTACAAGCTTTCAGATACATAGTAACCTAATCCTTCAACCATGAGATCGTGTTAATCACCATCACCGGATGAGTACATTGATGACATCAAACGTCACTTCCGTAACTGGGTGGTTATAAAGCTGGCATTGTGTATTCTGAAAGTATGTGTTGAAGCACATGGATCAAGAGTGGGATTTGTCATCCAAATGACGGATAGATACAGTCTGGGCCCTCTCGGTGGAATTTCATCCAATTAGCTTGCAAGCATGTGACTAGGTCACAAGGGATGTCATATCACAGAACGAGTAAAGAGTACTTATCTGTAACGAGGTTTGTTGGGGATATACTTTCCGGGTATACCCACTAGACTTGCTGACCAGGGTGGCCCACCAACGCGTTAGAGATTTGCTTCACGGGCGGCCTAGTAAGAGAAAGAGGAGGAGCCAGTTCCGGCTACGACAAGGACCGGAAGAGTTACCGACTTAGGCTTGTAGTATTACTTGTAGTACAAGTTATATCTAGTTACCAACTCTCTAACATAGCCGGATAGGTCTCCTCTATAACCAATCTTACTACCAATCTTACTACCACAATCACAACTCGCATAGGTGAACCTCTCTTGTAATCTGCTGTAACATCCGGCTTATGCCGATATATTACTAGGTTGCTAGCAGGTGTAGGATCCGATCATTGCAGTCAAATCTGAACCTAGGTAAACTTGTGCTTACCGCTCCTGGAACATCCGACGTCTCACACCCCATATTTCAAATGCCACTAGGACCCCCTATGGCGTACTTGTCGACAATCCGACGACAAGTGTGAACTAGGTATGGAGATGCCGACGACAAGTGTGAACTAGGTATAGATATGGAATATGAGTTGGAGACTGAATGTTGTTAGAAGTCTCGGATTGGATCCAGGACATCACGAGGATATCTGGAATGGTCCAGAGAATAAGATTCATATAATGAAAGTCATTTTCCGTGGTTCGGAAAAGTTTCTAGTATTTTGATCAGATCTTCTAGAATGTTCTAGAAGGGGCCACCAGTGGGGCCACCACCCCGGGATGGGCCACATGGGCCGAGGACATGCCGTGGGATCAATGGGCCAGCCGCACCAAGACCCTAGGGTCCTAACCGTCCATCCCATAAGATTTAGGGAAAAAACCCCAAATTGGAAAGGGGGAAACTTGGGGGGCAAGTTTTCCCCCCAATCCATATGTGCGCTTCCCTAGGAGGGGAGGGCCAAGGGGTATTCCCTAGCCTCACTCCCCTCAATATAAAGAGAGGAGGGGAGGGTGCACCCTTTCCCCTAAACCTCATCTATAGCTTCTGCCTCTCTCCCTCCTCCATCGTCTTGCTCCGGCTTAGGCGAAGCCCTGCAGGATTCTCTCCTCCACCACCACCACTATGCAGTCGTGTTGCTGAGATTCCAAGGGGATCTACTACCTCTTCTACCTACTCGAACATGGAGAGGAAGGTCTTCATCAACTCCGTACTAGTGACCGAGTGTGGTAGCACTGCCGGAACACGGCGCCGGAAGGATCGCCTTAGCGATCTTGAGATCGGCAAGTAATCAACTCCATCAACCACGAGATCCGATATCGTTAACGCTTTGGATCTACGAGGGTTAGTTTGCTTCAATCTCGTAGCACCAATCTCGTAGAGTAGATCTTGCATTTTCCACAGATTGGATCTTGGTATTATGTGTTCTTGCGATAGAATTTTTTTGTTTTCCATGCAATGAAACCTATAGTGGTATCAGAGCCGAATATATGCGTACATCTGTTGCACGAGTAGAACACAATGGTTTTATGGGTGTTGATGCTCTTGTTGTTGATTTCTTTTCGTGTACTTTGCATCTTGCAGAATGGTGGGATGAAGCGGCCCGGGCTTTGCGGGTGTCTATCTCTCCCACCATAGTTAAGATTCAATTTACAAACTGCACTTGAAAACAATTGTATTAGCATTGTGGTTCATGTTAGTAGGTAAGAACGATTCTTATTCGAAATCCCCTAGCCACGTAAAACATGCAAAGAAAATTAGAGGTGTCTAACTTGTTTTTTTAGGGGCATGTGATGTGATATGGCCATGATGTGACGGTGATTATATTTTATGTATGCAATGATCATTACTGTAATATGGTAATCGGCAGGAGCCTAATGGTTGTCTTTAAATTTGTTAAGACATGCGTGTCTATTCATCATGTAATAGCTTTGTTCCAAGTAGTTGTAATAGTTGTTGTTGGTGATGGACAACCATGAAGCGACGCCATTGACCTTGGCGCCATGCTGGTGATGATGGAGATTATTTTCATACTTTGGAGATGGACATCAAAGGCACAAGAAGAAAGGCCATATCATATCACATATTGTAAATTGCATGTGGTGTTAATCCTTTATGCATCTTGTATTTCTTAGATTGCGACGGTAGCATTATAGGATGCTCCCTCTCACTAAATATCAAGTAATAAAGTGTTCATCCTTAGTAGGCATATAAGGTCCCTCCTTTATAAAGGAAAAGGATCCCTGTGATTGCAATGCTAGTCCCTGGATCAATAGCTAGCATCCCTAGTTAAGATGTAATATCAAGAAACAAAGGTCATAATACAACTTTATAGCCAGGAATAAAATAATTTATTACATCTTACATAGCTCATTTGGCTATCTCATTACAATGCAGTAGAATATAACAATAGCATGGGGTCCTTCATCTTCAAAGTGCCACAGGCAGACATGTTGGTTGTAGACTTGTAATCCTATTTCACTAATATCAAACAAAACCTGCAACATAACAAGTTACAGCCACAAGGGTCAATACATTTGAATTGTATTAGCAAGTGATACTATGGTAGTGTAGTGGAGTCTATCATCTATATGCACTTGGCTAAGTGGAGCTTAGGCTTGCATTGCTCAAAATAGATTTTCCTTATCATTTGAAAACACTAAGTTTTTTGCTTGACAAAATCACCCAAGTCATCTACCAATAGAAATTGGTGATCCTTCAACCATAAGTTTTTATCTTAGAAATTGGGATGATGAGATTCTTGATAGCTTCCATGTCTTGATGCTCAAATTGTCCTTTGCCAGGGACATGGCTAAGTACTTAGATTTTACACTCTGTAGAGGTGGTGCACTTTCCCCACAAGACTTGGTTTCACTAAGACAAGATCTTTTAGAAGCCTTCCCTTAGACCAGAATGGACGCGCTCCAACCTATCAAACCCCTACCACCAACTGTCCATTTGGCTAAGTTATTGCAACCTATATGATCCAGGCAGAGCCCATAATGCCAAGTGGCTGCACTTGAAGCTTCTCAACATTTGACATCTCAAATATCTTTGTTCCAGGGTGGCCATCCACAAGTGAGACACCAATTTTTCCCCAGCATACTGGACTTGGTGATGCCCAAGTTTTCCCCAGCATACTGGACTTGCATGACCACTCAACACAAACCATTCCTTCCATTCCACCGAGGTGATTCATTCACTTAGTTGTTTTATTAAACAAAACACAAGTCCTCAGACTTAGAAATTTTTCATAGCATGAATATATATTCCACCCTTGTTTTCTACTAGCTAAGCTAAGCATGATAGTAGTAGGAATCTTAACTTAGGAAATTTCTACTAAGGGTTCATCTACTAGGATTTCCCATGGCATAGTTTTTACTTAGCAAAATTCCATGCAAGTCCTACTTAGAAATATTGCTAATGTATAGTGAAAATAATGGGACAGAGTATGAAGCATCACTTTCCTTTTTGGTAGAGAGTATAAGTTCACTCCTTGATCTTTGCAATGTTCACACACTTCAAATCACTACAATTCAATCAAGCAAACAATAATTCAATCTACCATTCAAGCAATTCATCACATAAAAATGATATAAACTAAACAATGCATGCAAACATGAAAAAGATTGTTTTATTTGTAAGAGTGGTTTCTAATGGGTCATAAACATTTGAAAACACCTAATGGTCATTTTATAAGATGGCAAAATCATTTGCTAAAGTTTTCACTTCATAAACCATTTTTAAATCAAGTCATTATTTTATGTGGTTGAAAATGCCTTTAGCAAAGCAATAATTTTATGGGGTGCACCAAATACATTTTCAAATCATAAAACTTGGTGTTTTGGGTCAGAGAGTTTATTCCAAAACATTTCCCAAAGATTTTCTACTAAAAGCATTTTTAAATAAATAAACATTACTTTTGTTTGACTAGAAATGGTTTAAATCCAAAGTTTATTCTTTTGTTTCACCAAATACATTTTTGAAACCACAATTTGTTTCCTATGGTCAGTAGGTTCAAAACACACCATTTTCCAAAGATTTTATCCTCAAAATCATTTTGGAACAAATTTTATATCCTAAACATGCATACACAAGTTTCTGTAAAAACAAACAATTTAACAGAAGCTTTTTACTAAACAAAGAGCATGGTTGGCTAGGTCTTGTCTTGCTGAATCCATTGATATAAAATTTGCAAAATTTGGACGTGTATATTAAAAGTTAAAGATTTTACAAAATCTTGTATCTAATAGATCAAATCTGTTTTAAATCAAACCAACAGGGACACGTGCCTAGTTCTTATTCGCCCGTACCGTTTCGGTTGGATCAGCAATTCAAACTGTAGGATTTATCTGACATCGCACGGAGCAGATCGATCGATACCCCTTCGGGCTAAGGTTCTATCGCGTCCTTTGTATCAAAATCCAACGGCACGCAGCACACTTGCCAACTAGTGGCGGCGCTGGCGGCGGCAGGTGGCGGCGCGGGATCTGGCTACGGCGTCGCGGTGGTTACAGGAAGCAAGGGGGAGAAAGTAGTGGCTCACCGAGTTCACCGTGGCGTGGGGATGCTCAAAGTGCCTTCTGCTTGTCGAGGGGTGCACTGGAGTTGCAGGGATTGCTCGCCGGAGAGGTGTCTAGCGACGGGCACGCGCTGTCGTCGTCGGGGACGTCGCTGTAGAGCATGGGAGAGGGAAAAGATGATGCTATTAGACGCGTGGGAAAGTAGGGAGCATGGGAGCATCAAAGAGAGAGGGTGGCGCGTCTAGAGACTACCTGTGGAGCTCGTCGGAGTTGGAGCGGACGGCGGTGACGTTCAGTCGAAGACGGAGTCGATGATACAGGGCAGGCGCGAGTGAGATGATTCTACGGGGAGGTTCGCCAGGGTCTGGGGAGTTTGTTCGGGTGCTCGAAGAGGCGAGGGGCGACGAGGGGCTGCCGGAATCGGCCGGGGAAGTCGTCGGAGACAGTGGCTGTAAAGGGCGAAATTCAGCAGCCTGGGGGCACGCTAGGGTGAGGCGACTGGGGGGAAATGGAGAGGAGATGCTGGCGAATAATAGGGCATGGTCGCGGGGTCGTTTAATGGCGCGGTTAACGCGAATTAAGCAAGGCTTTAATCGCCTGCAACGGCCGGCGAGGTGAGGGGCGGAGTCAGCGGGTGAGGAAGATGAATACGTGGCGGTGGGGTCGTCTGGCAGCAAGAGAGAGAGAAGGAATGCGGGGTCCATAGGTCAGCGACCTTGCGGGTTTAAATGTGGGTGCGAATCGTTTTTCTGCGAGGAAGAAGGAGAGGTGGGCTGTTGGGCCTTAGTGGGCTAGATGGGTTGGGTCGAGTCTTTTTATATTTTTTTTGTTCCTGTTTCTTTTCTTTTTCCATTTCCTTTATTCTGTTTTGGTTTTATTTAATCATTTCAAGCATCCATTTGAATTCAAACCTTTGTCAAAAATTTGTGTAGCTTCAAACACTGATTAATATAACTTTGTGAAATCATTTTAGAATAATTTATTTATTCTTTTTAAGGTCTTTTAATTATTCAAAATAGGCTCTAGTTTTAAATCAAATAAGATTTAATAATAATTTCAAACACCATTTAAATTTCTAAATCCTTCCAAAACTTTTTAGTAGGTTCTTATTCAATTATAAGGATGTCAAAATAGTTAACTTTGAATTATTTGGAATAATTTTAATATGATTTATTAATCATTTAAGATTGGGTATTTGTTTTAATTCAAATGGAATTAGATATAGTTTTAATTCACTAAGGTTTATTTGGGAGATTTCTTTAATCTTATTTAAGTTGAATGAAACAACTTTTATTTCACTTGGGTAAATTCCAAAATATTATTTTCTCATGAATTATATATTTATTCTTATTAGAGATTTGTCTTTATTAAAATAGGGATCGAATGGTTAATGCCATTTTATTTTATTTTGGAAATTCTTTATCTTTTTATTTTATTTGGATTTGGATTATATTCATTCCATTTGCTTATGGTCTTTTCCAAGATTCAATTTGGTCTTTAAATAATCCTTATTTAATATTTCTTTCTTCATCTTATAAAATCCATATCTTTTTATTTAGAGCTCCAAACTTGGTGATTCCAATTTGTAAAATATTATTTGATATTTATTTATGCTTTTAAATATCTTTAGGATTATTTTCTCACCATTTTGTATGGATTTTAGATAAGTTCTTTATTAGCTTTGTAAATTACTTTTCCTTAACTTATTTAAATTCATAAGATGTTATCTATGGTTCCAAATTAAGTGAAACCAATTACTATGGTTTTATAATATTTTCTATTTGTCATTTTTGATCATTTTTAAATGTTTGTGTGACAAATTTCTATTTGTATTAAATCCATGGTCTTTAGCGAAAATTTATAAATGATTTTATTCCATTAGGGTTTAGGGTTTGGATTTATTTTCCAAGTGTTTAAATTTCCAGATGCATTTAATGAGGAAAGCATTTCTCTTGATTTGGATTTTGTTGAATTCAAACTTTAATTAAAGTTTGTTCAAGATGGGATTTTAAGTTTCCATTTAGAAACAAAAGTTTCTTTTCACCCTAAAATTCAACAATAATTTATTTTGTTTATTTATTTTTCACATTACATGATTTGGAAAATCTTGGGATGTGACAGGCTACCACCCTTAAAATAAATCTCGTCCCGAGATTTGGGGAGGCTAGGGGTTACAAGTTGGCTCAAAGCATCTAGGGTACTACCACCCTTAAAAATTTTCCAACTAAATTACATGTTGGCTTGCTTGGGATCTTGTTGAAATCTCTCTGGACAAACATCTGCATAATGTCCTTTGTTTCCACACTTGAAACATGTAACAAGGCTGAGATCCTTCATAGGCTTTATCTTGTGCTTCATCTTTTCTGGACAGTTTCTTGCATAATGTCCTTGGTTACCACAATTGTAACATGTGATAAGATTGAGTTCTTCACATATCTTCTGTGGACAATTTGCTACATAATGGCCTAGCTCTTTGCAGTTGTTGCACCATACTTGGCCAATCTCCTTATACTTCTTCTTTGCTGGACATTCATTGGCATAGTGTCCTATTTCTTTGCAATGACCACATTGCACATGTCTTTTGTCCTTCTTTTTCTTGGGTTTCTCCAAAGCTAAGAGTGCTTCTAATTCATGTTCTTCATATGTTATATCAAAGGTAGGAACAGTTCCTGGTCTCCTTGACCTTCTATTATTCCTTGGATAATACATATGTCTCCTCTTTGGTCCTTTAAATTGGGTCATATTGCTAGGAGGTACAAGCTGAGATTTTCCTTTGTCTCCATCCTTCTTGATAGACTTGGCTCTCTCATGGTAGTCTGCAATCAGTTGTTGCACTCCACCTTGTTTCCTTTGTTCAACTATGTAATAGATGGGGCATTGGATAGGGACATGATTGTTTCCTTCACATAGCTAACAAGTAGCTTGGGATGTGGGCCATTGGTTAGCTGGATGTTTCTCTTCATAGTTGGGGCATTGATCTTCATGCTCCTTGGAAGTGTGATCCTTGTCTCCACAAATATTGCAAGCTTGAGTTCTTTCTAGAATAACATCTTTGTCATCCTTGTTGTCATTAGCTCCTTGGGAAGAGGTGTTTCCCATGTTGATCATTTGATCTGTCACCTTATACAACAACTGGGTTTGGGTTTCCAAAAACCTTTGCATGGTTGGATCTACTTCACTGGTGTTGGCTATAAATTGAGCTATAACTTGGTTCAACTAGGTTTGGGTTACTATGAGTTCTCTCTTGTTGTCCTCTTGGTTGTTGTCACCATCCTTGTCGCTGGGGTTCCTTGGAGAAGTCATCTGTTTGGGTTGGATTGGGATTAGAATAGGCAAAATATCTCTAAGGGAATAGCTGTAATCATACACATCACAATTCACACAAGCAATGTGCAAGCAACCACAAACAAACATTCCACTCAAACAACAAAGTTCAAGCACATTTTTAGGCAACAAAATATTTTTGTTACACCACATAAGTTGGTGGGTTTGACTTAAACTAAATATGGTGGTACATCTATATGGTTCACTTGAAATCTTTCCATCCTTCTTAGTTGATTCTTCATGAACAATATATTTGTATCCTTAGAGAATTTCTTGCATCTTGGTCTCAAAACTTCAAGGTGATGATGGTTCCTTCTAAGTTGTGTTTCCTTAGTCCTCAAGTCTTGAGTAACATTTCTTGTCTCACTTGTAGTCCTTAGTGATATCCAAGATTGAAGTCCTTGGTGAAAATGTTGAAGATGTTGAAGTCATTAGAGTTGAAGATGTTGAAGTCATTAGAGTTGATGAAGTCCTTTGCACATGATGAAGTCTTTGGCCATGGGAAAGGCTTTGTCCATCAAGTTTGAAATAGAAGAGATGTAGAATCAAAACCAAAATGGTTTGAGGAAAGAGTTTACAAGATTGTTTGTAAATAAGTTTTGGAACAAATACAACTCCTATTTTTCTAAGGGGTTTTGTCCAATCCTAGGGCTACAAATCCTACAGGCAACACAATGCTCTGATACCATCTATAAGGTCCCTCCTTTATAAAGGAAAAGGATCCCTGTGATTGCAATGCTAGTCCCTGGATCAATAGCTAGCATCCACAGTTAAGATGTAATATCAATAAACAAAGGTCATAATACAACTTTATAACCAGGAATAAAATAATTTATTACATGTTACATAGCTCATTTGGCTATCTCATTATAATGCAGCAGAATATAACAATAGCATGGGGTCCTTCATCTTCAAAGTGCCATAGGAAGACATGTTGGTTGTAGACTTGTAATCCTATTTCACTAATATCAAACAAAACCTGCAACATAACAAGTTACAGCCACAAGGGTCAATACATTTGAATTGTATTGGCAAGTGATACTATGGTAATGTAGTGGAGTCTATCATCTATATGCATTTGGCTAAGTGGAGCTTAGGCTTGCATTGCTCAAAATAGATTTTCCTTATCATTTGAAAACACTAAGTTTTTTGCTTCACAAAATCACCCAAGGCATCTACCAATAGAAATTGGTGATCCTTCAACCCTTGTTCAACCATAAGTTTTTA
The DNA here is from genome assembly GCA_916181665.1 of Avena sativa. Lineage (NCBI taxonomy): Eukaryota > Viridiplantae > Streptophyta > Magnoliopsida > Poales > Poaceae > Avena > Avena sativa. The sequence continues at coordinate 125,312,199 of OV702280.1, forward strand.
ACTTAGAAATTGGGATGATGAGATTCTTGATAGCTTCCATGTCTTGTTGCTCAAATTGTCCTTTGCCAGGGACATGGCTAAGTACTTAGATTTTACACTCTGCAGAGGTGGTGCACTTTCCCCACAAGACTTGGTTCCACCAAGACAAGATCTTTCAGAAGCCTTCCCTTAGACCAGAATGGACGCGCTCCAACCTATCGAACTCCTACCAAGAACTGTCCATTTGGCTAAGTTATTGCAACCTATATGATCCAGGCAGAGCCCATAATGCCAAGTGGCTGCACTTGAAGCTTCTCAACATTTGACATCTCAAATCTCTTTGTTCCTGGGTGGCCATCCACAAGTGAGACACCGAGTTTTCCCCAGCATACTGGACTTGGCAATGCCCAAGTTTTCCCCAGCATACTGGACTTGCATGACCACTCAACACAAACCATTCCTTCCATTCCACCCAGGTGATTCATTCACTTAGTTGTTTTATTAAATAAAACACAAGTCCTCAGACTTAGAAATTTTTCATAGCATGAATATATATTCCACCCTTGTTTTCTACTAGCTAAGCTCAGCATGATAGTAGTAGGAATCTTAACTTAGGAAATTTCTACTAAGGGTTCATCTACTAGGATTTCCCATGGCATAGTTTGTACTTAGCAAAATTCCATGCAAGTCCTACATAGAAATATTACTAATGCATAGTGAAAATAATGGGACAAAGTATGAAGCATCACTTGCCTTTTTGTTAGAGAGTATAAGTTCACTCCTCGATCTTTGCAATGTTCATACACTTCAAATCACTACAATTCCATCAAGCAAACAATAATTTAATCTACCATTCAAGCAATTCATCACATAAAAATGATATAAACTAAACAATGCATGCAAACATGCAAAAGATTGTTTTATTTGTAAGAGTGATTTCTAATGGGTCATAAACATTTGAAAACACCTAATGGTCATTTTATAAGGTGGAAAAATCATTTGCTAAAGTTTTCACTTCATAAACCATTTTTAAATCAAGTCATTATTTTATGTGGTTGAAAATGCCTTTAGCAAAGCAATAATTTTATAGGGTTCACCAAATACATTTTGAAATCATAAAACTTGGTGTTTGGGGTTAGAGAGTTTATTCCAAAACATTTCCCAAAGATTTTCTACTAAAAGCATTTTTAAATAAATAAACATTACTTTTGTTTGACTAGAAATGGTTTAAATCCAAATTTTATTCATTTGTTTCACCAAATACATTTTTGAAACCACAATTTGTTTCCTATGGTCAGTATGTTCAAAACACACCATTTTCCAAAGATTTTATCCTCAAAATCATTTTGGAACAAATTTTATATCCTAAACATGCATACAAAAGTTTCTGTAAAAACAAACAATTTAACAGAAGCTTTTTACTAAACAAAGTGCATGGTTGGCTAGGGCTTGTCTTGCTGAATCCATTGATATAATATTTGCAAAATTTGGACGTGTAGATTAAAAGTTATAGATTTTACAAAATCTTGTATCTAATAGATCAAATCTATTTTAAATCAAACCAACAGGGACACGTGGCTAGTTCTTATTCGCCCGTACCATTTCGGTTGGATCAGAAATTCAGACCGTAGGATTTAACTGACATCGCACGGCGCAGATCGATCGATACCCCTTCAGGCTAAGGTTCTATCGCGTTCTTTGGATCAAAATCCAACGGCGCGCAGCACGCTTGCCAACTAGTGGCGGCGCTGGCGGCGGAAGGTGGCGGCGCGGGCTCTGGCTACGGCGTCGCGGCAGTTACACGAAGCAAGGGACAGAAAGGAGTGGCTCACCGAGTTCGCCGTGGCATGGGGAAGCTCAAGGCGCCTTCTGCTTGTCGAGGGGCGCGCTGGAGTTGCAGGGATTGCTAGCCAGAGAGGTGTCTGGCGACGGGCATGCGCTGTCGTCGTCAGGGACATCGCTGTAGAGCACAGGAGAGGGAAAAGATGATGCTATTAGACGCGTGGGAAAGTAGCGAGCATGGGAGCATCAAAGAGAGAGGGCGGCGCGTCCAGAGACTACCTGTGGAGCTCGTCGGAGTTGGAGCGGACGGCGGCGATGTTCAGTCGAAGACGGAGTCGATGATACAGGGCACGCGCGAGTGAGATGATGCTACGGGGAGGTTCTCTAGGGTCTGGGGAGTTTGTTCGGGTGCTCGAAGAGGCGAGGGGCGACGAGGGGCTGCCAGAATCGTCCAGGGAAGTCGTCGGAGACAGTGGCTGTAAAGGGCGAAATTCAGCAGCCTGGGGGCGCGCTAGGGTGAGGCGACTGGGGGGAAATGGAGAGGATATGCTGGCGAATAAGAGGGCATGGTCGCGGGGTCGGTTAATGGCGCGGTTAACGCGAATTAAGCAAGGCTTTAATCGCCTGCAACGGTCGGCGAGGTGAGGAGCGGAGTCAGCGGGTGAGGAAGATGAATACGTGGCGGTGGGGTCATCTGGCAGCGAGAGAGAGAGAAGGAATGCGGGGTCCATCTGTCAGCGACCTTGCGGGTTTAAATGTGGGTGCGAATCGTTTTTCTGCGGGGAAGAAGGAGAGGTGGGCTGTTGGGCCTTAGTGGGCTAGATGGGCTGGTCCGAGTCTGTTTATATTTTTTTTTGTTCCTATTTCTTTTCCTTTTCCATTTCCTTAATTCTGTTTTGGTTTTATTTAATCATTTCAAGCATCCATTTGAATTCAAACCTTTGTCAAAAATTTGTGTAGCTTCAAACATTGATTAATAAAACATTGTGAAATCATTTTAGAATAATTTATTTATTCTTTTTAAGGTCTTTTAATTATTCAAAATAGGCTCTAGTTTTAAATAAAATAAGATTTAATAATGATTTCAAAATCCTTCCAAAACTTTTCAGTAGGTTCTTATTCAATTATAAGGTTGTCAAAATAGTTCACTTTGAATTATTTGGAATAATTTTAATATGATTTATTAATCATTTAAGATTGGGTATTTATTTTAATTCAAATGGAATTATATATAGTTTTAATTCTCTAAGGTTTATTTGGGAGATTTCTTTAATCTTATTTAAGTTGAATGAAACAACTTTTATTTCACTTGGGTAAATTCCAAAATATTATTTTCTCATGAATTATATATTTATTATTATTAGAGATTTGTCTTTATTAAAATAGGGATAGAATGGTTAATGCCATTTTATTTTATTTTGGAAATTCTTTATCTTTTTATTTTATTTGGATTTGGATTATATTCATTCCATTTGCTTATGGTCTTTGCCAAGATTTAATTTGGTATTTAAATAATCCTTATTTAATATTTCTTTCTTCATCTTATAAAATCCATATCTTTTTATTTAGAGATCCAAACTTGGTGATTCCAATTTGTAAAATCTTATTTGATATTTATTTATCCTTTTAAATATCTTTAGGATTATTTGCTCACCATTTTGTATGGATTTTAGGTAAGTGCTTTATTAGTTTTGGAAATTACTTTTCCTTAACTTATTTAAATTCATAAGATGTTATCTATGGTTCCACATTAAGTGAAACCAATTACTATGGTTTTATAATATTTTCTATTTGTCATTTTTGATCATTTGTAAATGTTTGTTTGACAAATTTCTATTTGGATTAAATCCATGGTCTTTAGAGAAAATTTGGAAATGATTTTATTCCATTAGAGTTTAGGGTTTGGATTTATTTTCCAAGTGTTTAAATTTCCAGATGCATTTAATGAGGAAAGCATTTCTCTTGATTTGGATTTTTTTGAATTCAAACTTTAATTAAAGTTTGTTCAAGTTGGGATTTTAAGTTTCCATTTAGAAACAATAGTTTCTTTTCGCCCTAAAATTCAACAATAATTTATTTTGTTTATTTATTTTTCACATTACAAGATTTGGAAAATCTTGGGATGTGACAAGGCACCATTGCAATGACTCGTCATTTCGAAGCATCTCGTGATGATCTGGTGTTATAGATTCTACGTGTGCATACAACAGGTGCAAGCCAGATTTTCACATGCGGATACTAAGGTTAACCTTGATGATCCTAGCATGTACAGAAATGGTCTTAGAACACGGAATACCGAAAGGTAAACCATGAGTCATATGAATGATATGATGAACATGTTGACTGTTGGCCTTTGAAGATACATCTTTTGTCGTGAAGATCGGACTTGGTGTAGTGGATTTGGTTCGTGTAATCACTAAGACAACGTGAGGGATGTTGTTTTGAGTGGGAGTTCACCTAGTTAATTTAAGAATTAAATCTTAACTCAATTTATCATAAACTTAGTCTAAACTCTTTGCAAATATTCTCTAGATCATGGTGGCCCCTACCAGCATTTTTAATGTGTTCCTAGATAAATAAAATTTGAAATACAATGGAAGAAACTTCAGAGAATGGTTCTGTAAAATGAGGATTATCCTCGATGCTAGAAATTTGACCTATGTGTTGGATGCATCGCTAGGTGACCCACCTGCAAATAATGTGTCTCGGGATGAGCGCAATGTGTATGACACAAAGCGTGATGACTACAACCTTGTGAAATATGCGATCCTTATGTAAATGCATCCTGAACTCAAATAACGCTTCGAACTTAGTAGCGCTTCTGCCATGCTAGAGGAACTCAAAGCTATGTTTGAGAGCCAAATCCGTGCTGAGAGATATATGATCTCTAGCGAGTTATTTAGTGTTATGATGAAGGAACACATCTCTTTGAATGATCACATCATGATGATGATGCACTATGTTCAACGTCTCAAGACACTAGGATATGTCATACCAGTTGATCTTGTGATAGATAAAGTTCTACAGTCGCTCCCACCCAGTTACAAAGTGTTTTTGCTGAATTACAAGATAACTGCTGCGATTGGATCGCTCACTGAACTTGCCGCCACTTTGGTGGCTGCCGAAGTAGACATGAAGGAAAAGGGTGAGCCCAAGGGTAACTTCAGAAACGGCAGAAAATCTATTTCCACAATTGAGAAGAAGACCCGAGATGGACCTAACCCTGATACATAATGGTTTTGTTGCCAAGAGTGTGGTCACTAGAAGAGGAACTGCGCCACGTACTAGGCAGATCTGAAGAACAAAAACATCAAGAAGAAAGGTATATTTGATATACATGTTATTGATGTGTATCTTAATAGTAATCATAGTAGCGACTGGGTATTCGATGCTGGTTCGGTTGCTCATATTTGTAACTCAAAACAGGAGCTGCGAAATAAACGAAGACTAGCGAGAGACGAGGTGACAATTGTGTGGTGACCTCGGATCGATACGGATCCTAAGTCCCTGTGATTAAAATGCTAGTACCTGGATCAATAGCTAGCACTCACAGTCGATGAAATATCATGTAAAACACAAAGTCTTTATTACACGGAGAATCCAGAGTATGAATTTATTACAAAATTGCTTAGCATTATGCTAGCTCAAATAACAGCGAAAACATAAAAGCAGCATGAGTCCATCAACGCCCCAGGCTTGTCGAGTGTAGACTCGCGATCCCTACGCACCTTTCAATCTTCGGATTCTGCACATAAAACGTGCAGCCAACAAGTTGGGTCAATACTTTGAATGTATTGGCAATTTACACCAAGGAGAGAAAAAGGCTATCTCTACATGCAAGGCTAGTTTAGGCTGTAGAGTTCATTTGCTCAAAGCTAGTTTTCTTAAGTAGAGAGAAGAAGAGAAGATTGTCCTACTTTGTAAACATTTGCTTAGATAAAATAAGGTCGAGTGGCACACGAGGATATTACGCACCAAGTGTCCAAACAACCAAACACTTGGATATTACGCACCAAGTTCCCAAAATCCCACCCATTGGCGATATTACTCACGCCTTGGGGTGTTAAAACTTTGTTTTTAGAAAAGAGAGAGGAAGATCCTTCAGAGGCTCCATCCTCCAGACGCTCATTATTGTTCTGTTACCGTGAACACGGCTGTCGATCAGATTGCAATACTCTCGAGAGTTTGTGCACTTTACCCACAATCCACGATCAAGTCCTTTTACAGACATGACCATGGCGAGGCTTTCCCTCAGTAGCCCCTCTACCTTCTAGATCCAACCGTGCCAAGAACCTCCAAATGTTGGTACCCAGGTGAGGTTTCCCACTAAGTACTAGGCCAGACAGAGCCCATAATGTATTGTGGTTGCACTGGAAGCTTCTGAATTCTGAAACATGGCAGACTTCTTTGATTCCTGGGCGGCCGTCCTCCACCAAAATCTCACTCGTTTACCCGACAACCATTCCGCCCAGAAGAAACCTTAGTTTTATTTTGAAGTGGATTTGAGAAGGAAAGTTTGCTCTAGAGAGCCTTTATACTTAGAAAAATTCTTTGTCTTTTGAACCCCCCAACGGTACTTTGTATATATATATCATAGCAAGCAATACTTAGCAAAAACAGGGGTAACGTATTAGGAGGGAAAATCCTAAGAATAGAGCTACTCATGGCATACTACAAAATCATCACACTTGCAAAATAATACTAAGGAAAATTCTACTAGAACATCCTACACATGCATACTACAGAATTTTGAAGATCACATGCATAGAATCAAAACTGGGACAAGAGTTATGAACAAGTGGTGTAACTTGCCTTGATCCGAGCAGCACTCTACACAATAGCACTCCTTAGCGCACTCCGAACAATCTAACGAATCACAAACATAGATCTGATCACAACTTGCTCAAAACATATCACAGAGGAAATCATGCATGCATGCACATGGTAATTTATGCAAGGTGGGTTCTTCTAAATTGACCAAGGTAGAAAGATTGTGTCGCATTAGTGTAAGGGTGTCACTAGGATTGATTTCCCAAAGGTTTAGATCTAATTGAATCACTAAAACAATTCTTAGGATTATAGGGAGATCAACCATCTAATTAGCCCCAAGATAGATCTAATGATCCTAAGCAAAGTTTAATGATTTGGATCAGTAGGTATTGTGGAAACAAAGTTATTGCAATAAGAATCAATTAAAACATAATTTTAATTATTTTTCCTATGGAATAAACACTCTAATCTAGTGATTAAAATCTACACCTAAAACCTTACTGTAAACTTGGAATATTATTGCAGATCTGGATTCTACATAAAATTAGGAATCCAACGGTATATTATAAGCTAAAATTGGCCAAGTAGTTATTTTTCTATGATTTTCGCAATAATTAGCTCAAATCTGCAAAATTGAACTAAACTAGTCTAACCCCAACTCAAGACGCGCCAGGTGGCAGCGCCTGGTTGGTCCAGCTGGGAAACCGCGGAGCTGGCGCGGCTGCTGACGTGTGCGGCCACGTGGCACGCCGTGACTTGCCGATACCCCTTCGATACCACTTCTAATCTAACGCGTTCAATCTCGATCTGACGGACAGGAGAGGCGGCGGCGACTTATAGGGTGTGACGGCGGCGTGGGGCGGCGGTGGCGTCGACGATGATGGCTGGCGGCACTCTGGTGGCTCCGCGCGGTGGTGGCGTGGTCGACGGGGTGCAGCTGGCCTTCATGGTCACGCTCGCGTCCTCGGCGTCTCCTATCTCGTCCTCAAGCCGCGTCAGATGGCGGCCGACCGTCTCGGCCTCCGGCGAGACTCCGACGACAAATCGCGGGCGGCGCGGGATCCTGAACAAGGGGAAAAAGGCGCAGGCTGCGCGGATGTTAAAGGAGGCAGGCAAGGAGCAGAGATGGGAGGGTGGGGCTCCTCAGTTCTGGGCGGCGCGCTCACCGTCCGAAGCTTCAGCGGCGACACTCCGGCGAGATCAACCGATCGACAACCCTGCCGTGATTTCTCGAATCAAACTAGGGTTCTGGCAGGCGAGGGACGAGGGATCTTATAGGCCTCTTGACTTGGCGGTGGGGGCACGGATTCGATCCGAATTCGGCCGATATTCCCAGTCGGCTGCGCGACGGTTGTCGTGTTCGTCCTGGAGTCGACGAGGGCGCTGACGTGTGGGTCCGGGCGGTCAGCGGGTGCAGGCAGGTGGCGGCTGCGTTGGTGGGCTGGTGGCGGGCTACGGAGGCTGGACCTAGCAAGCTAGGTGCCGCGCGTGCGCGGGAGGGCTGGCGCAGCTGGCCCAGTTAGACTAGGCCGTTGCCCCCCCTTTTTTTTAATAAGTTTTTTTTTTCAATTTCTGTTTTACTAAATCTTAAATATCTTTTGCATATAAAGTCCAAACATGATGAAACCAACTTCTAAATTTTTATAAAATTAAGGTGGTCAACATAGGGCCATAGTATAATGTTTTACAAGGTTTTTTTTAGAAGGGTCAAACTTGACCTACTATAATAATGCTTACATATGGCAAAACACTATTAGGGTTTTGCTAGGTTTAGGTGTTTAGGATTTGTTGTAAAAATTCATTTGTAGAATGCAATGATGCAAGGATGATGCATGGAACTAATAACATCCTAATATAAAATCTGGGATGTTACAAATTAATACGTCGTAAATGTATCTAAATTTTTTTATGTTCCATGCTTGTTTAGTATCTAGTTTGATTTGCTTTGTCTACACTTTGAGATATTTTTATATGTTTTCTGGGACTAACCTATTAACAAGATTCCATAGTGCCAGTTGCCTCTTTTCTCCTGTTTTTGGTTCCAGAAAGGGCAGAAAATCAATATTCTCGGAATTGGACGGGACAAAAGCCAAAGTCAATATTTTACCGTGGGGAACACGGAGCCACAAGACGAGACAGAGGAGGGCATCGAGGGGTCCACAACCTCTGGCCGTGCAGCCAGGCCTGGCCCACGCCTGGGGGGTGCAGCCGCCTCGGGCGCCCCCTGGGCCTCCCTCTTCGCCTATAAGAAAACCCCGATACCAAAACCCTAAGTACCCGATCAATCTTCCAAGAAATAGTCCATAGTCGTTGCCACCATCGTCCCTAGATCGGGGGGATCTAAAGCTCTTCCCGGCACCCTGCCAGAGGGGAGAGATCATCCCAGAGGCCTTCTTCATCACCATACCAGCCTCCTGTATGATGCGTGAGTAGTTCCACCTTGGACTACAGGTCCATTTAGTATCTAGATGGTTGTTTCTCCTCCTTTTTGCTACCATGTTTAGATCTTGTGAGCTCCGTTCATGATCAACATCATCTATTTGTAATCATTCATGTTGTGTTTGCGTGGATCTGATGGATTTTGAGATTACTATGTCAGGTTGGTCAATGATTCTATCTTATTGATTCTATCATGTCTATGTTGTTTATGATCTTGCATGCTCTCCGTTTCTAGTAGCTATCTTGGCCAAGTAGATGCTAGTGACTCCAAGAGGGAGTATTTATGCTCGATACTGTGTGTCCATGCCTCTATTTAATCTGGGGAAGTGACATAATTCTCTAAGGTTGTAGATGTGTTGTTGATACTAGGGAGAAAACAACGATCTCTTGTTCATGGAACAAGTGGATTGTTTACCTTACACACTTTGCTTAAAGCAGTTATCCGTTGCTTGGAACTTAATACTGGAGGGGGTATCTTGTTGTATTGCCCAATCAAATCTCATAAAATCATGAATGTCTAGTATTGCATTGTTATGCCTTGCTCTGTCCTGTCAATTACCCCGCAGTAATATGTTTACCCAGCATGCCATGTTTTTTATATTAAGGAGAACACCTCTAGTGAACTATGGACCCCGGTCAAATCTTTACCATTGATACATCTTCCACTATTACTGTTTTATTTCTGCAAACCACTATTACCTTCCACACCATATAGTTAATCCTTTATTTACAGCAAACCGGTGAGATTGACAACCTCACTATTCGTTGGGGCAAAGTCTTGAGTTTGTGTTGTGCAGGTTTCCAGTTGCTAGCAACACCTTTGAGTCGTTTCCTTCCTCCTACTAGTTCGATAACCTTGGTTTCTTACTGAGGGAAAAACTTACTGTTGTACTCATGATACCTTCCTCCTGGGGTCTCCCAACGAAGCTCTACAGTGATCTGAGCCGCATCAAGCCTTTTTCTGGCACCGTTGCCGGGGAGGCTAAGGACGGCTTCAGAAGGGGAGTCCTTCACAACCTTTCTCTTTACTTTGTTTTTGTTTTTATTAGTTTCTTTTTCCTTGTTTTGTTTGCCTCTTTTTCTCAAAAACTCCAAAAAAAATAGTTTCGTTTGGCTTGCTTTCTCTTATCAAAAACACAAAAAATAGTTCCTGCTCTAGTTGCTGCTGTTGTTGGTTTGCTCCACTTTGGCAAAAATGAACTATCCTGAGAACACCAAGTTGTGTGACTTCACTAGCACAAACAACAATGATTTCCTAAGTACACATATTGCTCCACCTGCTCCTGATGCTACCTTTTATGAAATTAAGCCTTCTTTGTTGAATCTTGTTATGAAAGAGCAATTCTATGGTGCTAGTTCTTATGATGTTGATGCCCACCTCAATAACTTTGTTGACCTTTGTGAGATGCAAAAATATAAGGATGTAGATATTATTAAGCTCAAGTTGTTTCCTTTCTCCTTGAGAGGAAAATCTAAAGAATGGTTGCTATCCTTGCCCAGAAATAGTATTGATTCTTGCATTAAGTGCAAAGATGCTTTTATTCGAAAATACTATCCTCCTGCTAAGATCATATCTATGAGAAGTGAAATAATGAAATTTACACAACTTGATAATGACCATGTTTCTCAAGCTTGGGAAAGAATGAAATCTTTGGTAAAGAATTGTCCCACTCATGGACTGACTGCTTGGATGATTATCCAGACTTTTTATGTAGGTTTAAACTTCTCCTCAAGAAACCTGTTGGATTTAGCTGGTGGAGGTACCTTTATGACATTACTTTAGGTGCTGCTATAAAGCTCCTTGATAATATGATGGTCAACTATTCTGAATGGCACACTAAGAGAACTCCACATGGTAAGGAGGTAAATTCTGTTGAAGAAACCTCCTCTTTGAGTGATAAGATTGATGTTATCATGGCTATGCTTGTTAACGGAAAAGCTCATATTGATCCAAATAATGTTCCCTTAGCCTCTTTGGCTGCTCAAGAAGAGCAAGTTGATGTGAACTTCATTAGAAATAACAATTTCAGCAACAATGCCTATAGGAATAATTTTGGTAGTAACAATAATTATAGGCCTTATCCTCCTAATAATGGAAATATTTATGGAAACTCCTACAAAAACGATGCTAGAAGTGCTCCCTCTGAACTTGAAGTCACTATTAAAGACTTTATTAGTAAACAAACCACTTTCAACAAAACTGCGGAGGAAAAGCTCATGAATGTTGAGAAAAAGATTTCATCTTTGTCTGAAGCACAATCCTCTTTTATTAATAAAATGGCTGCTAAACCTGAAACCTTGGAAAGTACCTTTGCTGTTACTCATGTCATACAAGTTACTATTGATGAAAATGTTAGACTGTTAGCCCAACTACATGCTAAGTGGGAAAGAGAAGCTGAAATTGCTAGAAACAATAGTGTGTGCACTATCACCACCACCAATATGGATGCCACTGAACCACGAGAATTCCCTATTCCTCCTACCACAATGCATAAACCCAATGAGTCCACTACGAGTGATGCTAAGTTTGATTTTGATCTAAATGGTTTGCAATATTTCTGAAGTGATTATGTTCCTACAAAAGCTTTCTAGAAGTCCTAATGCTAGTGATATGAATGTGGCTTTCACCAAGCACAATACAAATGATCTTATTAAAATTAAGGAAGAAAATTTAAAACACAAAGCCTCCATTCCTAGGAAAGTAGAAGATAGTTCGGAACCTATCATTAATATGCAAGTGGAATTTGATCTCAAAGCTTCATGTGACCTTGGTTGTGGTGTATCTATTATGCCTAGAAAGATTTATGAAATGCTTGAGTTGCCACCTTTGGAAGATTGTTATTTGGATGTCCCACTTGATGATAATGCTAAAAATAAACTCATGGGGAGTGTTAATGACGTTCTTATTATGGTTAACAATGCTTATGTCCCTGTTGATTTGTCACATCCCAAGATTATCCAAATCTTGTAATGTGAAAATAAATGAATAAAATAAAACTTGGTTTGATTTTCAGAGCCAGAAGAAACTTTTTGAATTCAAATGGAACCTCAAACCAATTTGAATCAAATAAATCCTAAAGAGATTTAAAAAGATAAACTTTTATTAAAGGAAAATAAAAATATTTAAAATACTATTTTGGATCTCTTAATAAAAGATTTGGTATTCAAAAGAAAAGATGGATTTATAAATAAAGATTATCTTCTAAAGCCAATTAAACCTTGGCCAAGCTTTTGAATTAAAACATTTTATTTTAAATAAAATAGCAAAGGTTTAATTAAAAATAATAAAGGATTGTTTAAATAAAATAATAAGGATTTAATATCCAACTTTATTTAATAAAAGGTTTTACCATTTTAGTTAAAGCATCAAAACTTATTAAATTATTTAAAATAAGTTTTCCAAATATTTGATATTCACAAAATAAAACCTACTAAAATGTTTTGGCTTTATTTTAGGATTTCAAAATGAATATCTCAATAAAACAAATCCTATTGGATTTAATAATGAAAGTCTATTATATTAATTAATAATGGACACTAAAATTTCCAAATATTATATACTTCCCAAATTAAACCTACTAATTTGATTTTGAAAATATTTAGGTTTCAAATAAAGATTTTATTAATAAAATCAAGCCCTATTTTGATTTAATAACTAAGTTCCATTTTATTTAATTATTAATGGACCCTAAAGTAAAAGGATTATTTTATTTTAAACAAGATTTCCAAATGAAATTTATTTCCAAATAAACCTACTGATTTGGTTTTGAAAACATTTGGATTTCTAATGAAGATTTTATTAATTAAAAACAAACCCTAATTTATTAAATAACTAAAGATCCATTTTATTTAATCAATAAATGAGTCTTAAAATAAATAAAAATATTATTTTGGACTTTGGACTTTGTTGATGAACAGAACCAAAAAACACAATGCAAAGTTTAAATGATTGTTTGAATTGTTGAATTATTTGAATGCTTGAATAAGTGTTGAAATAACAAATCAGGAAATAGAAAAGGAAAAATAAAGCAGACAGAAAAAAAAATAGTGCAAAAGGCCCAGCCCACTAAGCCAATCCAGCCCAGCTCCCCTCTCCCCTCCCCGAACCGTTTTCCTCACCGCTGAAACAACCCGCAAAGCCCCTGACAAGTGGACCTCCCCCTTTCTCTCCTTTTCTCACTGACAGAGGACCCCACTCCCCTGTTCTTCTTCTCCACCCGCAGCGACCCGTTCCTCGCCGTTTACTGCCGATTGATTGCCTCGTCAATTCGCTTCAATGCCGTGCGATTAACGCCCCCTGACCACACACGCTTAAACGCCAGTGACTCCTCTCTCGTTCCCCTCTGTTTCCTTCCCCGAGCACGCCTCCAGTCCATCGCAATTCGTCCTCGAACAGCTTCGTCTCCGACGAGCTTCCACCGACGAATACGGCCGAGCCACACCACCTCCTGCCTCCCCGAACACACGAGAACACTCACCGCACTCTTGCGCATCTTACCGTACCACCCGTTTGACCGCGGGCGCCCCAAAGCCTCGGCTACGACAAACTTCTGAGCGCCGCCGTCTGTCTCGCCTCCGACGAATTTCTCCGGTAATTTGAGACCACCCCGACCCCTTCCGTTCACGCACACATCCTTGCCATGGTCTTGCGCAGCTAACCCCGTCCTCCGTTTGTCTTCTCGTGGACTACAGCCTCGTCTTCGACCGTGGACAGAACCGTCCGTCGCCGTCCACTACTCCGGCGAGGAATCGCAGTAGAACCCGAGCGCCCCTCGCCCGACCAACACCTCCCCGAGCTTCGCCGTGACCCCCTGAACCTGGTGAGCATGCCCTTTCTCTCTCTCGCTTCCTGTATCGCCGGCAACGTCACCGCCAGGCCGCTCCGCCGCCGGTAGCCACCGCAGCGCCGCCAGTTCCTGGCTGATACGATGTGAGCCGTTAGATCACGATCCTATGCACACGATAGATCACTTAACTGAACCGTTACGTTTGATCTGCACCGCACAATCCCACTTAAATCCTGCGGTCCACATCACGCGATCCTACCGAACCGTTATGAGCCAATAAGATACAGACACGTGGCCAGAAATGTTTTAAAACAGAATTTGAAAACAGAAACTTTTGCAAACTTCAAACCCTTATATCTTTGGATCCACACGTCCAAATTTGACAAATTTTATATCAATGGATTCAGGAGAACAAGCCCTAGACAACCATGCCCTTAGTTTGACAAATAGTATCTGTTAGCTTGTTTGAATTTGCAGAAACATTTGTGTACTTGTTTAGAGTATAAAAATTGTTTAAAAATGATTTTTGGATTAAAACCTTTGCAAAATGGTTTGTTGTGAACTTACTGACCCTAGGAACCAACCCTTGGTATTAAAAATGATTTTTGAAAGATTTAGGTTAGAATAATTGACTTAGCCATTTTCTAGCCAAATAAAAAGAATTGATTTTATTATGGAAATGTTTATGGGAAGAAAACTTTGAGTAGATGGTTTGGACCAAACCTACTGACCAAAACACCAAGTTTTGCAATAGCAACTCATTTGGTGAACCCTATGGGCTAATGCCTTAGTAAAGAAATATTTCTACACCACATAAAATAACACTTTGTTTTGAAAATGATTTTAAAGTGAAACCTTTTGCAAAATGACTTGGCCACTTTAGGAAATGACCATTAGATGTACCCAAATGTCTATGACCTACTAGGAACCACTTTTTCAAACAAAACAAAGCTTGGCATGCTTGCATGCATTTCTTTGACTTTGTTATTTATGTGTGTTGTTTTGCTTGATTGGTAGATTAAGTTTGTGCCTTGCTTGATTGATTTGTAGTGACTTGAAGAGTGTGATTGTTGCAAAGATCAAGAAGTGAACCTATACTCTACCAAAAAGGCAAGTGATGCTTCATACTTTCTATCCCAATACTTTTATTATGCATTAGTGATTTTGCTAAGTAAAACTTGCATAGATTTTGCTAAGTATAGATCTTGCTATAGGAAAACCTAGTAGATGAATCCTTAGTAGGATTTTCCTAAGTTAGAGATTCCTAATACTACCAAGCTTAGCCTAGCTAATAGAAAACATGGGTGGAATATATATTCACACTATGGAAAAATATTCTAAGTCTAAGGACTTGTGATTTTGTTTAATAAAACAACTAAGTTAATGATCCTCCTGGGTGGAATGGAAAGATTGGGATATGTTGAGTGGTTACACACGGCCATGGACTTGGGTTGTGTATCTCACTTGTGGAATGCCACCCAGGAAACAAAGGGATTTGAGATGTCAAATGTTGAGAAGCTTCAAGTGCAACCACTTGGCAATATGGGCTCTGCCATGATCATATAGGTTGCAAGAACATAGCCATATGGACAGTGGGTGGTAGTGTTTGATAGGTTGGAGCGCGTCCATTTTGGTCTAAGGGAAAGCTTCTGAAAGATCTTGTCTTGGGAAACCAAGTCTTGTGGGGAAAGTGCACCACCTCTGCAGAGTGTAAAATCTAAGTACTTAGCCATGTCCCTGGTATAGGACAATTTGAGCATCAAGACATGGAAGCAATCAAGAATCTCATCATTCAAATTTCTAAGTTAAAATCTTGTGGTTTGAACAAGGGTTGTTTGAATTCTTCAATCATTGATGGAGAGATGGCTTGGTACAAGGATCTTGAAATCTTTGATTGAGGAAAAATGATTTTGTCAAACAAAAACTTAGTATTTTCAAATGTTAAAGAAAAATCTATTTTGAGCAATGCAAGCCTCAACTCCACTTAGCCAAATGCATATAGATGATAGACTCCACTATATTATCATAGTATCACTTGCCAATACAATTCAAATGTATTGACCCTTGTGGCTGTAACTTGTATGTTGCAGGTTTGTTTGATTTTAGTGAAGAATGATTGATTAGGATTACCAAGTCTACAACCAACATCTGCCTGTGGCACTTTGAAGATGAAGGACCCATGACTATATTTATTCCACTGCAATGTAATGTAATAGCCATATGAGCTATGTTTGATGTAATAAACTTATGTTATTCCTGGTTATAAAGTTATATTATGACCTTTGTTTCTTGATATTATATCTAAACTGTGGATGCTAGCTATTGATCCAGGGACTAGCATTGTAAAACACAGGAGGGATCAATCTTATCTAAGGTTGGGACCTCTACAGATGGTATCAGAGCATTGTGTTGCCTGTAGGATTTGTAAACCCTAGGATTGGACAAAAACCCTTAGAGAAATAGGAGTTGTATTTGTTCCAAAAACTTATTTACAAAAACACTTGTAAACTCTTTCCTCAACCATTTTGGTTTTAACTCTACACCTCTTCTACTTCAACTTGATGGAAAAACCTACCCATGACCAAAGACTTCATCATATGCAAAGGATTTCTTCAACATCTTCAACTCTAATGACTTCAACATCTTCAACTCTAATGACTTCAACATCTTCAGCATATTCACCAAGGACTTCCAACTTGGAAACCACTAAGGACTACAAGTGAAACAAGGAAATCCTACACAAGATTTAGAGACTGAGGGAATGCAAAATAAGAAGAAACCATCAACAACTTTGAAGTATTGTGACCAAGAGTTTTTCTCAAAGAAACCAAGATCTCATGCAAGAAGAATCAACAAAGAAGGAAAGAAAAATCACAAGTGAACCATATAGATGGACCACCATATTTTAGCTAAGACAAAACCACCAACTTATGTGGTGAAACAAAAATATTTTGTTGCCTAAAAATGTGCTTGAAACTTGTTGTTTGAGTGGAGTGTTTGCTTGTGATTGCATGCACAGGGTTTGTGTGAATTGTGATGTGTGTGATTAGAATTAATGCCTTAGAATTATATTGCCTATTCTAATCCCAATCCAACCCAAACAGATGACTACTCCAAGAAACTCCAACATCAAGGTTGATGACACCAACACCAACCAAGAGGACAACATGAGAGAACTTATAGCAACCCAAAACCAGTTGAGCCAAGAGACAACTCAGCTTTTAGCCAACAACAATGGACTAGACCCAGCCATACAAAGGATTTTGAAACTTCAATCCAAATTGTTGCAAGGATTGGTTACTCAAATGATCAACATGGGGGAAAACTTTTCCCAAAGAGATAATGACAACAAGGATGACAAAGATGTTATTCTAGAAGGAATCCAAGCCAGCAATAGTTTTAGAGACAAGGATCATGCATCCAAGGAACATGAAGATCAATGCCCCAAGAAGAGAGAAAGATCTCCCACTTATGAAGAACATGAACTAGAAGAACTCCTAGCCTTGGAGAGACCCAAGAAGAAGAAATTCCCCAACACTAGCAAGAAGGATATTACACAAGTGCAATGTTTCAAATGCAAAGAGATGGGACACTATGCTAATGAATGTCCAGAAAAGGAGAAGAACCAAGAATACAAACAAAAGCTAGTGAAACCCAAGATAAGGAAGGATTTTAGCCAAGTGATGTGCAAATACTGCAAAGAGTTAGGACATTATGCAAACTACTGTCCAGAAAAGATGAAGCATAAGATAAACAAGCCTATGAGGGATATCAACCTTGTCACATGTTTCAAATGCAAGGAACTAGGCCACTATGCAAACAATTGTCCAGAAAGGATGGAGAACAAGTTAAACAAGCCTATGGAGAAACTCAACCTTGGCCCATGAAGACAAGTATGGAAACAAGGACTCAATGCAACTATTTGCTTAGAGAAGTTTTCCAGGACCCAAGAAGGCCAATATGTAATTTTTGTTTGAAAATTTTTAAGGGTGGTAGAACCCTAGTTGTTTTGAACTTGTTTGTAACCTAGCCTCCCCAAATCTCGGGACGAGATTTATTTTAAGGGTGGTAGCCTGTCACATCCCAAGATTTTCCAAATCTTGTAATGTGAAAATAAATGAATAAAATAAAACTTGGTTTGATTTTCAGAGCCAGAAGAAACTTTTTGAATTCAAATGGAACCTCAAACCAATTTGAATCAAATAAATCCTAAAGAGATTTAAAAAGATAAACTTTTATTAAAGGAAAATAAAAATATTTAAAATACTATTTTGGATCTCTTAATAAAAGATTTGGTATTCAAAAGAAAAGATGGATTTATAAATAAAGATTATCTTATAAATCCAATTAAACCTTGGCCAAGCTTTTGAATTAAAACATTTTATTTTAAATAAAATAGCAAAGGTTTAATTAAAAATAATAAAGGATTGTTTAAATAAAATAATAAGGATTTAATATCCAACTTTATTTAATAAAAGGTTTTACCATTTTAGTTAAAGCATCAAAACTTATTAAATTATTTAAAATAAGTTTTCCAAATATTTGATATTCACAAAATAAAACCTACTAAAATGTTTTGGCTTTATTTTAGGATTTCAAAATGAATATCTCAATAAAACAAATCCTATTGGATTTAATAATGAAAGTCTATTATATTAATTAATAATGGACACTAAAATAAAAGGTTATTTTGTTTTAAAACAAATTTCCAAATATTATATACTTCCCAAATTAAACATACTAATTTGATTTTGAAAATATTTAGGTTTCAAATAAAGATTTTATTAATAAAATCAAGCCCTATTTTGATTTAATAACTAAGTTCCATTTTATTTAATTATTAATGGACCCTAAAGTAAAAGGATTATTTTATTTTAAACAAGATTTGCAAATGAAATTTATTTCCAAATAAACCTACTGATTTGGTTTTGAAAACATTTGGATTTCTAATGAAGATTTTATTAATTAAAAACAAACCCTAATTTATTAAATAACTAAAGATCCATTTTATTTAATCAATAAATGAGTCTTAAAATAAATAAAAATATTATTTTGGACTTTGGACTTTGTTGATGAACAGAACCAAAAAACACAATGCAAAGTTTAAATGATTGTTTGAATTGTTGAATTATTTGAAAGCTTGAATAAGTGTTGAAATAACAAATCAGGAAATAGAAAAGGAAAAATAAAGCAGACAGAAAAAAAATAGTGCAAAAGGCCCAGCCCACTAAGCCAATCCAGCCCAGCTCCCCTCTCCCCTCCCCGAACCGTTTTCCTCACCGCTGAAACAACCCGCAAAGCCCCTGACAAGTGGACCTCCCCCTTTCTCTCCTTTTCTCACTGACAGAGGACCCCACTCCCCTGTTCTTCTTCTCCACCCGCAGCGACCCGTTCCTCGCCGTTTACTGCCGATTGATTGCCTCGTCAATTCGCTTCAATGCCGTGCGATTAACGCCCCCTGACCACACACGCTTAAACGCCAGTGACTCCTCTCTCGTTCCCCTCTGTTTCCTTCCCCGAGCACACCTCCAGTCCATCGCAATTCGTCCTCGAACAGCTTCGTCTCCGACGAGCTTCCACCGACGAATACGGCCGAGCCACACCACCTCCTGCCTCCCCGAACACACGAGAACACTCACCGCACTCTTGCGCATCTTACCGTACCACCCGTTTGACCGCGGGCGCCCCAAAGCCTCGGCTACGACAAACTTCTGAGCGCCGCCGTCTGTCTCGCCTCCGACGAACTTCTCCGGTAATTCTAGACCACCCCGACCCCTTCCGTTCACGCACACATCCTTGCCATGGTCTTGCGCAGCTAACCCCGTCCTCCGTTTGTCTTCTCGTGGACTACAGCCTCGTCTTCGACCGTGGACAGAACCGTCCGTCGCCGTCCACTACTCCGGCGAGGAATCGCAGTAGAACCCGAGCGCCCCTCGCCCGACCAACACCTCCCCGAGCTTCGCCGTGACCCCCTGAACCCGGTGAGCATGCCCTTTCTCTCTCTCGCTTCCTGTATCGCCGGCAACATCACCGCCAGGCCGCTCCGCCGCCGGTAGCCACCGCAGCGCCGCCAGTTCCTGGCTGATACGATGTGAGCCGTTAGATCACGATCCTATGCACACGATAGATCACTTAACTGAACCGTTACGTTTGATCTGCACCGCACAATCCCACTTAAATCCTGCGGTCCACATCACGCGATCCTACTGAACCGTTATGAGCCAATAAGATACAGACACGTGGCCAGAAATGTTTTAAAACAGAATTTGAAAACAGAAACTTTTGCAAACTTCAAACCCTTATATCTTTGGATCCACACGTCCAAATTTGACAAATTTTATATCAATGGATTCAGGAGAACAAGGCCTAGCCAACCATTCCCTTAGTTTGACAAATAGTATCTGTTAGCTTGTTTAAATTTGCAGAAACATTTGTGTACTTGTTTAGAGTATAAAAATTGTTTAAAAATGATTTTTGGATTAAAACCTTTGCAAAATGGTTTGTTGTGAACTTACTGACCCTAGGAACCAACCCTTGGTATTAAAAATGATTTTTGAAAGATTTAGGTTAGAATAATTGACTTAGCCATTTTCTAGCCAAATAAAAAGAATTGATTTTATTATGGAAATGTTTATGGGAAGAAAACTTTGAGTAGATGGTTTGGACCAAACCTACTGACCAAAACACCAAGTTTTGCAATAGCAACTCATTTGGTGAACCCTATGGGCTAATGCCTTAGTAAAGAAATATTTCTACACCACATAAAATAACACTTTGTTTTGAAAATGATTTTAAAGTGAAACCTTTTGCAAAATTACTTGGCCACTTTAGGAAATGACCATTAGATGTACCCAAATGTCTATGACCTACTAGGAACCACAACAAAACAAAGCTTGGCATGCTTGCATGCATTTCTTTGACTTTGTTATTTATGTGTGTTGTTTTGCTTGATTGGTAGATTAAGTTTGTGCCTTGCTTGATTGATTTGTAGTGACTTGAAGAGTGTGATTGTTGCAAAGATCAAGAAGTGAACCTATACTCTACCAAAAAGGCAAGTGATGCTTCATACTTTCTATCCCAATACTTTTATTATGCATTAGTGATTTTGCTAAGTAAAACTTGCATAGATTTTGCTAAGTATAGATCTTGCTATAGGAAAACCTAGTAGATGAATCCTTAGTAGGATTTTCCTAAGTTAGAGATTCCTACTACTACCAAGCTTAGCCTAGCTAATAGAAAACATGGGTGGAATATATATTCACACTATGGAAAAATATTCTAAGTCTAAGGACTTGTGATTTTGTTTAATAAAACAACTAAGTTAATGAACCTCCTGGGTGGAATGGAAAGATTGGGATATGTTGAGTGGTTACACAAGGCCATGGACTTGGGTTGTGTATCTCACTTGTGGAATGCCACCCAGGAAACAAAGGGATTTGAGATGTCAAATGTTGAGAAGCTTCAAGTGCAACCACTTGGCAATATGGGCTCTGCCATGATCATATAGGTTGCAAGAACTTAGCCATATGGACAGTGGGTGGTAGTGTTTGATAGGTTGGAGCGCGTCCATTTTGGTCTAAGGGAAAGCTTCTGAAAGATCTTGTCTTGGGAAACCAAGTCTTGTGGGGAAAGTGCACCACCTCTGCAGAGTGTAAAATCTAAGTACTTAGCCATGTCCCTGGTATAGGACAATTTGAGCATCAAGACATGGAAGCAATCAAGAATCTCATCATTCAAATTTCTAAGTTAAAATCTTGTGGTTTGAACAAGGGTTGTTTGAATTCTTCAATCATTGATGGAGAGATGGCTTGGTACAAGGATCTTGAAATCTTTGATTGAGGAAAAATGATTTTGTCAAACAAAAACTTAGTATTTTCAAATGTTAAAGAAAAATCTATTTTGAGCAATGCAAGCCTCAACTCCACTTAGCCAAATGCATATAGATGATAGACTCCACTATATTATCATAGTATCACTTGCCAATACAATTCAAATGTATTGACCCTTGTGGCTGTAACTTGTATGTTGCAGGTTTGTTTGATTTTAGTGAAGAATGATTGATTAGGATTACCAAGTCTACAACCAACATCTGCCTGTGGCACTTTGAAGATGAAGGACCCATGACTATATTTATTCCACTGCAATGTAATGTAATAGCCATATGAGCTATGTTTGATGTAATAAACTTATGTTATTCCTGGTTATAAAGTTATATTATGACCTTTGTTTCTTGATATTATATCTAAACTGTGGATGCTAGCTATTGATCCAGGGACTAGCATTGTAAAACACAGGAGGGATCAATCTTATCTAAGGTTGGGACCTCTACAGATGGTATCAGAGCATTGTGTTGCCTGTAGGATTTGTAAACCCTAGGATTGGACAAAAACCCTTAGAGAAATAGGAGTTGTATTTGTTCCAAAAACTTATTTACAAAAACACTTGTAAACTCTTTCCTCAACCATTTTGGTTTTAACTCTACACCTCTTCTACTTCAACTTGATGGAAAAACCTACCCATGACCAAAGACTTCATCATATGCAAAGGATTTCTTCAACATCTTCAACTCTAATGACTTCAACATCTTCAACTCTAATGACTTCAACATCTTCAGCATATTCACCAAGGACTTCCAACTTGGAAACCACTAAGGACTACAAGTGAAACAAGGAAATCCTACACAAGATTTAGAGACTGAGGGAATGCAAAATAAGAAGAAACCATCAACAACTTTGAAGTATTGTGACCAAGAGTTTTTCTCAAAGAAACCAAGATCTCATGCAAGAAGAATCAACAAAGAAGGAAAGAAAAATCACAAGTGAACCATATAGATGGACCACCATATTTTAGCTAAGACAAAACCACCAACTTATGTGGTGAAACAAAAATATTTTGTTGCCTAAAAATGTGCTTGAAACTTGTTGTTTGAGTGGAGTGTTTGCTTGTGATTGCATGCACAGGGTTTGTGTGAATTGTGATGTGTGTGATTAGAATTAATGCCTTAGAATTATATTGCCTATTCTAATCCCAATCCAACCCAAACAGATGACTACTCCAAGAAACTCCAACATCAAGGTTGATGACACCAACACCAACCAAGAGGACAACATGAGAGAACTTATAGCAACCCAAAACCAGTTGAGCCAAGAGACAACTCAGCTTTTAGCCAACAACAATGGACTAGACCCAGCCATACAAAGGATTTTGAAACTTCAATCCAAATTGTTGCAAGGATTGGTTACTCAAATGATCAACATGGGGGAAAACTTTTCCCAAAGAGATAATGACAACAAGGATGACAAAGATGTTATTCTAGAAGGAATCCAAGCCAGCAATAGTTTTAGAGACAAGGATCATGCATCCAAGGAACATGAAGATCAATGCCCCAAGAAGAGAGAAAGATCTCCCACTTATGAAGAACATGAACTAGAAGAACTCCTAGCCTTGGAGAGACCCAAGAAGAAGAAATTCCCCAACACTAGCAAGAAGGATATTACACAAGTGCAATGTTTCAAATGCAAAGAGATGGGACACTATGCTAATGAATGTCCAGAAAAGGAGAAGAACCAAGAATACAAACAAAAGCTAGTGAAACCCAAGATAAGGAAGGATTTTAGCCAAGTGATGTGCAAATACTGCAAAGAGTTAGGACATTATGCAAACTACTGTCCAGAAAAGATGAAGCATAAGATAAACAAGCCTATGAGGGATATCAACCTTGTCACATGTTTCAAATGCAAGGAACTAGGCCACTATGCAAACAATTGTCCAGAAAGGATGGAGAACAAGTTAAACAAGCCTATGGAGAAACTCAACCTTGGCCCATGAAGACAAGTATGGAAACAAGGACTCAATGCAACTATTTGCTTAGAGAAGTTTTCCAGGACCCAAGAAGGCCAATATGTAATTTTTGTTTGAAAATTTTTAAGGGTGGTAGAACCCTAGTTGTTTTGAACTTGTTTGTAACCTAGCCTCCCCAAATCTCGGGACGAGATTTATTTTAAGGGTGGTAGCCTGTCACATCCCAAGATTTTCCAAATCTTGTAATGTGAAAATAAATGAATAAAATAAAACTTGGTTTGATTTTCAGAGCCAGAAGAAACTTTTTGAATTCAAATGGAACCTCAAACCAATTTGAATCAAATAAATCCTAAAGAGATTTAAAAAGATAAACTTTTATTAAAGGAAAATAAAAATATTTAAAATACTATTTTGGATCTCTTAATAAAAGATTTGGTATTCAAAAGAAAAGATGGATTTATAAATAAAGATTATCTTATAAATCCAATTAAACCTTGGCCAAGCTTTTGAATTAAAACATTTTATTTTAAATAAAATAGCAAAGGTTTAATTAAAAATAATAAAGGATTGTTTAAATAAAATAATAAGGATTTAATATCCAACTTTATTTAATAAAAGGTTTTACCATTTTAGTTAAAGCATCAAAACTTATTAAATTATTTAAAATAAGTTTTCCAAATATTTGATATTCACAAAATAAAACCTACTAAAATGTTTTGGCTTTATTTTAGGATTTCAAAATGAATATCTCAATAAAACAAATCCTATTGGATTTAATAATGAAAGTCTATTATATTAATTAATAATGGACACTAAAATAAAAGGTTATTTTGTTTTAAAACAAATTTCCAAATATTATATACTTCCCAAATTAAACATACTAATTTGATTTTGAAAATATTTAGGTTTCAAATAAAGATTTTATTAATAAAATCAAGCCCTATTTTGATTTAATAACTAAGTTCCATTTTATTTAATTATTAATGGACCCTAAAGTAAAAGGATTATTTTATTTTAAACAAGATTTGCAAATGAAATTTATTTCCAAATAAACCTACTGATTTGGTTTTGAAAACATTTGGATTTCTAATGAAGATTTTATTAATTAAAAACAAACCCTAATTTATTAAATAACTAAAGATCCATTTTATTTAATCAATAAATGAGTCTTAAAATAAATAAAAATATTATTTTGGACTTTGGACTTTGTTGATGAACAGAACCAAAAAACACAATGCAAAGTTTAAATGATTGTTTGAATTGTTGAATTATTTGAAAGCTTGAATAAGTGTTGAAATAACAAATCAGGAAATAGAAAAGGAAAAATAAAGCAGACAGAAAAAAAATAGTGCAAAAGGCCCAGCCCACTAAGCCAATCCAGCCCAGCTCCCCTCTCCCCTCCCCGAACCGTTTTCCTCACCGCTGAAACAACCCGCAAAGCCCCTGACAAGTGGACCTCCCCCTTTCTCTCCTTTTCTCACTGACAGAGGACCCCACTCCCCTGTTCTTCTTCTCCACCCGCAGCGACCCGTTCCTCGCCGTTTACTGCCGATTGATTGCCTCGTCAATTCGCTTCAATGCCGTGCGATTAACGCCCCCTGACCACACACGCTTAAACGCCAGTGACTCCTCTCTCGTTCCCCTCTGTTTCCTTCCCCGAGCACACCTCCAGTCCATCGCAATTCGTCCTCGAACAGCTTCGTCTCCGACGAGCTTCCACCGACGAATACGGCCGAGCCACACCACCTCCTGCCTCCCCGAACACACGAGAACACTCACCGCACTCTTGCGCATCTTACCGTACCACCCGTTTGACCGCGGGCGCCCCAAAGCCTCGGCTACGACAAACTTCTGAGCGCCGCCGTCTGTCTCGCCTCCGACGAACTTCTCCGGTAATTCTAGACCACCCCGACCCCTTCCGTTCACGCACACATCCTTGCCATGGTCTTGCGCAGCTAACCCCGTCCTCCGTTTGTCTTCTCGTGGACTACAGCCTCGTCTTCGACCGTGGACAGAACCGTCCGTCGCCGTCCACTACTCCGGCGAGGAATCGCAGTAGAACCCGAGCGCCCCTCGCCCGACCAACACCTCCCCGAGCTTCGCCGTGACCCCCTGAACCCGGTGAGCATGCCCTTTCTCTCTCTCGCTTCCTGTATCACCGGCAACATCACCGCCAGGCCGCTCCGCCGCCGGTAGCCACCGCAGCGCCGCCAGTTCCTGGCTGATACGATGTGAGCCGTTAGATCACGATCCTATGCACACGATAGATCACTTAACTGAACCGTTACGTTTGATCTGCACCGCACAATCCCACTTAAATCCTGCGGTCCACATCACGCGATCCTACTGAACCGTTATGAGCCAATAAGATACAGACACGTGGCCAGAAATGTTTTAAAACAGAATTTGAAAACAGAAACTTTTGCAAACTTCAAACCCTTATATCTTTGGATCCACACGTCCAAATTTGACAAATTTTATATCAATGGATTCAGGAGAACAAGGCCTAGCCAACCATTCCCTTAGTTTGACAAATAGTATCTGTTAGCTTGTTTAAATTTGCAGAAACATTTGTGTACTTGTTTAGAGTATAAAAATTGTTTAAAAATGATTTTTGGATTAAAACCTTTGCAAAATGGTTTGTTGTGAACTTACTGACCCTAGGAACCAACCCTTGGTATTAAAAATGATTTTTGAAAGATTTAGGTTAGAATAATTGACTTAGCCATTTTCTAGCCAAATAAAAAGAATTGATTTTATTATGGAAATGTTTATGGGAAGAAAACTTTGAGTAGATGGTTTGGACCAAACCTACTGACCAAAACACCAAGTTTTGCAATAGCAACTCATTTGGTGAACCCTATGGGCTAATGCCTTAGTAAAGAAATATTTCTACACCACATAAAATAACACTTTGTTTTGAAAATGATTTTAAAGTGAAACCTTTTGCAAAATTACTTGGCCACTTTAGGAAATGACCATTAGATGTACCCAAATGTCTATGACCTACTAGGAACCACAACAAAACAAAGCTTGGCATGCTTGCATGCATTTCTTTGACTTTGTTATTTATGTGTGTTGTTTTGCTTGATTGGTAGATTAAGTTTGTGCCTTGCTTGATTGATTTGTAGTGACTTGAAGAGTGTGATTGTTGCAAAGATCAAGAAGTGAACCTATACTCTACCAAAAAGGCAAGTGATGCTTCATACTTTCTATCCCAATACTTTTATTATGCATTAGTGATTTTGCTAAGTAAAACTTGCATAGATTTTGCTAAGTATAGATCTTGCTATAGGAAAACCTAGTAGATGAATCCTTAGTAGGATTTTCCTAAGTTAGAGATTCCTACTACTACCAAGCTTAGCCTAGCTAATAGAAAACATGGGTGGAATATATATTCACACTATGGAAAAATATTCTAAGTCTAAGGACTTGTGATTTTGTTTAATAAAACAACTAAGTTAATGAACCTCCTGGGTGGAATGGAAAGATTGGGATATGTTGAGTGGTTACACAAGGCCATGGACTTGGGTTGTGTATCTCACTTGTGGAATGCCACCCAGGAAACAAAGGGATTTGAGATGTCAAATGTTGAGAAGCTTCAAGTGCAACCACTTGGCAATATGGGCTCTGCCATGATCATATAGGTTGCAAGAACTTAGCCATATGGACAGTGGGTGGTAGTGTTTGATAGGTTGGAGCGCGTCCATTTTGGTCTAAGGGAAAGCTTCTGAAAGATCTTGTCTTGGGAAACCAAGTCTTGTGGGGAAAGTGCACCACCTCTGCAGAGTGTAAAATCTAAGTACTTAGCCATGTCCCTGGTATAGGACAATTTGAGCATCAAGACATGGAAGCAATCAAGAATCTCATCATTCAAATTTCTAAGTTAAAATCTTGTGGTTTGAACAAGGGTTGTTTGAATTCTTCAATCATTGATGGAGAGATGGCTTGGTACAAGGATCTTGAAATCTTTGATTGAGGAAAAATGATTTTGTCAAACAAAAACTTAGTATTTTCAAATGTTAAAGAAAAATCTATTTTGAGCAATGCAAGCCTCAACTCCACTTAGCCAAATGCATATAGATGATAGACTCCACTATATTATCATAGTATCACTTGCCAATACAATTCAAATGTATTGACCCTTGTGGCTGTAACTTGTATGTTGCAGGTATGTTTGATTTTAGTGAAGAATGATTGATTAGGATTACAAAGTCTACAACCAAAATCTGCTTGTGGCACTTTGAAGATGAAGGACCCATGACTATATTTATTCCACTGCAATGTAATGTAATAGCCATATGAGCTATGTTTGATGTAATAAACTTATGTTATTCCTGGTTATAAAGTTATATTATGACCTTTGTTTCTTGACATTACATCTAAACTGTGGATGCTAGCTATTGATCTAGGGACTAGCATTGTAAAACACAGGAGGGATCAATCTTATCTAAGGTTGGGACCTCTACATGATTTCTATGTTTTGGATGTTGAATACAATGCTTCTTGTCCTATTGCTTTGGGAAGACCTTTACTTAGAACCGTTGGTGCCATCATTGATATGAAAGAAGACACCATTAAATATCAATTTCCATTCAAGAAAGGTATTTAAGACTTCCCTATGAGGACAGAGAAGTTGCTTTTTGCTCCTCCTTTGAAAGCAAGGTTTGATGTTAATGCTTCTTCATTTGAAAATACTTGATTATTGCTTCTTGTTCCTAACTTAAAGGCGTTAAAGAAAAGTAATTCTTGGGATATAACCCAATAGTTTTGTTGAGTCTTGGAAGTTATTACTTATGTAATAACCTCTCCTTATCATTTTTATTTTCTTTTTGTTCTAAAAATAACCTCTAATGAGAGGGAAGTAAGATTTGGGGAGTTGCTGTTCCGAAACAGATTTTTATGCTCCACTGTAAATATTCATATACAATCTCTATAAATCGGATTGATCTGTAATTTTATGAATAAATCCCCCAAGTTGTTGGATAACTTTCGTCAGTTCAACACTTTTTTATTTGAGCAACAGAAGGTCTTCGAAAAAATCGGTTTCTAACTGCTGGTCTATTTTGATATATTTCTGCCATTATTTGCATTTGCTTCTTATTGGTTCCTTTTTGGATTATTTTTGGGAAATTTACATTTTTGAGGGAATTTCTGAAGTATATTATGTCTTTAGTGAAATTTTTTCTGTTTTAAAAGTAAACCCGAAGGTCTATTAGCTTTTGAAAACACTAATGAGGCTAATGAAGATTGTGTGAAGTTTTCTATGAAGGAAAATTTTCAGGTGTAGAGAAAGAATGATGTAATGAGATGACGAATGGACAAAACCTCAATCTTGGGGATGCCACCCCATGTCACCCCAAGAAATATACAAGAGGTACAAGCATCAAATCTTGGGGATGCCCAAGGCATCCCCTTCTTCATCAATAAAAATCTCAGGTCTTTCTAGACACTTCGTTTTTATTGTTTCATGCACTATTGTGTTGTTCTTGGAGTGTCTTAGTTTTCGTTTTTGGTTTTTGTTTGCTTAGTTTGCTTGAATAAAGTGTTTGGACCCCCGTTCTCGCTGTGTTTTTTCAAATAAGTTGATTGGTGTTGGAAAGGAGTAGGAAGTTCTTGCTTAGTAGTACAAGAGGAGCTTGCTTTGACTGTGACTTAGACTTATCATGTCATGCTAGATGTTGTTTTGACCTTATGCTTAGTAATTATTGTTGTAGCATGACTTGTTCCAGAAAATTAGGATTTCTTAATGTGCCTTGAAAGAATCATGTGTTGTTTTAGCATAGAAAAGCTTAGTATTGTGGTATTCCCCTTTGATGCTTTGTTTGGGTTGACTTGGCACATGCCCACACCATGTATGACTATGAACCAGTCGCCTTAGCCTCTATGATAATTTAGTTTTTGACTTATGGTACCACTTTATGCTTCGATTAGTAATGTTTTGTCGCTCCGCATGATTATGGCCATTATTTCTCTCTTAGTTGGTCACTCCCAATATTTTGCTAGCCTCCACTTGTATTGAGTAAGCTCTACTCATGCATCCAACTCCAAAGAAACCAAGTTATTCCAAAGTGTCCACTATAAATTCCTATGCACGCTATGTTATAGCATTCCAAGTATATTCTTGTTTTATCTATCTTACAAATTAAACTTGTTATGTGAAAGTTAGTGACTAAAGCTCTCACAAACTTGATGGCACACTTTATTTTTCTTGCCCCTAAATAACTTGAACCATTGTGTCATCTATGTTGTATATGCTTGCACTTCTACGTTGGGATTAGCAGAACCATGTTGTCATGGGGAACGCTTTCAAAATTGCACTTGTACATTGTACCCTGTTGATATCATGCTCTTTTGTTTGCAGATGTCGTCGGTGTGAAATAAAAGGGGAGCTTGTAAGTCCATGGAGTTATGTATGTGTGTTAGAGAAACACCTGGGCCGCTAGCCTAAGTCATGCCTAATCATGGTGGAAACTTGTATTATCACCATAGTGAGTAATCTATGAAGCTTTATTCTTATAAAAAAGGGAGACATATTGAAAAGAGGAAAGAGAGAAAAAAACACCATTTTCCCATGGTAAATAAGAAGATTGCTGAGATACTCATTATCTGCTTTCCTTGTCATTTTTATTATGGGATAACTCCTGTATCATGTGGAAGGGGTACTCTGTTGGCGTTTCTCTATGATACACATGTACTTACTATGACAAGAACTTACAGGTAACTAAAGTTGAGTAGCATGAGGAGCGGCCCTAATACTAAAGGGACATGAGATTGCTAACTTATACTTTGTCAAGCATATACTCCATAGTTTGTTCACTTTAACCTTAATAACTTCAAGATGCTTATGATAAGGGAAATGAGAGATAAAAACTAACAAGTACAATAATTTTTGGAATCTCTTTATGAGACTTGAAATCCCTGCTTCCCTTTTATGAAGGGCATTTCATCCACCATTATATTGAGTCTCCACCTTCTATCCTTAGGCACCAATTAAGAGAGCATAGTTTCCATTCTTAGTTCTATATCCATTGTCCCAAAACTTATTGATTGATTCAAATTGTTGATATTTCTTGCTCACGAACTATTTGTATCTAGTCACTCTTATGAACTTTGAAGGTGTACGATGCATTTATTTGCTACTCCATGAGGGACAAGTTCAATGCCACTATGCTATGTTTTCTATATTTGAAACAAACAAACGTCTTTAAATGCATTGTTATTCATGATCTTTGTTTGTAACCTTTCATGTTGCATGCATAGTTACTTTGTCTTACTGTTAGAACTTCTTCTTTCATGCTCATATTTAGAGTTCTTTGATCCTAGCTTTCAATGCTTGCAAATGGTTTGATCTTGATTTTGGTGGTGCATGTCAGCTCAAAAATTATTCTTTGTATCACTTACCTACTTGAGGACGAGGAGGAGTTAAGCTTGGGGATGCTTCATACGTCGTAATCATATCCATAATTTTTGTTTTTCCATGCTTTTTTAGTATCTACTTTGCTTTGTCTAAACTTTGAGGTATTTTTATATGTTTTATGGGACTAATCTATTAACAAGATGCCACAGTTCCAGTTGCCTATTTTCTTCTATTTTTGGTTCCAAAAAGGGCAGAAAATCAATATTTTTGGAATTGGACCGGACAAAAGCCAAAGTCAATATTTTACCATGGGGAATACAGAGCCAGAAGACGAGACGGAGGAGGGCCTCGAGGGGGCCACACCCTGGCCGCGCGGCCAGGACTGGCCCGCGCCTGGGGGGGTGCAGCCGCCTCGGGCAACCCTTGGCCTCCCTCTTCGCCTATAAGAAACCCCCGACAAATAACCCTAAGTACCTGATCAATCTAACATGAAACAGTCCGTAGCTGCCAATACCATCGTCCCTAGATCGAGGGGATCTGAAGCTCTTCCCGGCACCCTGACGGAGGGGAGAGGTCACCCTGGAGGCCTTCTTCATCACCATGCCAGCCTCCATTATGATGCGTGAGTAGTTCCACCTTGGACTATGGGTCCATACAGTAGCTAGATGGTTGTTTCTCCTCCTTTGTGCTATCATGTTTAGATCTTGTGAGCTCCGTTCATGATCAAGATCATCTTTGTAACCATACTTGTTGTGTTTGTGGGGATACGATGGATATTGAGATACTATGTTAGATTGATTATTGATTCTATCATGTCTGTGTTATTTGTGATCTTGCATGCTCTCCATTGCTAGTAGATATCTTGGACAAGTAGATTCTTGTGACTCTAAGAGGGAGTACTTATGCTCGATAGTGGGTTCATGCCTCTTGTAATCTGGGGAAGTGACAGAAATCTCTAAGGTTGTAGATGTGCTGTTGCTACTAGGGAGAAAATGTCAACACCCGGATTTTTAATCCTAGATGCCTGTTATGCCATACATCGCAATCCCAGGATTACCATTTTTCCGAGACATAACAGATTGAATATCACAATATATCATCCATTACAAACCATACATAAGGTCTTACAACAAATAAAGGATATCATGATACAATCTTAATACAATTCAAGCAGCGGAATAACGTAGTAATAACGATAGAATAGGCGAAGCTCCATCTTCAGGGTCACGGACAATGCTGACGATGGGAGATGCTCCTAGATGTCGTAACCTTCCTGCGGTCCATCCTCCTGATAGTCTTCTTCATAGTATGGCCACGGGAATAGCTAGGGACAAATCCATGAGTACTCTTTAAGTACTCGCAAATTAATACTAACAAGTGAAGTGGTTTTGAGTAGGAAGTACTAGGCTCTAGGTTGTTTTGCAAAAATCCATATTTACCTTAACTAAGTTCAGAAGCAAAGAAAGCTAGTTGAAATTTCATAACACCTAAGTGGGAACTTGAGTTTTCATATCACAACCCTGTTGTGGTCAAGTCAAAGTCATGATTCATTTCACAAGTCATTCTGAAAAAATCTGACGATGGAACAGTATGGCCACTCCAACTGTCCATAACCGCGGATGCGGCTATTCGAATAGTTTGACGCTCTGCAGAGGTCGTACACTTTCACCACAACATTTGGTAATCCGTCAGGAACAATCCTGAATTCACCATACTTAGTATGCGGATAATCAATACTAACCTTTCAATTACACGCCCTAGTATAGGCACCTCTCCTATGAGTTTGGCCTCCCAACCATGACCAACTGTCATCTTGGGAACTACACAGGTGGACAATTTTCACAAGGTAGCCTCAGCTCAAACCTTGGCCGCAAGGGAACCCATACTAAGGTATATAAATTTCCAGTCAAGCCCTACCCAAATTTTGGGTATTGTGGTTGTACGGTAAAATTGGAATGGTATCGCATCCAGACAACCATCAGTTTTATAAAGGGCTAAGGCTCATGCCTTAACATTTTCAGCATAAAAATCATCTGGTGTTTCAAGAACACATATCAAAATAGTTCAGTAGAATGACTCATCATTCTATGGTTTTCATAACCATTTTCACCAAGTATTTCCATCTAAAGTGATCAAGTTTTATGCTTAGCACTAGCATCTACAATTGAGGGTGAACACTAAGGAGGGGTGGTGATCTAGTGTGACTTATCTAAATTCAATCTCATGCCTCAGGATGACATCATGTAACATCCCAAAAATCATGATTTCAAAGTTTGCATATCATTCATGCATTCATAATCATTTTAGGATCATTTTTCAAATAAGATTTCAAAAACAGGAGCATTTGTTGTCTATTATTTTATGTAGATAAGGCAATGGCTTTATTTCTACTCTTTACTATGAGAGTACTTGTTTTAACCAGAAAAAGGTTTGAATATAGGTATTGAATGCTATTTCCCAAAGTTTGGTAAGAAATTCAAAACAAAAATATGAATTCAAATTAATTCTTATGCCCAATATAAATAAATCATTAAGGCATGGTTTTTATTTTAAACTCAATAGGCCTATATAATTTGAGTGAACAGCAAGGCTTTATATTCAAATATGTACCTGGTTCACTCTACAAAAATCTAGAGAAAATTGGAATTAAATTTATTTCAAAAGCATTTGAAAATGAATTCAGAAAATCAAAACAGAAATAGAAAAGAATAAAAGGAAAGGTAAAGGGCCAGCGCTGCCAAACTGGCCCAGTACAGGAACCATCCCATTAGCCAGCCCACCCGGGATTCCTCTCTCTCTGTTTCTCACTCCACTCGCACTCACCCACTCACTGACACCCCGGACCCACCTGCCTCGTCAGCGTCGTCCCCAAACCCCGCCCACGAACCGGCCTCGCTGTTTCTTCCTCCTCCTTCAATACCACGACTTAATTCGAGTAAATGCCGACGATTTCGTGCACAATCTTCACCCCCGCTCTGGCTAGTTAATCACCTCCCCCATCGCGGCCATTTCCCCCAACACAACCAGCCCGAAGCGCCGCCAGGCTCCACGAATTTCACCCTACACCGCCACAGCACCGAAGAACTCGGTCGAGCTATCGCGGTGAGTCTCGAGCGCGCCTTGCCCTGTGGTTCACACGAGCTGCTCTGCCATCGCCTTGTGCATCTTCTCATGTTTTCAATTTTCCCTGAATCTCCCCAGGTCATCATCGTCGTCAACATCTGCAAACTCCCCAAGCTAAGATCGACTCCGACGAGCCATTCCGGTGAGCCCCGTGTCCCCCTCTGTCTCTGGTTCATGCAGCTGTGTTCGCCAGCATCTTACGCATCTGTTAACGCTTGCCGTTTGATCCCTTGCGCCCTAGATCGTCGTCTTCAACTCCGACAGTGAGCACCCGACGCGCGGACAAACTCCGACGAGGTCCTGCTGCTGTGTTCGTGCGCCCCAACCCTGCCGTCTGCACGTTGAGC
Source organism: Avena sativa (assembly GCA_916181665.1). Lineage (NCBI taxonomy): Eukaryota > Viridiplantae > Streptophyta > Magnoliopsida > Poales > Poaceae > Avena > Avena sativa. The sequence goes on from OV702280.1 coordinate 125,346,587, forward strand.
ATCTCCACGTCCTCACGATCTCAGTAAGCACTAGCACACCCCCTACACCTCTAACCTCGCCGCTGCCTGCGCCATTCGCGCCGCTGGATCTTGGTCAGTTAGATCTGATCCATTGGATCTAAATCCAAAGGCCACGATTAGATTTTATTCGAAGCGATATGAACAGATCTGGGCCGTGCATCGTTAGTTAGATCATGCGGTCCGCAAGCGTGATCCGGCCGAACCGGTATGCACCAATCAGATGCTGACGCGTGGCCTGTAGTTTAATTTAAAAACAGAATCATTTCTATTAGATGTTCAAACTTGCAAAATTCATAACTTTTGATCCACACGTCCAAATTTTGCAAATTTTATATCAATGGAATCAGGAAAAAGAATTCTATCCAACCATGTACTTTGTTTAATGAATTGATTCTGTAAAATTAGTTGTTTTTGCAGAGACATTTGTAGGCTTATTATGTGTATAAAAATTATTTGGAAAATGTTTTAAGGCCAAATTTAGTTTATTTAGTGTATAATTGTTTTGTTTATGGTTCAGTACTGTTTCACTTGTCTTGTTTGGTTTAGAAAAGTCATCACATGGCATTTGCATGCATTCATATATTTTTGTTTGATTATTTTGGAATGTGAATTTGGTGCTATCATTTTATGTGTATATTTTGGTGCTAGTGGTGATTGTGACTGTGAGGATTGTTGTTACGCCCTAACGACCAAGGCAAGTGGTGCTTCATACTTTTGTCCCAATATTTTGACTTTGCATTAGAAATATTTTTGTATAGGTCTTGCATGATAATTTTTACTAAGTATCTATATGCTATGCTTGGGAAATCCTAGTAGTTGTAGAATTGTTAGAATTTCCTGTAAGTTATGATACTTGCTATTACCATGCTTAGCCTAGCTAGTTGAAACCAAGGGTGGAATATAATCATGCTATGGAAAAATATTGCTAAGTCTTTGACTTATCTTTTGCTTAATAAAACAACTAAGTGAATGAAACACCTGGGTGGAATGGTAATTGCTTGGTGGTTTTTGGTTGAGTGGTTACCAGGGCCCATTTTCCAATGGTCTACCCTGTGTATCTCACTTGTGGAATGCCACCCAGGAACAAAGGGATTTGAGATGCCAAATGTTAAGAAGCATCTAGTGAAGCCACATGGCATTATGGGCTCTACCTGGATCATATAGGTTGCAATAACTTAGACAAATGGATAGTTGGTGGTAGGGGATGATAGGTTTGGAGAGTGTCCATTTTGGTCTAAGGGAAGGCTTCTGAAAGGTCCTGTCTTGGTGAAAATCAAGTTTTGTGGGGAAAGTGCACCACCTCTGCAGAAGGAAGAAACTAAGTACTTAGCCATGTCCCCGATAATGGACAAATTGAGCATCAAGACATGGAAGCTATCAAGAATCTCCTCATCCCAATTTTCTAAGTTAAAACTTGTGGTTTAACAAGGGTGCAGGTTCACCAATGTCTATTGGTGGTTCCTTGGGAGGTTTTGCCAAACAAAAACTTAGTGTTTTCAACTAATAGGTAAAACCTATTTTGAGCAAAGCAAGCCTAAGCTACACTTAGCCAAATTCATGTAGAAGCTAGAAACTTTTATTCTACTAAGGTATCACTTGCCAATACTATTCCAATGTATTTACCCACTGTGGATGTAAATTGTGATGTTGCAGGTTACTCTAATGAGGATTAGGGTTATGAGTCTACACTCAACATGCTTGCCTGTGGCACATGAAGATGAAGACTTTTTTTATATTGTTAAGTTAAACTCTTGTACTAGCCTATGGCTATGGAGTTGTAAAAGACAATGTTATCTCTGGAATGACGATGTAATAATGACCTTTGTTTCTGTGTACTTCATCTTAAACTATGGATGCTAGCAATTGATCCAGGGACTAGCATTGCAATCACAGGGATCTTTACCTTTATAAAGGTGGGATCTTACATATGGTATCAGAGCACTGCGTTGCCTGTAGGATTATGACCCTAGGATTGGATTAGAAACCACTAAGGAAAATTCCCAACACTTTGAAAAATTTCCACACTTGTCTTTTTCTTCTCGTAAACTTTTCTAATCTTCTTTCTCATCTCTATTTGTAGATGAACTCCATCAACGAAGCTGTAAGGAAGGGACCACTCATGACCATGACGTTGCAGTGTGAGACTGATTTTCCCAAGACCCTCAAGAACCTTATGGTTACCATGGGGATACATGGTGCAGCTGTGTACAAAGGATTCCCTGTGATGGATGAAGGATAAGAGTACTGGTGGGTGAAACTTCACTTGTACAAAAACAAGGAAGACAACCACAAGGAGTCGGGATTCTGCATGGTCACCAACTCAGAAATGCACACAACATTCTTTGACTCTGCAAGAAATGCATCTTGGAATGCTATCAAGGAGCTTGGTGATAGACTCAATTGCAGAATGCTCAACACCCAAAATGACCTTAGAGAAGAATAGAAGGATACCCAAGAGTTAGAGGCTACCAACCAACAGCTAAGGGGAGACATCATAGATTTAATATGGGAGTCTTGTGAACAAGATAGACAGATGGCCACTAAGGATGCCCTGATAGCTATTTTGTCTAGTGAGTGAGAGTTGTAACGTACTTCGTTAGTTGGACCACCACGGTTATAGTTTTTACTTCCAAAAATTTGTCTAAGTTATGTTGAACCTTTGATGCTTGTAATGGATTTGAGTATGCCATGACTTGTGTGATTGTTGCAAAAGATGTGCTTGTGATATTTTGTCTTGTGATTTTTCTTTATTGATGTTGATTCTAACTTTTCTCTATCTTATAAAAATAGATGCCAAATGTTATTATCAACACGGCCGAGGAGTTCAAGGGAACTCGTTTTGGTACTCGTCTCATTGAGCTCACTAGTGTGCTCAACCTTCCACTTCCTAGCATCATGACACTTCCACTCACCAAGTTTGAGAGGAAGGACCTTTGGGGCTTCAGAGTCACTCAGCCCGGACGCCAGACAGATCCAACCACGGAGACCATCACTTTCAAGCTGATGCATGACGACAAGGAGGAAGGCTTAGATGTAGTCATGCATGAGTTACCTGGGCGCCTGGTAGGGAGACACTCCATAGAGCTTAGAGGTCTTTACTTTCACCCCTTTGGGAGACGCAATGAGGAGGGTGAAGCTATAGAGTACGAGGATGCTGCTAGAGAGTCGATGGAGCTGATTCGTCTGTACCTCCAGGACCTAGAGGGTCTTATTAGACACCTAGATACTGATAGGACAAACTTCATGCTTAGCAATGACGAGCTCTAGGTTCAGCTTCGTGAGAAGAAAAAGCTCTTCATGGAGCAAGACGAGATAGTCAAGGAAATGGAGGCCAAGTTTGAAAGCCAGGACAAGAAGTTCAAGAGCCAGGAGAAAAGAGTCCAAGACAGGAACAAGAAGATCCTTGGAGATGAAGGAAGAGCTAGAGGCCAAGGACTTTGAGCTTGAGCATCAACAGGGAGTTATCGAGAGGCTTCGCTCACAGAAGAGGGCTCTTAGGGCCAAGATAGAGGCCTTGACTACTAGTGTTGATGAGTACAAGACCACTATGGAGAATGCAGGTCTTACCCTTGTTGATGTGGAGATTGATGCGGAGGAGTAGTGTAGACAACTCGTTTATCTTTCATCTACCGTACTTTGATTATTGAGTCGCGATGACCATCCAACATGTGGATGGCTTGCTATGGTGTGTTTTTTTTATTTTCCAAAACTTGTTGTTTATGTCGTTCAAATACTTTGTTATTTTGATGCTTGTTTATTGTGATTGTCTATGTGATGTATTGTGCATGTTAAGCATCTATGGGTATCTCATTCTTATCCTTATTAAAACCACAGATGCCTTCCCGGCGTGCCAACCCCATCCCAAACAACAACAATGTCACTCCCGAGATGCAGCAGTCGATGATATCACAGGCACAACTGATGCAGATGATTACCACTTTCATGCAGAACCAGAATTAGAATAACGACAATAACAATAACAATAACAACAACAACCAGAATAATCCGCCAGGATTTGACATGCTCACCAGATATCTAAGACTGAGGCCTGCAAAGTTCTCAGGAACCACTGATCCAATGGTGGCCAATGATTGGCTACATTCAGTAAACAAGGATTTAGTGGCTATCGGCTGCACCGAGAAGAGAAGGTCAGGTTTCCAGCACATCTGTTGGAAGGGCCAGCAGCAACCTGGTGGGATAACTTTCAGATCACCACTCCCATTGAGAATGTGACTTGGGCTCTCTTTGAGGATGGATTCCGTACAACTCACATCTCATCCGGAGTGATGAATTTGAAGAAGAAGGAGTTCCACAACCTGAAATAGCATCACCGCAGTGTGGCTGAGTATATTGAGGAATTCAACAATCTGGCGCGTTATGCACTGGATGAAGTTGATACTGATGCCAAGAGGATGGAGAAATTCCTCGAAGGACTGAATGATGAACTGAATCTGCAGCTGTCTGTTGCCTATGTCCCAACATATCAATCACTTTGTGACATGGCTACCATCTTGGAGAACAATATGAAACAAGTTGAGAGTAGACAGAGGAAGCATATCTTTGATAAGCAGAGCTCGGGATCGTCTCACAAACGTTCCCATCATGATGATAGTGGGAGTTCTGGATCCCACAAACATGGAAAGTACAACAACCACCATGGCCACAACCGCCATCATGACAACAAGATTCACCACAGTCATGATAATGACAAGTACAAGAACCACAAGAGTGGACACAAGAGTCACCACAGTGGAGGTGCAAGTGGAAGTGGAAGTCAGCCTGCAAAGAGAGATATCAGTCAGGTTGAGTGCTTCAAGTGTAAGAAGATGGGGCACTATGCTAATGAGTGCCCAGAGAAGAAGGTTTAAGGATACACCAAGCCCAACCCTTTCTAGAAGGGACAAGTGAACCACATCAATGTGGAAGATATTTATGAGGAATCTGATGCTGTGGCTGGTAAGTTCAAACTCAATTCTATTCCAGCACTTGTTCTTTTTGATACTGGTGCATCGCATTCATTCATATCAAGAGGATTTGTTGATATAAATGGTTTTCCGACTGAAAACATTGGGTGTCCTATAAAAGTAAGTTCTCCTGGTGGAGATATGATAGTAAGTCTTGGATGTCGTGATCTAGTGATAGAATTTGGAAAGCATAAGTTTCCAGTTAGTCTAATAATCTTAAGTTCCCAAGGACTGGATGTAATTTTTGGAATGGACTGGATGACCAAGTATGAAGGAGTACTAGATTGTTCCAATCATACTGTCACACTCACAACCCCGGATATGAAACGGATTAGATTCAAGTCTAACTTTGAATCAAAAGGGAGTAAGCTAAATTCTCTTAAGGGGGTTAGCATAGACAGTGTGCTAATTGTGAGAGAATACCCGGATGTGTTTCCGGAGGAATTGCCAGGAATGCCACCAGATAGAGATGTGGAGTTTCTGATTGACTTGTTGCCAGGATCAGGACGAATAGCAAATAGACCCTACAAGATGTCAGTTGATGAGTTGAAAGAACTCAAGAAACAACTTGGAGAACAGTTGCAGAAAGGATTTATTCAACCAAGTTCTTCATCTTGGGGGGGCACCAGTTTTGTTTGTGGAAAATAAAGATAGAAGTCAAAGGTTATGCATAGATTATCGTTCACTCAATGAGGTGACTATCAAGAACAAATATCCTTTGCCCAGAATCAATGATGTATTTGATCAGTTAGAAGGAGCCAGTGTGTTCTCAAAGATTGATCTCCGGTCAGGCTATTTTCAGATTAAGATATGGGAACAAGACATACCTAAGACTGCTTTCACCACTAGGTATGGATTGTATGAGTACACCGTGATGCCTTTTGGTTTGACCAATGCACCAGCCTACTTCATGAATATGATGAACAAGGTGTTCATGGAGTTTCTTGACAAGTTTGTTGTCGTTTTCATCGATGACATTTTGATCTACTCCAAGAGCAATGAAGAGCATGAAGGACATTTGCGTTTGATACTTGAGAAGCTTAGAGAGCATAAACTGTATGCCAAATTCAGCAAGTGTGAATTCTGGCTGAATGAGGTTGGATTTCTTGGACATATTGTGTCAGGACATGGTGTAGCAGTTGATCCCACAAAAGTTTCAGCTATAACTGAATGGGAATCTCCTAAGTCAGTGAAAGAAGTTCGTAGTTTCCTTGGTTTGGCAGGATACTATAAAAGATTCATTGAGAATTTCTCCAAGGTAGCTAAGCAAATGACGGAGTTACTCAAGAAAGACAAGAAATTTGATTGGACCGAGGGATGTGAACTCAGTTTCCAAGAGTAGAAGAAGAGACTAGTGACAGCACCAGTCTTATGTCTGCCAGATTTGGAAAAAGATTTCCAAGTTTATTGTGATGCATCTCATCAAGGATTAGGTGCAGTTCTGATGCAAGAAGGGAAAGTTGTGGCTTATGCCTCAAGACAACTCAAAACTCATGAAGTGAATTATCCTACTCATGATTTAGAGTTGGCCTCTGTTGTCCATGCACTCAAAACATGGAGACATTATCTTTTGGGAAAGCGATGTGAAGTGTTCACAGATCACAAAAGTTTGAAGTATATCTTCACTCAGAAAGAAATCAACATGAGACAAAGAAGATGGATAGAACTCATCAAGGACTATGACTTGAGTTTGCAATACCACCTCGGTAAAGCAAATGTTGTAGCGGATGCATTAAGCCGTAAGGTTTATGTGAATGGCCTTACTAAGGGAGAGTTGCCAGATTATCTATGTCCAATTCAAAGATCTCATATTGGAGATTGTGCCTGAGGAACATCTCATGTCATTGGATGTTCAACCCACCTTGTTGGACAAAATCAAGGAAGCCCAAAACATGGACAAGGAAATTGAAGATATTAGGGAAAACATTGGCAAGGGAAAAGCCAAAGGATTCCATGAAGACGAACAGGGTACTTTATGGTATGGAAAACGTATCTGTATTCCGCAAGATCCGGAACTTCGGAAACTGATTTTACAAAAAGCACACAACTCACCATATTCCATTCATCCGGGTAACACCAAAATGTACATGGATGCGAAGGAAAGATTTTGGTGGAATAATCTCAAGAAGGACATCGCCGAACATATTGCTTTGTGTGATGTATGTAGTAGAGTGAAAACGGAACATCATAAACCAGCAGGATTGTTACAACCATTACCTATTCCTAATTGGAAGTGGGACAAGATTGGCATGGATTTCATTACAGGATTGCCAAGGACTAGATCAGGATATGATTCTATTTGGTAGTAGTGGATCACCTAACTAAAGTGGCTCATTTCATACCCGTGAAGACAACCTAAACAAGTGCTAAGTTGGCCAAGATCTATATGAATAGGATTGTGTGTCTGCATGGAGTACCCAAGAGAATTGTGTCTGATAGGCTAACTCAATTCACTTCCCATTTTTGGAGACAACTGCATGAGTCATTGGGAACGAGATTGGAATTCAGTACTGCTTTTCATCCCCGGACTGATGGACAAACAGAAAGGACCAACCAGATTTTAGAGGATATGTTGAGGGCATGTGCCCTAGATTATGGATCTAGTTGGGATGAAAGTCTAGCTTACGCAGAATTCTCTTATAACAATAGCTATCAAGCCAGTATTGAGATGGCACCGTTTGAGTTTCTCTATGGGAGAAAGTGTACTACACAATTGCTATGGAATGGTGTTGGAGAAAGAAACTTGTTCGGGCCAGAACTAATCAAAGAAGCTGAAGAGAAATTCAAGTTGGTAAAGGACATATTGAAGATAGCACAATCACGACAGAAGAGCTACACAGATCCCATGCGTAGGGAAGTCACCTATGAGGTGGGTGATAGAGCTTATCTTAGAGTATCACCACTTCGTGGAGTGAAGATATTTGGAGTCAAAGGAAAATTGTCCCCAAGATATGTTGGACCATTCAAGATTCTAAGGCGTAAAGGAGAAGTGGAATATGAGATTGAATTGCCTGAATCATTGTCTTCCGTTTCCAATGTGTTTCATCTGAGTCAGCTAAAGAAATGCCATCCAGAGATGGAAGAGACTTCTTTGAAGGATACTATACCTTTGGAGGAAGTCCAATTGGAAAGTGATCTCACTTATGAGGAAAAACCTATCAAGATTCTTGAGACTGCAGAAAGAGTTACTCAGACAAAGACTATCAAATTCTGCAAAGTCCAATGGAACCATCATTCCGAAGAAGAAGCAACATGGGAAAGAGAAGATGATCTTCAGAAAGACCATCCTCACTTATTTGCTAGCCAATCCGAATCTCTAGGGCGAGATTCACCTTAAGGGGGTTAGATTTGTAACATCCCAAAAATCATGATTTCAAAGTTTGCATATCATTCATGCATTCATAATCATTTTAGGATCATTTTTCAAATAAGATTTAAAAAACAGGAGCATTTGTTGTCTATTATTTTATGTAGATAAGGCAATGGCTTTATTTCTACTCTTTAATATGAGAGTACTTTTTAACCAGAAAAAGGTTTGAATATATCTATTGAATGATGTTTCCAAAAAGTTAGGTAAGAAATTCAAAACAAAAATATGAAATCATATTAATTCTTATGCCCAATGTAAATAAATCATTAAGGCATGGTTTTTATTTTAAACTCAATAGGCGAATATAATTTAAGTGAACAGCAAGGCTTTACATTCAAATATGTACCTGGTTCACTCTACAAAAATCCAGAGAAAATTTGAATTCAAATTTATTTGAAAAGCATTTGAAAATGAACTCAGAAAATCAAAACAGAAATAGAAAAGAATAAATCAAAAGGTAAAGGGCCAGCGCTGCCAAACTGGCCCAGTACAGGAACCAGCCCATTAGCCAGCCCACCCGGGATTCCACTCTCTCTCTGTTTCTCACTCCACTCGCACTCACCCACTCGCTGATACCCCGGACCCACATGCCTCGTCAGCGTCGTCCCCAAACCCCTCCCACGACCCGGCCTCGCCGTTTCTTCCTCCTCCTTCACTGTCGCACCTTAATTCGAGTAAATGCCGACAATTTCGTGCGCAATCCTCGCCCCCGCTCCAGCTACTTAATAACCTCCCCCTCGCTGCCATTTCCCCCAACATGTAACACCCTCAGAATCGGACCTATGCAAGTTTTAGCGAAACCCGCCAAACCCGCATAGAAACGATTCGAAGGTGCCCACCAGGCACTTTCGTGCGGGTGGAAAACGAAGTAATAACATTACACAACAGTCCTCGATGGGACCCACAGAACAGATATATATATACGACAACGACTCAAAAGAGTCAAGAATACAGATATACAATACAAAGATCCAAATCACCTTGAAAACGAGAGTGCGTCCAGCTACGGACAAGATGCAAATGGGGCTAAGAGCCCTGAAGAATAACCAATGGCGTCCATAACCCTGCCCAGGCCAAGCCGGAAGGGTAACCCTGCTAACGACGTCGATCTCAAAACCTGCTTAAACAAAAGGGGTGCCGACAAAGGGCAAAGGAGAAAGAGGAGCGTCAGTACTGAGGCCAGTACACGGCGAGACTAGAATTCGGCGGTCCTCGCCTACATAGGTATGGTGGACTGAAGCGGCAGCGGCAGCATGCACTAAACAACCTATAGAGACTCGATACAACTGGCGACTATCAGAGAGGGGTAAGAAAGACCTATCCGGAACCAGCCTGATACTAACACCAAACAATCCCATCCTGGTATTCCCCCTCGAGACCAAACGAGGAAGTCAACCAAGGAACTCACACGGTTGGCAGTTTTATTTATTCAGTTTTCGTTGCAGCAATTACTAGTCAAGTAAAGATAGTCGTCCTGATAAAATAAGCAGTGGGCACTTTTAGTTAATCATTCCGTGATAGTTGCAACACTTACTAGTCAGATACAATTATCATGAGATAACCCAAAACCCAGCAGTTGTTGGTACTTTTATTCAGCCATTCCGTTGTAGTTGCAATATTTACTAGTCAGGTACAATGGTCGCAAGCGACACTCCAAGCAAGCAATTGTGGGCAGTATTAGTTAGCCATTCCGTTATAGTGAAGCTGATTACTAGTCATTATAAAGTCAAGTTTAGAGCAATAAACTTTAGTTATGTTTGTCTATGGTCGAGATACTTTGCTCCAAGTCGTCCATAACCGCGGACACGGCTTTCAGAAAGTTTTAACCCGGCCGAGGTGCACAAATAGCAACACACACACGATCAACCTCGGAAAAACCAAATCAAAACCCAACGAGGTCTTCACGACAAAGCAATCACAGGATTCAGAAATATTTCAGGGGGCCACCCCTTGGAGTACACCCGCAACGAAGTAAGCAAGCTCCGAGACGGACTCAAGGTTTGCGTCAGTGGCTGTAAACGACAGCAGATCCCCAAACAGGGACTGTCGATACCGCGAAAACACTCCGCTTCCAAAACAGTACAGCGTGCTCCTCACACAATCGTAAATAAAGCAGTAAAGCATGGCATAGGTACAGGATAGTAAATAAAACCTCAAACTAGTTGTGGCCCCAAGAAATAAGACTGAATCAAGCTCTGGCTAAGGGGGGCCCATACTCCCCATATGTGGATAGCGCGATAAAACAAGGAACAGGTATCAAGTACTCGGGGTCCTACGGGACACAAGTGGGCGTTCGGAAACCAAATGTTATCTATCACCCACCGATGCCTCTGCTTACTTACTTCAATTTTAGTTGTTAAACAGGAATTAAAGTGAACGAAAAGTAAAGCCGAGATCATCTCCAACATCCAACATGTGGCAATACATCAACAACTGTGGCACTGGACGACACGCAACAGCACTTGAGCAAGCGACTACGACGCGCAAGTCCAACTATCTACCAAACAACAGGTAATAGGATGTGTCCAAGGCAATATAGGGCTGCACGGTATATCATAGGTACGGAAACTAAAGCATCGCAACACAGATAGCAATAGATCAACAGGAGGAAATAAATACTATAAAAGTAAGATAGGTAGAAAGGGGGAGATGCTCGCCTGAAAACATTGTCGAAGGTTCAACCGAAGTTCGGGGCGAAGCTCACATCAACTCATCGGCCTTATCCGCGGAGAAGCAAAACACTAGAAGAAACACCGGATGCAATATTTAATACAACGGCAGAAGATCGGCATGATGTATGGTTGATGTATGGCATGGCAACGATGCGATGCAAGTAGGTCAATATTAGGCGGAACCGGGGTCCCGACGGATAATTAAATGGTTCAAGTTATTTATCTACCCCGCAAATTAAATGTTGTCATAACATGGCAGAAGATAGTACCGGGTTCGCTACACAAGTTTAAATGAGGCCAATATGAGACTAGATTTGCCCGCATATGGGCCCCATATTTAATTATATGGTGAATCGGCATAAGGCCCCCAAACCATATGATATGGATGCATGCGTGAACAATTAATATGCGACAAGTTGTTATTATATTATAAAATAGGGTTTTCGGGAAGGGGTTCACACATTGAGGGGTCTCGACGAACTTGGGGTTCCGGGGTTCGGGGTCGGTCTCAGGGTCCAGGGTTCGACGGAAACGTTCTCGGATATCGGGGGGTAGTTCTTGTAGCGTCCGGGAAGCAGGACTTGGGTCGGTGTCGGGGCGCGTCGGATTCTTCCGGGTCGGTGTCGTTCTCGTCGTTGCGAAGCTCTTGTCGGGTTCGCGGGTCGGGTCGGACTTGGCGTCCGGGGTGAAGTGCTTGGCGCGCGGCGTCCTTCGGTATCCATGTCGACGGTCTCGGCGTCCAGGGGGAGTTCCCGGTGTCCCGAGGAGAAGATCTGGGCGTCCGAGGGTTTCTCCGCGTCCGTGGTGCGTCCGTGATGTAGATCTTGTCGGTTCCCTATCGGAGGCCTGCGGGGTTCGACGGTGTCTTGGCGTCCCCTGAGGAAGATCATGTCGAGCCATCGGGTTTGGTTCGGTCTTTGGGTCTGGGCTCGGCGTCCGAGGGAAGGAGTACTTGTCGCACGGTGTCCGGGTAGGCAAAATGTCGGTTCCGGCTTCGATTGTCGGTGTCGGACTTGAGTCTTGGCGTCAGGAGATCTTGGCATCTGTGTGGCGAACTCCGGGTTCGGTGTACTTGGCTTCCATGAAGGAAAGCTTGGACTCCGACTTTGTTGTCGATGGCAAACTCGCGTGGGCGTCGGGGATTTCATCGGATCTGGCCGATGATGTCGATCTTGGTGGTTCGAACTTCTCGCGGCAGCACTTGGCGCAAGCAGGTCCAACAACAAATCAACAGCAAGGTGGATGCAGGGGCGACCGCGAACGGCAGGAGGTGGCGGCGGCTTGTGCGGGCCCGGACAGAGGCCGGCGGCAGAGCACGCCCAGGAGGAGGCCGACGCAGGCCAGGACCGGCCGGAGGTGAGGTCGGCACGGCCGGCGGCGGAGGGCAGACGAGGCGGCCGGCCGTCGCTGTCGGCGCGGCAGGGCCCGACGGAGAACAGGGGAAGGCGCTGGAGAGGAGAGTCGCTGCGGCGAGCTAGGGCGGCGACCGGCGCAGCGAGCGGCGGAGGCGGGGAGGAGAGGCGAGCCAGGCCAGCGAGGGGGAGCTCGACGGCGCGGGCGCAAAGGGGAGTCGCGGGGCCGCGGGGAGCGGAGGGGCGAAGGGCGGGAGGAGGAGAGGGCGGACGCGGCGAGGAGGAGGAGCGCCGCGGGCGGAAGGCGCTCGCCGGAGAGGAGGGGAGGAGGCGGCGCGGACGGTGAGGGAGGGCGGCGGAGGCGTGGTCCAGGGGTGGGTGCGTGGAGGCGCCGGGGAGAGGGGAGCAGGCGGCGGCGGGCTCGCCCGGCTCCTGGGCGCGGGGTGGAAGCGGCCAGAGATGGGGGTCGGGAGGTTGAGGCCGGAGGGTCCGGGGAGGAGAGTGGCGGGCCGGCGAAGGGGAGGGTGAGGCTCGGCCGCGGAGAGGGTCGCCGGCGGTGGGCTCGCGCGGCCACGGCCAGGGACGGGAGGGTGGAGCTCGCATGCGGGAGAGAGCAGGGGCGGGATGGGAGCGTGGGGAAGATGGCAGTTGGTGGGACCACAAGCGGGGGGGGGGGGGGGAAGGCGCGTGAGAGACGCGGGCGCCAGGCGGGTCCCGCGGTGGGGCCGGGGAGAGGCGTGTGGAGGGCGCGTGCAGGGCGTGTGCAGGGCGTGGGCAGGCGCGTGCAGGGGGGCCAGGTGGCCAGGCGGGATGGTCCACGCGGGCGAAGTGGGCTGCGGGCCCAGGGGGTCAGCGGCAGGTGGGGAATGGGTGTGCAGGCGACCAGGTGGCATGGGGGTGTGGGCAGGTGCCGCGGTGGCGCGTGGGTGCTGCTGGGTGGGTTGGTGAGAGAGAGGAGAGAGAGGAGAGACAGGAGAGAGAGGAGAGAGAGGGTGAGGTGGCACGATCTGAGTGGTCGGGGTGAGGTGGCCAAAGGGGTGTGGGTAGATTATCTGGTAGCCTTAGTATTTAGGTGGACCGATTATATTTCTGGGGTGGTCGTTCGGGTCGATTCGGCCCGTTCGACTGCCCCACTAAAAACAATTAAACATTTTATTTAATTAAAACGGGGCGTTTGCAATCTGTGTTTAGACAAAACAAAATATTCCGGAGACCCGGGTTTGCGTTTGAATTAAGATGGGGCGTTTGGAAAGCAAAACGGGCTTTGCGAAAATAGTTTTAGTCATACAACATATGATGATGTCGATGCAATGCACAAATTCAACGCGATTTTCTAGTAGTGGTTTTGCGGGATGCCACAATTCGACACCACTAACAATGGATCTCGCCCTCGAGATCCGCCTCGTGGTACCGGAAGGAAGGTCGGCGATCTGCGTCTTCTCGCTTCGTATAGATCCTCGCGACACCACTAACAAGAGGTCGTTGTCCGTGATCGTCGAGAGAACACTCCGGGAACAAAAGGTCGAAGGTAAAGGTATCAACAAATAAAGCCACCCCTAACTTCGGTAGAAAGGGAGGACCGATGCATTCTCGTCCACTTCAATGTACAAAAGCGAATAGAAGGGGTAGTCGGCATGGGGGCCAATCCATCACGCACCCAAACTATTACTCTGCACAATCAGTAGAAAAGAGTGCAACCATTCTCGGAGTCAGACTGAAGATCTCGACAAGCGAGGTTCGGAACAAAGGAGTGATGCAGACTCTGCATCGGATCTGGCGTAGATGATGTCGTCGCGTCGGAAAACACCGGCAGGCACAAGCAAGGAACAAAGAATGGTACCGTAGCAGACGGATTCCTCGGGCAGCATGAACACCGGACGTAGCATCACCGTTACCAAAGGAGGAAGCGAAACCCTGAAGGTACGACGGAAACCCAACCACGAGAATTCCTGGACTCGAAGAAAGAGACGAGAGCGGATTCAAAACACGTAGAGGTAAGAGGAGAACAGCAGAGGGGTAAGGAGTAAAATCAGACCTAATCAGAACTATCCAACCGATTTTTCAAAAATAGTTTTGACACTCTACTTCGGCCGTTAGCTAGGTTATCCTACAGGCTGGACTTGTGGGGTATCGCAACTGGTGAGCTCTGATACCACTCTGTAACACCCTCAGAATCGGACCTATGCAAGTTTTAGCGAAACCCGCCAAACCCGCATAGAAACGATTCGAAGGTGCCCACCAGGCACTTTCGTGCGGGTGGAAAACGAAGTAATAACATTACACAACAGTCCTCGATGGGACCCACAGAACAGATATATATACGACAACGACTCAAAAGAGTCAAGAATACAGATATACAATACAAAGATCCAAATCACCTTGAAAACGAGAGTGCGTCCATCTACGGACAAGATGCAAATGGGGCTAAGAGCCCTGAAGAATAACCAATGGCGTCCATAACCCTGCCCAGGCCAAGCCGGAAGGGTAACCCTGCTAACGACGTCGATCTCAAAACCTGCTTAAACAAAAGGGGTGCCGACAAAGGGCAAAGGAGAAAGAGGAGCGTCAGTACTGAGGCCAGTACACGGCGAGACTAGAATTCGGCGGTCCTCGCCTACATAGGTATGGTGGACTGAAGCGGCAGCGGCAGCATGCACTAAACAACCTATAGAGACTCGATACAACTGGCGACTATCAGAGAGGGGTAAGAAAGACCTATCCGGAACCAGCCTGATACTAACACCAAACAATCCCATCCTGGTATTCCCCCTTGAGACCAAACGAGGAAGTCAACCGAGGAACTCACACGGTTGGCAGTTTTATTTATTCAGTTTTCGTTGCAGCAATTACTAGTCAAGTAAAGATAGTCGTCCTGATAAAATAAGCAGTGGGCACTTTTAGTTAATCATTCCGTGATAGTTGCAACACTTACTAGTCAGATACAATTATCATGAGATAACCCAAAACCCAGCAGTTGTTGGTACTTTTATTCAGCCATTCCGTTGTAGTTGCAATATTTACTAGTCAGGTACAATGGTCGCAAGCGACACTCCAAGCAAGCAATTGTGGGCAGTATTAGTTAGCCATTCCGTTATAGTGAAGCTGATTACTAGTCATTATAAAGTCAAGTTTAGAGCAATAAACTTTAGTTATGCTTGTCTATGGTCGAGATACTGTGCTCCAAGTCGTCCATAACCGCGGACACGGCTTTCAGAAAGTTTTAACCCGGCCGGGGTGCACAAATAGCAACACACACACGATCAACCTCGGAAAAACCAAATCAAAACCCAACGAGGTCTTCACGACAAAGCAATCACAGGATTCAGAAATATTTCAGGGGGCCACCCCTTGGAGTACACCCGCAACGAAGTAAGCAAGCTCCGAGACGGACTCAAGGTTTGCGTCAGTGGCTGTAAACGACAGCAGATCCCCAAACGGGGACTGTCGATACCGCGAAAACACTCCGCTTCCAAAACAGTACAGCGTGCTCCTCACACAATCGTAAATAAAGCAGTAAAGCATGGCATAGGTACAGGATAGTAAATAAAACCTCAAACTAGTTGTGGCCCCAAGAAATAAGACTGAATCAAGCTCTGGCTAAGGGGGGCCCATACTCCCCATATGTGGATAGCGCGATAAAACAAGGAACAGGTATCAAGTACTCGGGGTCCTACGGGACACAAGTGGGCGTTCGGAAACCAAATGTTATCTATCACCCACCGATGCCTCTGCTTACTTACTTCAATTTTAGTTGTTAAACAGGAATTAAAGTGAACGAAAAGTAAAGCCGAGATCATCTCCAACATCCAACATGTGGCAATACATCAACAACTGTGGCACTGGACGACACACAACAGCACTTGAGCAAGCGACTACGACGCGCAAGTCCAACTATCTACCAAACAACAGGTAATAGGATGTGTCCAAGGCAATATAGGGCTGCACGGTATATCACAGGTACGGAAACTAAAGCATCGCAACACAGATAGCAATAGATCAACAGGAGGAAATAAATACTATAAAAGTAAGATAGGTAGAAAGGGGGAGATGCTCGCCTAAAAACATTGTCGAAGGTTCAACCGAAGTTCGGGGCGAAGCTCACATCAACTCATCGGCCTTATCCGCGGAGAAGCAAAACACTAGAAGAAACACCGGATGCAATATTTAATACAACGGCAGTAGATCGGCATGATGCATGGTTGATGTATGGCATGGCAACGATGCGATGCAAGTAGGTCAATATTAGGCGGAACCCGGGTCCCGACGGATAATTAAATGGTTCAAGTTATTTATCTACCCCGCAAATTAAATGTTGTCATAACATGGCAGAAGATAGTACCGGGTTCGCTACACAAGTTTAAATGAGGCCAATATGAGACTAGATTTGCCCGCATATGGGCCCCATATTTAATTATATGGTGAATCGGCATAAGGCCCCCAAACCACATGATATGGATGCATGCGTGAACAATTAATATGCGACAAGTTGTTATTATATTATAAAATAGGGTTTTCGGGAAGGGGTTCACACATTGAGGGGTCTCGACGAACTTGGGGTTCCGGGGTTCGGGGTCGGTCTCAGGGTCCAGGGTTCGACGGAAACGTTCTCGGACTCCGGGATCGTTCTCGGATATCGGGGGGTAGTTCTTGTAGCGTCCGGGAAGCAGGACTTGGGTCGGTGTCGGGGCGCGTCGGATTCTTCCGGGTCGGTGTCGTTCTCGTCGTTGCGAAGCTCTTGTCGGGTTCGCGGGTCGGGTCGGACTTGGCGTCCGGGGTGAAGTGCTTGGCGCGCGGCGTCCTTCGGTATCCATGTCGACGGTCTCGGCGTCCAGGGGGAGTTCCCGGTGTCCCGAGGAGAAGATCTGGGCGTCCGAGGGTTTCTCCGCGTCCGTGGTGCGTCCGTGATGTAGATCTTGTCGGTTCCCTATCGGAGGCCTGCGGGGTTCGACGGTGTCTTGGCGTCCCCTGAGGAAGATCATGTCGAGCCATCGGGTTTGGTTCGGTCTTCGGGTCTGGGCTCGGCGTCCGAGGGAAGGAGTACTTGTCGCACGGTGTCCGGGTAGGCAAAATGTCGGTTCCGGCTTCGATTGTCGGTGTCGGACTTGAGTCTTGGCGTCAGGAGATCTTGGCATCTGTGTGGCGAACTCCGGGTTCGGTGTACTTGGCTTCCATGAAGGAAAGCTTGGACTCCGACTTTGTTGTCGATGGCAAACTCGCGTGGGCGTCGGGGATTTCATCGGATCTGGCCGATGATGTCGATCTTGGTGGTTCGAACTTCTCGCAGCAGCACTTGGCGCAAGCAGGTCCAACAACAAATCAACAGCAAGGTGGATGCAGGGGCGACCGCGAACGGCAGGAGGTGGCGGCGGCTTGTGCGGGCCCGGACAGAGGCCGGCGGCAGAGCACGCCCAGGAGGAGGCCGACGCAGGCCAGGACCGGCCGGAGGTGAGGTCGGCACGGCCGGCGGCGGAGGGCAGACGAGGCGGCCGGCCGTCGCTGTCGGCGCGGCAGGGCCCGACGGAGAACAGGGGAAGGCGCTGGAGAGGAGAGTCGCTGCGGCGAGCTAGGGCGGCGACCGGCGCAGCGAGCGGCGGAGGCGGGGAGGAGAGGCGAGGCAGGCCAGCGAGGGGGAGCTCGACGGCGCGGGCGCAAAGGGGAGTCGCGGGGCCGTGGGGAGCGGAGGGGCGAAGGACGGGAGGAGGAGAGGGCGGACGCGGCGAGGAGGAGGAGCGCCGCGGGCGGAAGGCGCTCGCCGGAGAGGAGGGGAGGAGGCGGCGCGGACGGTGAGGGAGGGCGGCGGAGGCGTGGTCCAGGGGTGGGTGCGTGGAGGCGCCGGGGAGAGGGGAGCAGGCGGCGGCGGGCTCGCCCGGCTCCTGGGCGCGGGGTGGAAGCGGCCAGAGATGGGGGTCGGGAGGTTGAGGCCGGAGGGTCCGGGGAGGAGTGTGGCGGGCCGGCGAAGGGGAGGGTGAGGCTCGGCCGCGGAGAGGGTCGCCGGCGGTGGGCTCGCGCGGCCACGGCCGGGGACGGGAGGGTGGAGCTCGCATGCGGGAGAGAGCAGGGGCGGGATGGGAGCGTGGGGAAGATGGCAGTTGGTGGGACCACAAGCGGGGGGGGGGGGGGGGAAGGCGCGTGAGAGACGCGGGCGCCAGGCGGGTCCCGCGGTGGGGCCGGGGAGAGGCGTGTGGAGGGCGCGTGCAGGGCGTGTGCAGGGCGTGGGCAGGCGCGTGCAGGGGGGCCAGGTGGCCAGGCGGGATGGTCCACGCAGGCGAAGTGGGCTGCGGGCCCAGGGGGTCAGCGGCAGGTGGGGAATGGGTGGGCAGGCGACCAGGTGGCATGGGGGTGTGGGCAGGTGCCGCGGTGGCGCGTGGGTGCTGCTGGGTGGGTTGGTGAGAGAGAGGAGAGAGAGGAGAGAGAGGAGAGAGAGGGTGAGGTGGCACGATCTGAGTGGTCGGGGTGAGGTGGCCAAAGGGGTGTGGGTAGATTATCTGGTAGCCTTAGTATTTAGGTGGACCGATTATATTTCTGGGGTGGTCGTTCGGGTCGATTCAGCCCGTTCGACTGCCCCACTAAAAACAATTAAACATTTTATTTAATTAAAACGGGGCGTTTGCAATCTGTGTTTAGACAAAACAAAATATTCCGGAGACCCGGGTTTGCGTTTGAATTAAGATGGGGCGTTTGGAAAACAAAACGGGCTTTGCGAAAATAGTTTTAGTCAAACAACATATGATGATGTCGATGCAATGCACAAATTCAACGCGATTTTCTAGTAGTGGTTTTGCGGGATGCCACAATTCGACACCACTAACAATGGATCTCGCCCTCGAGATCCGCCTCGTGGTACCGGAAGGAAGGTCGGCGATCTGCGTCTTCTCGCTTCGTATAGATCCTCGCGACACCACTAACAAGATCGTTGTCCGTGATCGTCGAGAGAACACTCCGGGAACAAAAGGTCGAAGGTAAAGGTATCAACAAATAAAGCCACCCCTAACTTCGGTAGAAAGGGAGGACCGATGCATTCTCGTCCACTTCAATGTAGAAAAGCGAATAGAAGGGGTAGTCGGCATGGGGGCCAATCCATCACGCACCCAAACTATTACTCTGCACAATCAGTAGAAAAGAGTGCAACCATTCTCGGAGTCAGACTGAAGATCTCGACAAGCGAGGTTCAGAACAAAGGAGTGATGCAGACTCTGCATCGGATCTGGCGTAGATGATGTCGTCGCGTCGGAAAACACCGGCAGGCACAAGCAAGGAACAAAGAATGGTACCGTAGCAGACGGATTCCTCGGGCAGCATGAACACCGGACGTAGCATCACCGTTACCAAAGGAGGAAGCGAAACCCTGAAGGTACGACGGAAACCCAACCACGAGAATTCCTGGACTCGAAGAAAGAGACGAGAGCGGATTCAAAACACGTAGAGGTAAGAGGAGAACAGCAGAGGGGTAAGGAGTAAAATCAGACCTAATCAGAACTATCCAACCGATTTTTCAAAAATAGTTTTGACACTCTACTTCGCCCGTTAGCTAGGTTATCCTACAGGCTGGACTTGTGGGGTATCGCAACTGCTGAGCTCTGATACCACTCTGTAACACCCTCAGAATCGGACCTATGCAAGTTTTAGCGAAACCCGCCAAACCCGCATAGAAACGATTCGAAGGTGCCCACCAGGCACTTTCGTGCGGGTGGAAAACGAAGTAATAACATTACACAACAGTCCTCGATGGGACCCACAGAACAGATATATATACGACAACGACTCAAAAGAGTCAAGAATACAGATATACAATACAAAGATCCAAATCACCTTGAAAACGAGAGTGCGTCCAGCTACGGACAAGATGCAAATGGGGCTAAGAGCCCTGAAGAATAACCAATGGCGTCCATAACCCTGCCCAGGCCAAGCCGGAAGGGTAACCCTGCTAACGACGTCGATCTCAAAACCTGCTTAAACAAAAGGGGTGCCGACAAAGGGCAAAGGAGAAAGAGGAGCGTCAGTACTGAGGCCAGTACACGGCGAGACTAGAATTCGGCGGTCCTCGCCTACATAGGTATGGTGGACTGAAGCGGCAGCGGCAGCATGCACTAAACAACCTATAGAGACTCGATACAACTGGCGACTATCAGAGAGGGGTAAGAAAGACCTATCCGGAACCAGCCTGATACTAACACCAAACAATCCCATCCTGGTATTCCCCCTCGAGACCAAACGAGGAAGTCAACCGAGGAACTCACACGGTTGGCAGTTTTATTTATTCAGTTTTCGTTGCAGCAATTACTAGTCAAGTAAAGATAGTCGTCCTGATAAAATAAGCAGTGGGCACTTTTAGTTAATCATTCCGTGATAGTTGCAACACTTACTAGTCAGATACAATTATCATGAGATAACCCAAAACCCAGCAGTTGTTGGTACTTTTATTCAGCCATTCCGTTGTAGTTGCAATATTTACTAGTCAGGTACAATGGTCGCAAGCGACACTCCAAGCAAGCAATTGTGGGCAGTATTAGTTAGCCATTCCGTTATAGTGAAGCTGATTACTAGTCATTATGAAGTCAAGTTTAGAGCAATAAACTTTAGTTATGCTTGTCTATGGTCGAGATACTGTGCTCCAAGTCGTCCATAACCGCGGACACGGCTTTCAGAAAGTTTTAACCCGGCCGGGGTGCACAAATAGCAACACACACACGATCAACCTCGGAAAAACCAAATCAAAACCCAACGAGGTCTTCACGACAAAGCAATCACAGGATTCAGAAATATTTCAGGGGGCCACCCCTTGGAGTACACCCGCAACGAAGTAAGCAAGCTCCGAGACGGACTCAAGGTTTGCGTCAGTGGCTGTAAACGACAGCAGATCCCCAAACGGGGACTGTCGATACCGCGAAAACACTCCGCTTCCAAAACAGTACAGCGTGCTCCTCACACAATCGTAAATAAAGCAGTAAAGCATGGCATAGGTACAGGATAGTAAATAAAACCTCAAATTAGTTGTGGCCCCAAGAAATAAGACTGAATCAAGCTCTGGCTAAGGGGGGCCCATACTCCCCATATGTGGATAGCGCGATAAAACAAGGAACAGGTATCAAGTACTCGGGGTCCTACGGGACACAAGTGGGCGTTCGGAAACCAAATGTTATCTATCACCCACCGATGCCTCTGCTTACTTACTTCAATTTTAGTTGTTAAACAAGAATTAAAGTGAACGAAAAGTAAAGCCGAGATCATCTCCAACATCCAACATGTGGCAATACATCAACAACTGTGGCACTGGACGACACGCAACAGCACTTGAGCAAGCGACTACGACGCGCAAGTCCAACTATCTACCAAACAACAGGTAATAGGATGTGTCCAAGGCAATATAGGGCTGCACGGTATATCACAGGTACGGAAACTAAAGCATCGCAACACAGATAGCAATAGATCAACAGGAGGAAATAAATACTATAAAAGTAAGATATGTAGAAAGGGGGAGATGCTCGCCTAAAAACATTGTCGAAGGTTCAACCGAAGTTCGGGGCGAAGCTCACATCAACTCATCGGCCTTATCCGCGGAGAAGCAAAACACTAGAAGAAACACCGGATGCAATATTTAATACAACGGCAGTAGATCGGCATGATGCATGGTTGATGTATGGCATGGCAACGATGCGATGCAAGTAGGTCAATATTAGGCGGAACCCGGGTCCCGACGGATAATTAAATGGTTCAAGTTATTTATCTACCCCGCAAATTAAATGTTGTCATAACATGGCAGAAGATAGTACCGGGTTCGCTACACAAGTTTAAATGAGGCCAATATGAGACTAGATTTGCCCGCATATGGGCCCCATATTTAATTATATGGTGAATCGGCATAAGGCCCCCAAACCACATGATATGGATGCATGCGTGAACAATTAATATGCGACAAGTTGTTATTATATTATAAAATAGGGTTTTCGGGAAGGGGTTCACACATTGAGGGGTCTCGACGAACTTGGGGTTCCGGGGTTCGGGGTCGGTCTCAGGGTCCAGGGTTCGACGGAAACGTTCTCGGACTCCGGGATCGTTCTCGGATATCGGGGGGTAGTTCTTGTAGCGTCCGGGAAGCAGGACTTGGGTCGGTGTCGGGGCGCGTCGGATTCTTCCGGGTCGGTGTCGTTCTCGTCGTTGCGAAGCTCTTGTCGGGTTCGCGGGTCGGGTCGGACTTGGCGTCCGGGGTGAAGTGCTTGGCGCGCGGCGTCCTTCGGTATCCATGTCGACGGTCTCGGCGTCCAGGGGGAGTTCCCGGTGTCCCGAGGAGAAGATCTGGGCGTCCGAGGGTTTCTCCGCGTCCGTGGTGCGTCCGTGATGTAGATCTTGTCGGTTCCCTATCGGAGGCCTGCGGGGTTCGACGGTGTCTTGGCGTCCCCTGAGGAAGATCATGTCGAGCCATCGGGTTTGGTTCGGTCTTCGGGTCTGGGCTCGGCGTCCGAGGGAAGGAGTACTTGTCGCACGGTGTCCGGGTAGGCAAAATGTCGGTTCCGGCTTCGATTGTCGGTGTCGGACTTGAGTCTTGGCGTCAGGAGATCTTGGCATCTGTGTGGCGAACTCCGGGTTCGGTGTACTTGGCTTCCATGAAGGAAAGCTTGGACTCCGACTTTGTTGTCGATGGCAAACTCGCGTGGGCGTCGGGGATTTCATCGGATCTGGCCGATGATGTCGATCTTGGTGGTTCGAACTTCTCGCAGCAGCACTTGGCGCAAGCAGGTCCAACAACAAATCAACAGCAAGGTGGATGCAGGGGCGACCGCGAACGGCAGGAGGTGGCGGCGGCTTGTGCGGGCCCGGACAGAGGCCGGCGGCAGAGCACGCCCAGGAGGAGGCCGACGCAGGCCAGGACCGGCCGGAGGTGAGGTCGGCACGGCCGGCGGCGGAGGGCAGACGAGGCGGCCGGCCGTCGCTGTCGGCGCGGCAGGGCCCGACGGAGAACAGGGGAAGGCGCTGGAGAGGAGAGTCGCTGCGGCGAGCTAGGGCGGCGACCGGCGCAGCGAGCGGCGGAGGCGGGGAGGAGAGGCGAGGCAGGCCGGCGAGGGGGAGCTCGACGGCGCGGGCGCAAAGGGGAGTCGCGGGGCCGTGGGGAGCGGAGGGGCGAAGGACGGGAGGAGGAGAGGGCGGACGCGGCGAGGAGGAGGAGCGCCGCGGGCGGAAGGCGCTCGCCGGAGAGGAGGGGAGGAGGCGGCGCGGACGGTGAGGGAGGGCGGCGGAGGCGTGGTCCAGGGGTGGGTGCGTGGAGGCGCCGGGGAGAGGGGAGCAGGCGGCGGCGGGCTCGCCCGGCTCCTGGGCGCGGGGTGGAAGCGGCCAGAGATGGGGGTCGGGAGGTTGAGGCCGGAGGGTCCGGGGAGGAGTGTGGCGGGCCGGCGAAGGGGAGGGTGAGGCTCGGCCGCGGAGAGGGTCGCCGGCGGTGGGCTCGCGCGGCCACGGCCGGGGACGGGAGGGTGGAGCTCGCATGCGGGAGAGAGCAGGGGCGGGATGGGAGCGTGGGGAAGATGGCAGTTGGTGGGACCACAAGCGGGGGGGGGGGGGGGGGGGGAAGGCGCGTGAGAGACGCGGGCGCCAGGCGGGTCCCGCGGTGGGGCCGGGGAGAGGCGTGTGGAGGGCGCGTGCAGGGCGTGGGCAGGCGCGTGCAGGGGGGCCAGGTGGCCAGGCGGGATGGTCCACGCGGGCGAAGTGGGCTGCGGGCCCAGGGGGTCAGCGGCAGGTGGGGAATGGGTGGGCAGGCGACCAGGTGGCATGGGGGTGTGGGCAGGTGCCGCGGTGGCGCGTGGGTGCTGCTGGGTGGGTTGGTGAGAGAGAGGAGAGAGAGGAGAGAGAGGAGAGAGAGGGTGAGGTGGCACGATCTGAGTGGTCGGGGTGAGGTGGCCAAACGGGTGTGGGTAGATTATCTGGTAGCCTTAGTATTTAGGTGGACCGATTATATTTCTGGGGTGGTCGTTCGGGTCGATTCGGCCCGTTCGACTGCCCCACTAAAAACAATTAAACATTTTATTTAATTAAAACGGGGCGTTTGCAATCTGTGTTTAGACAAAACAAAATATTCCGGAGACCCGGGTTTGCGTTTGAATTAAGATGGGGCGTTTGGAAAACAAAACGGGCTTTGCGAAAATAGTTTTAGTCAAACAACATATGATGATGTCGATGCAATGCACAAATTCAACGCGATTTTCTAGTAGTGGTTTTGCGGGATGCCACAATTCGACACCACTAACAATGGATCTCGCCCTCGAGATCCGCCTCGTGGTACCGGAAGGAAGGTCGGCGATCTGCGTCTTCTCGCTTCGTATAGATCCTCGCGACACCACTAACAAGATCGTTGTCCGTGATCGTCGAGAGAACACTCCGGGAACAAAAGGTCGAAGGTAAAGGTATCAACAAATAAAGCCACCCCTAACTTCGGTAGAAAGGGAGGACCGATGCATTCTCGTCCACTTCAATGTAGAAAAGCGAATAGAAGGGGTAGTCGGCATGGGGGCCAATCCATCACGCACCCAAACTATTACTCTGCACAATCAGTAGAAAAGAGTGCAACCATTCTCGGAGTCAGACTGAAGATCTCGACAAGCGAGGTTCAGAACAAAGGAGTGATGCAGACTCTGCATCGGATCTGGCGTAGATGATGTCGTCGCGTCGGAAAACACCGGCAGGCACAAGCAAGGAACAAAGAATGGTACCGTAGCAGACGGATTCCTCGGGCAGCATGAACACCGGACGTAGCATCACCGTTACCAAAGGAGGAAGCGAAACCCTGAAGGTACGACGGAAACCCAACCACGAGAATTCCTGGACTCGAAGAAAGAGACGAGAGCGGATTCAAAACACGTAGAGGTAAGAGGAGAACAGCAGAGGGGTAAGGAGTAAAATCAGACCTAATCAGAACTATCCAACCGATTTTTCAAAAATAGTTTTGACACTCTACTTCGGCCGTTAGCTAGGTTATCCTACAGGCTGGACTTGTGGGGTATCGCAACTGCTGAGCTCTGATACCACTCTGTAACACCCTCAGAATCGGACCTATGCAAGTTTTAGCGAAACCCGCCAAACCCGCATAGAAACGATTCGAAGGTGCCCACCAGGCACTTTCGTGCGGGTGGAAAACGAAGTAATAACATTACACAACAGTCCTCGATGGGACCCACAGAACAGATATATATACGACAACGACTCAAAAGAGTCAAGAATACAGATATACAATACAAAGATCCAAATCACCTTGAAAACGAGAGTGCGTCCAGCTACGGACAAGATGCAAATGGGGCTAAGAGCCCTGAAGAATAACCAATGGCGTCCATAACCCTGCCCAGGCCAAGCCGGAAGGGTAACCCTGCTAACGACGTCGATCTCAAAACCTGCTTAAACAAAAGGGGTGCCGACAAAGGGCAAAGGAGAAAGAGGAGCGTCAGTACTGAGGCCAGTACACGGCGAGACTAGAATTCGGCGATCCTCGCCTACATAGGTATGGTGGACTGAAGCGGCAGCGGCAACATGCACTAAACAACCTATAGAGACTCGATACAACTGGCGACTATCAGAGAGGGGTAAGAAAGACCTATCCGGAACCAGCCTGATACTAACACCAAACAATCCCATCCTGGTATTCCCCCTCGAGACCAAACGAGGAAGTCAACCGAGGAACTCACACGGTTGGCAGTTTTATTTATTCAGTTTTCGTTGCAGCAATTACTAGTCAAGTAAAGATAGTCGTCCTGATAAAATAAGCAGTGGGCACTTTTAGTTAATCATTCCGTGATAGTTGCAACACTTACTAGTCAGATACAATTATCATGAGATAACCCAAAACCCAGCAGTTGTTGGTACTTTTATTCAGCCATTCCGTTGTAGTTGCAATATTTACTAGTCAGGTACAATGGTCGCAAGCGACACTCCAAGCAAGCAATTGTGGGCAGTATTAGTTAGCCATTCCGTTATAGTGAAGCTGATTACTAGTCATTATAAAGTCAAGTTTAGAGCAATAAACTTTAGTTATGCTTGTCTATGGTCGAGATACTGTGCTCCAAGTCGTCCATAACCGCGGACACGGCTTTCAGAAAGTTTTAACCCGGCCGGGGTGCACAAATAGCAACACACACACGATCAACCTCGGAAAAACCAAATCAAAACCCAACGAGGTCTTCACGACAAAGCAATCACAGGATTCAGAAATATTTCAGGGGGCCACCCCTTGGAGTACACCCGCAACGAAGTAAGCAAGCTCCGAGACGGACTCAAGGTTTGCGTCAGTGGCTGTAAACGACAGCAGATCCCCAAACGGGGACTGTCGATACCGCGAAAACACTCCGCTTCCAAAACAGTACAGCGTGCTCCTCACACAATCGTAAATAAAGCAGTAAAGCATGGCATAGGTACAGGATAGTAAATAAAACCTCAAACTAGTTGTGGCCCCAAGAAATAAGACTGAATCAAGCTCTGGCTAAGGGGGGCCCATACTCCCCATATGTGGATAGCGCGATAAAACAAGGAACAGGTATCAAGTACTCGGGGTCCTACGGGACACAAGTGGGCGTTCGGAAACCAAATGTTATCTATCACCCACCGATGCCTCTGCTTACTTACTTCAATTTTAGTTGTTAAACAGGAATTAAAGTGAACGAAAAGTAAAGCCGAGATCATCTCCAACATCCAACATGTGGCAATACATCAACAACTGTGGCACTGGACGACACGCAACAGCACTTGAGCAAGCGACTACGACGCGCAAGTCCAACTATCTACCAAACAACAGGTAATAGGATGTGTCCAAGGCAATATAGGGCTGCACGGTATATCACAGGTACGGAAACTAAAGCATCGCAACACAGATAGCAATAGATCAACAGGAGGAAATAAATACTATAAAAGTAAGATATGTAGAAAGGGGGAGATGCTCGCCTAAAAACATTGTCGAAGGTTCAACCGAAGTTCAGGGCGAAGCTCACATCAACTCATCGGCCTTATCCGTGGAGAAGCAAAACACTAGAAGAAACACCGGATGCAATATTTAATACAACGGCAGTAGATCGGCATGATGCATGGTTGATGTATGGCATGGCAACGATGCGATGCAAGTAGGTCAATATTAGGCGGAACCCGGGTCCCGACGGATAATTAAATGGTTCAAGTTATTTATCTACCCCGCAAATTAAATGTTGTCATAACATGGCAGAAGATAGTACCGGGTTCGCTACACAAGTTTAAATGAGGCCAATATGAGACTAGATTTGCCCGCATATGGGCCCCATATTTAATTATATGGTGAATCGGCATAAGGCCCCCAAACCACATGATATGGATGCATGCGTGAACAATTAATATGCGACAAGTTGTTATTATATTATAAAATAGGGTTTTCGGGAAGGGGTTCACACATTGAGGGGTCTCGACGAACTTGGGGTTCCGGGGTTCGGGGTCGGTCTCAGGGTCCAGGGTTCGACGGAAACGTTCTCGGACTCCGGGATCGTTCTCGGATATCGGGGGGTAGTTCTTGTAGCGTCCGGGAAGCAGGACTTGGGTCGGTGTCGGGGCGCGTCGGATTCTTCCGGGTCGGTGTCGTTCTCGTCGTTGCGAAGCTCTTTTCGGGTTCGCGGGTCGGGTCGGACTTGGCGTCCGGGGTGAAGTGCTTGGCGCACGGCGTCCTTCGGTATCCATGTCGACGGTCTCGGCGTCCAGGGGGAGTTCCCGGTGTCCCGAGGAGAAGATCTGGGCGTCCGAGGGTTTCTCCGCGTCCGTGGTGCGTCCGTGATGTAGATCTTGTCGGTTCCCTGTCGGAGGCCTGCGGGGTTCGACGGTGTCTTGGCGTCCCCTGAGGAAGATCATGTCGAGCCATCGGGTTTGGTTCGGTCTTCGGGTCTGGGCTCGGCGTCTGAGGGAAGGAGTACTTGTCGCACGGTGTCCGGGTAGGCAAAATGTCGGTTCCGGCTTCGATTGTCGGTGTCGGACTTGAGTCTCGGCGTCAGGAGATCTTGGCATCTGTGTGGCGAACTCCGGGTTCGGTGTACTTGGCTTCCATGAAGGAAAGCTTGGACTCCGACTTTGTTGTCGATGGAAAACTCGCGTGGGCGTCGGGGATTTCATCGGATCTGGCCGATGATGTCGATCTTGGTGGTTCGAACTTCTCGCGGCAGCACTTGGCGCAAGCAGGTCCAACAACAAATCAACAGCCAGGTGGATGCAGGGGCGACCGCGAACGGCAGGAGGTGGCGGCGGCTTGTGCGGGCCCGGATAGAGGCCGGCGGCAGAGCACGCCCAGGAGGAGGCCGACGCAGGCCGGGACCGGCCGGAGGTGAGGTCGGCACGGCCGGCGGCGGAGGGCAGACGAGGCGGCCGGCCGTCGCTGTCGGCGCGGCAGGGCCCGACGGAGAACAGGGGAAGGCGCTGGAGAGGAGAGTCGCTGCGGCGAGCTAGGGCGGCGACCGGCGCAGCGAGCGGCGGAGGCGGGGAGGAGAGGCGAGGCAGGCCGGCGAGGGGGAGCTCGACGGCGCGGGCGCAGAGGGGAGTCGCGGGGCCGCGGGGAGCGGAGGGGCGAAGGGCGGGAGGAGGAGAGGGCGGCCGCGGCGAGGAGGAGGAGCGCCGCGGGCGGAAGGCGCTCGCCGGAGAGGAGGGGAGGAGGCGGCGCGGACGGTGAGGGAGGGCGGCGGAGGCGTGGTCCAGGGGTGGGTGCGTGGAGGCGCCGGGGAGAGGGGAGTAGGCGGCGGCGGGCTCGCCCGGCTCCTGGGCGCGGGGTGGAAGCGGCCAGAGATGGGGGTCGGGAGGTTGAGGCCGGAGGGTCCGGGGAGGAGCGTGGCGGGCCGGCGAAGGGGAGGGTGAGGCTCGGCCGCGGAGAGGGTCGCCGGCGGTGGGCTCGCGCGGCCACGGCCGGGGACGGGAGGGTGGAGCTCGCATGCGGGAGAGAGCAGGGGCGGGATGGGAGCGTGGGGAAGATGGCAGTTGGTGGGACCATAAGCGGGGGGGGAAGGCGCGTGAGAGACGCGGGCGCCAGGCGGGTCCCGCGGTGGGGCCCGGGAGAGGCGGGTGGGAGGCGTGTGCAGGGCGTGGGCAGGCGCGTGCAGGGGGGCCAGGTGGCCAGGCGGGATGGTCCACGCGGGCGAAGTGGGCTGCGGGCCCAGGGGGTCAGCGGCAGGTGGGGAATGGGTGGGCAGGCGACCAGGTGGCATGGGGGTGTGGGCAGGTGCCGCGGTGGCGCGTGGGTGCTGCTGGGTGGGTTGGTGAGAGAGAGGAGAGAGAGGAGAGAGAGGAGAGAGAGGGTGAGGTGGCACGATCTGAGTGGTCGGGGTGAGGTGGCCAAAGGGGTGTGGGTAGATTATCTGGTAGCCTTAGTATTTACGTGGACCGATTATATTTCTGGGGTGGTCGTTCGGGTCGATTCGGCCCGTTCGACTGCCCCACTAAAAACAATTAAACATTTTATTTAATTAAAATGGGGCGTTTGCAATCTGTGTTTAGACAAAACAAAATATTCCGGAGACCCGGGTTTGCGTTTGAATTAAGATGGGGCGTTTGGAAAACAAAACGGGCTTTGCGAAAATAGTTTTAGTCAAACAACATATGATGATGTCGATGCAATGCACAAATTCAACGCGATTTTCTAGTAGTGGTTTTGCGGGATGCCACACAAGACAACCAGCCCGAAGAGCCACCCGGCTCCACGAATTTCACCCTACACCGTCGTAGCACTGAAGAACTCCGGCGAGCTATCGCAGTGAGTCTCGAGCGCGCCTTGCCCTCTGGTTCACACGAGCTGCTTCGCCATCGCCTTGCACATCTTATCATGTTTTCAATTTGCCCTGAATCGCCCCAGGTCATCGCCCTCGTCAACATCTGCAAACCCCCGAAGATAAGCTCGACTCCGACGAGCCATTCCAGTGAGACCCATGTCCCCCTCTGTCTCTGGTTCACGTAGCTATGTTCGCCAGGATCTTACGCATTTTTTAACGCTTGCCGTTTGATCCCTTATGCCCTAGGTCGTCGTCTTCGACTCTGACAGTGAGCACCCGACGCGCGGATGAACTCCGACGAGGTCTTGCTACTGTGTCCGTGCGCCCCGACCCTGTCCGTCTGCACATTGAGCATCTCCCAGTCCTCACGATCTCAGTAAGCACTAGCACACCCGCCTGCACCTCTAACCTCGCCGGCGTGTCGCTGTGAGATCCCTCCTTTGTAAAGGAAAGGATCCCTGTGATTGCAATGCTAGTCCCTGGATCAATGCTAGCATCCACAGTTTAAGATGAAGTACACACAAACAAAGGTCATTATTACATATCATTCCAGAGACAAACATAGTCTTTTACAACTCCATGGCCACAGGCCTAATACAAGAGTTCAAATATATAATAAGATAAATAATTCTTAATCTTCATGTGCCATAGGCAAGCATGTTGAGTGTAGACCCATGACTCCTAATCATCATCATCAGAATATCCTGCAACATCACAAGTTACAACCACAGTGGGTCAATACATTGGAATAGTATTGGCAAGTGATACCTTAGTAGAATATTGGTGGACTAAATACTATATGTAGTTTGGCTAAGTGTAGCTTAGGATTGCTTTGCTCAAAATAGGTTTTGTCTATTAGTTGAAAACACTAAGTTTTTCTTTGTCAAAATCTTTCCCAAGGAACCACCAATAGACATTGGGGTCCTTCACCCTTGTTCAACCACAAGTTTTTACTTAGAAATTGGGATGAGGAGATTCTTGATAGCTTCCATGTCTTGATGCTCAAGTTGTCCAATACCAGGGACATGGATAAGTACTTAGATTCTTCCATCTGCAGAGGTTGTGCACTTTCTCCACAAGACTTGATTTTCACCAAGACAGGACCTTTCAGAAGCCTTCCCTTAGACCAAATGGACGCGTTCCAACCTATCATCCCACTACCACCAACTATCCAAATGGCTAAGTTATTACAACCTATGTGATCCAGGCAGAGCCCATATTGCCAAGTGGCTGCACTAGAAGCTTCTTTACATTTGGCCTCTCAAATCCCTTTGTTCCTGGGTGGCTTTCCACAAGTGAGATACACAAGGTAAACCATAGAAATGGTCCTGTGTAACCACTCAACATAAACCATTCCTTCCATTCCACCCAGGTGTTTCATTCACTTAGTTGTTTTATTAAGCAAAAACATAGTCCAAAGTCTTAGAAATATTTTATCATAGCATGAATATTTAACCACCCTTGGTTGCTACTAGCTAGGCTAAGCATGGCATAGATAAGCATCTTAACTTATAAATTTCTAGCAATTCTACAACTACTAGGATTTCCCAAGCATAGCATATAAATCAAAATATATCCATGCAAGACTAGCAAAATATTTCAAATGCATAGTTGAAAAACATAGGAATAAAATCATGAAGCACCACTTGCCTTGGTAGTTTGGAGAGTATCTACAATCCTCACAATCACAATCACTATTTGCACCAAAATCTACACATAAAATGATAGCACCAAATCACATACAAAATAAATACAAGAAAAAATATATGGATGCATGCAATATGATATGTGATGATTTTCTATACTCAACAAGACAAGTGCACAGTACTGATTCATAAACAAGTTCAAAACTTGCCAAACAACCTTTATTTGAACATTAAAACATTTCTCAAAGAATTAATATACACATAATAGGCCTACACATGTTTCTGTAAAAATAACCATTTTCATAGAAACAAAACATTAAACACATTGCATATATGGGAAGGGCTTTCTCTCCTGATTCCATTGATATGAAATTTGTCAAATTTGGATGTGGGAATCAAAAGTTATGAATTAAACAAGTTTAAACATCTAATAGATATAAAATCTGATTTTAAATCAAAGAACTGGCCACGCGGCAGCGTCTGATTGGACGATACCGTTTCGCACCGAATCGTGCTTGCGCACCATCAGATCTAACTAAATCGTGCGGCTCATCTCTGCCCATACCTCTTCGCCTAGCTTCTAATCTCATCCACTGGATCTAGATCCTACGGCCACAGATCCATTGACCATGGATGGGCGGCGCTAGCGGCGGCGACTGGTGGCGGCGGCTCTGTCAGACTCGTTGCCGATGTTCTAGGTCGCGCGGGAGAGGGAGAAGGGGCTTACTGTGCTCGCCGTGTGCTGCTGATGCTCAAGGTGGGCTTTGATGACGAAGGGGCGCGCAGAGGTGGTCGCTGGAGCTCGTCGGAGTCGTGCACGGCGTCGGGTCCTTGCAGACGGAGTTGTTGCCGACACTCTGGACCTTCCTAGCACAGACCAGAGGCATCAGTAGCTGCGCAAGGACAAGGCGAACCTAGTCGTATGCAAGAGGGGTCAAGGGGCGCTCAGTATTTACCGTAATCGATCGCCGGAGTTGAGGGGCGGCTCGGTCGTTTGCGGAAGTGAACGGGGACGGCGTCCTGGGTCACGAGCAGTCAAACAAATGGTATCAGAAGGTGCACTAGGACATGCTGGTCACACTCGTTTGAATCAGAGGCACAGGGGCGGTCAGGACTCACCGGAATTTGCTGTCGGAGATGCTCAGTACTGCGGCGGTGCGAGGGCAAATTCTAGGAGCCTGGTGGCGCTCTGTGCTTGGGGTTTGGGGGGGAAATGGAGAGGGGTCAGAGGGGGTTTAAGTAGCAAGGGCGCGGGCACGATTTACTCCGGCATTGAACGGGAATTGAAGCTGCAATCAAACAGGAAATGCCCGGCGAGATTTTGGGGATGAACTGGTCGCCAGGGGTGGAGACGACGACTGCCATGTGGGCCGCGGCTGTCAGCGAGAGAAAGAAAGAGGGGATGGGCCCAGGCGGTCAGTGGCTCGGTGGGTAGGGCTGCGAGTGAGAAAGAGAGGGGAAAACCCCGGGTGGGCTTAGTGGGCTGGTTTCACTGTTGGGCCAAAAAGCCTGGCGCCGGCCTTTTTCCTTTTCTTTACTCCTTTTCCATTTCTGTTTTAATTTTCTGGATCCATTTTCAAATAAATTCAAATGCCATTTGAATTCAAATTTGTTCTCGATTTTTGTAGAGTGTAACACTCACATTTCTGGGTATAAAAACATGTGGTCTCACTGTATTTAGCTTGGTCCTTTTGTTCAAACAAAATAAGCAATGACATAGCACTTGATTTGAACAAATTTTTAAAAATGGTTTTAAATCCATATTTGTTTTGTAATATTTTGGTTTGAGCACTAGCAATCAAGAAAAACAATTTGAGAGCAACAAGGTTTGGTTTTGAAACAAATAATCCCCATTTGAGAGTAGTATTTGATTAATGCTTGATCACCTAAAATCATAGATCCCAAGTCCTGTTTTCTTTCAAAACTAGTTTTAATTTGTTCCCTAAATGATATGCATGCATGCATGCATGATATGAAATCTTTGAAAACATGATTTTAGGGATGTTACAAATCTAACCCCCTTAAGGTGAATCTCGCCCTCGAGATTCGGGTTGGCTAGCAAATAGGTGAGGGTGGTCTTTCCGAAGATCATCTTCTCTTTCCCAAGTTGCTTCTTCTTCGGAATGATGGTTCCATTGAACTTTGCAGAATTTGATAGTCTTAGTCCGAGTAACTCTTTCTGCAGTATCTAGAATCTTGATAGGTTTCTCCTCATAAGTGAGGTCACTCTCCAATTAAACATCTTCC
This sequence comes from Avena sativa, assembly GCA_916181665.1. Taxonomy (NCBI): domain Eukaryota; kingdom Viridiplantae; phylum Streptophyta; class Magnoliopsida; order Poales; family Poaceae; genus Avena; species Avena sativa. The sequence continues at coordinate 125,380,591 of OV702280.1, forward strand.
AAAGGTATAGTATCCCTCAAAGAAGTCTCTTCCATCTCTGGATGGCATTTCTTAAGATGACTCACATGAAACACATTATGAACAGCTGACAAAGATTCTGGCAATTCAATCTCATAAGCTACTTCTCCTTTATGGCTCAGAATCTTGAATGGTCCAACATATATTGGGGCCAACTTTCCTTTGACTCCAAACCTCTTCACTCCACGAAGTGGTGACACTCTAAGATAAGCTTTGTCACCTACTTCATAGGTGACCTCTCTACGCTTTGGATCTGCGTAGCTCTTTTGTCTGGATTGTGCTATCTTCAATATGTCCTTTACCAGCTTGACTTTCTCTTCAGCCTCTTTGATGAGTTTTGTTCCGAATAAACTAATTTCTCCCACACCATTCCATAGCAGTGGGGTGGTACACTTTCTCCCATATAGAAACTCAAATGGTGCCATCTCAATACTGGTTTGATAGCTGTTATTGTGAGAGAATTCTGCTTACGACAGACTTTCATCCCAACTGGCTCCATAGTCTAGAGCACATGCTCTCAACATATCTTCAAGAATCTGATTAGTCCTTTCTGTCTGTCCATCAGTTTGAGGATGAAATGCAGTGCTGAATTCCAACCTCGTTCCCAATGACTCATGTAGTTGCTTCCAAAAATGAGAAGTGAATTGGGTTCCCCTATCAGACACAATACTCTTGGGTACTCCATGCAGACATACAATTCTGCTCATATAGATCTTGGCTAACTTAGCACTTGTATAAGTTGTCTTCACGGGTATAAAATGAGCCACTTTAGTTAGTTGATCCACTACTACCCAAATAGAATCATATCCTGACCGGGTCCTTGGCAATCCGGTGATGAAATCCATGCCAATCCTGTCCCACTTCCAATCAGGAATAGGTAGTGGTTGTAGCAATCCTGCTGGTTTCTGATGTTCTTCTTTCACTCTACTACATACATCACACAAAGAAATATGTTCGGCGATGTCCTTCTTGAGATTATTCCACCAAAGTCTTTCCTTCATATCCATATACATTTTGGTGTTACCCGGATGAATGGAATATGGTGAGTTGTGTGCTTCTTATAAAATCAGTTTCCAAAGCTCCGGATCTTGTGGAACACAGATACATTTTCCATGCCATAAAGTACAATGTTCGTCTTCATGGAATCCTTTGGCTTTTCCTTTGCCAATCATTTCCTTAATCTCTTCAATTTCCTTATCCGTCTTTTGGGCTTCTTTGATCTTGTCCAACAAAGTAGGTTGAACATCCAAAGACATGAGATTTCCTTCAGGCACAATCTCCAATCTGAGATCTCTAAATTGGGCACACATATCATCTGGCAATTCTCCCTTAGTAAGGCCATTCACAAAAACCTTACGGCTTAGAGCATCCGCTACAACATTTGCTTTACCGGGGTGGTATTGCAAACTCAAGTCATAGTCTTTGATGAGTTATAGCCATCTTCTTTGTCTCATGTTAATTTCCTTCTGGGTGAAGATATACTTCAAACTCTTGTGATTTGTGAACACTTCACACTGCTTTCCCAAAAGATAATGTCTCCATGTTTTGAGTGCATGGACAACAGAGGCTAACTCTAAATCATGAGTAGGGTAGTTTATACATGAGTTTTGAGTTGTCTCGTGGCATAAGCCAGAACTTTACCTTCTTGCATAAGTACTGCACCTAATCCATGATGAGATGCATCACAATATACTTGGAAATCTTTCTCCAAATCTGGCAAACATAAGACTGGTGATGTCACTAGTCTCTTCTTCAATTCTTGAAAGCTGAGTTCACAACCTTCATACCAAGCAAACTTCTTGTCTTTCTTTAGCAATTCTGTCATAGGTTTAGCTACCTTGGAGAAAGTCTCAATAAATCTTCTATAGTATCCTACCAAGCCAAGGAAACTACGAACCTCTTTTACTGACTTAGGAGATTCCCATTCAGTTCCAGCTGAAACTTTAGCAGGGTCTACTTCTACACCATCTCCTGACACAACGTGTCCAAGAAAACCAACGTCATTTAACAAAAATTCACACTTGCTGAATTTGGCATACAGCTTATGCTCTCTAAGCTTCTCAAGTATCAAACGTAAATGTCCTTCATGCTCTTCTTTTCTCTTGGAGTAAATCAAAATGTCATCGATGAAAACGACAACAAACTTATCAAGAAATTCCATGATCACCTTGTTCATCATATTCATGAAGTATACTGGTGCATTGGTCAAACCAAATGGCATCACGGTATACTCATACAATCCATACCTTGTGGTAAAAGTTGTCTTAGGTATGTCTTCTTACCTTATCTTGATCTTAAAATAACCTGACCGGAGATCAATCTTTGAGAACACACAAGCCCCTTCTAACTGATTAAACAAGTCATTGATTCTAGGCAAAGGGTATTTGTTCTTGATAGTCACCTCATTGAGTGAGTGGTAATCTATGCATAACCTTTGACTTCTATCTTTCTTTTCCACAAACAAAACTGGTGCTCCCCAAGATGAAGAACTTGGTTGGATAAATCCTTTTTGCAACTGTTCTCCAAGTTGCTTCTTGAGTTCTTTCAACTCATCAACTGACATCTTGTACGGTCTTTTTGCTATTGGTCCAGATCCTGGTAGCAAATCAATAAGAAATTCCACGTCTCTATCTGGTGGCATTCCTGGCAATTCTTCTGGAAACACATCCGGATATTCACTCACAATTGGCACACTGTCTATGCTAACCCCTTTAAGAGAATTAAGCTTACTCCTTTTTGCTTCAAAGTTGGTCTTGAATCTGATCATTTTGTTTTCTGGAGTTGTGAGTGAGACAGTATGGTTTTCACAATCTATCACTCCCTTGTGCTTAGTCATCCAGTCCATTCCCAAAATAACATCCAATCCTTGGGAATTTAGGATTATCAGGTTAACAGGAAACTTATACTTCCCAAACTCTATGACTAGATCATGACATCCTGAATTCACTATCATTTCTCCGCCAGGAGAACTTACTTTTATAGGACATCCAATAGTTTCTACCGGTAGTTCATTTCTTTCAACAAATGATCTTGATATGAATGAATGAGATGCACCATTATCAAAGAGAACAAATGCTGGAACAGAATTGAGTTTGAACTTACCAGCAACAGCATCAGGTTCCTCATAAATTTCCTCCGCATTGATGTGGTTCACTTGTCCCTTTTGAAAAGGGTTGGGCTTGTTGGGTCCTTCAACTTTATTTCCTGGGCATTCATTTGCATAATGCCCCATCTTCTTGCACTTCAAACACTCAACCTGACTAAGATCCTTCTTGACAGGCGGGCTTCCACTGCCACTTCCACTGTGGTGGCTTTTATATCCACCCTTGTGATTCTTGTACTTGTCATTGTCATGACTACGATGGCTCTTGTTGTCATGATGACGGTTGTGGTTGTGGTTCTTGTTGAATTTCCCATGCTTGTGGGATCCTGAACTCCCACTATCCTCATAATGGGAACGCTTGTGAGACGATCACGATCTGTGCTTGTCAGAGTGCTTTCTCTTCCTTCTTTCAACTTGTTTCATCTTGCTCTCCAAAATAGCAGCCTTGTCACAAAGAGACTGGTATGTGGGAACATAGGCCACAACTAACTGCAGGTTCAGTTCATCATTCAACCCTTCAAGGAACTTTTCCTTCCTCTTAGCATCAGTGTCAACTTCATCCGATGCATATCGCGCCATATTGTTGAACTCCTTAATATATTCAGCCACGCTGCGGTGGCGCTGCTTCAAGTTATGGAACTCTTTTTTCTTCAAACTCATCACTCTGGATGCGATGTGAGCAGTACTGAAACCATCTTCAAAGATAGCCCATGTCACATCCTCAATGGGAGTGGTGATCTGGAAGTTAGCCCACCAAGTGGCTGCTGGTCCTTCCAATAAGTGAGCTGCAAATCTGACTTTCTCTTCATCAGTACAACCAACTGTTACCAAGTCCTTGTTCACAGAGCATAGCCAATCATTGGCCACCATAGGATCAGTAGTTCCTGAGAACTTTGCTGGCCTCAGTCTCAAGAATCTAGTAAGCATGTCAAAACCCGGTGGGTTGTTCTGATTGTTTTTGTTCTGATTCTGGATGAACGTAGTCATCATTTGCATCAGCTGAGTCTGATCTGTCATCATTTGCTGCATCTCAGGGGTGATGTTGTTGTTGGGGTTGGGATTGGCACGTCGGGGAGGCATCTGTGGTTTGTTCACTAGAGATAAGAATGAGAAACCCATAGATGCTAACATGCACAATACATCACATAAACAATCACCAAACATGCACCATAATAATAATAGTTCAACAACATAGACAACAAGTTTGCAAAGTAAACACACCAATAGCAAGCCATCCACATGTTGGATGGTCATTGCGACTCAGTAATCAAAGACATGATAAATAAAGGTAAATGAGTAGTCATCACTACTCCTCGGCATCAACCTCCTCCTCAACAAATGTAAGACCTGCATTCTCCATTGCGGTCTTGTATTCCTCGACATTGGTGGTCAAGGTATCTACTTTGGCTTTGAGAGCCCTCTTCTGTGAACGAAGCCTCTCAATCACAGTCTGCTGATGCTCGATCTCGAAGTCCTTGGCCTCCAGTTCTGCAGTCATGTCTCGAATCCTCTTGTTCCTATCTTGGACTCGCTTCTCTTGACTCTTGAACTTTCTGTCCTGACTCTCAAACTTGGCCTCCATCTCCTTGACTATCTCATCTTGCTCCCCGAAGAGCTTGTCCTTCTCACGAAGCTGCACCTGGAGTTCGTCATTGCTGAGCATGACGTTGGTCCTATCAGTGTCTACGTGCCTAAGAAGAACCTCTAAGTCCTGGAGGTATAGATGAATCGGCTCTGCTGTCTCCCTCGAAGTATCCTCGAAGTCAATGGCCTCACCATCCTCATCACGTCTACCAAAGGTGTGGAAGTGAGTACCTCTAACCTGTCGAGAGTGTCTCCCTAACAGACGTCCAATCAAGTCCTGCATGACTACGTCTAGGCCTCTCTCCTTGTCATCATGCATGAGCTTGAAGATGATTGCCTCCGGGCTGATTAACCTTGAAGCCCCAAAGGGCTTTCCTCTCAAACTTGGTGAGGGGAAGCACCATGATGGTAGGAAGAGGGAGATTGAGCAAACTAGTGAGCTCAATAATACGAGGGCCAAAACGAGTTCCCTTGAACTCTTCAGCCGTGCTGATGGTAACATTAGGCATCTATTTAATAAGATAGAAAAAGTTAGAATCAACACAATTTAAGACAAATCACAAGACAAGGCATCACATGCATTGCTTTGGAAATCAAAACACACAAGTCATGGCATACATGGATCCATTACAAACAACCAAGGTTCAACTTATTTAGACAACATTTTTGAAAATAAAATGATAAGTGTGGTGGTCCAAGTAATGTGGTACATTACAATCCCATCTCACTTGCCAAGTTGTCTAACAGGGCATCCCTAGAGGCAATCTGTTTGTCTAGATCACAAGACTCCATTGCTAAGTCTATGATGTCCTTCCTTAGGCTTTGGTTGGTAGCCTCTAACTCTTGGGTATGCTTCTTTTCTTCCCTGAGGTCATTCTGGCTGTTAAGCATTCTGCACTTGATTCTATCACCAAGTTCTTTGATGGCCCTCCAAGCTGCATCCCTTGCTGAATCAAAGAATGTGGTGTGCATCATTGTGTTGGTGACCATGTAGAATCCTGAGTCCTTGTGGTTGTCTTCCTTGTTTTTATACAAGTGAAGTTGCACCCACCAGTACTCAACTCCTTCATCCATCACAAGAAAACCTTTGTACACAGTTGCACCATGTATTCCCATGGCAACCATGAGGTCCTTGAGAGCCTTGGGGAATTCTGTCTCACACTCCAAAGTCATAGTCATGAGTGGTCCCTTCTTCACGGCTTCGTTGATGGAGTTCATCTACAAGTAGAGATGAGAAAGAAGATTAGAAAAGTTTACGAGAAGAAAAGACAAGTGTGGAAGTTGTTGAATTTTTTTTCCTTAGTGGTTTCCAATCCTAGGGTCATAATCCTACAGGAAACACAATGCTCTGATACCATCTGTAAGATCCCTCCTTTGTAAAGGAAAGGATCCCTATGATTGCAATGCTAGTCCCTGGATCAATGCTAGCATCCACAGTTTAAGATGAAGTACACAGAAACAAAGGTCATTATTACATATCATTCCAGAGACAAACATAGTCTTTTACAACTCCATGGCCGTAGGCCTAATACAAGAATTCAAATATATAATAAGATAAATAAGTCTTCATCTTCATGTGCCACAGGCAAGCATGTTGAGTGTAGACTCATGACTCCTAATCATCATCAGAATATCCTGCAACATCACGAGTTACAGCCACAGTGGGTCAATACATTGGAATAGTATTGGCAAGTGATACCGTAGTAGAATATTAGTGGACTAAATACTATATGCAGTTTGTCTAAGTGTAGCTTAGGCTTCCTTTGCTCAAAACAGGTTTTGCCTATCAGTTGAAAACACTAAGTTTTTCTTTGTCAAAATCTTTCCCAAGGAACCACCAATAGACATTGGGGTCCTTCAACCTTGTTCAACCACAAGTTTTTACTTAGAAATTAGGATGAGGAGATTCTTGATAGCTTCCATGTCTTGATGCTCAAGTTGTCCAATAACAGGGACATGGCTAAGTACTTAGATTCTTCCATCTGCAGAGGTTGTGCACTTTCCCCACAAGACTTGATTTTCACCAAGACAGGACCTATCAGAAGCCTTCCCTTAGACCAAATGGACACGTTCCAACCTATCATCCCACTACCACCAACTGTCCAAATGGCTAAGTTATTGCAACCTATGTGATCCAGGCAGAGCCCATATTGCCAAGTGGCTGCACTAGAAGCTTCTTAACATTTGGCCTCTCAAATCCCTTTGTTCCTGGGTGGCTTTCCACAAGTGAGATACACAAGGTAAACCATAGAAATGGGCCTTGTGTAACCACTCAACATAAACCATTCCTTCCATTCCACCTAGGTGTTTCATTCACTTAGTTGTTTTATTAAGCAAAAACATAGTCCAAAGACTTAGAAATATTTTATCATAGCATGAATATTTAACCACCCTTGGTTGCTACTAGCTAGGCTAAGCATGGCATAGATAAGAATCTTAACTTAGAAATTTCTAGCAATTCTACAACTACTAGGATTTCCCAAGCATAGCATATAAATCAAAATATATCCATGCAAGACTAGCAAAATATTTCTAATGCATAGTTGAAAAACATAGGAATAAAATCATGAATCACCACTTCCCTTGGTAGTTTGGAGAGTAGCTACAATCCTCACAATCACAATCACTATTTGCACCAAAATCTACACATAAAATGATAGCACCAAATCACATACAAAATAAATACAAGCAAAAATATATGGATGCATGCAATATGATATGTGATGATTTTATATACTCAACAAGACAAGTGCACAGTACTGATTCATAAACAAGTTCAAAACTTGCCAAACAACCTTTATTTGAACATTAAAACATTTCTCAAATAATTAATATACACATAATAGGCCTACACATGTTTCTGTAAAAATAACCATTTTAACAGAAACAAAACATTAAACACATTGCATATATGGGAAGGGCTTTCTCTTCTGATTCCATTGATATGAAATTTATCAAATTTAGAAGTGGGAATCAAAATTTATGAATTAAACAAGTTTAAACATCTAATAGATATAAAATCTGATTTTAAATCAAAGAACTGGCCACGCGGTAGCGTCTGATTGGACGATACCGTTTCGCACCGGATCGTGCTTGCGCACCGTCAGATCTAACTAAATCGCGCGGCTCAGATCTGCCCATACCTCTTCGACTAGCTTCTAATCTCACCCACTGGATCTAGATCCTACGGCTACAGATCCATTGACCATGGATAGGCGGCGCTAGCGGCGGTGACTGGCGGCGGCGGCTCTGTCAGAGTCGTTGCCGACATTCTAGGTCACGCGGGAGAGGGAGAAGGGGCTTACTATGCTCACCGTGTGCTGCTGATGCTCAAGGTGGGCTTTGATGATGAAGGGGCGCGCAGAGGTGGTCGCTAGAGCTCGTCGGAGTCATGCACGGCGTCGGGTCCTTGCATACGGAGTTGTTGCTGACGCTCTGGACCTTCTGAGCACAGACCAGAGGCATCAGTAGCTGCGCAAGGACAAGGCGAACCTAGTCGTATGCAAGAGGGGTCAAGGGGCGCTCAGTATTTACCGTAATCGATCGCCGGAGTTGAGTGGCGGTTCGATCGTTTGCAGAAGTGAACGGGGACGGCGTCCTGTGTCACGAGTAGGAAAACAAATGGTATCAGAAGGTGCACTAGGACATGCTGGTCACACTCTTTTGAACCAGAGGCACATGGGCGGTCAGGAGATGCTCAGTACCGCGACGGCGCGAGGGCAAATTCTAGTAGCCTGGTGGCGCTCTGTGCTTAGGGTTTGGGGGAAATGGAGAGGGGGAAGAGGGGGTTTAAGTAGCAAGGGCGCGGGCACGATTTACTCCGGCATTGAACGGGAATTTAAGCCGCAATCAAACAGGAAACGCCCGGCGAGATTTTAGGAATGAACTGGTCGCCAGGGGTGGAGACGACGACTGCCATGTGGGCCGCGGCTGTCAGCGAGAGAAAGAAAGAGGGGATGGGCCCAGGCGGTCAGTGGCTCAGTGGGTAGGGCTGCGAGTGAGAAAGATAGGGGAAAACCCCGGGTGGGCTTAGTGGGCTGGTTTCACTGTTGGGCCAAAAAGCCTGGCGCCGGCCTTTTTCCTTTTCTTTACTCCTTTTCCATTTCTGTTTTAATTTTCTGGATCCATTTTCAAATAAATTCAAATGCCATTTGAATTCAAATTTGTTCTGGATTTTTGTAGAGTGTAACACTCATATTTCTGGGTATAAAAACATGTGGTCTCACTGTATTTAGCTTGGTCCTTTTGTTCAAACAAAATAAGCAGTGACATAGCACTTGATTTGAACAAATTTTTGAAAATGGTTTTAAATCCATATTTGTGTTGTAATATTTTGGTTTGATAACCAGCAATCAAGCAAAACAATATGAGAGCAACAATGTTTGGTTTTGAAACAAATAATCCCCATTTGAGAGTAGTATTTGATTAATGCTTGATCACATAAAATCATAGATCCCAAGTCCTGTTTTCTTTCAAAACTAGTTTGAATTTGTTCCCTAAATGATATGCATGCATGCATGATATGAAAACATGATTTTAGGGATGTTACAGTCGCCGCCAGAGCCGTGGCCACTGCTTACGCCATTCGTGCCGCTGGATCTTGGTCAGTTAGATCTGATCCATTGGATCTAAATCCAAAGGCCACGATTAGATTTTATTCGAAGCGGTACAAACAAACCTGGGCCGTGCATCGGTAGTTAGATCCTGCAGTCCGCGAGTGTGATCTGGCCGAACCGGTACCCACCAATCAGAGGCTGACGTGTGGCCTGTAGTTTAATTTAAAAACCGAATCATTTCTATTAGATGTTTAAACTTGCAAAATTCATAACTTTTGATCCACACGTCCAAATTTTGCAAATTTTATATCAATGGAATCAGGAAAAAGAATTCTATCCAACCATGTACTTTCTTTAATTAATTGCTTCTGGAAGATTAGTTGTTTTTGCAGAGACAGTTTTAGGCTTATTATGTGTATACAAATTATTTGGAAAATGTTTTAAGGCTAAATTTAGTTTATTTAGTGTATAATTGTTTTTTTATGGTTCAGTACTGTTTCACTTGTCTTGTTTGGTTTAGAAAATTCATCACATGGCATTTGCATGCATTCATATATTTTTGTTTTATTATTTTCGAATGTGAATTTGGTGCTATCATTTTATGTGTAGATTTTGGTGCTAGTGGTGATTGTGACTGTGAGGATTGTTTTTACTCCCCCAACTACCAAGGCAAGTGGTGCTTCATACTTTTGTCCCAATATTTTGACTTTGCATTAGAAATATTTTTGTATAGGGCTTGCATGATAATTTTTACTAAGTATCTATATGCTATTCTTGGGAAATCCTAGTAGTTGTAGAATTGTTAGAATTTCCTCTAAGTTATGATACTTGCTATTACCATGCTTAGCCTAGTTAGTAGCAACCAAGGGTGGAATATATTCATGCTATGGAAAAATATTGCTAAGTCTTTGACTTATGTTTTTGCTTAATAAAACAACTAAGTGAATGAAACACCTGGGTGGAATGGTAATTGCTTGGTGGTTTTTGGTTGAGTGGTTACCAGGGCGCATTTTTCAATGGTCTACCCTGTGTATCTCACTTGTGTAATGCCACCCAGGAACAAAGGGATTTGAGATGACAAATGTTAAGAAGCTTCTAGTGGAGCCACATGGCATTATAGGCTCTGCCTGGATCATATAGGTTGCAATAACTTAGCCAAATGGAGAGTTGGTGGTAGGGGATGATAGTTTTGGAGCACGTCCATTTTGGTCTAAGGGAAGGCTTCTGAAAGGTCTTGTCTTGGTGAAAATTAAGTCTTGTGGGGAAAGTGCACCACCTCTGCAGAAGGAAGAAACTAAGTACTTAGTCGTGTCCCCGGTAATGGAGAAATTGAGCATCAAGACATGGAAGCTATCAAGAATCTCCTCATCCCAATTTTCTAAGTTAAAACTTGTGGTTGAACAAGGGTGAAGGTTCACCAATGTCTATTGGTGGTTCCTTGGGAGTTTTTGCCAAAAAAACTTAGTGTTTTCAACTGATAGGTAAAACCTATTTTGTTCAAAGCAAGCCTAAGCTACACTTAGCCAAATTCATGTAGAAGCTAGAAACTTTTATTCTACTAAGGTATCACTTTCCAATATTATTCCAATGTATTGACCCACTTTTGCTGTAACTTGTGATGTTGCAGGTTACTCTGATGATGATTAGGGTTATGAGTCTACACTCAACATGCTTGCATGATGCACATGAAGATGAATACTTTTATTTATATTGTTAAGTTAAACTCTTGTACTAGCCTATGGCTATGGAGTTGTAAAAGACTATGTTATCTCTGGAATGACGATGTAATAATGACCTTTTTTTCTGTGTAATTCATCTTAAACTATGGATGCTAGCAATGGATCCAGGTACTAGCATTGCAATCACATGGATCTTTACCTTTATAAAGGTGGGATCTTACACATCAAGATTTATCTAACTTAGGCCAAATTTTATGCTCTTTATTCTACCATTAAATATATTTCTAAAATCTACAATTCACTAAGTAAACTTAACTAGACAACTTTGATAAAGAAATATAATACTAACCTTGCAAGTAAAACTAGGATTGTGTATCATCAAGTGGTATAATCAAGGCATGCCTAATGCATTGCATAGATCATATAGTTTTCATAGTTGCAAGGTTTTCACTACTTTTATTTAACTAATTTTATTTATCTCACCAAGGTTTTCCCTAGATGATCTAGTATCATCACAAACATTACAATCATCAAAGCACTTGTCTTATTTATTTTATTTTGGAAAAGTAATTTCTACTCATTGAAAAACTACTTAAGATTTAATATTCTCCAACTAAAACATGGGATCATGTTGACACATATCATCACCACATATTTCAGTACATGGGAATGCGATTTATAGTGGTGTCACAATTTAATAAGGTTTAAACTTTTTATTTTAATTAATTAAAGTGACTATAATTGCCTATGAGGCATTCTTTTATTACTTGTTCATTATTTCTGCATGTAAACCTAGATATTTTTATATATTCAGAAAGTTCTAGTTAAATGTGATTTTTGAGAGTTGGAATCAACCCAAAAGCTTTTGTGGTTGAATTTTGAAAATGTTTGAATGCAGAAAAGCTTCTTCCTTGTTATTTTTATTATAGGTGATCCACAATTCTAAATGGTTTGAATCCAACGGGCTTGGATTAAGAATTTTAGTAACTTCCTAACAATATTGGTTTCATGCATTTTGGTGCAGTGAATTGACCTGGTTGATTTTTGAATATAGGTACATAACTGAGTTTGAAGTAAATGAATAAACCTAAATTGAAACTACTGGGTCACGCGGGAATGTAACTGGGCCGGCCCACGACGCATAGCGCACGCGGGTGAGTTTAAGTGGATGTCCCCACCAGTCAGCAAGACAGCGGGTGCGAATCGGTACGGGGCAATCTAAACCACACGATAAACTTCTAATCGAACGGCTGTGACTTATCATCTCTGTCGGGCAACTCCAGCGAGACAGAACCCTAGCGCGGCTAGTGGGGGTCTACGGGGGCTCACCGGGGCTCAGGCGAGGGTCGGCAATGGGGGCGAACGACGAAGTCAACAACGACAAACCTCCTAGTACCGTTGGCTTCTCCTAGGGCGGCTCCAATCGCTGGCTCCTTTCTTCCTCCTCCACAGTAGACTCTGGCAAAATTCCGGTGACTTGGTGCTCGCCTTGCTCCGGGGATGAGGTGGGGTGGTTCTAAGATAAAGCGAAGTGTGTTGGTGTGAAGAAATCGATCGGGGGTGTCCTCTATTTATAGTCCCAAGAGGGGACTAAAGGGCGCGGGTGGAGTTCGTCGTGGTCATCGTCACAGTGGGATAATGGCATGGGCGACGGTAGGGGATCGTGTTTTGCTCCCTGGCAATGCTCAATGGCATGGTCACGAGGCGTGGGGCGGTGCGAGATGGTCGGAACGCTGCGGTGCTCTAGGCGGGTCCGACGGACATTTTAATGGCGCACGGGCTCTCTTGGTCGCGCGACGATGAACGGGTGTGTCTTGGCGGTTCCTGGGACGATGGTGATCACTCACGCACGCGGTGGGGGCGGCGCGCGGTCTGTGGTCGCGTGTTGAGTGCGGCGCTCTGGCGCGCTCTCGGCATGGCACAGAGGCATAAGGAGTAGTAGTTCTAGAGTGGTCCAGAGGCTGGCGGGGCGTTGGCGTTGGACAGGGGGTGGCGGTGGACGGTGGTCAATGTCTCAGACAAGGTTAGCGAGGCTAGAGCTTCCCCTAGCTTGCTGCCGATAGTGGGGTGGCAAGGTGTGACTCGGCATGCTCACCATTGCTGGCAATGGCAAGCTCACAGTGAGCTAAAACTTGTTAAATGTGCTAGATGATCTACTAAGAGGGTGATATGAGCTATTGAGGGAACAAGGTTGGCCAAATCACTGCTCACTATAGTGTTTTGTGTTTGTTTGATTTATGTTTGTAAGGTGTTTGATGAACTGGCCGAAAGAGATTTTAATTTTAATTTTTGGTTCAAACTTGGTGGGTGTACTAGTTACATACTAGGTAGTCTCTGGTTAGTTGGAAAGGTCAAGGTGAATTGGTTTGGTTGGTTTTTGAGAATTGGTGATCTTCACATATGATATAGATTCAATTTTGAATTGTCATTTGAATCCAGCTGCAAAATGTTTCTGTATGTTTGAAAGGTGGGCTTTGGTTCACTTTTACTTGTTCTAGCATGGGGTAAAAATAATTGGAAATGTTTCTGTTTCAAATCTTGGACTAGTAACACTAAAAGTGGCCTAGTGAGCAAGATTGGAAAAAATGACCATTTGCTTGTTTTGTTTGTTTTTGAATTTCTCTTGATTTTTTTCTACTTGGATTTTGATTTAGATGATGTTGTTTTCATCTTTAAACCATTCCTTGCTATTTGCAACAATCATACAAGTCCATTCATGCATTCATACAATCATCACATACACACATGCATTCATATGATGTTAATTAACAAAAGTTTTTGTGAACCCTAATTTTAGTGATTGGAATTTGATAATCATTGTTCAATATTTTTGGGATGTTACAGAAAACAACAATATTTTTTTCATGGAACAATTGTATTGTGTACTTTACACACATTGCTTAATGCAATTATCAGTTGCTTGCAACATAATACCGAAGGGGGTTCAGATGATAACCTGAAGGTGGATTATTAGTCATATATGCAGTTGGATTACGGTCTATGTATATTCTTGTAATGCCTAATCAAATCTCATAGGAGTCAATATGTCTCGTATTTGCATTGTTATGCTTCCTCAATCTTTCAATTGCCCGCTGTAATTTTTTCACCCAGCATGTTACCTATCTTAAGGAGAACACCTCTAGTGAACTATGGACCCCGGTACAATCTGTATCATTGATATACCAACCACTCTTTACCATTTACTTTCTACAAGCAATTATTATCTTCCACACTACACATTTAATCCTTGGTTTTCAGCAAACCGGTGAGATTGACGACCTCACTGTAAGTTGGGGCAAAGTTTTGAGTATGTGTTGTGCAGGTTCCATGTTGTTAGCAACACCTTGGAGTTGTTTCCTTACTCCTACAGGTTTGATAACATTGTTTTCATAGGGCTTAGGTCACTTACTTATGAGCTCTTCACACATTCCTCTTGGGGTATCCCAACGAAGCTCTATAGTGACCTGAGCCATCAGGTATGCAATCCTGTCTTTATTTTTACCTATGTAGATAGTGATGTTTGATGATGGGAATCACAACTTTAACGTCAAAAATATGGGATTTCTAACAACTCAAAGAAACCTAGAGTCGTGAAGTGGAGGCAGTGATTTTAACGACCAATTATACGGCGGGAATTTTATTCTGGCCGTATAGTTGGCACCGACATCGCCAAGTCAAACAGAACAACTTTCGTGAAGGGACCCCTATATAAAGAGGCCTCGGGCCACGAGGAAAGGCCCTCCTCGACTCTTTCTTCCGCCTCCCTACCACTAGAATCCACCACACCGAAGGAATAGATTTAGATCTAATCTCCAAACTCTTCTCCACCACCATAGCCATATTCCACCACTTTTAATAGTAGATCTCATCTCCAGTTGGCGACAATGTAAGACTATTTGCTATCAATCTCATGATTTCCATTACAATGTTTTTGGTTGTTGATTTCATCTCTATGTGTGAGTAATTATCCCTGGGCTAAGGACTTCGTCCTAGCCATGTAGCTTTTGTGCATGTTATTTATGATAGATGGGATCATGTATTTGTTTGTATGACATGATGATTATTGTACCCTCCCTTGCCTCAATCTAAGGACTTGTTAGGTACCCAAGACCCCAAGGACTGATCCAAGTATAGGGAGTGTGAGTAATGACTGATCTGCAGGTTGGGAACCCCAGTGATAGAAGGGGTAGTACAGTTGTATGTGAGGGATTTACTTGGGATAAACGCTAACCTCACTACGCATATCATTAGTTCTATTTCTTCTATGGATGATACTAGTAGGTTATTGCTACAAGCGGTTGCGGAGGCAATATCAATTTTGTATGCACTGCCCACATATAATTATCTTTCTCTAACAATTACATATATACTTTCTTATTATCTTTTATTCCCATCAAATATTTTTCATATCTACTGCTGAAACTGAAAACCCCAGGCCTTCTCTCTCCATCATCAACAACAACAAAAGATCACAAAATTTTGTTCCGGTAAAACACAAAAAGAATTCTAAAACTCATTAATATGCTTTCTGCTTCCCGAGGATTTGAAACCTAGGTCTACTAGGGTAAAAGAGGTATACTACATCCGTAATCTGGATCAAAGTTATCAACCCTTTTTCTGGCGCCGTTGCCGGGGAAGTAATAGCTACCCTGGTGAGATTAGTCGGAACCTTTCTAGTATTAATTCTAGTTTTTAATTTTGTTAGTTTGCTTTCAGTATTTATTTGAAAAACCAAAAAAATAGTTAGTCTTTAAATTCTTTTTTTACTATCATTAGTATTTGTTTAAGAAAATCCAAAAACATAGGAAATATGGCTGAAAAGAATCTTGTGGAGTTTGAAACTTCCAGCAATGACTATTTGCTTACTCCTATTACACAACCAGCAATTGCTCCTGAAGATTATGAAATTAGACCCCACTATTTAAGTTTGGTTCAACAGAATCAATTTGAAGGCTCTGCTGTTGAGGATACGGGTATGCACTTAAATACTTTCACTAAAATAGGTGAAATGGTGCGCATTAAAGATGTTGACCCCGATGTGGTCAAGTTGCGCGTATTTCCTTTCTCTCTTAGAGGAAGAGCAAAATAACGGTTGCTATATTTTCCTAGAAATATTATTGCATCATGGGTGGAATGTACTACTTTATTTATGACTAAATTATTTCCACCTTCAAAGACTATGAAACTAAGATCTAATATTACTCGTTTTAGATATGAAGAGCATGAGCCACTAGCGCTTGCATGGGAGAGAATGAAAGAATACATGAGAAACTGTCCCAGCCATGGCATGGAAGATTGGTTAATTCTCCATTTATTTTATAATGCTCTTAACCCTATATCTAACTCTGTGATTGATACTACAGCTGGAGAAACATTTAAGGGTAAACAAATTACCGAATCAAAGCAGCTACTAGACAATATGCAAGACAACCATGCCCAATGGCATGTGTAGAGATCAAACACAAAGAAGGTGAACTCCTTCACACCTCAAGAAAATGAAGAACTCAATGCTAAGTTAGATGAGATTATGTTAGCCGTTAAAGGTAAGGAAACCCATGTAAGAGCTATTCTAGAACCAAATATTTAAGAAATAGACTTCATAGAATGTAATGATTATAACCCTAATTGGAACAAGAATTATAATCCAAAATTTCAGAAACACTATTCTAGTCCTATAGGTAACTCTAGTAATAAAAAGCTATCAAATACTGGTAGTCTCCAAGAAACTCTTAAGTCTTTTATGGACTCACAAATGAGCAAAATAATATCCTTGTTAAAATAACAGAGAACCATGATGCTATGCTTGGTAAATTATCTAACCAAGCTGTAAGTTTGAGGAATGATTTGCAGGCCCTCCAGGAAAGAACAAGGTTTGTTGAGGCACAACTAGGAAGATAACCGAGAGTCAAACTCTCATTCTAGCTAAATTTGCAGGTAAAGCTGAGACAAACCCGGTTGAATACCTCATGATGATCAGAATCCAAAGAGAGGATCCTGAAGAACTTGACTATATTAACGTTCCTTCACCAAATTACACAGTTGAAGATCTTGTCAGAAGGATCAATATCAAGATTCCGGTAAATGAAGGAAATGAGGAAGCCATGTAGCAACACTTCGTTAATCAGGTAGCTATAAGGGTATGTGAGTGAGGAAGAATATAAGAAAATTGCTGAAAAACTACTTGTTAAGCTTGATGATATATTTTATCCTACTATTAAGATTAAAATTTGGACTAATGAAATAGCTGCACTTTGTGATTTAGGTGCAAGTGTTACAACAATTCCAAAAAGTCTTTTTAATAAGTTAAATCTTGGATCTTTTGAAATCACTGAGTTAAAAATACATCTAGTAGATTATACCTACCAACAAGCAGTAGGAATTAAAGATAATACTTTAGTATACATTAATGGCTATCCCACTCTTATTGATTTTGTTATTGTTGACATGCTTTAAGATGCTAATACTCCTATCATATTATGCCGTCCATTCTTAAGAACTATTAAGGCTTTGATTAATCTACATGAAGGGAACGTGAAGCTTCAATTTCCTTTGTGGGATCCTATTGTTGTTCATTTTCCTAGGAAGAAGAAAGCGAAGCATGATGAGACGGAGGCCATCACTTTGAAGGCCAACTATTTAGGAGTGGGTGTTCCACTCATTTGGCTTAAGTGAGCAACATCAAGGTCAAGCTATTCACCATAATGAGTGTTGCATGGGAGGCAACCCATGTAAAATAAAGGTTTGAGTAAAAGTTTTAAGTTTTATGTTGAATAAAGATTGCTAGAAAACTCTAGTTGAGGGGGAGAGATTTAGTGGTGCTAAAATTCATGTTTTATACATGCTAATGTTGGTCAACAATTTATTTTGTCTTTTTTTCTATCAAAACATGGTGTTTCCCTAAGTTTCAGGTTAATAAGGAATTCTCGAAGAAATAGAAATATTTGACAACTACAATACCTTTAACGGCCAACTATACGACATGAATTAAAATTCCAGCCATATAGTTCCGACCGTATATATATTTATTCCATCGACAAATTTTCTTATCCGGAGAAAGAAGATTTAATGACCAACTATACGGCGGGGATAAAAATCTCGGCTATATAGTTCTGGCCGTATAGATACATCCGCCAGGAAAGAAACCCTGGAACCCTAATTTTTTTGCCTTTAGACCAACTATACGCCAGGAACAAAATTTTCCGAGCATATATTTGCGACCATATAGTTGCGTCCAACCACATAAACGCACGGGAAGGTACCCCAAACACCAAATATTCAATACTTGTTCTCTCTTCTACCTCCAAAATCTCTCAAAACCTCAAGGGATCTTCATCTCTACTCAATTTCGTTCGATTTCCTCGTACAGAAGTGATCTACGGTATGTTTCTCCTCTGATCCTCCAATTACTTTTTTCTCAAATTCATCTTTGATCTATTGTCATTATCAATATAGGGTGAGACTTATTTAGAACCAATTTCCATGGTTCTCTTGCCTAGAGTATTATTTTGAGGATATTATTTAGTGTGCTATGATGAGGAATATGTTATGCTTATTACTGTTCGATCAAAAAGTTTTATTTTTGTCTTTCTTATTTATTTTTAGAAGACGAACATAAGGATACAAACGTGTGCTCGTGCCGCTGCAAGTTCTTCTCAGGCTATCGCTGCCACTGCAGCTCGGGACCGCATGGGGATACGGTTTAGGAATGAGCTCCAACGTGATAGCTTCAACAAGATCAAGAACCGAGAAGTGAAGGCAA
The DNA here is from genome assembly GCA_916181665.1 of Avena sativa. Lineage (NCBI taxonomy): Eukaryota > Viridiplantae > Streptophyta > Magnoliopsida > Poales > Poaceae > Avena > Avena sativa. Next base: position 125,399,290 of record OV702280.1, read on the forward strand.
CCAAGTGGGATTGTCCCGTTATATTTAACCAACTCGGTAGTTCTAATGACTTTAATTTACTTTGAAATAGGGTTGGCCTGCAAAACTTTGTATTCCATGATGTGCCTACTTATCGCTGGTTGACTCTTGAATTCTTAAGTTCTTTGACAAGAACCGTTAAAACATGGCATGGAGAGGACACGATTTATTTCCGACTAATGAACAACAATTATACATTAACACTTGATGAATGGTGCAATTGTCTTAGTTTACCAAATAATGATGGTAATGCTTTACGTGCATCTTTTACTAGCATTGACCCTTCCCCAGACCACTATTATAATAGAATGAGTTTCACTTCTAGAGTCAATAAGGGGAAGAATATTCAGCATCCTGCTATTCGCTATTTGTTCTATGTTATTGCTAACACTTTGCAGGCATGAAATGAGTTTACAAGACTCAATCAGGAGGACTTCTTAGTCCTCACAAAAGTTGCTTTCAACAACAACTTGTGATGCAACTTGGAACAATTCTTGTGCGCTACCTGGAGCACCAGTTCTCCCAAAGCCAAGGACCAATTACGGGTGGAGGCGTCATCACCGTGCTTGCCATTGCCCTAGGCATCAACCTAGGTGAGTTGCAACTATTTCTAGGTGAGCGACGTGTTGGTTTTTTTTGGCCACGTAGAGATAAAACAAAACTTTTTCCTCTATCGTGGTGATCCCATGATCTAGCTGAGGTAGAAGGCCACGAAGATTACCACTAGACGCACGATTGCGGATTACTGATAAAGTGCGTCAGTTGTATGCACTGCAGTCCTCACGATCTGATTCGATTACGATCATCCTGGGGATAATAGTAAAACACCACTTCTGGTATCCACATTTACAAGGAGGAGCACAGGCGGTAGACTGCTAGGTCCAGTAAGGCGGCAGGACTGCTGTGGAACTAGGATTTCAAACGCATGGAATGACCTAACTGTTAACCCTCTTGTGTTTCTGCGCCCCACTATATATAGGGAGTGAACGTGGGCTCCACACACTTGTGGCCCATTCACTGAAGCCCATATTAGTCAATGTGAGTCTGACTCACCGACTTAGTCCTAATCCAGTTTAGGTCCAACCCAACCAGATTTCTGGTTCAGATTCAATCCGAACTTGGTCCCGCTATTAGGTGTGTGACCCCGCAGGATCATGGCAACTTGGACACGATTGGAGTTTGACTTGCAATCAATCACTCGGCAGCGGCTCCTAGCAGAACGTGCCGACTTCCAAGTACCAAAGAGTCATGACGACATGCCTTTCCAATACGACTTGTGTCCGAGTCCCTTTTCCCCCACGATATACCTTATCATACTATAGGTGAATATTTTCCATCCCTTAAATGGTCCGACTCTCTTCTCGATCCGAGTGAAGTGATTCATCTGACTAACACTTAGCCAATCGCCTCAGTTAACACTTAACTGAGTCATGAATGGCCATGCTTTCTGAATCATATCATCCGAGGGGGCCCAGAGAATATCACTCCAACTAGAGGGGCAAAATCCCATCTTGGTTATTCACATCACGCATCTCGATTCTTAGTCGACCTAAACTCTGCCTTTATAACTTCCCAGTTACAGATCAATGTTTGTCAGAACCTAAGTCGACTATCCTCAACTCAGACTGTGCAACAACCTCAGGTCTAAGGATTACATTGATTGAGATATACAAATGACAACTTGTTGGTTTTACCTCAATATTGGTCAATCTGACTCGCTAAACTCTTTATCCGAATCTGTGTAAGTCGTAATAGAATCTCCATGTCCATGACAAGTGGAACCGAGTCATCAGCCGACTTTCACATTGGTCTAAGTTGTGTGTCCAGCACAACCTCGATGACCAAGGATATTTAGTACAAACAACATGAATGTATAGTTCCACAACTGAATCACATATTCAAAGATACACATCAGATGTTTATTCAAGGACAACTTAATATCTTTATGAATACTATAACATCCCAATTTTAGCAAACCTGATTAAATGTCCAGAAGGCAAAAATCAGGGGGAACAAAAACTTTTTCTTGCATTGTGTGCTTACATGTTTGCTTTTGCTCAAGCAAATGTTTGGGTATTAGTTGTGTACTCCTCATCTCAACACTAGTTTACAAAAACTATTTATACAAAAAGAGATGTCTTTGCTCATCTTTTATATTCTCAAATGTTCTGGCATTTCAAAAACCTGATCCAAGATGACTTTGACCCAACACAATACTTTGCTAGTTTCTTTTGATAGACTATGGAGACCTATATATTATCTCCCTATGTTTTCAAGACGGAACCTTCAACTACTCTTATCCATAGGTTTTCCAAAAACTTATTAAAACCTTTTCATCTCAATCTTGGTTGAGATACCAAGATGGTACTTATCTTACATCAAAGCAAAACCCCTTTCAACATACCCATACTTAATTCAAGCTACACTTGATGGTAATCCTAGTACTAGTTGGATAAGTAACAAGATGAATTGCCTTGATCTGTTGTTTGATGAATTGCCTTGATCTGCTGTTTGCATTGTTTGCTTAGGAACTAGAGTGAGCTAATCTAGTATCTCATCCCTTAGGACCCAACCCATGCTTGTGATCATCAATCTCAAAGAGAGCATCCAAGTTTGGATCTATCCTAAACCAATCAAGTGATCATCTCATCTCATGCTTATCTCAATCCAAGGATAATCCATCTTGATGGTTTCCAACCTAGTGGAGACCCAATCCAAGTTTGGATCCCCTCTCTTCAATCTATACCTCAACATCAACCACCTAAGGGAAGGGATAAACATTTGACACCCACTCAATTGTTTCCCTCCCGAACACTAGTCAAAATCACCAAATCTGCCAAAATGGCTAAGTCTTGATTTCTTATCTGATACCATTTTTGGAGCTGTACCTCTTCCAACCAATGTGCATTATTGAGAATGCACTTGAACCACCTTGTTGTAAATCGGTAGTACTACCAAAGCCCAATCTTTCCCTTGGCTAAGCCATTCTAATTCCCACTCATCCATGATGGTTTTCTAGTCAAGATAATAATCTTTTCTGCAAATCTTATCATCTTGCCTACTTTGGCAGAAGCTCACTTCTATATGCCATCTCCCCTTGACCAAGTACTTTCTTGGTTAAGATCTACTACTCATATCATATCAACTCCCACTTCACGTGTTTCCATTAGAGCCTTGTGCTTATTAAACCCACATGGTTTAGGAGGCTACCTGATGTATCTGCTATGGCAGCCTTATTTTCAACAAAGTTTGCCATCTCCTCTACACCACCACAAATCCAACCAAGCCCAACCCTTGCCTGCATAATAATCAATATGACATGGTCTATCCATCCATATACCCCTTGTTCCAAGGTGAGCTCTGAGCTCCCTAATACAACCATGTTTAGATGGCATCAGAATAACCAAACCCTAGATCCTCCAAGAATCTAGTTTCGATAAAATCATCCCCAAATAATTCCCCGTAAATTTTTGGGATTATTAAACTATTTTATTTCCTTTATTTACCAGTTTCTTAACAACCCTATCTTTAAAGGCAAGTTTGTTTTTATCCGAACCAATTTGCCAACTCAATTCATATTTGGGTTCTATATCTCATACCCTACCTTCCCAACTCAAAAATAAATATTTTTTAGATTCTTTATTATTTATTTTTGCCGTTTTTCTTAAATGGCAGAAATAATAAATAATTCCCCAAAAATACTTTTACACCTCCATAAATTCCAATAAAATTCTCCCATGTGTGTGACGGTATATAGGACCATATCACATCAAAAACCAAGCTTGCCCAATTTAAAATTATCATCTTAGCTTCCATAGTCTACTTCAGCACTTTTTCAAGAAATGCATTTAAATGGGATTATAATCTCTAGAAAAATCCCATTCAAATCATGAAGATATTTTTTGACCTAATCCACCTACCAGTACCATTTCCACACTTTGTCCAATACAAATTTATCAACTTCCTTCCCAAGCCTCCTATTGATCAATTTTGCCAAACCAAAGCAATATTGATTCAAACCAACTCTACTCCTCACCAAACATTGTCAAGTACTCCTCCATAGCAGCACACATCCTTCCTGGTCGTGCACAGTACCCTAAGACACTGTAGCACCATCCCTCCCTTGTCCCATGTGCTTGAGAGAGAGAGAGAAGCATCATATCTTGCCATGATCCTTGTAGTAAAGAGGCAGCAGCTACACCACTCCCCCTCTCCCTCTCTGGTCGAGCACATGGACCCACACCACCCCCAGCACCACCCCCTCTTTACCAATGAGCAGCCAACATCTTGCTCATGTCCTAATGGAGCTTGCCCATCTCCCCTCAGTTTATAAGGCCACATGCCACCCCAGCGCAGCCCTCTTCCCTCATTTTCGCCCTCTCCCCTCCACTTACCTCCCCAGAGCTCCCCTCTCTTTCCCTTGCTCTGCCCTGCTCAAAAGAAGGAGGAAGAGAAGCTCCAGTCTCCTTACTCTCCTTGAGCTAGGCTCCTCCCTCAGCCCTCCTCTCCCTCTACATGTCACCCGAATGGACTCCCCTTGCTCCTTGATACGCCCAAAACGTATCTACTTTCTCGAACACTTTGCTATTATTTTTCCTCTATACTTGTGTGATTTGGATACAACTAACACAGACTGATGCTGTTTTCAGCAGAATTACCTTGGTGTCTTGTTTTTGTGCAAAAAATGAACTATCAGGAAAAATATCGGAAAATATGCCAAAAATTATATTTCACCAGAAGATCCACAGAGCCAAAGGGGAGTCAGAGGGGAGGCGTGGGGGACCCAGACCCACCCTAGGCGCGGGCCCACTAACCCCGTGCCTGCGGGAGGTTTGGCCACCCCAGGCCGCTTCTCGGCCTCCCTCCACGTCTATAAGTTGCCTTCTGACCTAAAAACATGGGTGTTCGATAGTTTTCCAGAAAGAGTTCCGCTCCGCCGCCGCCACGAGAAACCAAGATTCGGATCAAGAAACTCCGTTCTGGCACCCTGCCAGGACGGGGAATTTGGAGAGGATCATCGCCATCGTCATCACAAACGCATCTCCATCAACCACCGATGTTCCCCTCACCCATGAGTGAGTAATCCCCCGCTGTAGGCTTGGGGATGGTAAGGAATGGATGAGTTCTATCATGTAATCGAATAAGATCTGTTAGGGGCATAGTGCCTAGTATCTCTATTAGTGCTATTTGACTTTGTTGCAACTTGTTGTGCTTAATGCTTGTCACTAGGGACCGAGTGCCATGATCTCATATCTAAACTTATTATTGAACCATTATGATAGTATTGTTTATGGTCTTACGTGCAAGTTGTATAAACATATCATTATCCAGATCCAAAGGCCCCGAAGTGAAAGAAATTGGGACAACCGGAGGGGATGGCTGTGGTGTGAGGATCACATGTGTTCACGGAGTGTTAATGCTTTGCTCCAGTGCTCTATTAAAAGGAGCACCTTAATTGCCAGTAGTTCCCTAGAGGCCCCGCTGCCACGGGCTGGCTGGACAGAAGATGTCGTGCAAGTTCTCATTGTGAGGACGTATGACTATATTTGGAGCACATGCCTAGGATTGTTTAGTACTTGGATGCTTGTTATTATTATTTTCCATGCCCTAGTTCTTTGAAGTTACATGTTTAGACTCATCCACGCAATGCCCGTCCATCCATCCCTATGCCTAACGCACTCGAATCCTACTATTACTGTTACTGTTACTATTGCTACTGTTCACTGTTGTTGTTACTGCTACTATTGCTACTACAAACTATTGCTACTGATAAACTTCTGTGAGTAAGAACTATTTCCAGGTGCAGCTGAACTGACAACTTAGTTGTTAAGGCTTGCAAGTATTCTTTGTGTCCCCTTGTGTCTAATCAATAAATTGGGTAATACTACCCGCGAAGACTGTTGTGATCCCCTACACTTGTGGGTCATCAAGACTATTTTTTGGCGCCGCTGCCGGGGAGCATAGCTTTATTTGGAAGTTCACTTGGATCTATTATTGTTCACTGCTACTCCTTTCATCATGGGGAAGTCTCGTGATGGAAAGTTCCCTATTTTACCATCCACTACAGGACGAGGTACAGTCCTAAACACCTCTGTTGCTCTTGATTCACCGTCTGTTATAAGTAAGCTTGTCACACCACCACCACATACTCATGCTACACACACTGCTACTACTGCTGAATCTGAAACTGCTTTTGGTACTCATGATGTTACTTCTACTGTGCTTGATGCAAGTGGTTCACTTGGTCCTTTTCTAGATGCTACTATGGCTAGTCTAGGAAATACAGAAACTCCTATTGAAGACACTGTTACACCTGTTAGCTCACCTGAGTCTAGTGAGAGTTTTGATATTAATGATGGTTAGATTGAGATCACTGATGAATTTGTTGAAGAGTGCCGAAATACACATGGTGCTAGTGCTATTAAGAGTCTCCTTGCTAGACATACTATTATACCCAAGAAGTCCTATGAACATAAGTTTGCCACCTCTCCCATAGATATTAAAGATAAAGATTATGATTTCTCTCTTGATTTAGCTTATTTATATATTGTTGAGAAAGAACTTGTGGTACTGAAAATGAGAGTGCTGTGGCTCATATGAATGAGCTTTCTACTATGAGTGCTTTGTTCTCTGATGATTTTAAAATGCGCAAGTACTTTGTTGCTAAGATCTTCCCTTATTCACTAAAAGGAGAAGCTAGGGCTTGGTTTAATAGATTACCTCCTGGTTCCATTGATAGCCCTGATTGATTGATTGCTTCTTTCTTACATAAATATTTTCCTCCCAGTGCTAGACATGCTGCTTTGTAGAGACTTTTTGATTTTAAACAGGAAGAAGAAGATAAATTGCCTGAGTCATGGAAGAGGTTCTGTTCCTTGATTCATGCATATCCTGGATGTCCATTACCTAAGAATGAGTTGCTTGATATTTATTATAATGGACTAACTGATGATTCTAGGACATACCTAGATAGCTTTGCTGATTGTGTTTTCAGGAAAAGAACTCCTACAGATGCAGAAGAATTAATGAACCAGATAAGCAAGATTTATGATGATTGGACTTCAACTGAGCTGAATACACCTGAGCCTATTACTCCTGAACCAGTTACTCCTAAACTAGATGTTCCTGAACCAGTTACAACACCAACAACAAAGAAGATGGGAGTTATTGCATTAAATGATGAAGTGATGAAGGAAGCTAAGAAGTTTCTAAGGAGAAAGGTATTAGAGATGAAGATGTGAAGAATCTACCTCCTATAGAAGAATTATGTAAGCCAATTCCCCACTCATCTACTATTGAGGTACACTCTCTCCAATTCAATGAAGGTGATATTCCTTATGGTAAGCCTCATGATCAATGCTTATAGGAACTTGACACATTTATTGTTAAACAAGGTAATTCTAATAAACAAGTTCAGAATCATTTATTGGAAAACTCTAGAGCTATCCATGAGTTGAAAGATATTGTGGAAAGAACTTATAATGATATTAAAATGCTTTGTAAACACTTTCAAATGGTTCAAACCCAACTTGATCAACTTGCTAAGGTGCAAAAGGATATGCTAGTTAATGCCTCAGGAAATAAACATGCTTATGGAATTAAAACTAGGTGTGGTATAACTACTCAAGATCCTTTATATCCTGAAGGACACCCTAAAAGAATAGAGCAAGATTCCCAACAAGTAGAAGATAGTGGTAGTACTCGTAAGAGGAAGAAAAAGAAACATAAGAAAGTTGAGGAACCACTTGAACCTGCTGTAGATCCTAATAGTATATCTGTCTCTGATGCTGAAACTGAGAGTGCTAATATTGATGAGTGTCATGATAAGGAGGAAGTTGAGGAAACCTGAGAAACACACTAAGAACACTAGGTACACAAAGGAAGATTTTATTGCTAATAAACATGGTAAAGAGAGGGAACCTTGGGTGCAGAAACCTATGCCTTTTCCAGGTAAGAAACACAAGTCAAAGGAGGAAGAACACTACAACAAGTTTTGTGAGTGGATGAAGCCTTTATTTCTGCAAATTCCTTTGACTGATGCTATTAAGTTGCCTCCTTATTCAAAGTATATGAAGGATATTGTCTCTAATAAAAGGAAGATTCCTAATGAGGAGATTTCTACTCTACTTGCTAATTACTCCTTCAATGGTAAGGTTCCAAAGAAACTTGGTGATATAGGTATACCAGCTATTCCTTGCTCCATTAAGAATAATTATGTTAGAACTGCTTTATGTGATTTGGGAGCAGGAGTTAGTGTTATGCCTTTTTCTCTCTATAAGAGACTCCAGCTAGAAAAGTTGATACCAACTGATATATCTTTGCAAATGGCTGATAAGTCAACTATTGTTCCTGTTGGTATATGTGCGGATGTTCCTGTTCAAGATGCTCATAATTGCATGGTCTTAACTGATTTTGTTGTGCTTGAAATGCCTGAAGATGATAATATGTCTATTATTCTTGGGAGGCCTTTTCTTACTACTGCAGGTGCTATCAGCAATTGTAATCAAGGAAATGTAACATTCAATATTAATGACAAAGAGCACACTGTCTATTTCCCCAAGAAGGTTGTTGAGAGCTATTGCCTGAATTCCATTGAAAATATTGAGGGCATCAAGGTTGGAGAAATATATTGTCCCATTCCACAAGGAAATATTGAAACTATTATGATTGGGACCATTGCTATCAAGTATGAGGTAACATAATCACCTTGTGGAATGAAAAGTTTTTCTTCATATAAGATTTTTTTGGTAACAAGACTTGATCAACCTTGTTAACAAAAAGTTTTAATGAACAAAATAATGTTTCCACTTTGGTTATACTTGCTTTCTTTTTCCTTTCTCCTTCCTAGTCTTTGCTTTAGCTTTATTTTTGCTAGTTGTTTGCTTGTTTGAGTTTCTTAGAGCTCCTATAGTTTAGATTTTGGTTTGCTTTTGCTTCTTCTGAAAAACTGTTTCTGCGAGAAAATCAATTTTCATAACCTGAAAATTGGTCAAAAATAAAGTTTCCCAAAAAATCCTAGAAAATTCAAAATAAATTTTTCCTCAAAAAAAGGGGCAGAGTGGCACCTGAGATGACCTAGGGGGCCACCTCTAGGACCCACACCCATGGTAGGCGCGGCCTACCTAGTGGTGGCGCCTAGGGGGGTCTGGCCCACCTGGGCCCCTCCATGCTGCCTCCTCAAAGCCACATTCTTTCTCTCTCCCGAAAAACACCGGAAAACTTGCTTAAGCTCGAGTTCTTGCTGTTCTTGCTCACTATTTTTGATCTCCTTGTTCAGCCCATCTCAAGTGCTGTTTTTTGGAGGTATTGCTCCTTGGTATGTGCCTCCTCCACTTGTGCAATTAGATTTGTGATTGGTAGATTGTATCTTGAGTATTTTGCTACTATAGGTGACAGGTTGTTTGAGCTTGCATGCTTGTTCTATGCTTAGAAACTTTTTTTGATGCATGTGTAGTCCTCTAGAAAGTTCCTATAGTAGTTGCTCATCATTTATCAACTTAGAAATCACTTGGTTTGATGGTTGTTTAAAATTTCAGCAAAGTGAAGTCATGGACCACCACACCTTTGGTGACAGTTTTGAGAGTGATGCACCTAGAAGGACAAGGCTTCCAAGGTCATCTACAAGTTCCATACCCTCATACAATGAGGATCTCATCACTCCGTGGTTTGGTGACGAGGGAGATGAAGGGGATGCGCACCCCTCCACCTTTCCTTGTCAAACTTTCTTGCGAGGTGTTGGGATTCTTAATGATTTCATGGCTTTGATTGAGAGGGCAGGTCTAACAAGTTTTCATGCAGGATGAGAGTGCACAATATGATTCACTTACTAAAATATTTGTGGAGAGTTTCTCCTACCCCAATAGTTTCTTCAATTCTTCTGTGTCTTTTAGACTTTATAGCAGGGCTCATTCTATGACATTGAAGGATTTTTGCAAAGACATGGGACTTGGTACAAAGGGGTCATCAAAGAAGATTACAGCTCTTCTTGCTGATTTGTTGGAACTATACCGAGGAATAACCAATGATGATGACCGCAAAGCTCAGCGAGGGAAGATAAAGAACATTCAACTCCCAGCCATCGGGTACTTCACCTACTATCTTACCACCAGTGTTCTTGGTAGGGAGAACACTAGTAATATATCCAACTATCAATTGGCCTTCTTAGCTGCTGCGCTCTACGGTGAGGAGAAGTATAATCTTGGTTCCCTCATTGCTCGTCGTTGAGCTGCTAGGGGACCCATTTATGGGGAATTATTGCTACTCGTATCGCTGCTGCCTTGAACATTGTTGTTGATCCCCATGATACAATTTTGGCTCCCCAGAGGCTTGATTTTGCTTCCATGAAGGCACACCACTTTGTCACCTCTAGCTCTACTCTTGAGAACTTGGTTTATAGAATGCTATTTACTGAGGGGGAAGAGAGAGAGATCCCTCTACCCCAAACCACTTTGTTCAGTATTTCTCAGGGACCTTGGTCACGCTCGAAGGCGAAGATGGATGAGTTGCTGGATTCTCTTAACTTCCACGGGCACTATCAGCGGGGAGCGCCCGCTTATGACCCCGCTGTACACTACACAGGGGAGGCCTCGAGCTCGTACCAGGACAAGGGAGCTTCCTCAACATACTATGGAGGTGCATCTACTTGGGTACCATGGGATTGAGCCCCGCTTAGCCCAAAAGCCTAAGCTTGCGGGGAGGTATACCGACATCACACTCATAAATATATATATCATGTTCAGTCGGTTCTTTGTATATCCATTGTTTCGCTTTCTTTTTGGTTTTTGTTGCTTCTTTCTAAAAACACAAAAATACCAAAAAAAATCGTTGTTTCTCTTGGTTTGTGTCTTTGCTTTGGTTTTCCTTAAAAGAAAAATCCAAAAAGATTTTGCTTTGTTTTTGTTTGGTTTGCTTTGTTTGCTTGTTTCTAAAAAATCGAAAACACCAAAAATATTTGTTGTTCTTGTTTGGTTCTGTGAGTTGTTCGCAGGGATCAGCCGTCCTTAGTGGATATTGGTTTCCATGTTAATTATTCAAGTCACACAAGTGAAGTGCAATAATGAAGATTAAGACAACTCGAGGTGTGGTAAGAGGCTGGTAACGAACTCTATTTGTTTCATTTTTGTACATATACTCATCATTGTGAGCATGCTTAGCATGTTTGTGTAAGGTGTATGTCATTATGGATGCTTAGTAGTTCTTGCCTGTCTATGATTAGCTCCATCTTGCTAATAGTTTGTAGCATGTCATATGAATGTTTGCTTGCATTGTTTTATTTATACTTTCGTATGATATTGTGGTATCCTCCTCTGACTGTTCATGTGAATCGACTTGGCACATGCTCACGCATGCATATGACTAATCAATATTCTGTAAGCCTTGATGATTTATTTTGCCTCAGAGTTCTTGTATCACTTTCATGCCATAGTTAGTCCTGTTTTGTTGCAAGCATAATTATGACAATTATTGCTCTCTCGTTTGTCTCTCCCTCTATTTTGCTAGACTTCACTTGCACTGAGTACATGCTCTACCTGTGCTCCCAACTCCCCAAAACCAATACTGCCAGCTGTGTCCACCATACCTAACTATTAGCATCGTTTTCTACTTCAGTGCATATTCCATATGCCTTGTTTTCTTCCAAACTAAAATGTTTGTCTGTTTTGAGAAACTTAGTTAGTAAAGCTCTCACGAACTTGATGGCACACTTTATTTCTTGTGCTTAATAATCTTGAACCATTGTGACTAGTCCATGAAAGTTATATGCTTGCTTATTATATACTAGGAGTCAGCAGAACCGTGCTATCACGAGGAACACTTTCAACACTTTTTGGTTAATCCTATCCAGTTGATACTTTGCTCTTTTGTTTACGGATGTCAACGATGTGAAATAAAAGGGAAAGTTGTTAGTTCATGGAGTTTATACATTGTGTTAGAGAAACGCCTGGGCCGCTAGCCTAAGCCATGCTTAATCATGGTGGAAACTTGTAGCATCACTATAATGAGCATCTATGAAGCTTCCTCAATAAAAATCTATGCATATGGTAAATAAAAAGATTGCTGAGATGCTCATTGTCTGCTTGCCTTGTCATTTTGGTTATGGGAAAACTCCTGTACCATGTGCAAGAGGTACCCCGTTGGCGGTTCTCGATTATATGCATGTATTTACAATGACAAGAACTTTCAGGTGACCAAAGTTGAGTAGCATGCGGAGCGGCCCTCGTACTCAAGGGACTTGGGATTTCCAGTCTATGGTCTGTCAAGCATATGATTCAGAGTGGACCTCACTTTCACCTTATCCACATGAAGATGCCTATGATAGGGTAAATGAGAGCTCAAAGCTAATGAGTACCTTCCTTTCAGCATTAGGAACCCTTTCAAACCTTCACAAAACCGTTTTCAAAATTTGTTGAGTCACCACTTATTCTCTGAGCACCTTCTTGAGAGCATAGTTGTCATTTTTGTGTTTGTTCCAAAACATGGTTAATTATGTAATGACTTTGATGCTTGTATCTCTGATATCTTTACTTCTAGTCTTCATATAAACTTCAGAGGTGCCTCAGCATTTAGATTGTTCTCTTCAAACAAAGTCAAGCGAGGTACCACTCTATCATACCTTATTATGAGCATTGCAATGTTGCTTATGTTTATGTTTCATGCTACTTATTATTATTGAGATGGGTTCTCTTCATAGCTTGCAATGTCTATTGAGTAGACTTAGTTGCATACTACTTATTATGAATTGTATAAGCATCTACTCCTATGCTGAGAATATTTACATCATATGAAGCAAAGTGTTCGTGAAAGTTATTTTATCGCACTCAGTTTTCAACTGAATTGCTTGAGGACAAGCAATAAGCTAAGCTTGGGGGATTTGATACGTCCAAAATGTATCTACTTTCTCGAACACTTCGCTATTGTCTATAAGTTTCCTTCTGACCTAAAAACACGGGGGGTTCAATAGTTTTCCAGAAAGAGTTCCGCTCTGCCGCCACCACGAGAAACCAAGATTCGGATCCAGAAACTCCATTCTGGCACCCTGACAGGACGGGGAATTTGGAGAGGATCATCACTATCGTCATCACCAATGCATCTCCATCAACCACCGATGTTTCCCTCACCCATGAGTGAGTAATCCCCCGTTGTAGGCTTGGGGATGGCAGGTATTGGATGAGTTCTATCATGTAATCGAATAAGATCTGTTAGGGGCATAGTGCCTCGTATCTCTATTAGTGCTATTTGAATTTGTTGCAACTTGTTGTGCTTAATGCTTGTCACTAGGGCCCAGGTGCCATGATCTCAGATCTGAACTTATTATTGAATCATTATGATAGTATTGTTTATGGTCTCACGTGCAAGTTGTATACACATATCATTGTCCGGATCCAAAGGCCCCAAAGTGACAGAAACTGGGACAACCAGAGGGGATGGCTGTGGTGTGAGGATCACATGTGTTCACGGAGTGTTAATGCTTTGCTCCAGTGCTCTATTAAAAGGAGCACCTTAATTGCCAGTAGTTCCCTAGAGGCCTCGCTGCTACGGGCTGGCTGGACAGAAGATGTCGTGCAAGTTCTCATCAAGGACGTATGACTATATTTGGAGCACATGCCTAGGATTGTTTAGTACTTGGATGCTTGTTATTATTTATCTGCAATTCCCTAGTTCTTTGAAGTTACATGTTTATATTCATCCATGCAACGCTCGTCCATCCATCCCTATGCCTACCGCACTCGAATCCTAGTGTTACTGTTACTATTATTATTGTTATTGTTCACTGTTTCTGTTACTGCTGCTATTGCTAGTACAAACTGTTGCTACTGATAAACTTCTGTGAGCTAGAACTATTTCCAGGTGCAGCTGAACTGACAACTCAGTTGTTAAGGTTTTCAAGTGTTCTTTGTCTCCCCTTGTGTGGAATCAATAAATTGGGTAATACTACCCGCGAAGACTGTTGCGATCCCCTACACTTGTGGGTCATCATTCCTCTGGTGCTAACCATGCCCTTTTCTTTGACATGAAGCATCTCCTGGAGCCTCCCCGATGAACACCGGCAAGCTCCACTTCAGCCACGGTCGCGCGATCTCCTCCCGATGTCAAGACCGCCCGTTCCACCCATCCCCGGAGTCGCCGTCGTCGACCGCATTGCTCCGTCACCTCCACAACCGCCCGCGAGCTCCCGGTGAGCCTCCCCGGTCTTCCCCGACCTCCCCTAGGGTTTCCTCTCTCCCTCTTCGTTGTTGGGAAGGAGACGACGCTAGGTTGTTGGATCTCCTCTAATCCAATGGCCAGGGTCTACCCTTACCCCTTCACCCCCGGCTGGGCCAACTGCGCCGCACCCCTCCCGCGGGCATGCACCCCCAGCTGGGCCAGAACCTCTCCCCAGGCCCATTTCCCTACGGATCTGGCCCGTTGACCCCCAGCCCTTCTCCTTTTCTTCTAGAATTTCAGATCTGTAAACTAGTGGTTTGGTTTAATTCAAAATGAAAATGGAAAATTAACCAAACTACTGAGATCTAAATTTTCATAGATGCACTCATGTTTTCTCTTACATGCAGACTTGGTTCTGGACTAAATGGATAAGTAAAATAAATATGATAAATCATATCCCTAGATCTATCTAGTACACTAAATAAATTCTCCAGGGTTCTTCACAAATCCAAATGGAGTAAATCCAACTGTTTCTTGAAGGTATAAACCATCCCTTCCATACCCCACTATCCCCAACCTATTTTTCTTCCTAGTTTACCCCTGGTGAAAATAATAAAAACATGCCTTTTCTGCCTTTAGCAATTTCTCTAGGTCAAACCAAGCGAGATTTTGACCTAAGTCCAAATCTCAGGAGACACACATTACCATATCTTCCATAATCCAGCAGCTCATAATTTTTATGAGTTTCTGTTGAATTTTAGTTAATTAAACTCTTCTATACATGGTTTATTCACTACTCAAAATCACTACAGTATCTCTGTAACTCCAAAAATGTAGATTTCAATTTCTTCAGAAAGGCATTCTCAGTACCTAACCTGTGTCCTTAGAATAAACTAAAAATCTTATGTAAAATAAATCTGATGAAAAAGACAAATCTTGTCCAGTACTTCTTTTGGAAATTTCTCAAGGGCATTCTGTTAAATATTTTGAGGTGATTCCAATTTATCTTAATTCAGTCCATCAAATACTATCTAATCACCCAAGCAAATATTTTTTGGAACTCCAGAGAAGTATTGGTGAATTATTTCCTAAAACTAGAGCTTTAATCACTATAAAATCCACTAGAAATCAAAGGAAATTGATAAAATAGTGAAACCCCTTTTGTTGGCTTCATTTTATCAATGCCCATCTGATGGTATCATATTTACACAATGGTATCATACAGATCCAGCCCTTGGTAAAAAATCCCTCCCTTAGGTAGTCTCTAAACTATCAATAAAAAGGGATCCAGCACCTAATGCCTCTAAATATTTTTCCAGTCCAAATAAAACCTCCAACATCCTACAGATGTTTATCATATAATTATCCTTTTTTCTTGTTGTATGGTTTGATGCTTGTATTCCTTGTATTGATTGGTGTATTGTTTGTTTGCATGTGTACTCGATAGCGGCAATAGTTGCGATTGTGTGACGCCGAGAAGAAGGAAGCATCGAGGTTATCTTTACTATTGTTATTATTGGAATTCTGGTATTCTAAAGAAGTCACGAGACATCTCACTGGTCACAGACAAGCCACCATTCCTGAACTCCTATATTAACCTACTCTTGTTTATCAATTGTTTATTATCTCGTTTATCAACTGCATAATCAAATTGCATGATTTGTTTCAAATAAAAGTGCGTGAGTAACTTGGCTCCTCCAAGTTATGGATGAGTGTCCACTAGGACACTTACACTTTTGACACCTACTTTTACCCTTTAGATCGAGGCTAAAATGAGTAGCATCCTCCCTCTTGGAACCCACAGATTTTCAAAACATATAACTATTTTTGGTTTTACCCTACTACAATGTTTTCAAAATAAAACCCTTGGAAAGAGGCATCGTTTCCGAGTGGAAGTTTTACTAAAGAAAATATGAGGTGGATGAAGGGAAAGATAAGTAAGAGGAATTTAATTAAGATAAAGTTAAGTAAGAGAAAGAGAAGGGATGTTCTATGCCAATGTCCAGAACAATTTATCCATGCAACCACATTACCCCAGGCGCTGGGGCTTAGCTCGTAGTTGTAGTCCTTAGCTGGGGCTGCTTGTACTTGCTTAACGGGAGCAATCCCTGGAAGCCCGAGTGGACTCTACTCTAGGTCTGCAGATCTAGGGCCTCCATCCCCTGCTACGGCGGAAGTGTCGGTGCAACAATTGGGTCTCCTGCGGACGGTATGTTTTAGGCGTAGGGAAGGAAGTGGAGTACAATTATATATTGCCAAGACGAGGGTTTGGGTATACGGAAGTGCTGCAGGGAGGAGTAAGGCCATAGTGCCGCATACTCGTGCCGGGGAGAACAAACCCAAAAGGAAAAGCCGCCTTTTCTAGGGATGGACAAATGAAAAGCTAGGTTTGATTATCCGAACCCCCGTTTACAGTATGTAGCGGGCCGTGGTTAAATCCCGGCGTATGTATTGATTCTTGTGGGTAAACTGCACAAACTCTGCAGAGTCTAATCTATTTGAATAGCCGTGTCCACGGTCAAGGACGGTTGGAATGGCAAGTGCTAGGAGGACCCTTCGGTTATGTTGTGATAAAATAAAGGATGTGACTTGGTCACAAGGAAGGATAAGAATGAGTTTGGTTTGACCAGAGATGGTTGAAGACATTTTAAAAGGGGTTTTACAACAAAACTGTTTAAAATCTTTTCAACAAGGATGTGGAGATGTCCAGATTTTATAAAAGGAGACATATTTCCCAAAAACTCCTTTTCAACAAAGATATAGAGATGCCATCATTAGGTCTTTCAAAAGCAACTAGTAGAGCTATCTTGCCACATCCTATTATGCATTATCTTTGTTACCTTGTCTCGGTGGTTTGTGAGTACTTTCAAATTACTCACTGGCATTGTCCCTGGCTATTTACTTGGCCAGATTCCAGATGTTAAGAAGTGACGAAGGTGCTGACGTCTATGCGAGTTAGGCCATCTTCCCAGTCAGTTGCCTATAGGTTAAGGCACGAGCTCTATGCTGAAGACTCCTGCTACTTGTGTTGTAATCGCCATAATGGCCCCTTTGTAAGTTTTTGTACTCGTTACTTTATGGATGATGTAATGAAACTAGTCAGTTATGCTCACTGCTCACTGATCATGGGAATGTGAATTGCATGCATAACAGGTATTCTCGGACAATAAATCTAGGGTGCCATAGACATGGTATCAGAGACATCCTGACTGTAGGAGACCTAGTTAGCATGGATGTTACACAGGACTAGCCCTATTTCTTAAAACATCGGCTTTCGAAAACTCTTTCTCAAAAGATTTTCAAAAGAATTCTTATCTCATCTTCTCTGACTTAAAAACTTTTAAAATGGATTACCCCGATCTCATCTACTTCAAATATTCCGTTTTCACAAACAAAGTCCGACTCAGAGACTATGAAGACGGAGATCCCATAGCAAAGCAACCCCAAGACAAGCCAAACAAAGGAGCTACCGACGACAGACACTACAAGATTGCCCTACCAATGGAGTCCTTCATCGCCCCCAAATCAATCAATTACGGCACCAACGACAACCAACGACAATACAGAAGTCAAGAAACCCGTAACGTCCGTACTTAGGATTATCATCTCTAAAATAGGATTCCCTTTTTATGGCGTGTAGTCACCTCCTTAGTACCTATGGTAGGACTAGTTTGCTTGTCATGTGTGTATGATGCTTGGAATGTGTTGCTTGTCTCCCAAAGAGCATCCGACCCTAAAAGTTTTGACCACCTGGCTGGCGTATCCCGATGCTAACTCTCGCAACCTCCTTGCCGGAAACCTCTCCTCGGCAGGATGGCCACCTAAGAAAACCCCTACCACCAAAAGTAAAGCTCTAAGGTGGAAAGACGGTGTCTTTCCACTCAACCTCAAATAAACCCCTGTTGACCTGTCATCTTCAACCATAGCTTTCTACCAAAAGGTATACCCCACTTTCTGTGCTACCCTCGAACTCGGAAGATTAACTCCGTAGCCCCGTTTACTTCTATAGCCCGAGAATTATCTCCACCAGAAAACCCTGCAGATGGCTCCCACCCGTTCAGAAAGTATCATCGTCGAAGAAAGCTTCTGGCCCTTTGAAGAGCAACTGCATGATCTATTGAAGATCATCCGTCGTCGCCCACCTAAGTCGAAGGGACAGATCTCCCTCGCAGCAATTCAAGCATAGCTAAGTGGGTCATCAAGGCCACCATTCCAGAGCGTGAGAACTACCCCAAGCCCATCATCTTCACTTTCATTGACCACAAATGGGTATATGGAGTCATGCGAGCGACACAACAAATCATGCCACGCCTCTACAAGATCCATGAAGAAGAGCTGAAGGATACCCCTTACCACATGTTCGGGAAGCATGATAAGGATGGTCTCCCCACCGAATCCTTCCTCACCTGCTGCATTGGAAATCAGCTGTAGAATATGGAGTACCTCCTGCAACGCCATGAAGAATACCTCGACAAGACCCGTCGTGAAAACATCCTTATGCGTATGGATCTCACCATACTCCGTACCCGGGAGAAGAGTCTTCAAGCCGCCAACACTCGTCTAGAAAGGAGTGTGGCCGCCCTAACCTCCTCAACATCTGAAGCTATTAACTCTGAGACGGAGAATGAGGAGTTGTCCTTCTATGAGTATAAACCTATCTTCCAGTCAACCCCAGCAGAAGACCCACCTGCAAAAACAACTCCGGAGGCAGATACGACCCTCACCCTCACTGCCGAAGAGTTGAATCTTCCTCACACCCCTGAGGAACTGCAGTAGCCGATGTCAATGCAACAACTCAAGAAAGAACAACTAGGGTCAAGCGATACCCATGGAGTAGTCTTCGTCTCTCGACTCACCCCTTGTGGAGTAGTGTAGTACCTATGTATCTCCCCAGAACCTATTTGTAAACCTCTAAGTGCCTTGTCGCCGTGCGACACAGAACTGTTTTGTAAACCCTTAAGTACCTCCGCCACCGACCGGTTTTGAACCTGCTAAATGTATGGATGTTATGCAAGTATGGTATCCTTCTTTGCACATTTTACCCACGACGTTGCTTCATAACAAACCCAGAACGACCTCATTCCAAAGGACCTCGTTTCCGAGACCGCCAAACTCCAATGGCATCCTCCAACCCGTTTGCTATATGATGTGCAGGTTGAACAACATGAACCCGAGGAAGAGATTCCGGATGAGAATGAGGACCAAGAAGAGGAGCAAGAAGTTCCTTATCAAGAGGAGTAGCCACCAAACTGGTTCGCTACATATCAAGACTTCCAAGAACTTGGAGGGACTGTGGAGGGGATGCATAATCTCGCCCTGAACCTCTGAGAAACCATAAGTAACCTATAAATTCAATTTGTGAATTGGAGTTACATCTTTTACCGCCACCTCAGTGATTTGAAGGGCTTACAAAAGCCTAATCTTGGTATTTATTTCTATATGGCGTTCATTTGCTTTATTCTATTTCTAGGTTATGTTTTTTTGAGTTTATAAGCACTCGTGTTGGTTTCCTCAACACTTTATCTTTAGTTATTTTATTTTAGATATTTTCAAGCCGAGCTCTGTAGCCAATTTTCTATTCTTCAATTCCCTCTCTCAAAAACAACAAAAACATATTTCCATTTATTTATATTTTCCCTCTTTCTTTTATTTTCTCCTCGAGGTTCTCACATATTTGCAGGAAGAGTGATCGACTTCGAGTTTCTAGGAAACAAATCAAAAGGGAAGAGAGAAGTGAAACCAAACATGAGAGGTGTGCCTTATGACTCCCCACTTTTGAAGTTTGAGAAACCCATGCTAGTTAGTACACTACTAGGAAAAGGCCTATCGGTGGCGCACCATTTTGGGACTTCTGTGGCGCATATGGGATAGGCCACTGTTATCTCACCACTAAAGTGCAGTTCTGTGGCGCATATTGAAATGCGCCAAAGAAGTCTGAAAAACTTCTGTGGCGCATATTGCCAAAATGCGCCACAGAAGTCCCGAACCAGATCACAAACTTCTGTGGCACATTTTGCCAATATGCGCCACAGAAGTTTTTTTTTTCAAATTTCAAAAAAAAAACTCGGCCAGATCTGGCCAAAGGTGGTGCTCGCCGGAGGTGGTACTTGCCGGAGGTGGGGGTCGCCGATGGAGGACATAAGGAGGTCGCTGGTGGAGGAGGTGGAGGTCGCCGGTGGAGGCCACCGGAGGAGGAGGAGGAGGCTGCCGGAGGAGGAGGAGGAGGAGGAGGATGCCGTCGGAGGAGGAGGAGAAGGAAGAGGCCAACGGAGGAGGAGGAGGAGGCCGCCGGAGGAGGAGGACGAGAAGGTCGCCGAGGTGGAGGAGGAGGGAGGTGGGAGGAGGAGGAGGAGCTCACCGTGGTGGAGGAGGGAAGAGATCACCAGAGTGGAGGAGGGAGGAGCTCACTTAGGTGGTGGTGGAGGAGGAGGAGGAGGAGAAGCTCACTGGGGTGGAGGAGGAGGAGAATGAGATAAGAAGTGAGGAGGGGAAGGGTGGAGGAGTGGAAGAGTATAAGAGAGGGAGAAGGGGCGGGATTCAAATTTCAAATTTTGGACAAGACTTCTGTGGCGCATATGGAAGAAAAGCGCCACAGAAGTTTGTCCTCCATTTTTATTTTTTTGCAGAAAAAACGATCTTTTGGCCATAACCTTTTACTATTTTCGAATTTTAAAAATCTAAATAATCGCTAAACGACCATAGGTCCTTGCGAGCGGATGCAAAATCTCGTTCTCGTCATTTTGGTATATTATACGTATTTTTCCGACATCGTAAGCAAAAGTTACGGCCGTTTTACCGTGGCATAAACTTTTTTTGCATAAAAAGTCGAAATGCATGTTTCTTAATTTTCCTTCAAACTATACCACATTACCTATCACTATGTCAAATGATTTTATTTTTTTAAGTGTTTTTCATTTTCTATTATTTTGTGCAAGGCTAAAAAGGAGATCCACGGGGGGGGGGGGGGGGGGGGGGGTGGAATCTGTTTTTCCTACTCCAACTTCTGTGGCGCATGCCTCTATATGGCGCATATGGTCATATGCGTCACAGAATGTTGGTCAGAGTATAATCAATGAGATTCCATGGTAGGGTCCACTAGAGCTTTCTATGGCGCATATGGACATATACGCCACAGAAGTTCCAACTTCTATGGCCCATTTTTCCTATATGCGCCACTTCTGTTGTGCATTTGCTGAAATGCGCCACTGGACAACTTTTGTGGCGCATGCTTAGAACCATGCACCACAGAAGGCCTGTCTATCTATAGCTAGTTTCCTAGTAGTGGTAGTAAATGTTAAGATATTATATTGCTGGAGTGAGTCTTTATATTGGAGTAAAATTTTGTTTTCATGGGTACTTAGTTGGGTATGTTTTGTTCCAGCTCTTGTAGTTAACCAAGTATTTCCTAAAAATTTGCTAAACAAATGTAATAATAAAAAGTCTCACAATTGAAGGCTTGGGTGTTGTACTGTTTAGTCTTGAAAGCTTATTCCTAGAGACACTCAACACCACAAAAAATAATGATTGACTTGATAGCTCTGTTTGAAATGATTTGTTCAATTGAATTAATGTTTAGTGGTATTTGTGAGCATGCCAAAGTTTGACTTGTGAATCATAAGAATCATATAGCTTTATGCATGTCAAAATTCATGGGATGCCAACAAATCCTCTATACTATGAATGATCTTCATGTACGAAACTCCTAGATTTCGGCTATGAGTTGATTGAACATATGTAGCAACAATGCTATAATGGGTAAGATTCATTGCACTCCCGGGTAGCTGTGTTCATGATGGAATCACTCCTCTAGATGATATGATTAATCATTATGCAAAAGGAACAAAAACCTTAGCGATGGCACGAGTGTCCATCACAACCGGATAAACTAATTAATTTTTTTGGCATGCTCCCAGTTAATTAAGAAATGAAATTCTTGAAGGACAATGAATAGAAAAGTATTGGTTGAAAAGTCTTGATTTATTGATGTGGAGAATTGAGATACTTTAGTGTATATGTTTTTGATGATAAACTCTCACACTCTCAATTTTACATGATTATACTTTATTGTTCAAAGTCAAGCTTGTGAGTTGACTACATGACATGAAATAAAATTTACTCATTTGAATCATCCATGCTAACAATAATCTTGCTGCGCTATAAGGATTCATGAAACCCATATGATATGCTTGCCATTACTCTATCTATGCTGAAGTTTTTCAGATTAATAAAGTGGAGAAAACATGAGACTACTAATCATGAGTAAGATCATCATCTCGTTATTTCAGTTTAAATGTTGAGTTCCCTTTTTGATTTTGGTTTTTTTGCTCGAGGACGATCAAGTTTAAGCTTGTGGAGGTTGATGGCTGTGAAATATAGCCATCCACGTCCGCATTTAAACTAGATATTATTTTTCCCAGCGTACATATTGATGTTTGATGATGGAAATCACAACATTAAAGTCAAAGATACGAGATTTCCAACAACTCAAAGAAACCTGGAGTCGTGAAGTGGAGGCAGTGCCTTTAACGACCAACTATACGGCCGGAATACCATAGAGTTGGCACCGACTTCGCCAGGTCAAATAGAACAACTTTTGTGAAGGGACCCCTATATAAAGAGGCCTTTGGCAACAAGGAATGGCCCTCCTCGACTCTTTCTTCAGCCTCCCTTCCACCAGAAGCCACCACACCGGAGGAATAGATTTAGATCTAATTTCCAAACCCTTCTCCACCACCATAGCCATATTCCACCACTTTTAATAGTAGATCTCATGTCCAATTAGCGATAGTATAAGATTATTTGCTATCAATCTCATGATTTCCATTACAATGTTTTTGGTTGTTGACTTCATCTCTATGTGTTTGTAATTCTCCTTGGGCTAAGGGCTTCGGCCTAGCCGTGTAGCTTTTGTGCATGTTATTTGTCATAGATGGGATCATGTAGTAGTTTGTATGACATGATGATTATTGTACCCTCTCTTGCCTCAATCTAAGGACTTTTCAGGTACCCAAGACCCCAAGGATTGATCCAGGTATAGGGAGTGTGAGTAATGACTGATCTACAGGTTGGGAACCCCAGTGACACAAAGGGTAGTACTGTTGTATGTGAGGGATTTACTTGGGATTATCGGTGACATCACTATGCATATCATTAGTTCTCTTTCTTCTATGGATGAGACTAGTAGGTTATTGCTACAAGAAGTTGCGGAAGAAATAGAAATTATTGATGCACTTTCCACATATAATTATCTTGCTCTAACAATTACTTGTATACTTTATTATTATATTTTATTCCCGTCAGATGTTTTGCACAACAACTCGTGAAACCGAAAGCCTCATGCCCTATCTCGCCAGCATCAACAACAAAAAAAGATCGCAAACTCTTGGTTCGGTAAAACACAAAAAGAATTCTAAAACTCATGCCCTCTCTCTCCATCATCAACAACATCAGGTCTAAGGATTACATTGATTGAGATATACAAATGACAACTTTCTCGTTGTACCTTAATATGGATCAATCTGACTCGTTAAACTCTTTAGCTGAATCTGTGTAAGTCGGAATGGCATCTCCATGCCCATGACAAGTGGAACCGAGTCATCAAGCCGACTTTCACATTGGTCTAAGTTGTGTGTCCGACACAACCTCAATGACCATGGATATATAGTACAAACAACATGAATGTATAGTTCCACAACCGAGTCAGATATTCAATGATACACATCAGATGTTTATACAAGGACAACTTAATATCTTTATGAATACAATGGGAAATATCATCATACATGATTTCCTCTAAGGCATATTCCCAATAGTCTCCTACTTGCACTAGAGTTAGTCTTCCGACATCACATGTCTAGGCATCTAATGCCCATACCTCTTAGGTGTGCCTCATGCTTCGGCTATGGTAATGGCTTTGTCAACGGATCTGCAACATTTGTATTCGGTGTACCTTGCATAACTTGATATCAGCCTGATCCATGAACTGGTGAATCAGGTGGTACTGCATGAGTGTGTGCTTGTTCTTCTGGTGTTGTCTAGGTTCCTTGGCTTGTGCAATATAACCATAGTTGTCACACTACACGTCTAACAGATTGGACAAGCCCTGAACCACACCAAGATCCATGAGGAAATTCCTCA
The DNA here is from genome assembly GCA_916181665.1 of Avena sativa. Lineage (NCBI taxonomy): Eukaryota > Viridiplantae > Streptophyta > Magnoliopsida > Poales > Poaceae > Avena > Avena sativa. The sequence continues at coordinate 125,423,587 of OV702280.1, forward strand.
TCCAAACAGCTTACTTTGTTGCCTCCGAGGCGGCAATATACTCAGCCTCTGTTGTAGATATAGACACAGTCTCTTGCTTGGAACTCTTCCAGCTCACAACACCCCCATTTATTACAAACACATAATCGTATTGCAAACGAGAATCATCAGAGTCGGTAAGATAACTCGCATCCGTGTAACCCTTTACACTGAGTTCATCTTCACCACCATAAACCAAAAACATATCCTTAGTCCTTCTCAACTACTTTAGGATATTTTTGGCCGTTGTCCAGTGGATTTCTCCAGGATCAGCCTGGTATCTGCTCACAACACTTAGAGCATATGAAACATTCGGCCTAGTACAAATCATAGCATACATGATGGATGCGACTGTGGAAGCATACATAATCGCACTCATCCGACTTCGCTCATCAATCGTCGAAGGGCACTGAGTCTTGCTAAGTTTTACACCATGGGACATCGGTAAGAACCCCTTCTTAGACAATTCCATATTGTACTTTGTCAACACTTTTTCCAAATAAGTACTCTAACTCAATCCAATGAGCCTCTTTGATCTATCTTTATAGATCCGGATTCCAACAATATATGTTGCCTCACCCAAGTCTTTCATTGAGAAACTCCTTTCCAATGATTCCTTGGTTTCTTGCAACATCTGGACATCATTTACAATCATTAATATGTCATCCACATATAATATTAGAAAGTTTACTTTTCTCCCACTAAACTTATTGTATAAACAAGGATCGTGATCACTCTTGATGAAGCCAAACAATTTGACTACCTCATCAAAGCGAATATTCCAACTCGAAGATGCTTGCTTCAACCCATAAATGGACTTATGAAGTTTGCACACTTTTTCAGCATTAGACGGATCGACAAAACCCTCGGGCTGTATCATATACACGTCCCCGGTTAAATTTCCATTAAGGATAGCCGTTTTGACATCCATCTGCCATATCTCATAGTCGAAATAGGCTGCTATAGCTAACATGATCCGAACAGATTTAAGCATCGCTACGGGCGAGATTGTGTCATCGTAATCAACTCCTTGAACTTGTCGGAACCCCATCGCGACAAGACGTGCTTTATAGACCGAAACATTTCCATCCATATCAGTTTTCTTCTTAAAGACCCATTTGCACTGGACGGGTCTTGCACCATCTGGTAGATCAACCAAGTTCGAAACTTGATTTTCATCAATGAACTTTAATTCGGATCTTATGGCTCCAATCCATGACTCGGAATCAGAATCACACCATCGCTTCCGAATAATTTGCCGGCTCATCACTGTCTAACAGTAATACATCACGAACACTTCGTAATCTCGCCGATCTTCGTAGTACAGGTGCTACTGCCGGCTTAGCTATCATGACCAGCTCAACCTCCAAGGTTTTTGCCGACTTGCTACTAGCCAGTTTCTCTCGAATTTCTTCGAGCTGCACTGTGCTCCCACTGACTCCCCGACTGGGAAACTCTTTCTCAAGGAAGACACCATTCCGAGCGACAAACACTTTTTCCTCTTCTCGGTTGTATAAGTAGTAACCCAAGGTTTCCCTCGGATACCCCACGAAAATACACTTAACCGACTTGGCTATAATCTTGTCCAACCGATGTCGCTTGACAAATGCTTCACAGCCCCAAATCTTAAGAAAACACAAACTCGGCTGTTTGCCTATCCACATCTCATGCGGTGTCTTATCTACCGACTTTAATGGTACTCTGTTCAGTGTGCACGCCGCTTTTTCAAGACAATAAACCCAAAATGATAAAGGCAGATCTGTCCGACTCATCATTGATCGTACTATGTCCAACAAGGTCTGATTCCGTTCCTCTGCAGCGTTCCCGGCGGAGTAAGTTGAGGAACTATTCCACAAATTTTCAGATGGTCATCAAACTCATGGCTCATGTACTCGCCCCCTCGGTCCGACCGAAGAAACTTTATTTTCTTGCCGAGTTGATTATGTGCTTCATTCTGGAATTCTTTCAACTTTTCAAAGGCTTCCGACTTATGTTTCATCAAGTAGATATATCCGTACCTACTCAAATCATCAGTGAAGGTAATGAAGTACTCATAACCACCCCTGGTTGTCGTCCTCATTGGTCCACATACATCACCTACTCATCCCAACAAGTCGGACGCCCTTTCGCAACTCTTTGCAAAAGGTGTCTTGGTCATTTTGCCAAGTAGGCAAGATTCGCATGTATCAAACGACTCCAAGTCGAACGAATTTAGGAGTCCATCATCATGGAGCTTCTTCATGCGTTTCCAACTTGTATGACCAAGCTGACAGTGCCAAAAGTAGGTCATATCAGATCATTCGGTTTCATCCTTTTAACATTTATGTTATAAACCGACTCACCATCAAGATTAAAAATAAATAACCTGTCCTAGACGGGTGCAAAGACAGGAAACATATCATTCAAACATAAAGAACAGCCATTATTCTTGATATTCGACTCATAGCCTTGCCTCATCAAACATGAAGCAGAAATAATGTTTCGACTAAGCACTGGAACATAATAACAATTATTCAGTTCCATAATGAATCCGGAAGGTAAATGAAGTTGCATCGTGCCGACTTCCAGCGCAGCAACTCTTGCTTTGTTGCCGACTCGAATATCAACCTCGCCTCTTTCTACGCTCCTAGTTCCTACCAGTCCCTACAACGAGTTGAAGATGTGAATAACTGATCCGGTATCATATAGCCAAGAACTATTAGGTGCATCAGCAAGATAGATGTCTATAACATTGCAAACAAGTGTACTTGAGTCGGAAGTCATACCTCCACTATTTACTTTGTCGGCCAAGTACTTGCTGCAATTCCTCTTCAAGTGGCCATTCGCCTTGCATTAGAAGCAAGTGGATCCGACTGAAGGAGATGGCTTAGTCCCTAAGGGAGCGCTTGGGCCGGGTCCTGAGCCTGCTTTCCTCCCAACTTAGCCTTCTTCTTAGTCCAAGAACTCTTCTTGAACTTACCCTTATTCGGCACCATCAACAATTGACTAGCGCCCTTTTTGAGATCTGCCTCTGCCTGCTTGAGCATCCCATGCAATGCAGTGAGCTTCTTATCCATACCATGCATGTGGTAGTTTGAATGAACTAACCATACGCACTAGCAAGAGAGTTTAGAATTATATCCATAGCAAACTCTTTGTAATGGGGTAGCCAAGCCTCTCTAGAGACTGCACATAACCAACCATTTTGATCAAATGAGGGCTCAGTGGATCACCATCCTTAAGCTTGCAACTCAGCAAAGCTTGAGAGAATTGATACCTCTCAGTCTTAGCCTGAGCCTCGAACATACTTTTGCGGCTTTCGATCATATCGTAGGCCTCAACATTCTCGAACTGCTTTTGCAATTCCGGTTCCATGTGAGCAAGCATAAGACAGCTAATATCCATGGACACATCCTTAGCCCGATGGTAGGCATTGGTGGCAGTGACAGTCACATTATCATTTGGCTCATCTGGAAGTGGGTTGTCTAGGACATGGTCCTTCTTTTTTTCTTTGAGAACAATTCTCAGATTTCGATACCAGACAGTAGGCATTGGTGGCAATCATGATCTACAACATAAATATGCAAAAAACTTAAGACATGTATTCATAAAAGAGCAAGCATATTAAACACTTTAATATTTTATGCTCCCACTAGAACCAACACCCCTCCGATGGTGACTTATTGATTCAAGACCCTAAATAAGCAAGTCGGCTAGTGAGATTTACCATCACCGCTAGCCGCCAAGTGATCTAGGTAGAAAACTCCCTGTCAATCGTATCTCATATGACTCCTATTGGACGAGTGGCATCACATGCCCCTGCTCTCGTCCGAATTTTCCCCGAACCCCACAACCGTTGTGATAGACCTGTCTAGCTTACCGAGTGTTTCCACTATAAGAGTCCGACTCGAACCCACCTAGTCGGAAAGAATTAGCAGCACCTCAATTTTATGAACCCACTACCAAAAATTTCCGACTTGTGATGGTGCAAACACTGGCGGGAAAACCGACTAGACCTTCTTTGAGGTATTAAATTTTACCGACTATCTAATAGAGGTAAAATAGAGACATATCAACAACACAAAATAAATCAATCATAATGTGAAATGGTATGGCTCTATTCATGGCGATCTCCATCTCCACAAAGCCTGTAATCCGAATAGTGCCAACTCTTGTCACTTGCCGTCTTTCTCCATGTCGTCACATGTACATCACCTTGCATGCCATCCGGGTTCTCCACATAGCTACACTATCTCGGTAAAGAAAATTACATGGAGAATCCGACACGCAGGTCGTTATACAATTAAATGACATCACCTAGGTTCCAGCTGGCTGACAGAACCGTGATTCGTAGATCACGCATGGATTACAGATATACATCACATGCACATGAACCATACCATTCACAACTTCCTGCAAAAACAAGTTATGCATAGATATGATATCTACCGGCGTTGTGAACCTCGCAACGACATGTAAGGCGCTACGACATGGCGAAGATGATGGTCCATTGATTCTGACCATTATTTCGACTCGATCAAAATCCATTGATCTTCGATCACCACATCTGGATTTACATGTAACAGTCTACCCCGATGGCGGAAACCGACCGGTAGGGGTATGTCATTCCACGACCTTAGCAGTATGATCATGGAAATCAGATCTACCATTCCCCGAGTACAGTTGATCCAATCAACATCGTACAAAACCGATCTATCTCATAGATCGACCACCAAAACAGCACATAGATCCAATCTACAGCCAACCGCATATCACATATGCAAGATCTCGAGCCTAAAACCAGAAGCTATCGCTCTAATACCACTATTGGGCCACGTAGAGATAAAAGATAACTTTTTCCTCTAACGTGGTGATAAAAAGATCTAGCTTAGGTAGAAGGCCACGAGGATTACCACTAGACGCGCAGTTGTGGATTATAGATGAAGCACGTATGTTGAATGCAGTGCAATCCTTGCGATGTCGATCCAATCAACGATCGTCCAAGCGATGATGGTACAACGCCTCTTCTGGTGTCGATACATACGAGGAGGAGCACCGACGGTGAACTGCTAGGTTTATTACAGTGGCAGGACTGCAGTGGAGCTAGGGTTTCCAACTCATCGAATGACCTAACCGATCAACCCTCCTGGGTTTCTGTGCGCCACTATATATAGGGAGTGAACATGGGCTCCACTCACTCGTGGCCCATTCACTAAAGCCCATATAATATTAGTCACCATGAGTACGACTCACTGACTTAGTCCAAATCTGGCTCAGGTCCAACCCAACTAGATTTTTGGTTCAGATCCAATCTGAACTTGCTCCTGCTCTTAAGTGTGTGACCCCACAGGCTCATGGCAACTTGGACACGATTGGAGTCCGACTCTCAATCGATCAGTCGGTAGTGGCTCCTAGCAGAACGTGCCGACTCCCAAGTACCAAAGAGTCATGACGACTTGCCTTTCCAATGCGACTGATGTCCGAGTGCCTTTTTCCTCACGATATACCTTGTCAACCTATAGGCGAATATTTGTCATCCCTTAAATAGTCTAACTCTCTTCTCGATCCGAGATAAGTGATTCATCCGACTAAATCTTAGTCAATCGCCTCGGTTAACACTTAACTGAGTCGTGCATGGCCATTCTTTTCGAATCATATCATCCGAGAGGGCCCAGAGAATATCTCTCCAAGTGGAGGGGCAAAATCCCATCTTGGTTATTCACATAATGCAACTTGATTCTCAATCGACCCGAACTCTGCCTTTATAACTACCTAGTTACGGATCAGCGTTTGACAGAACCTAAGTTGGTGATCCTCAACTCGGACTGTGCAACAACCTCAGATCTAAGGATTACATTGATTGAGATATACAAATGACGACTTGTACGTTGTATCTCAATACGGGTCAACCCGACTCGCTAAATTATTTAGCCAAATCTGTGTAAGTGGGAATAGAATCACCATGCCCATGACAAGTGGAACCGAGTCATCAAGCCGACTTTCACATTGGCCTAAGTTGTGTGTCCAGCATAACCTCAATGACCAAGGATATTTAGCACAAACATCATGAATGTATACTTCCACAACGAATCACATATTCAATGATACACATCAGATGTTTATACAAGGAAAACTTAATATCTTTATGAATGCAATGGGAAATATCATCATACATGATTGCCTCTAGGGCATATTCCCAACAAGTACAGCAAGTTCTACCAGCTTGGCAACAGAGGGGAACTCATCTTTGAGAGGGACTTGGGTCAGCTCGCGGATTTTCTTGGATGCCCGCAGCCGGAGTTCTTTGGAGCGTAGCTCATTGACCAGCCAGGAGGAGAACTGTAGTAGTTGATCGCTGCCAATCTGAGAGGCAAGATGGAGCCACCCCACTTCGGAGAAGATACAGTTCATCTTGTGGGAGAACAACTAGCTGGATGGACTAGCTAGAGCCATGCAGAAGGAGCTTTCCCGTCTCTGTGGGAAGAACATCAACCAGATCATTGGCACCCGCTTTGCTCACTACGCAAGATGTGACTCCATGGGACAGCCCTCTTCCATGCCAGGACATTCGGAGCTGAAGAATCATGTGGATCACCTCACCTTCATGCTGCATGAGAACCAGAAGGAGTTAGACAACGCCTATGCCTACGCCAACTAGAAGCACCTTGTTGCAACCAAGAAGAACCAGACCCTCACCATCCTAGCTAAAGAGTGCAAGTAACTTTGTCGCCAGCGTAACAAGAAGGACCTCATCATCGCTCGCCTCCGCTAGAAGGTGGAAACCCTTGAAGAAACCATCCATGACCAGGAGATTCAGCTCGAGGAGAAGGAAAACAAAGATGAAGATATTCATGGGTATATCACTTCGATGACGACTATCTTGAGTACATCAACATGGAGTTCCACACTGACGAGGAGGACGCCGATTTCCTAGATAACAAAGAGCCCACTAGTTTTGATGATGAGTAGTATCACTAGATCATTGTCGTAGGTGTGAGTTTGTATCCGGTCCCACTTTATCGTAGAATGACAGAATGGTTCTTAAAACCATCAACTTCATAGTTGTGATGTGTTGTTTGCAATGTGTGGTTTCTATGTGTTGTTTGGAATGAATGAACAAGATTTGTGGTTTTGAAACCTTAGCCATTCTCAAAGTTTAAAGTTTTTGAACCATACCCATAAGCCATAGAAATTTTCCTCCTGTCTTATGATCTACCTCAATCTTCAGATGACTCGCGGCAACAATGATGGAAGCAACTCATCCCAGGACCCGATGGTTCTGATTCTGCAAAATGCTAGTAGCAGATTGAGAAGCCGTTAGAACTAAGCGTCAAGCCAATGTCGCCACTCTTCAGCAGATCGCCCAAATGGCACATAACAACCAAGGCCGTGGAAATCAGGATCACCAAGGATCTAAGATCAGGAATTTCCAAAACACCAATCCTCCTATGTTTAGCAAATCTGGAGATCCCTTAGATGCTGATGACTGGATGCAATCAATGGAGAACATCTTAGAAGTTGCAGGAGTAGATGCAGCGGAGAAAGTATTGTTTGCCACCCACTATCTGGCAGGTTATGCAAGATCATGGTGGAATAGCACTCATACGATGAACAGGGCCAAATGATGACTTGGGAGGAATTCAAGATCAAGTTCAGCAGGACTCACATTCCCCCAGGTTTTATCAAGAGGATGAGGGATGAATTCAAGGAGTTGAAGTAAGGAAGAATGACTGTGGTGGAATACTGTGACAGATTTCTATCTCTGTCTAGGTATGCCTCTGATGAGATCGACACTAAAGCAAAGAAGAATGAAAGATTCCTGAATGGCCTGCATGATGAGATGTAGACTGTGTTAGTCAATATTCCTTTTGCCAATCTATAAGCTATAGTGGATTCTGCTGTCCATATGGAAGGAAAGATCAATCAAGCCACTGAGAGCCACAAGCATCGTATGATGCACCAACCTAGACCACACCATACCCCGAAGTACCGTGTAGCGGACTAAACCTGATAAGGTTTGAATCCCTGTGTTTATAGTGCTAGTCCCTTGATCGAATATCTAGCACCCATAGTTGAGATGTAATATGAAGAAACAAAGGTCTTATTACATTGCATATCTAGGAATAAAATAGTTCATTACAACTTACATAGATCATATGGCTATCTTAGTACAAAGAAGAAGATAAAACTATAAAGCATGGAGTCCTTCATCTTTATGTGCCACAGGCAAACATTTTGGTTGTAGACTCGTAATCCCTACTCACCAAACTTCACTATCATCATGTAATCCTGCAACATGATAAGTTATAGCCACAAGGGTCAATACATTTGAATTGTATAGGCAAGTGATACTATATTGATATAGAGAACCTAACATCTACATGACTATATGGCTGAGTGGATTTTTGGCTGGCTGATACGCCCAATTTGCATCACAATTCTATATCATAATTTACCTCTATTCATTGATATTTGTCTTCTTATGAGGTATTACTTATGGCTTTTCATCTGTTTATGCATGTTGGATGATTCCTGGAGGATGGACTTCCGGAGTCTGGATTCTGATGGAAAAGAAGGCGTTTCAGTGCAATTTCGTGAAGATCAGAAAAAGACCAGAAAAATATGGAAACATATTATTTTACCAGAAGACAAAGGAGGCTAGAAGGAGGAGCGAAGGGGGGGCTCAGGGGGGCCACACCCCCTAGGCACGACCCACCTGGCCCCGCGCCTAGGGTGGGTTTGGCCCACCTGCTCGGCCTCCGACTCCGCCCCTTCGCCTATATCTTCCCTACGAAACCGTAACACCAGGGGAGCGACCACAGATAGACTTCCGCCGCCTCTAGGGGTTGGAAACCACCGAGAGAGAAAGATCTCTCCGGCAGACAGATTTCTGCCGGGGGAATTCCTTCCCGGAGAGGGGAGACTGTCGCCATAAACACCATCGTCAAGCTAGGCTTCATCGGGATCATCATCATCATCCACACCATCATGTCCACCAGCACCATCATCACCACTCCGTCCCGCTGTAACAATTGTGTTGGATATTGCTTTAGTTCGTTAGGGGAACTTTCCCGGTGTTGATTATTATTGTAGTTGATGCTTGTTAGTGGAACCATTGGATTATTGTTTATGTTCAGATTGTTATCAATTACCATATCATCTTTGATCTTGATCCATGTGATGTCTTGTGAGTAGTTCATTTAGTTCTTGAGGACATGGGAGAAGTCATGTTGTTAGTAGTGAATCTGTGATGAATTATTATTCAATGGTTTAGTATTTAAGTTGTGGTGCTATTCTTCTAGTGGTGTCATGTGAACGTCGACTACATGACACTTCACCATTTATGGGCCTAGGGGGAAGCATTGTGTATTTTGCTACTAATCGGGGGGTTTCTGGAGTGATAGAAACCTGAACACCCGTTAGGACACATTTGCACAAGGGAGCGTAGGATCTCAGATTTTAAGGCTGTGGTTAGATTTATATCTTTATTACTTTCTTGTAGTTATAGATGTTTCCAGGGGGTTTAATCACAAGTATGTATTAGTCCTAGGAAGGGCAGTATGTTAGCACAGGTTCACCCACACAACACTTACAAACACCAAATAAGAGTACTCATCTATTTGAAGCGAAAGAACTTGACAGAATTCCCATGTGTCCTCGAGAACATTTGGTCCCTATAAGTATTTCCACCGGCTTGTACATTGCTAAGAAAGGATTGGGCCACTTTCTCCGTTTGTTCGTTACTTCTGTTACTTGTTCTTTGTTTTTTGCCTTGTCAGAAAACCAATAAAAATATGTTTGCTAAGTACTAAAAGGGATTTCCTTCTCCATACCACTGTTCACCACCTTCTGCTCCTTGTTGGGATCGACACTCCTATTTATCGAAAGTACTGCGATACACCCCCTATACGTGTGGGTCATCAAGACTATTTTCTAGCGCCGTTGCCGGGGAGTGAAGCGCTATTGAAGAGTGGAACTGGTAAGCGAAACATTTACTATGAGTATTGATTTTGTTACTGCTTGTTACTTTGTTTCCAATATGGATAACCCACTTGGTTTTCTATTTGGGAAAACTACTACCGCTGGTATGGTAGTAGATGAACCACCTCCTGTTGAGATAGATCCTTTTAAGATATCTACGAGTATTGTTAATCGTGTCATGGATAATTATTATTTTGGGGATGGAACTGTCCATCCTGGTGATCACTTGCTTTATATCCATGAATTATGCGGGTTTTTAAGTGTGCAGGTATCACAACTGAACAGGTGAAGAAGTTACTCTCCATATCCTTGAAAGGGAGAGCTGAGGCATGGTATAAGCTGCTAAAGAATGGACAATCCATGGAATGGGAGGAGATGGCATCTCTCTTATACTATAAATTTTATTCTCCCAGTGAAATCCAAAAGGATAGAAGTCTTATATGCCAATTTAATAGTACTTGGAACAAAAGGCTTGGAAGTAGTACTAGGAATGGATTGGATGTCGAAACATCAAGGATTAATAGACTGTGCCAAGAAAGCCATAACCATGACCAGTAGCACTGGAGTGTCAATAGAGCACGTGTCTCAGATGTTGCCCTGTCAATTAAAGTGCAATAAGAGTTTAGTCCAATCAACCCAAGACCAAGTCAGAGTAGTCTGTGAATACCCCGATGCATTCCTAGATGAATTACCTGTTATGCCCCCAGATCAGGATATCGAGTTTACCATTGAGCTAGTTCCTGGAATTGGAACCATAGCACAGAGACCCTATAGTATGAACCCAACTGAATTAGTGGATCTCAAGAAGCAACTTGATGATATGCTAGGGAAAGGTATGATTCAACCAAGTGCCTCGCTGTCGAGATCCCCTGTTTTGTTTGTGGATAAGAAAGATGGTGCCACCCGTTTGTGTACGGATTACCGGAAGCTGAATGATGTCACCATCAAGAACAAATACCCACTGCCGAAGATAGAAGATCTATTTGACCAGCTGACTGGTGCCAGGGTGTTTTCTAAGATTGATCTTAGAACAGGTTATCATCAACTGAAGATCCATGCAATGGATATCCCAAAGACTGCTTTCACTACCCGATATGGATTATATGAGTACAATGACATTTTATTTGGGTTAACCAATGCCCCCGCTTATTTCATGAATCTCATCAATAAGATTTTTATGAACTTCTTGGATAAGTTTGTCGTTGTTCTTATCGATGACTTTCTGATCTATTCCAAGTCGGGAGAGGAACATGAGCAGCACCTAAGAACCATCCTTGAAAACCTTAGAGAGCATCAGTTGTATTCCAAGTTTAGAAAATGTGAGTTCTGGATAAAGGAAGTAGGATTCATAGGACATGTCATGTCGGCAGGAGGAGTTGCCGTCGACCCCACCAAGATTAAGGATGTTGATGAATGGAAAGCCCTAACTACTCAAACCGAAGTCCGCACATTTCATGGATTAGCGGGATATTACTGCAAGTTCGTTGAAGAATTTTCAAGCATCGCAAGGCCGATGACCCAGCTGTTGAAGAAAGACAAGAAGTTTGAATGGACGGACAAATGTGAAGAAATTTTTCAAGAGCTCAAGAAGAGATTGATTTCAGCCTCAATTTTGATCATACCGGATATCACGAAGCCTTTTGACGTATATTGTGATGCATCCAAGATTGGTCTTGGATGTGTGTTGATGTAGGCAGGGAAAGTAATATCGTATATGTCCAGACAAATGAAGAAACATGAGCAGAATTATCCCACCCATGACTTAGAATTGGCATCCATAATTTTAGCCTTGAAGACATGGCATCATTACCTCATGGGTAACCTCTCTGAGATTTATTCAGATCACAAGAGTTTGAAGTATATTTTCACTCAGAAGGAGATGTGTCACATCCCAAATTTTAGATTTGGTATTGCATAGCCTACATGTCATTTCATCATGATCATCATTGCAAAAATTCAGTTTGAAAAGGGTTTTGGCAAAACATTTCACTTGCAACTGCATTTTGACACCTACACTTGAGTGCTCGGTTTTACCATGCTTCTGTTAGAAACAGTACATTTTAGTTATTTGGAAGGCACAGATGCGTAGAGGGTTCCGTCACGAACCCGTAGCACTTTGAATCGCCTCAATCGGAGCTCCGGAGCAAATTCTATGGCAATCTGAATTTTTAGCTTAACTCTAGACAGTTTCAGATAAATATTCAGTTAAGGAATTCATCAGGAAAAGGGAAAAAGAATAAAAAACAGCCAGCCCGTCCGCGGCCCAGCCGGCCCAGCCGGGGCCTGCCAGGCCCCGCGGCAGCAGCAGCAGCAGCCCAGCACGTGCGCGCGGCGGATAGTAAGCGTCGTCGCCGCCTGCCAGCCCCGCTGACGAGCGGGACCCGCCCGTCAGCCACCGCCAGGCGAGACCCACTTGTCATCCTCCTGACCGTGTTCTTCCCCAACACAAACAGCCACTCCGATTCTTAACGGAATTCGTGTCAAATCCGAACGCCCCCGCGTGATTTTGCCTACCCTCTTAAAGCCCTAGGTCCCGTCTTCGAAAGCCCCCAAACACCATCGTTCGGGACGCCTCCGACCTCGCGAAATCGCTCGCCGGAGTTCGCCACCGCCACCGCCGCCCGCACCTCCCCTTGCCTCGCTCACCCGCTGGGGATCACCGCCGCCACCCGCTGACCCGCCTCCCTCTCTTCCCCCGCAGGACCGACGCCCCGCGAGCCGCCGCCGTCGCCACGGACGCCGCCCGCCACTCCAGCCGCTGACCGCCGTCTCCTGCGCATGCGCCGACCCACGCCGCCACCGCGAGGAGATCCGCCACCTCGCCCCCGACACCGTCTCACCTCCCGCCACCACCGGCGTCACCCCGACCGTCGCCGCCGCCCCCGTCGGCTGCTCCGGTGAGCTTCCCCTCACGTGCCTCCTCTGCCGCTCGATCGGCATCCAACGGTCCAGATGGACCATTGATTAGTCAGCCCAGGGCGCCGACTGGTCAGCGCCACGTCAGCGCCACATCGACGTGGTCAAACAGTCACATTAGACTATTTCCTTTAATTCGATTTATTTTGGCAGATTTTAGATGGAACTTTTAAAATTCATAGAAAATAATCTACTGGGCCAAAAAATTCCAAATAAAATATGTATGGATTAAGTGTCTCACGTAGAATACTGTTGTACAGTTGTTTTATGCTTTGCAGCAAGGTTTTGTCTGTGATAATTAAATGAATTAATCTCCTTTTGACAGTATTAAATTCATAGAAAAAGTTCTACAACTCCAAAAATTGCAAATAAGGTGTCCCTAGAATTAGTGGAACAAGAGGAATCTTACAGTGAATTAAAAGGGTAGACCTACGGTATTGGAATTAGTAGAATCTATAAAAAGGATTACTGGAGTATTTTAATTACTCAGGGAATTATATAAACCCTTTTTGAGTGATTCCAATTGGTACTGGTTCTATTTTAGGTTTCCTACACAGTGGATATTTTTCCAAGATTTTACAAACATCTTATTAGCATTGGCTAAATATTTGGGTTCTAGCTCAATTGTTTGGACATTTAAAATTGCATGCTTTGTTTTCTATGCACTTAAAATGTTTTCCATCCAAGCATACAGTAGGTATACTGAATAAGAATATATGAAGCTATTGTAGCAATGTTCAACTTGTCATGCATGCATCTTGCATTGTCATTGTTTGTATATGATTGTGTATGGCTTGTTTACGTGATTGCAATTTTATCGTGTAGATTGTGACGAGCGCAACACTTGCTCCTGTGTGGATTGTTCGTTCGACCGCTACAGCCAAGGCAAGTAGATGCTACCTTGTTCATGATATGGTCCTATTACTTTCATTTCATTGTTGTGTATTTTGTAGATGCATGTGTAGGATATTACTATGGCTATGCTATGTCCTATTATGTGGTAGGGTTTTCCTGTAGATGAACCATCATTGGTAGATGTGCTTAGCCATGCTATGATGAACGAGGGCTGGGTTACATCACTGAAGTTGTTTGTAAATGTGTTGGTTTGCGAAAACTAAAAACAACTTAATCAATGAATCTCCTGGGTGTGATGGGATTGATAAATTTTGTTGGTATCATTGCGGAAAGACACCCAGGTATCAAGAGAAAATGATTAGCTTCTTCATTTTGTATCTTACGTGTATAACCATGTGCCAATAATGGAATGGGCGGTTGGTTGGACTCAGTAGGTTGTTGTAACTCGAACCCATGTATCCAGAGATGTAGAATTTTGGTAGGCTAGACCGGTGCGTGTCGGGTTTGGGAAGCTACTTCCCGAACGGTCCCTTCTTGGACTTCTCCCTATCATCACCCAATATGAGAGTGGTGATACGAGCTGGGCTGGCCAAGTCACATGGATAAAGTGTACTAACCCCTGCAGGGTGTATAAACTAATCGGTTAGCCGTGTCCACGGTTATGGACATCTGAGTTGCTTGATATTGATTCCATGACATGTTTCTCGATCGTTCTAATTTCCTAATTTCTCTAATGTTGATGGGTTAACTTAATTGGGATCTTTTCAAGAAAATCAAAAACTGTTTATGAAAGTTGGTAAAGGTATTTGCAAATGTAAGCTAGCCACAACTCCACTTCCTAGATATGCATGTAGATGTTAGCTCTATTGTCTCCTTTAATATCTCTACTTGCCATACATTCCATGTATTGGACCTTCGGGGCTGCTATGTTTCATGTTGCAGGATATTCCGATTCTGAGTGATCGATTTAGGCCACGGTACTCCACTCGGCACTTGTTCACTTGTGGGCAATTTGAAGAATGGAGGATTTACTATATTTATGTTGCTACTTGAATAAGTTGAGCTAGCCTTGAGCTAAGATTTTATTGTAATAATGATACTTTGGATCTCTGTTATTTATGATGCACGGATTTTTTGCTATGTTATTCATCTTTATTCTATCGTGGGCCAATGAACTGATCCAGGGATTGTCATGTCACATAGAAGCTATGGTATTTTCAGAACCGTAGTGTTACAAGATGGTATCAGAGCCCGTGTGTCGACCGTAGGATCGTGACCTAGGTTTGGATTAGGAAGCCATAGAATTATTAAAGCTTATATTAACTCTGTCTTTCATCATATGCCTTTCACTCTCGTAAATATTTACCATATGCTATTCTCACACTTTCCTTTTTTAAATGATAGATGGGAGAAGTCAGGACTGAGTATGCAACGATGGAATCACCAAGGCCCTTTGCAAGACAGTTGGCACAGCTCTCGCAGTCATTGGGATTGCCACTGCCCATGTTCAAGGGAAGAAGGCTGTACACCTATGGATATGGCGAGGATGCCTGGGAGATCACCACATTCATCTTCAGGGATGACGCCTTGACAAACCCTGTGCATCTGGTCTACACCAAGACATATTGCAACTGGGGACTTGGAATAAACTTGGCCCTGCATGAAGCCCTGTCACGCCAGTGCCATCTTGTCCGACACCTGCTGCCAGAAGACTCACCCTACCGTGACTATGGAAGGCGTGATGAGAATGGGAACGTTGTGGTTACCCCGGGCGACAGGATCAACATGCCGCCCCGTCGGAGGCACATAGAGGACATGGAGAGGGAGAATGGAGCTCTAGCTGAGAAAGTGATGATTGTAAAGGAGATAGCAGATTTCTCCATCAACGGTATGGTGGTCCAGGGATAGGAGATTGAGACCTTGCATGAAGTTGTGGATGTTCTGAATAATGCACTGATAGGCAGGGATGCAACCATAGCACAGCTTAAAGGAACCGTGCAGGAAAACAACCAAGCCATACAACAGCTGCAAGGGACCGTCTAGGAAAGGGACCGGACTATTGCTGATATGGCAGCCCAGATTGCCGCTCTCCAAGCACAGTTGAATCCACCCTCTGATGACAATAATGGAGATGATGGCAATAATGATGATGATGATGATGATGACAGTGGGGACGATGATGATGATGGAGACGATGATGGTGGAGGAGATGAAGTTGTTGCAGCTGTAGCAGAGGATGAAGAAGAAGAGGAGGATCCAGAAGAGGTGGAATTTGAGGTTTCAAGTGATGACTCAGGACCTAATGCAACCTCTTCATGAAGTAGATAGATGCCCACCAATTAGTCTTCATTAGGTTAAATCGTTAGATTACGTCTTGATCAATGTAAAACTCAATTACTGTTAGCTTAAAGTGTTTAGTTGCTCTTATGTGTACTCCAAAGTAACAGGATTATTAGTGTGAATTTTATAGAAGATTTATGACAAGTTTTGGTTGATATCTGAGTTTTTCCTGATGCAGTTTTATGCTGACACATCTGTACTGCACGATTTTTCATATTCTATTGGTAACTGGGAAAATTCTGAAATAAATAGGGTTTATTCGAAACTCTCTGTAATGTATACAACAAAATCAGCAAAAATTTCTGACGAGTTTAAGTTAGGTAGAAAAATTCGTGAACACTGCTGGACTCTTCTGGCAGATTCCTGTTTTTAATGCTTTGTCGGCCAATTGTTGTTGGCAACTGTTGCCAACGCTTCTATAACTATTTCAGTAGATATATACTTCTAGGATAACCCCTGGAACGTTGTTGGATCGTTTGTTTGCTGATGTGTTGCTTTCTCATGTTTGCCTATGATTACTTTGTTGTTGTTTGAACATAATGCATGGATAGAATCCTGTTTTCGTAATCGATTCTTTCTAAGCTTACCTGTACTGAACCGTAGATTCCTCCCAGCCGACAACCTATTGAGTTGGAGCAGCTCATGGCGGATCAGGCACAGCTGACCCAAGTGATGACCCAGTTCATGGAAGCTCAGAACAACAACAACAACAACAACAACAATGGGAACAACCAGCCTCAGGGAGATGCACTTATAAGGTTCCTCAGGCTAAGGCCAGCGAAGTTCTCTAATGCAACGGAGTCGATGGTTGCTCTCGACTAGTTGCGTTCAGTGAATAAGGATCTAGTAACTGATGGGTGCACGGATGCTGAGAAGGTGAGATTTGCCGCTCACCTACTGGATGGACCAGCCGCTTCGTGGTGGGACACTTTTCAGATCACCCACCCGCTGGACACTGTGACTTGGGAAATGTTTGAGTAAGGTTTCAGGACCAACCACGTATCTTCAGGAGTTTTGAGCCTGAAGAGGAAGGAATTTCGCAACTTGCGCCAAACCAACCGCACCGTGGCTGAATCTATTGAGGAGTTTAACAACCTGTTGCGTTATGCCCCTCAGGATGCTGACACTAATGCCAAAAGGAGAGAGAGGTTCCTGGATGGCCTCAGTGACGAGCTTTCAATGCAGATGCTAGTGGTCTATTGTCCCACTTTCTAGGAGCTTATGGACAAGGCCAGAATCTTGGAGGGAAAGCACAAGCAGGTGGAAAACCGCAAGATAAAGAGCAACAATCACCATTCTGGTTCTCACCACAAGACACGCACTTCTTATGATGGATACTCCAAGCATGGTGGAAGTGACCATGGGCACCATGGAAGCCATGACCGCCCTAGCCATGGAAGTGATGGTCATCGCCATGATAGACACAAGAGCAACCGCCACAGCCACAAGGGAGGACACACTCACCATTCTAGAGGACACAGTGGACATGACCGCAACCGTGACCCCAACTTTGTGAAGAAGGACCTGAGTGAGGTGACATGCTTCAAGTGTGGCCAGAAGGGACATTATGCAGACAACTGTCCGGAGAAGAAGGGACTGAAGCCATTCAACAAACATAAGGCCACAGTGAACCACATGAATGTGGAGGAGATCCCGGATGAGCCTGAGCTTGTGGTTGGTAAGTTCCAATCAACACTCACCCTGCACTTATACTTTTCGATACTGGTGCATCGCATTCATTTATATCAAGGGCATTTGTGGATAAGTATAAGTTACCCATGGAGTCTCTGAAAGGGACAATTAGAGTAAGCTCACCTAGAGGGGATATGATAGCTAGCGCGGGATGCCACGACTTGACTATGAGGATTGGAGCACACAATTTCATTGCACATCTGGTAGTATTGGAGTCACAAGGTTTAGATGTAATATTGGTCATGGATTGGATGTTTATGCATGGGGGACACATAGATTGTGCACAGCGAGCGGTTTCACTCAAAACCCCGGATGGTAAGAGGATTAAGTTCAAGTCGGCTTTGTGACCGGGAAAGTGTAAGCTGAATTCTCTTAAGGGGGTTAGCATGGATACTGTGCCTGTGATTAAGGAGTACCCCGACGTGTTTCCGGAAGAGCTGCCAGGGATGCCACCTGACAGGGATGTGGAGTTTCTCATCGATCTGATGGCGGGAACAGGACCTATAGCAAAGAGACCATATAATATGGATGTGGATGAGCTGAAGGAATTAAAGAAACAGCTAAAGGAGCAGTTGGATAAGGGATTTATTTAGCCTAGTTCGTCGTCATGGGATGCACCTTTTCTGTTTGTGGAAAAGAAGGACAACAACAAGAGGTTAGTGGTGGACTATCGCTCGCTGAATGAAGTGACCATGAAGAACAAATACCCCCTATCAAACATAAATGATTTGTTTGATCAACTGGAAGGAGCAAAGGTGTTTAGCAAAATTGATTTGCGATCGGGCTATTTCCATGTAAAGATCCGGGAGGAGGACATACCAAAAACTGCTTTCACTACTAGGTATGGTTTATATTAGTATACGGATATGTTTTTTGGACTAACGAATGCTCCGGCATATTTCATGACCATGATGAACAAGGTATTCATGGAGTACTTGGACAAGTTCATGGTTGTGTTCATTGATGACATACTGATATATTCCAAGGACGATGCTGAGCATGAGAAACATCTGCGACTGATTATGGAGAAGCTGAGGGAACATAAGCTGTATGCCAAATTCAGCACGTGTGAATTCTGACTTAACACTGTTGGGTTTCTTGGACACGTGGTGTCAGGAGAAGGAGTCGCTGTTGATCCAAGCAAAGTGACGGCAGTAACTGAGTGGGAACCGCCCAAGAATGTGGGCGATATTTGATGCTTTTTGGGACTTGCTGCATATTACAGGAGGTTCATAGAAAATTTCTTCAAGATTGCTAAGCCGATGACGGAACTTCTAAAGGAGGGGAAGTTTGAGTGGACAGATCCGTGTGAAGCCAGCTTTCAGGAACTGAAGCGTCGACTAGTGACCGCACCTGTTCTGTGTCTACCTGATCTTCAGAAGGATTTCCAAGTGTACTGTGATGCTTCTCGACAGGGACTTGGAAGTGTGCTGATGCAAGATGCGAGAGTGGTGTCATATGCCTCATGGCAACTTAAACACCATGAGAGGAATTATCCCACGCATGACCTAGAATTAGCATCGGTTGTGCATGCACTCAAGGTATGGAGGCACTAACTAATGGGAAAACACTGCGATGTATACACCGACCACAAGAGCCTAAAGTACATATTTACACGGAAGGAACTGAACACGAGGCAAAGGAGATGGTTGGAGCTTATCAAGGATTATGATATGAACTTGCAATACCACCCAGGGAAAGCCAATGTAGTAGCGGATGCTCTAAGGCGGAAGATCTATGCCAATGGATTGACTGTTGGGGAATTACCCGAGGATTTGTGCAAGCAATTCAAGGACCTTAGATTGGAGGTAGTGTCAGAAGGATATTTGACAGCAATGGAAGTCCAACCAACGCTAGAGGACATGATCAGGAAGGCTCAAGTAGGAGAAAAGGAGAGAGAGGAGATAAAGGAAAAGATGAAGGAGAATCGAGAAAAAGAAATTCGCGAGAATGATCAAGGAACCTTGTGGTATGGAGATAGTTTGTGTGTGCCCAGCGACCCGGAGATAAGGAAGCTGATTCTGCAGGAAGCTCATGACTCCCCATACTCCATACATCCGGGCAATACAAAGATGTATATGTATCTGAAGGACAGATTTTGGTGGAACAACATGAAGGGAGACATCGCCAAGCATATTGCCCATTGTGATGTATGTAGCCGAGTGAAGGAGGAACACCAGAAGCCAGCAGGACTGCTACAGCCATTGCCCGTGCCAGATTGAAAGTGGGATAGAGTGGGAATGGATTTTATCACAGGATTGCCCAGGACCAGGTCGGGATACGACTCTATTTGGGTAGTGGTCGACCATTTTACCAAGGTAGCCCACTTCAAACCGGTAAAGACAACCTACACGAGTGCAAGGTTGGCCAAGATTTATACGGACAAAATTGTGTGCCTACATGGAGTTCCCAAGAGCATTGTATCAGATAGAGGCACCCAATTTACATCGCACTTTTGGCGCCAGCTGCACGAATCATTGGGACTAGATTGGAGTTTAGCACAACGTTCCACCCCCAGACTGATGGACAGACCGAGAGGGTAAATCAGATTTTGTAGGATATGTTGAGAGATTGTGCTTTGGTTCATGGTTCTAGTTGGGATGTGAATTTGTCGTATGCTGAGTTTTCCTACAACAACAGCTATCAAACCAGCATCAAGACATCGCCGTTTGATGTGCTATATGGGAAGAGATGCCGGACACCATTGCTATGGGATGGAGTAGGAGAGCATCAGCTATTTGGACCTGATTTGATCAAGGACGCCGAGGAGAAGGTCGCTTTGGTTAGGGACAGGCTGAAGGTAGCATAGTCGAGGCAGAAGAGCTACGCTGACGCCAAGCGCAAGGAAGTGGTGTGTGAGATAGGTGATAGAGCATACCTCAGAGTGTCGCCACTTCGTGGAATTAAGAGATTTGGGATCAAGGGTATGCTGGCACCTTGGTTTATAGGACCATATCGGGTCTTAGCCCGCAAAGGAGAGGTTGCCTATCAGTTGGAGTTGCCAGAGGCTCTGTCCGTCGTGCACAATGTGTTCCACGTGTCCCAGCTGAAGAAGTGCTATCCGGAGATGGTGGATACACCATTGAGAGACACGGTGCCACTAGAGGAGGTTCAGCTTGAGAGAGACTTGACCTACGAGGAGAATCCAGTCAAGATACTGGAGACAGCGTAGAGGATTACCCGTACCAAGACGATCAGGTTTTGCAAGGTGCAATGGAGCCACCACACCGAAGAGGAAGCCACTTGGGAGCGTGAGGAGGATATCCGAGAGGACCACCCACACCTATTTGCTAGCCACGCCGAATCTCGGGGACGAGATTCATCTTAAGGGGGTTAGTCTTGTCAAATCCCAAATTTTAGATTTGGTACTGCATAGCATACATGTCATTCCATCATGATCATCATTGCAAAAATTTAGTTTGAAAAGGGTTTTGGCAAAACATTTCACTTGCAATTGCATTTTGACTCCTACACTTGAGTGCTCGGTTTTACCATGCTTCTGTTAAAAACAGTACATTTTAGTTGTTTGGATGGCACAGGTGCGTAGAGGGTTCCGTCACAAACCCGTAGCACTTTGAATCGCCTCAATCGGAACTCCGGAGCAAATTCTATGGCAATCTGAATTTTTAGCTTAACTCTAGACAGTTTCAGATAAATATTCAGTTAAGGAATTCATCAGGAAAAGGGAAAAGAATAAAAGAAAAGGGGGCAGCCGGCGCAGCCAGCCCGGCCACGGCCCAGCCGGCCCAGCCGGGGCCTGCCAGGCCCCGCGGCAGCAGCAGCAGCAGCAGCAGCCCAGCACGCGCGCGCGGCGGATAGTAAGCGCCGCCGCCGCCTGCTAGCCCCGCTGACGAGCGGGACCCGCCCGTCAGCCACCGCGAGCCACCGCCAGGCGGGACCCACTTGTCATCCTCCTGACCGTGTTCTTCCCCAACACAAACGCCCACTCCGATTCTTGCAGGAATTCGCGTCGAATCCGAACGCCCCCGCGTGATTTTGCCTACCCTCTTAAAGCCCTAGATCCCCTCTTCGAAAGCCCCCAAACGCCATCGTCCGGGACGCCTCCGACCTCGAGAAATCGCTCGCTGGAGTTCGCCACTGCCGCCGCCACCATTGCCGCGGTAATCCACCGCCGCTGCCGCCCGCGCCTCCCCCTCGCCTCGCTCGCCCGCTGAGGATCACCGCCGCCACCCGCTGACCCGCCTCCCTCTCTTCCCCCGCAGGCCCGCCGCCCCGCGAGCCGCCGCCGTCGCCACCAACGCCGCCCGCTACTCTAGCCGCCGACCGCCGTCGCCTGCGCACGTGCCGACCCACGCCGCCACCGCGAGGAGATCCGCCACCTCGCCCCCGATGCCGTCTCACCTCCCGCCGCCGCCGAGGACCGACACCGCCGTCGCCCCGACCGTCGCCTCCGCCACCATCGGCTGCTCCGGTGAGCTTCCCCTCGCGCACCTCCTCTGCCGCTCGATCGGCATCCAACGGTCCAGCCTAGTCAGCCTAGTCAGCGCCACATCAGCGCCACGTACGTCGGCGTGGTCAAACGGTCACGTTTGACTATTTCCTTTAATTCGATTTATTTTGGCAGATTTTTGATGGAACTTGTAAAATTCATAGAAAATAATCTACACGGCCAAAAATTGCAAATAAAATATCTATGGATTCACTGTCTCACGTAAAATACTGCTATACAGTTGTTTTATGCTTTTGTTGCAAGGTTTTGTCTTGGTTAATTAAATGATTTAATGTACTTTTTAGAGTATTAAATTCATAGAAAAAGTTCTACAACTCCAAAAATTGCAAATAAGGTGTCCCTGGAATCAGTGGAACAAGAGGAATCTTAAAGTGAATTAAAAGGATAGACCTAAAGTATTGGAATTAGCAGAATCTATAAAAAAGGCTTACTGGAGTATTTTAATTACTCAGGGAATTATATAAATCCTTTTTGAGTGATTCCAATTGGTACTGGTTCTATTTTAGGTTGCCTACACAGTAGATATTTTTCCAAGATTTTACAAACATCTTATTAGCATTGGATAAATATTTGGGTTCTAGCTCAATTGTTTGGGCATTTAAAATTGCATGCTTTGTTTTCTATGCACTTAAATTGTTTTCCATGCAAGCATACAGTTGGTATACTGAATAAGAATATATGAAGCTACTGTAGAAATGTTCAAATTTTCATGCATGCATCTTGCATTGTCATTGTTTGTATATGATTGTGTATGGCTTGTTTATGTGATTGCAATTGTATCGTGTAGATTGTGACGAGTGCAACGCTTGCTCGTGTGTGGATTGTTCGTCCGACCACTACAGCCAAGGCAAGTAGATGCTACCTTGTTAATGATATGGTCCTATTACTTTCATTGCATTGTTGTGTATTTTGTAGATGCATGTGTAGGATATTACTATCACTATGCTATGTCCTATTATGTAATAGGGTGTTCCTGTAGATGAACCACCATTGGTAGATGTGCTTAGCCATGCTATGATGAACGAGGGATAGGTTACATCACTGAATTTGTTTCTAAATGTGTTAGTTTGCGAAAAATAAAAACAACTTAATCAAAGAATCTCCTGGGTGTGATGGGATTGATAAATTTTTGTGGTATCATTGCGGAAAGGCACCCAGGTATCGAGAGAAAATGATTGGCTTCTTTATATTGTAGCTTACGTGTATAACCATGTGCCAATAATGGAATGGGCGGTTGGTTGGACTCAGTAGGTTGTGGTAACTCGAACCCACGTATCCAAAGATGTAGAATTTTGGTAGGTTGGACCGGTGCGTGTCGGGTTTGGGAAGCTACTTCCCGAACGGTCCCTTCTTGGACTTCTCCCTATCATCACCCAATATGAGAGTGGTGGTACAAGCTGGGCTGGCCAAGTCACATGGGTAAAGTGTACTAACCCCTGTAGGGTGTATAAACTAATCGGTTAGCCGTGTCCCCGGTTATGGACATCTGAGTTGCTTGATATTGATTCCATGACATGTTTCTCGCTCATTATAATTTCCTAATTGCTCTAATGTTGATGGGTTAACTTAATTGGGATCTTTTCAAAGAAAATCAAGAACTGTTTATGAAAGTAGGACAAAGGTATTTGCAAATGCAAGCTAGCCACAGCTCCACTTGCCAGATATGCATGTAGATGTTAGCTCTATTGTCTCCTTTAATTGCTCTACTTGCCATACTTTCCATGTATTGACCCTTCGGGGCTGCTACGTTTCATGTTGCAGGATATTCCGATTCTGACTGATCGATTTAGGACATGGTACTCCACTCGGCACTTGTTCACTTGTGGGAAATTTTAAGAATGGAGGATTTACTATATTTATGTTGCTACTTGAATAAGTTGAGCTAAGATTTTATTGTAATAATGATACTCTGGATCTCCGTTATTTATTGATGGGGATATGCCTACCGGGGTATACCCAGCAGGACATTTCCTACTGGCCCAAGCGCCAGCGAGTGGGCCTGCAGGACGGTGATTGGATCGAGATTTGGCGTGGACTCCTGCGACTGGAAGCTGAAGGCCCAGAAGCGTAGATAGGCCTAGTCAGACTAGGTCGTAGAATCACCGAATCCTTAACTAATTCGGTTGAGATCTGTAAACCCTAGGGAGGTGAGTCTATATAAACCTTCCTAGAGGAAGCATAGAGGATACGTTCCATCATACACCCTAGCGACTCGTCGCCTAGACGCCGACCTCGTCCCATTGTACTCTCACCATAATACAATCTAGCAGGAGTAGGTCTTTACTCTCCGGGGGGCCGAACCTGGGTAAAACCCTTGTGTCTCAGCCCTCATCTCGCACCGCAGATGGCTGGCCGCCCTTGCCCCATGTTCTACTACTCGCTACCGATTGCAGCATCTGCCGTGGTCATTCCCACAACAGTGGCGCCCACCGTGGGGCCTAGCCGGTCAGGCCGGTGATTTGCGGCGAGATCCAATCTGCCCATCAACGAGTCGATCGCCACCGGCCGCATGATCGCGATCGGCGAGATGCTCCAGATCTTGCCGAGCAGCTATGTCCCGGCAGCGCGACCCGTCATGCATAGCATGATCCTTCCGGTCGCCACGATCAGCCTCTTCGTCGGCCTCACCGACGTCATCATCTCGGAAGACTCGACTCACATCCGCGAGTCGCCGCCACGCGACCAGCTCTCTAAGAGCCAGGTCCGCACGATCCACCGCCTCGCCTCCGAGTACGACTCGGCCCATAGCAACGTGGTCGAAACCACCGCAGCCGTGAAAGACGCGACCCTCAACGACGACGCTGAATCAGCGACCCCGGCGTCACTCGCCGCATCTTTTGTCGCCGCGTCACCTGCGGGCTCCATCACCCAGGTCTCCAACATCGGAGACTTCGAGGATCCCTCTATCCTCGGGATCTTCGACTTCGATTCCGGGTCGGAGAACTCCGCCGACCTCCGCGACGGAACCGGCCTCCACGCCGCGACCTACATGGCAACTGGCGCTGACCCACCGGAAGACCCATTATCCACGCCGATCCCTCCAAACATGACGGCGACGGAGGTCGAGGAACTCTGCCTGAAGCTGGCGGAGGCAGTCTGCAAGGAACAAGCCGAGCGCGAAAAATTTCGCCTCGAGCAGGTGACAGCGCAGGAGCTGTCGCCCTACCACCAACTCCGAATCAGGTCGCGCCTGAACCCCACCGTCCAGGGACGCGCCCTGAATTTCGACGACGAGAACGACCCGGCCCGCGCGGCCGAGCGCGCGATCTGCGAGAACGCGCCGCCAGGAGGAAGCACTCGGCCCCCACCAGGAGCAACGGCCAATGGCGTCCCGCCACCACCCATCCGCGCACCCCCCAGGGACCAGCCACTGATCATGGTCCCCTCACGGGAGCAAGACGCGAACGGCCTCCCGTTGTTCTCCACCCCAATGGACAACCTCGTCGCGGGCCGAGCAGCAGTCGACAACATTGCAGCCACTGAGGAAGGCACCCTGCAGATCTAATACGCCAAGGCTCTGCTCGCCAAAGCGGTCGAGCAACAAAACACAGGCGTCGACTCACAGGGTCGGATGTACTCGTGTTTATCGGGCAGCAGAGCGGCCTCAAGCGGCTGCCCCATGGCGGCGAACACTCTCAACAGTCCGCCACCCGAACCCCTACAGCTCCAACACCGACCCGCGAACGCGGCACTCTCCACCAACGACCCTAGGCCGGCGACCAACTTCGTCGCCGCCAACGGACAACCCGTCGACGCCCACACCCACATCATCAACAACCAGAGCTGGCGCGCACACCAGCCTGACGACCTGCGACACACCCTCACTAACCGCCGTGTTTGTGAACAGAGGGGGTCGCTGAGCCGCATCGGGACCCAGTGCTTCGGACCGATGATACAAGGCGAAATATACCCGATGAACTTCAAAGCGCCGAAGGAAATAGAGAAGTACGACCCTTCGTACGACCCCTCCGTGTGGCTGGATACCTACCTCATGGCGATGGGGATCGCCGGCCACACCGATCTACTGGCCGCCCGCTACCTCCCCCTGATGATGGAGGGGGCGTGCAGTCAATGGATTAACACCCTTCCCACGGATAGCATCGACTCCAGGGAAGAGATGCGTGAGGCCTTCATCAGGCACTTCGAGGGTTATACACCCGCGCCACAACCATTGAGGACCTGGAATGGTGCGTCCAGGGACCCCGCGAGTAGACCCGTAGCTGGGTCCAATGGTGGCAAGATCTGTGGTACAACGCGGTCGGCATCCACCCAGACACCGTGATCCACTGCTTCAAGACCTCGTGCCGCTACGAGCCCCTGGTCGCCAAGCTCAAACGAGCGTACCGCACACTCGACAACATACCGGGATCTCCTGGAGATTGCAAAAAGGTACGCAGAGGAGGACCCAAACCAAGAAACCGATGATAAGTCGGGAGGACACCGCCGCACAAGTGGCCACGACAACGGAAGACGACCCGACTTACGCTACAGCAACACTCGCCTCACCGGCAAGCGCCGTAGTGACGGGCGAGTCGACTTCGTCGCCAGCGCTGGATACGCGCTGCGCGAGCCCAAGAGCTTTCGCCGCGACGGGGGACAATGCCGCGACGGTGGCAACTACAAGGCGAAGCCGAGGTTCGACCCCGTGGCCCTTCTTAGCCAACCTTGTGTATTTCACAGCAGGGAAGGAAAACCCGCCACACACACGACCGCCGACTGCCACTCTCTCAAGGAGATCGAGAAGGCACGACGCGCGCGGGAAGACCCCGACAACAACCCGCCAAACGGCGGAAAATTCGGCAGCGTCGCCGGCTCGCTCCACACCTTCACATTCTTCAACACGAAGCGCGAGAAGAAGGTCATCGCCCGCGCCGTCGCCATAAACGCAGTGGCTCAGATAGATATCCCCTAGTTCCTCAACTGGTCTGAACAGCCAATCACTTGGAGCCGCGCGGACCGCTCGCCACAGATCGAGTATCTGGGCCGAGTCGCCCTGGTGGTCAAACCCAAGGTGGGAGACTACTGGCTCCCCAAAACATTGATGGACGATGACATCTCCATCAACTTCCTGTACCTAGACACCTTCAGGCGACTGCGGCTCCCACAATCGATGATCGAGACGACCTACACCATGTTCCATGGCATCGTCCCCGGTCGGAAGGCATACCCGATCGTCAAGGTGACGCTGCCAGTCACCTTCGGCACACCGGCAAACTTCCGCACCGAGCGGATCGTCTTCGAGCTGGTGCCCTTCGACAGCCCCTACCACTGCGTCCTGGGGCGCCAGGCGTTCGCCAAGTTCATGGCAGCACCCCACTACGCGTATAACGCAATGAAGCTACCCGGGCCGTGCAGCGTCATCACCATCCACGGCGACCCCGACATGGCCGCCGAGTGCAAGGCCAAAAGAGCCAAACTCGCCGACACCGTCATTGCGGTAGAGGCCAACCACGCCGACGAGCTCGCTAAGTACGCGAGCAGGGTCAACAACAAAGACCCCATCATACTCAAGAAGCCCAACTCGGAGGGCGGCAACCCCAACACCTTCGAGGCAACGATGCATACCCGCACCGTCGAGTTGGTCCCAGGCGACTCCAGCATAGGAAGGCGCGCTCATCGAGTTCCTCCGTGAGAAAAGGGACATCTTCGCGTGGAAGCCCTCTCACATGCCTGGTGTCCCGAGGGAAATCGCTGAGCACAAACTCAACGCCAACCCCAATGTGCGACCTGTCAAGCAGTTGCTGTGGCCCTTCAATGAAGAGCGCCACCGAGCCATCGCCGAGGAGGTGCAGCGTCTACTCGCTGCAAGCTTCATCCGACCAATCAAGTACTCCAAGTGGCTGGCAAACCCAGTCCTGGTCGAGAAGAAAAACGGGACCTCGAGGATGTGTATCGATTACACAAACTTAAACAGCGCCTGCCCGAAGGAACAATTCGTCCTCCTGCGGATCGACCAAATCATCGATTCCACCGCGGGATCGGAGTCGCTATGCTTCCTCGACGCCTACTCTAGGTACAACCAGATCAAAATGGTCGTCGAGGACGAAGAGAAGACATCGTTCATCATGCCATTCGGAGCCTTCTGCTACACTGCCATGACCTTCGGCCTCAAGAACGTCGGGGCGACCTACCAGCGATGCATGCTGGAGTGCCTTGCGAGCCAAAGTGGCCGCAATATCCACATCTACATTGACGACGTGGTGGTGAAGTCCGCTTGCCAGAACGACCTACTCGCTGACCTGGCGGAAACATTCGCCAACCTGCGGAAATACAAGATAAAGCTAAACCCAGGCAAATGCACCTTCGGTGTGCCAATGTACAGCTACTGTGTTACATTGTCTCCAAGCGCGGGATCGAAGCGAACCTCACCAAGATCAACACGATCACTCGACTCGGAAAACCCGAGAGCCTGCGTAATGTCCAGAAGCTGGTCGGGCGAGTCGCGGCTCTCAGTCGCTTCATCCCCCGGTTGGGCGAAAAGGCGATGCCCCTCTACTGCCTAATGTGCAAGAACCCCACCTTCTAGTGGGACAAGGAGGCAGATGACGCGCTCCGCGACCTCAAGAAGGTGCTACTCGCAGCACCGCTACTCGCCGCCCCCATCGACAAGGAACCCATGCTGGTCTACATCGCGGCTTCCGAACGCGTCGTCAGCGCCATCATGGTCGTCGAACGACCAGAGGAAGGAAAGGAGAGCCCGGTGCAACGACCAGTGTACTACATCAGCAAAGTCCTCACCGAGTCGCGCCAACGCTACCCGCAATACCAGAAATTGGTATATGCGGTCTTCAGAGCACAGCGGTGATTGCCGCACTACTTCTAGGAGCACCCGATAACGGTCGTCTCCTCAGCACCGTTGTAGGACATCATCCGCAACCGTGAGGCGACTGGGCAAATCGCCAAGTGGGCCGTCGAGATCGGCGTCCACAACATCAAGTACGAGCCGCTCAAGGCGATCAAGTCACAGGCTCTCACAGACTTCATCGCCGACTGGGAGGAGGCCCAGCAGCCAGAGAAGCTGCCATACCTCCATTACTGGAGCTTACACTTCGACGGCTCCAAGAACGCGGACGGTGCATGAGTAGGGATCGTTCTAACTTCTCCGAAGGGCGACAAGCTCCACTACGTCCTCTGCCTTGACTTCACCCCCTGCACCAACAACATGGCCGAGTACGAGGCGCTATTGCACGGCATGCGAGCTGCCAAGGAGATGAACATCAACCGCCTGCGCTGCTACGGAGACTCCGACTTCGTCGTCGGGCAAGTCGCTGGCACCTGCGATGCCGTCTCCCCCACCATGGCGGCATACCGCGAAGCAGTGGACAAGCTGGGTGGATACTTCGCAGGCTACTCCGTCGAGTGGATTGATAGGCGGAAGAACGAGGAGGCCGACGCACTCTCTCGCATCGGCTCGGCTCGACTCGCACCACCCGCCGGTGTCTTCCTCGACACCATCACCAAGCCTTCCGTCTCACCCCCCAGGGAGATCGACATCGGAGTCCCGCTGCAACCAGAAGCAGCCCTGGTCGCACTGATCGCCGAGCCAAACGATTGGACCGTGCCATACGTTGCCTACTTGGAGGGAGGCACCCTGCCAGCGGATGAAACCGACGCCCAGATGATAGCACGCCGCTGCAAATCCTTCGTCATCATCAACGACGACCTCCACAAGCGCAGCGTGACCGGCGTGTTCCAACGTTGTGTTCAGCCGGCTGAAGGACGAAAAATCCTCCAAGACATCCACTCCGGCGACTGCGGCCACCACGCCGGCGCCCGTTCTCTGGTTGCAAAGGCTATGCGGCACGGCTTCTACTGGCTCACCGCACACGCAGACGCTGTCGACATTGTCCAGCGGTGCGTCGGATGCCAGAAATACGCCAATCAAACCCACGTGCCAAGCTCGGCGCTCATGACAATCCCCATCACCTGGCCGTTCGCCGTATGGGGCATGGACATGGTAGGCCCCTTCAAGAAGGCCCCCTCCGGCTTCACGTACCTCCTAGTCGCAGTCGACAAGTTCACAAAATGGGTGGAGGCCAAGCCAGTCTGCAAATGCGACGGGAAGACCGCCACCAAGTTCCTACGCGACCTCATCTATCGCTACGGGTTCCCAAACAGCATCATCACAGACAACGGCACCAACTTCGCCAAAGGAGCCATGGCCGAGTTTTGCGAGGAACACCACATTCAACTCAACCTCGCCTCAGTCGCCCACCCGGAGTCCAACGGCCAGGCGGAACGCGGCAATCAGAGCATCCTCCATGGCCTAAAGCCACGGCTCCAAGTACCACTCGAGCGCACCGACAGGTGTTGGCTCGAGGAGCTACACTCCGTCATCTGGGGCATCCACACCTCCGTCAACAGGTCGACAGGGTTTACCCCCTTCTTCATGGTGTACAGTGCTAAGGCAGTCATGCCCACCGACCTCGAGCACGACTCGCCATGGGTGGTCAACTACACGGAGGCTGCAAACGAACTCGCACGCAAAGACGGAGTCGACCAGCTCGACGAGGCACGCAACCTAGCTCGCTCCCGCACCGCCATCTACCATCAAGGGCTCCGCCGCTACCACAGCCGCCGAGTAAGGACTCGCACCTTCCAGGAAGGTGACCTGGTACTGCGTCTAATCCAGGACAAGAAGGGCATGCACAAGCTCTCCCCCCCTTGGGAGGAACCATTCGCCATCGGGTGAGTCCTAGGCAACGACGCCTACTACCTCACTGACGTCCGAGGCGATGGAAAACTCGACATCAAGCGACCATGGAATGTAAAACTCCTACGAAAGTTCTATTCCTAGAACTCCATACATGTACTCCCCACCCGCTATGAAATAAAACAGTGGTTACCGAAAGTTGCGTCTACTCTCCGTGTCTTGTGCCACTCGCACTCGTAATGACAGCGCTATGGTATTCGCAGAAGTCAACCTCTGGTAAAGCGACCGACACGGCCAAGTAGTGCGGTACGAGGGCCCTGGGAAACCCCAGGCCTTGTAACGTCCACGAAAAACGCCAACCCCGAGCCCCATTGGAGTCTCCTAGCTCGACTGGCTTACCGAGCCAAGACAACTGCCCTCGCTCCTCACAGCCACCAAGGTCCTCCGCATCCTTGGCACAGTGACTCAAACGGCCAAATACCACGCTCGGGGACTGACGTCCACTCAAATACGAGCGACTAGGGAAAAACGCCCAGTATGAGAGCGTGCCCAGGACTCGCCATGCGACTGATCCTTCGGGTCAGGCAGGAGTGACGCACATACTTTAACGCGCTTAGTCCTCACCTACCTTGGAGCTGCGACTAGAACCACCAAGTACCACGCTCGGGGACTCGGCTACCCGACCTCGTTCGCACACGGGAAAACGGTCAAGTAAAGAGCACCCATGGGAGTCGCCCTGCGACTAGCTCTCCGAGCCCTGGCGAGTCGACCCTTAATCCATTAAAAATTCACAAACACATAACAAACGAGGTAAACCCCATAAAAAGGGCGGACGCGCTCGGGGACTCGTTCAATCAAAATCTAAATCGCAAAGAAAATGACAAAACAACACGAATTTCCTTTATAGAAGCACATAGTTGTTCCAAAATACAAGGAAAATTCAATATCTATCTTGTACTAACGCCCAAGGGCACAATGAGTCTACTCCGCAAGTTTTGACGCAGACTCGCCGCCACCCCTGCGGTTACGAATGAAGGGCACGTACGGGTTTGACGGGTACGTCATTAGCTCACCCGCCATCGCCGCACGGAACGGATGCTCAACCTTGAAGTCCCGATGCTTCGGCTCAGGATCGTTGGGGGCGACAACCGTCTCCTGATAGGGGAGGAGGTCGCCCAAACGCGGTCGGAGTACACTGCGGCCTGGTCCATCAGCTTCATCACCTCGGCAATCTCCACCGAGCCTGTCGATGAGGGGTAGCCGGTCGTGACATCGTCGAGGTCGAAGTCCTCCGGAAATGGGCAAGCCCGAGGCTAAGAGCCGTCGCTGCCCCACGCCGGAAGGCCGAACGCATCATGAACTCGATCACCGACGGAGCCTTCTCCAGATAGCTCCATACCTCGACAAGGTCACTGGGGATCACCTCCATAGGAGATATCTCCTGAAGATATGCTCAAAGGCAAGTCGCACACAACGCGGCCGAGTCGACCAGAGTGGCCACGCACTGTCACGCGTCATACGATTGCGCTTCTTCCACGTTGTCAGTAATCTGGCATGCAGCACATCAATAAATAGTAAGCGACTCATCGACATCACAATAAAGTTAGTACCAACAAGAATTAGGTGAAGGAGAATTTACCAATCAGCGGGCGGCAGAGGTCCGTGATGAAACGTTGAAGAGAAGAAAGATCATCCTGCAGCCCAGCAACGAGCGCGTCTGATAGTTTCCGTTCTTCAGCTGCAGAAGTGACAGCCGCTTTCGCACGCCCCTCCGCTGAACTCGCTTCCGCCCTCGCTTCTTTGAGCTCACGCTCCAGGTAAGTGACCCGCTTTTCGGGCATGCTCAAAGCAGATTGATCCGCTGTTAAGTCACCCACTGGGACAAGTCCCCGGCGGACCTCCTCCGCCTCGGCTACAATTGCTTGAAGCCCCTTGTTCGTCTCCTGGACGGCAACGAGTTCCTTCTCCAAGCGACACTTTGCAGCAAGCTGATCGGCCAATTCGCGCTGCAGGCCCTGCGCACAAACTGCAAGGTCAACAACAACGAAATTCCTAAGTGCCCACTCGTTGAAATTCAGCGCCTAGGCACTCGGGGACTAGACATTGAAAATCCTAAGTGCCCACCCGCTGAAATTCAGCGACTAGGCACTCGGGGACTGTACATTGAAAATCCTAAGTGTCCACCCGCTGAAATTCAGCGACTAGACACTCGGGGACTGGATGATATAAAAACATTAATAATCCGACCACTGAAATTCATTGGCCCGATCCTCGGGGACTGGACATACCTGGATGGCAGCGCCTAGCATGCCATGAAGCTCCAGCACATCCACAGATGCAAGCACGACTGGAGTGTGGCCGCGACGCTGTTCGACCTCCACCTCGGCGACCCCAGGCATCCGGCTCGTCGGTGCCAAGCCACTCGTTGTGGCCGCCTTCACCATGAAGCGAGGGAAGGTCGCTGCAGATGCCGCGACGCCACTCAGAGTCGGCTCGGCCATGTCGGGTGAGGCAACAACCTCCTTTGTCTTCGAGGCCACTTCCGCCGCAGTCGGAGGTTCGCTCGGAGCAACCGTCGGGTCATCAGAGACCGTGACAACTTCGTCGCCTTTCGCCCTCTTGACACCTTCGGCGGGAGCAGCAACTTTGTCGGTCTTCCTCTTCCGCGAGGAGTCCACCTCGGTGACGACTGGCGGAACCTTAGCCATGGAAGGATGGCCGATCTTTTTAACACCAGTCCTGTGAAACAACGATATGAATAAGACTGTCCAACTACAACGAAAAACAGGAAGATGAACAACACTCACTTGGAGACTGGTATGAACCGCAGTCCTGTGCGGATGCTAGCCGGCTTCTCCAACTCGGGCCCCAACCTCCGAGTGAGGCCCGTCTCAAACACATCGTGTGCCAAAGACACTAAGGGCTTCTTCGAAGAAGAAGCCACGGCAGGAGCTTGCGTGATAACTGCTGCGGAAGCTTCCCTCGGAGGCGAGGCTGCTACGGCTGGAGCAGCCCCCAAACCAAAGACCGGGGCGAATGGAGGTCGTAACGATGCCAGAGGCACCTCGTCCATGGGGGCAGTGGCGTCCGGTGCCACGGTCGTGCGCGCTGCAGCGTCCTTAGCCGAGTTGGTGGCGTCAGAACTGGTCGCAGATCGGGGCGGAGACATCTGTTTCGCCGGCTTCGCCTTCTTCTTCGCTGGAGCCTTCGTCTCCTTCTTCTTATTCCTCTTCTTATTCTTATTCTTCTTCTTCGACAGCGTGGCCTCACGATGTGAGGTGTGCTCGGAAAGCTGGTCGTCGTCATCATCGTGGGGCTCGAGGCTTTTACTCGCCTCGAGCTCGCGCTGGTGTTGCCTGCGGGTCTTGCGAACTATGGGAGCAGCGATTTCCACGGGCTCGTCATCGTCGTCGTCGTCATCATCACCCTCGTCGCTCTCGGCGTCGCCTTTGACGGGTGACGACTCGCTCCCGTCCTGGACGGACGAGCTCGAGTTCTCGTCGTCTGCGGGTGGAAGCCACCCTTCTACCACTTGGAACAACTGCAATAGAAACAAAACAATGTCAGCACAACCGCGAATGCATCATCTGCGACTGCGAGTGATGACGAAATGACGGCTTACCGTTGGAGCTGGGCGCCTTGCAGTATAGGGAGCGACCCCGGCCTTCGCGTCAAGATACACTCCCTGGGTAATCTTCTTCAGGGCTAGGGTGTAGTCTTCGAGATGCCATTCGACGAGGGAGGACTTCGTCGGGTCGTCCTTACCAGTATACTCATACATGTAGTGGTCGCGGCGGGCCAAGGGGACGAGCCGCCGCCTGAACCAGCAATTGTAGAGGTTGATGGTCTGGAGGCCCTTCTTCTTCAGGCCGCGGATGGTCTACAGCATTTCGTCGACAACCATCCGTTGATCCAGCGGGAGCTTGACGACCTAGAGTCGACGCGGTTCGGGCGAGTCGGCGGAGTACCTTGGAAGCGCCACTTCGCCGTCTTGGGTTGACTCGGTGATGTAGAACTAGGACTTCTTCCATTCATTCGCCGCCTTGGCGGGCAACATCAGGTCGAAGAACGACGCCTTCGACTTCAGCTGGAACGTCAGGCCGCCCGTGGCTAGCATCGGGCCTCCTGACTCTTCGCGACTCATTCTCCCATGGAACAGATCTTGCCACAAGGGGAAGTAGGGCCTCCAACCCAAATAGCACTCGTAGAACGCCACGAAGATGGCGAGCTGCTCGATACTATGCGGACCTAGATCCGATGGTTGGATCCTATAGTAGGCGCAGAAACGCCGGAAGAAGAGGGAGGTAGGAAAGCCCAGCCCCCGCTCCAGGTGGCTAGTGAAGCAGATGAATTCTCCCTCGCGCGGGTCCGGAGTCACTTCTCCGGCCGCGGGGATGCGCCATCTGCCGGCGCGGAGGATCCCAGCCTCCTCAAAGGATGCTAGTAGCGCCTTAGTACACTTGGAGGGGGCCATCGGTTGGAAGTTCGCGGAGGTCGGGGCTCTCTGGATTGTTTAGATAGCTATGCAGAGTGGAAAACGGAGACGAGCGAGATCTGAGGAAGATCGAAGAAGTGTTTCCCCATTCGCCTATCATTCTCCTTATATAGCGGTTGCTACCCGCTAGTTTCGGGAGCCATTACTACGCGGTAACTACGCCGAAGTTACCGTTGGATTACCCCAACGGCTAGTTTGACCCCAATTGACGGTCCAACTTCATCCATTCGACCCGACGATTCGCCGACCCGATCACTATAACAGTGACTGAGTATTCACCGACCCGTTCGCCGAGCTGCGACACGATTGGTCGCCGTTATTGCGACTAAAATGACTAGTTCTTCCTTAATTTAGGAGTCCTCCGCCGATTCGACTAGACTTTTGCATTGGACCCGCATACTCCGACTGCCAGCGAAGGCCTGCGACAAATCAACGACGGCCTTGGGGACTACTGATGGGGATATGCCTACCGGGGTATACCCATCAGGACGTTTCCTACTGGCCCAAGCACCAGCGACTGGGCCTGCAGGACGGCGACTGGATCCAGATTTGGCGTGGACTCTAGCGACTGGAAGGTGAAGGCCCAGAAGCGTAGATAGGCCCAGTCGGACTAGGTCGTAGAATCACCGAATCCTTAACTAATTCGGTTGAGATCTGTAAACCCTAGGGAGGTGAGTCTATATAAACCTCCCTAGAGGACGCATAGAGGATACGTTCCATCATACACCCTAGCGACTCGCCGCCTAGCCGCCGAGCTCGTCCCATTGTACTCTCACCATAATACAATCTAGAAGGAGTAGGTCTTTACCCTCCGGGGGGGCGAACCTGGGTAAAACCCTTGTGTCTCAGCCCTCATCTCGCACCGCAGATGGTTGGCCGCCCTTGCCCCATGTTCTACTACTCGCTGCCGATTGCAGCATCTGCCGTGGTCATTCCCACGACATTTATGATGCACGGATATTTTGCTATGTTATTCATCTTTATTCTATTGTGGGCCAATGAACCGATCCAGGGATTGGCATGTCACATAGAAGCTACGGTCTTTTCAGAACCGTAGTGTTACAAGCTGGATATGAGACAATGGAGATGGATAGAGTTAATCAATGATTATGATCTTGACATTCACTACCACCTCGGCAAGGCCAATGTAGTAGCGGATGCTCTTAGTAGACTGCCGTGTAGATTAAACATCATGATTAAGAAAGATCAGCCAAGTTTGCATGAGGAGTTGGAGAATTTTAGAATGGAGCTAGTTAGCGAAGGATTTCTAGCCAAGTATAGCATTTCAACCCACTTTGATCAGTCACATAAAGGAAGCTCGGAAAGGAAATGCCAGTATTGATGGAATTAAGCGTCGTATCGATACAGGGAAGGTACTTGGATTCACGGAAGATGAATAAGGAGTTTTGTGGTATAAGGGACGCATTTGTGTGCCAGCAGATTTAGAGTTGAAGCAAGTCATTTTGCAAGAAGTGCATGATACTCTTTATTCAATTCATCCAGGGGGAACAAAGATGTATCAGGATTTGAAGGAGCAATTTTGGTGGCACAAGATGAAGACAGAAGTTGGAACATATATCGCCAAGTGTGTTATCTGTCAGAGAGTCAAAGCGGAACACTAGCAACCCGCAGGACTGTTGCAGCCATTGCAAATTCCAGAATAGAAATGGGATTCAGTTGGAATGGATTTCATCACCGGTTTGCCTACATATAGTAGAGAAAATTATTCTATTTGGGTCATAGTAGATAGACTGTCCAAAGTAGCTCATTTCATACCTGTCAAGACCACTTATCAAAGCTCGAAGATGGCAGAGTTTTATATTGCTAGAATAGTCTGTCTCCATGGAACACCCAAGACAATTGTGTCAGATCGAGGAAGCCAGTTTACCATAAGGTTTTGGAACCAAACTGAATTTCAGCACAACTTATCACCCACAGACATACGGACAAACGGAAAGAGTAAACCAGATAATAGAAGATATGCTGAGAGCATGTGTACTAGAATATGGATCTAAAAGGGAAGACTGCCTGCCTTTCACAGAATTCTCATACAACAACAGTTATC
Organism: Avena sativa; assembly: GCA_916181665.1. Classification (NCBI taxonomy): domain Eukaryota; kingdom Viridiplantae; phylum Streptophyta; class Magnoliopsida; order Poales; family Poaceae; genus Avena; species Avena sativa. The sequence continues at coordinate 125,461,052 of OV702280.1, forward strand.
AGGCCAGTTTGCAAATGGCCCCATTTGAGTGTTTGCAAAGTAAATTACATAGAAAATCCGACACACGGGTCATTGTACAATAAAATGAAAGCACCTAGGATCTATCCGGCTGGCAAAAACCGTGATTCGAAGATCACATCTAGATTACACACATACATCACATGCACATGAACTATACTATTCACAACTTCCTGCAAAAACAATTTATGCATAGATACGATATCTACTGGGTGTTGTGAAACTCACAACGACATCTAAGGCGCTACGACAGGGCGAAGCCGGCGGACCTCTAAGGCTCTTTGATTTTTTCAAAAACGTAGATCTCATCTACATTCCGAACATGGATTCTGACCATTGTTCGGACTCGATCAAACTCTTTTAATCTTGGATCACCACTTTTGGATTTACATGTTATAGTCTACCCTGATGCCGGAAACCGACCAGTAGGGGTATGTCGTTCCACGACCTCAGTAGTATGATCACGGAAACCAGATCTACCATTACCCAAGTGTAGTTGATCCAATCAACCTCGTACAAAACCAATCTATCTCATAGATCGACCACCAAAACAGCACATAGATCCAATCTACAGCCAACCGCATATCACATATGCGAGATCTTGAGCCTAAAACCAGAAGATATCACTCTGATACTACTATTGGGCCATGTAGAGATAAAACAAAAAATTCCTCTAACATGGTGATCCCAAGATATAGCTGAGGTAGAAGGCCACGAGGATTAACACAAGACGCATGGTTGCGGATTATTGATCATACAACACCCCTGCTGGTATCCACACGTACGAGGAGGAGCGCCAACAGTGTACTTCTAGGTCTAGTACGGCGGCAGGACTGCTGTGGAGCTAGGGTTTGGAAAGATTGTAATGACCTAATCGTCCATCCTCTTGGGTTCTGCGTCCCACTATATATGCGGGGTGAAAGTGGGCTCCACTCACTCATGTCCCATTCACTAAAGCCCATATAATACTTATCCACTATGTGCCCGGCTCACTAACTCAGTCTAAAATCTAGCTTGGGTCCAACACAACAAGATTTCTGGTTCAGATTCAATCTGAACTTTCTCCCACTCTTAAGTGTGTGACCCCGCAGGCTCATGGATACTTGGAAACGATTGGAGTCCAACCCTCAATCGATCAGTCGGTAGCGTCTCCTAGCAGAACGTGCCGACTCCCAAGTACCAAAGAGTCATTACGACATGCCTTTCCAATGTGACTTGCGTCTGAGTCCCTTTTGCCTTAGGATATACCTTGTCAGACTATAGGCGAATAATTGTCATCGCTTAAACAGTCTGACTCTCTTCTCAATCCAATATAAGTGATTCATCCGACTAACTCTTAGTCAATCGCCACGGTTAACACTTAACCGAGTCGTTCATGGCCATTCTTTCCGAATCATGTCATCCGACAGGTCCTAGAGAATATCTCTCCAACTGGAGGGGCAAAATCCCATCTTGGTTATTCACATCACACAACTTGATTCTCAGTCGACCTGAACTCTGCCTAACTACCTAGTTATGGATCAATGTTTGATAGAACCTAAGTCGGTTATCCTCAACTCGAACTATGCAACAACCTCAGGTCTATGGATTACATTGAGTGATATATACAAATGACGACTTGTTCGTTGTATCTCAATATGGGTCAACCCGACTCGCTAAATTATTTAGCCAAATCTGTGTAAGTGGGAATAGAATCACCATGCCCATGACAAGTGGAACCGAGTCATCAACTAACTTTCATATTGGTCTAAGTTATGTGTCTAGCACAACCTCGACGACGAAGGATATTTAGTACAAACAACATGAATGTATAGTTCCACAACTGAATCACATATTCAATGATACACATCAGATGTTCATACAAGGACAACTTAATTACTTTATGAATACAATGGGAAATATCATCATACATTATTTCCTCTAGGGTATATTCCCAACATGATCTCGTAGATTAAATCTTGGCTTTTCCATAGATTGGATCTTGGTTTTATGCGTTCTTGCAATAATATTTTTGTTTTCCATGCAAGGAACCCTACACAAAGTATAAAATTTAAATGTATATGCCCTTTTACACTTCTAGGCTAAATGTGTGCAATAAATTGGTTTTTGGGGCTTGATGTTTGAATGAATGGGTGGGGTGTTTGAATGGATGGGCGGGATATTTCGGCGCTCTCTCGAAATTTTGAAGTTGAAGCTTCTAAGCTACCCTACTCCCACTTGGGGATGATGTCCTTGTTAGATAGACCTAAACGCCTGTACTCTTTCGAGCATTTAATGAATTAATAGACATCTGTCGTCTGTCAAACAAGATGACCAAGGTCATAGCCATAGTGTCCATGTTTTGTACTCCGTACATTGGATGCATCTTGGTCAATCAATCTTTTCTTACAATGGGGGAATCTAAATTTGTTTTTTTTTTCATTTTTCCAAGTGACAACATTCTTTTTGGTTGTGAAGCAACTTCAAAGATTATGGCTCAATATTACAACATGCCAATTTTCACATAAAGTAACCTATTTAATGGTTAAACCCATTAATTCTTATTGGCTAGATTCTTGAAATAAATTGACCATATGGCAATTTACCGAAAATATGTCAATTTTGGTAATATGGTCTAGAGAAATGTTGGAGAAGGTTCTAGAATGATGGATAAGTGTATTTTGAGGTTTGTGCATAGGTTTCATTATGCTATACACTATCAATAGTATCTTCTAGCAGATGGTAATAGAAATGGAAAAGAAGATCTGATGGCTGACAATATTGGGATTCGCGAGTCTTGATCCAATAGTCAATATTCAAAGTTATTTGTACGCTATATATTGGTAAGATAAGATAGAGGAATATGGTTTAGGTTTTAGGGTTTTAGGGTTTAGGGTTTAGGGAATTTTCAATAATGTTCAAGCTTTATGCTTATATTCATGGAATCTGAATGTATCTCAAATTAGGATCTATAATTGCATGACGCCTGCTTGGTTAGGGTGTATTTGGGTTGAGGGTTTAGGGTTTTAGTATTTATGGGTTCAGGGTTTAAGATTTAGGGGTTGTTTAGGGTTTAGGGTTGAGGGAATTTTAAATAATGTGCAAGAATATATTCGTCAAATAGAGTGGTGTTGCTCAAATTAATAAGAGTATCTGAAAATTTGATCTATAAGTGTGCATGATAGCTTTTTGGTCAGGGTTTATCGGTTTACAGTTTCGATTTTATGAGTTTAGTGTTTCGGGTTTTAGGGTTTAGGTTTTCGGGATTTAGGGTTTAGGGTTTTGGGAATTTTCAATAAAGTTCGAGTTTTATGCTTATATATTTGGAATAGAAAGACTTAGCAATAATTACATAATGAATACATCTTAAATTATGATCTATAGGTGCATGATACCTCCTTGGTCAGGGTTAGGGGTTAAGGGTTTAGGATTTAGGGGTATAGGGCTTAGGATTTAGGTTTTAGGGTGTAGGTTTTAGTGAATTTTCCAAAATATTCAAGTTGTATGCCTATATTCGTGAAATAGAACGGCGTTAGCGAAATTGAATGAATGTATCTCAAATTTTGATCTATAAGTTAATGATACCTTCTTTGTCAGGATTTCGGGGTTAAGGGTTTATGGGTTTAAGGTTTAGGTTTTAGGGCATTTTCAATAATGTACAAGCTTTATGCTTAGAGTCATGTAATGGAATGGCATTAGCATAATTTAATGAAAGTATATCTCAAATGTCGATCTATAAGTGGATGATATATCTACTTAGTCAGGGTCGTTTAGGTGTTTATGGGCATAGGGATAAGGGTTTAGGTTTTAGGGGTTTAAGGTTTAGGTTTTAGAGCATTTTCAATAATTTTTAAGATTTATGCTTAGATTCGTGGAATGGAATGGTATTAGCATAATTTAATGAAATTATATCTCAAATGTTGATCTACTAGTGAATGATAATACCTACTTGGCCAGGGTAATTTAGGGGTTTTAGGTTTTAGGGTTTAAGGTTTATGGAATTTTCAATATTGTTCATGCTTTATGCTTATATCCGTAGAACAGAATGGAATTACCACAATTTAATGAAAGTATCTCAAATTGGGATCTATAAGTGCATGATACCTACTTGGTTAGGCTTTAAGTATGGGTTTAGGGTTTTAGTATTTAGGGGTCTAGGGTTTAGGTTTTAGGGGTTGTTCATGGTTTAGGGAATTTTCAATAATGTTCAAGCTTTATGCCTATATTCGTCGAATGGAATGGCATTGCCCAATTTAATGAAATTATCTCAAATTAGATCTACAAGTGCATGATACCTGCTTAGTCAGGGTTTAGTTTTTGGGTTTTTTTGTTTAGGGGTTTAGGGTTTTGGGAATTTTCAATATTGTTCAAACTTTATGATTATATTCGTGAAATAGAATGGCGTTACCAACTTTATGGTTTAAAGTATTTATATTGTTCAAAGTCTCACTTCACCAATTTTATCACAAAGTATATAATATTTGACGGATAATCCCCAAATTTTGTAATTTTTAAAGTTTTCGGGCCAGTTTCACCGAATTTAATGATTTTATCTCGGTTTAGCACAAAATATTCAAATTTTGAAATTCAAACGATGGGATTCTCTACATCCTGTAATTCTGGGTCCACAAAGTCTGTGTAAGGTCGGAGTGGGTGCGCAGTTAAATACTTATCGAAGAAGGGTAGGGAAACATTGATGGGGTGATGCACGTGGGAGAACACAAATTTACCACCTCTATCCCTCTATTATTGCAGTGCTCCTCGAGTTCTTATTTCCGGAGAAGGAATAGAAGAGGTATTTTGTATTTTAAAAAAGTTGAAGTATGTTTGAATGGATGCATGCGATGTTTGGGCGTCATACCAAAAAATTTGAGGTCGAAGCTTCTAACATTTTTGAGGAACGAAGCTTCTAACATGTTTTTATTGTGAAGAAACTACAAATATGATGGCTCAAAATGCCACCACCCCCTTGTTACACACAAAGTATAACCTTTAAATGTATACACCCTTTCATGCTTTCATGCTAAATTTGTGCAATAAATTGATTTTTAGGGTTGGATGATTAACGGAATGGGCGGAGTGTTTTAATAGATGTGCGGGATATTTTGGCGCTCTCTCAAAATTTTGAAGTTAAAACTTTTAAGTTACGCTACTCCTACTTGGCGATGATGTCCCTGTCATATAGACCGAGACGTCTTTATGCTTTCGATCATTTAATGAGTTGATAGACATATGTCGTCTTTCAAATAATATGACCAAGGTCACATCCATAGTTGCTAATACTGTGTCAATGTTTTGTACTCCATACATTGGATGCATCTTGGCCAATCAAGCTTTTCTTACAAAGGGGGAATCCAAATTTGTTTTTTTTTTCATTTTTCCAAGTGACAACATTGTTTTTGGTTGTGAGGCAACTTTTATAATTATGGCTCAATATGAAATCATACCAATTGTCACACAAAGTAACGTATTTAATGGATAAACCCGTTCCATCTTACTGACTAAATTCTTGCAATAAATTAATAATATAGGAATTTACCAAAAATATGTCAATTTTGGTAACATGGTCTACAGAAATGATAGAGAAGATTCTAGAACGATGGAGAAGTGTGTTGTGAGGTTTATGCATAACATTCACACTATAACAAACTAGTCATGTAGAGGCGCAAAATATAATGTCTAGGGACATTTATATCATCTCAATGACTCCATAGAGTCATACTCATAAAGCGTCTCACGGGTGTCTCCTCATGCACCGTCTAAGGATTATAGGAACATTTTGGTAGACGTGTCTACAAAAAGGATGAGACGTTCATATCACGTCCCTATGAGTCTAACGATTATTTAGTATATGGATTTGCATGTCGACTCTATCGTACGTAATGACACATTGTCGAGTCTCGGATTGATTCATGGACATGATTTCTTCAATCTAGGTATACTCATATTTTCAAAAAAATTGTATTGTTATTGTATCTTGTCGATTTTAAAAAATATTGATGCATATATAAGATGAAGAAAAATAGTAGCTCATGTAAAAGTAATTAAGTTGACAACAATTTAAAGAACCCAGAAGCTGCAACTACAACTTCAAAAATCATTTCATATTTTTTCCTGGAAATTGGCACTTCAAAAAGATCATTACATATTTCGTACACACACTTTGTCTCAATAATATGATATATCTATGAACTTTCTTTTTACATGCATCCAAATATCTTGGACCAGGACCGTCCACTACATTTGTACATGTCCTTTGCAACCATCCAATACCCTGCAGTGCATTTTGGACCAAAGCGAGAGAGAAAAATCAAACACAGATGACTGTGTTCAAACAACTCTGCAAGGAAAACAGTGATATCGGCATAAGCTGAATATTTCAGTAGAAAAGCGTATCCAAATGTTGAACTTGTTTCATGTTTAAGATACCAAGAATCTAAACGTGGGATTGGAGTTATATAGTCAAACAGTCTAAATTCTAATAGAAAAAGATCAATGTTTGATCAAAACAAAATGGACCGTCTGGTGTATCGTTCATATACGAATGACACAATCTCACCTGACATATTCTTGGACGCTGCCGCCGACTCCTAGTTCCCTCGAGAAGCGTTAACTAGTGGCTCTGTGGGTACAGATCCCCCTCACTTGATGCCCCCATGTCCTGCAACGACGTGCTAATTAGCTTCTACTCACCCAACAACCTCGCGCCATCGACTCTTGTCTTCCAACTGCGTGCCAGCCGGTGACGCCTCTTCATGTAATACATCCGATCTGTGCCATATTAGTCCCAACCATTATCCTCATGAGTTCCTAATTGTAAATGAATCCAAATCACAGAACATCAAATTTTTACTAGAAATATCAGATTTGGTATTGTAATGGAGAAAGAGGCCAGATGCCAAAACAACACGATCCATTAATCACATTACCGAACAATACAACGAACAATTCGGAGATCAGAGACGGGATCTAAGACGAGTAGGCCAGCAGAATGTATTATTACCTTGCATATTGATGGATTTGTCAAGTCATGTGCCGCATAGAGATGAAGATCTGGTCATGCATAGGGCATGCGTGGATGCACAGGGTCGCAAGGGAGAGTTTTGAGGGAGGATGTGGCGGCGGCTGCCATGGCTCTAGGTTTTGGACGGTTTTATTTCCAAGTCATGGGGAGAGGACGAAGTGATCGATCAGATGGTATCGTTTGTAGTAGGGGGCCGTGAGTGTATTTTGGGACAACTTGGGCAGTGTCTCACGGAGCTTCCCTATACAGCGTTCGTTACTTATGTACAGACGAAAATATATAATGTATCATAAATAATGTCTTTACGTGACTATTTTGCTGTAGTGTCATAGTAGTAAAGACTATAAATAGTATCTTCTAGCAGATGCTAATAAAATGTAAAATAAGATCTGACGGCTGGCAATTTTAGAATTCACGAGTCTTGATCCTACCGTCAGTATTCAAAGTTATTTGTACACTATACATTTGTAAGATAAGAGGTAAGATAAGATAGGGGATTATGGTTTAGGTTTTGCGGGTTTAGGGTTTAGGGAATTTTCAATAATGTACAATATTTATACTTATATTCGTGAAATAGAATAACATTTACCGTGATTTAATAAAAGTATCTTAAATTTTGATCTATAAGTGCATTATACCTACTTGCTTAGAGTGTATATGGGTTGATGGTTTAGGGTTTTAGTATTTATGGGTTCAGGGTTTAAGTTTTAGGGGTTGTTTAGGTTTTAGGGTTTAGGGAATTTTTCAATAATGTTTAAGCTTTATGCTTATATTCGTCAAATATAATGGTGTTACCAAAATTAATAAGAGTATGTGAAAATTTGAACTATAAGTGTGCATGATAGTTGCTTGGTCGCGGTTTAGAGGTTTAGTGATTCGGGTTTAAGGTTTAGGAGTTTAGTGTTTCGGGTTTGAGGGTTTAGGTTTTAAGGCTTTATGGGTTGAGGGTTTTGGAAATTTTCAATAAAGTTCTACTTTTATGCTTATATATGTGGAATAGAATGGCTTAGCATGAATTAAATGATGAAAGTATCTCAAATTATGATCTATAAGTGCATGATACCTTCTTGGTCAGGGTTAGGGCCTAGGGTTTAGGATTTTTAGGGTTTAGGGGTATGGGGCTTAGGGTTTAGGTTTTAGGGGATAGGGTTTAGTGAATTTTCAATAATATTTGAGTTGTATGCTTAAATAGAATGGCATTAGCCCAATTTAATGAAAGTATCTCAAGTGCATGATACCTTCTTGGTTAGGGTTTAGGGTTGAGGGTTTAGGGTTGAGTTGTTTAAGGTTTAGGTTTTAGGGCATTTCAATAATGTTCAAGCTTTATTCTTAAATTCGTGGAATAGAATGGCGTTAGCGTATTTAATGAAAGTGTATCTGAAATGTAGATCTATAAGTGGATGATATGCCTGCTTGGTCAGGGTCATTTAGGCGTTTAGGTTTTAGGGTTATAGGGTTAAGAGTTAGGGTTTAGGGGTTTAAGGTTTAGGTTTTAGGGTATTTCCAATAATGTTCAAGCTTTATGTTTAGATTCGTGGAATGGAATGGTGTTAGCTTAATTTAATGAAAGTATATCTCAAATGTTGATTTAATAGTGGATGATAATACCTACTTGGTTAGGGTCGTTTAGGGGTTTCGGGTTTTAGGGTTTAAGGTTTAGGAAATTTTAAATAATGTTCAAGATTTATGCTTATATTCGTGGAACAGAATGGAATTACCGCAATTTAATGAAAGTATATCAAATTTGGATCTATAAGTGCATGATACCTACTTGATTAGGCTTTAAGTATGGGTTTAGGGGTTTAGTATTTAGGTGTCTCGGGTTTAGGTTTTAGGGGTTGTTCAGGGTTTAAGGTTTAGGGAATTTTCAATAATGTTCAAGCTTTATGCCTATATTCGTCGAACAGAATGGCGTTGCCCAATTTAATGAAAGTATCTCAAATTAGATTTACAAGTGCATGACACCTACTTGGTCAGGGTTTAGTGTTTAGGGGTTTAGGGTCTTGGGAATTTTCAATATTGTTTAAGCTTTAAGGTTATATTTGTGGAATAGAATTGCGTTACCAATTTCATGACCACATCAATTTTATGGTTTAAAGTCTATATATTGTTCAAAATCTCACTACACCAATTTAATCACAAAGTATAAAACATTTGACGGATAATCCCCAAATTTCGTAATTTTTCTAGTTTCTAGGCCAGTTTCTCCGAATTTAATTATTTTATCTCGGTTTAGCGCAAAATGTTCAAATTTTGAGGTAGAAGCTTTTAACATTTTTTCGGAATAAAGCTTCTAACATGTTTTTATTATGAAGCAACTACAAAGCAACTACAAAATGTGAAGATGCCGCCACCCCCTTTTCACACACAAAGTCTAACCTTTAAATTTATATGCCCTTTCAAGCTTCTAGGCTAAATTTGTGCAATAAATTGATATTTGGGGTTGGATGTTTGAATGAATGGGCAGGGTGTTTGAATGGATTTGTGGGATATTTGGGTGCTCTCTTGAAATTTTATAGTTGAAGCGTAAAAAGTACGCTACTCCCACTTGGGGATGATGTCCCTGTCAGATAGACCCAGACGCATGTAAACTTTCAAGCATTTAATGAATTGATAGACATCTGCCGTCTTTCAAACAAGATGACCAAGGACACAACCATAGTTTCTAATACCGGGTCCATGTTTTGTACTCCATACATTGGATGCATCTTGGCTAATCAAGCTTTGCTTACAAAGGGAGATTCCAAATTTGTTTTTTTTTTAATTTTCCAAGTGACAAAATTTTTTTTTGTTGTGAAGCAACTTCAAAGATTATGGCTCAATATGATATCGTGCAAATTGTCACACATGTTTAAAGGATAAACCCATTCAAACTTATTGTCTAAGTTCTTTCAATAAATTGACAATATGGGAATTTACCAAAAACATTTTAGATTGGTAACATGGTCTAGATAAATGATGGAGAAGATTCTAGAATGATGGAGAAGTGTGTTTTGAGGTTTGTGCATAGCGTCCATTGTGCTAAAGACTATCAATAGTATCTTCTAGCAGATGCTAATATAATGGAAAATAAGATCTGAGAGCTAGCAGTGTTGGGATTCGCGAGTCTTGATCCAACGGTCAATATTCAAAGTTATTTGTACACTATATATTGGTAAGATAAGATAGGGTATTACGGTTTAAGTTTTAGGGGTTTAGAGTTTATGGAATTTTCAATACTGTTCAAGCTATATGCTTATATTTGTGGAATAGTATAGCATTACAACAATTTAATAAAAGTTTCTCAAATTTTGATCTATAAGTGCATAATACCTGCTTGGTTAGGGTGTATGTCGGTTGAGGGATTAGGGTTTTAGTATTTATGGGTATAGGGTTTAAGTTTTAGGGGTTGTTTAGTTTTGAGGATTTAGGAAATTTTCAATAATATTCGTCAAATAGAATGGTGCTACCCAAATTAATAAGAGTATCTGAAAATTTGATCTATAAGTATGCATGATAGCTGCTTGGTCAGGGTTTAGAGGTTTAGTGTTTTGAGTTTAGTGTTTTGGGTTTAGGGGTTTAGTGTTCCGGATTTTAGGGTTTAGGTTTTAGGAATTTAGAGGTTTAGGGTTTCAGAAATTTTTGATAAAGATTGAGTATTATGCTTATATATGTGGAATAGAATGACTTAGCAACAATTAAAAAATGAAAGCATCTGAAATTTTGATCTATAAGTGTACACACCAGCTTGGTCAGGGTTAGGGGTTGAGGGTTTAGGGTTTTTAGGGTTTAGGGGTATATGGCTTAGGATTTAGGTTTTAGGGGGTATAGTTTAGTGATTTTTTAATAATATTCTAGTTATATGTCTATATTCGTGAAATAGAATGGCGTTAGCCCAATTTAATGAAAGTATCACAGATTTTGTTCTATAAGTGCATGATATCTTGATCTTGGTCAGGTTTAGGGGTTGATGGTTTAGGTTTTAGGGCATTTCAATAATGTTCAAGCTTTATGCTTAGATTCGTGGAATGGAATGGCGTTAGCATAATTTAATGAACGTATATCTCAAATGTTGATCTATAGGTGGACGATATACCTGCTAGGTCAGGGCGTTTAGGGGTTTAGGGTTTTAAGGATTAGGTTTTAGGGCATTTTCAATAATCACTACAAGAAAAATGTCCTTTTATAACGGATGATTTTCGTGGATGAAGACCCATTTTTCTTGGTTGAATGCCTTCTACGACGGATTCCCTTCATGGTTGAAGCCCCGTCACAAATGAATCTACCATGGTTTTTTTCCAAGCATGGCGGATCGCACCCTTCAGCCACGAAAAGTCGTTCCGTCGTTCCGTCACAGTTGACATCATGCAAACAACCACGTGGAGAACGTCGTTAACGTCCAGTTAGCGCCATTAACTGTCAATAAAAACTTGGTAAAAGTCAGGCCCAACCAATACCTGATAATTCTTATGTTGGTCGGCCCATTAAGGGAGCCCAATGGTATCACGACCCATTATTGTTTCGTCCTCCATTATTTGAAATGGGCCTACTTTTGCTGCCCGCTACGGCCAGTAAACTTACTGGACCGTTACTACTTCGACCTACACTATTGAAAATGGGCCCATTTCTCCGGCCCGTGAACTATTGGGCCCATTACTGTTTCGTTTTGTGCTGTTTGAAATGGGCCCATTTGGCTAGCCCGCTTTGGCCCATAAACTTTCTAGACCGTTACTTTATAGTCCTACACTGTTTGGAACGGGTCCATTTATGTAACCCGCTGTGGCCCATAAATATGCGGCCCCGTTACTCTTCAGGCCCATAAACGGCCTGTTCATATTCTAGCCTGTTACTATTCTGGCCTGGTAAATTTCTTTGCCTGTTACTGTTCTAACTTGTACAAATTTGGCCTATTACTTTCTGGCCTGCTATGATCCTGGCCTTTTTTTGGCATGGCCTACTAATGCTTTGGCCTTCTAATTTTCCGTCTTGTTTCCTTTTTTTGGCATGTTACTATTTCAGCATGTTACGGTTAATAAGCATGCCTGTGGGTTGGCCCGTTACTTTTATGGTATTTTATAGTTTTAGCATTTATGGATCTCATTCTGATATCATAAAAGGTGTACAACTTGCGAGCATCTTTTAGTGTACATCGTCAGCCTAATACAAGATGGGCATATAACAAAGCTCGATACTATACTCTAATCGACCTGGCTAGCGAGGGTATGGTACCGCCTACCTCCATGTGTGGACGACGTCAACTAAATGCATCCTATGTGAATTATCTAGATATTACATCATCTACAAACTACTTAAAATTATTACATATTTTCAACTCAAGGAAAAGAAAATTCGACATTTAAGTTGACAATCAAGTTGATAGCAGACCTCAATTTTATTTCTCCATTTATCACGCATCTCCCTTTTAAGTGTGACATCTACATTATAAAACAACCTTGAGCATCATCTTGCAGCCCCCTCTTTGGGGCGAGAGCAATAACGGAAGTCTAAAACTAAGTAATAACATGTTAATACATCAAACAAGGCAAACTACTCATTGAACTTATACAGCAGGAGCTATGAACTAGAGTTTACTACTGGTAAATGGTTCAAATATATTGACCATCACGTCAAATAAAAAGGACAAGAAAGAATTAAGGAAGTGTGAATAACATGGTACGAGCAATATAGCAATGTGTGTTGCCTACAATTTCAGCAAATATAAACTAGCTAGGTCATTTCAACAAATATATATAGAAGAATAAACCATAAGATTAAACTAGAAGAATAACCCAGACAATAGCATGCAGTTACTGTTGTAGCTAAGAATAAACGAGACAAAAATTATAATGGTATCATGGGAGAACTTGTAGAGCAAGAATGCAAACCACAAATGAACTATATAGTAGAGGATAGTTAAGTCGTTGGTTAGGATGAACCATAACCAGATACAAAATATAATGGTGTTGCTTGGGAACCAATAGAATAGGACAAGCAAGCATTATACAAGTGTGCCTACAATGAAATGAGAAATCAAACCAGCCAATGACATGCAGTTACTATCGTACCTAAGAATGAACCAGATAGAAATTATAATGGCATCATACCAGAACTTGCAGGAAGGAACGCAAACCACGAATAAACTACATAGTAGAGTATAATTATGTCGTTTCATAGAACGAACCAGCACTAGATAAGGAAACAATGGCACCGCTTGTGAACCTATAGAACAGGACAAGCAATCATTAGACTAGTGTGGCTACAAAGAAATGAGACATCAATGAAACTGTTTTTTAGAATTTCAGCAAATAGAAACTAGCCAAGTCATTTCAACAAATATATATGGAAGCCGTTGTTTATCCTGGAATGCAAGAGACGTTGGGTGACTTAGAATTTGCGGTGAGCTACACAATGGGCCTTGTTGTTACTATCGTAGCTAGGAATCAACCGAATAGAAATTATAATGGCATCATAAGAGAACCTATAGAGCAGGAATGCAAACCATGAATGAACTATATACAGTAGAGGATAGCTATGTCGCGGCTTAGGACGAACCACTCAATATGAAATATAATCAACTTGCTTGTGAATCTATAGAACGGGACAAACAAGCATTACACAAGTGTGTCTACAAATGAGTTGAGCAATCGAACAGAGTGTTTGTTATAATTTTAGTAAATATAAACTAGCCAGGTCATTTCAAAAAAAAAATATGGAAGCATTAGTATATCCTTGAATGAAGAGACCTTGGGTGACCCAGAATTAACGGTGAGCTACATAATGCGCATTCAGTTCCTTTCGTAGCTAGGATTCAACCAGATAGAAATTATAATGGCATCATAAGAGAACTTGTAGAGCAGGAATGCAAACCACAAATGAACTACAAAGTATAGGATAGTTATGTCGTTTCTTAGGATGAACCAACAACAGATAAGGAAACAATGGCATCGCTTGTGAACCTGTAGAAGATGTTGTGCAAACCAACATGTTCAGTATTCCCTTTTTGAGACCTATGCAAAGAAAAAGAAAATAGTTTGTGTTGCAAATTTTAAAGATATAGATGGCAACAACAAAATTACAATCGAACTAGTATGATGAGTTTAAACGGGTACTACAGGATATCATAACAATGCCAAGGAGGAAGTAATAGAGGAACTTAGCTTAGGACGAACGAGATAGATTCAGTAACTAGGGATCATGGAATCCATACTAAAATTTTGCACTGACTTTACATTTTGCAAGAAGTACAAAATAGAAGGCAATTACTATTGTAGGGAGTATCTAAGAACATGTGCATGCAAAATAACAAACATGTCCATGACTTAAAATTTGTAGAGAAGTGAATGCAAACAAACATGTCTAGTGACCTTGTATGTAGCACAAAGAACATGCATGCCTAGTGACTTGTATGTAGTAGCATGATTAAAAAAATGCAGTTCACTATGATAGGCTTGAACCTTCTATACTACTGACAAAAAAAGGGGTTGGATCTTTTGTTAGCTTGGTCGGAGAGGCGTGTAAGAATCGTCGGTACCATGCAGTGACGTCCAGGTCACCAAGGGTGTTGCGGTTGCTGTGAAGCAAATCTTGGGCGGCCGGGGAAGAAGATCTTGGGCGGTCGTAGAAGCAGATCTTGGGCGGTCGGGGTAGAAGATCTTGGGTGGTCTATACCGGCTTGAGCGTGGTCGATGAGAGCATCGCTGAGGAAGATCCGGTGTAGTGAACGGCGACGTCTGTGTAGCTGGTCTAGTTCCATGGACATGGAACTCGTTGAACTAGATCTCGTCAGGTGGACACCTGTGATGTAGCTCCGGTACAGTGGGTATCATTCGTCGGTGGGGAAGCAGAGCTTGGGCGTTCAATGACTCCATTGACATGGTGATCGAGACCGTAGCTATGGTGCAGTGTCAGAGAGACCCAGTGAACTAGATTTGGTTTGGTGGGTGTTAGTGAAGCGGCACCGCGGCGGTGCACTAGACCGCAACTCAAGCGGCTAAGGTTACAGTGGAATTGGCGCCGGCCGGTGTGCATGGTAGTCGTGGGGCTGAGGGCATGGGAGAGGAGTCTGGAATTTTTGTGATGGCTAGCGGGAAAAACTGCGCTAATGGGGACTAGACTATGGAGGCGAAAATAAAAACAATTACGATCGTGCCCCCAATATACCGAATATAGCTTGCCCATAGGGCGTCTGAACAATGGGTACAATGGTAATTTTAAATTCAAAAGTTTTTGAATCGGTCGGGCGTGAAATGATACAAGGTAGGTTTGTGATTTTTCCAATTGAGATTTTGAATTTGTCCAGTGTCCATCTAATAATTATAGAAAAATGATACTCCCGTGGTGGGAGATTTGGCCTCAAAGTATTTGAAACGGTGGGGCGGGAAATGTTGCAACGTCGATGAGTTATTTTGACGCTTGATTGAGATTTTGAATTTGGTTATCGTCCATGTACTAGTAGTAGAGTAAATAAGGTGATAGATCATATGGCTATCTAGTTAGGAATTCATGGCTAAGAGTCACATCAACTGATCATCCATGACCCCACTTGAGTAGTAATACTACATACTACTCCCTCCTGACCATTTTGTTAGTTTTTTTAGGAATTCCCATATTGTGTTGTGTATCATGCATAGAATCGTTAGTTGGACCCTTTTATCCTTGTGTAGCAACCCCCCGTATTAACTTGACAGAAACCATGCAGGGTGGGTGAGGAGGTCGAAGAGACCGTGCAATATGGTTGGGAGAGGGTCGTTGGCGCTGGCGCTGGCCTGGGTGTGGGCGCTGGGTGGAGGGGTAACCCGGTTCAATTTATTTACAAAATAACTCTCTCCTTCCCTCGTTGGTGATGGAGGTTGTGGTTGCGGTTTTGCGCTTGCGGTTGCTGTGTGCATGCGGTCGTCTAGTGTCCACATGATTCCCTTGGCATTCCCGGGCCTCCTTAAAATGTCTTTCTCTGAAACAGGTTCCTCTGCCATTCGACTGGACCAAGACCACACGAACACCATAATCCATGGACGGATACAAGTACAAGGATAGGTGACATCATTCTGTCGACGGACCATGGGTTGGTCTCCCTGAGGGAGTTTTGTAGAATATAGGTGACATCATTCTATCGATGGATGACTTCAACTACTATCCCACCTTCTGGGCAGTCTGCGGCTTCATGGAGGAGCGCTTTCTGCCAGCCAACTAGATTGTTCTAGAGCACCAGTTGTCGGAGGAGTATCAGGTAGACAATGCTGCCATCACGTTGCTGGATGTGAGAACTGGATGCCATCTTGAGAAGAAGATTAGTCGGGTTATTCGCAGGTGCTATCTTGATATTATATGTGCGATCCTATTTTTTAATTCACCTCCTGTACGATATGTTTTTCAAGTTCTTTTTCTTCATCTACTTTTTTACCTTGATTGAATCTCTCTATTTACCTAGAGTGAATCTCTGTTTCTCCTCTCTCTCTGTCTCTGGAAGGTATTTTTACGTCGGGAGCACAACTGGCAGCCTCCTTGTGCTTGGACAGAGGGCGCAACCGTAAAAGACCCGGTTGTACAACACCTTATCTGCCGCTATCAAGCGCCTGAGGGTGCAGACACCGACCGAGCATGTGGCTTCCGTTGCTGTGACGATGTTCCCGTCATTGATGGCGTTTACATCAAACCATCAGAACACCATTATTCGGTGGGCGGATGAGGGAACAGAGGAAGGTAGTCGCATGTCTTTGGTGAAGGGTCGTACACGCCAAATGCCTTCGCAAAAGTCCGGAGCATGACTTCTTACGTCGCTGATTTTTTTGTCGCAAACAGATATGGGTCTGTCCTCTCGACTATCTATGGTGCTTCTCATTGAGATGTCCAGATGCAACGCTCTGCATGGACCCTGAAGATGCATGCCATTGTTGCAGGCCCTGTTCCAAGCTTCTAGTACCCAGAGAATCGATTTTACCTCATCGAGTACAACGAGGAGTTGTTGTTCATTGTGAGTAGACCGTTCTATGGTGGCAGGCCCGTTATTTACTGGGTTGATACACCGAATCGTGTCCTTCATCCGGTTAGAGACATCGAGAGCCATGCTCTCTTTGTTGCTGACAATCAGTGCATCTGCGTTGACAACGCCAGGGTACCCACAGTGCAGGCCGACAACATCTACTATCCAGACCTATCCGAAATTAGATCTTACAACTTTGAGGCTCTTGCATGGGAAGATGAGCCCAGGGTTGTCCATGGATACAGAGTAGGAGGATTATGGATCAATGACCGTCCTTTCGAACTCAATCGAGTGCTGGCGGAGTATTGTAGATGGTGCCGCCTTATCACAAATATGGTACAAACCCACTATGATTACTACGATGCCTATCTATCAGATTGATGGATCATGTGTGTCTACTGTTGTATACTCTCTATGTGAATTATGCAAGTGGAAGTTCTATGGTGTGCGCGTAATACAATGGAAGTTCTCTATTTCAAAAAGATCGTGTGTTATACCTCTTTCAATTTCACTGTTTTCCTAGGTACGTACAGTAATTCTGATACATGCTCGGTTTGTAACAATCCACAAACAATATACGACTGCGAATTACAATCCTCAAACAACTTAAAACTACAAATTACAGAAGATTGTTACAATCCTCAAAAAACATACAACAGCGAATTACAGTAGATTATTACATTCCTTAGTAAACTTACAACAACTTATAGCAACAAATTAAAGTTGCATCAGAGTCCAGCACAACTAAAAAACACAATAAATGGTGTTACAGAAATGGACTCTACGGAGCTTTCATCGCGATACATGTAACTACTGGCTTCCCATGAGAGTTGCAGATGAGACTATTAAGTGCATTCTATGTCAAAGCTTGCCTGTTTTTCAATTCATTTAATTCTTTGCATGCTTGGGTGATTACTGAATCTATTTTGTTGGCTTCTTCCTCAACAATATCAAGGGCATCTTGGAGGGCATCCCAAAATAATCTTTTGACTAGAATACAAGGGTTAGTCAAAGCAGTGTGCCATGAGCAATATGTATTATCACTGCTGCTATCTGAGACAAACTCTAAACTTGGGAAGCGGGTCTTTGTTCGGTGTTCACATGGATATTTTTAGCCTGAAACAAAAACAAAGCAAGTTATAACTGCATTACCATGCAATCACATCACTATGAATTTTAAATGTATCAATATTGTGATATAAGGAAGGAAGTAATTAAACGTGGTGGCTCATACATGTATTTCTTCTTAAATAATTGGACCAGTTGACGTCATGGAGCGATGCGATCATGTGCTGCTTTGTTAAATGACTTCTCTACTTCAAGATGGATGAGACTAGGACAAACCAAGTTACTTTAAGAGAAGACTTGGGAAACAAACTACAAGTTCATTTCGAATATATTTGACAAGATTTCACCGGACAAAAATAGTGATGCATGTAATCAACCATAGTACCTGATGCAGACTGATCAAACTAGAATGTGCAGAAAATGAAAAAAAAATATGAAAACTAATCCATTATGTTTCTCATAAACAAGCGAGGGAATACACAATGAAAGTTGCCACTGTTTTAATCATAGGTGTAAAAGAGTACCGAGTCAATTAAAACAGACCAATTGTGTGCCTCAAATATACTAGCCATATCATTCTAGACAAATAATGAAACAAATTATCATACCTTGGGTTATTCATGAACAGCCAGATCATTTCAATGGTTCAGCGGCCTTAGAACAAAACAAACTGAACCATCATGTGCCTCGAATTAAAATGGTCGGTTCATGTATCTTTGATACATAGTAGATACAAGTGTGGGATGAAGCGCACAGAGTTCATTACGATACACGTGTATTATACAGGATCTAATCGCTAGTGTGTCCTTGTTCTTATTATCAGCCAATTCAGATGCAATACACCTGGTCTCTGCATATCCAGGAAATTGAAATAAGCAGATGGAACAAAAGAAGACCATAGTGGGGATAAAATGTTTGACGCCAATTTTTAGTCAAATAAAATGAAAACAAGATAGACAAATGGTAAATTTTAAGCAATAAAATGTGGCAAGGACCAAACTTCGGGTGGGGTGGGTGCCTTACGGTAGGTGTTGCCTGAGTTCTATAGTGGACAGTGTGGATGGGCGAACTATGTAATCCATTGTTGCTCCTCTGCATAAAGGTAAGGACAAATATAAATACAAACAGGTTCTATCATGATATAAGTAGGAATAAAGTGAAACAGAAATGATGGGATCTTACGAGATTATAGGATCCATTCATTCTATGATATTGTGTACAAACTGGGGCTGCTCGTTGCATAACAGTAAATGGTTAGATCCACAGGTGAATAGGGATCAAATCGACAGTACATAATGGTCAAATAGCATCACGTGTGTAAATGTGTAGTACACGATATAATAGGATGGAAAATACTCGTAATTCGGCCAACGAGAAATACATTGTATAAGCATATCTCCTATGGACTGGTATAATAGAGAATGTAAATAAATATGTTGAGTGACTAATAATTCACAAAGAAATATACGTAAAACAGTTCAATGCGTGGAGTTTAAGCCTAACCACAACGAGTTAATTTAGTAAATTACATGTATATAAAGTAAAGAAACTGTTAGTTAGGAAATTTATCACAAATATAGTACTCGCGTAGGAAGATCTGGTTACCTTGGTCGGGGCGGCGTCTAGTCCTCCTCCGCATTCTTGCGGATCATGTCGAGGTCGCCGAAGCTGCTGCGGTTGTAGTGGGTGTCCACGACGGGGAAGCAGATCTTGGGCGAGCAAGGATAGAATCAAAGCTCTAGACTACAACGTCAGTGGAGCACATCCTGGTCGGCCGATGATGTGTTGTGCATGCCGGATGAGAGAGTTGATTGAGTAGATCAGGTGTGCAGAGTAGATCGACTTATGTGTAGTGGGGATGTTTTGGCCAGTGACGTATTCCTAGAGGAGAGATGGGGGTAGGGTTTTGGTGTGTGTGGGGGTGGGGGGCTTGCGCGCGGGGGAACTACGCCTACTACTAATAGTGTACTGGTAAAAATACGAGTGAAGCCCCCCACCTACCGAATTCACTTGGTGGCGAATGATAATTTTGAAATATCTGAATTATGGGGAACCAATTATGTCCGGATAGTCGGGAGATTTTACCGCTTTATTTTGATTTTGAATTTGGTCATGGTCCATTTACTCCCTCTATGTTCAAGAATCCAAAGCGTACTCCCTCTCTTTTCAAGAATTCAAGGCCATACTCCCTCTCTGTTCAGAATTCTAGCACCTCATGTCCTCAACTAATCATCCATGGTCGTACTCCCAATGTTTAGGAATCTCCAAGATGAACATATATTTATACTATGTAGCCATTTCCAATGGATAATTAATTAGGAGTAACACAAATCATATGTTAATAAAGATGAGGCAAATCTCCACACACAAAATGAGGCAAAACAAATAGTGATGCAAACTATCATAACCACCTCCACAGACACACAAACGGACCCGCACACATCAGCAGCAAATTCAAATATACTCTTTTTGTTGTAAGTGAGGTTTGTAGTCAAAATTGTGTTATCCTGGATGACACATGGACATGGGTCATGCATATAGGAGAGCATATGCCCTATAACTTTGCACCTAGCACCTATAGTATAATAGCCAGTTAGGGTGAGCTTATCTCCTACAAGACTAATTTTGTGAAATCGCTATGTTAGATAATTATAAGATATCTTTTGTTCCACATATCACAAATACCTAACCCTAGTTCATTTTTTCCCTTGGCCTGTGCCCTGATCTTCCTGCGTGAGCGCATCTCGTGGTTGGAGCTCGAGTATAGCGAGAGGTGGCTCGGGTGGGTCGAGCTCGAGTCTGAAGAAGTATCATGTGCCCAACATAGAGTTGTCCATCGTTAAGTTTGACCAATGCAATGATCGTTTATTTAAGAAATACACCGCCCAGACCAATATCCACTGGAATCTGAATGGTATTTCTTCAAGTGTGTCCTTGTCACAGGGTTCGTGTGGTGGGCTGTTTTGGACTTTCCTCGAGTTTCTCTCGCGTCTAAGCTGACTTTCCTTCTTAATATGGACGTTGGAATAATTTTATTTTTTGGTAATCTAACCCAATGGGTCTAATTTTCTGAATTGGTATAAGCCTCACTTTTTTTTCCTTCTCTCAAACAAAACAAAAATAAAGTGGCATGGAGGTCAAAACGGCATGGCGTTGGTCACCTGAAAGGATGCGCGAGAAGGGAAAGGGGGAGTTGACATGGAAACATTTGGTCTGCTATTTATTGTTCAAGATGCGGGAGGCGCTACGCGCAAAATTATAGGGCAGCCTTTCATGTATCCTGGACCCGCATCGACGTGTAGTCGACACTAACACAATTTCGATAGCAATCCTGGTTCAAGACTTAAATCAAGTAGAATTGACAAGTTTGGGCATATAATTTCAGAATCACTGAGTTAAAGGACAAAATCAAAGCACACTATGAACAGTTACTGTGTTTATCTCTGGTCCATGCCATAGAAGTGAACAATTACATAAAAGTCATAATAAACTCCTCAATACTCCATAATAACATTAGCGTCAAACTTAGTTTACATCTAAAATACATCCCTCCTCGTGCCAAAAGAGAACCTACATGCGACTACTACTAGTACTAGTAAACTGGAGTAGTAAAATAGTACTTGTACTACTAGTAGTACTATCTGCTAATACACCATTATAGTCTTGCTAGGATCATTAGCCGTAGATTAAGATCATTATTTCTTCTCAATGCAAACCTAGAAATATACATGGGCGGACTTTCCAACCTTCAGCAGGAACCACGGCGGCACCCCGAGGTACGTTGTGAGCTTGTCAGACAGGAAGTTGGCCCACAACGAGTTGCTCGACATCTTGATTACCGCGTTAAGTGTCTAGACCATCGAGAAGTCCGCCGACCCCGGCAGGCCAGGCGCACATAGTTTCACCATGTACCGCGGGCACAAGCACCTGTTCTGCCTAATACACACCAAGGACACGACAGCGGCCAGGCCGACTGCGCTGATGGTCAGGCCGAACATGGTACCATCATCCCCATAGAAGATGCGCATGAATCCCCATGTTATTGCTAGTGGTAGAATCGGCATCAGGCAAGAGAAGGCGATGCCGTAGATGGCCCTATTTACTATGATCCCGTGGGCATCATTCATGTGGAGAAGGAGCCCTGTCAGCGAGGCGATGAAACGATAGGCGGGATCATTGCAGGAGCACGGGCCATGCAAGCACGTGATCTTGTTCGCGTCAAGCTTGTTAAAGGATACCAAGATAAAGCAGCCTTCATAGTGGAACTGAATCATCGACGCAGACTCGACGGCTTCCATATCCACCAGACCACGGTTGAATCTGCCGGCCGGCGGTGCACGCACCTATGAAAGTGGTTATAGACGGAAGATCAGCTCGCCGACGTAGTGCCCGCCAGCCAAAAACCCGGGTTGCGTTTGCTAAGGACTATACTGATTGAGTTTGGTATTGTACTTATAGGAATACACTAGGCAACTTGCCCTACCGCTATGACCACTTCACACCATGCTTCACACTGCTTCGTCAAAACAAAAAAGGCTATAGAAAGTTGATAGGTGGGTAAAGCAGGTGTCACGCGGTACTGTACCGTAAAAAAAATCCACGTGAGAGGCAAGAAGATCTATTCCTTGAGAGAGACAAAAAGCCTGGGGATTGGTGCATAGCGTACAGTGTTGCAGGGGAGAAACTGAGGACTTCATGCATGTCTTTGACACCAACCTATAATTAACTTTTTGGATATTAATATATCAAATTGGCTCCTCTAAATGGCATTCCAAACAGAGGGAGTAGTAGTACTAGTACACATTGTACTATAGTGTATTACTACTATCATATCCCTCTATTTCATTGTACTACTCTGTACATCTTAGAAAAATCAAACAAACTAGTACTACATTTATTAGTAATACTTTTTTGAGAAATTATTAGTACTACTAAGTATTAAACAACCTATCCAAGCTACTACTCCAATAGAGAGAGAGTACAATCACTTTTTTTTATTTGTTCTTATTTACTATTAATGTAAAAAAATTCAGAACACAATTTGGCTCTACGATATGTAGAATACATACACACCTCAAAACACACTTCATTGCTTTTTTTTAGTGTACTTGTGCTAAATGCATGGATTTGGATATAATTTTCAATTTTTTTGTGGTTCTTGATGTAACTCGTACTTCCACTGACCATGCTAACTAAAGAACCTCGCTCCTACGGGACCAACCATAATTAAAAGAAAATGACACTGTACCAATTATCAGACAAAGTGGACAATGGTTACTTATAATTCCCAAGTTTTTAGTACTACTATGATTTTTCAATCTTCGTAGATAACTTCGCACATTTTGGTGACTTTTTGCCGATATAAAAAAATTAGGTCAAACTTTTGCTACACAAGAAAGCGTGACAAATTGATCTTTAATTAAATGTATTTTCGGAGGTAGATCGGTGCATCTTCTTGTAGTTAAAAATGTCGTCACTGTGAGTTCCCAACTATTAGGAAAGAGCATTCAGTTCTCAATTTTTGAGTGATGACAAGATTGTTCTTTTCCATAAACAAAGTCTAAAAAATATGGATCTGAATGCCACAAGCCAAGTTTTAGGACATATATTGTGGAATAACACATGTTGTACTAATGATACCAATGTTTTATGAGTTTGCAAACTTCCTAGCTAACTCCGCCAACTAGAATGACTTTATGCCGATTTATCAAAATTAGGTCAAATTTGAACTACATGTAAATTGTAGGTTGCTTTGAAAATTTTATGAAAAAGCTTTTGGAGGTACCCATAGGGGGTGAATTGAAATATCATAAACCAACAAGAGTTTTAACAACAAATTCAACTTCTTTCTAAGATTTTGCGTCTTGACATTTTAACAAAATTAGGTCAAAAAAGAGTTATAAATAAGATCGATAGGGTGCTCCTGAATTTAATTTAATTTTAGAGGTAGATGGGTTCATCTTCTTATAGTAAACAATCACGAACGTGTGGGTGTATAACTATATTTATAAAGAACATTCTCAATTCTTGAGGTTAGGATTTAGGGTTTGGGGAATTTTCAATAAAGTTTGAGCTTGATGCACATATTCATGGAATAGAATGACTTAGAAACAATTTAATAATGAAAGTATCTCAAATTTTGATCTATAAGTTCATGATACCTGCTTGGTTGGGGTTGTTTATGGTTCGAGGGTTTAGGATTTTAGTATTAGGGTTTAGGGTTTTGGTTGTTTTAGGGGTAGTTTAGGGTTTAGGGTTTAGGAATTTTTCAATAATATGTCCGAACTTAGGGTTAGGGGTTAAGGGTTTAGGTTTTTAGGGATATAGTGCTTAGGGTTTAGGCTATAAGGGGGTTAGGGTTTAGGGAATTTTCAATAATGTTTGAGATTTTGCGTATTAGAATGGCGTTAGCGCAATTAATTGGAAGTATCTCAAATTTTGATATTTAAGTGCATGATATCTAGTTGGTCAGGGTTTAGGTTATATGGTTTAAGGTTTAGGTTTTATGGCATTTTCAATAATGTTCAAGCTTTATGCTTATATTCGTGGATCGGAATGGCGTTAGCATAATTTAATGAAAGTATATCTACAATGTTGATCTATAAGTGGATGATATACCTACTTAGTCATCGTTGTTTAGGGTTTAGGGTTTTAAAGTTTAGGGAATTTTCAATAATGTTCAAGCTTTATTCTTATATTTGTGGAACAGAAAGGCATTACCTCAATTTAATGAAAGTATCTAAAATTTGGATCTATAAGTGCATAATACCTATTTGGTGAGGGTTTAATTATTGGTTGACTGGTTTAGGGTTTAGGGTTTTACTACTTAGGGGTTGAGGATTTATGTTCTAGGACTTGTTTAGGGTTTAGGTGTTAGGGTTTTAGCGGTAGCCATGGGTTTCACGAGTTTTGGAAAAAACAGCTTCGCGGTATTTCCTACCATATATAGACATTATTGGGTTTCAACCCGAACGACCAACATCGTCGAGGACATATCGATCGACATCATTGTTTATGACCTGATAGAGTTCCCACACTAGAATGGTGCATCTTGGGGAATTAAGCATTGTTGATCATCAGTGTTTTCACACATATAGTTGATCATGCGTCCTATCTAACTACAAGTTAAATTAATTTTGCAAAAAAATCGAGTCTAGAGCGGTGGAGATGGGAGTACAAGGCACGCGTGTCTAAAGGCATACGTAATGTAGGACCCACCTGACTTATGGAACTTACCAGAATGTATAAGGTCATCATTTTCCACAAGGTAGGACCCACATAGCTTATCATATTTCTCCATGGAAGGGGAAATTATTTCTATTTTCTATGGGAAACCCACAAGCTCGAGGTAACTTTATTTTCTCCACAATGTACTACTATATTCCTTAAGGTGTACTTTTTTACACACTGCGGATACCTTAAGGAAGAAAAATAATGGCCCACTTTGCAGTGTATGACCAAGCTATAAAACTCTTATGCAGAAGTTAGCGTCTTCAGTTTAGTGGGAACCATGAATCATCTCATTTAGACACTATCTAAATGGTGGAGCTTAGTAAGTATATTTATTTTTCTTGGACATATGCTCACCTCTGCCTAGGCGCTATACATGCAGTGACATGGGTATGCCCTACATGTGCCTAATGTTAGCCTACCCGGTACCAGCCTGGCAGAGGCCCATATAATCACCCACTACGAATGGCGAAGCGCATTAAGGATTCCGATGACCAAGGCCCATACGGATGCGGCTTCTTGGGGAGCACGACCAACTATAGATAGAATTTCAAAGGGTCAAACCATCAATCTGTAACCGACTTGACCTACCTCTAGACCTGGTCTCCGCATATAAAGGCCAGGAGTGCACGACAAGGGGGATCTAACCTCATAACCTAGCATACAACATGGCACATCCAATCTGCGCACCTATGTAACCTTCGATTCCGCCATCAATCAAGAACAGACAAGCAGGAGTAGGGTTTTCCCTCTAGGGCCTAAACCTGGGTAAACCTTGTGTCCCCGTGTTGAGGATCTGTTAGCCTTTCCGTGATTTCTAGCATCCCCTCCTTCTCCAAAACCCAAGTACATCACAATGGGCATTGATGAGTCAAACCCTCATCAACTGGAGTCGTCTATGGGATCTCGGGATGTTGATTGTGCAATCATGACAGCCCCATCCACCGCAAGCTTTGACTCCTCTGCTGCGGAGAACCACCTCCTCTTTGGCACCATCGACTTCACCATCCACTAGCCCACAACCCGCCAATATTTCGAATTACATGGGAGACGGAGTCCACATTATGCTTGGAAGCCTATGCTTCCAGGTAGGCAAGATCGGCAGCATCCGCCTCCCAGAATGGGTGGTACCTCTCTCAATCACGCTTCCTTCATGGGTGCCGCAAATTGGTGTCCTGAGCACATTGTCGCTGACAAGCAATTCTGATGACAGCATCGGCTGCAACTCTGACCTCTGCGACCCTCCTACGGAGGAAGGAACCTATGGTTCCGGATCTGAGAGTTGTGGGAGCAATGATCTCCCCTAGTGATAGATGTGCGTGGCCATCCATGATGGTCACATTGACAATGGAGCCGAGTCAACGACTCTCCCTCCCAATCTGCAGGCTGCGAACGCCGCGAATGGAGTCAACTGCCCACCCCTGCCCAATCCCAACGAAATAGGCCACACGAGGCTACCAACAATGGTAGTCACAATCGTCAAGAGATCCATCTCAATGACGCTCAATGGGAGAGAATCCTAGAGGCCGTGCGAGGTACCAATAATTTTCCAATGGACGCCTCTTGGGACATACTAATGGGCTATAACTCGCTCCTCATAAAGGAGCACAATCGGCAAGTAGAGCAGCACAAGGAGCTCGAACAGCATAGGAGAGCATCCGACGAATAAAGCATGCGAATATTTGATTGGATGACCACGTCTCATTGCTCCCGGCTGGAGCACATGGACCCTTCTTATAGACGCGAGGCCACCAAGGCACTCGACTTGTCCTTCATGTCAATGGACTCGCAGGGCAACATCATGCCCAAACCGCCGCAGGCCATAGTCATGGCGGCCACTACATACCTAGCGGCAAACCCACCACCGGCTAGGGACCCTAGACACGTAATCCACAAATATGCAATTGTGGGCCTTGGACTCATGGGAGCTGTGTTACTCGGAGAAATGACCCCAGAGCCGAAGAAAAAGGCTGCGGCAAAATTCAGCAGAAGCTGCACACCCTCATCCGACAAGGATGAGCATGACCTGTCGCGGCTATGACGCCCGTGACGACCTCACACACTGCAAGATCGACAAATCACGCGCAAAACATGCATGATCCATAGAGTTCGAGGAAGAAGACACAGAGTTATGCAGTGCTCGATGCTTTAGTAGAGCCATCTGGCAATCCCAGATGCCTAGAGGCTTCAAACTCCCTTTGGTAAACCCCAAGTTTGACAGCTTGCAGGAGCCGAAGATTTGGTTGGATGACCATGTCTCATTGGTCAATCTGCATGGTGGAAACAGGAACACAGCCATGCAATGCCTTCAGCTGCAGCTGAAGGGCGTAGCTAGGGCCTAGTTCAATAATCTTCCCTCCAAATCCATCCACAGTTGGGAGGAGCTGGTGTGCAGCTTCATCCGGAACTTCAAAGGCACCTGCAATATACCTGCCTCAATCTAATAGTTCCGCACATGTTGCCAATGCTCCAACGAGTCGATCTGCTCCTACATGCAATGCTGGTCCATAATCAAGAACTTCGCCGAGAACATCTCAAAAGAGAGGGAAATCGACGCTTTCAACGGTGACATGAGGCGTTGAGAGCTCAAAGAGGAGCCTGGCCGGGTCAATCCCAAAACCATCGACCACCTAATGGACATTGCCAACCGCTAGGAGGATGGCGAAGACATCGTCAACCGCAACCATTCAGATAGTGAAGATGACCTCGGCCGCAGACGCGACCACCGAGGAAAGATAAGGCCGGGCGTCTACGACGATCCCGAAAAAATAGACATGGTCGCAGCTAGCTACGCCGAACGTCGCGAGGATGGCAACAACAATAGCGGCTATCCCACCGGCGGCTATCGTGACAGCGGGAAGCCTTCTCAGTCCTGGCTATGCTGCAATCGGGACGGTGAGCCCTCTGCATTCGACAAACTGTTGGGTTCGTGTACATCCACTTATACATCGACAAGCAGGATGGCAAGAGGAAGGCCAGCCATCTATTTAAGGACTGCAGGGAATTCCAAAAGATCCATGAAGGATATGCCCAGATTGGGCGTGAGGCGGTGAATCAAGGGTTCGTCCCTTCCCCAAGAGACGTCACATACGGAGCCCCACCTCCTCCACCCGGAGCACCCAAAGCCTACGGCTGCACCGGCCCAGAACAGCGGAGCAGACCCATACCCATGATCATTGGGGGCTATGATGATACAAAAGGGACATCCATCCAACAGGGTGTAGAAGATGATTACCCGCCAGGTAAACTTGGTCGTTACCTCTCCGCCTACCATACCTGAGTACCTCAGTGGGTCAGAGTCGTACATCACCTTCGACTGTTCGGATGACCCAAGACAAATACCTCGCCAAGGTCATTCTTCCCTGGTGCTCTAGGCCCAGATCGGAGGATTTGAAATGAGTCACATCTTCATGGATAGCGGCAGCGGCATAAATCTGATGTTCTCCAGCACACTCGCTACTATGCGGATCCCGCTATGCAGCCTGGAGGCATCAGACACGACCTTCCACGACATTGTCCCAGGGAAAGGAGTATATCCCCTAGGTAGAATTTGGCTCAATGTCACCTTCTCCATCCCCAAGAACTTCAGGCGCGATCAGCTTGAGTTCGAGGTGGTGGAATGGCCCTCACAATACCACACCATCCTAGGGCTCGTGGCATTCTCAACATTCATGGCAGTGCCACACTACGTGTATATTCTGCTAAAAATGCCAGGGCCTGTGACACCCTCGGGATCAGGGCTAAACAAATCCTAGACCTTCTTCTGACATAAGTTTAACCTTGAGCTCGAGAATATCCAGTGAAGAATCGGTAACACGGCAATGACCCTACGACACAAAAAATTTGTTACAGCAAGCTCATAACTAAGCAGAGAACCAAATTATTACAAGCAGAGGTCACTAACCACAAACATCAAACAACGGAAGGCAAATTATGCTATTAAGTATAGCAAACTTAACAAATGTCCCGAAGCATAACGATGACGTCCCAGCCCATAGATTCCAGGCTGCCGGCCGGGAACCCCAAGCTACTCGTCGATGTAGATGTAGTACGGAACTTGTCTTCAGGTGAACACTTACTCTGCCAAAAGTATCAACAAAGAAAGGGTGAGTACAGGGTGTACTCCGCAAGACTTATGGCTGGTGGAGTTGTTTTGCATCAATCCATCTTTGTTTATAAAACAAGAGAGAGAAGAATCTCGTCTAATCAGAGTATTTTAAAAGGGGGTAAGAGAGCGACATCTCCAAAAATATTGATCATCATCTTTTGATATCCACCGAATCATCATCATCTTCCAACTAGGATCACCCCCTCGTACCCATGAGGAAGCATCCTTAAGCACACGTTGATCTGCCAAGTTTTAAGATTAGGTTAAAGTTCTCTATGATCTTGAGTCCGGTCGCCAAGCGTTCATAGCCGTGAACATGGCTTTTCGTAAAGATTATTAAACTTCAGGGGTGTACAACTTTACCCACACATACTAACCTTCTCTTAATGCCACATGATTAGCCCTCTTCCTTGGAAGGCCGGCAGAGGGTGGTTAGACACGACCTTTACCTTGCTTTCGCCGAGACCATGAGTCACGCAATAAGTATGATTCCGCCGTAATGGGTCAAATCCCGAAGCCGGTACTTAAAGATGTGAGGCGAGGTTGTTTTACCAAGGGCGCCATCAACCGCAAGCAACCCGGTCCACGCTTCCCTACCTGTATGAATGCACCTCCTTCACCCCCTCTTTCGAAAACGTTTTCAATGCGTATGTCGAATGGAACGCCTGAACTATGTGACTCATGGAATCTACTAGGCAAGTTAGTCAGTCATGAGGTTGTCCAGGACCCGTGTGGTTGCATGCTCGTCTTGGTTCCAAAGGCAAGAACTCAGGTCCTAGTGGTGGCGAGCATGGGACTAGAAAAACCACATCCCACCGCGGCCTCCTATACAAGCCTTAGCAAGTTTAATATCATATTACTGATCTCATCTCATCACGTTCTCCTGTCATAATAGGTTCTCTACATCTGATACATCATCTGGATGGACCAGACTCAAAAGTTATGCATGGCTAAGCAGACACAAATAAGAGCTCTAGCAGTGCACACAAGACAAACCTAGTTATGCTAGGAGCAGTGGATCAGGTAATATAAGCTCAAGGGAGTAATGCAACATATAGTATACTCTATTTATCGATAAAAGACCACAGTAGAATCGTATGCATCATGGCAGAATTGAAATTCTTTCGAAATCATAGGATTATATCATGGTGGGGCTATGTTTGCCTTTGCCAGTTGATAACAGATAAGTAGATCTTCGTAAGCCTTGTACTTGACTTGATTATTATAGTTGGTCAAGTATTGTTCGTCGATCTTCGAACTTCGATGATCTTGATCTCGGTCTTCGATCTCGATCTCGATATCGTATTCTACCGGGAAGAACCAAACACCGGAAATAAAGGGGAGACAATCAACACATGGCATCGATGCAATGCTCAAACAAGAATGATGATATGACAAGTTAATTTGCATTGAATTGAAACCCTAAAGCATGCTCGACAAATTAAACGGGGTTCTGAGGGGTGAAAACCCTAACTCGGGGAAACTCCGGAATCATCTATTAGGGTTACTAGGTTATTTTAATTAAACTTGTCATTGAAGTTATTGAACAATGCATGATTATAGCTTAAATATTTAGAGCTCATTTTTCTGAACATTTTGGTATATTATACATATTTTTTTCTGACTTATAAATAATTACTTATTAAATTTATAAGGTTTATCGTTTTTTGAAATTATTAAAAGCTGGTTTAACTTTTTACACCGCAGGCATACCTAGCCATAGTGACTGACAGAGGGGCCCCAGGGCCACCTCAGCAGACACACACGCGAGGTGGGGTCAGGGGTTTTCTTCACCGTGGCTGGGCCTAGCCAAAGAGGCTGACGGGTGCGACCTGGTCACGCATGCACCATGTGGACGCCACAAGGGCGCCACATCGGCCTCGCCGGAGAATGACCAGACAAAGGCGGTTGGAGGAGCTAGGGGGCGAGCGGGCTAGAGATGACACGTGCATTCAAACCGTATGGACGCGGGGAGCATTAAAATGGCGGCGCCGCTCGCGTTTGGTTGCCGGAGCAGCGAGTTTAGCGGCCGTGCGGCGGCGGGACTTGCTGACCTATGGCGAGGGATGGCTGCAGAGCGAGAGGAAGGAGGTGTAAGGGTCCACAGGGACCACGGGCTCACCGTGACGCTAACGGGGATGGCGGCGAGGCCGGAGGTGGTCTAGAGCGTCGGCAATGTCCACGACGACAAGCGTCGGACTCGGGGAAGACGGAGGTGATGCTGGCGATTCCGAGCGCCCCTGCTCGATTCCTCTGGCGAGTCGAGGTAGGCGAACACGGCGGTGCTGATGGCATACTCGGATGAGCTCGGGGGTGGCCACAACGGCGACGATCCCAAGCTAGGGTTCCGGGCTCGCTGCAGAAAGGAAGAGAGAGGTCTAGGGAAAGGGGGAAATGGATGGGGATGGCCAGGGCGACGCCGCGGGGACCTTATCCTCCCCCAGGGAGCGATGGACGGCGGGGAGTAGGCGGTGGGGATCGACGGCGGCGCCGGCGATACCGAGCAGCTTGCGGATGACGAGGAAGATAGCAGAGGAAAGGCGAAGCGGTATTGGGCCGGGGACGGGCTGCAGCTGGGCCAAGCTGGCCTGTTGGCTTGTTTTCTCTATATTTTTCTTCCAGAAACATTTTCCAAATCCTGTTCACTTTTGTTTTTGTATTTCTATTTTGAATCTATTTTGAATTATCTCAAAAGTACTAGAAGGTTTTCAAAATATTTAAAATATTGTAGGAAACCCTTTAGACAATTTGGAACCCATACACTTTGATACTTTTCAAAATTCAAAACCTATTTGAGTGTGTTTGAGATGGAGAGGTAAAATAGTTAGGGTTTAGGATTTTGTGTTTGATCTTGATTGAGTTTAGTCTTAGCAAGATAGATGATGCTTATGCAATGCACAATCAAAACCCTAATATGGATTAGCTAAAACTGGGGTGTTACAGCTCTACCCCCCTTACGAGAATCTCGACCCGAGATTCCAAAGGTAGGAAAAGAGACAGAGAGGGAAAAAGAAACTGGGTCACTCTAAAGAGAAGAGATAATACACTAAACGACACATAGAGTATCTCATGGCCCACTCATAGACGGAGTGTTTATAAACAACTATGCGATGACGAACATGAAACACACCAATATAACAGAGGAAACAAGAGGAGAAGGTTTCAATTTGTTAGATAGATGGTCTTCATAAGGCTTGAGACCATGGATCTTATTGGAGGTTTTGAAGCTTCTGAAAAAGAAAGCTTCCAACAGAAAGATCATGACCACATACTTCGATAGGGAACCTCTACTAAATGGATTAAGTAGAGATATTAGGTTGGAGAGATATGGATCAACAAAACCAAGCTGTTAAACTACTTTTGACATAGAAGAGTCACTCTTTCATCCAACAGAATGCTTAAGACAGGAAGGTGTTTTGGTGGAGAGGACTGGTAAAAGTCACAAGAAACATGTAGAAAGAGAAACTATAGATTACCAAAATCATAATCACTCTTAGAACATGGCTGAGAAAACGAATGAAACTCTTTAATTCATCCAGAGCTATCGAAATCTTTCCCAAAGATCGTGATATCACTTTACACCACTAGACGAATTGGTAAGAAGATTCCTGATAACACGAGAAGAAAGAAACTTCATTCTCAGACTTCAATTACTTGGCACAACAATATGCTTGCCAACATAAAGGGTTTGGAGGATCGACCGAGAGACATTTAGCAACACGACTTTAAATGTTCTCGATGTTCGAGAAATCAGACATCAAGTGAAGGTCAGACTTTGGAGACAAAGGGAACCATAAGCACCACTGCAATAATGAATTATAGAAGAAGCCTCATGAAGAGTGGTTGATATTGCTGATTTCAAGAAAATATGGCAAAAGGTCTTTCCGGCTAAGTGTGTCAACCATTTCATCAATCTTGCCAAATTTACAAAGAGACCAATTCCAAAACCTTGAAGAACACCAACCATCATTGCTTCTTGAGATTCAGCTGTGGTTAGGCGAGATGATATTTCAGACTCAGCATGTCCGAATAGAAAGTTTGCAACATTTACCGCGAAGGTAAAGTTACTAGATTCTCAAGACAGGGACTATAGTATAAAGCTCCAAGAGACTGAGCTAGATTGTTATACCCATGTATTTAGCAATTTGTCGGAAGACAACTGCATACATATAAAGTACTAATATTAGAACACACATGTGTTCTTAAGGAAAGGAGTTAACTATTCTCGAATCCATAGTGACATCTTTCAGCATTTGCATGTGAATCAGAGAAGGTCACTTCTAACATCCAGAACTCATACTTCGAGATAACACGAAGATGTTTCTCGAAATTTTCCAATGTTAATGCCAATTGTTCCATACGAATCTTGTCTAGTATGAGGAAGATAAGAATGTCATTGATGGGCTCAACAACAAACTTATCAAGACACTCCAAAAAGATGGACTCGTATGTCATCTGAACAAGGCAATAGTATTGGTCAGACCAAAGGGCATGAAAATGCACTCAAGTGAAACATCACGAGTAGATACATCGTCAAGATAGTCCTTGGAACTGAGTTTGATTTGACAATAACCCAAATCAAATCAAAGGTGGGGAAGATAACATATCCACAAAGGAGTTACTATCTTTCTTCAACGCGGACAAAACTAGACAATCCTTTAAGAAGGAACAAAGTTGGATAAATTTTTTGTCTTATAACTCTCCAAGTTGTTGTTCAATCTCAACCAACTAGTTTTGGGATATCCAGTACAGATCCTTGGAGAAAAGAGCAGTTCAGAGAACTTGCTTGCTCAAGAACTTGACAACACGGTCATGTGGAAACATGGCGATACTTCTAGTAGACATCTAGAATATCACGAACCACCGATATGTCACTTAGTTCGAGAGGAAACTTGCTTAATAAGGCAAGAAGATGTAGTCTCAGAGGTTCGGCAACAACCTAACTCTTTGACGGAAGAGAGTGTACCAGAATAACGGACTTGGTAGTACAATCATCCTTTTCTTAGTGACAGGTTAACCAATCACACTAGGAATGACTCAAATGTCCTTAGAGTTCAAAACAATAATAATTGCTAGAATCTCAGATGGCCACATTATTACGCACACGCATCACTCACGACCATGAAGGCTCGAGGAAGCGTGAGTAAAGATGTGTAAAAGCATCACTTCATTAAGGGATCACGAAACTCGGCACGACCTCTTAATATAAAAGAGTGTGATACTTTAAGGTAGGACAGATAGAAGCTAATCAATGCCTCTTGATTTGCGGTTTACAGCACTTTGACCTGGTCTTGGATATGACGAGGTACTGGAGTTTGTTTCTCCTAGGCATTCCAAAATGGTTTGTCTTGACGGACCATAAGAGTATGTTGCTTTAGAAGACACCGATGCACATTTACTACTTGGCTACCAACTGGTAAACAAAGGTCGAAAAACAAGAAGGGAAAAAGATGAACATGCTCAGGATAGAATACCGAGATGTGGATGCATAAGTTAACAACCTTCCGAAAACCAATGCAAAGAAAGTTAAGGCGTGGCAGAGTCACGGGTATAGATGCGAGACTCACGAGGATTAATCTTGTTGTGATATATTTGGTTCCATTAGAGAACATCTGCCATAGCATGTGGTAGGGAAGTCCTTTATCGTCACAATTTAATCGCGACAGAAACCACAAGCTTGGAGACTAGAATTGTAATGCCAGCCATCCTGAGGTAATATGAGAACATTAACAACAGGGTCAAAGGGATGGATCTTGGTTTAAAGGCCAGCTTCATGTACAAGATTCATAACACCAGAGTCCAGCACAATCAGGGATCTTAAGTTGAAGTCCAAGGGTTAAAACCCAAAGAAATAAGTAATTACTGCTTGAGTTACATAGTGTACACTGCAAGTTAGTAACCACAAGGTAGCTTCCAAAAGAAGAAACAACTTCTGAAGTACCCAACAAACAAAAAGGAGGCATACGAGGCGAAAGGAAACCTCGAAGCCTAGAACAGAATAGTGTAGATCCGACAATATAATATTGCGGGTCTGGAAGATAGGAAGATCATGATGGAAAGAAATCTCTCAGATGAACATGATCAAAGGGAACAAGGAATTCACAACACACACAACTCTAAAGAACTCAACGCTAGGTCAACTGGCTTAGAAACGTCATGCCTAGAAGGCACCTAAGTTTTGTAAGACTAGAAGAGATATCAAAACTTTTCCAAAATGAACACCAGATAAGATAACCCAGAGTTAGAGCAAAACTGGATAAGGAGAAAAGAAGCATACTAGAGTTTTCGCAAATACTTTTCAGCTTTTAAACCAGTTTTCACAAGCAGTAGACTAAACATCGACCAATAGAAAGGTTTTCCTACGGTCGGTACTGCTCTGATACCAAGAACTGTGACACCCACGGGATCAGGGCTAAACAAATCCCAGACCTTCGTCTGACATAAGCTTAACCTTGAGCTCGAGAATATCCAGTGAAGAATCGGTAACACGACAGTGACCCTACGACACAAAAAAATTATTACAGCAAACTCATAACTGAGCAGAGAACCAAATTATTACAAGAAGAGGTCACTGACCACAAACATCAAACAATGGAAGGCAAATTATGCTATTAAGTATAACAAACTTAACAAATGGCCTAAGAGTCCTGAAGCATAACTATGACGTCCCAGCCCATAGATTCCAGGCTGCCGGCCGGGAACCCCAAGCTACTCGTCGATGTAGATGTAGTACGGAACATCTCTTCAGGTGAACACTTTCTCTGCCAAAAGTATCAACAAAGAAAGGGTGAGTACAGGGTGTACTCCACAAGACTTATGGTTGGTGGAGATGTTTTGCATAAATACATCTTTGTTTATAAAACAAGAGAGAAGAATATCGTCTAATCAGAGTATTTTAAAAGGGGATAAGAAAGCGACATCTCCGAAAATATTGATCATCATCTTTTGATATCCACCGAATCATCATCATCTACCAACTAGGATCACCCCCTCGTACCCATGAGGAAGCATCCTTAAGCACACGTTGATCTGCCAAGTTTTAAGATTAGGTTAAAGTTCTCTATGATCTTGAGTCCGGTCGCCAAGCGTTCATAACCGTGAACACGGCTTTTTGAAAATATTATTACCCTGTAGGGGTGTACAACTTTACCCACACTTACTAACCTTCTCTTATTGCCACATGATTAGCCCTCTTCCTTGGAAGGTCGGTAGAGGGTGGTTATACACGACCTTTACCTTGCTTTCGCCGAGACTATGAGTCACGCAATAAGTATGATTCCGCCGTAACGGGTCAAATCCCGAAGCCGGTACTTAAAGATGTGAATGCACCTCCTTCACCTCCTCTTTCCTACCAGGGGCGCCATCAACCCCAAGCAACCCGGTCGAAGCTTCCCTACCTATATGAATGCACCTCCTTCACCTCCTCTTTCGAAAACGTTTTCAATGTGTATGTCGAATGGAACGCCCGAACTATGTGACTCATGGAATCTACTAGGCAAGTTAGTCAGTCATGTGGTTGTCCAGGCCCCGTGTGGTTGCACGCTCGTCTTGGTTCCAAAGGCAAGAACTCAGGTCCTAGTGGTGGCGAGCATGGGACTAGAAAAACCATATCCCTCTGTGGCCTCCCATACAAGCCTTAGCAAGTTTCATCTCATATTACTGATCTCATCTCATCACGTTCTCCTGTCATACTAGGTTCTCTACATCTGATACATCATCTGGATGGACCAGACTCAAAAGTTATGCATGGCTAAGCAGACACAAATCAAAGCTCTAGCAGTGCACACAAGCCAAACCTAGTTATGCTAGGAGCAGTGGATCAGGTAATATAAGCTCAAGGGAGTAATGCAACAGATAGTATACTCTATTTATTGATAAAAGACCACAGTATAATCTTATGCATCATGGTAGAATTGAAATGCTTTCGAAATCATAGGATTATATCATGGTGGGGCTATGCTTGCCTTTGCCAGTTGATAACAGATATGTAGATCTTGGGAAGCCTTGTACTTGACTTGATTATTATAGTTGGTCAAGTATTGTTCGTCGATCTTCGAACTTCGACGGTCTTGATCTCGGTCTTCGATCTCGATCTCGATATCGTATTCTACTGGGAAGAACCAAACACCAAAAATAAAGGGGAGACAATCAACACATGGCATCGATGCAATGCTCAAACAAGAATGATGATATGACAAGTTAATTTGCATTGAATTGAAACCCTAAAGCATGATCGACAAATTAAACGGGGTTCCAAGGGGTGAAAACCCTAACTCGGGGAAACTCCGGAATCATGTATTAGGGTTACTAGGTTCTTCTAATTAAACTTGTCATTGAAGTTATTGAACAATGCATGATTATAGCTTAAATAGTTAGAGCTCATTTTTCTGAACATTTTGGTATATTATACATATTCTTTCTGACTTATAAATAATTACTTATTAAATTTATAAGGTTTATCCTTTTTCTTAAATTATTAAAAGCTGGTTTAACTTTTTACACTGCAGGCATACCTAGCCACAGTGACTGACAGAGGGGCCCCAGGGCCACCTCAGCAGACACACACGCGAGGTGGGGTCAGGGGTTTTCTTCACCATGGCTGGGTCTAGACAGAGAGGCTGACGGGTGGGACCTGGCAACGCATGCACCACGTGGACGCCACACGGGCGCCACATGGGCCTCGCCGGAAAACGGCCAGACAACGGCGGTTGGAGGAGCTAGGGGGCGAGTGGGCTAGCGAGGACACGCGCGTTCGAACCATATGGACGCGAGGAGCATTAAAATGGAGGCGCCGCTCGCGTTTGGTTGCCGGAGCAGCGAGTTCATCCGCGCGGGGTGGCGGGACTTGATGACCTACGGCGAGGGTTTGGTGCAGAGTGAGAGGAAGGAGGGGGAAGGGTCCACAGGGACCACGGGCTCACCGTGATGCTAACGGGGATGGCGGCGAGGCCGGAGGTGCTCCAGAGCGTCGGCAATGTCCACGGTGGCGAGCGTCGGGCTCGGGGAAGACGGAGGCTATGTGGGTGATTCCGAGCGCCCCGGCTCGATTCCTCTGGCGAGTCGAGTTACGCGAACACGGCGGTGCTGATGGCATACTCGGCCGAGCTCGGGGGTGGCCAGAACGGCGACGAGCCGAAGCTAGGGTTCCGGGCTCGCTGCAGAGAGGAAGAGAGAGGTCTGGGGATAGGGGAAATGGATGGGGATGGCCAGGGCGACGCCGCAGGGACCTTATCCTCCCCCAGGGAGCGATGGACGGCGGGGAGTAGGCCGCGGGGATCGATGGCGGCGCCGTCGACACCGAGCAGCTTGCCGATGACGAGGAAGATGGCAGAGGAAAGGCAAAGCGGTATTGGGCCGGGGACGGGCTGCAACTGGGCCAAGTTGGGCTGCTGAGCGCTGCTCTGTGTGAGAGAGAGAGGAGGGAGAGATGGGAGAGGCAAGATGGGATGCGGCCTGTTGGCTTGTTTTCTCTATTTTTTTCTTCCAGAAACATTTTCCAAATCTTGTTTTCACT
Source organism: Avena sativa (assembly GCA_916181665.1). NCBI lineage: Eukaryota > Viridiplantae > Streptophyta > Magnoliopsida > Poales > Poaceae > Avena > Avena sativa. Next base: position 125,499,951 of record OV702280.1, read on the forward strand.
TTTGTTTTTGTATTTCTATTTTGAATCTGTTTTGAATTATCTCAAAAGTACTAGAAGGTTTTCAAAATATTTAAAATATTGTAGGAACCCCTTTAGACAATTTGGGACCCATACACTTTGATACTTTTCAAAATTCAGAACGTATTTGAGTGTGTTTGAGATGGAGAGGTAAAATAGCTAGGGTTTAGGATTTTGTGTTGAACTTGATTGAGTTTAGTCTTAGCAAGATAGATGATGCTTATGCAATGCACAATCAAAACCCTAATATGGATTAGCTAAAACTGGGGTGTTACAGGGCCTAACGGTGTCATCATCGTCCCAGGTAGCTTCACCAGGTCCGACAGTTGTGACAGAGATTTCAATAGAATCTCCCAATCTTTCGGCATTCAGGAGGAGATCACAAGGCTAAGGAGTCGACACGCAACAGTCTGCCCCTATCACCAAGCAAAACATGCCTGATATGTCGTTCGAATCCACAGTCAACACCAAGGCAGTGCAGGTCCACCCGACGGTCCCCACCAAGACGCCTCTGATCGCCAAGAACCTAAGTTCCGCATAGTAACTCGCGCTCGTTGAATTCCTCCATGAGCATTGGGAAATCTTCGTCTGGTGTCCTGCGGACATGCCAGGAGTTCCTAGGGAATTCACCGAGCATGCACTCAACGTCTATCCGGATGCGAGGCCGTCAAGCAGACGAGGCATCTACTCTCCGAGGTAGAGTTGAAGCAATTGGCACCAAAGTCAAAAGACTCCTCAACGCCAACTTCATCAGGGAGATCAAGGAAAGCACCTAGGTAGCTAACCCTGTGCTGGTGCCCAAGAAGGACACGAACATCCCGCGGATGTGCATGGACTTTACGGCGCTCAACAAGCATTGTCCCAAGTACCACTTCACCTTGCCGTGGATCGATAAAATCATCGACTCCACCGTAGGATGCGAACCGCTCTCATTTCTTGACACCTACTTAGGCTACCACCAGATTCGACTGAAGGTCGAAGATCAAGAAAATACGACATTCATCACACCATTCTGGGTTTTTGTTACAACACAATGCCTTTCAACCTCAAGGATGCAAGCGTAACCTATAAACGGTGCATGCAAGCATGCTTGAAGAACCAAATCGGTTGCAACATCCAAGTCTATGTTGACAACATACTAGTCAAGTCCAACAATAGCTGAACATTGGTCGACGATCTCCGTGATATGTGCGACAACCTTGATCGCTACAAGATCAAGCTGAACCCAAAAAAGTGCGCCTTCGGAGTCCCATCCGGGCCATTACTCTGGTACTTCATCTCTGAAAGAGGCATTGAGGCCAAACAAAATAAATTCAAGGATATACTAGCCATGGATAAGCCAAAGAATGTCAAAGGAGTCCAGTAGCTAGCTGGGTGAATCGTGGCGCTCTGTAGGTTCATCAGCCGCATGGGTGAATAGGCTCTCCATTCTACCAATTGCTCCGCAAGGCCGATAAGTTCGAGTGACCGGCTGAAGCCGATAAGGCATTCGAAGACATCAAGCACTTACTCTCTACATCCTCCGTACTGGTAACACTAAAGGAGAGAGATCCCATGCTTCTCTACATTGCTACCACGCATCAAGTGGTCAGCACGTCCCTTGTGGTCCAATTACCCGAAGACGGCAAAACCGACGGGGTACAACACCCATTCTATTACCTCAGTGAGGTACTGACGCCTACAAAGAAAAGGTATCCCCATTACCAAAAGCTTGCCTATGGCGTATTCATGACTGCGTGCTGACTGCGCCACTAGTTCCAAGAGCATCAGATCGTGGTCGTCAATGATGCGCCACTATCACACATCCTCAACAACCTCAAAACTACAGGATGAGTAGCCCTATGGGGCATTGAGCTATCCCCACTAGACATCATCTATGAGTGTTGCACCGCCATCAAGTCACAGGTGCTTCCTGACTTCTTTGTCTACTGGATGGAGCTCCAACTTCCGGATACTCCGGACATGTCCCAGCTCTAGACGATGCACTTCAATGGCTCCAAGCGCGATGACGGATCGGTAAGAGGGCAACAATGAATACTAAAGAGGAGTTGAAGGTGGCGAGGTCAGAGCAAAGTTTATTATGATGGGTTCCTGACGTGAGGTACTCCTGTTGTCGTGGGAATGGCCATGGAAGATGCTATGATTGGCAGCGAGTAGTAGGAAGAAGGGCAAGGGTGGCCAGTCATCTGCGGTGCGAGATGAGGGCGGAGACACAAGGGTTTACCCAGGTTCTCCCCCAGGAGGGTAAAGACCTACTCCTGCTAGATTTTATTATCGAGTGGATACAATGGTGGTGAGATCGGCGGCTAGGCAGCAAGTCGATGGGGTGTGTGATGGAACGTGACTCTAGAGAGTACCCTAGAGAGGTTTATACATGGGTACCTCGCTAGGGTTTATAGATATACAACCGAGTCGGTTAAGGACTCGGAGAACTTGACCTAATCCGACTGGGCCTAGCTACGCTTCTGGGCCTCCAGCTTCCAGTCGCCAGGTCCCTCCTTGAATCCTGATCCAGACGCCGTCTTGTTGGCCCACTTGCTAGGAGCTTGATCCAGTAGGAAACGTCCTGGTGGGCATACCCCATTCGACATATCCCCATCACTTGACGCCTTTACAGTGTAAATTTTAGAACCTATGCATGCAAAAATGTGTGTTTTCTCTCTCCTTTGGCTCCTCTCATCTATCCACCCCTCTCCCCTCGCGCACCGGCCCACTGATCTCTCCGGCGTCCATAGCTTAGCTCTGCTCACGTGTGCCTTAGTATGGCGGCTCTGTTTTTTTCATTGTTTTTTGAGAGGGTGGCTCTATTTCCCTGGCGTGTTCGGCAGCCGTGTTGGTGTGCATTAGTAGGAGTACATAGAAAGGAAACAACTTTAGTCCGTGGCCACAAAAAAATTCAAACTTTTATGTTTTTGAAATTTTTACTTGCATCACAAACATCGGGATGGAAGGTTATCAAAAGATCGACCATTCACAGTAGTACATCTTATCTTATCTTCTTGTCTTGTCTCTTACAATTCCATACCACTACAAGTGGATGATACTCCTGCCTGGTCAGGGTTGTTTAGGGGTTTAGAGAATTTTCAATAATGTTCAAGCTTTTTGCTTATAATCGTGGAGCATAATGTGTTACCACAATTTAATGAAAGTATCTCAAATTTGGACCTATAAGTGTAGGATTGTAACATCCCAAAATTCATGAATTACAAAAGCATGCATTGCATTTATGAATTCATAGCATTCTTGACTTACACAAAAAAATTCAAATCAAAACTTCAAATAAAACCATTATTATGCCAATTTTATTAAATCAAATGTGGCATGGTTTTATTTTATTTTCAAAGTTCCAAAGTGTTTTTGAGTGGACAAGGGTGTTTGTCACACATTAGAGTACAATGTTCACTATATAAAAATTTATATAAGGTTTGAATTCAAACATGTTTGAATTAGGGTTTGAAAATCAATTCTGAAAAAGTAAACAGAAAAAGAAAAGCAAAAAGGAAAAAATAAACCCTGGCGCCAGCCTTTCGGACCAACACCACTAACAGCCCACGAGCCCACCCAGGCCGTTTTACCCTCACCCTCTATTTCTCACCCCACACCCGCACACCCACTCGCTGATGACTGGACCCCATGGTCACGTCACTGCGTCGTCCTCAATCATCTACGACGACCACCTCGCCGCTGCCGTTTCTCCCCATCACTACTGCGCTTAATTGCATTGATTCGGCGAGCGATTCTCTCCCTCGATCCCCTCTACTTAATCCCCCCCCTCCTTCCTCTAATTTTTTACTCAAGCCACACCCGCAAAGAGCCCCAGGCTGCCCACATTCGAGCTCACTTCGCCGCGGTACCGAACCCCTCCGGCGACCGATTCCGATGATAACTCCTTGCCCCTTGCCCTCTAGATCTTGCTGTCATGTTTGCCACACTCCTGCACATCTAACGTTGCTTGCAGGCTTATTTTTGGTGGCTTTCAATGTCGTCTTCGTCGAAGACCGCGCGTGCCCGACGACGAGCTCTGCTCCAGCGAGAAAATACGGTAAACCTAGCCCTCCTCCTCCTCTCTGGTTCACGCTCGCACACTCACCTTCCCAGTGCGTGTCTAACGCTGCCTTTTATTTGCCTTCCCGTGCCCTGTAGCGCTGCCAACGATGATGCCGAGGACACCCGAAGCCGCCCTCACCTCCGGCGAGGAATTCCCGACGGTTCCGCATGCCCGTGCCTCCACCTCATCAACCATCGTCATCACCTTGTCTCCGCGCTTCGTTAAAGACCCGTGCTTGACCCACTTAAACCCTAGTGCCGCCAGTTCACCACCGGCAGGAGTGTCGCCACGCTCTGGCCATTCGCGCCGCCACTCTTTGGTCAAAGCAACCTGTGCCGTTAGATCTAGATCTAGGGGAACAGAATAGGTCACTTACTCGAAATGGTACAGGTCGATCTGGCCCGTGAATTTTAAATTAGATCCTTTGGCTCGTATTGATCGATCTGGCCGAAGCGGTATGGACCAATCAAATCGTGCCGCGTGTCTGCGTGCTGTTTAAAATAAATCCAGAAAAGGTTTTTGAGAGTTCAAACTTGTAGAATTCATAACTTTTGATCTGTTTATCCAAAAAATGCAAATAAGATATCATTGGATTCAGAAAAATAAATACTACACTACTGTGGGATTGAATTTGTATTTTGCTTCTGTAAATTTGGGTTTATTTGCAGAATAAATTATAGGCTTATTTTGTCTATATAAATTATTTAGAAAATGATTTGAAAGAAAATTTAAGTTTATTTAGACTAAATATTGTTAGTTTTGTGTTCAGTACTATTTTATTTGAAATGTTTAGTTTAGAAAATTCATTTCATTGCATTGCATGCATTTATATATTTTTTGCTTGAATATTTTGAATGAGAATTTGGTGCTATCATTTTATGTGTAGATTTTGGTGCTAGTGGTGATTGTGATTGTGAAGATTGTTGCTAATCCCCCAACTACCAAGGAAAGTGGTGCTACATGTATTTGTCCAATTATTTTGACTATGCACTAGTGATATTTTGTATAGGGCTTGCATGAAATTTTTACTAAGTATCTATATGCTATGCTATGGGAAATCCTAGTAGTTGTTGTCTTGGTAGAACTTTCTATAAGTTAATATAATTGTTATATTATCATGCTTAGCCTAGCTAGTAGCAAATAAGGGTGGATTATATTCATGCTATGGAAATTTTGCTAAGTCTTTGACTTATTTTTTGCCTAATAAAACAACTCATTGAATGAATCACCTGGGTCGAATGGTGTGTTTGGGTTATGTTGTGTGGTTACACAAGGCCCATATCCGTGGTCTACCTTGTGTATCACACTTGTGGAAAGCCACCCAGGAACAAAGGGATTTGATATACTTAGCGTTTAGAAGGTTCTAGTGCAACCCCATGGCATATGGGCTCTGCCTTGATCATATAGGTTACAATAACTTAGCCAGATGGATAGATGGTGGTAGGGTGATAGGTTGGTACGCGTCCATTTGTGGCGAAAGTGCACCACCTCTCGAGAAGGAAAAATCTAAGTACTTAGCCGTGTCCCCGACAACGGACAATTTGAGCACCAAGACATATAAGCTATCAAGGATCTCCTCATCCCAATTTCTAAGTTTAAAACTTGTGGTTGAACAAGGGTAAAGGTTCACCAAAATGTCTATTTGTGGTTCCTTGGGAGTTTTTGTCAAACAAAAACTTAGTGTTTTTCAACTGATAGGGAAAACCTATTTTGAGCAAAGCAAGCCTAAGCTACACTTAGCCAAATTCATATACAAGATAGAAACTATTATTCTACTAAGGTATCACTTGCCAATACTATTCCAATGTATTGACCCACTGTGGCTGTAACTTGTGATGTTGCAGGTTACTCTGATGAGGATTAGAGTTATGAGTCTACACCCAACATGTTTGCCTGTGGCACATGAAGATGAATACTTTACTTTATTTACTTATGTTTGAACTATTGTACTAGCCTATGGCTTTGGAGTTGTAAAATACTATGTTATCTCTAGAATGACAATGTAATAAAGACCTTTGTATCTATGTACTTCATCTTGAACTGTGGATGCTAGCACTTGATCCAGGGACTAGCATTGCAATCACATGGACCTTTACCTTTACAAATGTGGGGTCTTACAGATGGTATCAGAGCACTGTGTTGCCTGTAGGATTACGACCCTAGGTTGGATTAGACTAAGAAACCACTAAGGAAAACTACAACACTTGTCTTTTTCTTCTCATAAACTTTTCTAATCTTCTTCTCATCTCCATTTGTAGATGAACTCCATCAACAAAGCCGTCAAGAAGGGACAACTCATGACCATGACTTCGGAGTGTGACACGGAGTTTCCCAAAGCACTCAAGAACCTTATGGTTACCATGGGGATACATGGTGCAGTTGTATACAAGGGATTCCCTGTGATGGATGAAGGAGAAGAGTATTGGTGGGTGCAACTTCACTTGTACAAAATTAAGGAAGACAACCACAAAGAGTCGGGATTCTGCATGGTCAACAACTCTGAAATGCACACAACATTCTTTGACTCTGTAAGAAATGTAGCTTGGAATGCCATCAAGGATCTTGGTGATAGGCTCAAGTGTAGAATGCTCAACACTCAAAATGACCTTAGATAAGAAAAGAAGCATACCCAAGACTTAGAGGCTGCCAATCAATGTTTAAGAGAAGACATCGTAGACTTAGCATTAGAATCTTGTGAACAAGATCGATAGATTGCCTCTATGGATGCCGTGATAGCTATCTTGTCAAGTGAATGAAAATTGTAACATACTCCGTTAGTTGGACCACCACACTTGTCGTATTTTCACAAAATTTGTCTAAGTTATGTTGAACCTTGTTGTTGTGATAGAATTTGTATTGCCATGAATTGTATGTTTTATGGATGATGTATTCTTTTGTTTTCATTCCACTGTATTATTTCTTCTACTTGTGTTGTTCTAATATTTTTCTATCTTACCTTAGATGACTAGATTTGAGATCAGCACTGCCGAGGAGTTCAATGGAACTCGTTTTGGTTCACGTATCGTGCAGTTTACTAGTGTGCTCAACCTCCCACTTCCTAGTATCAAGGCATTTCAGCTCACCAAGTTTGAGAGGAAGGACCTTTGGGGTTTTAGAGTCTCGCAGCCGGGATGACAGACGGAGCCACTCACGGAGGAGTTTTCCTTCAAGCTGATGCACGATGACAAGGATAAGGGTCTAGATGTAGTCATGCAGGAGCTACTCGGACGCCTCTACGGACGCCACTCCACTAAGCTTAGAGGCCTCTACTTCCACCCGTTAGGGAGACGTGACGAGGAGGGAGAGGCATTGGTGTATTGGTGTGCTACTAGAGAGACGATTTAGCCAGTTCGTCTCTACCTCCAGGACCTAGAGAGCCTTATTAGACACCTTGACACCGATAGGACCAACGTCATGCTTAGCAATGATGATCTCCAGGTTTAGTTGAGGGAGAAGGACAAGATCTTCGTGGAGCAAGACGAGATCGTCAAGGATATGGAGGCCAGATTCGAGATCCAGGACAAGAAGTTCAAGAATCAGGAGAAGAGAGTCCAGGACAGAAACAAGAAGATCAAGGACATGAAGGCTGAGATAGAGGCTAAGGACTTCGAGCTCGAGACCTAGCAGGGAGTGATTGAGAGGCTTCGCTCACAGAAGAGGGCCCCCCAGGGCAAAGATCGAGGCCTTCAACACTAGTGCCGATGAGTACATGGCCGCCTTGGACAATGCAGGTCCTGCTCTTGTTGACGTGGAGGTCGACCTGGAGGAGTAGTGTAGACTACTCGACTATATTTTATCTATCATACTCTGATTATTGAATCGAAATGACCATCCAACATGTGGATGGCTTGCTATGGTGTGTTTACCTTTCCAAAAACTTGTTGTTCACTTTGTTCAAACATTACGTTATTTTGATCTTGTTTTTTATAATTGTTGTTATGTGATGTATTGTGCATGTTAAGAATCTATGGGTGTCTCATTTCTTATCCTTATTGAAACCACAGATGCCACCCCGTCATGCCAACCCCAACCCAAACAACAACAATAACGTCACCCCCAAGATGCAACAGCTGATGACAGCTCAAACTCAATTGATGCAGATGATGACTCAGTTGATCCAGAACCAAAATCAGAATCACAACAACAACAACAACAATAACAACAACAACAACAATCAGAACAATCCTCCAGCATTTCACATGCTCACCATTTTTCGGAGACTGAGGCCTGCAAAGTTCTCGGGAACCACTGATCCAATGGTAGCCAATGACTGGTTACGTTCAGTAAACAAGGACTTAGTCACTGTTGGCTGCACCGACGAGGAAAAAGTCAGGTTTGCAGCACATCTGCTCGAAGGACCAGCAGCAACATCGTGGGACAACTTTCAGATCACCACTCCCCTTGAGGATGTGGCTTGGGATATTTTTGAGGATGGATTCCGTACAGCTCACATCTCATCTAGAGTTATGAACTTGAAGAAGAAGGAGTTCCACAACCTGAAACATCATCACTGCAGTGTGGCTGAGTACATCGAGGAGTTCAACAATCTGGTGTGCTACACACCAGATGAAGTTGTTACTGATGCTAAGAGGAAAGAGAAGTTCCTCGAAGGAATTAATGATGAGTTAAACCTACAACTGTCTGTTGCCTATGTCCCAACCTATCAATCACTTTCGGATAAGGCTACCATCTTGGAAAACAAGAAAAACAGGTTGAGGGCAGGAAAAGGAAACAAAACTTTGATAAGCACAGCCTGGGATCATGTCACAAGCGTTCTCATCATGATCATAGTAGAATTTTTGCATTCCACAAGAATGGGAAGTACAACAGCCACCACAACCACCACCGTCACCATGAAAACAAGCATCATCGCAGTCATGATAATGACAAGTATAAGAACCACAAGAGTGGACACAAGAGCCACCAAAGTGGAAGTGGAAATGGAAGTCAGCATGTAAAGAAAGATCTTAGTAAGGTTGAGTGTTTCAAGTGTAAGAAGATGGGGCACTATGCAAATGAGTGCCCAGAAAAGAAAGTTGAAGGTGCCAACAAGCCCAATCCCTTCCAAAAGGGACAAGTGAACCACATTAACGTGGAAGAAATATATGATGATTCTGATGCTGTGGCTGGTAAGTTCAAGCTCAATTATTTTCTAGCACTTGTTCTTTTTGATACTGGCGCATCGCATTCATTCATATCAAGAGCGTTTGTTGATAAAAATGGATTTCCAACTGAAACTATTGGGTATCCTATAAAAGTAAGATCTCTCGGTGGAGAGATGATAGTGAACTTTGGACGTCATGATCTAGTGATAGAATTTGGGAAATATAAGTTTCCAGTTAGTTTGATAATCCTAGATTCCCAATGATTGGATGTAATTTTGGGAATGGATTGGATGACTAAGTATGAAGGATTACTGGATTGTGCCAATCGTACTGTCACACTCACTACCCCGGATAAGAAATGGATTAGATTCAAGTATAATTTTGAATCTAATGGGAGTAAGCTAAATTCTCTTAAGGTGGTTAGCATAGACAGTGTGCTAATTGTGAGAGAGTATCGGGATGTGTTTCCGGAGGAACTGCCTGGAATGCCACCAGATAGGGATGTAGTGTTTCTGATTGACTTGCTGCCAGGATCTTGACCAATAGAAAAGAGACCCTACAAGATGTCAGTTGATGAGTTGAAAGAACTCAAGAAACAACTTGCAGAACAGTTGCAGAAAGGATTTATTCAACCAAGTTCTTCATCTTGGGGTGCACCAATTTTGTTTGTTGAGAAGAAAGATAGAAGCCAAAGGTTATGCATAGATTACCGTTCACTCAATGAAGTGACTATCAAGAACAAATATCCTTTTCCTATAATCAACGATCTTTTTGATAAGCTATAAGGAGCCCATGTGTTCTCAAAAATTGTTCTTCGATTAGGCTACTTTCAGCTAAAGATTAGGGAGCAAGACATACCTAAGACTGGTTTCACCACTAGGTATGGTTTATATGAGTACACCGTGATGCCATTTGGTTTGACAAATGCACCAGCCTATTTCATGAATATGATGAACAAGGTGTTCATGGAGTTTCTTGACAAGTTTGTTGTTGTTTTCATCAACGACATTTTGATCTACTCTAAGAGCAAAGAAGAGCATTTATGTTTGATACTAGAGAAGCTTAGGGAGCACAAGTTGTATGCCAAGTTCAGTAAGTGTGAATTCTGGCTAAATGAAGTCGGATTTCTCGGACATATTGTGTCGGGAGATGGTATACCTGTCGATCCCGCAAATGTGTCAGCTGTAACTGAATGGGAATCTCCCAAGTCAGTAAAAGAAGTTCGTAGTTTCCTTGGCTTGGAAGGATACTATAAAAGGTTCATTGAGAATTTCTCAAAGGTAGCTAAGCCAATGACAGAATTACTCAAGAAAGAAAAGAAGTTTGATTGGACTGAAGGATGCGAACTTAGTTTGCAAGAATTGAAGAAGATACTAGTGACAGCACCAGTCTTATGTCTGCCAGATTTGGAAAAGGATTTCCATGTATATTGTGATGCATCTCACCAATTATTAGGACGAGTTTCGATGAAAGAAGGGAAAGTTGTGGCTTATGCCTCGAGACAACTCAAAAATCATGAAGTGAATTATCCTACTCATGACTTAGAGTTAGCCTTTGTTGTCCATGCACTCAAAACACGGAGACACTATCTTTTGGGAAAACGATGTGAAGTGTTCCCAGATCACAAAAGTTTGAAGTATATATTCACTCAGAAAGAAATCAACATGAGACAAAGAAGATGGCTAGAACTCATAAAGAACTATGACTTGAGTTTGCAATACCACCCCGGTAAAGCAAATGTTGTAGCAGATACTTTAAGCCATAAGGTTTACGTGAATGGCCTTACTAAGGGAGAAATACCAGATGATCTGTGTGCCCAATTCAAAGATCTCAGATTGGAGATAGTTCCTGAGGGACATCTCATGTCATTGGATGTTCAACCCACCATGTTGGACAAAATCAGGGAAGCCCAAAAGTTGTACATGGAAATTGAAGAGATTAAAGGAAAAATTAGCAAAGGAAAAGCTAAAGGATTCCATGAAGACGAACATGGTACTTTATGGTATGGAAAACGTATCTGCATTCCAGAAGATCCGGATATTTGGAAACTAATTCTCCAAGAAGCACACAACTCACCATATTCCATTCATCCGGGTAATACCAAAATGTACATGGATGTGAAGGAAATATTTTGGTGGAATAATCTCAAAAAGAACATCGCGGAACATATTGCTTTGTGTGATGTGTGTAGTCAAGTGAAAGCAGAACATCAGAAACCAGCAGGATTGTTACAACCACTACCTATTCCTAATTGGAAGTGGGACAAGATTGGCATGAATTTCATCACCGAACTGCCAAGGACTAGATCAGGTTATGATTCTATTTGGGTCGTGGTAGATCGCCTAACTAATGTGGCTCATTTCATACCCGTGAAGACAACCTATACAAGTGCTAAGTTAGCCAAGATTTATATGAATAGGATTGTGTGTCTGCATGGAGTACCCAAGAGTATTGTGTCTGATAGAGGAACTCAATTCATTTTGCATTTTTGGCGACAACTGCATGAGTCATTGGGAACAAGATTAGAGTTCAGCACAGCTTTTCACCCTCAAACCGATGGACAGAAGAAAGGACCAACCGGTTTCTGGAAGATATGTTGAGGGCATGTACCCTAGACTATGGTGCTAGTTGGGATGAAAGTATGCCTTACGCAGATTCTCTTACAATAACAACTATCAATCCAGTATTGAGATGGCACCGTTCGAATTTCTCTATGTAAGAAAGTGTACTACACCATTGCTATGGAGTGGTGTTGGAGAAAGAAATTTATTCGGGCCAGAACTAATCAAGGAAGCTAAAGAGAAATTCAAGTTGGTAAAGGACAGATTGAAGATAGCACAGTCCCGACAGAAGAGCTACGCAGATCCAAAGCGGAGAGAAGTCACCTATGAGATAGGTGATAGGGCTTATCTTAGAGTCTCACCACTTCGTGGTGTGAAGAGATTTGGAGTCAAAGGAAAATTGGCACCAAGATATGTTGGAATGTTCAAGATTTTGAGTCGAAAAGGAGAAGTAGCTTATGAGATTGAGTTGCCTGAATCACTGTCTGTCGTTCACAATGTGTTTCACGTAAGTCAGTTGAAGAAATGCCATCGGATATGGAAGAAACTTCTTTGAAGGATACTATACCTTTGGAAGAGGTTCAGTTGGAGAGTGATCTCACCTATGAGGAGAAACCTATGAAGATTCTTGAGACTGCAAAAATATTTACTCGGACTAAGACTATCAAATTATCCAAAGTTCAGTGGAACCATCATTGTGACGAGGAAGCAACTTGGGAAAGAGAAGATGACCTTCGGAAAGATCACCCTCACCTATTTGCTAGACAATCCGAATCTCGAGGGCGAGATTCATCTTAAGGGGGTTAGATTTGTAACATCCCAAAATTCTTGAATTACAAAAGCATGCATTGCATTTATGAATTTATAGCATTCTCGACTTACACAAAAAATTTCAAATAAAACCATTATTATGCCCATTTTAGTAAATCAAATGTGGCATGGTTTTATTTTATTTTCAAAGGTCCAAAGTGTTTTTGAGTGGAAAGGGTGTAGGTCACACTTTAGAGTACAAAGTTCACTGTATAAAAATTTATAGAAGGTTTGAATTCAAACTTGTTTAAGTTAGGGTTTGAAAACCAATTCTAAAAAATCAAACATAAAAATAAAAGCAAAAAGGAAAAAATAAAACATGGCGCCAGCCTTTTGGACCAACACCACTAATATCCCACGAGCCCACCCGGGCCGTTTTCCCCTCACCCTCTGTTTCTCACCCCGCACCCGCACGCCCACTCGCTGACGACTGGACCCCACGGCCACGTCACTACATCATCCTCAATCAGCACCGACGACCACCTCACCGCTGTCGTTTCTCCCTATCACTTCCGCGCTTGTTGCATTGATTCGGCGAGCAATTCTATCCCCCGATCCCCTCTACTTAATACCCTCCTCCTTCTGCTCATTTTCCCTCAAGCCACACCCGCAAAGAACCCCCAGGCTGTCCACATTCGAGCTCACTTCGCCGCGGTACCGACCCCCTCCGGCGACCGATGCTGGTGAGAACTCCCCGCCCGTCGCCCTCTAGATCTTGCTATCATGTTTGCCACACTCCCGCGTATATAACATTACTTGCGGGCTTCTTTTTGGTGTCTTGCAGCATCGTCTTTGTCAATGACCGCGCGTGCCCGACGACGAGGTCTACTGCAGCGAGCAAATATGGCAAATCTATCCCTCCCCCTCCTCTCTGGTTCATTCTCTCACACACACCGTCCCAGTGCGCGTCTAACGCCGCCTTTTATTTGCCTTCCTGTGCCTTGTAGCGCTGGCAACGATGACGCCGAGCACACCCGAAGCCACCCTCACCTTCGACAAGGAATTACCGACGGTCCCGCACGGCCGTGCCTCCACCTCGTCTACCATCGTCATCACCTCATCTCCGCACTTCGTTAATGACCCGTGCCTTCCCCACTTAACCCCTAGCGCCGCCAGTTCACCGCCAGAAGGATCATCGCCGCCACTCTGGCCATTCGCGCAGCCACTCTTTGGTCAAAGCAACCTGCGCCGTTAGATCTAGATCTAGGGGACCAAAATAGGTCACTTACTCAAAACGGTACAGGTCGATCTGGCCCGTGCATTTTAAATTATATCATGCGGCTCTGTCACATCCCAAGATTTTCCAAATCTTGTAATGTGAAAAATAAATAAACAAAATAAATAATTATTGAAATTTTGGGAAAACAAACTTTTGTTTCTAAATAGAAACTTAAAATTCCATCTTGAACAAACTTTGGTTAATATTTGAATCCAACTAAAATTCAAATGAAGTGGAATGCATTCGTCATAAAAATGCATCTTGAAATTTAAACACTTGGAGAATAAACCAAAACCCTAAACCCTAATAGAATAAAATCATTTCCAAGTTATCTCCAAGCCTATGGATTTGATCCATATAAAAATTTGTCAACAAACATTTATAAATGGTCAAGAATGACAATTAGATATATTATAAAACCATAGAAATTGGTTTCACTTAAGTTGGACCCATAGATAAAATCTTATAAATTTAATAAGATAAGGAAACTAAATTTCCAAAGCTAATAAGGCACTTATCTAAAATCCATACCAAATGGTGAGCAACTAATCTTAAAGATATTTAAAAGCATAAATAAATATCAAATAAGATTTTACAAATTGGAAACACCAAGTTTGGATCTACAAATAAAAAGATATGGATTTAATAAGATAAAGATAGAAATATTAAATAAGAAATATTTGAAGACCAAATTAAATCTTGGCCTAATCCATTAAGCAAATGGAATGAATAGAATCCAAATCCAAATAAAATAAAAGGATAAAGAATTTCCAAGTAAAATGGCATTAACCAAATTCTATAGGAATAAAGATAAAATCCCTATTAGAAATGATTAATTAAATTATGGGAAGATAATATTTGGAAATTACCCAAGAGGATTAAAAGTTATTTAATTAACTTAAATAAGATCAAAGAAATCTTCCAAATAAAATTTATGGATTTCAAACCATATTTGATTTCATTGGAATAAAGACAAAAACCCAATTTTAAATGATTAATAAACCATATTAAACATTCCAAATAATTCAAAGTGAAGTAATTAACACCCTAATAAATGAATAAAACTTACTGAAAAGGGTTTTGTGAAAATTGAAATCAAATAAGGACTAAAAAATATATTTGTTATTAATGGAATTTAAAGCAAGGACTTTGTTTTAAATAAATAAAAGATCCTAAAAAGAATAAAAGAAATATTCCAATTTTGACTTTAAAATGTATTATTAGTCAGTTTTTGAATGAACACAAAGTTTGAGTGAAGTTTGAATTCAAATGAATGTTTGAATTGTTTAAACAAAAATCAAAACAGAAAATCAAATGAGAAAAAAAACAACCAGTAAAAAAAATGGAACTAACTAGCCCAGCCCAGCAAGACCCACTGGCCCAGCAGGAGCCCATCTCTCTCCCCCGAGCCGTTTCTTTTCTCACTCGCGTCTGCACCCGCTCAGTCACTGAACGCGGGGCCCCACTGTACCCCCACTCACTCGCTGACAACGCAGCCCCACAGCCACGTCACTGTCTTCAACTGCGTGACCCGTTCTTCTTTCTCCCTCTCTCACGTTACTGCCGATTGATTCGCGTGGTAAATTCACTTCAATGCCGCGTGATTCTCGCCCCCTGACCACACTCACTTAAGCGCCAGTTTCCCCTCTTCCTTTCTCCCCAAACATCACGCCTCGAGAGCCACCAAGCTGCTCGGAATCATCTCCGAACCCCCACTGCCTCCGGCGAGCTCGCCGACAAATTCCGATGAACACGTCCCACCCCACCGTTCCTACTTCACACAATCTTGCTCACCAGAACCTTGCGCACCTACTCCTATCATCTGCTCGACCGCGCTTGCCCCAGAGCGTCGGCAAGGACCACCTCTGCACGCCGCTATCGTGTGCTACCTCTCCAACGTTACCCCCCGGTAATTCCTGGCCGCCCCATTCCCTCTGGCTGATACTCCCGTATTCGCCCTTCTCTCGCGAACCTAATGGCGTTGCTTGTTTAGTTTGGCGTGAACCGTAGACTTGCCCCAGTCGACGAACAGACGAGCCCAAGGCGCAGCTCAACTTCGGTGAGGAATCCACGTCACCAACGTGCGCCCCTCGACGGGATACAACCACCTTGAGCATCCCCACGCCACGGCGAACTTGGTGAGCTTCTCCCCTCGCTCTCTCGCTTCCTGTAACATCGACACCGTCATTGTCTGAGCGCGCGCCGCCGTTCACCACCGCTAGCGCCGCCAGTGTATGTCCAGCGAATATGAGTCGTAGGATCTTGATCAAAGGGTTGCAATAGAACGTAAACGAAAGAGTAAGTAGCAATCTGTTCCGCACGATCCACCTTAGATCTAACGGCTGTTGTCTGTCGATCCAACCGAACCGTTACAGACGAATAGCAATGCGCCACGTGGCCCTGTCTATTTTAATAAAAATAGATTTGATCTATTTGTTGTTCAATTTGGTAAAATTCATAACTTTCAAACCACACGTCCAAATTTTGCAAACTTTATATCAATTGAATCAGCAAGACCAATCCTACCCAACCATGCACTTTGTTTAGTAAAATGCTTCTGTTAAATTGATTGTTTTTGCAGAAACTTGTGTAGGCATATTTAGAAATAAAATTTGTTCTAAAATTATTTTGGTGATAAAACCTTTGGGCAAATGGATTGTTTGAACCTACTGACCATAGAAATCAATTTTTGGTTTCAAAAACATATTTGGTGAAGCAAAAGAATAAATCTTTGATTAAAAGCATTTCTATTCAAATAAAAATAATGTTTATTTATTAAAAATACTTT
This sequence comes from Avena sativa, assembly GCA_916181665.1. NCBI lineage: Eukaryota > Viridiplantae > Streptophyta > Magnoliopsida > Poales > Poaceae > Avena > Avena sativa. The sequence continues at coordinate 125,516,500 of OV702280.1, forward strand.
TGGGAGAAAATCTTTGGGAAATGTTTTGGAATAAACTCTCTGACCCCAAGAACCAAGTTTTATAATTTTAAAATGTATTTGGTAAACCCTATAAAGATTGCTACTTTGATAAAGGCATTTTCAACCACATAAAATAATGATTTGGTTTGAAAATGGTTTATAGGTAAAATCTTTTGCAAATAGTTTTGCCACTTTATAAAATGACCAATAAGTGTTTTAGAATGTTTATAACCTATTATAAACCAATTTTGTAAATAAAACAAAGTTTGACATGCTTGCATGCAATGTTTTGTTTCTATTATTTTATGTGGTGTTGCTTGAATGGTAGATTGAAATATTGCTTGCTTGATTGAATTGTAGTGATTTGAAGAGTTTGAATATTGCAATACAAGGAGTGAACTTGTATTATCTACCAAAAAGGCAAGTGATGCTTCATACTTTTGTCCCATTATTTTCACTATGCATTAGTGATATTTCTAAGTAAGACTTGCATGGAATTTTTGCTAAGTATAAACTATGGCATGGGAAATCCTAGTAGATGAAACCTTAGTAGAAATTTCCTAAGTTAAGATTCCTACTACAATCATGCTTAGCTTAGCTAGTAGAAAACAAGGGTGGATTATATTTCATGCTATAGAATATTTCTAAGTCAAGGACTTGTGTTTTGTTTAATAAAACAACTAAGTGAATGAATCGCCTGGGTGGAATGGAAGGAATGGTTTGTGTTGAGTGGTTCACAAGGCCCATTTCTATGGTTTACCTTGTGTATCTCACTTGTGGATGGCCACCCAGGAACAAAGAGATTTGAGATGTCAAATGTTGAGAAGCTTCAAGTGCAGCCACTTGGCATTATGGGCTCTGCCTGGATCATATAGGTTGCAATAACTTAGCCAAATGGACAGTTGGTGGTAGGGGATGATAGGTTGGAACGCGTCCATTCTGGTCTAAGGGAAGGCTTCTGAAAGATCTTGTCTTGGGAAACCAAGTCTTGTGGGGAAAGTGCACCTCCTCTGCAGAGTGTACAATCTAAGTACTTAGCCATGTCCCTGGTAAAGGACAATTTGAGCATCAAGATATGGAAGCTATCAAGAATCTCCTCATCCAAATTTCTAAGTTAAAAACTTGTGGTTGAACAAGGGTTGAAGGATCACCAATTTCTATTGGGAGATGCCTTGGGTGATTTTGTCAAACAAAAACTTAGTGTTTTCAAATGATAAGGAAAATCTATTTTGAGCAAAGCAAACCTAAGCTCCACTTAGCCAAATGCATGTAGATGATAGACTCCACTATACTACTATAGTTTCACTTGCAATACAATTCAAATGTATTGACCCTTGTGGCTGTAACTTATTATGTTGCAGGTTTGTTTGATGTTAGGGAAGTTTATTGATTAGGATTACAAGTCTACAACCAACATGACTGCATGTGGCACTTTAAAGGTGAAGGACCCCATGCTATTGTTATATTCTACTGCATTGTAATGAGATAGACAAATGAGCTATGTAAGACGTAATAAATTAATTTATTCCTGGTTATAAAGTTGTATTATGACCTTTGTTTCTTGATATTACATCTTAACTGTGGATGCTAGCTATTGATCCAGGGACTAGCATTGTAAACACAGGGATCTCTACCTTATTAAAGGTTGGGAACCTTACAGGCTCGTATTGATCGATCCGACCGAAGCGGTATGGACCAATCAAATCGTGCCGCGTGTTTGTGTGCTGTTTAAAATAAATCCAGAAAAGGTTTTTGAGAGTTCAAACTTGTAAAATTCATAACTTTTAATCTGGTTATCCACAAATGCAAATAATATATCATTGGATTCAAAAAATAAATCCTACAGTATTGTGGTCTTGAATTTGTATTTTGCTTCTGTAAATTTGGGTTTATTTTCAGAATCAAATATAGGCTTATTTTGGCTATATAAATTATTTAGAAAATGATATTAAAGAAAATTTAAGTTCATTTAGACTAAATATAGTTAGTTTTTTGTTCAGTAATGTTTGGTTTGAAAGTTTTAGTTTATAAAATTCATTTCATTGCATTGCATGCATTCATATATTTTTTGCTTGAATATTTTGAATGAGAATTTGGTGCTATCATTTTATGTGTAGATTTTTGTGCTAGTGGTGATTGTGAAGATTGTTGCAACTCCCCCAACTACCCAGGCAAGTGGTGCTACATGTATTTGTCCCATTATTTTGACTATGCACTAGTGATATTTTGTATAGGGCTTGCATGAAATTTTTACTAAGTATCTATATGCTATGCTATGGGAAATCCTAGTAGTTGTAATCTTGTTAGAACTTTCTCTAAGTTAAGATACTTGTTATATCATCATGCTTAGCCTAGCTAGTAGCAAACAAGGGTGGATTGTATTCATGCTATAGAAATTTTGCTAAGTCTTTGACTTATGTTTTTGCCTAAAAAACAACTAAGTGAATGAATCACCTGGGTGGAATGGTGTGTTTGGGTTATGTTGAGTGGTTACACAAGGCCCATATCCATGGTCTACCTTGTGTATCACACTTGTGTAAAGCCACCCAGGAACAAAGGGATTTGAGATACTTAGTGTTTAGAAGCTTCTAGTGCAACCACATGGCATATGGGCTCTTCCTTGATCATATAGGTTGCAATAACTTAGCCAGATGGACAGATGGCGGTAGGGTGATAGGTTGGAATGCGTCCATTTGGTGTAAGGGAAGGCTTCTGAAAGATGTCGTCTTGATGCATGTCGAGTCTTGTGGGGAAAGTGCACCACCTCTCGAGAAGGAAAAATCTAAGTACTTAGCCGTGTCCCTGGCAACGGACAATTTGAGCATCAAGACATTGAAGTTATCAAGGATCTCCTCATCCCAATTTCTAAGTTTAAAACTTGTGGTTGAACAAGGGTAAAGGTTCACCAATGTCTATTGGTGGTTCCTTGGGAGTTTTTGTCAAAAAAAACTTAGTGTTTTTCAACTGATAGGAAAAACCTATTTTGAGCAAATAAAGCCTAATCTACACTTAGCCAAATTCATATAGAAGCTAGATACTATTATTCTACTAAGGCATCACTTTCCAATACTATTCCAATGTATTGACCCACTGCGGCTGTAACTTATGATGTTGCAGGTTACTCTCATGAGGATTAGGGTTATGAGTCTACATTCAACATGTTTTCTTGTGGCACATTGAAAGGATACTGATATCTCCTAGAGGGGGGTGAATAGGCGATTAAAACTTTTCCTAGAGTGGCTCAACAAAGGCGGAATAAAACTAGTGTTTAATTTGTTAAGCACAACCTAGAACAACTAATGTTCACCTATGTGCACCAACAACTTATGCTAAGCAATACAAGCAACAAAGTGACAGCAAGATATATATTACTTCAAGCACCAAGGCTATCACAATGTAAAGTGCATAAGTAAATAGCTCGGGTATAGAGATAACCGAGGCACGCAGGGACACCGATATTTTACCAAGTTCCTCCCAACATGGAGTACGTCTCGTTTGGAGAGGGGGTGGTATCAAACCACCAACGCCACAAAAGGCCTCCCTTATTCTTCGGTGAATCTCACCCCAACGGGATCGATCGACGCTTCCACTATCGGTGCACTTGTCGGTGGCAACCGGAACCTCTCACAAGGTTGGGGCACTTCTCCAAAACTTAATTGGAGGCTCCCAACAAACGCCACAAAAGGCCACAATGCCACCAAGGCCACAAACCGTCTAGGGTTCCAAGAACCCAAGAGGGACAAGCTCCAATGAGTAACTCAAATCAAATCCTACAAGGATAACTCAAACCGATGCACCAAATGCAAATGGATAGAAAACCAAAAAGGTGGTCAAATCCCTCACTCTCAAGTTCCAACAAAGCTACTAAAGCTATTGGGGGAACAAGAGAGGAGGAATCAAAGAGAGACACAAAATCCCCCAAAATCTAGATCCCCAAAGATGAACTCACAAAGAGATGAATCGGTTAGGTCAAAACGTGGGTCTAGATCTCCTCTCTTTTCCACTCAAATATGGGCAAGAATCATCGGAGGGAAAAGATTAGGCAAGCTTCAAGATCAAGAGCTAGTGTGGACAAAGCTTAGCCTAATAGATAAGAGAGAAGCTTACTAAACTCATAACGGGCAAAGCCTTAAATAGGGGACCCGAAAATCTAGCCGTTTGGGGCATTTTTCTGAACAGTCCGGTACTACCGGAATTTACCGGTAGTACCGCATGTGCCAGGAAATCCAAACAGCAGCAAGTCAACGGAGCAGAGTGGGGGCAGCAGCGCGGGCGACAGACAACGCAGCAGAGCGGGGCCCAGCAGTGCAGCAGCAAGGCAGAGCAGCGGCGGGGCCAGCGTGCGGGGCCAGTGCAGGCAGGTGGACGCGCAGCAGCGTGCGCGTGTGCGGCAGTTGCATACAGCAGCAGAAGCAGCGCCCGAGCCAGCGCATGCGCGCAGCGAGCGGGCGCGCCAGGGAGTTGGTCAACGCGAGGAGGAAGGAGCGTGCGCGCGTGAGCGGCAGCGGGCAGGCCCAGCAAGCGGGACAGGCGCGGCTGAGTGCGGGACCCAAGCGAGTGTGCGCGCAGTGAGGCCAGCTCGTGGGAACCAGCGACAGTGGGGTCAATGAGCAGCAGCTAGATCTGGATCTGGGAAAAGAAACTGGGCCGGCCGGTACTACCGTCCCACCCGGGCGGTACTACCGGGCCGGCCGGTAGTACCGGATTTAGGTACCGAGGGAGGCATAAAGAAAACGGGCCACACTCAGGGGCGGTTGGTACTACCGCTCGGCCCAGAAAACAGATTGACGGGCAAATATTCAAACGGCGATAACTTTTGACTGGAAGCTCCGATTGACCCGATTCCAATTGCGTTGGATAGAGGAAATATTGGTTATCACCAAGTGAGAAAGTATCAAGTAGAATAATGTGGGATACCTCCCTTGGTGGGAAACCAAAAAACCGCCAAGATCAAAATCGCAACAATATACAAACGGAAGATCCGATTTTGATGAATAAGAGCTTGTTATGGAGATTACCACAAGCTCTATATCCTCACATGGATAAGACCAAATAACAACCAAATACGATGATTCAAGTATGCAAAGGTTTGATCTCTCTCCGAACGATGTGACTGAATTACTCATACGAGAGCCCCTCTTGATAGTACGATTATCTATGGTAAACCCGGTCTCACACACACAACGTGAGACCGCCAAAAGGGAAAACCTATCAAGATTATACCTTTGCCTTGAGCATTACACTTGAGCTCGATGTAGACGATCTTGCCCTTCTCAAGATGGAAGGTCTTTCTTGATTCTTCATCATCGATCCATGATCACCGAGGATGGCAAGCCTCAAACATGAGATCTTCTATAGATGGCGCATTTTGAGCTTGCACATCACATCTTCTTCTCATTTCACCGACCTTGAAGCCAACACATGCTCCAAGCGATGATAATGGAGAAATCCTACAAGTATAACTTAATACACACATTAGTCCATAAAGATTGTCATTAATTACCAAAACCACACATGGGGACCCACATGTTCTTTCAATCTCCCCCATTTTGGTAATTGATGACAATCCCTTTAAGAGGGTTTATATAAGGAATCTTAATGAGCAAAATGGTAACACCAATATCAAATACTACATAAGCATGTTATATTGGTACCACCACCATATATAGAGCAAACTCCCGCACAATCTATGCATGTGAGATGAACTTGAATTTCATTGCAAATATTGCAATCATTATTATTGGTGGAGTTTCCTCTATATATACCACATGCTAAGCAACAACAAAGATGCAAGAGCATGAAAGGCAAATGCTTAAGAACAAACTCAATGCATCAACCAACTTCCCTTAAACCCTCTAAAACTTCTCCCCCATTGGCATCGATTGCCAAAATGGGTGACAAGTTCTAGAAGGCAAATATAGTAATACTTCCTCCAAAGGTGTGCCTTCGCACATATCCAATGATGAATACTTGGGAGGGAGTAGGACTATATCAAGGACCCAAATCCAAAATAAAACCAAATGATGCAAGCAATTACAAGGTCCGACAATCCAATTTGAAAACAACAAATGAGTCCAAATGAAAACAACAAGATGTTATGATATGAGCAAAAGAGTGTTTGAAATAACAAATAGAGAAGCTCCCCAAGATTTGTGCAAAATTAAAAATAAATGAATTAGAATACATAGTGCACAAATATGGAATCCTCGCTCCCCCATAAGCATTTAAAACACACTAAATGAAAGATCAAACAAATGCTTAAATAAAATAGAGAAGCTCCCCAAGATTTGTGCACACTTTAGAATGTTGTATTTCAATACAAAAGTTCACAAATATGGAATCCTCACTCCTCCATAAACATTTAAGGCACAATAAATGAGAAAGGAGACAAATGAGCATTATTAAATGAATTAGATGATCTCCCCAAATATAATGCACCAATTATGATAATTGTAATTGGGAACACGATGCATAATCATGGAATCCTCACTCATCCAAATTCATTTAACAATACAAAGCATGAGAGAACAAGTATGAGTGTCCGAAGATGCAAACAAGAGGAACAATCACTCATAGGCAAATAAATTTGGAAGCCACAAAAATGGAATAAAAAGGTGGTATCCAAGGAATAAAATCTCAACTAAAGTTATCTTCTCATATGTGTATATGTTTCTAAGTGGATAATATCACAAAGACATAGGCCCATAAAGAAACAAGCACACACAAAGAATATATACAATAAATCACATAAGAGGCTAAAATGAAGTCATAACATATATCAATAAGATTTTTGCTTCAAAGCATGGCCAAAGGCTCAAATATATCTTATTGTACATTAATGAACTTCAAACACAAACACACTACATATATTACAACTATCACCAAGGGAAAAAGGAGAAAGTTGGAATATATGGAGAAAGGAAACAAGTATCACGAGAAAAATATACTAGCAAAATCTCACTATTGCACATGAGATAAGTTGAGGAAAATATAGGCTATAAAATCGCTAAATTTACTTATTTTGGATTGATGGATCATATGCATGATTTTGTATAGTCCCAAGTATATGCACTCATCTCAACTTATACACATATATAGAGAGTTCTTTTAATATCGTGGCTAGAGATATAACAATAAATATAATAACAAAAAATCATGCCAAGATGCAACCTACAAAAGGTTCGAAGCAAGATAAATATGCATGAGCAAGAGATACTTGTTACTGAGATATAATTGGTAGGATGTAGAGTATATTAATTCGTTGATCATCCTATAGCTTGACTCAACTTTTCATGTATGCACCACTTCTTCAAAATTGAAAGACAAGCATCCAATATATCTCCAATGTACCTAAAACATAATTAAGTACAAAATGGTCCCCAAAATTATTGGGTCCAAAGTAGTTAGTGAAACTACAATACATAGGAGATAATCCACATAATTATGTGCATATTGATATGAAATTGAATTTCATGCACAACTTAGACGATGGGATTAGGTGGAGTTTCCCCTATATATTGGATCAAATAAAGCAAGCATGCCATAAAATAAACATATAGTAAATATGCATGCATAAAGCTTTCAGGAACCAAATAGGAGATACAATTTGAACAAACACACCAAGTAAATCGAGATTGCACACAAAAGTGTGTGACATGACAAACTATGTCCAAATTGTATCAAAGAACAAATTCAACACATGAAATATCACAAGTTCAACAAGTGAACTAGGCTAAAACCAAAAGAGAAAAATAGATAGAAATAAAAATGCTCAAGGATTTATCTCATTCTAAAATGGTCAAATCATGGAACAAGGAATGAGACAAAACCAACTCCCAAGGAGAGCTAGGTTCCAACAAGAAACCAAACTCCCCAAACTTCTCATGATGGCACAAAATACCAAAACGAGAAGATTGAGGTTCCAAGTACATAAAATGCGATACGGATCAAACAAAGAAGCATAAATATGAGTGTTCTAAATAATATATGAGAGCTCCCCTATGGATAGTGCATTATGTAGGATTTTCCTTTTAAATGCAAAATGCACACACATGTGATCATCACTAGTACCTATAATAAGTAAAAGACAAGAGGATATCAATAAAATTGGAATATACAAAAGAAACAAGGAAGGCTTAGGATACAACACAAAACATTTTCTTGGCCAAAGATAGGATATTAACGAAGGCCAAAGTGAATACGATCAATAAATTCTACCATAAATTGAGTACTCATTGTCCTAGAACAAGAAATATTGGGAATAATTTTCCCAAGGTAGCTTGCATGGATATCCAAGATCATAGTCACAAAAATAAGCATGTAACAAAATATAAGAATTAAGCATGATACTTCGAACAGGATTCTTGGTAGCTTGCAATAGTCACACAATCATTAGTGATTAGAGTAATTTGAGGCAAATGGTCTCCATGATGATACAGAGATCTAAATATGAGGAAACACATACAAAGAACCACTCTCATATACAAGATCCAAAATATGATCAATAAATGCATTCAAGCAAATTGGAACTTGTATGAGCACATGTGTCACATAGGAGCTAGATAATTATCAATATTAATTCTAAGTGACACCACCTCGAATGTTCACATATTATAGGATTGTAATATGCACTAAGCATATGACTCCCCCATAATGTGATACTACCATTAAAATAAACACGAAGCAAAAGTATACAAATAGAGATAATTAATGGACATTATAAAACTTAAATCTCTCATGAGAATTGTACCACATAGAGACTATACAATAATCCAATATAAATACTAGTTGGTATTCCTCATGTACACACAATTTTAGGATTGTGGAATGCCCAAGCATAACACTCCCCCAAAATGGGATAATCCATTAATCTCTCACAAGAGCCAAATAAGATACCAAATATAATAAAGAAAGGCTCAACCACAAGAAACACACATACATGGTGTGCCACCTAATCATACACAAATATGCTTGATACCTCAAGATTATTAAGTGGAAAGCACAACATGTACAAAAGCATGGAAGATACAAACCAACACATGCACAAGGGGGCGAGTAACTTTCAACGAAATGAGTTAAGCATATGTTACCGCAAGGAGGAACATTGGAAATATAATAGGAGCAATATAATCCACATGAATTGGCATGAAAAAAATAATAATGAAGATCCCTTAATTCTTCATGATGTAGCCAAGTCTCCAATGCCCTCCAAAACACACCTATTGATCAAGTTTTGGCTTGTTGGTCCCCAACCAAGTTGGGTCCTAAGAAGTTAGTCACAATAGGCTTGGCAACCCAAATGGATCTTTTCTTGACACCACATTGGGCACCAACAAATTTGGCAAACACATTGCCAACCTCATCCTTATAAAGTGAATAAGCATCATCAATTAAGATATGATTGGATGAGGAGATACCAATAGTGCATGCGGAAGAAATATGCCCCTTCTCACGGCATATGTAGCAAGTTCTACTCTTGCCATCTTTCTTCTTAGGTGAAGCCACAACTCGAGGAAGAGCTCGAGTAGTCCTCTTAGGAAGAGGCCCATTAATGACTTGAGGTGGAGCTTGAGGCCGCTTCCCTTGTTGCTTCACCCTATGAGGCTTTTTCTTCAATGGGAAAGATCTAACATGGTGCCCTTCTTCCTTGCACTTGAAGCAAAAAATGTTGGCCGGATTCTTGACTTGATCTTGGCCATTCTTCTTGTTGTCCTTGTGCTTCAACTTGATAGTGAACTTGTTCTTGACATTGGAGTGGAATCCAAGCCCACTCTTGTCATTGGGGGATTTTTGCACACTTAAGATTTTGTTGAGTGTGACCTTCCCTTGATGGCCCTTTTTCAAGTCATTCTTCAAAGAAGTGACTTGAGCCTTTTGATTTCCTCTACATGGTTAGTTTCAACAAAAATACTAGAGGAAGTAGATGCTACATTAGAGCAACAAGGCAAGGAATGTAATTCATCATGAGATATATTATGGTTGTGAGAGGATGAACTACAAGGACTAGCACATGGCAATATAAAATTTGGAGTAGATGTAGTGTTAATGTCCACATGAGGCCCACTATATGTTACCTTTGACACGATGGCCTCATGAGCTAACTTTAGCCTACCATGGGAGACTATAAGATCCTCATGCGAGCTTGAGAGCTTAACATGACTTTCTTCTAATTTCCCATAGTTGCTAGTTAGCAACGCAAGTTGAGCCTTTAGCTCAACATTCTCCTCCAAAATAGATGCTTCACAAGAAATAGAGTTAGTAGCACAAGCATCATCATTATTTGCGAGAGGTGAGGGAAACTTGGCAAGCTCTCTTGAATATGAAGCTTTAAGTTTATCATGCGACTCGGTGAGTTTGATGATCTCCCTCTTAACAACCCGAGATCCATTATCAAGATGCTTAAAATCCTCAACAAGTTTAGCATAAGGAACTTCAAGTTCATCATTTTTAAACTTGAAGGAGTTTGCCACCACAAGTTCTCTATCATGGTATTCTTTTACTCTAGATAATTCTAGAGTGAAAGTCTCCTCAAGAGATTCTTTGGTGGTTTTTTCTTATTCAAGGGAGTCATTTAGTTGAGCAATTTCATTAGCATACTTATGATCACGCGCAAATTGTTCATCAATTAAGTTTTCTTGCTCCTCAATAAGATCATTGCCTTCTATAGCATAATTCAAGATTTCAAGAAAGTTGGAGGAAGCAATTTTATTTTTGAAGAGAGCGCCATAGACAACCTCTCCCATTTTATTAATAGAGGTAATATCATACTTACCTCTATAATCATCATTATCATTTTCAACCTCATCATCATGAGATCCAAAGAGGTTACCTTTGTTCCCTTAGCCATAAGGCATTTGTGAGAACCGGAGGAAGGTGATGATGAGATTGCACTTGTAGCTCTATTCAAGACCTTATCTTGGTCCATAGAATCTTCGGTTTCCTCTACATGGTTAGCAACACAAGCACTAGAGGAAATAGAAGCATTTTTATCATGACAACAAGACAACACAAGCATATTATCATGAGATTTATTCAAGTCATTTCTACATTATATGCAAGGACTATTAACACAAGCATGTAAGAAGTTTGTAGTGCTAGAAGTGTAAGGGTCCAAAGATAGATCATTGCAACTAGATAGAGATGAAGGATTACAAATAGTAAGCACACTATCCAAATTGCAATCTCTATCACCACTCACCATATCATTACCTTGTGAAAAGTCACATGTTGGTGAAGTGGTAGAGGATGAGAACTCATCTCGACCGGAAGTGGAAGCAACATAATCATCCTCAAAAATGTTGGACTTGCTATATTTATCTTGAAGCTTGGTCCATATCTCACGAGTACTTGAATAAGGCATGATAGAAGAAAGAACTACATTGCTCACAACATGCAAAAGAATTTTAGTAGCTAGAGCATCTATATGAGAGTTCAACTTCTCCTCTAAAGATTCGTTTTGGGTATCCATAGGAGAAGAGAAACCCACATATAGATATCCCTCGATAATTGGGTGAATTTCCCGAAATAAATTAAGCATGCGAATTTTCCAAACATCATAATTTGTGCCATTGAATGTGAGTGTGTCCTTGTGCACTAATCCCCTAGCCGACATCTTTACTCTCAAGGCCGTGAAGCCTAAAATGAGAGACCAGGCTCTGATACCAATTGAAAGGATACGGATGTCGCCTAGAGGTGTGGGGGGGGGGTGAATATGCGATTAAAACTTTTCCTAGAGTGGCTCAACAAAGGCGAAATAAAAGTAGTCTTTACTTTGTTAAGAACAACCTAGAACAACTAAGGTTCACCTATGTGCACCAACAACTTATGCTAAGCAATACAAGCAACAAAGTGATAGGAAGATATATATTACTTCAAGCATGAAGGCTATCACAATGTAAAGTGCATAAGTAAAGAGCTCGGGTATAGAGATAACAGAGGCACGCGGGGACACAGATATTTTACCGAGTTCCTCCCAACATGGAGTACGTATCGTTTGGAGAGTGGGTGGTATCAAACCACCAACGCCACAAAAGGCCTCCCTTATTCTCTGGTGAATCTCACCCCAACGGGATCGATCCACGATTCCACTATTGGTGCACCTGTCGGTGGCAACCGAAACCTCTCACAAGGTTGGGGCACTTCTCCACAACTTAATTGGAGGCTCCTAACAAAAGGCCACAATGCCACCAAGGCCACAAACCGTCTAGGGTTCCAAGAACCCAAGAGGGACAAGCTCCAATGAGTAACTCAAATCAAATCCTCCGAGGAGAACTCAAACCGATGAACCAAATTCAAATGGCTAGAACACCACAAAGGTGATCAAATCCCTCACTCTCAAGTTCCAACAAAGCTACTAAAGCTATTGGGGGAACAAGAGAGAAGGAATCAAAGAGAGACACAAAATCCCCCAAAATCTAGATCCCCAAAGATGCACTCACAAAGAGATGAATCGGTTAGGTCAAAACGTGGGTCTAGATATCCTCTTTGTTCCACTCAAATATGGGCAAGAATCATCGAAGGGAAAAGATTAGACAAGCTTCAAGATCTAGAGCAAGTGTGGACAAATCTTAGCCTAATAGATAAGAGAGAAGCTTACTAAACTCAAAACGGGCAAAGCCTTAAATAGGGGCCCCAAAAATCTAGCCGTTTGGGGCATTTTTCTGAATGGTCCGGTACTACCAGAATTTACCGGTAGTACCGCATGTGCCAGGAAATCCAAACAGCAGCAAGTCAACGGAGCAGAAGGGGCGACAGACAACACAGCAGAGTGGGGCCCAGCAGTGCAGCAGCAAGGCAGAGCAGCAGCAGCGACGGGGCCAGCGCAGGCAGGTGGACGTGCAGCAGCGAGCGCGTGCGCGGCAGTTGCAAGCAGTAGTAGCAGCGCCCGAGCCAGCGCATGCATGCAGCGAGCGGGCGCGCCAGGGAGTGGGTCAACGCGAGGAGGCAGGAGCGTGCGCGCGTGAGCGACAGCGGGCGGGCTCACCGAGTAGGACAAGCGCGGCTGAGTGCGGGACTCAAGCGAGCGCGCGCGTAGCGAGGCCAGCTCGTGGGAACCGGCGGCAGCGGGGTCAACAAGCAGCAGCTGGATCTGGATCTGGGAAAAGAAACTGGGTCGGCCGGTACTACCGGCCCACCCGGGCGGTACTACCGGGCCAGCCGGTAGTACCGGATTTAGGTACCCAGCGAGGCAGAAAGAAAACGGGCCGCACTCAGGGGCAGGCGGTACTACCGCTCGGCCTAGAAAACAGATTGACGGGCAAATATTCAAACGACAATAACTTTGACTGGAAGCTCCGATTGACCCGATTCCAATTGAGTTGGATAGAGGAAATATTGGTTATCACCAAGTGATAAAGTATCAAGTAGAATAATGTGGGATACCTCACTTGGTGGGAAACCGAAAAACTGCCAAGATCAAAATCGCAACAAGATACAAACGGAAGATCCGATTTTGATGAACAAGAGCTTGTTATGGAGATTAACACAAGCTCTATATCCTCACATGGATAAGCACGGTTATCTACCCTAAACCCGATCTCACACACACACAACATGAGACCGGCAAAAGGGAAAATCTATCAAGATTATACCTTTGCCTTGAGCATTCCACTTGAGCTCGATGTAGACGATCTTGCCCTTCTCAAGATGGAACGCCTTTCTTGATTCTTCATCATCGATCCATGATCACCGAGGATGGCAAGCTTCAAACATGAGATCTTCTATAGATGGCACATTTTGAGCTTGCACATCACATCTTCTTCTCATTTCATCGACCTTGAAGCCAACACTTGCTCCAAGCGATGCTAATGGACAAATCCTACAAGTATAACTTAATACACACATTAGTCCATAAAGATTTTCATTAATTACCAAAACCACACATGGGGGCCCACATGTTCTTTCACACATGAAGATGAAGACTTTACTTTATTTACTTATGTTTGAACTCTTGTACTAGCATATGGCTATGGAGTTGTAAAAGACTATGTTATCTCTGGAATGACGATGTAATAAAGACCTTTGTCTCTGTGTACTTCATCTTGAACTATGGATGCTAGCATTTGATCCAGGGACTAGCATTGAATCACAGGGACCTTTACCTTTACAAAGGTGGGGTCTTACAAGGATACCCTACTTGGTTAGGTTTTAATTATGGGTTGCATGGTTTAGGGTTTTAGTATTTAAGGGTTTAGGGTTTAGGGGTTGTGTATTAGGGTTTAGGGTTTAGGGAATTTTCAATAATGTTCAAGCTTTATGCTTATATTCGTCAAATATAATCCCGTTGCCCAATTTAATGTAAGTATCTAAAATTTGATCTATAAGTGCATGATACTTGTTTGGTCAGGTTTTAGGGGTTTAGTGTTTATGGTTTGATGCTTTCGGGAATTTTCAAGCTTCTTTATGCTTTTAATCGTGGAATAGAATGGTGTTACCGTAATTTAATGAAAGTATCTCAAATTTGAATCTATAAGTGCATGTTACCTACTTGGTTAGGTTTTAATTATGGGTTGAGGGGTTTAGGGTTTAGGGATTTTTCAATAATTTAAAACCTTTATGCTTATATTCATGGAATATAGTAGTGTTACCGCAATTTAATGAAAGTATCTCAAATTTTTATCTATAAGTGCATGATACATGCTTGGTTAGGGTGTATGTGGGTTGAGGGTTTAGGGTTTTAGTATTTATGGGTTTAGGTTTTATGTTTTAGGGGTTGTTTAGGGTCGAGGGTTTAGGGAATTTTGAATAATGTTCAAGCTTTATGCCTATATTCGTCGAATAGAATGGTGTTACCCGAATTAATAAAAGTATCTGAAAATTTGATCAATCTACCAATCGCAAATCTAATTGGACAAGTGGAGGAGGCACATACCAAGGAGCAAACCCTCCAAAAATCAGCACTTGAGATGGGCTGAACAAGGAGATCGCAAATCGCGAGCAAGAACAGCAAGAAATCAATCTTGAGCAAGTTTGTCGGTATTTTTCGGAAGAGAGAAAGAAGGTGACTTTGAGGAGGCAGCCTGGAGGGGCCCAGGTGGGCCAGACCCCCCTAGGCACCACCAGTGGTGGGCCCGCGCCTACCACATGTGTGGTGGCCTGGGGTGTCCCACTAGGTCACCTCTGGTGCCTCTCTGCCCCTTTTTTCGAGGGAAAATTTATTTTAAATTTTGTGGGATGTTCGGAAAACTTTATTTTTGGCCAATTTTCAGGGTATGAAAATTGATTTTCTCGTAGAAACAATTTTTTCAGAAGAAGCAAAAGCAAATCAAAAGCCAAACTACATGGAGAAAATTCCTTATTCGACACTACTTAATATAGTTCCT
Source organism: Avena sativa (assembly GCA_916181665.1). Lineage (NCBI taxonomy): Eukaryota > Viridiplantae > Streptophyta > Magnoliopsida > Poales > Poaceae > Avena > Avena sativa. The sequence continues at coordinate 125,531,820 of OV702280.1, forward strand.
TATTTGACACTACTCTAAAATTACTTCCTTATATGACCATTTGTGATTTTTTTTGCCTTATATGACACCGCCGTTAGTTCCGTTAGACTCTTCCGTTAGTTTATTTTTTCAAGGACTAAACTACCCACGGCTTGATTTTCTGTGTTCCTACACCCTTTTTGTGATTATCATTCGGTAAATATAATGGTACGACAGGTTAGACATTGCCTCGTTCCGTCCGCAGGGAAGCCTGGCACCATAGTATAGTTCGGTCACGTAGCATTTTAAAATTTGTTGTACCGGTTTGTGTTTGTAGGCATGCACCCGGCGATTGACTCTCAAGATTTTCTATGTATATATATAAAGAGAGGGAAATATCTGCGTGTAGCACATCCGGCTGCCGCCGCCGGTGTTTCTTCATCGATAGCGTCGGAGACAATCAATGGTGGAATTGATCAAGCGATCCTTTTACGAACGTCGTTGCATCTGGTCCGGTCTCGAGCTTCAGGTGCTGGGTCGTAACTTTTTTGCAATAACTTATACAATTTTGATGTTAATTCTCCGTATTCTTCTTATGATGTTCTAGTTTGATGTGCGCGGGGCAGCAAGAGGACGGACGTCGAGACGGCAGGACGGCATGACGAATATGATATGCATGCGACCACGGCTAGTCGACAACGAAGACTACACGCGATGCGTTCGACAACACAGACAAGATGCAACTATACCTCTTTTAAAAATCAGCAAATATACTTTTTCTAAATACTAGCTAAATAACAGTATATACCCCATGTTAATATATTACAAAATTAATATAAAAATATACATTACAAATTTTGTGTGTAGAAACTTCATTGTTCTAACATATGTTACAAAGTATATTTCATCTCCTAGATATATTTCATGTACAAACTACTTTAACTGAACACATGCGATTGTATACAATTTCAAAATTAGTACTACACGGGCTGTCCCACGATTTTACGCTCAAGGAGTTGCATGCGGCCACGCAGATAAAAGTTTTTATCCAGTCGGTTGGTATGCTAATTCGGGTATATCCAATCCAAGATATCCATTAGGAGATGGGAGTATGTACTCTGAGAGTATAAAAGAGGAGTATAAAAGAGGAGTCCAATAAAATCATATGTAAGACACCAAAATATATTAGCATATATTTCTTCATGTTCGTCAATTTAATCTCCGTATGCTTGGGCATGCCTATCACATCTGCACACGCTAAACAATACACACCATTTTTGAATTATATACTCGGTTCTATCACATGTACAATGCCGTTTCTTGTAATTTTGTCACATTATGCATCAGGGACAAAAATGTCTTTGTAGGTCCTCATCTAACCCCGTTAGCTCTCAAAATGCACTAAAATGTCGTATAAGGCAACAAAATTACACAAATGGTCAAATAAGGAAGTGAAATTTTTTTAGTGTCAAATAAGGAATCATATTGGGAAGTAGTGTTAAATAAGGAATTCTCTCAACTACAGGAGCTCTCAGAAACTCAAACAAGAAAACAACTAGCAAAACTAAATCTAAAGCAAAGGCTAGGAAGGAGAAAGGAAAAAGAAAGCAAGTATAACCAAAGTGGAAACATTATTTTGTTCATAAAAATCCTTTTGTTAACAAGGTTGATCAAGTCTTGTTATCAAAACAATCTTATATGAAGCAAAACTTTGCATTCCACAAGGTGATTATGTTACCTCATACTTGATAGCAATGGTCCCAATCATAATAGTTTAAATTTTTTCTTGTGGAATGGGACAATATATTTCTCCAACCTTGATGCCCTCAATATTTTTAATAGAATTCAGGCAATAGCTCTTAAAAACCTTCTTGGGGAAATAGACAGTGTGCTCTTTGTCATTAATATTGAATGTATGTTCATGACAACTACTTGGTCAAGGTTTAGGGGCTTATTGTTTCCGGTTTTAGGGTTTAGAGGTTTAGTTTTTCTGGTTTTAGGGTTTAGGTTTTAGGTATTTAGGGGTTTAAGGTTTCGATAATTTTCAATAAATATTGAGCTTTATGCATATATATGGAATAAAACAACTTAGCAACAATTTAATAATGAAATTATCTCAAATTTTGATATATAAGTGCATGATACCTGCTTGGTTAGGGTGGGTCGAGGGTTAAGGGTTTTAGTATTGAGGCTTTAGGGTTTTGGTTTTTTAGGGGTAGTTTAGGGTTTAGGAATTTTTCAATAATATGTCCGAGCTTACAGTTAGGGGTTGAGGGTTTTGGGTTTTAGGGGTGTAGGGCTTAGGGTTTAGGATTTAGTGGTTTAGGGTTTAGGGAATTTTCAATAATGTTCGAGCTTTAGTGAATTAGAATGGCGTTAGCGCAATTTAATGAAAGTATCTCAAATTTTGATATATAAGTGTATACCTGTTTGGTCAGGGTTTAGGGTCATAGGGTTTAAGGTTAAGGTTTTAGGGCATTTTCAATAATGTTATAGCTTTATGCTTAGATTCGTGGAATGGAATGAAAGTATCTCAAATGTTGATCTATAAGTGGATGATATACCTGTTTATTCAGGATCATTTAGGGGTTTAGGTTTTAGGGAATTTTCAATAATGTTCAACCTTTATTCTTATATTTGTGGAACACAATGGCATTACCGTAGTTTAATGAAAGTATCTCGAATTTGGATCTATAATTGCATGATACCTACTTGGTTAGGGTTTAATTATGGGTTGAGTGGTTTGGGGTTTAGGGTTTTAGTATTTAGGGGTTGAAGGTTTAGGTTCTAGGTCTTGTTTATGGTTAATGATTTAGGGTTTTAGTGGTAGTCATGGGATTTGACGAGTTTTGGAAAAAACAGCTTTGCAGTATTGTCCTACCATGCATGGATATTATTGGGTTTCAACCTGAACGACCAAGGTCTTCAAGGCCATATCGATCGACATCATAGTTTACAAGCTAATAGAGTTCCCACACTAGATGGATACATCTTGGGGTAGTAAGCATTGTTGACTGTGGCAATTTTTACACATATAGTGGATCATGCGTCCTATCTAACTACAACAGTTAAATGAATTTCGCAAAAAATCGAGTCTAGCGTGGTGGAGATGGGAGTACAAGGCACGCGTGTTTAAGAGCATCCGTAATGTAGGACCCACCCGACTTATGGAAATTACCACAATGTATAAGGTCAACATTTGCCACAAGGTAGGACCCACCTAGCTTGTCATATTACTCCATGCAAGGGGAAATGATTTTTCTATTCTCTATGGAAACCCACAAGCTTGAGGTAACTTTATTTTCTCCACAATGTACTAGTTTATGTCTTAAGGTGTGCTTTTTTACACATTGTGAAAGTAATATGCCCGAGAGGCGATAATAAAGTGGTTATTATGCTATTACAGGATTATAATAGATGTTTATTTTTCATGCTAGAATTTTACTAATAAGGAAACATTAATACATGTGTGATTTATAAATAGAAATGGTTCCTAGTAAAGCCTCTGTTTGTACTAGCCTATTGATGAACGGATGATCAAAGGTTTTTGATCATAACATTGGATGTTCTTAATAACAGGGTCATATCATTGGAGAATGATATCATGAACAATCAGTCGAAGTAGATGTAGCAATACAATCATGTCATAAATCTTAAATGTCCTTAGACAATCAGATCACGTCAATCACTTTCACCGGAAGAGTACTTTGATTACGTCAAACGTCACTCAGTAAGAGGGTGATTATAAAGATGTCGTCAGGTATTTCGAAAGTGTTAGTTGAGGCATGTGGTACCTATCCATCCGGGTGATGGAGGGATATAATCAGGGCCCTCTCGGTGATATCACAGTTAAATAGCCTTGCAAGAAAGTTATTTTATCACTAGAATATCATATCACAGGAACGAGAAAAAGAGTACTTGTCGAGAACGAGAATAAACAAGATAAGATAATACCGAGTGATCGAATCTTACAAAAGTAATATGTCATGAGAAAAAAGGAATTTGATTATAGCTAAAGAGGTTCGGATGATCATGATATCTTTGAGGAACTAGTGGGAGTCATTATGGATCTCCAGGTCCCGCTAATGATTATTGATAGGAGAAAGTGTCGATCATGTCTACATAGTTCCCGGACCCGTACAAGACACACTAAAGGTTAACCGATGCGTTTGAGTGGATAGACAATACATGGGAAGTCAATGGACATCACAGAAAATTGTTTTGCTGCAGAAATTGTTCTTTCAAATCTGCTAAAATAGTTTCGAGGTATTGAAATAAAGCAAGGGTTCAAAATGTTAATGTGTTCATTAAATGAAGTGTTCATTAAATTAAGTACTCATTAAATTAAGTGTTCGTTAAATTGAGTTGCATTAAAATGGAATTAAAGTGCTTTAATGGAAATACCTTTAAGGGAATTAAAGTGTTTTAATAGACCTTTAAGGGATTAAAGTGCTTTAATGGATATTGAATGATAGGAGAGGAGGGGCAGCCCCATGGCACATATAAAAGGAGGTGGCTTCCTCCTCCTCTTCATACACTCTCTCACAACCTATCTCATAAGCCCCAGGGTTTGCATCTTCTCCCCCTTGGTTGCCTTGTCCATTGCCACTAGAAAAGGTTCTTGGCGAAGCCCTGATGTTGGGGGGATGACCCCAGGTATGGTCAATCTAAGGAAAAGGGACAAGGCCCACCGAGATATTTGTCGGGTCAAAGGATGACCCCACCGAGTAATATGAATACCGGCCGGATAAGGACCGGGTCAATCCGAGTAAGACTGACAAGGCTTAACTCGGACGACATATTACGTATGTCGGCATTGTATCTAATATATATTGTGCTTAAAGTGGAGGCTTGGCTGAGTCCTGCAGGGCGAGGCCGAGTAATGGGGAAACTTGCTTGAGGAGAGAACGAACCCTGAAGTCAACACTGCACACTGTCTCTCCCTCAGGAATCTGCACAGTGCCAAGCGCTATAGACAAGGGTCATAGGGACATAGGGGCATAAGAGGCGTCACGGAGGTGACAGTCCTAGAGCCCAATGATCACATGTCGTGGAATTTGGGTAATTTCCGTTGATAGAAGGGAGACACAAAAAGGCTCCCACCGAATTACCTCTTTGGGACAAGAATATTCGAGGAATATGCTATCCACGTTAGCACTAGATGTAACCTGGACACCCCTTTATAAGGTGAGCCAGGCCTCCTAGTAGAGGGATCTATTCATTTTTACTCTTAAAGCTTACCAGAGAGCTTCTTTTTTCTCTCACTTATACAACTCGAGGAGCAAGTGTAGCCATTATCGAGCTGAATAAAGATCATGTTTGATTGTTCTGTCTGTAGAAACTACTACATTATCCCTCCCTGGATCCGACTAGTACACATGGGCCCCAACTTTAGCCTACCCATGGCATCTGCCATGCCACCACCACAATAGGTGGCGCCAACCTTGGGGCCAGTATCGGTGCTAGGTGGAGTCAAGATCCGGACGGGGAACTTCATCACCACCGGCGAGCGCATTGTCGACGGTGAGCGCATCGTCTCTGCGCTTGTTCAGCGCTTCGACATGTGGGACTACGTCAGCAATAGCACGCACCACTTTGCCAGGCTCTCTACCCCGCGCAATGGAGTCTTCATCATCCTAGGCACCCACAAGGTGTACATCGGCATCGACATTTCCTGCGTCTACCCGGAGCGAGTCATTCTCGCAGGAGAGCCTCCCCTCAACGCTACTAGTGGTCCGCATATCACTCGCCCCGCAGGCAACGTTGAGGTGATGATGACCGTGCATGCACTGGCAGCAGGCGCAGGATCCGGGCCAATCAAGATCCCGGCAGCACTAGATCCGGCAGCAGTGAAGCCGGCAGCAGCAGATCCGGCAGTCGTGGATTTACCTAAGGTTCGTAATATCACCCCTAAGGCAACTCGAATCAGAGGGACACTCTTAGAAAGGCCAGAGAATATCCTTCAGGAAGCTATAGATAACTGCACCACTCCTGTAGATCCTATTGTAAACCCAGCTCATGCATAGGCCGAGTTAGAGGAAACTCGGTTGAAAATGTTAGAGGAGGATAAGAGGGTAGCAGCACTGCAACAATGACTAAACATCACTCTGCGTGAGTACGCTAGGGCAAACAAGATTGACACTAGTATAACTCAGTTAGATGGTGTTAGAATAAGGGGAAAGAACCTCCTTAGTGATATCAACAAGGAACATGAGTCCAGGCAAGGTGATTCGGATAACCTAGGGCTGCCAAGATATAGCACACCGACAAAGAACCTTAGGGAGGAAAATGCAGCAGCTTCCGAGTTAGATGGCCTGACCGGTGAAGCCCGGCAAAGGCAACATGAAAGAGTCATGGAGCTAGTTCTTATAGCAAACTAGCAGAATGAGGAACTACTCAAGAACAACCCGGTGAGACCTGGAGGATCACGAGTGGTTCATTTGGCTGGAGCAGCCCTGACACTCTCATCTGCAGCCGCATCTTCACCCGGCGGAGGATCGAGGAAAGACAAGGCATTGACCTCGGGAAGAAGGGATAAATATATGGTCCTGTATGACCCGGCAGTGGCTGGGAAAGAAAATGTAAACCATGGAAATGCAAGACGACGTAACAAATGGGAACAGAAACACGAATCATGGCATTTGTGATGAAAGAAACCACAAGCGGAGAAATCCCGGCCAAAATCACTCAGCAAGAGGAAGGCAATACCCTACACGAGATTGCTAGCCGAGGTATGAACCTCGACAAGGAAGGGATGCAGGACCAGCTCCGCATAACTTCGCGTAGAACATATATAATAATGGTTATTCGTAAATGGAGAATGCCAGATTTGCCAGGCCCAATAACCATGGGATGGAAGAAATATAAACAAACAGAAACATGCAGCTGGATGATGCAAGATTGAAGCTTGATAGGATATAAAAATCTCAGTTATTGGATGAGCAACTTCCTCCGGGTCCAGCATGCTTTGGACCTTGGATCATGAGGAAACCACCCGTTCCAAATTTTCAGTTGCCAAGAGGAACCAAAACATACGAAGGAAGCAAAAAGCCACAAGATTGGTTGATTGATTATGGAACTGGTGTGAAAACTGCAGAGGGGAACCATAGATGGGCAGTGAGGTATGTCTCACAAATGTAGGAAGGACCAACAAGAGTGTGGTTAAACAACTTGCCTGCAGGAAGTATCAACTGCTGGTTAGATTTTGAGGAAATGTGCGTAAGCAACTTCACGAGCACGTATAAGAGGCCGAATAGACCTCAATAGCTTGCCATGTGCCAGCAGAGACCGAGTGAGGCCGACCGATAATTTCTGACTCGATGGTGTAACATGAGGAACTCGTGTGAAGGAGTGATTGAATCACAAGTGATTGTCTGGTTCGCAAAAGGGTTCAGGTATGGAAGTGTGTTATGGTAGAGGATGCAGAGAGATATGCCAACAACATTGGCCGAAACAATTCACATAGCCGACTCACATCCATTGGGAGATCTGACTCATCCAGAGCTTATGTCGGCAGATCATAATTATCAGCATAAGCATTACGCTCGTGATGGCGTCGGGTCATCCAGAAGGAATGAATTCCGAGGTAGAAGGAGAGATGATAGGCCAGATTACCTACACAATTCGAGTCAAGTTGCAGCTGTAACCAAAGATCAGCTGAGTGCTATGGGTAACCAGCATCAAAAGAATAGTTCTTAACAGTGGACTCCAAGAAATGATTGCAAGAAACATTGGACTATTGAGAAAATAAGAAATGGCAAAAGAGGCCGAAGTACACGTATTAATCTATGCTAGATCAGCCTTGCAAGTTTCACAATACTAACCCGGCTAAGCCGGCGAATCATACACCTCGACAGTGTGGATGTATGAAAATGGCAATGGGCGGCACAGATCCAAGTCAGCCGAATCAGAGACCTCAACTAATAGGTGGCAATGCACAATGCAACTGGCTCTGCCTCCTCCACCACCGAGGTACGAGAACCAGCCACCACCGAGGTATGAGAATCATGATATGAAGGAAGCAGTACACCAAGTGGCGAATTAGAATCAGGAGAACCGTGGAGATCCCAGTCAAAGGGCAGAAATGAGTACATAGGGCATCATCATGCATACTTTGTGTTCAGAACAGAGTTCTCTAAGGTCATGCCGGCTATGCCGAGATACATGAACTGGACAGATCAAGAAATCACCTGGAGTATGATGGATCACCCCAAGATCTTGCCAAACCCCGGATCATGTTCCCTAGTGCTAGATACGACATTCATTGGGGCGAACATAAATGTCAAGTTCTCTAATGTCCTGATTGACAATAAACATACTATACAAGTACACAATGCACAAGCTCGGGATCATCGGCAACATGTTACAGGCGACCAAGACACCTTTCGATGGCATTGTGCCGGGGTTATCTTGTGAGCCAATTGGTAAAGTCCAGATTGATGTGTTATTCGACACAAGGGAAAACTGCAGAACTGAGAATTTGGACTTCGAGGTAGTGGATTTGGAGATCTGTAACCAAGAACTATTGGGAAGGCCGGCATTATCAAAGTTCATGGTTAGCTCTCACATCAGTTACTTGAAGATGAAGATTCCAGGACCCAATGGACTAATCACCATCTCTGGTGACTACAGGAGATCGATGGAGTGTTCCACGGCCGGGTCAAACCTAGCCGAGTCATTGGTGATTGCAAGGGAAAAAGGAGGATTCAAGAAGTGGCAGCCTTGGCTCAGTCAGCACAGCTGAACATGCCAGCACTTGCCAACCCACATGGAAGTGTCTCTTTTCAGCCGACAAAGGACAAAAAGAAGATTTAGATCAATGACGAGTTTACAGAGCGCACCATAACTGTTCGTTCCGGCCTAAATGCTAAATAGGAAAGCGAGCTCGCCAGCTTCCTCCGTGAGAATCAAGATATCTTTGCATGGTCCACTCAGGATCTTCAAGGTGTAACGAGGGAGCTGGCAGAGCACTCTTTATATTTGAGACTAGCTACAAGGACGGTGAAGCAACCTCTTCGCCGCTTCACGGAGGACTGGAGAAAAATAATTGGAGATGAGATAGCTTGGCTCCTTGCAGCCAGGTTTATTATGGAATTACTTCACCCAGACTGGCTCTCTAATCCAGTGCTGGTAGAGAAGAAGAAAGATGACCCAAATGTAGCTGGGGTGTGGCATATGTTTATCGAGTACACCAACCTGAACAAAGCATGTCCAAAGGATCCATTTCCTTTGTCGAGGATATGTTAGGTTATTGACTCAACCGCTAGTTGTGAGTTATTATCATTTGTAGACACGTACTCTAGTTTCCACCACACTACTGGAAATAGGGCCTCTAGTCCCGGTCTATAAGGGACTTTAGTCCCGGTTTTAAAACCAGGACTAACCAAGCGGGACTAGAGGCCCAACCACTAGTCCCGGACCAGTCACCACCCGGTACAAATGGCTGTCCACGTGGCCGCCACGGCGTGCTCCAGGTACACCCCCACTAGTCCCGGTTGGTGTTAAGGACCGGTACTAGTGGTTCTCTACCGCGACAACATTTTTTGACCTCTCTCTGCCGCGGTAGAGCATTCATTTTGTATTGTTTTATTTATTTCTTTTTCATTTCAACATAGTTTTTAAATATATCTATGCCACCACATATCATACACGTTCGTGCATATATAAGATAACTTATATTATGATATCAAGTATACAAATATATACAATTTTGGTAGTTACATGGAGATCACAATTACCGGGACTAGAGCCCGTCTGTTCGATTACGTGGATATCAGTAGCGCCTATTCACACTAAATTATCCGACGTCGACTATGATCTCTTTGAAAATAAATCCTGCTAGCTCCTCCGCAATTCCTAGTACGTGTTTCTCTGGTAGGAGTTGATCCCGCATTCTCTCAAACTATATAAGAAAAAGGATATCAATATGAATATCAATCATGATAACAAAAAGTGACGGTAATAAAATGATGGTATGAATATATTGCTTACGCCGATTCTATAATATTTGTGATCGGTAGTAAACGTGTGAATGAACTCACAAATGTAGTATCCACATTGATTCGACCCGCATGGATGCCTTGCGCACTTTACGAGAATAGAATTAAAACAAAATAATAATCTAGCATCATTATTGTATTAAAACTAGAAGTAAAGAGATGCGCGAACATATCACGTGCTACTTACCGAGACCGCCTTAAACGTCATCTTCAGACTAAATACACCCATAATCTCGTGCTTGAACCAGATCCAAACCATTCCCGGAGAAGAAAATAAATGAATGAGTTATTCATTACCTGATATCTTAGGAAATCAACGAAAGAGACCGATATAGCACGAAACTTACTTCTGAAGCATGTCCTGCATGCTATGGAAATCTTCTAGGTTTCTCTTTGATGGGTCCATGACTTCAAATCTTCCCTTATCAAGTTGAATGTGTAGCAGAATCCAGTGGAAGCTACAAACATTAATATATACATCAGTAACTCATTGGTTACACTTAGGATCGAGTAATCAAAAATGAATGTGTACAATAGAGTAAGACCCTCACTTGTAATTGTAAGGAAACAGTATGTGGTCACAGAAATTTTACTCCATTAGAAACCTTAAAATGTTTTCCTCTGTTTCCTCGGGGATTGATGTTAGCGTGTTTATATGTACTTTATCTGGGACACTGAACCCAACATTAGAGATCCCACTGGATGTACGAGTACACCGGCAGGAAGGACGGAAAAAATGCCTGTAGAGCTGATTGAAGCGCCGATGAATATGTCGCCGCACATAAGAAGATCACTGACGCGGAATACATCGACCTGATGGCGGGGCTCGCCTCGTACACCCCCAACGGGAAGCGCCAGGCACCTACGGTGAGCTCTTTACTGTTTCTTGATTTCGCAGTTGCAGAAGTGTAGTCGTGGTTTTCTAATTTTTTGCGTCTTCCTCAGTTGTTTCAGGTCTTGGAGGGATGGCTTCCTCCTGCCGATGAAGATTTCTCCGAGGAGGTCAGAGAGGACTCCGACAAGTCCTCCGACGAAGACGAGGCAGGGGAGATCACCGCACCCCTGACCGCGGCTCGGAAGACCCATGGGCAGAAGCAACATGAACTCCAGGCTAGCCGGATCCTTGAAGAACATGATAGAGATGAGGGAGACGCACAAGAGCATAGCTCGTGGCACGTGGCCACTGAGGAAAAAACCACTCGCAAGGCAAAGTTGTCAGCGCAAAAGAAGGTGCCCCAGTGCCATCGCCGCCAAGGTCGGCGGCCAATTTTAACTCTGATAGCGATTCCGATGATGCAAGGGCCAAGGTTTTGACGAAGGCTCCGGAGGCGACAGAGCCAAGATCCAAGGATGTGATGGAGGTCGAGGTGCCGCTCGCGGCGATACCGCCGCCATTCTCGGCGATCCCAGGGCTTGGGGCCACTCTAACGACAGGGATTTCTCCACTGAAGGAGGCACCAACCCGGACTAGGCTAGAATTTCCCACAGCCGCGGCCTCATCATCCAAGAAGCCATCAGTGTCGTGGGCTCCGGCGGTATTTGAGACAGGCATCAGTCGCAAGCTGGGCCCGGAATTGGAGAAGCCGGTGCACATCCGCACTCGTTTGCGCTTCATTCCCATCGCTAGGTGTGTCCTTGCTAAATCGATTCGGAGTAGTTTTTTGTTGTTGCTGAGTGAAGTGCTGATCGTGCCTTTTTGCAGGACTAGGATGAAGAAGATTGGTCACCCTTCGGTGGCCAAGGTACCACTAGTCGCCGCTGGAGAAGGGGTCGACCCTTCCAAGAAGAGTAAGGGTGATGAGGCCGAGGCGCCCGTCGATGGCGCAAAGAAGAAGAAGTCTGACGACTCTGTCGTAGTCGTGGAGGATTTAGCCACCGCGCCAACCGAAGCGTCAGTTGAGGTCACGCCAGTCGCGGAGGACGGAGTGGATGCGGGGTCACAGCCGAGCGAGTCGGCCATAGTGGTTGGGGCGTCAGAGCCCCTGACTAAGGCTCTGGGGCGATGGCGGCGACCTTTCCCCGCTTCACGATGAAGGCCTCTGTCGTGGTAGCGGGGTCGCGGTCACCTCAGGTGCCTAAAGCTCAGAATTAGATGTCGGGCAGCGGTGCTGGCGAACATCTTTCACGCTGCCGTCAGTTGACGCTGTCAAGATGCACAACATGTTGGGCGCAGCCATCTAGGTATGTCAAGTCCCCGAGGATCTACTCGCTGAATTTTAGTGGGTGGATCCTTATTTCTTTTGATGTCCAGTACCTGAGTGGCTAGTTGCTAAATTTCAGCGCCTAGGCACTTATAAAATTTGTTGTCCAGTCCCCGTGTGGCTAATCACTGATTTTCAGCGGCTAGACACTTAGAAACTTTGCTGTCAAGTCCCTGAGTGGTTAGTCACTGAATTTCAGTGGCTAGGCATTTAGAAACTTTTCTTTCTGCTTACGCGTGCTTCCTCTTCGCAGGGCCTTCAGCGTGAATCAGCGAAGCGACTGGCCGCAAAGGAGCGCTTGGAGCGCGACCTCCGATACGTTCAGGAGATGAATCAGCAGCTTCAGGCGACTGCAGGTAGGTGTTCGAGTATTTGAGAAATTCCTTTGCTTTTGTTGTGTGGAATCTCATTTTGATTTTCTTTGCAGAGGACCAAACCGCCGCGGTCGCCAAGGCCCATGAGGGTCTTGTCCCAGCCTCCGAGCTAGAGACTGCCAAGTCTTCTCTAGCTATTGAGGAAGAGCGAGTTGCTGCCCTGGAGAGGGAGATCAAGGCCACGAAGAAGGAAGCGATCTCGTCAGAGGAAAGGGCCAAGGCCGATGTCGCCATGGAAGCGAACGAGCGGAAAGTCTCTGACGCGCTTGTTGCGGTTCTCCAGTATCAATTGACGGTGTTGCAGGACTTCACCACTGGTCTTTGCCATCCGCTTCCCGTGAGAATTTTGCCGAACTCTTCCATGTTGCAACGGGTGAGTCCCCGAGCGGGTGAGTCGCTGACCCGGCGAGTCCCTAAGCGGGCGAGTTGCTACGTCGGCGAATCATCGAGCGGAGGGAGGGAGTTTTGGTTTCTTCCCTTCTTGGTTCTTACTTGGTTTTCTGTTGTACGGAAAATCTGCGGTGGTGACCCAGAGGTGCAGTCGTATGACGCCAAGAAGTGCATGTCCATGATGGTGGATTCGGCCGCGCTCTCGGTGACGTGCATCCGCGCCGTTCTCTAGGGGATCTTGCCCATCGAGGTGACCCCAGTGAGTTGATGGAGTTTTGGCGCTATCTTGAAGAGGCACCGGAGGTGGTCGAGTGGATGGCGCGGTCGCCGTTTCACCGTGGAGCCGCGACTACGCTGAGTCTTGGGCTCGCAAAGTTTCCGGACGACTTTGACCTCGACAACGTCACCATCGGGTATCCTTCTGCGACCGGCTCGGTGGAGATCTCTGAGGTTCTGAAGCTGACCGCTAGGGCGGCTACGTACTACGAGCGGGTACTAGCGATGGGTGATCTGCTGCCGTACCATGAGACGGTGGTGGCGCTGAACGACCCCGAGCCGGCGCACCACGACCTCAAGTCGGAGCAGCCATTCCGCTCGGCGATGGCGAAGATCCTGATGACGTACCCAGCGAATCCCGGTCCACGGTGGTGGCGCCGCGTCGACCTCGAAGCCCGCATAATAAGGATTTGCCGAGTGGCTTTTGTATTAGTACCAGTAGATATGTATAAATCCTTGCTTGGCGAACAATATGTTTTTCTTCTTAAGGGAATGAGAATCAGTCAGTTCGATTTGACTTTTGATTTGTTTGTTGAGCTAATCCCCGAGCGCGTCCGCCCTTTAATGGGGTTTACCTCACGTTTTTATATGTTGGTTTTCTTTAGACTCTTAGTTAGTTAGGGTCTACTCGCTGTGGCTTTGAAAGCTAGTCGCTTGGCGACCCGAAGGCATTCTCTATAGTTAGCTGTTTTCTCGGACGCGGATGTGGTCTGTTGGCGAGTCCCCGAGCATGGTACTTAGCCGTTCTAGTCGCATGCCCAAGGTACGTGAGGACGAGGCGCGTTGTTTGAGGTGCGTCACTACACCTGACTCGGAGATCCAGTTGTGTGGCGAGTCCAGGGTATGCTCTCATACTTGGTGTGTTCCCGAGCCACATGGGTTTAGACTAAGGCGAGTCCCCGAGCATTGTACTTAACCGTTCGAGTCGCTGTCCTGAGGATGTGGAGGACGGGTCACTATAGGAAGCGTGTATGGTTGTCTTGGCTCGGCGGGTCAGTCGAGCGAGGCGACTCCGATCGGGGCTCTGGGTTGGCATTTTAGTGGACGACGAGGAGCCCACATGTTTTAGGTGCCCCCACATCGCACTAATTGGCCGTGCCGGTTGTTTAGCCCAGGGATGACTTCTGTGGGTAGCATATTGTTGTATTTATGAGTACGATTGGCACAAGACTTGGAGAGTAAGCACAATTTGTGCGAGTCGAATGTACTATATTGTGTGGCGGGGGGAATACAGGTCAGAGTTCTACGTGTAGAACTTCCTTAGGATATTTACATTCCACGGCCGCGTGACATCGAGCTGTCCATCGCCACGGACGTCGATGAGGTAGTAGGCATCGTTGCCGAGGACTCGCCCTATGGCGAATGGTCCCTCCCATGGGGCAGAGAGCTTGTGCATGACCTGCTTTTCCTGGATCAGTCGCAGGACCAGGTCGCTTTCCTGGAAGGTGCGAGTCCGGAATCGGCGGCTGTAGAAGTGGCGGAGCCCCTGCTGGTAGATGGTCGTGCGGGAGTGTAACACCATGGTTCTGAAAAGACCGTGGCTTCTATGTGACATGCCAATCCCTGGATCGGTTCATTGGTCCACAATAGAATAAGATGAATAACATAGCAAAATATCCGTGTATCATGAATAACGAAGATCCAGAGTACCATTATTACAATAAAAGCTTAGCCCAAGGCTAGCTCAAATTATTCAGGTAGCAACATAAATAAAGTAAATCCTCCATTCTTCAAATTGCCCACAAGTGAACAAGTGCCGAGTGGAGTACCGTGGCCTATAGCGATTACTCAGAATCGGAATATCCTGCAACATGAAACGTAGCAGCCCCGAAGGGTCAATACATGGAATGTATGGCAAGTAGAGCTAGTAAAGGAGACAATAGTACTAACATCTACATGCATATTTGGCAAGTGGAGCTGTGGCTAGCTTGTATTTGCAAATACCTTTGTCCTACTTTCATAAACAGTTTTTGATTTTCTTTGAAAAGATCCCAATTAAGTTAACACAACAATGTTAAAGTAATTATGAAATTAGAATGAGCGAGAAACATGTCATGGAATCAATATCAAGCAATTCAGTTGTCCATAACCGGGGACACGGCTAATCGATTAGATTACACACCCTGCAGGGGTTAGTACACTTTACCCATGTGACTTGGCCAACCCAGCTCGTACCATCACTCTCATTTTGGGTGATGATAGGGAGAAGTCCAAGAAGAGACTGTTCGGGAAGTAGCTCCCCAATCCCGACGCGCACCGGTCCAACCTACCAAAATTCTACATCTCTGGATACGCGGGTTCGAGTTACCACAACCTACTAAGTCCAACCAACCGCCCATTTCATTATTGGCACATGGTTGTACACGTAAGATACCAAATAAAGAAGCCAATCATTTTCTCTTGATACCTGGGTGCCTTTCCGCAATGATACCACCAAAAATTATCAACCCCATCACACCCAGGAGATTCATTGATTAAGTTGTTTTAGTTTTCGCAAACCAACACATTTAGAAACAACTTTAAGTGATGTAACCCAGCCCTCGTTCATCATAGCATGGCTAAGCACATCTACCACGGTGGTTCATCTACAAGGAAAGCCCTACCACATAATAGGACATAGCATAGCGATAGTATCATCCTACACATGCATCTACAAAGTACACGACAATGCATTGAAAATAGTAGGACGACATCATGAACAAAGTAGCATCTACTTGCCTTGGTTGTAGCGGTCGGAAGAACAATCCACACACGAGCAAGCGTTGCACTCGTCACAATCTACACGATACAGTTGCAATCATAAACAAACAATCCACAAGCATATGCAACAAGGATGATGCATGAATGTATGCATGCCAAGTGAATTGGCGCTACAGCTGCACCACATAATCCTATTCATTAAAGCTACTGATTGCATGCATGGAAAATAATTTTAGCGCAAGGAAAACTAGCAAAATATAGTGCTCAAAACTAGAGCTAGAACTCAAATAATTCACTACCGATAGTATACTGTTTGTAAAATCTTGGGAAAATTCTACTGTATAGGCATTGCTATTTAGGAACAGTACCAACTGGAATTACTCAAAAAGGAGTTATAAAACTCCCCGAGTAATTAAAACACTACAGAAAGCCACTAAATAGTTTCTGCAAATTATTTTACTGTAAGCCTATTCTTTTAATTCACTTTGTGATTCCCCTTGTTCTACTGAATCCAGGGACATATTATATGAAATTTTTGGAGTTACAGATCTTTTTCTACGAATTAATTACTCCAAAAAGGCCATTAACTCTTTTAATTAATCTGGACACAATCAGGCTTCAAAAGTGTAAAACAATGATACAGCAAGATTCTACACGACTTACTGAATCTACACATATTTTATTTGCAATTTTTGGCCTAGTAGAACTCAAGATATGGATTTTACAAGTTTTTACAAGTTTCTGCCATTTAATTTAATTAACAAAATTTACCCAGTCAGCTTTGACTGCTGACTGGCCACGTGGCGGTTGACGTGGCACGCTGACTGGTAGTTGACCAGTCAGCTGCCCGCGTTGACCGTCAACAGCCCATCTGGGCCGTTCGTGGCCGATCACACGGCCAGGAAGGGGGCAACGGCGGCGGCGCTTACCGGCGGGTCGGCGGCGAGGCTCGGGCGGCGTCGGCGAGGTCCCGGCGGCGGCGGAGGGCGGGACGCGGTCGGGGAAGTGGCGGCGGGCCTGGTCGAGGTGGCGGTGGGATCTGGGGCGCGTGGAGGCGACGGCGGCGGTCCGCCGAGCGTGGTGGCGGCGCGCGGCTCCGGCGACGGCGACGAGGCGGGTCCTGTGCGGGAGAGGAAGGAGGCGGCGAGTTAGCGGGGAGGGGCGACGGCGAGCTCGCGGTGAGGGAGGAAGAGGCAGCGCGAGGCGGCGGCGACGGAGGGACTCCGGCGAGAAATTACGCGCGGGTGGCGGAGCGTTGGTGAGGGTTTTCGAGGGGTCCTGGACAAGGAGGGCGAGGGCTTTAAGGGGATGCCCGCGGTGCACGGTGAGGCGCTCGGATTCGAGCCGTGCCCGTCTCGGCGTCCGTTCCGCGGCGGCGCCACGCTGGCGCGTGCGGGCCCTAGGTCGCAGCGACTGGGGAGGCGCTGGCTGCCCTGGGCGGCAGCGGCTATCCGCCGCGCGGGCGGTGCGCAGACGCGGCTGCTGGCTGCTGCTGCTGCTAGGCTGGCGCGGCTGGAATGGCGGCCCAGTAGGCTGCGCTTCTTTTTTTTGTTCTTTTTTTTTTCTAATTTCTGTTTAGCCTTTCCCATCGTAACTCCTTCAAACGGACTCCGAATTGCGCGAAATTTGTCTCTAAAATTTTGGAAAAACCAGGGGATCAACTTAGGGTCATGTGGTAAGTGAATCCACAAGTTTACAAGGGTGGAAAACACGAGCCCTAGTAAACCCTCCCGCAGGAGCATTGTAGTAAAACAGAACAGGGTTTTTAAAATGGCGTTTCGCCGAAACACTTCGATCGAAGGTTTTGCATGAAAAAACATGATGCAATGATATGAATGATATGCATAACCAAATCTAAAATTTGGGATGTGACAAGACTAACCCCCTTAAGATGAATCTCGTCCCCGAGATTCGGCGCGGCTAGCAAATAGGTGTGGGTAGTCCTCTCGGATTTCATCCTCACGCTCCCAAGTGGCTTCCTCTTCGGTGTGGTGGCTCCACTGCACCTTGCAAAACCTGATCGTCTTGGTACGGGTAATCCTCTCCGCTGTTTCCAGAATCTTGACCGGCTTCTCTTCATAGGTCAGATCATTCTCAAGTTGAACCTCCTCTAGTGGCACAGTGTCTCTCAATGGTGTATCCACCATCTCCGGATGGCACTTCTTCAGCTGGGATACGTGGAACACGTTGTGAACAGCGGACAGGGCCTCTGGCAACTCCAACTGATAAGCAACTTCTCCTTTGCGTGCTAAGATCCGATACGGTCCAATAAACCGAGGTGCCAGCTTACCCTTAATTCCAAATCTCTTGATTCCACGAAGTGGCGACACTCTGAGGTATGATCTATCACCTATCTCATACACCACTTCTTTGCACTTGGCGTCAGCGTAGCTCTTCTGCCTTGATTGTGCTACCTTCAGCCTGTCCCTAATCAAGGCAACCTTCTCCTTAGCGTCCTTGATCAAATCAGGTCCAAACAACTGACGTTCTCCTACTCCATCCCATAGCAATGGTGTCCGGCACTGTTTCCCATACAGTACATCAAACGGTGACGTCTTGATGCTGGTTTGATAGCTGTTGTTGTAGGAAAACTCAGCATACGGCAAATTCTCATCCCAACTAGAACCATGAGCCAAAGCGCAAGCTCTCAGCATGTCTTCCAAAATCTGATTCACCCTCTCGGTTTGTCCATCAGTCTGTGGGTGAAACGCTGTGCTAAACTCCAATATAGTACCAAGTGACTCGTGCAGCTGGTGCCATAAGTGTGAGGTAAATTGGGTGCCTCTATCAGATACAATACTCTTGGGAACTCCATGTAGGCACACAATCCTGTCCATATAGATCTTGGCCAACTTTGCACTCGTATAGGTCGTCTTCACCGGTATAAAGTGGGCTACCTTGGTCAAATGGTCGACCACTACCCAAATGGAGTCGTATCCTGACCTGGTCCTGGGCAATCCTGTGATAAAATCCATTCCCACTCTATCCCACTTCCAATCCGGCACGGGCAATGGCTGTAGCAATCCTACTGGCTTCTGGTGTTCCGCCTTCAATCGGCTACATACATCACATAGGGGAATATGCTCCGCGATGTCCCCCTTCATGTTGTTCCACCAGAATATGTCCTTTAGGTCCATATACATCTTCGTATTGCCCGGATGTATGGAATACGGCGAGTCATGAGCTTCCTGCAGAATTAAATTCCTTATCTCTGGATCGTTGGGGACGCACAAACGATCTCCATACCACAAGGTTCCTTGCTCATCCTCGCGGAATTGCCTTGCTCGATCCTCCTTCATCTTTTCCTTTACTTCACCTATCTCTTTGTCTCCCACTTGAGCCTTCCTGATTCTGTCCTGTAGCATTGCTTGGACTTCCATTGCTGCCAAGTATCCTTCTGATACTACCTCCAGTCTAAGGTCCTTGAACTGCTTGCACAAATCCTCAGGCAATTCCCCAATTGTCAATCCGTTGGCATAGACCTTCCGGCTCAGAGCATCTGCTACTACATTGGCCTTTCCTGGGTGGTATTGCAGATTCATATCATAGTCCTTGATAAGTTCCAACCATCTCCTTTGCCTCATGTTCAGTTCCTTCTGTGTAAATATGTACTTCAGGCTCTTGTGGTTGGTGTACACATCACAGTGTTTTCCCATTAAGTAATGCCTCCATACCTTGAGCGCATGAACCACTGACGCTAACTCCAAGTCGTGTGTGGGGTAATTCCGCTCATGGTGCTTGAGTTGCCGCGAGGCATATGACACTACTCTCCCATCTTGCATCAGCACACTCCCAAGTCCCTGTCGAGAAGCATCGCAGTACACTTGGAAATCCTTCTGAAGGTCTGGTAAACACAGAACGGGTGCGGTCACTTGTCGACGCTTCAGTTCCTGAAAGCTGGCTTCACACACATCCGTCCATTCAAACTTCCTCTCCTTCTTCAGAAGTTCTGTCATCGGCTTAGCAATCTTGGAGAAGTTTTCAATGAATCTCCTGTAATATCCAGCAAGTCCCAAAAAGCTTCGTATCTCTCCTGCATTCTTTTGGGCTTCCCACTCTGTTACTGCAGTCACTTTGCTTGGATCAACAGCGACTCCTTCTCCTGACACTACGTGTCCAAGAAATCCAACAGTGTTAAGCCAGAATTCACACTTGCTGAATTTGGCATACAATTTGTGTCCCCTCAGCCTCTCCATAATCAGTCGCAGATGCTTCTCATGCTCAGCATCATCCTTGGAATATATCAGTATGTCATCAATAAACACCACCACGAACTTGTCCAAGTACTCCATGAATACCTTGTTCATCATGGTCAAGAAATATGCCGGGGCATTCGTTAGTCCAAAAGACATAATCGTATACTCATATAAACCATACCTAGTGGTGAAAGCGGTTTTTGGTATGTCCTCCTCCCGGATCTTCAATTGGAAGTAGCTCGATCGGAGATCAATCTTGCTAAACACCTTTGCTCCTTCCAGTTGATCAAACAAATCATTTATGTTCGGCAGGGGGTATTTGTTCTTGATAGTCATCTCGTTCAGCGAGCGATAGTCCACCACTAATCTCTTGCTGCTGTCTTTCTTCTCCACAAACAGAACAGGTGCACCCCATGACGACGAACTAGGCTGAATGAATCCCTTGTCCAACTGCTCTTTCAGCTGCTTCTTCAATTCCTTCAGCTCATCCACATCCATCTTATATGGTCTCTTTGCTATAGGTCCTGTTCCCGGCATCAGGTCGATGAGAAACTCCACTTCCCTGTCAGGTGGCATTCCTGGCAGCTCCTCCGGAAACACATCGGGGTAATCCCTAATCACAAGCACAGTATCCATGCTAACCCCCTTAAGAGAAATCAGCTTACACCTTCCCGGTAGCACTACCGACTTGAATCTAATTCTCTTACCATCCGGGGTTTTGAGTGAAACAGCTCGCTGTGCACAATCTATGTGTCCCCCATGCATAGACATCCAATCCATACCCAGAATAATATCTAACCCTTGTGATTCCAACACTACCAGATGTTCAATGAAGTTGTGTGTTCCAATCCTCACAGTTAAACCGCGGCATCCCGCGCTAGCTATCATATCTCCTCCAGGTGAACTCACTCTAATAGACTCTTTCATAGACTCAGTAGGTAGCTTATACTTATCCACAAATGCCCTTGATATGAATGAATGCGATGCACTAGTATCGAAAAGTATAAGTGCAGGGTGAGTGTTGATTGGGAACTTACCAATCACAATATTAGGCTCATCTGGGATCTCCTCCACATTCATGTGGTTCACTGTGGCCTTCTGGTTGTTGGTTGGCTTCAGTCCCTTCCTCTCCTGACAGTTGTCAGCATAATGTCCCTTCTGTCCACACTTGAAGCATGTCACCTCACTCAGATCCTTATTCACAAAGTTGCGATCACGGTTGCGGTCATGTCCACCGTGTCTCCCAGAATGATGAGAGTGTCCTCCCTTGTGGCTGTGGTGGCTGCTCTTGTGGTTGTCATGACGATGTCCATCGCCTCCATGGTGATGGCGATCATGGCTCCCATGGTCACTCCCTCCATGCTTGGAGTATCCATCATACGATGTGCGAGACTTATGATGTGAACCAGAGTGGTGATTGTTGCTCTTCCTCTTGCGGTTCTCCACCTGCTTGTGCTTCCCTTCCAAGATCCTGGCCTTATCCATAAGCTCCTGGAAAGTGGGGCAGTAGACCACCAGTAGCTCCACTGAAAGCTCATCACTGAGGCCATCCAGGAATCTCTCCCTCCTTTTTGCATCAGTGTCAACATCCTCAGGTGCATAACAGGACAGGTTGTTGAACTCCTCAATGTACTCAGCCACGGTGCGGTTGGTTTGGCGCAAGTTGCGGAACTCCTTCCTCTTCAGGCTCAGAACTCCTGAAGACATGTGGTTGGTCCTGAAACCTTCCTCAAACATTGCCCAAGTCACAGTATCCAGTGGGTGGGTGATCTGAAAAGTGTCCCACCAAGAAGCGGCTGGTCCTTCCAGTAGGTGAGCGCCAAACCTCACCTTCTCAGCATCAGTGCATCCAACAGTTACCAGATCCTTGTTGACTGAACGCAACCAATCGAGAGCAACCATTGGTTCCGTTGCAGTAGAGAACTTAGCTGGCCTTAGCCGCAGAAACCTGGTGAGAGCATCTCCCTGAGGCTGGTTGTTCCCATTGTTGTTGTTGTTCTGAGCTTCCATGAACTGGGTCATAACTTGGGTCAGCTGTGCCTGAGCTGCCATGAGCTGCTCCAACTTAGTGGGTTGACGGCGGGGAGGCATCTGCGGTTCAGCACAGGTAAGTTTAGAAAGAATCAACTACGATAATAGGATTCTACCCATGCATTATGATCAAACAACAACAAACAATAACAGACAAACTCAAGCAAGCAACACATCAACAATCAAGTGATCCAGAAACATCCCAGGGGTTATCCTAGCAGTATATACCTACTGAAATAGTTTTACTAGAGTTGGCAATGGTTAACTAAACAGTTGATCAACTAAGCAACAAAAACAGCAATCTGCCAGAACAGTCCAGCAGCGTTCATGAATTTTTCTACCTGACTTAGACTCGTCAGGAAATTATGATGATTTTTGCACATACAGTACAAAGAGTTTCGCACCAGACCTATTTTTTTCTGATTTTTCCCAGATACCAGAAAAATATGAAAAATCATACAGTACTGCTGTATCAGCAGAAAACTGCAGCGAAAATAACACAGATAGTAACCAAACTTGCCATAACTCTTTCATAAACTTCGCACAAATAATTCCTGGGATATTGGAGTACACAAATAAGCAACTAACCACTCTTAAACTAACAACAACTAAGTTTCACAACGATCGAGACTAATCCTAATGATTTTTCCTAACGAGGACTAGCTGGTGGACTTCTATCTACTTCTTGAAGAGGTTGCGGTAGGTCCTTGCACTCATGCATTGGCGCTTCGGTCCACGGTTCAACCATGGTGGCGGAGTATACACCTCTCCTGAGTCATCGCTTGAAATCTCAAACTCCACCTCTTCTGGATCCTCCTCTTCTTCTTCACTTTCAGCTGCAACTGCAACAGCTTCATCTCCTCCACCATCATCGTCTCCATCATCATCGTCCTCGTCCTCATCATCATCATCGTTCCCACTGTCATAATCATCATCATTGTTGACATCATCTCCATTGTCATCATCAGAGGGTGGATTCAGCTGTGCTTGGAGAGCGGCAATCTGGGCTGCCATAGCTTCAATAGTTTGATCCCTTTCCTGGACGGTCCCTTGCAACTGTTGTATGTTCTGGGTGTTCTCCTGCACAATACCATGAAGATGAGCTATGGTTGCATCTCTAGCTATCAGGGCATTCTCCAGAACTCCCACAGCTTCATGCAAGGTGTCAATCTCCTGTCCTTGGACCACCATACCATTGCTAGCAAAATCTGCAATCTCCTTTATCATCATTACTTTCTCAGCTATAGCTCCATTCTCCCTTTCCATGTCCTCTATGTGCCTCCGACGGGGTGGCATGTTGTTCCTGTCGCCCGGGGTAACCACAATGTGCCCATCTTCATCACGCCTCCCATAGTCACGGTAGGGTGAATCTGCTGGCAGTAGGTGTCGGACTTGATGGCACTGGCGAGACAGGGCTTCATGTATGGCCAAGTTAATTCCAAGTCCCCAGTTGCAATATGTCTTGGTGTAGATCAGATGCACAGGGTTTGGCAAGGAGGCATCCCTGAATATGAAGGTAGTGATCTCCCATGCATCCTCACCATATCCATAGGTGTACAACCTTCTTCCCTTGAACATGGGCAGTGGCAATCCCAAGGACTGCGAGAGCTGTGCTAACTGTCTTGCAAAGGGCCTTGGTGACTCCATGGTTGCATACTCAGTCCCGACTTCTCCCATCTATCAATTAAAAGAGGAAAGTGTGAGAATAGCATATGGTAAGAATTTACGAGAGTGAAAGGCATAAGATGAAAGACAGAGTTAATATAAGCTTTAATAATTCTATGGCTTCCTAATCCAATCCTAGGTCACGATCCTACAGTCGACACATGGGCTCTGATACCATCTTGTAACACCACGGTTCTGAAAAGACCGTGGCTTCTATGTGACATGCCAATCCCTGGATCGGTTCATTGGCCCACAATAGAATAAGATGAATAGCATAGCAAAATATCCGTGTATCATGAATAACGAAGATCCAGAGTACCATTATTACAATAAAAGCTTAGCCCAAGGGTAGCTCAAATTATTCAGGTAGAAACATAAATAAAGTAAATCCTCCATTCTTCAAATTGCCCACAAGTGAACAAGTGCCGAGTGGAGTACCGTGGCCTATAGCGATTACTCAGAATCGGAATATCCTGCAACATGAAACATAGCAGCCCCGAAGGGTCAATACATGGAATGTATGGCAAGTAGAGCTAGTAAAGGAGACAATATTACTAACATCTACATGCATATTTGGCAAGTGGAGCTGTGGCTAGCTTGCATTTGCAAATACCTTTGTCCTACTTTCATAAACAGTTTTTGATTTTCTTTGAAAAGATCCCAATTAAGTTAACCCAACAATGTTAAAGTAATTATGAAATTAGAATGATCGAGAAACATGTCATGGAATCAATATCAAGCAACTCAGTTGTCCATAACCGGGGACACGGATAATCGATTAGATTACACACCCTGCAGGGGTTAGTACACTTTACCCATGTGACTTGGCCAGCCCAGCTCGTACCATCACTCTCATTTTGGGTGATGATAGGGAGAAGTCCAAGAAGAGACTGTTCGGGAAGTAGCTCCCCAATCCCGACGCGCACCGGTCCAACCTACCAAAATTCTACATCTCTGGATACGCGGGTTCGAGTTACCACAACCTACTAAGTCCAACCAACCGCCCATTTCATTATTGGCACATGGTTGTACACGTAATATACCAAATAAAGAAGCCAATCATTTTCTCTTGATACCTGGGTGCCTTTCCGCAATGATACCACCAAAAATTATCAACCCCATCACCCCCAGGAGATTCATTGATTAAGTTGTTTTAGTTTTCGCAAACCAACACATTTAGAAAACACTTTCAGAGATGTAACCCAGCCCTCGTTCATCATAGCATGGCTAAGCACATCTACCACGGTGGTTCATCTACAAGGAAAGCCACTAAATAGTTTCTGCAAATTATTTTACTGTAAGCCTATTCTTTTAATTCACTTTGCGATTCCCCTTGTTCTACTGAATCCAGGGACATATTATATGCAATTTTTGGAGTTACAGATCTTTTTCTACGAATTAATTACTCCAAAAAGGCCATTAACTCTTTTAATTAATCTGGACACAATCTGGCTGCAAAAGTGTAAAACAATGATACAGCAAGATTCTACACGACTTACTGAATCTACACATATTTTATTTGCAATTTTTGGCCTAGTAGAACTCAAGATATGGATTTTACAAGTTTTTACAAGTTTCTGCCATTTAATTTAATTAACAAAATATACCCAGTCAGCTTTGACTGCTGACTGGCCACGTGGCGGTTGACGTGGCACACTGACTGGCAGTTGACCAGTTAGCTGCCCGCGTTGACCGTCAACAGCCCATCTGGGCCGTTCGTGGCCAATCGCACGGCCAGGAAGGGGGCAACGGCGGCGGCGCTTACCGACGGGTCGACAGCGAGGCTCGGGCGGCGTCGGCGATGTCCCGGCGGCGGCAGAGGGCGGGATGTGGTCGGGGAAGTGGCGGCGGGCCTGGTCGAGGTGGCGGCAGGATCTGGGGCGCGTAGAGGCGACGACGGCGGTCCGCCGAGCGCGGTGGCGGCGCGCGGCTCCGGCGACGGCGACGAGGCGGGTCCTGCGCGGGAGAGGAAGGAGGCGGCGAGTTAGCGGGGAGGGGCGACGGCGAGCTCACGGTGAGGGAGGAAGAGGCAGGGCGAGGCGGCGGCGAGCTCACCGAGCTCGAATGGCGGCGGCGACGGAGGGTCTCCGGCGAGAAATTACGCGCGGGTGGCGGCGCGTTGGTGAGGGTTTTCGAGGGGTCCTGGACAAGGAGGGCGAGGGCTTTAAGGGGATGCCCGTGGTGCGCGGAGAGGCGCTCGGATTCGAGTCGTGCCCGTCTCGGCGTCCGTGCCGCGGCGGCGCCACGCTGGCGCGTGCGGGCCCCAGGTGGCAGCGACTGGGGAGGCGCTGGCTGTCCTGGGCGGCAGCGGCTATCCGCCGCGCGGGCGGCACGCAGACGCGGCTGCTGGCTGCTGGATGCTGCTGCTGCTGGGCTGGCGCGGCTGGGCTGGCAGCCCAGCAGGCTGCGCTTCTTTTTTTTTGTTCTTTTATTTTTCTAATTTCTGTTTAGCCTTTCCCATCGTAACTCCTTCAAACGGACTCCGAATTGGGCGAAATTTGTCTCTAAATTTTTGGAAAAACCAGGGGATCAACTTAGGGTCATGTGGTAAGTGAATCCACAAGTTTACAAGGGTGGAAAACACTAGCCCTAGTAAACCCTCCCGCAGGAGCATTGTAGTAAAACAGAATAGGGTTTTTAAAATGGCGTTTCGCCGAAACACTTCGATCGAAGGTTTTGCATGAAAAAACATGATGCAATGATATGAATGATATGCAGAACCAAATCTAAAATTTGGGATGTGACAGGGAGGAAGCTAGGTCGCGTGCTTTGTCAAGTTGGTTGACTCCGTCTTGGTGTTCCAGCTTGTTGTCGGCCTCCGCATAGTTGACTACTCGGGGCGAGTCATGCTCCAGGTCAGTCGGCATGATGGCTTTGGCGCTGTATACCATGAAGAAGGTCGTAAACCCTGTCGACTGATTGACAGAAGTGTGGATGCCCCATATGATGGAGGGGAGCTATTCGACCCTTCATCCAAGAGTTGGCTTAAGGGGAACTTGTTGTCGTGGCATGAGACCATGGAGGATGCTCTGATTGGCGCATTCCTCCTGGCCGTTGGACTCTAGGTGCACGACTGAGTCGAGGTCGAGCCGTATGTTGTGCTCCTCCCAGAATTCAGCCATGGCACCCTTTGAGAAGTTGGCGTCGTTGTCCATGATGATGTTGTGCGGGAATCCATAGCGGTAGATGAGCTCGCGGAGGAATTTGGTTGCGGTCTTCCTGTCGCACTTCCGGACTGGCTAGGCTTTGACCCACTTGGTGAATTTGTCGACTACAACTAAGAGGTGGGTGTATACGGAGGGGGCCTTGTTGAAGGGGCCCACCATGTCCATGCCACATACAGCGAATGGCCAGGTGATGGGGATAGTCTTGAGCGTCGAGCTGGATTCATGCGTCTGGTTAGCGTACTTCTGGCACCCGATGCCGTGTTGGAAGATGCGACAGCGTCGGTGTGTGTTGTGAGCTAGTAGAAACCATGTCGCATGGCCTTGACTACCAGAGAGCGGGCGCCGGCGTGGTGGCCGCAGTCCCTGGCATGGATGTCTTAGAGGATTTTGCGCCCTTTCGCAGGTTGGACGCAGCGTTGGAACACGCCTGTGAAGCTGCGCTTGTGGAGCTCGCCGTTGATGATGACAAAGGATTTGCAATGGCGTATGATCATGCGGGCTTCTGTTTCATCCGCTGGAAGGTTCCCGCGTTCGAGGTTGGTGAGGTAGGGTGTGTTCTAGTCTCTTGGTTCTGCGACCATGGCGACCAGGGAAGGCTCGGGTTGCAGGGGGATGCTAAGGTTGATCTCCTTTGGGGGAGAGACGAAGGGCTTGTGGATTGTGTTGAGGAATACGCCCGCGGGTGGGGTTTGCCGAGCCAACCCGATGAGGGAGAGCGTCGGCCTCCTCGTTCTTTTGCCTATCGATCCACTCGATAGAGTAGCCAGCGAAGTGGCCTCCCAGCTGGTCTACTGCTTAGCGGTATGCCGCCATGGTGGGGGACACAGTGTCGCAGGTTCCACCGACTTACGCAGCGAAGAGGTCGGAGTCACCATAACACCATAGGCAATTGGCGTTCATATCCTTGGTGGCCCACATGCCGTGGAGGAGGGCCTCGTACTCGGCCATGTTGTTGGTGCAGGGGGTGAAGTCGAGGTAAGCACATAGCGGAGCTTGTCTCCTTTGGGCAAGGTGAGTAGGATTCCTGCCCCTGCGCCGTCTGCGTTCTTGGACCTTTCGAAGTGCAGCGACCAGTAGTGGAGGTATGGTAGCTTCTCCGGCTGTTGTGCCTCTTCCTAGTCGGCAAGGAAGTCAGCGAGGGCTTGCGACTTGATCGCCTTGCACGGCTCATACTTGATGTTGTGGACGCCAATTTCAACGGCCCACTTGGTGACTCGCGCAGTCGCCTCATGGTTGCGGATGATGTCCTACAGTGGTGCAGAGGAGACGACCATGATCAGGTGCTCCTGGAAGTAGTGCGGTAGCTGCCGCTGGGCTCGAAAGACCACGTAGACCAGTTTCTGGTACTACGGGTAGCGATGTCGTGAGTCCGTGAGGACCACGCTGATGTAGTATACGGGGCACTATACAGGGCGCTCCTTTCCCTCGTCCGGTCATTCGACAACCAGGATGGTGCTTACGACTCACGTGGATGCCGCGACGTAAATGAATATCGGCTCCTTGTCAACGCGGGCGGCGAGTAGGAGCGCAGCGAGTAGCACTTCTTTGAGTGTGTTGAGTGCGTCCTCGGCCTCCTTGTCCCATTGGAATGTGGGCTTCTTGCGCATCAGGCGGTAGAGAGGCATCGCCTTCTCTCCTAGCCGGGGGATGAAGCGACTGAGAGTCGCGACTCGCCCGACCAGTTTCTGGACGTCGCGGAGGCACTCCTGTTTCCCGAGCCGTTCGATCATGTCGATCTTGGTGGGGTTCGCCTCAAACCCTCGCTTGGAGACTACATACCCAGCTGCTGTCATGTGGGCACGCCGAAGGTGCACTTCCCTAGGTTGAGCTTGATCTTGTACCTCCATGCATTTGCAAAGGTTTCGGCCAGCTCGGCGAGTAGGTCGCTCTGGTGATTGGACTTGAACACCACGTCGTCGATGTAGACGTGTATGTTGCGGCCAATTTGACTCGCTAGGCACTCCTGCATGCACCGCTGGTAGGTCGCGCCGTCGTTACTGAGGCCGAACGTCATGGCGGTGTAGCAGTAGGCGCCGAATGACGTGATGACGCCGTGTTCTCCTCGTCCTCAACCACCATCTTGATCTGGTTGTACCCAGAGTACACGTCGAGGAAGCACAACAACTCTGAGCCTGCAGTCGAATCAATGATATGGTTGATGCGCGGGAGGATGAACTGCTCCTTTGGGCAGGTGTTGTTGAGGTTGGTGTAGTCGATACACATCCTCCGGGTCTTGGTCTTCTTCATAACCAGGACTGGGTTTGCCAGCCACTTAGAGTACTTGATTGGCCGGATGAAGACTATAGAGAGTAGACGCTGCAATTCTTCGGCGATTGCTCGGCGGCGTTCTTCATTGAAGGGTCGCAGCGACTGCTTGACAGGTCTCGCTTTGGGGTTGGCATTGAGTTTGTGCTTGGTGAGTTCCCTCGGGACACCTGGCATGTCTGATGGCTTCCATGCAAATATGTCGCGATTCTCATGGAGGAAATCGACGAGCGCGCTTTCCTAGGTGGCACTCATGCCGCCCAGATGGTGACTATCTGGCTGGAGTCGCCTGGGACCAGCTCGATGGTGCGGGCATGCGTGGTGACCATGAAGGCTCTAAACCTGGTGTTCTCCGCGTTGGGCTTCTTCAGGATTGTGGGGTCGTCTTTGTCGACCCCGCTCGCATATCTGGCGAGCTCCTCTGCGTGGTTGGACTCCAAGGCGATGACGGCGTCCGCGAGTTGTGCGCCTTTTTCTTCGCACTCGATGGCCATGTTAGTGTCGTCGTGGACGGTGATGATGCCACATGGTCCTGGGAGCTTCATCATGTTGTAAGCGTAGTGCAGTGCCGCCATGAATTTGGAAAATTCGTGTCGCCACAGGATGTTGTGGTAGAGGTTGTTGAAGTTCACTAGCTCGAAGACGATCCTCTCAGTGCGGAAGTTGGCTGGTGTTCTGAAGGTGAATGGCAGAGTCACCTTGCCGATCCGGTACGCCTTCTGACCGGGGACGATGCCTGGGACGGTGGTGAGTGTTGACGCGATCATCTACTGCGGGAGTTGCAGTCGACTGAATGTGTCTAAGTAGAGGATGTTGATGGATCTCCCGCCATACATCAGTGTCCTGGGAAGGCAGTAGTCGCCCACTTTGGGCTTGACTACGAGGGCGACCCACCCAGGGTACTCAATCTGTGGCGAGTCTTCCTCGTGTCTCCATGTGATGTGTTGCTCGGACCAGTTGAGGAAGCGAAGGACGTCGACCTTGGTTACAGCATTGACGACGATGGCGCGGGCGAGGACCTTCTTCTCGCGGTTGGTGCCGAGCCCGATGAAGGTGTGTAGCAAGACGATGTCGTTGCCGAATTCCCTAGTGTTCAGCGGGTTGTTGTTGGGGTCCTCCCTTGCTCTCTGTGCCTTCTTGATCCACTTCAGAGAGTGGCAGTTGGTAGTGTTGTGTGTCGTGGGTTTTCCCACCCTGCTGTGTCCTGCTGTGGAACACACAGGGTTGGTTGAGGAGAGTTGCGGGGTTGAATTTCGGCCTCGCCCGGTAGTTTACACTGTCGCGGTGTTGTCCTACGTCTCGGCGGAAGCGCTTGGCGTCACGTGGTGAGTAGCCGGTGTTGGCGACGAAGTCGACTCACCCATCACAACGGCACTTGCCGGTGAGGCGAGTGTTGTTGTAGTGCAACTCACGCTGCCAACCATTGTCGTGGCCGCTTGGGCGGCGATTTCCACCCGACTCGTTGTCGGTTTCTTGGTTCGGATCTTCCTCCGCATATCACTTGGCGATCTCGAGGAGGTAGGGGATGTTGTCGAGTGTCTTGTACACCCTCTTAATCTTGGAAACCAATGGCTCATATCGGTACGAGTTCTTGAATAGTGGATCATCGTGTCCGGGTGGATGCCGGAGGCGTTGATCCACAGGTCCTGCCACCATTGGACCCAGTGCCGGGTCGACTCGCGGGGTTCCTAGACGCATCGCTCCAGGTCCACTATGGTGGCGGCATGGGCGTAGGATCCCTCGAAGTGCCTGACAAAGGCCTCGCGCATGTCCTCCCAGGAGTCGATGCTATCTAGGGGTAGGGTGTTGATCCACTATAAGGGGAAGGTAGCGAGCGGTGTGGCCGGCGGTTCCCATCGCCATGAGGTATATGTATCCTGCCACACATCTGGATCATACGTAGGATCATACTTATCGATTTCTCAGCGATTTGAAGTTGGTCGGGTAGTTCTCGCCTCGGATCATTGGTCCAAACCACTAGGGGCTAACTCGATTGAGGGAGCCCCTTGGCTTGCCGTCACTACGGTTGGTGAGGCTGTGCCTCAAGTCATTTGGCTGGCATGCATGCCAGGTATGGTTGTTGATGATGTGGGTCTGCGTGTCGACCAACTTCCCATTGGAGGTGACCATATTGTTCGACGGTCGCGGGTCGTTGGTGGAGAGCGCTGGGTGCGCGACCCGTGGTTGGTGCTGAAGGGGCTCGGTAGGCGGGCTGTTGAGGGTGTTCCCCATTGATGGACGGCCTCTCGAGGTCGCCCTGCTTCAGGAGGAGTGGGAGTACATTCTTCCCCGCGAGTCGGCTCATGCGACTTGCTGCTCGACGACCTTGGCGAGTAGGGCATGGGCTTACTTGATTTGTAGCGCGCCTTCCCCTGTGACGTTGAGGTTCCCGACTGCTGCCTTCCCCGTGATGACATTTTCCATCGGGGTGTAATACATCAGGAGGCCGTTCGCGTCCCACTCTTGAGGAGAGATGAGGACTCTCAGCTGGTTGGGAGGGGGCGTGCGGCCGGGTGGCGGTGGTGGAGCTCCGATCGCTGGCACTCCTCGTGGCGGGCGAGCGCTGAAGCCTGGCGGTGTGTTCTCGCAGATCATGCGCTCGGCCACGCCAGAGGGATCATTATCTTCGTCGAAGTACGGGGCGCAACCCTGAAAGCTGGGGTTCAGGCGGGTCCTGATGCGGCGCTGGTGGTAGAGAAATAGCTCCTGCGCCGTCGCCTACTCAAGGCGAAATTTTTCGCGCTCGGCTTGCTCCTTTGGCACCGCCTCCTCCAGGCGCAGGCGGACTTCCTCGACCTCGGTCACTGTCGCAGTCGGCGGGATCGGCATGGAGAAGTGGTCCAACGGGGCGCTTGTGCCACTCGACATGTAGGTCGCGATGAAGCGACTGGATCCGGTGTGGAGGTCGCCGGAACTCTCTGACCCAGAGTCAGAGTCAAAGATCCCGAGGATGGAAGGATCCTCAAAATCTCCAACATTGGAGACTCGCGTGATGGAGCCTTCTGGTGACGCGACGATGATAGAGGGCCACGTCATCCGTGGCGTTGTAGGTTTCGGCCACGATGCTGTTGGCCGAGTTGTACTCGGAGGCGAGGCGGTGGATGGTGCGGACTT
The DNA here is from genome assembly GCA_916181665.1 of Avena sativa. Classification (NCBI taxonomy): domain Eukaryota; kingdom Viridiplantae; phylum Streptophyta; class Magnoliopsida; order Poales; family Poaceae; genus Avena; species Avena sativa. The sequence goes on from OV702280.1 coordinate 125,564,155, forward strand.
GACTCTCAGAGGGCCAATCACATGGCAGTGACTTGCCGATGAACGCCGAGTCTTTCGAGATGATGACGTCCATGAAGCCAACGAAGGTGTTGATGGAGCCGACTGGCATGATGACACTGTGCGTGACCGGGCGTGACGCCGGGACGTAGCTGCTGGGCAAGATATGAAGGATCTCGCCGTTTGCAATCATGCGGACGATGGCAATCAATCGGTTGATTGGAAAGTAGGGTCTCACCGCAGAACTCAGGCCTAACCGTCCAGGCCCCAGGGTGGGTGCCACTATCGTGGGAATGTCCACGGCAGATGCTGCGACTGGCAGCGAGTAGTAGAACAAGGAGGAAGGGAGGCCAGCCATTTTCAGTGCGAGATGAGGGCAGAGACACAAGGTTTTACCCAGGTTCTCCCCTGGAGGGTAAATACCTACTCCTGCTAGATTGTATTATTGCTTGAGTACAATAGGGTGGCGAGCTCGGCGGCTAGGCAGCAAGTAGATGGGGTGTATGATGGAACGTGAGTACAGAGAGTACCCTCGGGAGGTTTATATAGGGGTTCCTCGCTATGGTTTACAGATCTACAGCCGAGTTGGATAAGGACTCGGAGGTATTTGACCTAATCTGGCTGGGCCTAGCTACGCTTCTGGGCCTTTAGCTTCCAGTCGCCTGGCTCCTTCTTGGGTCATTATCCAGTCGCCGTCCTGCAGGCCCACTTGCTAGGAGTTGGATATAGTAGGGAACGTCCTGCTAGGTATACCCTAGTCGGCATATCCCCATTATAAAGAGAGACATGCGCAGGTAGATCTGGGTTAGTGGATTCCATATATGCAGAGAAGAGGGGCATGGGATGGTCAGGAATGAGCGTAGCTTCACCTTTTAAAGAGGTGTTCTTACTCTCCATGCCTAAGGAAGGAAAGGGGAGTGAGATGGTTTTTGTGGGGTGGATAGATGGGAGGCGTGGGAGAAAATGATCCGAAGGGGGCCGCTGGTGTGGCTTGCGGCTTATAAATCGAAAGGACATGGTCTAGAATGGACTATATCTATGACCATGGAGGGGTAAGTAGTGTGTGTGTAGGGAGGAGGGATGGGGTTTATGGTATGGTTTATGACAGGTAGAGAGGATGGTAGTAGCTGGTTTTCAAAGAGGGCAATAAATATCTATACTTTTTTTCAAAGAGGTAGCATAAGGATGTGAGCTTCTGCCAAAGTAGGCAAGATGATAAGATCTTAAGAAAATATTATTTTCTTTACTATAAAACCACCATGTATGAGTAGTAAAAAGGACGGCTAAGCCAAGGGCAAGAGTGGTCCTTGGTAGTACTTAATATGGTTTACAGGATGGTTTAAGTGCATTTCAAAAAATGCACTAGGGTTGAGAAGAATGGACTCCCAGAGATGAGACATTGCTATCAGTTTTCCAGACTTAGCCATTTTGGCAGATTTAGTGTTTTAGACTAGAGTACAAGAGTAGGGGATTTGGAGAGAGTGCTAAGTTCCAAACTCATGAACAATTGGGTGATGTTGATGTGTTGATAGTGTAGGAAGGATCCATGCTTTGGATGGGTCTTCATTTAGTTGGAAATTATCACAAGGGATTAACTTAGTGTAGATCTGCTTAAGTGGATTGGAGGGTCAGTTAGGATAGATCCAGCTTAGGAGGCTTGGTTTAATATTTGGGGATCTTAACTATTGATCTGATCCTAAGGGATGAGATAATAGATTAGCTCACTCTAGTTCCTAAGCAAACAAGGCAAACAGCAGATCGTGTCAATTCATGTTATTCAACTACTACTAAGGTTACCATTAAGCCTAGATTGAGGTAAGCATGGGTGTTGTGAAGGGGTTGTGATTTGAGGTAGGATACTTGGTATCTCTATCAAGATTGGAATGAAAAAGGTTTTAGGTAAGGTTTTGGAAAACCTAGAGATAAGAGGATCTGAAAGTTTTGTCTTGAAAACATAAGTAGATTATATCTAGGTCTCCATAGTTTTGTTAAGTAGAAACTAGTAAAATATTTTGTTGTATCAAAGTCAAGCTCAAGTTTGAAATGCCAGAACATTTGGGAATATGAAAGACGAGCCAATACATCTCTTTTGTAAAATAGTTTTTGGTCAACTAGTGTTGAGATGAGTATGTCATATAATACATAATCAGTTGCATAAGGGCAAGCCAACAATCAGCAAACATCGCAACATGCAACAAGAAAAAGTATTCGTTCCCCCTGATTTTTGCCTTTTTGACAACAAATCAGGGTTGCTAAAATTGGGATGTTACAATGGGATTTGGGGACCCTGTCATTGCGTCTTGGAGCGTGGGCCCTAGGTCCACCAAGACAGCAACTCGACTGCCGCAAGGCAGAGTCGCCAGGAACGTCGCAGGAATGGAAGTGTCGTGTGCTCCAAGAAGGTATGGCCTTGACATGATGAAACCTATAGAGACTAAAGATCAGCTATGATGTAGGTACCTATGGACGAGACTATAACTACGAGATGAATCTTGGTCCGCCAGTCGGGCGCAAACAAGAAGGAAAACACAATGGCGTAGGTGAGGCGGTCCAACCTCTCCTTCCGGGGGCTGCCCCAGAAGGAGGGTAAGGGCCGATCAGGGGCGGCGAGGATAAGGAGTGGCATCGACTGCGTCCCGGAAAAACCATGGGAGTACTTCTCCTAGGCCAGGCACGGCCAGGGAGCCAGAGTCAACCAAGCCTGACAAGACACGTCAGGATCAGCCTTGGCAACTGGTGACACGCCAGTACTGCCGGACATCATCATGGCGCTGCAACCCACTTCTTCTCATCACCGACAGGAGTGCTAGCTCAAATCCTGAGTTGTCACCTAGCCATCAAGCGCACATGTGCATCGCCCATGGCCCTCTATTGGCCACAGGTGCTTCGCGCCTACCTGAAGACCGCGTGGAATACCGTGATTGTGCCCGACAACTCCCTTGGCGGTTCTCTACATTGGCCTTTGTGGTGACCCCATGGAATATAAAAGGAGGCACCCGGACTCAAGGTAGAGGGTTGGGTTTTCCAAAGGTTCAGAAGTTCTCAGAGAGGCAGAGAACCCTTCTACCTGCCGGAGAGGAGGAATAAAGGACATAGAGAGTGTGAGGAGAAAGAAAGAGGAATCCTAGGGAGTGTAGAAGATAAGATAGAAAGCGGATCCCCGACATGAGAGAAACCATCATCTTGTACTTTGATCCACCCCAGATAATCTTCCAAAGCAGGACATAGCGTTGTTAGCTGAAGGGCGGCCTGAACCTGGGAAAAAAATGATTGTGTGCTTTGTGTGAGCTCTGTGCTCGAATCAGAAAGTTCCTTCATCTCCATTGAGGTCGAAACGCCTTCGTGCCCACTACCGAACAATTAGGGGTGTATAGCATCCTCAATATCTGTGTTGGAGAGACGCGACACCCAGGATACGACAGCGCTTCTTGATGTCTCGGGGAGGTTGGAAAACAGTGGGGAAGGAGGTGGCACGTCCAGATCCTCGTGTAGATTCAATCGCACGACGGTGGCTTGGGGAAATGATTCCTGGCCTTACCGGTGCCCGACGGAGATCACAGAGGTGACACAGACAAACTTCTCAAGCCCTGGACATGGTGCTTTCGGCCCTCTCTCATGGGTAGTAGGAGGGATAAAGAGGGTGGCGGCGTGAGACGGGGAGAGAACCATCTAGGGTTCAAGGACCCTCGCCTCAGTATGGATAAGAAGGTAGCGGTGCTGATGAGGAAAGCGGCACAAGACGAAGACCTTCTCCCTGCCATTTGCACGCAGCGAGAGAGGAAGGACACAGCGAGAGATGCAGGGAGGAGAAGAACAGTGGAGGCACAGTGGTGTGGCTCGAATCGGGGATGTGGCTGGCACGCGTATGCTGCTTCTGCTGCATCGCTGGCAGGCCCCGGCTGGGCCAATACTCAAGCTGGGCTAGAAAAAGGGGCGCTGGTTCTATTTAGTAGACTGCTAATGCTGCTCAACTGCTGTTGTGGCAAATCTTCTTCCGCATACATAACCTGAAACATATTGTTGCTGCTTGCCCAAAATTTAAAATAAGGCCAAGATTGTATCAACAATTGAACATTGCAAACAACGAGAGATTTAGAAGACAACCGCCCGATCATCCACTGCGGTTTTGGGACAATGCCAAAGAAAGAAGGTGAGTAATTAGATTTAGAGAGAGGCACCAAATGATTTTGGTGAAAAAAAATATAGGACTGACTTACACTGTTTTCAGATCTTTTGAACAAGAGAATTTAGCATCATTGAAGAGACACCAAAGGAAAAAATAGAAAGAACACGCGATGATGCTGACATGTCGGAAGATATGTATGGCACCAGATTGGTCTAGAATAGAATTAACCAAAGTTTTTAAAACAACTCGGAACAAAAGGAACTCAAAGGAAGAAAGAAAAGCCATGGTTGCTTCTCCCCTGGTTTGAATGCAAATCATACAAAACCCCACAAGAATTCAAATGGATATAAAAATGACTAGAAGAGCATGGTTGCTTGTACCATAATGCATTAGTCTTCTAGTTGTGAAAACGACTAGAATTTCTTAGGCACTTAAATTCAAACAAACATATAAGATTTTTATGGAGACTCCAAAAATATTTGTGGGAGCCCCCATTCTTAATATAGCATATAAGAATAAATGTGCATGTTTAAATTTGATGGGGCTATGCTACTGTTGGTGAGCCACTAGTTCATCCATGTTTCCCCATATAAATACAAACAACCCACAATTCAAAAGAAGCCAAAAAGGAAGGAAGATATATCATCTACTCAACATTTCCTTGCAAAGGTGGCCATGTGGCTCCCATACTACATACTGTGAAAACAATATGGGATCATGTATGGAGGCATGTAGACAATAATTGGATCCACCCTAACTCACATGAGATAGATTTAAATACCAAAGAGAAAAACATTATCTCATATTATTTGGTATGGTGGGAATTTATATGGAGACAAAAGAAAGGTGGTGGAATTATAATAGATATACCCCCAACTCATCTAGGGCATCAACCAATATATCAAGAACCAACTACAATATAATAAGAGGAAAATACAATTAGTAAGAATACAAATGCATATGAGGGAAGAACCAAATAAAAGGGTGTTTTAATATGATGCTCAAATGCAAGGTGGTATGGTGACATGAGAATGATATTATGAAATGCAATTATGATATGTAGAAAGTATCAATATACAGACTAGGCAAGTAGAATTGCAATTGTTAGACAATTGGGATGCTACAACTCTCCCCACTAACAATGAATCTCGCCTCGAGATTCCTAGGAAAAGAAAAATACCAAGGAGAGGCGGTTGTTCGGAACGAAGGTGATCCTGACGTTCCCAAATTGCTTTCTCAACAGAATGGTGTGACCAATACACCTTGTAAAACTTGCTAGACTTTTTGCAAATCTTACGTTTTGCTTCTCAAAACAAGAACTTGAAGAATCTAGAGGATTATCGTGAAACAAAGAAGGTAGGATGAACAAAGCTCACTTGATATAGAAAAAGGATCATGAACATAACCACTTCTTCAAAAAATCTTTAAAAGACGATGTATCAAGGAGAGAAAAGAAAAGACACATCGTCAGGATTAAATAACATAACTGCAAGTGAAGATGATGCTCTCTTTCACCAGAAGAATGAATGAATTGGAGAAGTTATCAACCACTATGAAAATAATATTGTTTCTTCCCTTAGATTTAAGAAATGACATTCGGAAAACAATATTGCCTTCAAACAATAAAGTTCCATGATATTAATGGAAATATTTGGGTTCCTGAATTCTCGGATTAGATGCTTCTTGGAATGATAAGGACCAAAGGATCATGCAATGGCAGTGTGTAAATTTATCTCCTCGAGAAATAGCGACATGAGTTTATGGTGGGATCCTGAGAAAGAAGTTGAATATATGGAGTTATTGCAGAGATGCTTATTTCTTTCCTTAAACATGAGGTTATTGCAATAGATTTTGTGATTCATGGAATCAACCATAATTGGCTCTACCAAAGAATGAATTATCGAATAAAAGTTAGATATAATTTCCATCCATCTTGTATGACGATGTAGAGCGCCGGTCGAATGAAGAAGATGGGGGAAGATTTTCCTTTATTCCACCCGATCATTGAAGATTCTGCTCGATCTTGAAATAGACGAGACCACCAACAAGAGATTATTGATTACATTCTTGAGAGAACACTCCAGTAAAACAAGGACGAAAGCAAAAGTCTCGAGGAATAAAGGCCAGTACTGAATTTCGTGCAAAGAGTGAAATCACATTAATCCACCAATTCAATGTACAAGGGTGAATGATAAGACTAGTGGTATGGTAGCTACTCCATCCCGCACCCAAAGCATTACTCCGTACATGAATAAGTAAACTATGAAACCCAAGTCTCAGAAATTTAGACTGAAGCTCCATAAGAAAACAAGGATTTGATGCAAATGATTCATCGGATACAAAGTAGATAAAGATGATAATGTTGTCGTCGTGTAGGAAGTCCCGATCCATCAGAAAAGATATGAAGGAAGATCATGGAAACGGATGAAGGATTCACCAGACAGATTAAGGATAGCAACCAAAACCTGGAATAGAAGAATTACTAAATATCTAGAAAACCTTCGTGACATCCGATGGATTGATGATAGAATATAAAGTTAGAGGATTTCAAAATATCTCTTGATGAGCAGATGACCAAAAGAAATTATCGTCCTTCTTGAGAATATCTGAGAGAGATTTAGCCGTCTCGAGGAAATCTTCAGCAGAACGACGATGATAATTTGCTAAACAAGGAAAATGTTCAGAGTTGGTTGAAACTAATGATGGGTGAATATTAACAATTGATTTTGATGATTTTCGGATTGTAGCAATGTATTTATAAGAATGATGTGGTCTAGATAGGTGACTTTAAAAAGTTGAAATTCAAACTTTGAGAGCTTTGCGCCAAGACGATGTTTAAGAAGCTTGATATAAAGAGACCAAGATGATCTTCCATGTTCTTCCATTGGACGAATAGATTATATAGTCCTTCATATGAGAAAATAGATACCAACATGTTCACCTGGTTGATCGGATCACTAATTGAAAAGCGAAGAGATTTTGGATAAGAACCGATGATAACATCTACATTTAAGCAAAGATATCATAGATAAAAGTATGAAATTCTATCGTATCCAAGAGAACCATGCAGATATGGAGTTCAAAAATATTTGAAGCTTGATAAACGGATGATAATCCATCATAGTGCCTTAAGAAACCTCCGGATTTCCAAAGGTATGATCCCGATATAACTCAAAATCACCAGAGATAGCCGCCATCATTTGGGGGATTAGATTGATAACCCTTGATCATATTCCACTCATGATAAGTGTCATATACATATACTGAGAACCAAATTACAATCACAAGAATTGGATGGACATACGTTATGTATTTAGCCCGCAAGAATTAGAAGATGAAGTAAAAACTCCCTATTGAAGGGCCGATAGAAGATCTAGTTAGCATGGACAAGGCGACGAAAATAAGGCGAATATGTATCACACACGACTGAAAGGAGTGTGGAAACACAGATATATCAAAGAAAAAATTCTGCATTTTAGGCATTAAAATACTAGCTAGATCCAAAAAAACACTTAGAGATAGAGGATAGCACTCCACATTATGTATAAGCATGCAAGAAGGACGAACACCCTTAACAAGATTGTGTCGGTTAACAAAGAGTCGGAGATAATCACTTTGATTCACATAAAGCCTGGTGGTATGGAATGTACTAACAGTTGATAACCAAAGGCAGATAACAATAGATCGACAAAGGATTAACACACATCCGATGAGGAAACCCCAAACACGTGAATCCTAATTTGAATTTTTAGAATAGGATTGATAAACGTTACACTTACTTACCATAAAAGGGTGTGTGGGTGGGTAAGAATAAAAATGGAAGCAATCCTACTCTCACGTTTACTTTTTCCCTAATAAACATAACTACCAAAAATATTTGCTAGACAGAAAACGGAAATCTTTAGTGATACCCTAAAGGGCGGAATGGCTCTGATACCAGTTGTAATACCTCGGACACTACACTCTAAGCAACAAGCCAGGATGAACCCAAAGTGCATAAGATGTCCTATCGAGGAGGCCCAAGGTACACCCACGTGTAGGCCCCGTCTAAGCGGAGAAGGGCATGATACTAACCAACGTATCCACTTTGCAAGAACATCGCATCAAGTTCGAGTGGCGTTATCGATAGGCATGCGAACAAATCATACACAAGTGTGTATGTCAGGGACATACAATATTACATCAGAGACAGACCATATAAAAGAAATAGAAATATTCAACACCATATAGGAAGATCCAAATATCCTAGATAGATATAATATGTTAGGATACATCATCATCCATCACACATCAGATTATCATGCGGAAGCGGAAATAAGATCCGAGTATGGATAAGAAGCAAATTAGCATAAGGTGTCCTAAAAATAATCACATCCCGCCCATAGATCTCATGGTTCTCCATGCCTCAAAATCTCTACACCTAATGATTGATGCCACCATCGTTGGTCTCCTCGTCGTAGTAACCTTCCTGTGAGTATACCTCTCCATCTGAACAATATTTATCGTGTGATAACCTAGGAGGATCAGCAAGTCTTTATGCATCTAAAGGGAACAACCAGAGGGTGACGCAATTGTAGCAAAAATAAAGCCTAGTAGTTCTATAGAGACACTCTACAACATCCGCCTAACCAATGATAGAAGGACGCTCGTTAAATAAACAATAGTTAATTACCCAATAGAAATATCAACATAAATAAAAATTTCTAACCCTCCTTCCCGTTCTCGAACAAGAAGGCAGAAGAAAATCTCATCTGTTGGCAGTTTTATTAATCATTCCATGAGTATTGCACTATCATTAGTCAAGTTTTAGTCATATTAAAAACGGTACTTTAGTTTCATTTATCTATAATCGAGAAACTATGATTATTCATAACTGTGGACACGACTTTTATAAAGATTTACCCTACAGGGGTGCACAAATAGCAACACACGCATGATCAACCTCGAAAAAACCGAATAAAAAACCAACGAGGCATCACAACAAAGCATTTGCAAGATTCACAGATGATTTCAGGGGGGCATCCAACTAAGCTACCCGCTACGAAGTTTGCGTTAATGGATGTAAATGACTGGGAACCCCGAAATTGTGATGCAAACCTCTGCGTCAATATCGGAGACGGCCAACTTTGTTGCGGGGTGCTTAGTGGGGTGGACCTCTTTTAAATTGACTAAAACTTATCTAGTAATAGTGCAACCTTCATGGAATGATTAATAAAATTTCCTACGGATGGGATGTTCTTCTGCCTTCTCGTTCGAGGAATGGGGAGGAGGGCAAGTTATGGTTATTTATGTTGATATATAGTTGTTGGGTAATTAACTGTTGTTTATTTAACAAGCATTCTCCTATTATTGGTTCGATGTATGTTGTAGTTTGTCTCTATATAACTGCTAGGATTATTTTTGTTGCAACTGCATCACCCTTAGGTTGTCCTCTTTAAATGCATAAAGACTTGCTAAGCCCCCTAGGGTCTCACATGATAAATATTTTCAAATGGACAGGTATATCCACAGGAAGGCTATTGGGTCGAGGATACCGACGATGGTGGCAACGATCATTAGGTGTAGAGATTTTGGGGTATGGAGATATACGCAATTCCGGGAGGAGTCTGTAGTTGGGCACTGGATCCCTTTGGACCTGGAGAATGTGTGACACTGGGTCGGTGGGCGGGATGTGCTTATTTTTACGGCATCTTATGCCAATTTTCTTCTTACCCATACTCGGATCTTTATTTCTTCTTCCACTTGATACTATGATGTGTGATGTATGAGGAAGTATCCTAAAATATTATCTCTATCTAGGATATTTTGATCTTGCCAAACGGCGTTGCAATATTTCTGTTTCTTTTATATGGTTTGGCTCTGATGTACTCTTTTATAAATATTTACCCGACATGGGTGCACAAATAGAAACACACGCATGATCAACCTCAGAAAAACCAAATAAAAAAACAACGAGGCATCACAACAAAGCATTTGCAAGACTCACAGATGATTTCAGGGGGGCATTCAACTAAGCTACCCTCTACGAAGTTGGCCGTCTCTGAGGCGGACCTAGAGGTTTGTGTTAATGGATGTAAATGACTAGGAACCCTGAAATTGTGATGCAAACCTCTGGGTCAATATCGGAGACAGCCAACTTTGTTGCGGGGTGCTTAGTGGGGTGGACCTCTTTTAAATTGACTAAAACTTGTCTAGTAATAGTGCAACCTTCATGGAATGATTAATAAAATTTCCTACGGATGGGATGTTCTTTCGCCTTCTCGTTCGAGGAATGGGGAGGATGGCAAGTGATGGTTATTTATGTTGATATATAGCTGTTGTGTAATTAACTGTTGTTTATTTAACAAGTGTTCTCCTATTATTGGTTCGACGTATGTTGTAGTTTGTCTCTATATAACTGCTAGGATTATTTTTGCTGCAACTGCATCACCCTTAGGTTGTCCTCTTTAAATGCATAAAGATATGCTAAGCCCCCTAGGGTCTCACATGATAAATATTTTTCAAATGGACAGGTATATCCACGGGAAGGCTATTGGGTCGAGGATACCGACGATGGTGGCAACGATCATTAGGTGTAGATATTTCGGGGTATGGAGATCAACGCAATTCCGAGAGGAGTCGGTAGTTGGGCACTGGATCCCTTTGGACCTGGAGAATGTGTGACACTGGGTCGGTGGGAAGGATGTGCTTATTTTTAGGGCATATTATGCCAATTTTCTTCTTACCCATACTCGGATCTTTATTTCTGCTTCCACTTGATACTCTGATGTGTGATGTATGAGGAAGTACCCTAAAATATTATCTCTATCTAGGATATTTTGATCTTGCCATACGGCGTTGCAATATTTCTGTTCCTTTTATATGGTTTGGCTCTGATGTACTCTTGTATGTCGTTGGCATACATACTCATTTGTGTATGCTTGACTTGCAGTCCAGCCGGCTACGTCTCTCGCACATGAATCTATAACCACGAGAAGTGGATAGAGTGGTTGGCTGGTACCATGCCCTGTTCCGCTCAAATGGTACCTACACATGGTGGCCCTTGGGCCTCCTCGTTAGGACACCTTATGCACTTTTGGCTTATACCGGCTTGTGATTTAGCGTGTAGGGTCCAGGGGATTGCAAGGAGCGGAGGTGTTGCTCGAACCGGGGACATGGCTGGTGCCCGTACGCTGCTTCTGCTGTGTTACTAGTAGGCCCCGGCTGGGCCAGTACTCGAGTTGGGAAAGAAAAAGGGGCACCGGTTCTATTTAGTAGACTGCTAACGCTGCTCAACTGCTGCTGTCGTAATGCTGCTTCAGCATACAAAACATAAAACATATTGTTGCTTCTTGCCTAGAATTTAAAAGAAGGCCAAGATAGAATCAACAAGTTAACATTGCAAATAGTGAGATATTTAGAAGACAATCACCCGATCATCCACTGAGGTTTTGGGACATTGCCAAAGAAAGAAAGTGAGGAATTAGATTTATAGAGAGACACTAATTGATTATTGTAAAAAAATATAGGAATGACTTAAGATGTTTTGTTCAGAACTTTTGAACAAGCGGATTTAGCATTATGCAAGAGACATCAAAGGAAAAAATAGAAAGAAGACAAGATGATGCTCACATGTAGGAATATATGTATGGCACCAGATGGTTCTAGAATAGAATTAAACAAAGGTTTTAAAACAAATCAGAACAAAAAGAATTCAAAGGAAGAGAGAAAAGCCACTGTTGCTCTCCCCATGTTTGAATGCAAATCATCCAAAACCCCACAAGAATTCAAATGGATATAAAAATGACTAGAAGAGCATGGCTTCTTTTACCATAATGCACTAGTCTTCTAGTTGTGAAAACAAATAAAATTTCTTAGGAAATTAAATTCAAACAAACATAGAAGATTTATATGGAGACTCCAAAAATATTTGTGAGATATCCCGTTATTAATATGGCATATAAGAATTAATGTGCATCTTTAAATTTGGATGGTGATATGCTAGTGTGGGTGAGCCACTAGTTCATCCATGTATCCCCATATAAATACAAACAACCCACAATTCCAAAGAAGCCCAAAAGAAAGGAAGATAAATCATCTACGCCACATTTCCTTGCAAAGGTGGCCATGTGGCTCCCATACTACATATTGTGAAAACAATATGGGATCATGTATGGAGGCATGTAGACAAGAATTGGATCCACCCCAACTCACATGAGCTGGATTTAAATACCAAATAGAAAAGTGTTAGCTCATATTATTTGGGATGCTGGGAATTTATATGGACACAAAAGAAAGGTGGTGGAATTATAATATAAATGCCCCCAAATCAACTTGGGCATCAAGCAATATATCAAGAACCAATTACAATATATCAAGAGGCAAATACAATTAGTAAGAATACAAATGCATATGAGGGAATAACCAAATAAAATGGTGTTTTAATATGATGCTCAAGCAAGGTGGCATGGTAACAGGAGCATGATATTATGCAATGCAATTATGATATGTCATAAGAATGAATATATATACTAGGCAAGAAGCATTGAATTGTTAGACAATTGGGATTCTACAACACAAGACTTGCATGGTTTGCTAAGGGAGTTGGGTGAACACTCTCTTCATTTAAGGACATATGCAAAACCGGTGAAGCAACTCTCCGTTGCTTTGCCAAAGACAGGAGGAAACTCATTGGTGATGAGATAGCTCGGCTCCTAGCTACCGGGTTTATCATGGAAGTGTCAACACCCGGATTTTTAATCCCAGATGCATGTTATGCCATACATCGCAATCCCAGGATTACCATTTTTGCGAGACATAACAGAATTGGATACCATAGTACATCATCCATTACAAACCGTACATAAGTTCTTACACAAATAGGGATCTCATGATCCAGTTCTAAATACAACATTAAGCGGCGGAATACGTAATAATAACGGTAGCATAGGCGAAGCTCCATCTTCGGGGTCACAGGCAATGCTGACGATGGGAGATGATCCTAGTTGTCGTAACCTTCCTGGGGTCCATCCTCCAGGTACTCCTCTTCATAGTCTGGCCATGGGAATAGCCAGGGACAAAGCCATGAGTACTCTTTAAGTACTCGCAAACTAATACTAACAAGTGAGGGGGGGGGTTTGATAGTCGGACACTAGGCTCTAGGGTTATTTTGCAAAAAGCTAGATTTATCTCTACTAAGTTTTGAAGCAACGAATGCTAGTTGAAAGTTTATAACACCTAAGTGGGAACTTGTATTTCATATCACAACCCTGTTGTGCTCAAGTCAAAGTCTCAGTTCATTTCACAAGTCATTTTGAAAAGTCTGACGGGGGAACAGTATGGCCACTCCAACTGTCCATAACCGCGGACGCGGCTATTCAAATAGTTTGACACTCTGCAGAGATTATACGCTTTCACCACAACATTCGATACATCCGTCAGGAACAATTCCTGAATTCACCATACTCAGTATGCGGATAATCAATCCTAACCTTTCAATTACACGCCATAGTATAAGCACCTCTCCTGTGAGTTTGGCCTCCCAACCATGACCAACTGTCATCTTGGGTACTTCACAGGTGGAAAATCTTCACAAGGTAGCCTCAGGTCAGACCTTGGCCGTGAGGGAACTAATACTAAGGTATATAAGTTTCCAGTCAAGCCCTACCCAGTCTTCGGGTATTGTGGTTGTACGATAAAATTGGAATGGTATCGCATCGAGACAACCATCAGTTTTATAAAGGGCTAAGGCTCATGCCTCAATATTTTCATCACCAAAATCATCAGGTGTTCGGAAACACATGTCCAAAACATTTCAATAGAATGATCCATCATTCCAAGGTTTTCATAAACATTTTTCCACCAAGTATTCCCATCTAAAGTTGATCAAGTTTTATGCTTAGTACTAGCATCTACAAGTGGGGGTCATTACTAATGAGGGGTGGTAAACTAGTGGAGTTCTAACTAAGTTCAATCTCATGCCTTAAGATGACATCAAGATTATCTAGATTAGGCCAAATTTTATGCTCTTTATGCAACCTTCACATATCTTTCTAGTATCTACCATTCACTTCGGTAAAATCTAGGTAAGATCTTTGCTAAAGAAATAAAGTAAGAAGCTTGCAAGTAAAACTAGGATTGGTTTATCAAGTGAGTATAATCACATATGCTTAAGGCATATAGTTGGCATGGTAACAAATAGTGGTTTGTTGCATCAGTAGAGTATCTTACAAGGGTTAGCTTGCGCATTCACTAGTAGTATTAGGCTTGCATGATTGTCAATATAAGATTTCCTTGTGCAGAGCAGTGGTTGAAGTTCTCCTCGGATTCTTCCTCGTAGAATCCTCCTTCCTCCTTGTATCCTTGGTCGGTACTAGCGTCTATAAATAAATACGATGTACACAATCACCAAACAATACTTAACTACTTGCATTCATCACACACAAGGGTCCTATAGATGATCTAACATCATCTCTAATCATTACAAGATTAAGGCTTGGTTTAATTCCTTTTATTTTTAGAAAAGTAATTTCTACTCATTGAAAAACTACTTAAGATTTAATAGTCTCCAAACCAAACATGGGATCATGTTGACACATGTCATCACCACATATTTTAGTCCATGGTAATATGATTTAAAGTGGTGTCACAATTTAATAAGGTTTTACCCTTTTATTTTAATTAATTAAAGTGACTAGAAATGCCTATGGGGCATTCTTTTATTACTTGAACTTTATTTCTGCAAATAACCCTATATATTTTTATATATTCTGAAAGGTATGGTTAAATGTGATTTTGAGAGTTGGAATCAACTCAAAAGCTATTATGGTTTAAAATTGAAAAATGTTTGAATGCAGAAAAGCTTATGCCTTGTTATTTTCACCATGGATGATCTATAGATCCAAATGACTTGAATCCAACGGGCTTGGATTCAGCATTCCCAGACCTTTCCAACAAAATTGGTTTCATTCAATTTGGTGCACTGAATCGACCTGGGTTGATTTTTTTAACTGGGTACAGAAGTGTTTTTGAAATAAAATGGAAAAGGTTTAATTTGAATAACTGGGCTGCGCGGGAAAAGTTAACGGGCCGGCCT
Organism: Avena sativa; assembly: GCA_916181665.1. Lineage (NCBI taxonomy): Eukaryota > Viridiplantae > Streptophyta > Magnoliopsida > Poales > Poaceae > Avena > Avena sativa. Next base: position 125,579,352 of record OV702280.1, read on the forward strand.
GCTAAGCGTAGCGCTTCCGCGGGCTGCTTAAGTGGCTGTCCCCACTCGTCAGTGAGACAGGGGGTGCAAAGCGGTACGGGGCAACGTGGGTCGTTCGATCTGATTCTAATCCAACGGCTGAGAGTCATCGTCGACGTTGAGCACCGCCGGCGAGATAGAAACCTAGCGCGACCAGTGGGGGTTGCTGGGGGCTCACCGGGGTGCAGGCGAGGGTTGGCGAGGCGGGCGAACGACGAAGTCGACGACGGCGAACTCAGGGGTGGTCGCGGCAGCTCATGGGGTGGACGAAATCGATGGCGCCCTTCTTCTCTAGAGGCGCCGGGCTCCGGTGAAATTCCGGCGAAGTGCTCCTCGCCTTGCTCCGGGAACGGTGTGGCACGATCAGTGATGAGAGGGAAATAGAATGGTGTGAAGAATTCGAGCGGGGGTGGCCTCTATTTATAGTCGAGCGAGGGGACCGACGGGGCGCACGGTGAGCTCGTCTGGGGTGATGGTACAGACGGCTATTGGCATGGGCGAAGGTACGGGACGGTGCGGTGTTCCCTGGCGATGCTCAATGACATGGTTTCGAGGTGTGGGGCGGTGCGGCTTGGTATGGAACATGCGACGCTCTGTGCGGCAGAGGCGGCGTCTTCGACGGCGAGCGGTGGCTGTGCATCACGGGGCGGCGAACGGGGATGTCTGGCGATCTCCTGGGTCAGTGGCGATCGTGTGTGCACGCGGCGAGGGCGGCGCGCAGTCTGTGGGCTTCGGTCGAGGGTGGCGCTCTAGCGCACGCTCGGCATGGTCGCTGGCGGTCTGGGCGCGGTCCGTGCGTGTGGTCCAGTGGCTGGCAAGGTTCGAGCGTTGGACAGGGAGTGGCGGTGGACAGTGGGCTGCCTCCCAGACATGCTGGCTAGGCTTGTTTCTCCTCCTAGCTTGCTATCGACATGGAGGTGACATAGGTGTGCTCGGCTGTTCACCATTGATGGCAATGCCAGGCTCACAGTGGGGCTAGTGCTTGGTTTAACTTGCTAGATGATCTACTGAGATGGTTGTGAGCTAGAGAGGGAACAAGTTAGGCTTCAATCACTGCTCACTATAGTGTTTAGATTTTGTATGATTTGTGTCTCCAACCTGCTTGATGAAATGGCCGCATGAATTCAAGTTTTGAATTTTGAAAAGATTTTTGGTGGGTGTGCTATATTGGTGCTAGTGAGTCTGCAGATGCTTGGGTTTTGAAAGTTGAGCTTGTTTGAGTGGTTTTTGAAAAAGTGGGATCTTCCCATATGATAAAGATTCAATTTTGAATTGTCATTTAAACTATGCATTTGAAAGTTTCTGGATGATCACAAAGTGGGCCTTGATACTTTGTTATGAGTACATTCAAGGGGTGCAAAGATCCAGAAAAGTTTCTGTTAGGTTCTGAAAGTTTGAGACAGCCAAAGTAGGCATGGGAGTTAAATTGGTCAAAATGACCATTCCTTTATTTTATTTGTTTTGCTTTATTTGTCTTTGGGAGAAGTGTGGGAAATGTTTTAGATGATGTTTATTTCACCTAAGAAACATTTTACAAGCAAGGAAACATACAAACAAGTTGGTTCAAAAGAATTTCAAATTCAATGCATACTCATATGCAAGCATTCCTAATTTTATTTAGAAAAGTTTTTGTTAATCCTAATTTTGATGATTAGAAATTGGTTATCCAAGTTTAGTATTTTTGGGATGTTACAAACCTTCCCTCCTTTAACAAAATCTCGTCCCGAGATTTGAAAAAGGACGAAAACATTACCTAGGATTTGAAGAGATCGGGAAACTCCGTCCTGATGTGATCTTCACGCTCCCAGGTAGCTTCCTCTTCTGTGTGGTTGCTCCACTGAATCTTGAGAAACTTGATGCTTCGGGTTCGGGTAGTTCGAAAAGCTTCTTCCAAAATACGGATGGGTACTTCGGGATAGGTCAGGTCATCGTTGATCTCTATGGTCCGGTGGTTGATATTTTTGAACACTTCGGTCTTCTCGGGGACTTCGAGACACTTGTGAAGTAACGAGATATGGAACACATTGTGCACGGCTGACATCTCCTCGGGTAGTTCCAATTGATACGATACTTCACCTCGACGGTCTAGAATCTTTAAAGGTCTGATATATCTAGGGGCTAACTTTCCTTTGAGTTGGAAACGCTGCATTCCCTTCAATGGCGACACTTTCAGATAAACAAAGTCTCCTGCGTTGAAGGCGAGGTCTCTACGTCTCTTGTCGGCGTAACTCTTCTGTCTGGATTGGGCTGTCTTAAGGTGTTCACTAATCTTGTGAACCTTCTCTTCTGCTTCTCGTAGGATGTTGGGTCCGAAAATCTGACTCTCTCCTACTTCCGACCAGTTCAAAGGGGTGCGACACTTCCTTCCATACATGAATTCAAATGGGGCCATTTGCAAACTGGCTTGATAAATGTTGTTGTATGAAAATTCTGCAAACGACAGACAGTCTTCCCACTTGGATCCATATTCTAACACACATGCTCTCAGCATATCTTCGAGTATTTGATTTACTCGCTCTGTTTGTCCATCGGTCTAAGGGTGATACGCGGTGCTGAAATCTAGGCGGGTTCCTAAACCTTCTTGGACTTTCTTCCAGAATCTCGAGGTAAACTGAGTTCCTCGATCCGATACGATGTTCTTGGGGACTCCATGCAAACTAACGATTCTAGCGATGTACAACTCCGCTAGCTTCGAACTCTGATATGTGGTCTTGGCGGGTAAGAAATGGGCGACTTTGGACAATCTGTCCACTATGACCCAGATATAGTCATTTCCCCTACTAGAAGTAGGCAGTCCAGTGATAAAGTCCATTCCTACAGAATCCCATTTCCATTCCGGAATCTGCAATGGTTGCAACAATCCAGCGGGTCTTTGATGTCCTACCTTGACTCGCTGACAAATATAACACTTGGCGATATAGCTTACGATTTCTCTCTTCATCTTATGCCACCAAAATTGCTCTTTCAAATCTTGATACATCTTAGTTCCTCCGGCATGGATAGAATAAAGAGTATCATGAGCCTCCTTCAAGATAACTTCTTTCAACTCAGAATCTGATGGAACACAAAGGCGTCCTTTGTACCACAGAACTCCTTCTTCGTCTTCGGTGAATCCGGGTACTTTGCCTGTACCGATACGACGCTTGATTCCGTCGATACTAGCATTTCCCTTCTACGCCTCTTTAATCTGACTGATCAAAGTGGGCTGGAGTTCTATGCTAGCCAAAAATCCTTCACTTACTAATTCCATTCGAAAAGCTTCCATCTCTTTGTGCAAACTTGGTTGCTCCTTCAAAATCATGGAGTTCAAGCGGCACGACAATCTGCTAAGGGCATCGGCTACTACGTTGGCTTTACCAGGGTGATAGTGAATGTCCAGATCGTAATCCTTGATTAGCTCAATCCATGTTCTCTGCCTCATATTCAGCTCCTTCTGAGTGAATATATACTTTAGGCTCTTGTGATCCGAATAGATCTCACAACGGTTTCCCATTAGGTAATGTCTCCATGTTTTCAGGGCTAGAACTACGGCTGCGAGTTGAGGTCATGGGTTGGGTAGTTTTGCTCGTGTTGCTTCAGTTGTCGAGATATACACTACTAGGAAAACGGCTATAGGTAATCAGCACATCCGTGGCTCACATGGTTGAAGTGCCCCACGGCTAAAACAGGCGTGGCTCACCTGTGGGCAGTGCCCTACTAATAACTAGAACAACTATGGCGCACATGACTATAGTGCGCCACAGATGTGTGTGGGCCAGGGCCCTATTGGCCGCACGCCAAACATCTGTAGCGCACTATAGTCAGGGGCGCCACGGTTGTTAGGGTCATCTGTGGCGCACATGGGGCTGGTGCGCTACGCCTAAGCGCATGCCCCCTCTGCTCTGAAACGGCCACAAACTTCTGTGGCGCACTCGGCCTAGTGCGCCACAGGGAGTAGGAGCATTTGTGGCGCACATGGCATAGTGCGTCACAGATGTTTGTACTCCCTGTGGCGCACTAGGGCCGTGTGCGCCACGGATGTGTCGATTTCTTTAGGGCAGCACTTTATGTGCACATGTGTGACCACATCCACCACCCCACACTTCACTTTCCCCTTCTTCTTCCTCCTTAGATCTAGTCGGGATCTTCTCCTTCCCACCTCAATTTCTCCACACATTCACCATTTTTAGCATGTAAAACTTGCTTTGGATGTTACATAAGTAATAGAGGAGGTCTCCGGTCTCTCATCTATCCTTCTCCGGTCGACGCGCGCACCTCTCCTTTCCATCTTTCTCGCGATCGGTCTCTCATCTCGGTAAGTTGTCCATGTAAGGATGTGTTCATGTGTATATGGATGATGTGCTCATATGTATGTAGATGATCGATGCTCATGATGTGTGTATGTGGAGAGGATCGATGGTCATATGTGTGTGTATATGGAGAGTATCGATGATGCTCATGCATGTGTGTATGGAGAGGATAATGATATGTTCATGTGTGTATGGATCGGTCTCTCTCTCTCTTGTGTTTGTATGTGAACAAGTTGCCATTTGTTTTGCCAAAATGTTGATTCATTTCCATTTTGGCAAGACTTTGGCATTTCGCAAAGGTCCTAATTTTAGGATAGGTCATGCCGAAATTTTCTATCGACCATTGCATGCATGCATTCATTATGTGGTTCTAATAGACTTCAAAATTGTACCGTGTACATCGTGCAGGCAAAAATGGTCCGCATTATGTGGTTCTAAGATATAACTTTGCCTTCTTGCATTAGCACACATCCGAGACCGATCTTGGATGCATCACAATACACATCGAAGGGCTTCGTGATATCTGGCATGGTCAAGATTGGGGCTGAAATCAATCTCCTCTTGAGTTCTTGAAAACTCTCTTCACACTTGTCTGTCCATTCAAACTTCTTGTCCTTATTCAGCAATTGGGTCATGGGTCGGGCGATACTAGAGAATCCTCTACGAATTTGCGGTAATATCACGCCAATCCGAGAAATGCACGAACTTGGGTTTGAGTGGTTGGGGCTTGCCAATCTTCTACATCTTTCACTTTGGCAGGGTCAACGGACATTCCTCCGGCTGATACAATGTGACCAAGGAATCCTACATCCTGTAACCAGGATTCACATTTGCTAAACTTTGCATACAACTGATGCTCTCTAAGGGTTCCAAGAATGGTCCTTAGGTGTAGCTCATGTTCTTCTTCTGATTTGGAATAAATCAGAATGTCTTCGATGAAAACAACGACAAACTTATCCAGGAAGTCCATAAAAATCTTATTCATGAGATTCATGAAATAAGTGGGGGCATTGGTTAGTCCAAAAGACATGACTGTATACTCGTACAATCCATATCTGGTGGTAAAGGCAGTCTTTGGAATATCATCTGCACGAATTTGAGTTGATGATAGCCAGTTCTAAGATCAATCTTAGAAAACACTTTGGCACCGGTCAACTGATCAAACAAATCTTCTATCTTGGGCAAGGGGTACTTGTTGTTGATGGTGACATCATTCAATTTCCGATAATCCGTACACAAACGGTTACCTCTATCCTTCTTGTCCACAAACAAGACAGGTGACCTCCAAGGTGACGCACTTGGTTGAATTAATCCAATTTCCAACATGGAATCCAGTTGCTTATTCAATTCTGCTAGCTCTGACAGGTTCATACTATATGGTCTCTAGGCTATGGGTCCTGTTCCGGGAATTAGTTCGATGATAAACTTGATATCCCGATCTGGGGGCATACCGGGCAAAACATCTGGAAATACATCGGGGTATTCACAGACTATCCGGACTTGGTCAATGGTAGGTTGGGTTGTACTCTTGTTGCACTTGAATTGACGAGGTAAGGTTTCAGATATATGCTCGACTGATATTCCGGCTGTACTGGTCATGGTTATGGCTTTCTTGGCACAGTCAATCAATCTGTTATGTTTGGACATCCAATCCATTCCTAGTACTACTTCCAAACCTTTAGTTCCGAGTACTATTAGATTTGCATAAAAATCTATGCCATGGATTCGGATAGGGACGGCTTTGCAAATTTGCCTAGCCTTGGTGGTTGATCCGGGAATTTGAACAATCATAACATGCTTCAATTTGGTTGGTTGAATTTTACTAGTGCATGCAAGTTCTTTGGTGACAAATGAATGCGACGCACCAGAATCAAACAACACTCTTGCAAGAACTGAATTAACATAAAACATACCCAGCATGACGTCTGGTGCTTCCTGAGCTTCTTCAGCATGCATGAGAAAAAGACGGCCGTTGCGGTTGAGTGAACTCCCTGGGGCAAATCTTCTTCCTGGCTGAACACGACGCTGCTGCTGAGCTGGGACATTGGCATTGGGGGATGTAGCATTCTTCTTGTTGGGGCACTCGTTGGAATAGTGGCCTTTATTTCCATAGTCATAACAGGTCACTTGCGACTTGTCCTTGGCTGCTACAGGCACAACATTGCTTCCAGTCCTAGGGGCAGTGTTGGTGTTGGCGGTAGCATTGTTGTTGTTGAACTTGGGTGGGGAACGGTTGAAATTGCTAGAGTTGCCGGGGTTGTTGTGATTTCCTACGGGTCTAGGATTTCCACGGTTGGGATAGGTTGGACAGTTCATCGGGGGTCTGTTGGTTCTTGGGGCAAATCCCGGAGATGGGTTGGGGCGATACTTTGGGGTCTGATGGGTTCCTGGTTGATGCATCATGCGACGCTTGCGGTTCTCATTGGCTTGGTTGATCTTTCCTTCCATATGGATAGCAGAGTCGACAAGGGATTCAATATCCGCAAAGGGGATATTGACTAACACCATCTGCATCTCATCATGCAGACCATTCAATAATCTTTCTTTCTTCTGGGCTTCAGTGTCAATCTCATCCGGGGCATACCTAGCTAATAACAAAAATTTGCCATGGTATTCCACTACAGTCATCCTTCCTTGCTTTAGTTCTCTGAACTCGTCTCTCATCCTCTTGATCAAACCTGGTGGCACATGGGTTCTGCTAAACTTGACCTTGAATTCCTCCAAGGTCATCATATGGCCTCCGGTCATTGCGCGAACACTGTTCCACCATGCCCTGGCATCTCCGGCTAGATAGTGGGTGGCGAACGGGACTTTCTCGTTGGCTTCCACTCCGGTGACTTCTAGGTTATTTTCCATGGTTTGCAGCCAATCATCGGCGTCTAGGGGTTATTCTGACTTAGTGAAAACCGGTGGGTTGGTATTCTGGAAGTTCTTGAGCTTAGATCCGTGGTTGTCCTGATTTCCGTGTCCTTGGTTGTTGTGGGCAAGTTGGGCTATCTGCTGAAGTGTGGCTAGGTTGGCTTGACGTTCGGCTCTTTCAGCTTCGCGGTCAGAAGTCAACATTTGTAGAATCTGCAACATCGGGTCCGGGGATGAACCACTTCCTCCACGTGGCATCTGAAGATTGAGATAAAGAGGGAAATTTTCTAATGTTTCGGGTCTTTGAAAAAAATTTAAAGTTTGACTCAGATTTTCTAGCAACTTGCTTTTTCATTCATCCATCCATCCATTCATTCATTCATTCATTGCACACGATACAACACACACCACAACAAAGAAAAGCAGATGGTTTTAAGAACCATTCTGAGAACTACGATAAAGTGGGACCGAATACTACTCACTACGCTAGTGCTCAAGTGCTGCTACTTCTCGTAATCTGTGTCCTCATCATCCTCATCATCATTGATGAAGGAGAAATCATCCTCATCGGTGAAGAAATCCATAGCCTGATCCTCCAGAAAATCATCGTCATCGCTGAGATAGGAGTAGGGGTCTCCACAAAGATCCTCTCCGACATTCTCCCTTTCCTCCAACTACATGCCTCCCTCGTGGATGGTCTCCTCCAAAGATGAGATGCGGTGGCGAAGGCGGGCAATGATGTGCTCCTTCTTGTCGAGCTGACGGCGGCGAGACTTGCGATCTTTTGCTAGCATGGCGATGGTTTGGTCCTTCGTCTTGATGATGGCAGACATGTGGTTGCAGTAGTCACGGAAGTTGTCTAACTCCTGCTGACGATCGTACATCATGAAGCTAAGGTGGTCCAATTGGGTCTTTAGTTCGTGGTGGTATGGGGCTTCCAGGGGTTGTCCATTTGCATCACGCCTTGGGCAAAACTCAAAGCGAGTACCCTTGATTTGATTGATGCTCTGCCCACACAGACAGGAAAGAGCTTCCTGCATGGCCCTGGCAAGTCCATCGAGCCAGTTGTTTTCTCTTAAGGTATACTGAATTCCCTCAGCAGTGGGAGGTTCAATCATTCCTCTGAGACTTGCAACAATTAGCCACTTCAGATCTTCTCCTCCTTGATCATCGAGCTGAGGTCCGTAGAACTCAGGGTGCGGACGCTCCAGAAGTTCCAAAAGGTGTTCCAAATCCCTCTCAAAGATGAGGTCTCCCCCATTCCCCAGCTTATAAAACTTGCTGTACTTCACGTCCATCTATAAGAATATAGGATGAGTAAGTTAGTAGAGTGATCAAGTGTGTCAAAATTTTATGTATTTACAATAGTTTTTGAGGAACATGAATTTTCATGAAAGAATCAAAGGGATAAGAATAAGAATAAGTTTTTGTAAATATTTGTTTTCTTTGTTTTTGAAACTAAGTTTTTGATTCAAACGTCCAGTCTAACTATGGTCTCCTGTGGTCAGGATGGCTCTGATACCAACTTGTCAACACCCGGATTTTTAATCCTAGATGCCTGTTATGCCATACATCGCAATCCCAGGATTACCATTTTTGCGAGACATAACAGAATTGTATACCATAGTACATCATCCATTACAAACCGTACATAAGTTCTTACACAAATAGGAATCTCATGATCCAGTTCTCAATACAACATAAAGCAGCGGAATACGTAATAATAACGGTAGCGTAGGCGAAGCTCCATCTTCGGGGTCACAGGCAATGCTGACGATGGGAGATGATCCTAGTCTGGCCATGGGAATAGCACGAGATAAAGCCATGCGTACTCTTTAAGTACTCGCAAACTAATACTAACAAGTGAGGGGGGTGGGGGTTTGATAGTCGGACACTAGGCTCTAGGGTTATTTTGCAAAAAGCCAGATTTATCTCTACTAAGTTTCGAAGCAACGAATGCTAGTTGAAAGTTTATAACACCTAAGTGGGAACTTGTATTTCATATCATAACCCTGTTGTGGTCAAGTCAAAGTATCAATTCATTTCACAAGTCATTTTGAAAAGTCTGACGGGGGAGCAGTATGGCCACTCCAACTGTCCATAACCGCGGACGCGGCTATTCGAATAGTTTAAAACTCTGCAGAGATTGTACACTTTCACCACAACATTCGATACATCCGTCAGGAACAATTCCTAAATTCACCATACTCAGTATGCGGATAATCAATCCTAACCTTTCAATTACACGCCCTAGTATAAGCACCTCTCCAGTGAGTTTGGCCTCCCAACCATGACCAAGTGTCATCTTGGATACTGCATAGGTGGAGAATCTTCACAAGGTAGCCTGAGCTCAGACCTTGGCCGTGAGGGAACTAATATTAAGGTATATAAGTTTCTAGTCAAGCCCTACCCAATCTTCGGGTATTGTGGTTGTACGATAAAATTGGAATGGTATCGCATCCAGACAACCATCAGTTTTATAAAGGCCTAAGGCTCATGCCTCAACATTTTCATCACCAAAATCATCAGGTGTTCGGAAACACATGTCCAAAACATTTCAATAGAATGATCCATCATTCCAAGGTTTTCATAACCATTTTTCCACCAAGTATTCCCATCTAAAGTTGATCAAGTTTTATGCTTAGTACTAGCATCTACAAGTGGGGGTAAGTACTAATGAGGGGTGGTAAACTAGTGGAGTTCTAACTAAGTTCAATCTCATGCCTTAAGATGACATCAAGATTATCTATCATAGGCCAAATTTTATGCTCTTTATGCAACCTTCACATATCTTTCTAGTATCTACCATTCACTTAGGTAAAATCTAGGTGAGAGATTTGATAAAGAAATAAAGTAAGAAGCTTGCAAGTAAAACTAGGATTGGTTTATCAAGTGAGTATAATCACATATGCTTAAGGCATATAGTTGGCATGGTAACAAATAGTGGTTTGTTGCATCAGTAGAGTATCTTGCAAGGGTTAGCTTGCACATTCACTAGTAGTATTAGGCTTGCATGATTGTCAATATAAGCTTGCCTTGTGCAGAGCAGTGGTTGAAGTTCTCCTCGGCTTCTTCCTCGTAGAATCCTCCTTCCTCCTTGTATCCTTGGTCGGTACTAGCGTCTATAAATAAATACGATGTACACAATCACCAAACAATACTTAACTAGTTGCATTCATCACACACAAGGGTCCTGTAGATGATCTAACATCATCTCTAATCATTACAAGATTAAGGCTTGGTTTAATTCCTTTTATTTTTAGAAAAGTAATTTCTACTCATTGAAAAACTACTTAAGATTTAATATTCTCCAAACCAAACATGGGATCATGTTGACACATGTCATCACCACATATTTTAGTCCATGGGAATATGATTTAATGTGGTGTCACAATTTAATAAGCTTTCTCCCTTTTATTTTAATTAATGAAAGTGACCAGAAATGCCTATGGGGCATTCTTTTATTACTTGAACATTATTTCTGCAAGTAAACCTAGATATTTTTATATATTCTGAAAGGTATGGTTAAATTTGATTGTTAAGAGTTGGAATCAACTCAAAAGCTATTATGGTTTAAATTTGAAAAACGTTTGAATGCAGAAAAGCTTCTGCCTTGTTATTTTTACCATGGATGATCTATGGATCCAAATGACTTGAATCCACCAGGCCTGGATTCAGCATTCCCAGACCTTTCCAACAAAATTGGTTTCATTCAATTTGGTGCACTGAATCGACCTGGGTTGATTTTTGAAACTGGGTACATAAGTGTGTTTGAAATAAAATGGAAAAGGTTTAATTTGAATAACTGGGTTGCGCGGGAAAAGTTAACGGGCCGGCCTGCTAAGCGTAGCACTTCCACGGGTTGCTTAAGTGGTTGTCCCCACTCATCAGTGAGACAGGGGGGTGCGAAGCGGTACGGGGCAACATGGGTCATTCAATCTGATTCTAATCCAACGGCTGAGAGTCATCGTCGACGTTGAGCAACGCCGGCGAGATAGAAACCTAGCACGGCCAGTGGGGGTTGCCGGGGGCTCACCGGGGTGCAGGCGAGGGTCGGCGAGGCGAGCGAACGACGAAGTCGACGATGGAGAACTCAGGGGTGGTCGCGGCAGCTCCTGGGGTGGACGAAATCGATGGCGCCCTTCTTCTCTAGAGGCGGCAGGCTCCGGTGAAATTCCAGCGAAGTGCTGCTCGCCTTGCTCCGGGAACGGTGTGGCACGATCAGTGATGAGAGGGGAGTAGATGGTGTGAACAATTCGAGCGGGGGTGGCCTCTATTTATAGTCGAGCGAGGGGACCGACGGGGCGCACGGTGAGCTCGTCGGGGGCGATGGTACAGACGGCTATTGGCATGGGCGAAGGTAGGGGACGGTGCGGTGTTCCCTGGCGATGCTCAACGACATGGTTTCGAGGCGTGGGGCGGTGCGGCTTGGTCTGGAACACGCGACGCTCTGCGCGGCAGAGGCGGCGTCTTTGACGGCGAGCGGTGGCTGTGCGTCACGGGGCGGCGAACGGGGATGTTTGGCGGTCTCCTGGGTCGGTGGCGATCGTGTGTGCATGCGGCGAGGGCGGCGCGCGGTCTGTGGGCTTCGGTCGAGGGTGGCGCTCTGACTCACGCTCGGCATGGTCGCTGGCGGTCTGGGCGCGGTCCGTGCGTGTGGTCCAGTGGCTGGCAAGGTTCGAGCGTTGGACAGGGAGTGGCGGTGGATGGTGGGCTGCCTCCCAGAAATGCTGGCTAGGCTTGTTTCTCCTCCTAGCTTGTTGTCGACATGGGGGTGACATGGGTGTGCTCGGCTGTTCACCATTGATGGCAATGCCAAGATCACAGTGGGGCTAGTGCTTGGTTTAACTTGCTAGATGATCTACTGAGATGGTTGTGAGCTAGAGAGGGAACAAGTTAGGCTTCAATCACTGCTCACTATTGTGTTTAGATTTTGTATGATTTGTGTCTGCAACCTATTTGATGAAATGGCCGCATGAATTCAAGTTCTGAATTTTGAAAAGATTTTTGGTGGGTGTGCTAGATTGGTGCTGGTGAGTCTGCAGATGCTTGGGTTTTGAAAGTTGAGCTTGTTTAAGTGGTTTTTGAAAAAGTGGGATCTTCCCATATGATAAAGATTCAATTTTGAATTGTCATTTAAACTATGCATTTGAAAGTTTCTGGATAATCACAAAGTGGGCCTTGATACTCTGTTATGAGTACATTCATGGGGTGCAAAGATCCAGAAAAGTTTCTGTTAGGTTCTGAAACTTTGAGACAGCCATAGTAGGCATGGGAGTTAAATTGGTCAAAATGACCATTCCTTTATTTTATTTGTTTTGCTTTATTTGTCTTTGGGAGAAGTGTGGGAAATGTTTTAGATGATGTTTATTTCACCTAAGAAACATTTTACAAGCAAGGAAACATACAAACAAGATGGTTCAAAAGAATTTTAAATTCAATGCATACTCATACGCATGCATTCCTAATTTTATTTAGAAAAGTTTTTGTTAATCCTAATTTTGATGATTAGAAATTGGTGATCCAAGTTTAGTATTTTTGGGATGTTACAGGAAGTGATGTATCCAGACTAGTTGTCTAATCTAGTTCTAGTTGAGAAAAAAAGATGATCCGAATGTGGCTATAGTATGGTGTATGTGTATTTATTACACAAATAAAAATAAGGTTTGTCCCAAAGATCTTTTTCCACTTCCAAGGATAGATCAAGTGATTAACTCCACTATCGGATGTGAACTGTTGTCATTTGTAGATGCTTATTCTAGTTTCCATCATATACCATTAAATACGGATGATCAAATAAAGACAGCCTTTATTACCCATATGGGGCTTATTGCTATCGCATTATGCCGTTTGGCTTAAGAAATCCAGGTGCCACATATCATAGATGCATTCAAAAAATGCTTGCATGATCAAATTGGCATAAATGTATAAGTACATGTTGATGATGTGGTAATAAAAACCAAATAGATCCATACTCTCATAGATGATCTTCGGCAAACATTCACGAATCTAAGAAGATTCTGAATGAATCTTAATTTGTAAAAATGTAAATTTTGTGTCCTGGCTAGGAAATTACTCGGTTTCCTTGTATCCAGCCAATGTATAGAGACAAATCCGACTAAGATAATAGCACTACCAAAGAATCTTAATGATGTCCAGAAGTTTACTGGATGTCTAGCATCATTGAGTCACTTTGTTAGTCGGCTAGGAGAAAAAGCATTGCCACTATACTAGTTAATGAAAAAATATGATAAATTTGTTTGGACACAGCAAGCTGATAGTGCAATTCATGAACTTAAAAATATGTTGGCCACTACACTAGTATTAGCCACACAATTGTCCAAAGATCCGATGTTGCTATATGTCGCAACAACTAACCGAGTAGTTAGTGCTATAGTTTTGGTTGAGCGTGATGAAGAAGGAAAATAGGTGCAAAGGCCACTATATTATATGAGTGAGATGCTCTCGATATCGAAACATATCAACCCCCACTACCAGAAAATGACTTATGGTGTCTATATGGCAGCCAAGAAGCTCAAGCACTATTTCCAAGAACATCACATTCGAGTGATATGCGAGGCACCTATCTCGGATATTATGGGTAGTAAAGATGCAAGTGGAAGAGTGGAAAAGTGGGCTAGAGAGTTAGCTTATCCGAGTATGATAGGTGATATACAATTAAGTCTCAGGATTTATCCGACTTTTTTGTTGATTGGGCTGAAATACAATATGAACCTCCATTGTCAGACTCGAACTATTGGAGGATGCACTTTGATGGGTCAAAGATAAAAATAGGTCTAGGTTCCGGTATAGTCCTCACCTCTACCAAAAAATATCAATTAATATGTATGTTACATATCCATTTCATAGCATCCAACAATGTGGCCGAGTATGAAGCACTCATCCATGGGATAAAAGTAGAAAAGGAGATTGGTATCAGAAGAATTCAGTGTTTTGGTGACTCGGACTTAGTGGTGCAACAAGTTTCTGGGCATTGGGATGCTATAGATGCAAACATGGAATTATAACATTTCCATGTCTAGCAGGTCTCAGGTTATTTTGAATGATGTGAATTCCATCATATACCTCGGGTAGAGAATGAGGTAGCTGACACTTTGTCAAAGCTAGGTTAATCCGACAGGAATTTCTGCCACGCATAGCATTAGAGCACCTTAGGAAACCATAGATCATGCTTTCACCTAAGTGTGAGTTAATTTTTATCCCAGCTATTCTGGATCCTGATGTATTACCAATGGATATAGATGTGGGGAAGGTTCGAGTAACCCAGGGAATGGTCCATTTGACCCCGGGAGTTCCGAATCGAACCCGTAGACTTCTCAGGATATGTCGGCAGAAGCAATGTTAATTGAGCCAATGGTAATTGATGAAGAGATTTTCCCGATGCTTACTATACCACTTTGGGCACAGCCCATTTTCTTGTTCTTAAAAGATGGAACTTTTCCGAGTGATGAAACCTCGGCTAGGAGGGTGCAGATAAGGTTAAAGCCTTATACTATTATCAATGGTGAGTTGTACAAGAGAAGTGTAACCAATGTGCTCCAGTGTCTCGTTCTATTTTATTTTGACCAACTCCTTGCATGGTTGTGATCTAATAACCATGGTATATCAACCCTAACTTACCTTGTTTAAATTGGAGTCTTGTGCTTCTTAAAACCTCTTGGTTTTGAGGGCAAGATGATAATCTGCTTTGGCACCCTTATTTTCAACAAACTTTGGCATCAATCCTAGACGCCCTCAAACATTAATAAGCTAAACTCTTTGCATAATGCTCATCTACACAACTTGGTATATTTATACGTCTAGTCCATGAACCAAGGGGAACTCTGAGCTCCTTAATCCAACAAGGTTTTGGTGGTATAAAAATATTAGTGCCCAAGATCCTTTATCTCATGTTTTATTTCAAAATAAAGTTTGAATTTCAAAACCCAAGGTTTCAAATGATGGATACACTATGTGGACGTCATCTACATTGGATATAAAATTTATCAAATATTTTTCCATAATTATTTTGGCTCTAAAACTATTTAACTCCTTTCTTTTATAAAATCTTCAAAACCCTCCTTAATAAAAGAAGGTTTTTTTCTCCAAAACACTTTTCCAACTAAAGGAACCTTGAGGCCTATATATTGATTCGTATCTCCCCACTTCAAAAATATTTTTGAAGAGTTTTTATTTCTTTTGCCCCTTTTTCTTAAATGGAAGAACTCGAAAATTAATGGTTTTAAATAGTTTACCTCTCCAATAAATCTTGCGAACATCTCCAATGTGAGATATGATGTTTAGGACCATCCAAAATCAAAAACTCACCATGACCAATTCAAAAATCTCAAATGCACTCATAAAAAATGAATGAAACACTTTTTGCACTAATATTATAAAAGGGACCTAAGCTAATATGAAAAATCCTAAATAAATATAGGGAAAATATCTTGACCATATCTATCTACTAGTATCAATGCCCCATATCCAAGACCAAATTATGAGACTTTGCCTCATGATTCTCATTATGGCCAAAATGGAATTTCTACGAGACTATGAACTAACCGTCATTCAGACCCCCACCAAAAATTGTCAAGCAATCCTCCATAGCAACTAGCCTCACTCTCTGGTCGAGGCACTGTAGCACTATAGTGCACATCCCCTGGCACCCCGTATTTACGGTCCGAGAATACCCGTTATGCCTGCAATTCACGTTCCCATGATGAATGAGCCGTGAGCATAACCACCCAGTATCATTACAACATCCATGAATAACGCATACAAGTACTTACAAATGTGCCATTATGGCGATACAACATGAATAGCGGAAGTCTTCAAGCGCAGAGACCATCTCATGCCTTAACCTACAGGCAAATGACTAGGAAGACGACCTAGCTCGCATAGACGTCAGCAATCTCCATCGTTCCTCTTGCTTCTGAAAATTCTTGCCAAGTAAATAGCCAGGAACAATGCCGGTGAGTACTTTGAATATACTTGCAAACCCCCTTAAGACAACAATAATAATTGATATGCACTATGGCTGTAGTAGGACGGCTCCAAGAGTGGTTCTTTTATAAACTAATTTCTCTTGTAGATATAGCATATCTCTATATCTTTGTTGAAAAAAATCTTTTGTAAAGCCATTTTGGAAACCTTTTCGAAAAGTTTTAAGAAAACACCAGGATTGGGTCACCCATTTGTTTTTCCTTCCGGTCATCTCATGACCAAACTCCTTCCTCCTTTTCCCGACCATATCATCGTCAAAACATTTCCAAGCCATTGCTTTTCCAAAGTCCTTTTTGAAAACAAAACCATCACCCGCAGTATAGCCGCAAGCACAACCGTCCATGACCGAGGAATCAGCTACTCGAATAGATTTACACTTTGCAGAGGTTGTAAACTGTAGCCACACCATCTGATTACCCGTCCCTGATATACACCGATCGTGGGTCGAATAACCGGTCAAGACCTTACGAATGCCCTCTTCGATACAAGTGCCTATCCTATGAGGTTAATCCCCTCAAAACCGAGACGCGCTATATAGTCACAAGCCAACCAGAGCATGTTTTGCACCTCGCAGGGGGTGTGCTTTCAATGAGGGGTTCATAGTATCGTCCGGCTGCCAATAGACGTTATTTACCTTCTCCAGACCGATGTTTAACAAGGGCCTTTATAGGTGAAGGCCCATCCTCTAGGGATTTGTTCTCCCCCGTAGTAGTTCGAGGCACCTATACCGAATTAGACAAACTTCCAGCCCAGCCCCGTCCCATTCACGAGTAATGTGGTTGCACGGGTTAATTGTTCCCGCATAGTAAACTATACAGCCTAGCATGTTTTCGTAAACATTTTTCCTCCATCACTCGTCCAACCATTTTGTAAAACCAAAACCTTTCTCATTTTCCAATCCACTTGGTAGGCCAAATCTCACCAAGGTTTTCTCATAAAACATTTTTGTAAGCCTTTTTCCGGGGTCTACCCATCCCATAGTTTTTGCTTCAGCTAAAATGGGGTTTCCAAAGGGACATGGTGTTATACACCATCTATCATACTAGGGTTAAATAGGTATCCTCAAAGGTGGTTTGTACCTAGTGGTACTAAGGGTTAATGGTTTGGAGGAGCCAAACATTCCCCACATAACATAATATAGTAAAACAACGCAATTTGCATAAACGGTGAGATAAAAACATGCATAGATAAATAATAGGACAAGGCATATGAGCAAGAAGGTGGCTTGCCTGTGACCAGCGAGATGTCTCGTGACTTCTTTAGAATACCAGAAAACCAATAATAATAATAATAGCGATAATAACACTTCGATGCTTCCTTCTTCTCAACGGCACACAATCGCAACTATCGCCGTTATTGAGCATACATGCAAACAAACAACACCACCATCAATACAAGGCATACAAACACCAATACATACCACAAGAAATTTACCAATAAAGTTTATAGATCAGTATGGATTAAGGATTTGATTGTGGATACAATGGAAATGCTTGGGTTGCATTTGTGGGTTTTCTATTTAGGATTTATAGTTCAAAACTAACTAGATAGGGGGTTTTAGAGCAAGTTCAAGTTATGCATGTTAACATTGGGTAAAAGTGATACCATCAGATAGGTATATATAAAATAAATCCAACAAAAGTGGTTTCACCATTTTATTAATAACTAATGATTTATAATGATTTTTATAGTGGATAACACTCTAGTTTTAGGAAATAATTCACCAGACAAATTTTGGAGCTCCAAAAATTATTTCCTTGGGTGAGTCGGTAGTATTTAGAGGACTGAATCAAGACGTGTTGGAATCACCTAATAAAATTAACACAATTCCCATGAGAAATTCCCAAAGACAGTACTAGTTGTGATTGGTCGTTTTCACCAGGTTACATATATAAGTGATTTTGATGTGATTCCAAGGACACAAGTTATTCACTTGAATTACCTTTATGTCGAAATTTCAATAACTCTTTTAGGATTTGCAGAACTCAAATGGTTAATTTATTGGTGAACAAACCATGCACATATTAGTTTAATTCACCAAAATTCCAAAGTGATTCATAAAATTATGAGCTAGTGTATTTTGGAAGGAATTGATATATAGGTGTACAGGGAGTTGGAATTAGGTCAAAACCTCTTTTGGTTTAAACTAGGGAAAATCCCAAAGGTAGAATTGGCCTGATTTTGTTATTTTTGTTGTGGGAAAACCAGGAAGCCATATTAGGTGGGACCGGTCGGACATGCAAGGTATGGCCACTACCTTTCAGGACCAATTGTTTTTTCTCCATTTGGACATACCAAACACTCTGGAAGATTTTATTAGTGAAATGGACACATCTAAGTAGATGATTTATCATATTTATTCTAAACATCAAAAGGGCTAACTAAAGCTTCTGCATGTTAGGGAAACCATTAGTGTATTAAAGGAAATTTAGATCTGGGCATTTTGGATCGTTTTTCATTTTTATTTGCATTTAAAACTATCAGCTAGATTTCAGATCTAGGCAAAAAGAATAAAAGAAAAAGGATTTTGGGCCTGATCTGTAAGGATGTGGGGCCGCGTTGGGGAATCGGCCCACCCCGGGCAGCGCCCATGCGAGGAAGGAAGCTGGTTACCAGCCTAGCTTGGCCGGACCATCTATGGCATTAGGGGTGAAGGGGTAAGGGCGCCTGTGGCCGTCAGATCTGATTCCGATCGACGTCCACGAGCCTTCTTCTTCTTCTCTTTGCTGCTAGCAGGCGGAAAACCTAGGGTCAGGGCTGCGGGTTGCGGGGAGGCTTACCTCGGCCTCGATGGAGACGGGGACATGGCAGGGACGAAGCAGGAGGCGACACCGACCTCGGGTAGGAGCGACAGTGAGGGGCTCGACATAGGGAGGTGGCTCGCACGGTGGTGGCTGAGGGAGCCTTGCCAGAGCTTTCCGGCACGGTCGGTAGAGGAGGTCCTGGGCAAAAATGAAGGCATGGCCAGGTAGAGGAGGAGGGCATCACTACAGGGTGACATGCAAAGGGAGGGAGCAAGAGGACGGAGAGCTATGCTCAGTTCTTGTCCATGGCCGAGAGGCCATTTTTCTCCTTCTCTCGAGCAAGCCAAGGCAGGGCAGAGGATGGGTAGCTCGGGGGTGCTGAGTGGGGAGCAGTGGATGTGAAAGAGCCAGGGGAGGGCAGTGTACTGGCTTGTGGTCTTATAAACCGAAGGAGGAGGTCCATGGTGGACCTATACCTTGGGGAGGTTAAGGGAAAGGAGGTGGACAAGGATTAGGCAAGAGGGGTGGTGCTGGGAGGTGTGTGGGACCATCAGCTTGACCAAGGAGGACAGGGGAGAGCTTGGGTGGAGATATTTTCCATGTTTGTAATAACAAGCCCTCTCTCTCTCTCTTCCAAGCACTAAAGACAAGGGAAGGGTGTGATATAGTAACTTGTCTATAGTGCACGACCAGGGGTGTGTTGGTTTGCTGTGGTGAAGTGCTGGAAAAGAATTGATGGGGTTTGGAGTGGGTTTGAGTCAAGGTTTGATGGTTGTGCACAAATTGGTCAAAAAGGAACTTGTGAAGAAAGTTAAAAAAGTTCCATTAGGCAAGGTGAGAAAAATGTACTAGTGTGTCTATAGGGTCATTGCATAACCCTAGGAATTATTTGGGATTTTTCTAATGATTAATGGTGCACTTAAACTCAAATATTCAAATAGTCCTGAAGTAGTTTCTAGAAGCTTATTTGATATGTTTACATTGGCCAGGTTTTTTTATGTGAGATGGTCCTTAATACCATATTACAAATTTGACAATTTATTTGGAATTTATTGAGATGGAAAAGTATTTTTAAGAAATTATTTATTGTTTCTGCCATTTAAGAAAAAAGGCAAAAAGAAATAATAAAGAATCTCAAAAATATTTATTTTTGAGTTTGGAAGATAGGGTATGATATATAGAACTAAATTGTGCGTTGAGTTGGCCAAGTGATTTGGAGAGAAATAGAGTTGCCTTTACATACAAAGATTTTGGGGATTTTGCAAGATAGTGTTTTTAAATAGTTTGAGGATCCAAATAATTAGGGGAATTATTTGGGGATGGTTATCATCAAGGTAGAGGATGTAAACTGGATTTATACCTAAAGTCCATCTTTGGTTTTGAAATAATTTGTGGTGAAAGGGGAGGGAAACTAGATTTGGGAGAATCTCGGGTTTTAGTAATTTATACCACCAAAACAGAGTTGGATTTAGGAGTTGTAAGCGCACCTAGGTACAAGAGATAGAGGTATAGATAGACCAAGGTATGCATCTTGGAATGGTTCCAAGAGTTAGGCGAGGTTGTATTTGAGGTGGTATAGAAGATGTGTCAAACTTTGTTGAAAACAAGGCTGCCGTAGCAGGATTGTCATGATGCCTTCTAAACCATGTGGGTCTAAGAAGAACAATGCTAAAATGGGAATAAGTGAGGATGGATTGAAAGACCATGGTTAGTAGATCATAACCATTCAAAGAGTTGGTCAATGGGAGATGGCAAATAGATCTGAGCTTCTACCAAAGTAGGCAAGATGATAAGATTTGCAGAAAAGATTATTATCCTGACTACAAAAGCATCATGGATGAGTGGGAACCAGAATGGTATATCCAAGGGTAAGAGTGGGATTTGGTAGAAATAATGAGGTACTACAAGACGGTTCAAGTACATTCTCAAGAATGCACCTTGGTTGGAAAAGGTAGAGCTCCAAAGATTGGATCTAGATAAGAAATCGAGACTTAGCCATTTTGGCAGATTTAGGGTTTTAGACTAGAGTACAAGTGTAGATGATTCTGAGAGAGATATAGGTTCCAAACTCATGATCAAGGGGATGAGGTTGAAGGGTTAACTAAGTAGGTAGGATTCATGCTTACAATGGGCCCTCACTAAGTTGGAGACTATCATAAAGGGATTATCCCTAGATTGATCTGATTAGGAGATGCGATGATCACTTTAGTGGCTTAGGATAGATCCAGATTTGGATGCTTGGCTTGAGATTGGTGATCACAAACCTAGATTTGGATCCTAAGGGATGAGCGACTAGATTATCTCACTTGAGTACCTAAGCAAACAAGGCAATCAGTAGATCAAGGCAATTCATCAGACAGTAAATCAAGGAAATTCATCTTATCAACTCATCCAACTACTACTAAGGTTACCATCAAGCCTAGCTTGAGGTAGAGATGGGAATATTGAATTGGTTCTACTTTTGAGTAAGAAAAGGACCATCTTGGTATCTCTACCAAGATTGGAAAGAAAATGTTTTAATAAAGGTTTTTGGAAACCTAGGCATAAGAGTAGCTGGGAGTTCTGTCTTGAAAACATAAGGAGATTATACTTAGGTCTCCATAGTGTTGCTAATAGACTAGTGGAGTACTTTGTTGTGTCAAAGTTGTCTTGGCTCAGGTTTTGAAATGCCAGAACATTTGAGAATATGAAAGATGACCCAAGACATTTATTTTCTAAAATAGCTTTTGTAAACTAGAGTTGAGTTAAGGAGTACCTCACCTGATACATAATCAGTTGCATACACTCAAGCAAACAAGTAAGCAGACATGGCAACACTTAGCAAGAAAAAGTTTTTGTTCCCCTAAATTTTTTCCTTCTGGACAGCAAATCAGGGTTGCTAAAATTGGGATGTTACAGACGTTTCCCCCTTAAAATAATATCGTCCCGAGATTAGGGAGGAGCAGGTTTTGATGATAACATCCGCTTAACAATTTTAGTGGCAGAAATTATTAGGCACTAACAAATTTTACAGCTAACCGGTGCGGGTAGTTATGGATCGGAGCTGAATGGCTTCGGTTTGAGTTTCTTGGACTAAACAAATGGGAAAAACGTAGTCTTTTCCCCTTAGGACGATTCTAGGTGGGGGTAGCATCGACATGATTCTTTCTTCTTACAGCGGGACGACGATTTGAGCCTTCTTCAAACCTTTACCGCTGAAGTCATCTTCTGTTCCTTCTTGGTATTGCAACGTCAGAAGTGCTGGATGGCTGTTGACTCTGCGATGGAGAGCTTTCCTGAAGTGCCTTCTGATTCTGAAGAAATGTCAATTATCGTCCTTCTTGCAAGGTCGATGATTCAGATTCTTGTAGGGGTGGTTATCACTTAACGATAACTAATGTTTGACTCCAGGGTTCTATCAGGTTTTTGGGCAGGAAAGACGCAGTCTTTCCCGCTTAGAGCGACACTAGGGATGCTTGGTGAAATCACGGACTTTATTTATTGGAGTCGTATGTGGTTGCTGGGGAATGGTGTTGCACCTTTCGTCCGTAGGTGGTTATCTTCTATCGACCTTGTATAATCCACTTCGTGAGAGACGTTGATACCACTTCTTGAGTTAGGAGGTCTATTGGAGAAGGCGTCTACTAGATTCCGGGTAGTTAGTTATGAGCTAGTTAGGGGTCCGATGGGTTGGAGGATGTCGTTAGAGGTCGGCGGTCTGGGAATGTAGTCCTTTAGAAAGGGGGTCATTTCGGGTTTGGTCTGATGCAATGTCATGGGTAAAACACACAAAGAAGGGCATTATTCTTGCATACCATCCAATAGAGTTCATCCAGAATTCAGCGGATTAGAGCCGGCCAATGGGGAAGTTCTTGACACCTTACTGATCAGGTTTCTAGATGATCCATCACTTGCTAGAGGTTAGAGGAGTGAGTTGGTAGGGTATGAAGGACTTTGTCGAGAGTGCTCCTTGAATCTTGTAGATGTCCTTGGGTTGGGTACCAACTTTGGTTACTATATTTCCTCGGGTGTATGAGGGACATTCAGCTCTTCAGCAGCGAGGGTCGTGAGTAACAAGAATATAGAAAGGGGGTTTCATGACGTCTTCAGAGAAACTTGATGCTTTTGGGTTTCTTTATTCTCCTTGGAGGGTAGTATTGGCAACATCGGTTAGTCTCGTTTTCTTAATTCTAAACGTCTCGATTGTTGGGAGGATTAATCAGACTTATGAGGATTTGTTGATGGGGTCTATTTATATGTTCCTCTAATGACTCTCTAGGTGGTGCTTGGGGCAGTTTCTTGGATTGGAGATCTTCCTAGATTATCTCCTCGTAAGCGGTCTTCTGGCTTTGAGTGGAAAGGTGCAGTCTTTCCACCTTAGAGCTTTACTTGGGGTCTTCGAGGTTGGGGTAGATCCTTCGTCTTGGGGCAAAGGCGTGACACTTGAGTTGAGTTCTTCGAGTGACACCTTATTGTGACTACCTTACTATGGTGGTTACCTAACAAAGTCATAAGGGTCAACTCGGGGTAGATTTAGCGATTAGCAATGCTTCTTCTTGGTCCTCCTTATCTTCCGGATTCTTGCGAGTTTGTGCTATGGCGAGGAATTCTAGTTGATTTGGCAGAGGGTTGAATAGGGTCGTTGCTCCTTTGGGGCGATTAGAACTAAGGCACGAGTAGAGGTTGTCGTGTATTTTATTTGTGTGGCCATCCTGCTGAGGACAGGTTTCCAGCTATGGGGTTTCGAGGGTTAGAGTCGGGGTACGCCTACGAGGTGTTCATACAATAGTATCAAGTGATCCGAGGCAGACAAGCAACACATTCCAAGAATCATATAAGCACATGACAACCAAACAAGGCGTACCATAGGTACTAAGGGGGGTTACTACACTCCATAAGGGGAATCCTATTTCAGGGATACTAATTCTAAGTACGGATGTTACGGGGGTCTTGACTTCTATCTTGCCACCTGTTGTTGTTGGTGTCATACTTGATCAATTTGGGGGCGATGAAGGACTCCATTGGTAGGGAGATCTTGTAGTGTCTTTCGTCATTGGTATATCCTTTGTTTTGATTGTCTTGGGGTCTCTTCATTCTGGGATAGTCGTCTTCATAGCCTTCAAGTCGAACTTTGTTTTTGAAAACGGACGTTTGAAGATAGACGAGAGGTAGAGTAAGCCATTTTGAAATCGTTTAAATAAGAGAAGGTGAGATAAGAAATCTTTCGAAAAGCTTTTTGGAAAAATAGTTTTCAAAGACGATGTGTTCAGAAATAGGGGTTATCGTGTCTAACGTCCATGCTAACTAAGGTCTCCTACAGTCAGGATCGCTCTGATACCATGTCAACCCCCGGGTGAGTGGTGATAGAAATTGCAATGTGGATAGTGTTCTTACTATTTGTAATCCTTCATCCCTATCTAGTTGCAATGATCTATCTTTGGACCTTGTCAACACCCGGATTTTTAATCCCAGATGCCTGATATGCCATACATCGCAATCCCAGGATTACCATTTTTGCGAGACATAACAGATTTGATATCACAGTACATCATCCATTACAAACCCATACATAAGGTCTTACACAAATAAGCATCTCATGATCCGGTTCTTAATACAATTCAAGTAGTGTAATAACATAATAGTAACGATAGCGTAGGCGAAGCTCCATCTTCATGGTCATAGCAAATGCTGACGATGGGAGATGATCCTAGTTGTCATAACCTTCCTACTGTTCGTCTTCCTAATACTCCTCTTCATAGTCTGGCCACGGGAATAGCCAGGGACAAAGCCATGAGTACTCTTTAAGTACTCGCAAACTAATACTAACAAGTGAAATGGGTTTGAATAGGATATACTAAGCTCTAGGGGTGTTTTGAAAAAATCCAGATTTACCTCTACTAAGTTCAGAAGCAAAGGAAGCTAGTTCAAAGTTTTATAACACCTAAGTGGGAACTTGAATTTCATATCACAACTCTGTTGTGGTCAACTCAAAGTCATAAATCATTTATAAGTCATTTTGAAAACATCTGACAACGGAATAGTATGGCCACTCCAACTGTCCATAACCGCAGACGCGGCTATTCGAATAGTTTGACACTCTGCAGAGATTGTACACTTTCACCACAACATTCGATACATCCGTCAGGAACAATCCTGAATTTACCATACTCAGTATGCGGATAATCAATCCTAACCTTTCATTTAGACGCCCTAGTATAGGCACCTCTCCTATGATTTTGGCCTCCCAACCATGACCAACTGTCATCTTGGGTACTACGCAGGTGGAAAATCTTCACAAGGTAGCCCTAGCTCAGACCTTGGCTGCAAGGGAACCCATACTAAGGTATATAAATTTCCAGTCAAGCCCTACCCAAATTTCAGGTATTGTGGTTGTACGGTAAAATTGGAATGGTATCGCATCCAGACAACCATCAGTTTTATATAGGGCGAAGGCTCATGCCTTAACATTTTCATCATCAAAATCATCTAATGTTCAAGAATACATGTCAAAACATTTCAATAGAATGACTCATCGTTCTAAGGTTTTCATAACCATTTTAACCAAGTATTCCCATCTAAAGTTGATCAAGTTTTTAAGCTTAGCACTAACATCTTCAGGTGGGGGTAAATACTAATGAGGGGTGGTAAACAAGTGTATCTTATCTACGTTCAATCTCATGCCTTAGGATGACATCAAGCTTATCTAACTTAGGACAAATTTTATGCTCTTTATTCTACCTTCAATTATATTTCTAGAATCTACAAGTCACTAAGTGAACTTTTGATAGAAGATTTAATAAATAAAATACTAAGCTTGCAAGTAAAACTAGGATGGTGGTCAAGTGGGTATAATCGCATATGCTTAAGGCATATAGTTGGCATAGTAACAAGCAAGAAGTAGCTTGCTAAGCTGCAAGTGTAAGCTTGCTCAGTTAATAGCTTGCTAACTCAACTAGTAGTATTAGGCTTGCCTTGTGTAGAGTAGTGGTTGAAGTTCTCCTAAGCTTCTTCCTCGTAGTATCCTCCTTCCTCCTTGTATCCTTGGTCGGTACTAGCGTTTATAAATAAATACGAGGTACACAATCACCAAACAATACTTAACTATTTCCAATCATCACACAAATGTTCTGTCACATCCCAAAATTTTCCAAATTTTGTAATGTGAAAAATAAATAATTTTTGTACTTTAGGGTGAAAAGAAACTTTTTGATTCCAAATGGAAACATCAAATACCCATCTTGAAAAAACTTTGAATGAAAAGGGATTTAAAAGATAAACAAATAATAAATAAAATTATAAAAGTTGGAATCACCATTTTTGGATCCTTAAATAAAAAGATATAGATTTCTAAAACAAAGGAAGCAATAAATAAACAAGGACTATTTTTGAAAAGCCAAAGTAAAACTTGGCCAAGCAACTAAAATAAAATATTTTTGTTTAGTAAAAAGAGTAAAGGATTATTTAAATAAAATCACAAGGATTTATTAATATCCATTTTATTTAAGTAAAGACATTTTCCAATTTATATGAACATTAAAACATATTAAAGTATTTTAAATTATAATTCAAAGTGAATTATGTTTAAATAAAAACCTACTGAAAAGATTTAGTGAAAATTATAATTCAAATAAAAGGTTTGAAAATATGTTTAATCTTATTTGAATAATGGCAAATGCTTATTTTTATGAAGAATAAAACCATAAGAAGAATAAAAGAATTATTCCTAAAATGGTATTTAAAATACATGTTTGAACAGTATGGAAATATACTGAACATTTGAAAAAGGTGTGAATTCAAACAAGGTTTGAAATCATTTGGAAAAAATCAAAACAGAATAAAAGAATCAGAAAAAGAAAAGGTGAAACAGAACAAAAAAAATGGATAGGACCCAGCCCAGCTAAACAAGCCCAGTCCGGGCCCAGCTAGCCCATCCCTCTTATCCCACAGGAAAACGTTTCACACCGCAAGACAAACCCGCCCCCTCACTGATCACTGGACCCAACCTTTCCCCTCTCTCTCTCGCTGACACCGTTGCCCGACCTATCAGTCTTCATTTACACCCGCCCGCGACTGCTTCCTCCTTCTCCCTACCGTTCTCTGTCATTCAAACCTCGATTCAATTTGTGTCAATGCGGCGTTGATTCCTCCCAGTGATTATGCCCTCTTAATCGCCCCTCTCTCCCCTCCTTTCTCCCTCAAACACCGCGGCAAGAGAGCCCCCAGGCCGTTCCCATTTTCGTTTGCACCGTTGTGGCCTCCGACGAGCTCTTCGAGCAATTCCGGCTAGACACCGTCGCCCCTCGGCCCCTCGACCACAGGTGACTGACCCCCAGGCTCCTTCACACCTCCCAGTACTCCCCATTTGCCCGCGCACACCTCAGACGCTCGGTAACGACGACGCCTCCTCGCCACCGCCGTCTGCAAACATCTCCGGTGAGCTTTATCGCATGAACCCGTGCGCGCATCGACCAGAGACTCATGCCAACTTATTCTCCTATGTTTGATGAACCTCTAGGTGCTCGCAAACTACTCGCGCGTGACCTACAACCTCATCTTCGACCACGACAGTGCGTGCCCGACGCCGTCTCGAACTCCGGCGAGCGATTCAGGATGAACCAGTGCGGCCCCTGTCTCCCCACGAGTACGTTGAGTTTCAGCACGACGAGTCGACCTCGGTGAGATACCTCCCTTCCTCTTTTGCTTCCTGTATCGCCGGCTCCAACGCCGTCTGACCGCGCAGCCGCCGACCACCGCCGCCTGTTTAAGGTTAGTTGTTTTAGACCGTAGGATGTTGATCGTGTGGCTATGATAGAAGATAACCCGAAGGGGTATCCTTCGATCTGTACCATGCATAGTCATTTAGATCCGACGGCTCAGAGAGGCCGATCCAGCCGAAGCGGTACCAGCCAGTAAGAACACGACTCGTGGCCTGTGATTTGTTTTAAAAACCAGAATTTGTTCCATTAGATGTTCAAACTTCTAAATTGCATAACATTAAATCTACACGTCCAAATGTTGCAAATTTTATATCAATGGAATCAGCAAAACAAACTATGTCTAACCATGCACTTTGTTTAGTAAATTGCTTCGGTTAAATTGGTTGTTTTTGCAGAAACTTGTGTAGGCATAATTTGGATATAAAAATTATTCTAGAAATATTTTTAAGGTAAAATCTTTGGCAATCGGATTGTTTTGAACCTACTGACCATATAAAACAACTGTGGAGTTAAAAGTGTTTTTTGTGAAGTTAAATAATAAATCTTTGATTTAGAACTTTTCTAGTCAAATAAAAATATGGTTTATATGTTAAAATGCTTTTTGAGTAAAACCTTTGGAAATGATTAGATTTAAACTCCCTGACCCTAAACACCAAGTTTTGAGATTTAAAAATATATTTTGATGAACCCTATAAAATTATTACTTTGCTAAAAGGGCATTTCCAACAACATAAAATATTGTTTTGGTATAAAAATGGTTTATAGGTGAAACCTTTTGCAAATGGTTTTTATGTTAAACACTTGAACATAAAACAATAAGATTTGAGTTTAAAATTTATTTGTCAAAAACTAGAAAATATTACTTTGATTTAAATCATTTCTAGCAAAACAAAAATGATTTAAGTGGCCATTTTTCACTAACTTGATATCAAATAGTTTTACCACTTTTATAAATGACCAATGGGTGTTTCAAATGTTTATGACCTAATAGGAACCATTTTTTTAAAATAAAACAATCTTTGGCATGTTTGCATGCATTGCTTTGTTTTTATTATTCTATGTGTTGATTGCTTGAATGGTAGATTGAAATTGTGCCTTGCTTGATTGAATTGTAGTGACATTTGAAGGGTGTGACTATTGCAAAGATCAAGGAGTGAACTTATATTTCTCTACCAAAAAGGAAAGTGATGCTTCATACTTTTGTCCCATTATTTTCACTATGAATTAGTGATATTTCTAGGTAGGACTTGCATGGAATTTTTGCTAAGTATAAACTATGCCATGGGAAATCCTAGTAGATGAAACCTTAGTAGAATTTTCCTAAGTTAAGATTCCTACTACTATCATGCTTAGCTTGGCTAGTAGAAAACAAGGGTGGATTATATTCATGCCATGGAATATTTCTAAGTCAAAGACTTGTGTTTTGTTTAATAAAACAACTAAGTGAATGAATCACCTGGGTGGAAAGGAACTTGCTTGGTGGTTTTTGGTTGAGTGATTACACAAGGCCCGTTTCTATGGTTTACCTTGTGTATCTCACTTGTGGATTGCCACCCAGGAACAAAGAGATTTGAGATGTAAAATGTTGAGAAGCTTCAAGTGCAGCCACATGGCATTATGGGCTCTGCCTGGATCATATAGGTTGCAATAACTTAGCCAAATGGACAGTTGGTGGTAGGGGATTGATTGGTTGGAACGCGTCCATTCTGGTATAAGGGAAGGCTTCTGAAAGATCTTGTCTTGGTGAAACCAAGTCTTATGGGGAAAGTGCACCACCTCTGCAGAGTGTAAAATCTAAGTACTTAGCCATGTCCCTTGCAAAGGACAAATTTGAGCATCAAGACATGGAAGCTATCAAGAATCTCCTCATCCCAATTTTCTAAGTTAAAACTTGTGGTTGAACAAGGGTGAAGGTTCACCAATTTCTATTGGTGGTTCCTTGGGAATATTTTGCCAAACAAAAACTTAGTGTTTTTCAAATGATAAGGAAGGATCTATTTTTGATCAAAGCAAGACTAAGCACCACTTGGAAAAATACATATAGAGGATAGTTACCACTATACTACCATAGTATCACTTGCCAATACAATTCAAATGTATTGACCCTTGTGGCTGTAACTTATTTTAATTAATTAAATTCACTAGAAATGCCTATGTGGAATTCTTTTATTACTTGATCATTATTTCTGTAAGTAAACCTATATATTTTTATATATTTTGAAAGGTATGGTTAAATGTGATTTTTGAGAGTTGGAACCAACTCAAAAGCTCTTAGAGTTGAATTTTGAAAAATGTTTGAAAGCGGAAAAGCTTCTGCCTTGTTATTTTTACCATGGGTGACCTACAATTCTAAATGGTTTGAATCCAATGGGATTGGATTAAGCATTCCACTACCTTTCTAACAAAATTGGTTTCATGCATTTTGGTTTAGTGAATCGAGCTAGGTTGATTTTTGAATCTAGGTAGAGAACTGGGTTTGAAATTAAATGAATAAATCTAAATTTGAATTAGTGGGTCGCGCGAGATGTTTTAACTGGGCTGGCCCACTATGCACAGCACGCGCGGGGGCTGTTTAAGTGAGCGACCCCACTCGTCAGTGAGACAACAAGGGGCGACGCGGTATGGGGTGATTAGGATTGTAGGATCTAACTCTTATACAACGGCTCTGGTTCATCGTCCACGTCGGGAAACGCCGACGAGACAGAACCCTAGTGCGGCCAGTGGCGGTCTTGGGAGGCTCACCGGGGCTCCGGCGATGGTCGGCGACGAGGGAAAATGATGAAGTCGACGACGGTGATTCTCTTGGTACCGGCAGCTTCTCCTGGGGCGGCGCCAATCGACGGCGCCTCTCCTCCTCTACAGCAGTGAACTCCAGTGAAATTCCGGCCACCTGGTGCTTGCCTTGCTCCGTGAGTGAGTGGGGGGTATCAGTGAGAGGTGGGGAGTGAACTGGTGTGAAGAAAACGAGCGGGGGATGCCTCCTTTTATAGTGGCTGCAAGGGACTGAATGGTGCGGGTGGAGCTCGTCGGTGTCAACGGCACAGAGTGCTACTGCAGTGGGCGACGATAGGGGGCGGTGCTGTGCTCCCTGGCGAAGCTCAACGGCATGGTCTTGCGGTATGGGGCGGTGATGAACGGTCAGAACATCACGGCGCTCTGAGCGGGTCCGATGGCAATTTTAATGGCGCACAACGTGCATGGTCCGTGCATCGGCGAACAGGGTTGTCTGGGGGGTTACTGGGATGCTAGAGAGCACATTTACAAGCGGCGAGGGTGGCGCGCGGTCTGTGGGCTGATGTCACTGTCGGTGCATTGGCGCGCTCTCGGCTCGCACGCAGAGAGACTGTGCGCGTGCTTGGCGGGTGGTCCAGTGGCTGCCTGCGCTCGGGGCTTGGACAGGGAGTGGCGATGGATGGTGCTGCGTGTCCCAGACAAGGTTAGCGAGGCTAGTGCAGCCTCTAGCTCGCTAGTGACATGGGGGTGGTAAGTTTGCTCTCGGCCTGGTCACCGTTGATGTCTAGGATTTCTCACAGTGGTGCTAGGGATTTTTAAAGAGGCTAGATGATCTACTAAGAGCTTGTTGCAACCAGAGAGGGAACAAGGTTGGCCAAATTCACTGCTGCAAATAGTGTTTAATGTTTTGTTGTTTGCTGATCACAAGGTGTTTGATGAAATGGCCGAAATAAATTCAAATTTGAATTTTGGATTCAAACTTGGTAGGTTTGCTAGGCACATACTAGGGAGTATCTGGTTAGTTGGATTGGTCAAGGGGCACTGGTTTGGTTGGGTTTTGAAAAGGTGTGATCTTCACCTATGTTAAAGATTCAATTTTGAATTGTCATTTGAATGGGGTTGCCAAATGTTTCTGCAAGTTTGAAAGGTGGGCTTTGGTTCACTTTTAGTTGGTCTAGCAAGGGGTTAAAAGAATTGGAAAAGATTATGTTTGAACTCTTGGACTAGAAACACTCAAAGTGACCTAGTGAGAAAGATTGGCAAAAAATAACCATTTGCCTTATTTGATTTGTTTTTGATTTTTTCTTGATTTTTTTTTTTGCTTAGAAATATTTTAGATGATGTTATGTTCATCTTTGAACCATTCCTTACTACTTAGTTGAATCACACAAGTCCATTCATGAATTCATCAAATCATCACATACACACATGCATTCAGTTGGTTTTTACTTAATAAAAGTTTTTGTTAACCCTAATTTTAGTGATTAGAGTTTGATGATCATTGTTTCATATATTCGGAATGTTACAAACCTTCTCTCCTTAAATGAAATCTCGTCCCGAGATTTGAAAAGGTGGAAAAAAATATTAAATAGGATTTAAAGAGATCGGGAAACTCCGTCCTGATGTGATCTTCTCGCTCCTAGGTAGCTTCTTCTTCAGTGTGGTTGCTCCACTGAATATTGAGAAACTTGATGCTTCGGGTTCTGGTGGTTCTAAAATCTTCTTCCAAAATACGGATGGGTACTACAGGATACATCAGGTCATCATTGATCTCTATGGTGTGGTGATCAATGTTCTTGAAAACTTTAGTCTTCTCTGGAACTTCAAGGCATTTGCGCAGTAACGATATATGGAACACATTGTGCACTGTTGACATTTCCTTTGGCAGTTCCAATTGATATGATATTTCTCCTCGACGATTCAGAATCTTGAAGGGTCCGATATTTCTGGGGTCTAACTTTCCTAGTGAGCTAGAAATGCTGCATTCCCTTCAAAGGTGACACTTTGAGATACACAAAATCTCCGATATTGAAAGCGAGGTCTCGACGTCTCTTGTCGGCATAACTCTTTTGTCTGGATTGGGCGGTCTTAAGGTGCTCACGAATCTTGTGAACTTTCTCTTCTGCTTCTCGTAGGATGTCAGGTCCAAAAATCTGACTCTCTCCTACTTCCGACCAATTCAAACGGGTACGACACTTCCTTCCATACATGAATTCAAATGGGGCCATTTGCAAACTAGCTTGATAACTGTTGTTGTAAGAAAATTCTACGAACGCCAGACAGTCTTCCCATTTAGATCCATACTCTAGCACACATGCTCTCAACATATCTTCGAGTATTTGATTTACGCTGTGCTAAAATCCAGTTGGGTTCCTAAACCTTATTGGACTTGCTTCCAGAATCTCGAGGTAAACTGAGTTCCTCGATCTGATACGATGTTCTTGGGGACTCCGTGCAAACTGACGATTCTAGCGATGTAAAACTCTGCTAGCTTCGAACTCTGGTATGTGTTCTTGACTGGTAAGAAATGGGCTACTTTGGACAATCTGTCAACTATGACCCAGATAGAGTCATTTCCCATACAAGAAGTAGGCAATCTGGTGATAAAGTCCATTCCAACTGAATCCCATTTCCATTCCGGAATCTGTAATGGTTGCAACAGTCCTGCGGGTATCTGATGTCCCGCCTTGACTCTTTGACAAATATCACACTTGGCGATGTAGCTTCTGATTTCTCTCTTCATCTTATGCCACCAAAATCGTTCCTTCAAATCCTGATACATCTTTGTTCCTTCGGGGTGGATAGAATAAAGAGTATCATGGGACTCTTTCAAAATAAGATATATTTCAACTTCGAATCTGCTGGTACACAGAGGCGTCCTTTGTACCACATAACTCCTTCTTCATCCTCAGTGAATCCATGTACTTTTCCTGTACCAAATACGATGTTTGATTCCGTCGATACTAGCATTTCCTTTCTGTGCCTCCTTGATCTGACAGATCAAAGTGGGTTGAGGTTCTATGCTAGCCAAAAATCCTTCACTCACTAATTCCATTCGGAAATCTTCCATCTCTTTGTACAAACTTGGTTTCTCCTTAATAATCATGGATGTAACATCCCGATTTTTACTAGTCGATTTTTTTAACCAAGAGATGTTGCAACGCGATCAAATAAATATAAATATTTTGTTTGGAGTTGTTAAATATTATTTCCAAATATTTTGAAATTAATTTGACATATAAAAAAAGAGAATATTTTCTCACAATACTACTTCTATTTTCTATTTTCTTGAATCTTGTTTTGATTTGCCTAACTTATTTTTAATTTGATTCTTTCAAAACTTTTCATTTTCGAACTTAGTCCTACTATGTTTGCACACATGAACGTGCATGCATGTCCCATGCATGAATGCACCAATATGTCGTGTCTTTTATATTTTTTTTTCTTCTGTACGTATAGTATTCTCTTTCTCATCTCGGATAGTATTCACCTAGCTAGTTCCATAGCGCTACCGATCAGCCCTGCCGATCGACTTGCAGCGCACACACACACCTAGGATGTACACAGAGCTAAGCGTGTGCGCGCAGAACTCAATCAGTCGAAGCGTTACCTTCTTCTTCGTCTCCCGGATGAGTCAGCCAAACAGAAACGTCACAGACATCAACGCCATAATTCAGAGTAGAAACGGTTGTCATCCCCGTCCTAATATTAAGCTCCATATACAACGCCCTCTGCGCCTTCTTGCCATTCTATACCACCACGGGAGCTCTAGGATCATATCTCACCTTTATCTTAGAGAGAACCACTGAACCGTCTCTAGACGCCGCCCGTGTTTCCGGCAGCTCTGGCCACGAGGAACTCGACGGCGGCAGCCACTAGGGCCACGAGGAGGACGAGATCGAGCTGGTCTACGGAATTGACGCACGAGTTGCCGATCGTCCACCATGTACGAT
Organism: Avena sativa; assembly: GCA_916181665.1. Classification (NCBI taxonomy): domain Eukaryota; kingdom Viridiplantae; phylum Streptophyta; class Magnoliopsida; order Poales; family Poaceae; genus Avena; species Avena sativa. Next base: position 125,613,650 of record OV702280.1, read on the forward strand.
ACCATAAGTTAATCTCAGTACATCATCTTCGCCGAAAATTTACGCCACACTCGGTGATCTTCGGCACAAATCCTTTCACCCACCTCCTATCGGCACATATGCCTACCTCCTAGACATGTTCTCCCGCCGTAGTTTTATAGTTTACGGCGGTGCCGGTGAACCGAATGCCGTCCGATGGCATGAACGGATTAGACCACCACGTACACGTCGCTTGACCTTGGTGCCAACTTAGAAAATGTGACAAATGCGTCTAGGAACCCAGCCAAGGCTTTAGATTGAGAATACTATGTACGGTTAGTCAAATTATTTTGATACTTATTCATGTCCGTGTCTTGCATCTAGAAATTGGATTGCATAGAAATTGTGCACTGCTCGTTGTACTGCTCGCTTAGAAATTTTGTACTGTTTGTACTACTGTTAGTTATTTAGGTCTTTGAATTTTGCTTAGTATGGTTTACGTGCGTCACTTGGAACTAGTTGGTAGATTGCTACTGTACTTCTGCTAGTTAGTAGTATCCAGATATGACTAGTAATCATGGTACATACGATTGACTATACATGGTTAGCTTAAATTTTATGGATAGACTAATTTAACATGTATTAGTGTTTCTACTGTTGAAATTAGTTGACTATGCTAGAAGAGTCTCTCATATGGTTATTATACTTCATTTATCGTTGTCTTGCCGATCGTGCTTATAAGTGGAGTAAGTATATTGTTTACCTTGTTATTGCACGTTAGCTTGTTTTGCTAGATTTGTGCTAGTATATTGTTGCTTTGGTTACGGTAGTTTTGCTAGATTTTCATTGGGGTCATGTTGCAACTGTGTTTATTTTTGCATACGAAGTTACAGTAGCATGTCGCTTGATTCATATGCACTATGTATGACTAGTTAGTTTGTAGTACGTGTCTAACATATTTTATTTATGCGACGTGGATATTTTAAAGAAACATATTATTTTCTTAACTTATTTTATTAATTAATAACGATAGACCGACCCTTATTATACCGAACTGTTCAAACCTCGCAAGCCTATTTAGCTCTTTTGTTGGAACTTTATATTTGGATATTAGTTGTGATTATTTTGAAATGTGTATTTATCGGTGGTTCATCGTTATGACGCGTAGGGAGTGACGGGTTCGAGCAGGATCAAGATTTCGGGGAAGAACCCTTTCACGACAACGAAGGCATGCCTCTTACCATGTCTTATCCCAGATTTATAAAGTGCATTATATTTTATTTTATTGTTTTACAAATATATGATATTTTGGTTACACGCATACCTTGATACACCTGTCGCCATACAATACCCTGAGTAGATACTATATAGTAGTCTTATTAGAGTAGAATTGCTTAGCCATGCTTAATAATAAGTAGGATCCTTGATTTCCCTCTTCGGAGGAATTGGGTGACCCTCAGGTCATATACACCCCCTTTGAAACTTGTTGAGATCGCTGAGCTAGCCGTTGTTGTTTCCTCTACTCTATTCTACTCTGGGTGAAACTTACCATCTAAACACTGGCGCGGGCGACAGCTGGATCAAAGGAAGGAGCGATTGGCTGCCCTTCACTAGTTGGAGGGGGCAATCCGTCGTACGTGCCGCATGAGGTCCTAATAAGTCTTGGATTTGAAGATTGTGACCAACCGTACAACCACATGCTATAATGGGCACTGCTTGGTCAAGTAAGTTAGTCAGCCTTAGGTGTTGATGTTGCCGTACCGCTAATGAGGTGTCTGCCTGTGGGAGAGACTTCGTCACAGATGGGGGACCGGTTTGGGGACATACTCTCAGTTCCGTGCGCCATACCCGGTGGGCATGTCACATCTTTGGGGGATCGAACTAAAAGACCTTGTCACAATCCATCTGCCGGTACACGAATTGGTGTGTATTAAACCAGCGACGGCTGGTGGGCGTCAAGACGGGATTGTGTCGTGTGGGAAAAGTGTACAACCTCTGCAGAGTTTAAACTATTCGAATAGCCGTGTCCACGGTCATGGACGACACGTCAATCTTTCTTGACATACGGGAATCTTTCTTGCTACTTCCCTCTTTGCCCCTATCCTTATCCCGGAATCTGTGAACTGTGTGAGTTGTCGTGGACAATCACACTATTGTGAAATACCACATTGATGATAAACATGTTTTCGTCAAAAACCGATTTCATCAAAACTATTACCATATTGCAAATAAAATTGGCTTTATGCAAAAGAACCATATAACCTTCCTTGAAGCCACATGTAAATATTATAGGTTTTGCATAAGGGGTATGTTGAGTACGTCATGTACTCATGGCAATACTTTTGTTGATACTTCAGAGTACTATGGAAAAGGAGATGACTATGATTACTACGATGACGCTGATGAGTGAGGCCTCGTGGACTACATCGACTGCCTGTGGCTGAGATGGAGTCGCTACGAATTTTATATTTCCTTTGTGTTTTATGGATGTAATAAATGTCACTAGACATTTCACTATGTTAGTATTCAGGCTTTGTAATAATTACTATTTTGTATGTCTGCAATGATATACATTTCGCTGTGTCGTCAACGTTGATCTTGGGATCGACGAATAAGCACAGGGGGGGGTCTGGAAGTTATGTTCCGGTCCTCACAATGGAGTTCAAGCGGCACGACAATCTGATAAGGGCATCTGCTACCACATTGGCTTTACCGGGGTGATAGTGAATGTCCAGATCATAGTCCTTGATTAGCTCAATCCATCTTCTCTGCCTCATATTCAGCTCCTTCTGAGTGAATATATACTTCAGGCTCTTGTGATCCGAATAAATCTCACAACGATTACCCATAAGGTAATGCCTCCATGTCTTCAGGGCAAGAACTACGGCTGCTAGTTCAAGGTCATGGGTTGGAAAATTCTATTCATGTTGGTTCAGTTGTCGGGATAGATAAGATATTACTTTGCTGTCTTGCATCAGCACACATCAGAGACCAATCTTGGATGCGTCACAATACACGTCGAAAGGCTTCGTGATATCCGGCATGATCAAGATGGGGGCTGAAATCAATCTCCTCTTGAGTTGTCCCCATCTTGATAAGAGGAGATTGATTTCAGCCCAATTTCCAGCATGGCATCTAGTTGCTTCTTCAGTTCCACTAGTTCAGATGGGTTCATACTATATGGTCTCTGGGCTATGGGTCCGGTTCTAGGTATTAGTTCAATGATAAACTCGATATCCCGATCTGGGGGCATACCGGGCAAAACATATGGAAATACGTCGGGGTATTCATAGGCAATCCAGACTTGGTCAATGGTTGGTTGGGATATACTATTGTTGCACTTGAATTTGCGCGGCAAGGTTTCAGATACATGCTCGACTGATATTCCAGCTGTACTGGTCATGGTTATGGCTTTCTTGGCACAGTCAATTAATCCTTTATGTTTGGACATCCAATCCATTCCTAGTACTACTTCCAAACCTTTAGTTTTGAGTACTATTAGATTAGCATAAAAATCTATTCTATGGATTCGGATAGGGACGGCTTTGCAAATTTGCCTAGCTTTGGTGGTTGAACCAGGTATTTGAACAATCATAACATGCTTCAATTTGGTTGGTTGAATCTTACTAGTGCATGAAAATTCTTCAGTAACAAATGAGTGCGATGCTCCAGAATCAAACAACACTCTTACAAATACTGAGTTAACAGAAAACATACCCAGCACGACATATGGCGCTTCCTGGGCTTCTTCAGCATGCATGAGAAAGAGACGGCCGTTGCGGTTGAGCGAGTTCCCTGCGGCAAACCTTCTCCCGAGCTGAACACGACGCTGCTGCTGAGCTGGGGCATTTGCATTGGGGGCTGCGGCATTCTTCTTGGGGCACTCATTGGAAAAGTGACCTTTGGTCCCACATTCGTAACAAGTCATTAGGTACATGTCCTTCGCTCCAACAGGCACATCATTGCTTGTAGTCATTGGGGCAGTGTTGGTGTTGGTGATGACATTGTTGTTGTTGAACTTAGGTGGTGCACGGTTGAAATTGCTGGGGTTGCCGGGGTTGTTGTGACTTCCTCCGGGCCTTGGGTTTCCACGGTTGGGATAGGTCTAACGGTTCATCGGGGGTCTGTTGGTTCTTGAGGCAAATCCTGGAGATGGGTTGGGGCGATACTTTGGTGTATGATGAGTTCCGGGTTGATGCATCATGTGACGCTTGCGGTTCTCATTAGCTTTGTTGATCTTTCCTTCCATATGAATGGCAGAGTCAACTAAGGCTTCAATATCAGCAAATGGGATATTGACTAACACTGTCTGCATCTCGTCGTGCAGACCATTCAGGAATGTATCCTTCTTCTTGGCTTTAGTATCTATCTCATCCGGTGCATACCTATCCAATGACAAGAATTAGTCATGGTATTCCACTACTGTCATCCTTCCTTGCTTCAGTTCCCTGAATTCATCTCTCATCCTCTTGATCAAACCCGGTGGCACATGGGTTCTGCTGAACTTGACTTTGAACTCTTCCCAAGTCATCAGCGAACCTCCTTTCATTGCGCGAACGCTGTTCCACCATGCTCTTGCATCTTCGGCTAGATAGTGGGTAGAAAACAACATTTTATCGTTAGCTTCCACTCCTGCAACTTCCAGATTGTTCTCCATGGTTTGCAACCAATCATTTGCATCTAGGGTCTCTTCTGAATTAGTGAAAACGGGTGGATTGGTGTTTCGGAAATTCTTGAGCTTAGATCCATGGTTGTCCTGATTTCCATGGCCTTGATTATTGTTGGCCATCTGAGCTATCTGTTGAAGGGTGGCTAAGTTGGCTTGAAGTTTGGCTCTTTCATCTTCGCGGTCAGAAACCAACATTTGCAAGAGCTGCAACATCGGGTCCGGGGCTGAAGTGCTTCCTCCGCGAGGCATCTGAAGATTGAGATAGATCATGAGAAAATAGGGAAATTTCTACGGTTCAGGGGTTTTGAAAAGTTTTCAAAGTTTGACTCAGATTTTTCTAGTAACTTGCTTTTCATTTATTCATAGCACACGATACAAACACACACCACAACAAAGAAAAACATATGGTTTTAAGAACCATTATGTGAAGCTAAGATACAGTGGGACCGACTACAACTCACTAATGCTAGTGCTCAAGTGTTACTACTCCTCGGAGTCAGTGTCCTCATCATCCTCATCATCATCATCGATGAAGGCGAAGTCATCATCATCGGTGAAGAAGTCCATGGCCTGATCCTCGAGAAAGTCATCATCATCGCTGAGATAGGAGTAGGGGTCTCCACGAAGGAATTACCCTGCATTCTCCCTTTCCTCCAACTGCATGTCTCTCTCGTGGATGGTCTCCTCCAAATCCTTAATCCGGTGGCGAAGATGGGCAATGATTCGCTCCTTCTTTTCGAGCTGACGGCGACGAGACTTGCGATCCTTCACTAGCATGGCAATGGTCTGATCCTTCTTCGCGGTGATAGCGTACTTGTGGTTGGCGTAGGAACAAGCATTGTCCAACTCCTTTTTAGGGTCATACATCATGAAGCTGAGGTGGTCCAATTGACTCTTCAGCTCGTGGTGGTATGGGGCCTCCAGTGGCTGTCCCATAACATCACGCCTTGGGTAGAACTCAATGCGGGTACCCTTGATCTGATTGATACTCTGTCCACATAGACGGGCAATAGATTTTTTCATGGCTCTGGCAAGTCCATCGAGACTTGCAACAACTAACCACTACAGATCTTCTCCTTCTTGATCATTGAGCTGAGCTCCGAAGAACTCGGGGTGCGGACGCTTCTGCATCTCCGACAGCTTGTCCAGGTCACGCTCAAAGATGAGGTCTCCATTCCCCAACTGATAAAACTTGATGTACTTCACGTCCATCTATAAGAATATAAGATGAGTAAGTTAGTAGAGGGATCAAGTGTGTCAAATTATACGTACGTTTATAAGAATTTTTGAGGAACATGAATTTTCATGAAAGAATCCAAGTGATAAGAATGACAATAAGTTTTTGTAAATACTCACTTCCTTTGGTTTTGAAACTAATTTTTTTATTCAAATGTCCATTCTAACTAGGGTCTCCTCTGGTCAGGATGGCTCTAATACCAACTTGTCAACACCCGGATTTTTAATCCCAGATGCATGTTATGCCATACATCACAATCCCAGGATTACCATTTTTGTGAAACATAACAGATTGGATATAATAGTACATCATCCATTACAAACCATACATAAGGTCTTACACAAATAAGGATCTCATGATCCAGTTCTTACTACAATTCAAGCAGCGGAATAATGTAATAGTAACGATAGTGTAGGAGAAGCTCCATATTCATGGTCACAGGAAATGCTGACGATGGGAGATGATCCTAGTTTTCATAACCTTCTTGCTGTTCATCTTCCTGATACTCCTCTTCATAGTCTGGCCACAGGAATAGCCAGGGAGAAAGCCATGAGTACTCTTTAAGTACTCGCAAACTAATACTAACAAGTGAAGTGGGTTTGAATAGGATATACTAAGCTCTAGGGTTGTTTTACAAAAATCCATATTTACCTCTACTAAGTTCAGAAGCAAAGGAAGCTAGTTGAAAGTTTTATAACACCTAAGTGGGAACTTGAATTTCATATCACAACTCTGGTGTGGTCAAGTAAAAGTCATAAATCATTTCATAAGTCATTTTGAAAACATCTGATGACGGAACAGTATGGCCACTCCAATTGTCCATAACCGCGGACGCACCTATTCGAATAGTTTGACACTCTGCAGAGATTGTACACTTTCACCACAACATTTGATACATCCGTCAGGAACAATCCTGAATTTACCATACTCAGTATGCGGATAATAAATCCTAACCTTTCAATTACAGGCCCTAGTATAGGCACCTCTCCTATGAGTTTGGCCTCCCAACCATGACCAAATGTCATCTTGGGTAATACACAGGTGGACAATCTTCACAAGGTAGCCTCAGCTCAGACCTTGGCCGCAAGGGAACCCATACTAAGGTATATAAATTTCCAGTCAATCCCTACCCAAATTTCGGGTATTGTGGTTGTATGGTAAAATTGGAATGTTATCGCAACCAGACAACCATCAGTTTTATAAACGGCTAAGGTTTTCATAACCATTTTCACCAAGTATTCCCATCTAAAGTTGATCAAGTTTTTAAGCTTAGTACTACCATCTAGAGGTGGGGTAAATACTAATGAGGGGTGGTAAACAAGTGTATCTTATCTACGTTCAATCTCATGCCTTAGGATGACATCAAGATTATCTAACTTAGGGCAAATTTTATGCTCTTTATGCTACCTTCAATTATCTTTCTAAAATCTACAAGTCACTAACTAAACTTTTGATGAAAGCTTTAATAAATAAAGTACTAATATTGCAAGTAAAACTAGGATGGTGGTCAAGTGGGTATAATCACATATGCTTAAGGCATATAGTTGGCATAGTAACAAGCAAGTAGTAGCTTGCTAAGCTGTAAGTGTTAGCTTGCTCCGTTAATAGCTTGCTAACTCAACGAGTAGTATTAGGATTGCCTTGTGCAGAGCAGTGGTTGAAGTTCTCCTCGGCTTCTTCCTCGTAGTATCCTCCTTCCTCCTCGTATCCTTGGTCGGTACTAGCGTCTATAAATAAATACGAGGTACACAATCACCAAACAATACTTAACTATTTCCAATCATCACACAAATGTTCACACTAGATGATCTAGCATCATCACTAACATTAGAAGATTAAAGCACTTGTATCATTTATTTTATTTTAGAAAATTAATTTCTAATCATTGAAAAACTACTTAAGATTTAATATTCTCCAACTCAAACATGGGATCATGTTGACACATGTCATCACCATATATTTCAGCACATGGGAATGTGATTTAAAGTGGTGTCAAAATTTAATAAGGTTTAACCTTTTTATTTTAATTAATTAAAGTGACTAGAAATGCCTATGTGGCATTCTTTTATTACTTGATCATTATTTCAGTAGGCAAACCTATATATTTTTATATATTCTGAAAGGTATGGTTAAATGTGCATTTTGAGAGTTGGAACCAACTCAGAAGCTCTTAGGATTGAATTTTGAAAAATGTTTGAAAGCAGAAAATCTTCTGCCTTGTTATTTTTACCATGGGTGACCTACAATTCTAAATGGTTTGAGTCCAACGGGCTTGGATTAAGCATTCCAGTACCTTTCTAACAAAATTGGTTTCATGCATTTTTGGTTCAGTGAATCGAGCTAGGTTGATTTTTGAATCTAGGTATAGAACTGGGTTTGAAATTAAATGAATAAATATAAATTTGAGTTAGTGGGTCGCGCGGGATGTTTTAACTAGGCCGGCCCACTATGCACAGCGCGTACGCGGGCTGTTTAAGTGAGCGACCCCACTCGTCAGTGAGACAACAAGGGGCGAAGCGGTATGGGGCGATTAGGATCGTAGGATCTAACTCTGATCGAACGGCTCTGGTTCATCGTCCATGTTGGGCAACGCCGTCGAGACAGAACCCTAGCACGACCAGTGGGGGTCGTGGGAGGCTCACCGGGGCTCCGGCGATGGTCGGCGATGGGGGCAAACGACAAAGTCGACGACGGTGATTGCTCCAGGAGTGAGTGGGAGGTATCAGTGAGAGGTGGGTAGTGTATTGGCGTGAAGAAAACGACCGGCGGATGCCTCCTTTTATAGTGGCTGAAGGGGACCCAATGGCACGGGTGGAGCTCGTCAGTGTCGACGACACAAAGTGGTAATGGCATGGGCGACGATAGGGGGCAGTGTTGTGCTACCTGGCGAAGCTCAACGACATGGTCTTGCGGTGTGGGCGGTGCTGAATGGTCGGAACGTTGCGTCTCTCTGAGCGGATCCGACGGCAATTTTAATGGCGCACAGCGTGCGTGGTCTGCGCGGCGGTGAACGGGTTTGTCTGGCGGGTTACTAGGATGCTAGCGAGCATGTCTGCAAGCGGCGAGGGCCGCGCACCGTCTGTTAGCTGATGTCGCTGATGGCGGACTGGCGCGCTCTCGGCTCGCTCGTAGAGAGACTGGGCATGTTCTTGGCGGGTGGTCCGGTGGCTGGCTATGCTCGTGGCTTGGACAGGGAGTGGCGATGGACGGTGCTGCGTGTCCCAGACAAGGTTGGTGAGTCTAGTGCTTCCTCTAGCTTGCTGGCGACATGGGGGTGGTAAGTTTGCTCTCGGCCTGGTCACCATTGATGGCTAGGCTTTCTCACAGTGGTTCTTAGGATTGTTAAAGAGGCTAGATGATCTCCTAAGAGCTTGTTGCAACCAAAGACGGAACAAGGTTGGCTAAATTCACTACTACAAATAGTGTTTAATGTTTTGTTGTTTGCTGATCACAAGGTGTTTGATGAAATGGCCGAAAGATATTCAAATTTGAATTTTGGATTCAAACTTGGTGGGTTTTCTAGGCACATACTAGGGAGTATCTGGTTAGTTGGATTGGTCAAGGGGCACTAGTTTGGTTGGGTTTTGAAAAGGTGTGATCTTCAGCTATGTTAAAGATTCAATTTTGAATTGTCATTTGAATGGGGTTTCCAAATGATTCTGCAAGTTTGAAAGGTGTACTTTGATTCACTTTTACTTGGTCTAGCAAGGGGTAAAAACAATTGGAAAAGTTTGTGTTTGAAATCTTGGACTAGAAACACTCAAAGTGACCTAGTGAGCAAGATTGGCAAAAAATGACCATTTGCCTTATTTGATTTATTTTTTATTTTTTTCTTGATTTGTTTCTTCTTAGAAATGTTTTAGATGATATTATATTCATCTCTGAACCATTCCTTACTATTTAGTTGAATCACACAAGTCCATTCATGCATTCATCAAATCATCACATACACACATGCATTCATTTGGTTTTTACTTAATCCAAGTTTTTGTTAACACTAATTTTAGTGATTAGAGTTTGATGATCATTGTTTCCTATTTTTGGGATGTTACATACCAAGTCTGTGGAACCCCGGATTTACTGTCCGAGAATACCTGTTATGCCTGCATTTCATGTTCCCATGATCAGTGAGCCATGAGCATGACCGACCAGTATCATTACAACATACATGAATAATGCGTACAAGTACTTACAAATGTGCCATTATGGCGATACAACATGAATAGCGGAAGTCTTCAAGTGCAGAGCCCATGTCATGGCTTAACCTACATGCAACTAACTGGGAAGACGAACTAGATCGCATAGATGTCAGCAATCTCCATCGTTGCTCTTACTTCTGAAAAGTATGGCCAAGTAAATAGCCAGGGACAATGCCGGTGAGTACTTTCAATGTACTCGCAAACCCCATCAAGAGGACAATAATAATTGATATGCACTATGGCTCTGGTAGGATGGCTCCTGGAGTGGTTCTTTTATAAACTAGTTTCTCTTGTACAGCCATTTTGGAATTTTTTTTGAAAAGTTTTAAGAAAACACCAGGATTGCGTCACCCATTTATTTTTCCTTCCGGTCATCTCATGACAAAACTACTTAATCCTTTTCCTGACAATAACATTTCCAAGCCATTGCTTTTCCAAAGTCCTTTTTGAAAAAAAACCATCACCCGCCGTACAGCCGCCAGCACAACCGTCCATGACCGAGGACTCGGATATTTGAATAGATTTACACTCTTCAGAGGTTGTACACTGTACCCACACCATCCGATTACCCGTCCCTGATCTACACCAATCGTGGGTTGAATAACCGGTCAAGACCTTCCGATTGCCCTCTTCGATACAAGTGCCTACCCTATGAGATTAATCCCCTCAAAACCGGGACGCCCTATATAGTCACAAGCCAACCGGAGCGCGTTTTGCACCTCGCAGGGTGTGCGCTTTCAATGAGGGTTCATAGTATTGTCCGGCCACCATTATATGGTATTTATCTTCTCTAGACCGATGTTTCACAAGGGCCTTTATAGGTGAAGGTATAGCCTCCGGAGATTTGTTCTCCCCTGTAGTAGTTCGAGGCACCTATACCGGATTAGACAAACTTCCAGCCCAGCCCCATCCCATTCCAAAGTAATGTGGTTACATGGGTTAATTGTTCCAGTATAGTAAAATGTATAGCCCAGCGTGTTTTCGTAAACATTTTTCCTCCATCACTCGTCGAACCATTTTGTAAAACCAAAACCTTTCTCATTTTACAATCCACTTGGTAGGCCACCAAGGTTTTCTCATAAAACATTTTTGTAAGCCTTTTTTCGGGGTCTTCCCGTCCCATACTTTTTTCTTCGGCTAAAATGGGGTTTCCTAAGGGACATGGTGTTATACACCATCTAACATACCAGGGTTAAATAAGTATCATAAAAGGTGGGTTGTACCTAGTGGTACTAAGGGTTAATGGTTTGTAGGAGCCAAGCATTCCCCACATAACATAATATAGTAAAACAATGCAATTTGCATAAACGGTTAGACAAAAACATTCATAGATAAAATAATAGGACAAGGCGTATGACCAAGAAGGTGGCTTTCCTGTGACCAGTGAGATTTCCCATGACTTCTTTAGAATACATGAAAACTAATAATAATAATGATAGCGTTAATAACGCTCCGAGGCTTCCTTCTTCTCGAAGACACACAATCGCAACTATCGTCGTTATTGAGCATACATGCAAACAAACACACACCACCATCAATACAAGGCATACAAACACCAATACATACAAAAACCAATTTACCAAGAAAGTTTATCGATCATTATGGATTGAGGATTTGATTGGGGATAGAAGTGAAATGCTTGGGTTGCATTTGTGGGTTTTCTATTTAGGATTTATAGTCCAAAACTAACTAGATAGGGGGTTTTAGAGCAAGGTCAAGTTATACATGTTAACATTGGGTAAAAGTGACACCATCAGATTGGTATTGATAAAATAAAGCCAACAAAAGTGGTTTCACCATTTTATCAATAACCAATGATTTTTATAGTGGATAACACTCTAGTTTAAGGAAATAATTCACTAGACAAATTCTGGAGCTCCGAAAATTATTTCCTTGGGTGCTTAGGTAGTATTTAGTGGACTGAATTAATAGGTGTTGGAATCACATCAAAACAATTACCACAATGCCGTTGAGAAATTCCCAAAGACAGTACTGGCTAGGATTTGTCTTTTTCACCAGATTAAATCTACAAGTGATTTTGATGTGATTACGAGGACACAAGTTAGGAATTTTAATTACTTTTCTATTGAAATTGGAATCACCCTTTTTGGATTTGCAGAACTCAAATGGTGAATTTATTGGTGAACAATCCATGCACATAACAGTTTAATTCACAAAAATTCCAAAATGGTTCATAAAATTATGAGCTACTGGATTTTGGAAAGAATCGATATTTACATGTACAGGTAGTTGGAATTAGGTCAAAACCTCTTTGGTTTAACCTAGGGAAAATCCCAAAGGCATAATTGGCCTGATTTTGTTATTTTTGTTGTGGGCAAACCATGAAGCCATTTTAGGTGTGACTAGTGGGACATGCAAGGTATGCCCACTTTGATTCATTACCAATGGGTTTTGCTCCATTTGGAAATATCAAAATCTTGGAGGATTTTATTAGTGAAATGGACACATCTAAGTAGATGATTTATCATATTTATTCTAAACATCAAAAGGGATAACTAAAGCCTCTCTATGTTAGGAAAAAATTAGTGTATTCAAGAAAATTTAAATCTGGGAATTATGGATCGTTTTTCATTTTTATTTGCATTTAAAAAAATAGCTAGATTTCAGATATAGCAAAAAGAATAAAAGAAAAAGTATTTTTGGGCCAGATCTGTAAGGATGATGGGCCGCGTGGTGGAATCGGCCCACCCGGGGCAGCGCCTGTGCACGGGAGGAATCTGGTTACTGGCCTAGCTGGGCTGGCCCGTCTACGGCATTGGGGCGAAGGGGTAAGGGGCGCTAGTGGTCGTTGGATCTGATACCGATCGACGGCCACGAGCCTTCTTCTTCCTCTCCTCGCTGCCAGCGGGCGGAAACCCTAGGTGCAGGGCTGCGGGTCGCGGGAAGCCTCACATGTGGCTCGATGGCGATGGGGAGGTGGCGGGGACGAAGCGGGAGGCGACGCCAATCTCGGGTAGGAGCGGCAATGAGGGGCTCGATGTTGTGAGGTGGCTCTGTTGGAGATATGCCCTAGAGGAAATAATAAAAGTGGTTATTATTATATCTTTGTGTTTCTGATAAATGTTTACATTCATGCTATAATAGTATTAACCGGAAACATTGATACTTGTGAGATTTGTAAACTAAATTAGAGTCGTAATTCCTTCGACCATGAGATCATGCTAATCACCATCACTAGAAGGATACTTTGATGACATCAAACACCACACCTTAACTGGGTGGCTATAAAGGTGGCATTGAGTGTTCAGAAAGTATGTGTTGAGGCACATGGATCAAGAATGAGATTTGTCCATCCATATGACATATATATACTCTGGGCCCTCTCGGTGGAATGTCATACAATTAGCTTGCAAGTATGTGACTGGCTCACAAGGGATCACATATCACGGGAACGAGAAAAGAGTACTTATTGGTAACGAGGTTGAACTAGGTATGCAGAGATACCAACGATCAAACCTCCGATAAGTAAACTATCGCGAGACAAAGGGGATTTGGTATCGTATGTAAGTGGTTCATTCAATCGCAAAGTAATCGTAGAAATATGTGGGAGCCATATGAATTTCCAGTTTCCACTATTGGTTATTGATCGGAGAAGTGTCTCGATCATGTCTACATAATTCACGAACCGTAGGGAGACAAACTTAAGCATTCGATGTTGTTTAGTAGATATGGAATGTAAGTAGGGAGACCGAATGTTGTTCGGAGTCTCGGATGGGATCCGAGATATCACGAGGAGATCCGGAATGGTCCGGAGAATAAGATTCATATAAGGAAAGTCCGATTCTAGAGTTCAGGAATGATTCCGATGTTTTCATCGGAGAGGTTCTAGAAGGGTCTAGAAGGTTCACCGGACCAGAAGGGGAATGGTTCATGAATGTTTCAAGCTTAAGTGGAATTATTGGATCATGTCCTAGGTCACTTGGTTGGGCATTTGCGAGAGAGAAATAAAGCTCTAAATTGAAAGTCAAAAGGGAGGTTTGAAAAGTCAAACTGGAACAATAGTTTCCTAGTGGAAGAAGGAAAGAGTCCTTCCTTCTCTCAAACTTGGGATTGGGAAGGATTCAAACTCCCATCTCCCAAGGTGCCCTCCCTCTGATAAATAGAGGGGAGGGGCCGACCCAAAGCAACACAACCAGCCCTCCCCACCTCCAAGCCAGGCCGCTGCCGCCTAGCGCCGCCGCCGGTCCATCGTCGTCGCCCTAGACACCGCCGACACCTCCTCCTCCTCTTCGACCCTCTAAACCTAGATCGCCGAAAACCCTAGATCCACCATAACCCGCACCGGATTAGGCGAAGCCCTGCAGAATCTTCCCTCTACTTCCGACACCACGTCGTCGTGCTGCCAGAATCGCGAGGGGAGAACTACAACCTCCACTACCTACTGGAACAAAGGAGAGGAAGGTCTTCATCGAGTACCGAACGTGTGAACGACTACGGAAGCGTTGCTGGAACGCAGCGCCGGAAGGATTGTCTATGCGATCTTGAGATCGGCAAGAACTGCATCATCCACGAGAATCTGCTCTCATTAACCGCTTTGGAATCTTCGAGGGTGAGTATTCCAATCAACTTGTTGCTACAATCTAGTAGATAGATCTTGGCTTGTTTGTGTGCATGCGATAGAAACTTTTCGTTTTCCATGCTACGAACCCCTATAGGCTCGCGCGGTGGTGGCCAAGGGGAGCCTCGCCGGATCTTGCCGGCGCGATCGATAGCGGAGGTGCTTGGAAAAAATAAAGGCATGGCCAGGTAGAGGAGGAGGAGAGGATCACTACAGGGTGACATGCAGAGGGAGGGACCAAGAGGAGGGAGAGCTATTCTCAGTTCTTGTCCATGGCCGAGAGGCCATTTTTCTCCTTCTCTCGAGCAAGCCAAGGCAGGAGAGAGTATGGGGATCTCGGGGGTGGTGAGTGGGGAGAAGTGGATGTGAAAGAGCTAAGGAAGGGGAAGTGTACTGGCTTGTGGTCTTATAAACGAAGGAGGAGGTCCATGGTGGACCTATATCATGCGGAGGTTAAGGGGAAGGAGGTTGCCAGGGATTCGGCAAGAGGGGTGGTGCTGGGAGGTGTGTGGGACCAGCAGCTCAACCAGGGAGGACAGGGGAGAGCTAGGGTGGAGATATTTTCCAAGTTTGTAATAACAAGCCCTCTCTCTCTCTATCTTTGTCTCTTCCAAGCCATAAAGACAAGGGAGGGGTGTGATACAGTAAATTGGCTACAGTGCACGACCAGGGGTGTGTTGGTTTAATGTGGTGAAGTGCTCGAAAATAATTGATGGGGTTTGGAGTGGGTTTGAGTCAAGGTTTGATGGTTGTGCACAAATTGGCCAAAAAGGAAATTGTGAAGAAAGTTGAAAAAGTTCCATTAGGCAAGGTGAGAAAAAGGTACTGGTGTGTGAAAGGATACGGATGTCGGCTAGAGGGGGGTGAATAGGAGATTAAAACTTTTCCGAGAGAGGCTCGACAAAGGAGGAATTAAACCAGCATTTACTTTGTCAAACACAACCTAGAACAACTAAGGTTCACCTATGTGCACCAACAACTTATGCTAAGAAATACAAGCAACAATGTGATAGGAAGATATAGATTACTTTAAGCACGAAGGCTATCACAATGTAAAGTGCATAAGAAAAGAGCTCGGGTATAGAGATAACCGAGACATGCGGGGACAATGATATTTTACCGAGTTCCTGCAAACACGGAGTACGTCTCGTTTGGAGAGGGGGTGGTATCTAACCACCTATGCCACAAAAGGACTCCCTTATTCTCCGGTGAATCTCACCCCAATGGGATCGATCCACACTTCCACTATCGGTGCACTTGTCGGTGGCAACCGGAACCTCTCGCAAGGTTAGGGCACTTCTCCACAACTTAATTGGAGGCCTCAACAAACGCCACCAAGGCCTCAACAAACGCCACCAAGGCCACAACAAACGCCACCAAGGCCTCAACAAACGCCACCAAGGCCTCAACAAACGCCACCAAGGCCTCAACAAACGCCACCAAGGCCACAACCTGCAACACAACAAACCGTCTAGGGGTCCAAGAACCCAAGAGTAAAAAGCTTCTCAACTTTCACTCACCAAATCCTCCTAGGAGAACTCAAACCGATGCACCTAATGCATATGGCAAGAGCACCACAAAGATACTCAAATACCTCACTCTCAAGTTCCAACAAAGATACTAAAGCTATTGGTGGAACAAGAGAGGAAGAACACAAAGGGAACACAAAATCTCCAAAGTCTAGATCCCCAAAGATACACTCACAAAGAGATGAATCGGTTAGGTCAAAACGTGGATCTAGATCACTTCTCTCTTCCACTAAAATATGGGCAAGAATCATAGGAGGGGAAGAGATTAATCAAGCAAGAGAATGAGAGCAGGAATGGACAAATCTTAGACTAATAGAGGAGGAAGAAGCAACCCAAACTGAAAACGGGCAAGGCTATATAAAGGGTCAGGAAAATTCTGCCCGTTGGGCGATTTTGCGGAACAGTCCGGTAGTACCGGTTTTAGTCGGTAGTACCCCTGATGCCAGGAACCAGGTGGGTCAACACAGGGAGGCGCGCACGCATGCAAGAAAGAAATGGGCGCGGGGCGTGGGGCCAGCAAGCGGCGAACGCACGCGCGAGCGAGCGCTGAGCATGGGACCAGCAGAGCATGCGCGCACGAGGCGTCTACACGGTCGAGCGGTACAGCGGTAGCGGCAGGGCCTGGCAGGGCCACAGCGATCGCATCTGCGCCGGACCAGCAAGCAGGTAGCAGCACGCGTGGGCGCGCGAGCGAGCTCGCGGGACACGAGGCGTCTGACCTGGCGGCGACAGCACGCGCGCAGGTCAGCGGGACACGGGGCACAACAGCGGCAGTGGTAGGGCAAGCCAATCGCGAGGCGGGCGAGCGGGCGCAAGCGCGGCTGGGCCAGGGAACTGTGCAGGGCACTAGGAATACCTGGCCTGGTAGCTGTGCGGCCCGGAACTACCGGCCGCCCGGTGCGGTAGTGCCGCATGGGCCGGTAGTACCGGCCAGGACTACCGCGCAGGCCAAAAGCTGGGTTGCGCGCTGCCAGGCGCGACCGGTACTAGGCCCGGTAGTACTGGATGACCCAGAAAACACCTATTCTTTTTCTTTTTCAAACCGTATAAAAGCAAATATTCCAACTGCGATAACTTTTGATTGGTAGCTCTGATTGAACCGATTCCAATTGCGTTGGAAAGAGGATGACACAAGCTACCGGTAAAGAGGGCGATTCCAATTGCGTTGGAAATATAGTTATCACCAAGTGGGAATGTATCATGTATTATAATGTGAGATACCTCACTTGGTGAGACACTGGAAAACCACATAGATCAAAATTGCAACAAGATATAAAAGAGAGATCCGATTTTGATGAACAAGAGATTGTTATGGAGATTACCACAAGCTCTAAATCCTCACATGGATAAGACCAAATAACAACCAAATATGATGATGCTAGTATGCAAAGGTTTGAGCTCTCCGAACGATATGATCGAGTTACTCATTCGAGAGACCCTATTGATAGTACGGTTATCTATCCTAAACCCGGTCTCCCACACACAACATGAGACCGACAAAAGGGAAAACCTATCAAGATTATACCTTTGCCTTGAGAATTCCACTTGAGATCCATGATGGAACGCCTTTCTTGATTCCTCATCATCGATCCATGATCATCGAGGATGGAAAGCATCAAACATAATATCTTCTATAGATGGTGCATTTTGAGCTTGCACAACACATCTTCTTCTCAATTAATCGACCTTGAAGCCAACACATGCTACAAGCGATGCCAATGGACAATTCCTACAAGTACAACTTAATACACACATTAGTCCATAAAGATTGTCATTAATTACCAAAACCACACATGGGGGTCCACATGTTCTTTCAGTGTGTATAGGGTAATTGCATAACCCTAGGAATTATTTGGGATTTTTATAATTATTAAAGGTGCACTTAATCTCAAATATTCAAATTGTCCAGAAGTAGTTTCTAGAATCTTATTTGATATTTTTACATTATCCAGGGTTTTTTTATGTGATATGGTCCTTAATACCATATTACACATTGGGGAATTTATTTGGAATTTATTGAGATGGAAAAGTATTTTTAAGTAATTATTTCTTGTTTCTGCCATTTCAGAAAAGGGCAAAAAGAAATAATAAAGAATCTCAAAAATATTTATTTTTGAGTTTGGAAGAAAGCGTATGATATATAGAACTCAATTGTGCATTGAGTTGGCAAAGTGATTTGGAGAGAAACAGAGTTTCCTTTTATAGACAAAGATTTTGGGGATTTTGCAAGATAGTGTTTTTAAATAGTTTGAGGATCCAAATAATTAGAGGAATTATTTGGGGATGGTTATCATCAAGGTAGAGGATGTAAACTGGATTTATACATTAATGCCAACTTGTGTTTTGAAATAATTTGTGGTGAAAGAGGAGGGAAACTAGATTTGGGAGAATCTTGGGTTTTGGTAATTTATACCACCAAAACAGGGTTGGATTTGGGAGCTCGGGGTTACCTAGGTACAAGGGATAGAGTTATAAATATACCAAGTTATGCATATGAGAATGGTTCCAAGAGTTAGGATTGGTTTTATTTGAGGTGATATAGAAGAGGTGTCAAACTTTGTTGAAGACAAGGCTGCCATAGCAGGATTGTCATGATGCCTTCTAAACCATATGGGTCTAAGAAGAACAATGCTCCAATGGGAACAAGTGAAGGATGGATTGAAAGACCATGGTTAGTAGATCATAACCATGCAAAGAGATGGTCAAGGGGAGATGTCAACTAGATGTGAGCTTCTACCAAAGTAGGCAAGATGATAAGATTTGTAGAAAAGATTATTATCTTGACTACAAAACCATCATGGATGAGTGGGAACCAGAATGGTATATCCAAGGGTAAGAGTGGTCTTTGGTAGAACTAATGACGTACTACAAGTGGTTCAAGTGCATTCTCAAGAATGCACCTTGGTTGGAAAAGGTAGAGATCCAAAGATTGGATCTAGATAAGAAATCCACACATAGCCATTTTGGCAGATTTAGGGTTTTAGACTAGAGTACAAGTGTAGATGATTCTGAGAGACAGCTAGGTTCCATACTCATGATCAATGGGATGATGTTGCAGGGTTAAATAAGTAGGTAGGATTCATGCTTACATTGGGCCCTCACTGAGTTGGAAACTATCAAAAAGGGCTTATCCCTGGATTGATCTGATTAGGAGATGTGATGTTCACTTTAGTGGCTTAGGATAGATCTAGATTTGGATGCTTGGCTTGATATTGGTGATCATAAACCTAGATTTGGATCCTAAGGGATGATCTACTAGATTAGCACACTCTAGTACCTAAGCAAACAAGGCAATCATCAGATCAAGGCAATTCATCAGATAGCAAATCAAGGCAATTCATCTTATCAACCCATCCAACTACTAATAATGTTACCATCAATCCTAGCTTGAGGTAGAGATGGTCATTTTGAATTGGTTCTACTTTGGAGTAAGGTAAGGACCATCTTGGTATCTCTACCAAGATTGGAAAGAAAATATTTTTGGAAAGCTAGGGATAAGAGTAGCTGGGATTTCTGTCTTGAAAACATAAGGAGATTATACTTAGGTCTCCATAGTGTTGCTAATAGACTAGTGGAGTACTTTGTTCTGTAAAAGTTGTCTTGGCTCAGGTTTTGAAATGCCAGAACATTTGAGAATATGAAAGATGAGTCAAGACACAATCAGCTGCATACACTCAAGCAAACAAGTAAGCATACATTGCAACACTTAGCAAGGAAAAGTTTTTGTTCCCCCAAATTTTTCCCTTCTGGACAGCAAATCAGGGTTGCTAAAATTGGGATGTTACACCCTATCTCTCTTGTACATGTGCTTAGAGGAAGCGGAGACACCAATATGTCATTTCTTTCCTTTATTTCATTATAGCAGCACCCCACTTCCCCTCCCCACTTCCTGCGGGACCAGAGAACACTAGCATGACCCATTCCATCGCCCCTCTCAGCCAATCCCTGGCTATGGACCTCCTTCATGCCTTATCCATGGACATAGTCCATCTAATGCCATGCCTCCTTGGGTTAAAAAGGCCTGAAGCCACCCCAACATCTCTGACTGCCTCATCTCACCCCTCTCCTCTCCACATACCATCACCCGATTCTCCTACCCTCTTCCTATGCCCTTCCTCACCATGGAAAGAGAGGAAATCCCCTCTCATGCATGCATATAGGGAAGAAGGTCCTGGATCCTAACCATCCTTCCACTCCTTATTGGCCTCATGGTGTTCTCCTTCCTCTGATCTACCTCCCTGTATCGTCCCCTTGATGCAGGAACCCCTGGAGTCACTACCACCAGGGTAAAATCAAGCGGAGATCCACCCACTCGTATGTCCTTGTGGTGACCCAACATACCACTGCATGATGTAGTACACTATAGTCGTTGACATAACACCAATGAAACACCGTTCACTAGTATTACATCCCTCAGAGTAGTACAATAGAAACACATCAGGTCCAAGACATGACTATAGGTTACAACTCAACTCTTTACACAAGATCCAGAGAACACTCTAGGTTAAAGAGAGAGAAAGAAATTTCTTATAAAGAAGAATCAGAAATAAACAACTCCAAAACTATAATACTATTAAGACTAATATCTTAACTAATGGTCTAGCATTGCTGCTATTGCAATACACTGCAGAAATAGGTTCTATGGCTAGAGATTCTATTCTTAACTAATCAGCAACTTCGTCTTCACTTGAGATGATGTATATGTTGACTTTCTTGACTTCATTTAAGAGCTTTAGATTTTGATGATGATTCCTGGAGCAGGGCTTGATGTAGTCATCGTTTGTACTGGCTTTAGAACCTAGCAAGGGTTAAGAAGATACTTTGAGTACGAGCGTACTCAGCAAGTTTCACAAGAAAAGGAGTGTTTGATGCACTATATCTACATCCACAGACCATAGGTCATAGGCAATGCAGGTTTTCATAAACATTTCTTCAAAGGTTGCTTTTATTCTGAAAAGCTATATCCGTCAGCCTTCACGGGTTTACCAGAACCGTCATGGGGTTCCTTTCCTGCCGCGTTCGCAGCTCCTTCCCGGAACAGGGAGTAACAAGTTACAGTTCTTACACTCTGGAGAGGTGCGTTACTTTACCCATGAGAGATCAAATCTTTGTTGCACAACCGGGCGATCTTTCCCATCCAGACTTCCTATGGTGTGGGGACCAATAGATGATCCAAGCCAATCACTGCCCCCTTCGCGACCTCACATGCCTCCTTGGTGTACACCATGCCCACATAATGAATTACCGCAATGGTTTGTACAAACCGTTAGATGTCAGAACTATCGTGGGACGTTGAGGGTTCCCACCCATATGCTCCATATCCTCTATGAATTACCAATTAATATGCATGCTACGAGTGATAACAGCCATGACCTGCACATCCGGCTACATGCGAGAGGAAGAAGATACAGCTGACTTCTCCGTCCCATTCCAAATCTCATGGTTAACGCGTGATATACGGCGCAAGAATCACTATCGACATTGGTTGTTAAGTCCTAGGTAATATGTTCCTTTACCACCGAAACTATCATAGTAGGTTATTACCTCATGGTAAATAACCGATAATCATATTATTATGAAAATAGTGTTTTCGGACCATTTCAAATGCATATGATGACAACACTGGATTTGTAAAATACTTTATAGAAAATAATCAAAGGACATGAGCAAGTGTGAACTTGCCTTTTGTGATTGCAAGATTATGCACTCACGGTCTTCGAGACGATATAAGATCCAACATCTGAAATCTGCATCATTGGTCCGGTAAGGACTAATGTTTAAAGAAGCAATATGCAGTTATGCATAAGTAATGCTATGCATTTTTGTAAAACTGCCAAATTGAATCCCCAATACTTTGAGTGAAGTGAATTCAAGTGATTCTTTTCATATTTGGTTTATCTTCAAATTTTACTTTACATGTAATGACCTTTATAAGGAACCTAAGTGTTAACAATCCAAAATATGTAAGTATAGTATAAGATGATGTGATTATGGTGAATTGTCATGTGGTGATTATGATATAAGTCCTTGGGATTGAGTTGTTAAGAGTTGAATAACTTATTATGAGATTATTGTTTGAAGTGGCAAAAAGAATAACATTTGAATAAAAGATTTCCTTCCTAAGGTTTAAACAACCCCGATGGGTTTTAGAATATGATTGATAGAATGTGATTGATGTTATTTATGCTTGCTTGAATAGTTTGGACTTGAGATGCATTATGTCTTAATTGAAATAGACCAAAGTTAACTATAAAAACATAAGTAGTTATTAGACATAATGTTTATAAGCTTTTGAGACTAAAGTTAACTTTAAAAGGTTAAGTAACTTAAGATGTAATATATTTTAATTATTCCCCAGTTTTAGATTTATGATAGGTATAACTAAGGTGTGGAATTATTCACTTTCTATTTAAGTGAATGATTAGATTACATTTGTTTTACTATTATGAAAGGAATATATATTTATTTAATGGAATCATAATTAAATGGTCTTATTAATTTGTTAAAATTTAAAGTTATGTTAATAGTGGTTAAGATATAATGATCATTCACCATATTATATAAATGGGTGATACCCAATGTTTATTTAAAAGGATTCTTAATAAGATTTTTAAAAGAATATTTTAAAGTTAAAAGTTATACTTAAGTTTGATGATGAATTCAAGTTATGGGTTTGGAATTAGTACTAAGTCACTAATTGCTCAAGGTTTTCTAAGAATTGTGATTATTTCTTGCTTAAGAATTGTTTTTAAAGAATTCACAAAATATGTATTAGGTAAGGATTTATTATTTAAAATAATAAAGACTTTCCTAATAATATATTTAATATTTTTCTAGTGTAATATATTTATTCAGGACCTTAGAAAGGAATTTTTATTTATTTTTAAGTATTATCTTTATTTTTATAAAATTTATCAAAGAATTAAGTATTTTTAAATATTTGCTTTATGTTTTATTTGTAAAATTTTGAGTTATTATTTCTATAAGATAAGAGATTTATTTGTATGCATGAAAGTGATTTTTATTTATTTTTAGGAATTTTTTCTGAATTTATTAAATTTCATTTAGTCATTTAAGGTTGTTAATGTTTATCTACATTTTCTTAACCTTAAATAAATATGATTATATTTTTCTTAGGTCGAGATTATTCTTATAAGCATTTAGATGTACTAAATATATTTTTAGGTTTTTTTCCTACATTTTTCTAGATATAAAATAGTGTTCAAGGGTGTTTTGGTCATTACTTTATTTTAGTTTTATCTTATGCCCATTTTTTTATTATTTTTGTCTGTTTGGTTGGTAACAAGAACGGCCCGACCCGGCCCAGTCCTGGCTCGGGGTCAACACGACCCCGACCCCTTCACCCTCCTCGCTCACATCTTGCTCCTGGGACAAAATCGAGCCTCCCCTCTACGGCCCCCACTGCCGCTTCTCGCCAAATCCCGGCACACACCGGTTGCTGCGGCCACCTCCGCCAGCCACCCTAGCTCCGCCCATATCAGACCTACTCATCCCTCCAATTCGATTTGTGAATGACGCCCTATTGATCTCGTCACCTTCAATTATCTGGTTCTAGGGTTCTTACTGCCCAAGGCTCTAAAGGTTGATGTTACCTTCGTTGGTTTGTGGTGGTGCCCTGATGATGCGGAGAGGGCCTGGTGGTGGTGTGTTCGTGGTCGTTGGCCACAGCCGCTTGCGATGACGAGCAGGTGTTTTGCCGGTGTGGTGATGTCCAGCACCGCCGTGCTTCTCCTTGGTTGTCTTGATTGCGGCGTAGGCGCGGGTTGCAGCGCCTTTAGGTGCTCCTTGTGCTGCCGCCCTGGCTCTCATCACCTCTATGTCACCACCATCTACTTCCTCTTCTTGCTATGCGAGGCCAATAGGGTAAACTTTTCTCTATTCCACTCTCTCTCGGTATGAACCCTAATTTGGGTTCCTCACTTTGGTTCATGATACACTACAGTCGCTTTCCTACATAGCTTGCTCACTGAATTTGGCTTGTAAATTTATCTATTTGTATTGGATAGTGGATGGTGTTGGTTTGCACTATTGGTGTGGCTTACACAATCATAAGTTATGTACTGCTGGAATTGGTGCTATAACTTGTTGTGGAATTATCTAGGAATAGTAGTGATATTGCTCCTATCCACCCTGTTAATGATATGATCCAATGGATCATATGGTTTTGGTTGCATGCTTATCTCACCTACTGAAATCTGCTGTGAGCATCCATTAGAAACTTGTGGGACTCATACTTGGCTTGGTATGGTACTACCTTGCAGGACCAATTTGGGTTTCTGAAACTTTATATTAGTTTAAAGATGGTCGTGGAGATATATGTGCTTGGTTCTTAGGGACAATGCCTGATGATACACTAGAATGATGGGTGTAACTTTGATACAGATTTGGAGCCTGGGAAAAGGATCTAACTTCATGCCTTACTAACAGTAAAAGCATGTACAAATTTGATTCCTAGATTTTTCTACTAGGAAAATGATATGTGTTGATTGGATTGCCATTGTTGCTTAAAAAGTTAGCTATTGATTGAGATGATTCCTAGGTGAATTACTAGGAAAATGATTCAGATATTGATTTATTCCTATTTCATTATAGGAAGATGATTTACTTAATGATCTCTGTCAGGTGTTGCTTAATAATAGACAATGCTACATTCACTATCTTTTCTGAATCAAATGTCTAATATGATTCCTAGATTCCTTTAGGAAAATGATTATATGATTCTTAGTAGATATGGATGAACCTGTTGATACAGAGGTTCTCCCCAAATGGGATATGCCCTGTACCAGCAATGTGGTGAGTATAGATCTAGTTAGAACTAGATCTATTGGTCTATGATGCTGGTCTGAGACTGTGCTAAGTAGAAACTAATGTTTTTACTTGTTGCTTTCTTTCTTAAAGGATGAATAATCTCTAAGTATGATTCCTACAGTGCTTGGAAAAATGATTTGATAGGTCTTGGTAAGGATAATATGATAGATCCTTATTGTTTAAGCTGAAATCTTAAGATATAATCATTTCTGAGGTGCTACCATCCATAGGATGTGCCCATAAATGATTATTCTAAGAACTATGTGTATCTAGTTATAAAACTAGAGCTTTTAATCTAAGATCTATGATGCAAGGCTGATATTTTGATTGTAGTTTGTAAAGATTTACTGTTGGCTTTGTTTTATTTCTTCCATGATGGTTGTACACCCCACTTGGGTGTTTTTCTTCGAAGATCATGTTAAGAACATCATATGTTCTGTTGAAATGGATAAAATCAATTATGTGTGGTTTTGTATAAACTCACCACACAACTGTTGTTGGTGATGTAGCTATGATGATTGCTCTTGCTAGCTTGATCCTGAAGTGGTGATCACTCACTGGACCTTGTTCTCCACCTATTGGTGCTTCTCCAGCTCCTCCTTACTCTTGTGAATAGCTGTTTTCCCTTGCTATCCTCCTGCTGTAGTTGGTACTTGATTACTTGATATACAATCTTGTGGATATTTCTCCTGGTACAGCTGACCTCCTCCTTATTCCCATGTCCAGCTTCTTCTATAGCTGTGGCCTGGATTCCTTTTCCTGGAGCTGCTGTCTTGCCTTGATTTCCTCCTTATCCTAGCTCCTGGATGGCTCCACTGAGCAACCAAAGTTAGGGATGTGGTGGTGATCTGGGTGAGTCTTGTGGTTTTACGAGAGCAGTTTGTTCTTGAATGTGATGAACAGAAAAGGGGTAAGGAGATTGTTGATGTGCTAACCAGTGGTACTGGTGACTGTGCTCTCCTTTATATGCTCCATGTGAATGCTTCTTGTGTCGACAGCACATCACTTGCATGATGTGACTGTGCTGCTGTCAAATGGGACCCCTGGGTTCAAGTTTCAATAGTAGCATATTTATTGGGATGGATTAACTCAGCTGGTTGTTATTATCTCAAGTTGGGCTTTAATTCTGTGTTGCCAAGTGGAATGGATTCCTTTACTATTCTTCCAAGGTGAAACTTGCCCCTATTTAAATATGCTAAATGATGTGAATAGCAATGCTTTTCATTGCCATACTGAGAGCAAAATTACTAACATTAACCCCTCTCTTTGTTTTTATCTTTTATTTATTTGTTTTGCAGGTACAAAAGAAGATGAGCAGATACCAAAAGTTTAGTTTAGGAAATATAGTTTAGAACTCTCCCTTTCATTATTTTTGTAATTTTCTCTTTCCTTTGTGAAGAATGTTGTAATATTGACTAATGATATTTTTGTATTAAGGTATTCTTTTTGTTAAAGTAAAGTTTTATTCTTCACTCATGTTAATATTCAATAAATATTGTAGAATATTCTTATGGTAATAATTATAAATAGTATTTGTTTCTTATTCTTGTAAGATCATGTATATGATAATAATAAAGTAAATGTGTTCTTTCATAATGTATCTTAGAACTCGTAAATATTTATATCCTAATTATAAATAAGAATTCAATTATTTCTATATTATTGTAATTCATTTATTTCTCCTTCTACCTATTCTTTTATAATTCAAATATATATTTTGAGTATTCAAATTTAATTACTTTCCCCTTAAACACAGAAGTACGGTAGAGGTCATGTCGAAATCCATCGCACTTGCTCTGATGTTTCTATCGGAACAAGAGAGATATCGATCCCTCTGTAGTTTCTTTAGTTCTGCGCGAAAATTATCCGGATTTTCTTATGCATGAATGCAATGCACAAACATGTGTCCTCTATAATTCTAGGTGCTAATCCATGGATGTTACAGACTCTCCCCCTTAAAATAAACTCCGTCCTCGAAGTTCGTAAACTCTCATGTTTCGGAGTAAGGAATTGACTTGCATTGGGTACTGTATTTCTCCACTTCATGGTAACCTTAAATGGAAGAAATGGTAGTATTCCATATCCAGATCCTTTTCTTGAATTTCTACCATAATTGGCAATCTTTAATCTTGTTGTCTCCACTACTCCAAAGTTCCTTTTACTTTAGTCCCTTAGGGATATGTCTTTATTATAATTCCTTAAATTTGGGGTCTCTTCTTTAGTTCCTTATTCTGATTGGGTATCATAATCCAATTCTTTTAATTGATCATAAAACTTCCTTGCTATACTATATAAGGTCTGGGAAGTCTAACTAAAATAGGGTTTTAGATTCTATTAGACAATAGTTGTAACAAAAAGACTAAATTTTGGTTTGCCATTTCAAAATTTATACTGGTGGTCCTTCCGAAGGTTGGATTTGAACTCATTTTGTCCATACCCATCGGAATTTCTTATTCTCTACACATGACCAATTTGATGTGATTATTCACTCTTAAAGATCACTTAAGAGTTGTTTCTTTTAGAATTAGTTCGTTAGAATTAATCTATTTTATCTCTTCCAAGCTTTTACCTTGGCAGGCTTTAGATAATCTTTATTCTCCAACCTTTATTCAGGAAATCAAATAATATTACTTTCATTTCTAATGTTTACTCTCCCCCTTAGGGTTTACTAATGGTCTTCAAAATGTCTATATAGTATTTCTTAAATAGAATATTGGTCCCTATCCAGCTCATACTCTGCCTAATTAGGGTCTGATGAAAGATTGTACGGTGTATCCACACATTTGTGGATCTCTGAAGTGAATCTTTCAACATTATTTGTCTTACTTACGATGTGGACATTTTCACTTTGATAGGTCAATTTTCGCGAAGAGTATCGAAAGATGGTCGCTTTCAATTTTTATAATCCTTTGTGTCTTACTTAACTTAGGCCAAACTTTATGCTCTTTATGCAACTTCTAAGAAGGTCTGGTTAACTATGTCAACCAACACCGGCTGTGGACAACATACCAACTGTGGATCAAAAACTAGCTGCAGATAATTACCAGCTGCGAACCATCCTAGGGTATATGTATTACCCTATGGATTTTGATATACCTCTTGCATTCTCTCTGAATTGTTAGAGCTTGAATAATATTTTGGTTTTAAAGCTACTTCTTTGTATTTATTCATGATACTTCCATTAACTTTCATAATTACTCCCTTAACTTCTTAGCAAAATTACTTATTTTGATTAAACTTTAAGTTCATCACTTCTTGTTGCTGACTAATAATGATCTAAGCTTGATCCATCCTCCAGATTGAGTGGATAATCCTTACACTTGGCTTCATTCTTCATATAAGTCTTCATTTTGGTCTTTTAAATTCGTCACTCCCTTACACGAATTCCCTTACTTTATCTAGGTCTATAACATTAAGTAGTTACTGGATGTTGCAACATGCATTTGCGCACCAAGTCAAACTTCATGGACAGATCTAGTCAATCAAGAAGATCCAAGAAAAACAAATAAATCCAAATGTGGTACATATAAAACACAATATTCTAAGCCTAGAATATAGTAGTTGAGTATAATATTTCTAGAATTCCGGCTTAGTTGTGTAGTATATGACACCTCCTCATATAGGTTTACATTGTGATACTTAGCACATAAAGTTAACTATTATTTATCTCAATATTTACCCAAATTGCTTAAGTGCAATAGGATAGTATTAAGCAAAGTGGTCTCAACTTGGTTTTGACTAACCTTTGTTTTCACCCTTGGAATGGTTAACTATGTTCAACCTTTATTTATTAGTCAACTAACCTCACATGATCTCTCCAAATGACTAATCAGATTGTATTTGTTAACTTAAAACCAAAAATTATTAGAAATATTTATCACATATGACTTCTATCATAGTTCTACCATTGTATTTTCATACTTCTACTGCAAGATAAATCACTAAGTACTTGTCATACTTACTCCTACATCATGGTTTCGAAGCTAATCTCACCATGATCTGGTTATGTCTATCAATACATCATGATTTAGGGGTTGATCTAACCATGATGACTTTATTTCTCATTACACTATCATTAAGTCTTATCATAATTTTACTTCATCACGTAAAATTCTCAAGTGAATTCCACATCAATACTACTTATTACATCAACATTTATTCTAGTGAGATTCATCTTGTTGTCTTTGGTTAACAACTAACAATAAAATTCCATTGTGCTACTCGAATTATAGAGTTAGGCTACACCATTTCCATATGATGTATTACACTTTCTTACAGAATCTTGGTGGTTTATGTCTCCTTCGGAAGACACTAAATATCACTAGACTGAGAAAAGATAAAATATTAACTCCTAAGAAAGAATGACTTAAGCATCTGACTTAGGTATGACAAGGTTATCGTGAAGTGGATACTCATCACAAGTCATAAGAATATTTGGTTTAGATAAGATGGCTCCTATAGTCACTATCCAACCTACAGATCTTCCTAAAATGGTTTTAATCCTAAGTTCAAAGCATATGATCTGATACCAACTACGGTGACCCAACATACCACTGCATGATGTAGTACACTATAGTCGTTGACATAACACCAATGAAACACCGTTCACTAGTATTACATCCCTCAGAGTAGTACAACAGAAACACAGCAGGTCCAAGACATGTCTATAGGTTACAACTCAACTCTTTACACAAGATCCAGAGAACACTCTAGGTTAAAGAGAGAGAAAGAAACTTCTTATAAAGAAGAATCAGAAATAAACAACTCCAAAACTATAATACTATTAAGACTAATATCTTAACTAATGGTCTGGCGTTGCTGCTATTGCAATACACTACAGAAATAGGTTCTATGGCTAGAGATTCTATTCTTCACTAATCAGCAACTTCGTCTTCACTTAGCTGATGTATATGTTGACTTTATAGACTTCATTGAAGAGCTTTAGATTTTGATGATGATTCCTGGAGCAGGGCTTGATGTAGTCATCGTCTGTACTGGCTTTAGAACCTAGCAAGGGTTAAGAAGATACTTTGAGTACGAGCGTACTCAGCAAGTTTCACTAGAAAAGGAGTGTTTGATGCACTATATCTACAGCCACAGACCGTAGGTCGTAGGCAATGCAAGTTTTCATAAACATTTCTTCAAAGGTTGCTTTTATTCTAAAAATCTATGTCCGTCAGCCTTCACGGGTTTACCAAAACCTTCATGGGGTTCCTTTCCCGCCGCGTTCGCAGCTCCTTCCTGGAACAGGGAGTAACAAGTTACAGTTCTTACACTCTGCAGAGGTGCGTTACTTTACCCATGAGAGATCCAATATTTGTTGCACAACCGGGCGATCTTTCCCGTCCACACTTCCTATGGTGTGGGGCCCAGTAGATGATCCAAGCCAATCACTGCCCCCTTCGCGACCTCGCATGCCTCCTTGGTGTACACCATGCCCACATAATGAATTATGGCAATGGTTTGTACAAACCGTTAGATGCCAGAACTATCGTGGGACGTTGAGGGATCCCACCCATATGCTGCATACCCTCTACGAATTACCAATTAATATGCATGCTACGATTGATAACAGCCACGACCTGCACATCCGGCTACATGCGAGAGGAAGAAGATACAACTGACTTCTCCGTCCCATTCCAAATCTCATGGTTAACGCGTGATATACGACCCAAGAATCACCGTCGACATTGGTTGTTAAGTCCTAGGTAATATGTTCCTTTACCACCGGAACTTTCATAGTAGGTTATTACCTCATGGTAAATAACCGATAATCATATTATTAGGAAAATATTGTTTTCGGACCTTTTTCAAATGCAGGTGATGACAACACTGGATTTTTAAAATACTTTACAGAAAATAATCAAAGTACATGAGCAAGTGTGAACTTGCCTTTTGTGATTGCAAGATTATTCACTCACGGTCTTCGAGACGATATAAGATCCAATATCTAAAATCTGCATCATTGGTCTGGTAAGGAGTAATGTTTAAAGAATCAATATGGAGTTATGTATAAGTAATGCTATGTATTTTTGTAAAACTCCAAAATTGAATCCCCAATACTTTGAGTGAAGTGAATTCAAGTGATTCTTTTCAGATTAGGTTTATCTTCAAATTTTACTTTATAAGGAATGACCTTTATAAGGAACCTAAGTGTTAACAATCCAAAATATGTAAGTATAGTATAAGATGATGTGATTATGGTGAATTGTCATGTGGTGATTATGATGTAAGTCCTTGGGATTGAGTTGTGAAGAGTTGAAGAACTTATTATGAGATTATTGTTTGAAGTGGCAAAAAGAATAACATTTGAAGAAAAGATTTCCTTCCTAAGGTTTAAAAAACCCCGATGGGTTTGAGAATATGATTGATAGAATGTGATTGATGTTGTTTATGCTTGCTTGAATAGTTTGGACTTGAGATGCATTATGTCTTAATTGAAATAGAACAAAGTTAACTATAAAAACATAAGTAGTTCTTGGACATAATGTTTATAAGATTTTGAGACTAAAGTTAACTTTAAAAGGTTAAGTAACTTAAGATGTAATATATTTTAATTATTCCCCAGTTTTAGATTTATGATAGGTATAACTAAGGTGTGGAATTATTCACTTTCTATTTAAGTGAATGATTAGATTAAATTTGTTTTACTATTATGAAAGGAATATGTATTTATTTAATGGAATCATAATTAAATGGTCTTAGTAATTTGTTAAAATTTAAAGTTATGTTAATAGTGGTTAAGATATAATGATCATTCACCATATTATATAAATTGGTGATACCCAATGTTTATTTAAAAGGATTCTTAGTAAGATTTTTAAAAGAATATTTTAAAGTTAAAAGTTATACTTAAGTTTGATGATGAATTCAAGTTATGGGTTTGGAATTAGTACTAAGTCACTAATTGCTCAAGGTTTTCTAAGAATTGTGATTATTTCTTACTTAAGAATTGTTTTTAAAGAATTCACAAAATAGGTATTAGGTAAGGATTTATTATTTAAAATATTAAAGACGTTCCTAATAATACATTTAATATTTTTCTAGTGTAATATATTTATTTAGGACCTTAGAAATGAATTTTTATTTATTTTTAAGTATTATCTTTATTTTTATAAAATTCATCAAAGAATTAAGTGTTTTTAAATATTTGCTTTATGTTTTAATTGTAAAATTTCGAGTTAGTATTTCTATTAGATAAGAGATTTATTTGTATGCATGAAAGTGATTTTTATTTATTTTTAGGATTTTTTTCTGAATTTATTAAATTTCATCTAGTCATTTAAGGTTGTTAATGTTTATCTACATTTTATTAACCTTAAATAAATATGATTATATTTTTATTAGGTGGAGATTATTCTTATAAGCATTTAGATGTCCTAAATATATTTTTAGGTTTTTTCCTACATTTTCCTAGATATAAAATAGTGTTTAGAGGTGTTTTGGTCATTACTTTATTCTAGCTTTATCTTATGCCCCTTTTTTTTCTTATTTTTGTCTGTTTGGTTGGTAACAAGAACGGCCCGACCCGGCCTAGTCCTGGCTCGGGGTCAACATGACCCTGGCTCCTTCACCCTCCTCGCTCACATCTTGCTCCTGGGACAAACCCGAGCCTCCCCTCCGTGGCGCCCACTGCCGCCGCTCGCCAAATCCCGTCACACACCGGTTGCTGCGGCCACTGCCGCCAGCCAACCTAGCTCCGCCCATATCAGACCTAATCATCCCTCCAATTCGATTTGTGAATGAAGCCCTATTGATCTTGCCCCCTTCAATTATCTGGTTCTAGGGTTCTTACTCCCCAAGGCTCTAAAGGTTGATGTTACCTTCGTTGGTTTGTGGTGGTGCCCTGGTGATGTGGAGAGGGCCTGGTGGTGGTGTGTTCGTTGTCGTTGGCCACAGCCGCTTGCGGTGACGAGAAGTTGTTTTGCCGGTGTGGTGATGTCCAGCACCGCCGTGCTTCTCCTTGGTTGTCTTGATTGCGACGTAGGCACGGGTTGCAACGCCTTTAGGTTCTCCTTGTGCCGCCGCCCTCGCTCTCATCACCTCTATGTCACCACCGTCTACTTCCTCTTCTTGTTGTGCGAGGCCAATCGGGTAAACTTTTCTCTATTCCACTCTCTCTCGGTATGAACCCTAATTTTGGTTCCTCACTTTGGTTCATGATACACTACTGTCGCTTTGCTACATAGCTTTCTCACTGAAATTGGCTTGTAAATTTATCTATTTGTATTGGATAGTGGATGGTGCTGGTTTGCACTATTGGTGTGGCTTACACAATCATAAGTTATGTACTGCTGGAATTGGTGCTATAACTTGTTGTGGAATTATCTAGGAATAGTAGTGATACTGCTCCTATCCACCCTGTTAATGATATGATCCAATGGATCATATGGTTTTGGTTGCATGCTTATCTCACCAACTGCAATCTGCTGTGAGCATCCATTATAAACTTGTGGGACTCATACATGGCTTGGTCTGGTAATGCCTTGCAGGACCAATTTGGGTTTCTGAAACTTTATATTTGTTTAAAGATGGTCGTGGAGATATATGTGCTTGACTCTTAGGGACAATTCCTGATTATACACTGGAATGATAGGTGTAACTTTGATACTGATTTGGAGCCTGGGAAAAGGATCTGACTTCACGCCTTATTAACAGTAAAAGCATGTACAAATTTGATTCCTAGATTTTGCTACTAGGAAATGATATGTGTTGATTGGATTTCCATTGTTGCTTAAAAACTTAGCTATTGATTGAGATGATTCATAGGTGAATTACTAGTAAAATGATTTAGACATTGATTTATTCCTATTTCATTATAGGATGATGATTTACTAAATGATCTCTGTCAGGTGTGGCTTAATAATAGACAGTGCTACATTCACTGGGTTTTCTGAATCAAATGTCTAATATGATTCCTGGATTCCTTTAGGAAAAAGATTATCTGATTATTAGTAGATATGGATGAACCTGTTGATACAGAGGTTCTTCCCCAAATGGGATATGCCCTGTACCAGCAATGTGGTGAGTATAGACCTAGTTAGAACTAGATCTATTGGTCTATGATGCTGGTCTAAGACTGTGCTAAGTAGAAACTAATGTTTAAGATGAAATCTTAAGATATGATTGGTCTAAGGATGAATAATCTCTAAGTATGATTCCTACAGTGCTTGCAAAAATGATTTGATAGGTCTTGGTAAGGATAATATGATAGATCCTTATTGTTTAAGATGAAATCTTAAGATATAATCATTTGTATAAACTCACCACACAACTGTTTTTGGTGATGTATCTATGATGATTGCTCTTGCTAGCTTGATATTGAAGTGGTGATCACACCCTGGACCTTGTTCTCCACCTATTGGTGCTTCTCCAGCTCCTCCTTACTCTTGTGAATAGCTGTTTGCCCTTGCTATCCTCCTGCTGTAGTTGGTACTTGATTACTTGATATCCAATCTTGTGGATGTTGCTCCTGGTACAGCTGACCTCCTCCTCCTTATTCCCATGTCCATCTTCTTGTATACCTGTGGCCTAGATTCCTTTTCCTGGAGCTGCTGTCTTGCCTTGATTTCCTCCTTATCCTAGCTCCTGGATGGCTCCACTGAGAAACCAAAGTTAGGGATGTGGTGGTGACCTGGGTGAGTCTTGTGGTTTTATGAGAGAAGTTGTTCTTGAGTGTGATGAACAGAAAAGGGGTAAGGAGATTGTTGATGTGCTAACCAGTGGTACTGGTGACTGTGCTCTCCCTTTATATGCTCCACGTGAATGCTTCTTGTGTCGACAGCACATCACTTGCATGCTGTGACTGTGCTGCTGTCGAATGGGACCCCTGGGTTCAAGTTTCAATAGTAGGATATTTATTGGGATGGATCAACTCAGCTGGTTGTTATTATCTCAAGTTGGGATTTATTTTTGTGTTGCCAAGTGGAATGGATTCCTTTACTATTCTTCCAAGGTGAAACTTGCCCCTATTTAAATATGCTCAATGATGTGAATAGCAATGCATTTCATTGCCATACTGAGAGCAAAATTACTAACATTAACCCCTCTCTTTGTTTTTATCTTTTATTTATTTGTTTTGCAGGTACAAAAGAAGATGAGCAGATACCAAAAGTTTAGTTTAGGAAATATAGTTTAGAACTCTCCCTTTCATTATTTTTGTAACTTTCTCTTTCCTTTGTGAAATATAGAATGCTGTAATATTGACTAATGATATTTTTGTATTAAGGTATTCTTTTTGTTAAAGTAAAGTTTTATTCTTCACTCATGTTAATATTCAATAAATATTGTAGAATATTCTTATGGTAATAATTATAAATAGTATTTGTTTCTTATTCTCGTAAGATTATGTATATGATAATAATAAATTAAATGTCTTCTTTCATAATGTAACTTAGAACTCGTAAATATTTATATCCTAATTATAAATAAGAATTCAATTATTTTTCTATATTATTGTAATTCATTTATTTTTCCTTCTACCTATTCTTTTATAATTCAAATATATCTTTTGAGTATTCAAATTGAATTACTTTCCCCTTAAACACAGAAGTACGGTAGAGGTCATGTCGAAATCCATCGCACATGCTCTGATGTTTCTATTAGAACAAGAGAGATATCGATCCCTCTATAGTTTCTTTAGTTTTGCGCGAAAATTCTCCGGATTTTCTTATGCATGAATGCAATGCACAAACATGTGTCCTCTATAATTCTAGGTGCTAATCCTAGGATGTTACAGTCCTCTCCAAGCAAACTTTTCAGGACCAAAGGTCTTCTCATGGCCTATGAGATCATCTTGGTCCTCTCCTTTACCTTCCCGTCAACCTACATGCAACCCTAGGAGCTCCTCCCGCCGCCAACAGAGCCTCTCGTCAGCAAGAATTATGCCCCTCTGTTCTGGCACCAAATCTCGCACTTCTGCACATCACCAGGACTGCCTCCGGCCGCCGCCTCAGCCTGCTTCCTCCCTGTCGCCTCCCAGCAACCAAGTTAAGCTCCCTCCCCGTCTCCTCCCAGCTACCAAGGTGAGCTCTCGAGGCTCCTGGATGCCACTAGGGTTTCACTCTCCGTCGGGCAAGGTTAGAGAAAGAAGACGATTGGGAGCTATCGATCTGGTATAGATCTAACGGCCCATTTCCCCCAGTATCGGTTCGCTCACCCCAACGTTTGAGTAGAGGGTCCCTCCAAGTGGCATTTGAACTTTCACCCATGCTAAGGGACCCCGGGTGAGTCGATTCCTCCTTGGTGCGGCCCAACTCCCCACAGATCTGGCCCATTACACCTTGTTTTGTTTTCTAATAGATCTATAGTTTTCCTTGAGGATTAAATAACAAGAAAAAAGGAAAATTACCCAAACTTTCCAGATCTAAATTTCTAAATGTTCCTTAGGGTTTTCTTAAACATGCAGAACAAATCACCTGCTCAAAATTATTTTCATTATTTTCTGGCTTTTAAAATATCAAGAAGCATCAAAAACACTCAACAATTATTTCAGAGAGTTCTGAAAAACCAAAGGGTTTGAAACCACTTTTTTCTTTGTGGTAATTGAGATACCATGCATGGCAACTTGACCCATGCCAAAAAGTCCTATGTTTTGTCTGCAGCAAAAATGATAAAATCAGTTCTTCTCTGTCTTTAGAAAATTCCCTAGGCCAAAATAGAACTTGTTTTAACCTAATTCCAACTTTAAATTATGTGACACTATAATACCTACCAAACCCTAGGAGCTCCAGATTTATTGAGCTTCTAATAAATTATAATAAAGTAAAAACTTCTATCTAGGATTGTTTCACTAGATAAATCATAGTAAAAGTTCTATAACTCCTAAATTGGTGAATCCAATTTCTTTCGGAAGGTATTTGTAATTCATATCCAATGCCCTTGTCCTCCTACTGTTTTGACCTATAAAATAATTATAGTGAAAACGACAAATCACCAACCAAAGTGACTTTGGGATTTTCCCAAGGGCATTCTGGTAATTATTATGAATTGAATCTAACTCTCATGAATCACAGAATTGAATATACACAACAAATTCAAAGGACAAATTTATTTGAGTTACATATAATTTCTAGTGATTTATTCTCTAAAACTATGGTTTATTTCATTAGAAAATCCATAAATAATTAAATAAAAATTATAAAATAGTGAAACCACTTTTGGTGGCTCTGTTAATTCAGATCTATCTGATGATACCATTTTTTATATTAGTATGATATAGCAGTTGGCCTTGGTATTAAACCCCTTATCTAGGTGGTATTTGCCAAATTAAAATCAAAAAGCAAGTTCCAAAAATGCAAACAAAGTGTTTCCACTTGCTATGAACCCAATTTATCAAAACCTACTAAATTGAGTGATACAATATATGTTTTTTGCTGTCTCGTATTAATGTTGGTATGTGTCACATCCCAAGATTTTCCAAATCTTGTAATGTGAAAATAAATGAATAAAATAAAACTTTGTTTGATTTTCAGGGCCAGAAGAACTTTTTCGAATTTAATTGGATCCTCAAACCAAATTGGATCAAATAAATCCTAAAGGGATTTAAAAAGATAAACATTTAATAAAGAAAATATTTTGAATATTTAAAATTACTATTTTGGATCTTTTAATAAAAGGTTTTGGTTTTCAAAGGAAATAGAAGATTTATAAATAAATATAATTTTATGGAGCCCAATTAAACCTAGGCCAAGCTTTTGAAATAAATAAAAAAACATTTTGTTTTGATAAAAATAGTAAAGGCTTAATTAAATAAAATAATAAGGATTTAATATCCAATTTTATTTAAGTAAAGGCTTTTCCCATTTTAAATAAACACTAAAACTTATTTATTTATTTTAAATAAGTTTTCTAAGTATTTTATATTCTCAAATAAAACCTACTGAAGTGTTTTGGTTTTATTTTAGATTTCAAAATAAATATTTAAATAAAACAAATCCTATTTGATTTAATAACTAAGGCCCATTTTATTTAATTGTTAATGGACCATAAAATAAAAATATTATTTTATTTTAAACAAGTTTTCCAAGTATCTTACACTTTCAAATAAAACCTACTAATTTGGTTTTGAAAATATTTGGATTT
The DNA here is from genome assembly GCA_916181665.1 of Avena sativa. Lineage (NCBI taxonomy): Eukaryota > Viridiplantae > Streptophyta > Magnoliopsida > Poales > Poaceae > Avena > Avena sativa. The sequence continues at coordinate 125,651,733 of OV702280.1, forward strand.
CAAATGGGAATTTTATTAATTAAATCAAACCCTGTTTTCTTAAATAACTAAAGATCCATTTTATTTAATTATTGAATGGATCCTAAAATGAATAAAAATATTATTTTATTTTTGGGATTTGGTTTATGTTGATAAACAGAACCAAAAACTCATTACAAGTTTGGAAGTGTTTGAATTGTTTGAATGTTTGTTTTGTTGTTTGATTTGTGAGTTGATTTTCAAAACAGAATTTGATTTGAAAAAAGAAAAAGCCAACAGGAAGGAAAAATATGAAAACAGACCAGCCCAACAAAATGGCCCAACAGCCCAGTCCGGCCCACGTGTTCCCTTGCCCCGAACCGTTTTCTTCACCACAGAAAGAACCCGCTAAGCAGATGACTGGTGGACCCAACCCCCTTTCCTTCTCTATCGCTGACAAGACGACCCCACGCCACATCATCGTCTCCTTCATCCCCCCCCCCCCCCCGCAGACCAGTTCCTCCCCTCGCCGTTTCTGCCGCTGTAAATTCTTGTAAATTCACATGAATGCACGAGTTATTATCAACAGCAATGACGCGCCCTTATACGCCCATTCCTCCTCTCTCATTTTCCCCAAGTAACACTTCCTCTCTGCCCCTAGGCTGTCGCCAATCTCTTCTGCACCGCCGCCGTCTCCGACGAACAACCACGGCAATTCCGGCCAGCCCACGCCCCCCTTGCTCTCTGGCGCACCCAAGCTTTCTCCCCACTTCCAGGCGAACCTCCCCATAGCGCCAGCTTGCCCGCACATGACCTGTAACCTCGACTCTGTCCATGTCTGAGCGCCACCGACGATAAGCCCAACTCCGGTGAGCCATAGCCGACGACCTCGTGCGCCCCTTGCTCACTGGTGAGTGTTTTCGCAAACCTTGAATGTGCATCTTACTGATGCGTTCTTTCTCTCGCTTGGGCCCCAGACGCTCGCCTCCGACGACATCTGTCCGCGCCCGAGGTGAAGCATAGCTCCGGCGAACGATTCAGGACTACTCCATGCGCCCCTCGTCGAACCAGCGACACCTTGAGCTTCCCCAGGCGTCCGCGAGCACGGTGAGCCACACCACGTCCCCTCTCGCTTCTTGTATCACCAGCTCCGCCGCTGACAGACCCCGCCGCCGCCACCAGCCACCGTCAGCGCCGCCAGATCCTGGCAAGCACGCTGTAGCCGTAGGATGCGTTTTGACTGGCTAGGATTAGATCTAGACGAAGAGGTAAGTTTGATCCTGAGCCGCTCGATCTAATTTAAATCCAACGCTCCGCAGTGACCGATCCGTGCGAACCGGTACTGGCGAATAGGAGCAAGCCACGTGGCCCTGTCTGTTCTAATAAAAACAGAATTGATCTATTTGATGTTCCAATTTGAAAAATCCATAACTTTCAAACCACACGTCCAAAAATTACAAATTTTATATCAATGGATTTAGTGGAACAAGCCCTAGCCAACCATGCCCTTGGTTTAGTGAATAGTATCTGTTAATTTACTTGTTTTTGCAGATTCATTTGTGTGCTTGTTTAGATTAGAAAAATTGTTTAAAAATGATTTTAGGGTTAAAACTTTTGCAATATGGTTTGTTGTGACCTTACTGACCCTAGGAACCAACCCATGGTTTGGAAAATGAATTTTGAAAAGTTTAGAATGGATTAATTAGTTTAGTCCATTTCTAGCCAAATAAAACTATTGTTTTGATATGAAAATGGTTTTGAGTAAAAACTTTAGAGGAAATGTTTTGGACCAAACCTACTGACCAAAAACACCAAGTTTTAAGAAACAACAACTTAATTGGTGAAACCACTTAAGGTTGTGGTATTGAGAAAAATGTTTTTCACCACATAAAATGATGAAAGGATTTGAAAATGGTTTATGGATAAAACCCATTTGCAAATGACTTTGCCATTTTGGTAAATGACCAATTTGGAACTTACAAAGTTTAGAAGCCTAGTGGAGACCACCTTTGCAATTAGAACCATCTTTTGCATGCTTGCGTGCATTACTTTGACTTTGTTATTTTATGTGTGTTGTTTTGCTTGATTGATAGATTGAGTTTGTGCCTTGCTTGGTTGATTTGTAGTGACTTTAAGAGTGTGATTGTTGAAAGGACAAGGAGTGAACCCATACTCTACCAAAAAGGCAAGTGATGCTTCATACTTTTTGTCCCATTGCTTTCTCTATGCATTAGTGATTCTTCTCTAAGTAAAACTTGCATGGATTTTGCTAAGCATAAACCTTGCTATAGGAAAACCTAGTAGATGAATCCTTAGTAGGATTTTCCTAAGTTAAGATTCCTACCACTATCAACCTTAGCCTAGCTAATAGAAAACATGGGTGGAAAATATATTCACACTATGGAAAAATCTCTAAGTCTGAGGACTTATGTTTTTGTTTAATAAAACAACTAAGTTAATGAATCACCTGGGTGGAATGGAAGGATTGGTTTATGTTGAGTGGTTACACAAGGCCATGGACTTGGCTTGTGTATCTCACTTGTGGTATGCCACCCAGGAACAAAGAGATTTGAGATGTCAAATGTTGAGAAGCTTCAAGTGCAACCACTTGGCAATATGGGCTCTGCCATGATCATATAGGTTGCAAGAACTTAGCCATATGGACAGTTGGTGGTAGTGTTTGATAGGTTGGAACGCGTCCATTTTGGTCTAAGGGAAAGCTTCTGAAAGATCTTGTCTTGGGAAACCAAGTCTTGTGGGGAAAGTGCACCACCTCTGCAGAGTGTAGAATCTAAGTACTTAGCCATGTCCCTGGTAAAGGACAATTTGAGCATCAAGACATGGAAGCAATGAAGGATCTCATCATTCAAATTTCTAAGTTAAAACTTGTGGTTTGAACAAGGGTTGTTTGAAATCTTCAATCTTTGATTGAGAAAAATGATTTTATCAAAGCAAAAACTTAGTATTTTCAAATGTTAAGGGAAAATCTATTTTGAGCAATGCAAGCCTCAACTCCACTTAGCCAAATGCATATAGATGATAGACTCCACTATACAAATATAGTATCACTTGCCAATACAATTCAAATGTATTGACCCCTTGTGGCTGTAACTTGTATGTTGCAGGTTTGATTGTTTTTAGTGAAGATTGTTTGATTAGGCTTACAAAGTCTACAACCAACATCTGCCTGTGGCACTTTGAAGATGAAGGACCCCATGACTATAGTTATTCCGCTGCAATGTAATGTAATAGCCAAATGAGCTATGTTTGATGTAATAAACTTATGTTATTCCTGGTTATAAAGTTATATTATGACCTTTGTTTCTTGATATTACATCTTAACTGTGGATGCTAGCTATTGATCCAGGGACTAGCATCGTAAACACAGGGGGCTCTATCTTATTAAAGATTGGAACCTCTATAGTATGCCTGGGGTTGATTGTGCCCTTGCTTTCTTCCATGTGTGATCCTCGACGATGATATTTGCGATTGGGTGACGACGAGAAGAAGGGAGCATCTTATTATTATGGTTTTCTAAGAAGATGCCCAGGAACATATATGCCATATTTATCATCATAGGAAAGCCACCTTCTTGCTCATAAGCCTTGTCCTAGTATTTTACATATGCATGTTGCATCTACTTATTTATGCAAATTGCATTATTTTACTATATGATGATTTATATGTGGTTAATGATTGGCTCCTCCAAACCATTACCACTTTAGCACCACTAGGTACAACCCCTTGGATGATACCTACTTTCCCCTAGTATTATAAGTGGTGTGGAACACCCTACCCCTTTGGAGACCCTGTTTTAGCCAAAGCAAAACTAGAGGATAGGAAGACCCCGAAAAAGATTAAAAAATGCTTTATGTTAAAACATTGGTGAGGTCCGACCTACCAAGGGGAATTTTAGAACGGAAAAAGATTTTTGTTTTACAAGTGATGCTGAAGAGGAGAAGGAATTTTTTTATGAAAACACACCCGTTTCTTTGCAGCTTTAGCTATAACAACTTACCCATGCAACCACATTACCCTAGAATGGGATGGGGCTTGACTTGACGTTTGTCTACTATGGTATGGTTTTCCTCGTAACTACTTATAATGGATCACATATCTCGAATACCAGGTCTGCTTTACAGAAAGGGTCATCTATTAGACAATCACCTAGAGGAGTTGCGAACCACCTTGGGGAGCGTCCGGATGATACTATGAGACTCTCATTGAAATTGTAGCACTCCTGAAGTAGTGCGAGCGCTCCGGTTGGTCCATTGGTACCCGACGTCATGGTGTTGAGAGGAACAACTCATAGGGTAGGGCCTATGCCACACTGAACATCCTAACGGTTTTGATTGATTACTCCACCCACGATCTTTATGGGATCAGGCCACGATACAGAGTTAAACCTATTCAAATAGTTGTGTCCGCGGTCATGGGCGGTTGGATAAACTACTGTAGAGTGGTGCTGGTATTGATTTCTAAAAAGGTTTTTGAGAAAGAATGAGTTTTAGAAAAAGGGCGGTCCGAAGTACCCCCGTGGAAGAGAGGTGGTCTCAAACGATCCAGGAAGATGAAAAACCCAGTCAATTGAGGATTGAGGGAATGAAATAGGGTGACCCAATCCTAGTGTTTTTCCAAAACTTTGCAAATGTTTTACAGAAGTTTTCAACAAAGATATAGACATGCTATATCTACAAGAGAAACTATTTTCGAAAAGAACCTCTCATGGAGCCCTCCTATTTCCACATGCATATTCCATATTCTTTATATTTATTCTCTTAGGTTGGTTTGCGAGTACATTCAATGTACTCACTAGCATTGTCCCTGGCTATTAACTTGGTCAGATTTGAGAGGAACGAAAGAAGAAAGCGAAGTTGACGACTATGCAAGCTAGGATGTTGTCCCAGTCAGCTTCCTATAGGTTAAGGCATGGCTCGGGCTCGACGTTGTATTCAAGTTCCGCTGATGATGATCTATGTAGCCATAATGGAATTAAGGAATGACATGTATTCACTTAGGTATGGGATGTTTGCTTTGATACTTGTCGGTTAAGTGCCACGACCGACTAATCATGGGATCGTGGTGATATGCATAACTGGGATTCTCAGAGGATAAATCTGGGGGACCCATAGGAATAGCATTAGAAACCTCTGAGGGTCAGGGGTACGGCAAGTCCTATCCTGACAGGAACAGTTTCTGAGCCCATCGTAGGACTTTTGGAACAACATATTCTTGGCATATTCCTGCCAGGTCAGCTTTAAACTTGTACCCTGGGCACCTCTTTATAAGGTGCACTAGGGACTTCATAGAGTAGGTCGATCATTTGTAAAGTTGAATTCCCTTAATGCTTAGAGGGAGAGAGAGAGAGAGAGCAAGAACACCTTGTTTCTCTTCTCCAATACAAATCAATGAACACTTATACCCACAAATGATGGTGTATATGAGATCTAGCATGCAGGAGTAGGGGTTTTATCTCTCAAGAGATTCCTAAACCTGGGTACATTTTGTGTCACTATGTTTGTTTGTTGTTGTTCGTGTGCAGATACCTCTACACTCTCCCTCCCTGGATTCCACGAGCGTCTATCTGGCCCCAACTCAAGCCTACTCATGGCATTTACCGTGACACCACCACGACACGCAGGCTCCAGATCGAGAAATAGTGCCAGTGTCCCTCTAAGAGAATCTCTAACATGCCCGTACGCTGCTTCTGCTGTGTTACTATTAGGCCCCGGCTGGGCCGGTACTCGAGTTGGGAAAGAAAAAGGGGCACCGGTTCTATTTAGTAGACTGCTAACGCTAATGCTTCTTCAGCATACAAAACATAAAACATATTGTTGCTTCTTGCCCAGAATTTAAAAGAAGGCCAAGATAGAATCAGCAAGTTAACATTGCAAATAGTGAGAGATTTAGAAGACAATCACCAGATCATCCACTAAGGTTTTGGGACATTGCCAAAGAAAGAAAGTGAGGAATTAGATTTAGATAGAGACACTAACTGATTTTTGTAAAAAAAATATAGGAATGACTTAAGATGTTTTGTTCAGAACTTTTGAACAAGCGGATTTAGCATTATGCAAGAGACATCAAAGGAAAAATAAAAGAAGACAAGATGATGCTCACATGTAGGAATATATGTATGGCACCAGATTGTTCTAGAATAGAATTAAACACAGGTTTTAAAACAAATCAGAACAAAAATAATTCAAAGGAAGAAAGAAAAGCCACGGTTGCTCTCCCCACGTTTGAATGCAAATCATCCAAAACCCCACAAGAATTCAAATGGATATAAAAATGACTAGAAGAGCATGGCTTCTTTTACCATAATGCACTAGTCTTCTAGTTGTGAAAACAACTAAAATTTCTTAGGAACTTAAATTCAAACAAACATAGAAGATTTATATGGAGACTCCAAAAAGATTTGTGAGATCTCCCGTTATTAATATGGCATATAAGAATTAATGTGCATCTTTAAATTTGGATGGTGATATGCTAGTGTGGGTGATCCACTAGTTCATCCATGTATCCCCGTATAAATACAAACAAACCACAATTCCAAAGAATCCCAAGAGAAAGGAAGATAAATCATCTGCACCACATTTCCTTGCAAAGGTGGCCATGTGGCTCCCATACTACATATTGTGAAAACAATATGGGATCATGTATGGAGGCATGTAGACAAGAATTGGATCCACCCCAACTAACATGAGCTAGATTTAAATACCAAATAGAAAAGTATTAGCTCATATTATTTGGGATGTTGGGAATTTATAGGGACACAAAAGAAAGGTGGTGGAATTAGAATATAAATGCCCCCAACTCAACTTGGGCATCAAGAAATATATCAAGAACCAATTACAATATATCAAGAGGCAAATACAATTAGTAAGAATACAAATGCATATGAGGGAATAACCAAGTAAAATGGTGTTTTAATATGATGCTCAAGCAAGGTGGCATGGTAACAGGAGCATGATATTATGCAATGCAATTATGATATGTCAGAAGAATCAATATATAGACTAGGAAAGAAGCATTGAATTGTTAGAAAATTGGGATTCTACAACATAAGACTTGCATGGTTTGTTGAGGGAGTTGGGTGAACACTCTCTTCATTTAAGGACATATGCAAAACCGGTGAAGAAACTCTCCGCTGCTTTGCCAAAGACAGGAGGAAACTCATTGGTGATGAGATAGCTCAGCTCCTAGCTACCGGGTTTATCATGGAAGTGATGTATCCAGACTGGTTGTCTAATCTAGTTATAGTTGAGAAAAAAAGATGATCCGAATGTGGCTATAGTATGGTGTATGTGTATTGATTACACAAATCTAAACAAGGTTTGTCCCAAAGATCTGTTTCCACTGCCAAGGATAGATCAAGAGATTGACTCCACTATCGGATGTGAACTGTTGTCATTTGTAGATGCTTATTATAGTTTCCATCATATACCATTAAATACGGATGATCAAATAAAGACAGCCTTTATTACCCATATGGGGCTTATTGCTATCGCAGTATGCCGTTTGGCTTAAGAAATGCAGGTGCCACATATCATAGATGCATGCAAAAAATGCTTGCATGATCAAATTGGCATAAATGTATAAGTACATGTTGATGATATGGCACTAAAAACCAAATAGATCCATACTCTCATAGATGATCTTCGACAAACATTAACGAATCTAAGAAGATTCTGAATGAATCTTAATTTGTAAAAATGTAAATTTGGTGTCCCGGCTAGGAAATTACTCGGTTTCCTTGTATCCAGCCAATGTATAGAGACAAATCCGACTAAGATAATAGCACTACCAAAGAATCTTAATGATGTCCAGAAGTTTACTGGATGTCTAGCATCATTGAGTCACTTTGTTAGTCGGCTAGGAGAAAAAGCATTGCCACTATACTAGTTAATGAAAAAATCTGATAAATTTGTTTGGACACAGCAAGATGATAGCGCATTTCATGAACTTAAAAATATGTTGGCCACTACACTAGTATTAGCCTCACCATTGTCCAAAGATCCGATGTTGCTCTATGTCGCAACAACTAACCGAGTAGTTAGTGCTATAGTTGTGGTTGAGCGTGATGAAGAAGGAAAATAGGTTCAAAGGCCACTATATTATATGAGTGAGATGCTCTCGATATCGAAACATATCAACCCCCACTACCAGAAAATGACTTATGGTGTCTATATGGCAGCCAAGAAGCTCAAGCACTATTTCCAAGAACATCACATTCGAGTGATATGTGAGGCGCCTATCTCGGAGATTATGGGTAGTAAAGATGCAAGTGGTATGATCCCGATATAACTCAAAATCACCAGAGATAGTCGCCATCATTTGGGGGATTAGATCGATAACCCTTGATCATATTCCACTCATGATAAGTGTCATATAGATATACTGAGAACCAAATTACAATCACAAGAATTGGATGGACATACGTTATGTATTTAGCCCGAAAGAATTAGAAGATAAAGTAAAAACTCCCTATTGAAGGGCCGACAGAAGATCAAGTAAGCATGGACAAGGCGACGAAAATAAGGTGAATAGTGTATCACACACGACTGAAAGGAGTGTGGAAACACAGATATATCAAAGAAAAAATTATGCATTTTAGGCATTAAAATACTAGCTAGATCCAAAAAAATACTTAGAGATAGAGGATAGCACTCCACATTATGTATAAGCATGCAAGAAGGACGAACACCCTTAACAAGATTGTGTCGGTTAACAAAGAGTCGGAGATATCACTTCGATTTACATAAAGCCTGCTGGTATGGAATGTACCAACAGTTGATAACCAAAGGCAGATAACAATAGATTGACAAAGGATTAACACACATCCTATGAGGAAATCCCAAACACGTGAATCCTAATTTGAATTTTTAGAACAGGATTGATAAACGTTACACTTACTTACCAGAAAAGTGTGTGTGGGTGGGTAAGAATAAAAATGGAAGCAATCCTACTCTCACGTTTACTTTTTCCCTAATAAACATAACTACCAAAAATATTTGCTAGATAGAAAACGGAAATCTTTGCTGAGACCCTAAAGGGCGGAATGGCTCTGATACCAGTTGTAATACCTCGGACACTACACTCTAAGCAACAAGCCAGGATGAACCCAAAGTGCATAAGATGTCCTAGCGAGGAGGCCCAAGGTCCACCCACGTGTAGGCCCCGTCTAAGCGGAGAAGGGCATGATACTAACAAACGTATCCACTTTGCAAGAATATCACATCAAGTGCGAGTGGCGTTATCGACAGGCATGCGAACAAAACATACACAAGTGTGTATGTCAGGGACATACAATATTACATCAGAGACAGACCATATAAAAGAAATAGAAATATTCAACACCATACAGGAAGATCCAAATATCCTAGATAGAGATAATATGTTAGGATACATCATCATCCATCACACATCAGATTATCATGCGGAAGCGGAAATAAGATCCGAGTATGGATAAGAAGCAAATTAGCATAAGGTGTCCTAAAAATAAGCACATCCCGCCCACAGATCTCATGGATCTCCATGCCTCGAAATCTCTACACCTAATGATTGATGCCACCATCATTGGTCTCCTCGTCGCAGTAACCTTCCTGTGAGTATACCTATCCATCTGAACAATATTTATCGTGTGCTAACCTAGGAGGATCATCAAGTCTTTATGCATCTAAAGGGAACAACCAGAGGGTGACGCAATTGTAGCAAAAATAAAGCCTAGTAGTTCTATAAAGACACTCTACAACATCCGCCTAACCAATGATAGACGGAAGCTCATTAATTAAACAATAATTAATTACCCAATAGATATATCAACATAAATAAAAATTTCTAGCCCTCCTTCCTGTTCTCGAACGAGAAGGCAGAAGAATATCTCATCCGTTGGCAGTTTTATTAATCATTCAATGAGTATTGCACTATTATTAGTTAAGTTTTAGTCATATTAAAAGTGGTACTGTAGTTTCAGTTATCTATGATCGAGAAACTATGACCGTTCATAACTGTGGACACGACTTTTATAAAGATTTACCCTACAGGGGTGCACAAATAGAAACACACGCACGATCAACCTCGGAAAAACCAAATAAAAAACAACGAGGCATCACAACAAAGCATTTGCAAGATTCACAGATGATTTCAGTGGGGCATTCAACTAAGCTACCCGCTACGAAGTTGGCCGTCTCTGAGGCGGACCTAGAGGTTTGTGTTAATGGATGTAAATGACTAGGAACCCTGAAATTGTGATGCAAACCTCTGGGTCAATATCGGAGACAGCCAACTTTGTTGCGGGGTGCTTAGTGGGGTGGACCTCTTTTAAATTGACTAAAACTTGTCTAGTAATAGTGCAACCTTCATGGAATGATTAATAAAATTTCCTACGGATGGGATGTTCTTCCGCCTTCTCGTTCGAGGAATGGGGAGGATGGCAAGTGATGGTTATTTATGTTGATATATAGTTGTTGGGTAATTAACTGTTGTTTATTTAACAAGTGTTCTCCTATTATTTGTTCGACGTATGTTGTAGTTTGTCTCTATATAACTGCTAGGATTATTTTTGCTGCAACTGCATCACCCTTAGGTTGTCCTCTTTAAATGCATAAAGATATGCTAAGCCCCCTAGGGTCTCACATGATAAATATTTTTCAAATGGACAGGTATATCCACAGGAAGGCTATTGGGTCGAGGATACCGACGATGGTGGCAACGATTATTAGGTGTAGATATTTCGGGGTATGGAGATCAACGCAATTCTGAGAGGAGTCGGTAGTTGGGCACTGGATCCCTTTGGACCTGGAGAATGTGTGACACTGGGTCGGTGGGAAGGATGTGCTTATTTTTAGGGCATATTATACCAATTTTCTTCTTACCCATACTCGGATCTTTATTTCTGCTTCCACTTGATACTCTGATGTGTGATGTATGAGGAAGTATCCTAAAATATTATCTCTATCTAGGATATTTTGATCTTGCCATACGGCGTTGCAATATTTCTGTTTCTTTTATATGGTTTGGCTCTGATATACTCTTGTATGTCGTTGGCATACATACTCATTTGTGTAAGCTTGACTTGCAGTCCAGCCGGCTACGTATCTCTCACATGAAGCTGTAAACACGAGAAGTGGATAGAGTGGTTGCTGGTAACATGCCCTGTTCCGCTCACACGGGACCTACACATGGTGGCCCTTGGGCCTCCTCGTTAGGACAGCTTATGCACTTTTGGCTTATACCGGCTTGTGATTTAGCGTGTAGGGTCCAGGGGATTACAAGGAGTGGTGGTGTTGCTCGAACCGGGGACATGGTTGGCGCCCGTATGCTGCTTCTGCTGTGTTACTAGTAGGCCCCGGCTGGGCCAGTACTCGAGTTGGGAAAGAAAAAGGGGCACCGGTTCTATTTAGTAGACTGCTAACGCTCCTCAACTGCTGCTGTGGTAATGCTGATTCAGCATACAAAACATAAAACATATTGTTGCTTCTTGCCTAGAATTTAAAAGAAGGCCAAGATAGAATTAGCAAGTTAACATTGCAAATAGTGAGAGATTTAGAAGACAATCACCCGATCATCCACTGAGGTTTCGGGACATTGCCAAAGAAATAAAGTGAGGAATTAGATTTATAGAGAGACACTAATTGATTATTGTAAAAAAAATATAGGAATGACTTAAGATGTTTTGTTCAGAACTTTTGAACAAGCGGATTTAGCATTATGCAAGAGACATCAAAGGAAAAAATAGAAAGAAGACAAGATGATGCTCACATGTAGGAATATATGTATGGCACCAGATGGTTCTAGAATAGAATTAAACAAAGGTTTTAAAACAAATCAGAACAAAAAGAATTCAAAGGAAGAGAGAAAAGCCACGGTTGCTCTCCCCACGTTTGAATGCAAATCATCCAAAACCCCACAAGAATTCAAATGGATATAAAAATGACTAAAAGAGCATGGCTTCTTTTACCATAATGCACTAGTCTTCTAGTTGCGAAAACAAATAAAATTTCTTAGGAACTTAAATTCAAACAAACATAGAAGATTTATATGGAGACTCCAAAAATATTTGTGAGATATCCCGTTATTAATATGGCATATAAGAATTAATGTGCATCTTTAAATTTGGATGGTGATATGCTAGTGTGGGTGAGCCACTAGTTCATCCATGTATCCCCATATAAATACAAACAACCCACAATTCCAAAGAATCCCAAAAGAAAGGAAGATAAATCATCTACGCCACATTTCCTTGCAAAGGTGGCCATGTGGCTCCCATACTACATATTGTGAAAACAATATGGGATCATGTATGGAGGCATGTAGACAAGAATTGGATCCACCCCAACTCACATGAGCTAGATTTAAATACCAAATAGAAAAGTGTTAGCTCATATTATTTGGGATGCTGGGAATTTATATGGACACAAAAGAAAGGTGGTGGAATTAGAATATAAATGCCCCCAACTCAACTTGGGCATCAAGAAATATATCAAGAACCAATTACAATATATCAAGAGGCAAATACAATTAGTAAGAATACAAATGCATATGAGGGAATAACCAAATAAAATGGTGTTTTAATATGATGCTCAAGCAAGGTGGCATGGTAACAGGAGCATGATATTATGCAATGCAATTATGATATGTCATAAGAATGAATATATCGACTAGGCAAGAAGCATTGAATTGTTAGACAATTGGGATTCTACAACACAAGACTTCCATGGTTTGCTGAGGGAGTTGGGTGAACACTCTCTTCATTTAAGGACATATGCAAAACCGGTGAAGCAACTCTCCGTTGCTTTGCCAAAGACAGGAGGAAACTCATTGGTGATGAGATAGCTCGGCTCCTAGCTACCGGGTTTATCATGGAAGTGTCAACACCCGGATTTTTAATCCCAGATGCATGTTATGCCATACATCGCAATCCCAGGATTACCATTTTTGCGAGACATAACAAAATTGGATACCATAGTACATCATCCATTACAAACCGTACATAAGTTCTTACACAAATAGGGATCTCATGATCCAGTTCTAAATACAACATCAAGCGGCGGAATACGTAATAATAACGGTAGCGTAGGCGAAGCTCCATCTTCGGGGTCACAGGCAATGCTGACGATGGGAGATGATCCTAGTTGTCATAACCTTCCTGGGGTCCATCCTCCAGGTACTCCTCTTCATAGTCTGGCCATGGGAATATCCAGGGACAAAGCCATGAGTACTCTTTAAGTACTCGCAAACTAATACTAACAAGTGAGGGGGGGTTTGATAGTCGGACACTAGGCTCTAGGGTTATTTTGCAAAAAGCCAGATTTATCTCTACTAAGTTTTGAAGCAACGAATGCTAGTTGAAAGTTTATAACACCTAAGTGGGAACTTGTATTTCATATCACAACCCTGTTGTGCTCAAGTCAAAGTCTCAATTCATTTCACAAGTCATTTTGAAAAGTCTGACGGGGGAACAGTATGGCCACTCCAACTGTCCACAACCGCGGACGCGGCTATTCAAATAGTTTGACACTCTACAGAGATTGTACGCTTTCACCACAACATTCGATACATCCGTCAGGAACAATTCCTAAATTCACCATACTCAGTATGCGGATAATCAATCCTAACCTTTCAATTACACGCCCTAGTATAAGCACCTCTCCTGTGAGTTTGGCCTCCCAACCATGACCAACTGTCATCTTGGGTACTGCACAGGTGGACAATCTTCACAAGGTAGCCTCAGGTCAGACCTTGGCCGTGAGGGAACTACTACTAAGGTATATAAGTTTCCAGTCAAGCCCTACCCAGTCTTCAGGTATTGTGGTTGTACGATAAAATTGGAATGGTATCGCATCGAGACAACCATCAGTTTTATAAAGGGCTAAGGCTCATGCCTCAATATTTTCATCACCAAAATCATCAGGTGTTCGGAAACACATGTCCAAAACATTTCAATAGAATGATCCATCATTCCAAGGTTTTTATAACCATTTTTCCACCAAGTATTCCCATCTAAAGTTGATCAATTTTTATGCTTAGTACTAGCATCTACAAGTGGGGGTAATTACTAATGAGGGGTGGTAAACTAGTGGAGTTCTAACTAAGTTCAATCTCATGCCTTAAGATGACATCAAGATTATCTAGCTTAGGCCAAATTTTATGCTCTTTATGCAACCTTCACATATCTTTCTAGTATCTACCATTCACTTAGGTAAAATCTAGGTAAGATCTCTGCTAAAGAAATAAAGTAAGAAGCTTGCAAGTAAAACTAGGATTGGTTTATCAAGTGAGTATAATCACATATGCTTAAGGCATATAGTTGGCATGGTAACAAATAGTGGTTTGTTGCATCAGTAGAGTATATTGCAAGGGTTAGCTTGCACATTCACTAGTAGTATTAGGCTTGCATGATTGTCAATATAAGCTTTCCTTGTGCAGAGCAGTGGTTGAAGTTCTCCTTGGATTCTTCCTCGTAGAATCCTCCTTCCTCCTTGTATCCTTGGTCGGTACCAGCGTCTGTAAATAAATACGATGTACACAATCGCCAAACAGTACTTAACTACTTGCATTCATCACACACAAGGGTCCTATAGATGATCTAACATCACCTCTAATCATTACAAGATTAAGGCTTGGTTTAATTCCTTTTATTTTTAGAAAAGTAATTTCTACTCATTGAAAAACTACTTAAGATTTAATATTCTCCAAACCAAACATGGGATCATGTTGACACATGTCATCACCACATATTTTAGTCCATGGTAATATGATTTAAAGTGGTGTCACAATTTAATAAGGTTTTACCCTTTTATTTTAATTAATTAAAGTGACTAGAAATGCCTATGGGGCATTCTTTTATTACTTGAACTTTATTTCTGCAAGTAACCCTATATATTTTTATATATTCTGAAAGGTATGGTTAAATGTGATTTTGAGAGTTGGAATCAACTCAAAAGCTATTATGGTTTAAAACTGAAAAATGTTTGAATGCAGAAAAGCTTCTGCCTTGTTATTTTTACCATGGATGATCTATAGATCCAAATGACTTGAATCCAACGGGCTTGGATTCAGCATTCCCAGACCTTTCCAACAAAATTGGTTTCATTCAATTTGGTGCACTGAATCGACCTGGGTTGATTTTTTAAACTGGGTACAGAAGTGTGTTTGAAATAAAATGGAATAGGTTTAATTTGAATAACTGCGCTGCGCGGGAAAAGTTAACGGGCCGGCCTGCTAAGTGTAGCGCTTCCGCGGGCTGCTTAAGTGGCTGTCCCCACTCGTCAGTGAGACAGGGGGTGCAAAGCGGTACGGGGCAACGTGGGAGATTCGATCTGATTCTAATCCAACGGCTGAGAGTCATCGTCGACGTTGAGCACCGCCAGCGAGATAGAAACCTAGCGCGGCCAGTAGGGGTTGCTGGGGGCTCACCGGGGTGCAGGAGAGGATTGGCGAGGCGGGAGAACGACAAAGTCGACGACGGCAAACTCAGGGGTGGTCGCGGCAGCTCCTGGGGTGGACGAAATCGATGACGCCCTTCTTCTCTAGAGGCGGCAGGCTCCGGTGAAATTCCGGTGAAGTGCTGCTCGCCTTGCTCCGGGAACGGTGTGGCACGATCAGTGATGAGAGGGAAATAGAATGGTGTGAAGAATTCGAGCGGGGGTGGCCTCTATTTATAGTCGAGCGAGGGGACCGACGGGGCGCACGGTGAGCTAGTCGGGGGTGATGGTACAGACGGCTATTGGCATGGGCGAAGGTAGGGGACGGTGCGGTGTTCCCTGGCGATGCTCAATGACATGGTTTCGAGGCATGGGGCGGTGCGGCTTGGTCTGGAACATGCGACGCTCTGCGCGGCAGAGGCGGCGTCTTCGACGGCGAGCGGTGGCTGTGCGTCACGGGGCGGCGAACGGGGATGTCTGGCGGTCTCCTGGGTCGGTGGCGATCGTGTGTGCACGCGGCGAGGGCGGCGCGCGGTCTGTGGGCTTCGGTCGAGGGTGGCACTTTGGCGCACGCTCGGCATGGTCGCTGGCGGTCTGGGCGCGGTCCGTGCGTGTGGTCCAGTGGCTGGCAAGGTTCAAGCGTTGGACAGGGAGTGGCGGTGGACGGTGGGCTGCCTCCCAGACATGCTGGCTAGGCTTGTTTCTCCTCCTAGCTTGCTATCGACATGGGGGTGACATAGGTGTGCTCGGCTGTTCACCATTGATGGCAATGCCAGGCTCACAGTGGGGCTAGTGCTTGGTTTAACTTGCTAGATGATCTACTGAGATGGTTGTGAGCTAGAGAGGGAACAATTAGGCTTCAATCACTGCTCACTATAGTGTTTAGATTTTGTATGATTTGTGTCTGCAACCTGTTTGATGAAATGGCCGCATGAATTCAAGTTTTGAATTTTGAAAAGATTTTTGGTGGGTGTGCTAGATTGGTGCTGGTGAGTCTGCAGATGCTTGGGTTTTGAAAGTTGAGCTTGTTTGAGTGGTTTTTGAAAAAGTGGGATCTTCCCATATGATAAAGATTCAATTTTGAATTGTCATTTAAACTATGCATTTGAAAGTTTCTGGATGATCACAAAGTGGGCCTTGATACTTTGTTATGAGTACATTCAAGGGGTGCAAAGATCCAGAAAAGTTTCTGTTAGGTTCTGAAAGTTTGAGACAGCCAAAGTAGGCATGGGAGTTAAATTGGTCAAAATGACCATTCCTTTATTTTATTTGTTTTGCTTTATTTGTCTTTGGGAGAAGTGTGGGAAATGTTTTAGATGATGTTTATTTCACCTAAGAAACATTTTACAAGCAAGGAAACATACAAACAAGGTGGTTCGAAAGAATTTCAAATTCAATGCATACTCATATGCAAGCATTCCTAATTTTATTTAGAAAAGTTTTTGTTAATCCTAATTTTGATGATTAGAAATTGGTTATCCAAGTTGAGTATTTTTGGGATGTTACAAACCTTCCCTCCTCAAACAAAATCTCGTCCCGAGATTTGAAAAAGGACGAAAACATTACCTAGGATTTGAAGAGATCAGGAAACTCCATCCTGATGTGATCTTCACGCTCCCAGGTAGCTTCCTCTTCTGTGTGGTTGCTCCACTGAATCTTGAGAAACTTGATGCTTCGGGTTCGGGTAGTTCGAAAAGCTTCTTCCAAAATACGGATGGGTACTTCGGGATAGGTCAGGTCATCGTTGATCTCTATGGTCCGGTGGTTGATATTTTTGAACACTTCGGTCTTCTCGGGGACTTCGAGACACTTGTGAAGTAACGAGATATGGAACACATTGTGCACGGCTGACATCTCCTCGGGTAGTTCCAATTGATACGATACTTCACCTCGACGGTCTAGAATATTTAAAGGTCTGATATATCTAGGGGCTAACTTTCCTTTGAGTTGGAAACGCTGCATTCCCTTCAATGGCGACACTTTCAGATAAACAAAGTCTCCTACGTTGAAGGCGGGGTCTCTACGTCTCTTGTCGGCATAACTCTTCTGTCTGGATTGGGCTGTCTTAATGTGTTCACTAATCTTGTGAACCTTCTCTTCTGCTTCTCGTAGGATGTCGGGTCCGAAAATCTGACTCTCTCCTACTTCCGACCAGTTCAAAGGCGTGCGACACTTCCTTCCATACATGAATTCAAATGGGGCCATTTGCAAACTGGCTTGATAAATGTTGTTGTATGAAAATTCTGCAAACGGCAGATAGTCTTCCCACTTGGATCCATATTCTAACACACATGCTCTCAGCATATCTTCGAGTATTTGATTTACTCGCTCTGTTTGTCCATCGGTCTGAGGGTGATACGCGGTGCTGAAATCTAGGCGGGTTCCTAAACCTTCTTGGACTTTCTTCCAGAATCTCGAGGTAAACTGAGTTCCTCGATCCGATACGATGTTCTTGGGGACTCCATGCAAACTAACGATTCTAGCGATGTACAACTCCGCTAGCATCGAACTCTGATATGTGGTCTTGGCGGGTAAGAAATGGGCGACTTTGGACAATCTGTCCACTATGACCCAGATAGAGTCATTTCCCCTACTAGAAGTAGGCAGTCCAGTGATAAAGTCCATTCCTACAGAATCCCATTTCCATTCCGGAATCTGCAATGGTTGCAACAATCCAGCGGGTCTTTGATGTCCTACCTTGACTCGCTGACAAATATAACACTTGGCGATATAGCTTCCGATTTCTCTCTTCATCTTATGCCACCAAAATTGCTCTTTCAAATCTTGATACATCTTAGTTCCTCCGGGATGGATAGAATAAAGAGTATCATGAGCCTCCTTCAAGATAACTTCTTTCAACTCAGAATCTGATGGAACACAAAGGCGTCCTTTGTACCACAGAACTCCTTCTTCGTCTTCGGTGAATCCGGGTACTTTGCATGTACCGATATGACGCTTGATTCCGTCGATACTAGCATTTCCCTTCTACGCCTCTTTAATCTGACTGATCAAAGTGGGCTGGAGTTCTATGCTAGCCAAAAATCCTTCACTTACTAATTCCATTCGAAAAGCTTCAATCTCTTTGTGCAAACTTGGTTGCTCCTTCAAAATCATGGAGTTCAAGCGGCACGGCAATCTGCTAAGGGCATCGGCTACTACGTTGGCTTTACCAGGGTGATAGTGAATGTCCAGATCGTAATCCTTGATTAGCTCAATCCATCTTCTCTGCCTCATATTCAGCTCCTTTTGAGTGAATATATACTTTAGGCTCTTGTGATCCGAATAGATCTCACAATGGTTTTCCATTAGGTAATGTCTCCATGTTTTCAGGGCTAGAACTACGGCTGCGAGTTCGAGGTCATGGGTTGGGTAGTTTTGCTCGTGTTTCTTCAGTTGTCGAGATATATAAGATATAACTTTGCCTTCTTGCATTAGCACACATCCGAGACCGATCTTGGATGCATCACAATACACATCGAAGGGCTTCGTGATATCTGGCATGATCAAGATTGGGGCTGAAATCAATCTCCTCTTGAGTTCTTGAAAACTCTCTTCACACTTGTTTGTCCATTCAAACTTCTTGTCCTTCTTCAGCAATTGGGTCATGGGTCGGGCGAGCACGAACTTGGGTTTGAGTGGTTGGGGCTTGACAATATTCTACATCTTTCACTTTGGCAGGGTCAACGGCCATTCCTCTGGCTGATACAATGTGACCGAGGAATCCTACATCCTGTAACCAGAATTCACATTGGCTAAACTTTGCATACAACTGATGCTCTCTAAGGGTTCCAAGAATGGTCCTTAGGTGTAGCTCATGTTCTTCTTATGATTTGGAATAAATCAGAATGTCATCGATGAAAACAACGACAAACTTATCCAGGAAGTCCATAAAAATCTTATTCATGAGATTCATGAAATAAGCGGGAGCATTGGTTAGTCCAAAAGACATGACTGTATACTCGTACAATCCATATCTGGTGGTAAAGGCAGTCGTTGGAATATCATCTGCACGAATTTGAGTTGATGATAGCCGGTTCTAAGATCAATCTTAGAAAACACTTTGGCACCGGTCAATTGATCAAACAAATATTCTATCTTGGGCAAGGGGTACTTGTTGTTGATGGTGAGATCATTCAATTTCCGATAATCCGTACACAAACGGTTACCTCTATCCTTCTTGTCCACAAACAAGACAGGTGACCTCCAAGGTGAAGCACTTGGTTGAATTAATCCAATTTCTAACATGGAGTCCAGTTGCTTATTCAATTCTGCTAGCTCTCACGGGTTCATACTATATGGTCTCTAGTCTATGGGTCCTGTTCCGGGAATTAGTTCGATGATAAACTCGATATCCCGATCTGGGGGCATACCGGGCAAAACATCTGGAACTACATCGGGGTATTCACAGACTATCCGGACTTGGTCAATGGTAGGTTGGGCTGTACTCTTGTTGCACTTGAATTGACGAGGTAAGGTTTCAGATATATGCTCAACTGATATTCCGGCTGTACTGGTCATGGTTATGGCTTTCTTGGCACAGTCAATCAATCCGTTATGTTTGGACATCCAATCCATTCCTAGTACTACTTCCAAAACTTTAGTTCCGAGTACTATCAGATTTGCATAAAAATCTATGCCATGGATTCGGATAGGGACGGCTTTGCAAATTTTCCTAGCCTTGGTGGTTGATCCGGGAATTTGAACAATCATAACATGCTTCAATTTGGTAGGTTGAATTATACTAGTGCATGCAAATTCTTCGGTGACAAATGAATGTGACGCACCAAAATCAAACAACACTCTTGCAAGAACTGAATTAACATAAAACATACCCAGCACGACGTCTGGTGCTTCCTGAGCTTCTTCAGCATGCATGAGAAAAAGACGGCCGTTGCGGTTGAGTGAACTCCCTGGGGCAAATCTTCTTCCTGGCTGAACACGACGCTGCTGCTGAGCTGGGACATTGGCATTGGGGGATGTAGCATTCTTCTTGTTGGGGCACTCGTTGGAATAGTGGCCTTTATTTCGACAGTCATAACAGGTCACTTGCGACTTGTCCTTGGCTGCTACAGGCACAACATTGCTTCCAGTCCTAGGGGCAGTGTTGGTGTTGGCGGTAGCATTGTTGTTGTTGAACTTGGGTGGGGCACGGTTGAAATTGCTAGAGTTGCCGGGGTTGTTGTGATTTCCTACGGGTCTAGGATTTCCATGGTTGGGATAGGTTGGACAGTTCATCGGGGGTCTGTTGGTTCTTGGGGCAAATCCTGGAGATGGGTTGGGGCGATACTTTGGGGTCTGATGGGTTCCTGGTTGATGCATCATGCGACGCTTGCGGTTCTCATTGGCTTGGTTGATCTTTCCTTCCATCTGGATAGCAGAGTCGACAAGGGATTCAATATCCGCAAAGGGGATATTGACTAACACCGTCTGCATCTCATCATGCAGACCATTCAAGAATCTTTCTTTCTTCTTGGCTTCAGTGTCAATCTCATCCGGGGCATACCTAGCTAATAACAAAAATTTGTCATGGTATTCCACTACAGTCATCCTTCCTTGCTTTAGTTCTCTGAACTCGTCTCTCATCCTCTTGATCAAACCTGGTGGCACATGGGTTCTGCTAAACTTGACCTTGAATTCCTCCCAGGTCATCATATGGCCTCCGGTCATTGTGCGAACACTGTTCCACCATGCCCTGGCATCTCCGGCTAGATAGTGGGTGGCGAACAGGACTTTCTCGTTGGCTTCCACTCCGGTGACTTCTAGGTTATTTTCCATGGTTTGCAGCCAATCATCGGCGTCTAGGGGTTCTTCTGACTTAGTGAAAACAGGTGGGTTTGTATTCTGGAAGTTCTTGAGCTTAGATCCGTGGTTGTCCTGATTTCTGTGTCCTTGGTTGTTGTGGGCAAGTTGGGCTATCTGCTGAAGTGTGGCTAGGTTGGCTTGACGTTCGGCTCTTCCAACTTCGCAGTCAGAAGTCAACATTTGTAGAATCTGCAACATCGGGTCCGGGGATTAACCACTTCCTCCACGTGGCATCTGAAGATTGAGATAAAGAGGGAAATTTTCTAATGTTTTGGGTCTTTGAAAAAAAATTAAAGTTTGACTCAGATTTTCTAGCAACTTGCTTTTTCATTCATCCATTCATTCATTCATTCATTGCACATGATACAACACACACCACAACAAAGAAAAGCAGATGGTTTTAAGAACCATTCTGAGAACTACAATAAAGTGGGACCGAATACTACTCACTACGCTAGTGCTCAAGTGCTGCTACTCCTCGTAATCTGTGGCCTCATCATCCTCATCATCATTGATGAAGGAGAAATCATCCTCATCGGTGAAGAAATCCATAGCCTGGTCCTCCAGAAAATCATCGTCATCGCTGAGATAGGAGTAGGGGTCTCCACGAAGATCCTCTCTGACATTCTCCCTTTCCTCCAACTACATGTCTCTCTCGTGGATGGTCTCCTCCAAAGATGAGATGCGGTGGAGAAGGCAGGCAATGATGTGCTCCTTCTTGTCGAGCTGACGGCGGCGAGACTTGCGATCTTTTGCTAGCATGGCGATGGTTTGGTCCTTCTTCTTGATGATGGCAGACTTGTGGTTGCAGTAGTCACGGCAGTTGTCTAACTCCTGCTAACGATCGTACATCATGAAGCTAAGGTGGTCCAATTGGGTCTTTAGTTCGTGGTGGTATGGGGCTTCCAGGGGTTGTCCATTTGCATCACGCCTTGGGCAAAACTCAAAGCGAGTACCCTTGATTTGATTGATGCTCTGCCCACACAGACGGGAAAGAGCTTCCTGCATGGACCTGGCAAGTCCATCGAGCCAGTTGTTTTCTCTTAAGGTATACTGAATTCCCTCGGCAGTGGGAGGTTCAATCATTCCTCTGAGACTTGCAACAATTAGCCACTGCAGATCTTCTCCTCCTTGATCATCGAGCTGAGCTCCGTAGAACTCAGGGTGCGGACGCTCCAGAAGTTCCGAAAGCTGTTCCAAATCCCTCTCAAAGATCAGGTCTCCCCCATTCCCCAGCTTATAAAACTTGATGTACTTCACGTCCATCTATAAGAATATAGGATGAGTAAGTTAGTAGAGTGATCAAGTGTGTCAAAATTTTATGTATTTACAAGAGTTTTTGAGGAACATGAATTTTCATGAAAGAATCAAAGGGATAAGAATAATAATAAGTTTTTGTAAATATTTGTTTTCTTTGTTTTTGAAACTAAGTTTTTGATTCAAACGTCCAGTCTAACTATGGTCTCCTGTGGTCAGGATGGCTCTGATACCAACTTGTCAACACCCGGATTTTTAATCCTAGATGCCTGTTATGCCATACATCGCAATCCCAGGATTACCATTTTTGCGAGACATAACAGAATTGGATACCATAGTACATCATCCATTACAAACCGTACATAAGTTCTTACACAAATAGGAATCTCATGATCCAGTTCTTAATACAACATCAAGCAGTAGAATACGTAATAATAACGGTAGCGTAGGCGAAGCTCCATCTTCGGGGTCATAGGCAATGCTGACGATGGGAGATGATCCTAGTCTGGCCATGGGAATAGCACGGGACAAAGCCATGCGTACTCTTTAAGTACTCGCAAACTAATACTAACAACTGAGGGGGTGGGGGTTTGATAGTCGGACACTAGGCTCTAGGGTTATTTTGCAAAAAGCCAGATTTATCTCTACTAAGTTTTGAAGCAACGAATGCTAGTTGAAAGTTTATAACACCTAAGTGGGAACTTGTATTTCATATCATAACCCTGTTGTGGTCAAGTCAAAGTCTCAATTCATTTCACAAGTCATTTTGAAAAGTCTGACGGGGGAACAGTATGGCCACTCCAACTATCCATAACCGCGGACGCGGCTATTCGAATAGTTTAAAACTCTGCAGAGATTGTACACTTTCACCACAACATTCGATACATCCGTCAGGAACAATTCCTGAATTCACCATACTCAGTATGCGGATAATCAATCCAAACCTTTCAATTACACGCCCTAGTATAAGCACCTCTCCAGTGAGTTTGGCCTCCCAACCATGACCAAGTGTCATCTTGGATACTGCACAGGTGGAGAATCTTCACAAGGTAGCCTCAGCTCAGACCTTGGCCGTGAGGGAACTAATATTAAGGTATATAAGTTTCTAGTCAAGACCTACCCAATCTTCGGGTATTGTGGTTGTACGATAAAATTGGAATGGTATCGCATCCAGACAACCATCAGTTTTATAAAGGCCTAAGGCTCATGCCTCAACATTTTCATCACCAAAATCATCAGGTGTTCGGAAACACATGTCCAAAACATTTCAATAGAATGATCCATCATTCCAAGGTTTGCATAACCATTTTTCCACCAAGTATTCCCATCTAAAGTTGATCAAGTTTTATGCTTAGTACTAGAATCTACAAGTGGGGGTAAGTACTAATGAGGAGGTAGGCTCTATCTGAACCCGCACGATTTCCGAGGCATGAGGCTCCTCTGAAGTGACCGTTGGTCGGCCTCCGGCTCTCGCCGGCGTTTGCCGGCGTAGGCTCTGCATGGATTCCTCTGGAGGTTGCTGGAAGGTCACCTACTCTGGTGTGACCACGGGTGGTACGTTTCTAGAAGGCTCTCTCGTAGTCTCGGCTGATTCTTGGCTGGTTCTTCTCAATGCTAAAGGCTCTCCTCTTGAGGGACGATGTTTGGAAAATGGGGAGAAGATCTCTGTTGGATCTGTTTTGAGGTTCCCCTCTCATCTCTCTCGTGTTAATGATTCTTTGGATCCTTCATCTGGATTTCTTGGTAGATCTCCTACCATCACTGCATCGGATGAAGACACTGGTCTGAAATGGCATGCCCTTTGCTCCTCTTTGCCAGTTGATGATCTTGAGCCTTCTAAAGGTTTTCTCATGCTTTTTCCTAGTTCTAAAAGGCTTGTTCTTCTCAATCATAATGAGGTTGTGATCGATGCTAGATACTTGGTTCATGGTGAGGTGGTGGCTTCTGGTATCTCTATTGATCTTCAGGTGAAGAGGGTTGTGGTTGGTACTCAAATTTTACCAAGCCCTTTGGTTAAAAAAATTTCCACCAATGCTGAGAAGTTGGTGCCTAGATCTCTGGATTTCTCGGAAAATCTCTCCTCGGGATGTGCTTCCAAAGAGGTTGCTTCTAAAGATGTTGCTTCGTGTCGACCTGCCCTGGATTTTTCTTTAGGGCGTGATTTTGAGAAGAGGATTTTTGATAAATTCAGGCATCAAGTTAATTTCCTTGGTGGGTTCAGGAAGAGACCATTTTATCTGGTCTGTTCTTTTGGGAGGGCAAATTTTAAGTTGGACTTTCATACTGTTAGTCTTGCTCTTCAAGCCTGTTTTGGTGGTAATGCTTCTAAATTCCAGGTGAAACTTTTGCAAGATAGAACTTTTCGCTTCTCGGTTGCTTCTCGGGCAGTGGGTTTTGAGATCTACAATATCTCCAAGTTTTCATGTCATTCTTTTGTGATTCATGTCAACCTTTGGGGTAATGGGGGCCCGAACTGGATTCATGAAGAAAGGGAATTCTACAAGGAATCTGCTAAGGAATGGAAAGTTGTCACGTACAAAAAAGAAAGTGCAAAAAAATCTCCTTCTTTAAAACCTCCTAGTAAATGTGGCTCGGTTTTTCAAAGACTCAAATTTCCTGCGTCACCTGAGGGTCCTTCGCCTATGATTGAGCATCGTATTAATGGGGAGTTTAAATCAGGTCATCATGGCAGATCTTATGCTCAGGTTCTCACTGATGAGGGTTTTAAGTCGATGGTAACGCCGGTCAGGTCTGGGGGGGCGCTAATTGCGCGGCATTTAAATTGCCTGGGCTCCTTCCTTTTCTGAAATTTCCCTCTTTCCCTAATTGTAATTGGCCCGACAAATCGTATGAGGGATGGTTCAAGGCCCAGGTGGTTTCTCATTCCCGGCCCGTCATCCACGGCAGTTTTCACGAGTTCACCACTTCGTTGCAAAAAACAACTACCTCTCCCCCTGTCTCCTCAACTCCCCCGCCCGCTGAAACCCCATTCCCCTCTTGCTCGTCGCCGGCGAAGGGCGTCGCAATGGCGAACATTCCGATTGATCCTGCGCCTTTCCTGCCGAATGGCTTCCAGATTATGCAAGTGGCTGGGCGGAATCGTGTTAAAAGGGTGGTGGTGCCTCGGAGGTCACGAGCACATGAACAGTATGCTATTGCTAACATTTTTTCCCTCCCTCCTGGTCCGGTTCCGTTCTTGAATATTCATGGTGTCTTAGTTGATTTCTTCAACAAGGAGGTTGGAGTGCACTTCAGAGATATCCAGGATTGTCCCTTTGGGTCTGCATATGTGCAGTTCCACCATGTCAGCGACCGTGACCGACTCATTGCGGCGAGCCCGATCCCGTTTCAAGATGTGCATGTTTCTTTTGTTAAGCACAATGAGGGTGATAACTGGCGTAGGACTCAGTTTAATAATGAGTGCTGGGTGATGCTGGTAGGGCCTCCCCTTGACCACTGGCATACGGAGGATCTGAATGCTATCTTTGCGGACATTGGAAAAGTTCTCCTGTGGGAGAGGGACCCTGATCAAAAGGGTAGGATTCTAGCTAAAATTCGTGTGACTGATTTGGTTGACATCCCCAAGAGTGTGCGGTTTACCATAGGTGACCTGGTGGAGACAGAGTCATGGACTTTTTCTGTTGAAGTTCTTCAGAGTCACTTTCTTGGAGGGGGCCCACCTAAGGAGGACCCACTGCCAGATGACAATGTGGACCCACACCCTGTTCCTGCACATGGTCCAGTCTTTGGTCCTCAGGTGCCACCTCCCCCCCTCCCCCCTGCTCCTGGGGGTGATTGGGGTCAGTGGATGGCTCCTGTGCAGGACCCTGCTCCTGATGGTGAGAATGCTGAAGGTTGGGGCCCCTGGGAGGCTGCTGCTGCTCCTGTTCAAGGCCCTGTCATTGCTCCTAGAGAAGACATGCCTATTGACAATCAGCATCTGCCACCTCAGGATGTGAACAGTGGAGTTACAGGTGTCATTGTTCAAGACTGGGAATCTGATGATGATGAATCTGTTAATGAGCCTAAGGCTGTGGAGGAGCTTGGTGTAGCAGTTGCACCTCCTGGGGTTGGCATTGGGGAAGGCCTGCAAAATATTTTTCAAAACTATCTGGCTGATGAGGAGGAGGCTAATCCTGATGCTGAGGAGGAGACAGGAAGTCCTATGGATTCAAGTACTGTGGCCCCTGAGAATGATGATTGGATGCTGGAGGATCAGCACCTTCTTTCCCCCAATGAGGCTCACCTTCAGGTTGGGATGGTGAGAACATTTATTTCCATTCCTGATGTGCATGTTGCCAAGCAGGGATTTTCCCAACAAGGCTTGGAGCTCTGGGAGAATTATTTTGCTCCCCATATTCAGAAAGAATCTTCTTCAAAGGGTTCTCTTAAATGTGATACTCCTGTAAGTTGGTTTAACTTCATTACTCTCATGCTTGCTACTCCTGAGAAGTTTAATTGGGTCAAGGGATTTCTTACCTCTCCTTTATGGGAACTTATTAAGGAACCTATTGCTGAGGAAAGTTCAATATCTTTCATCATTCCTAATGAGAATTTTTCCCAGATGGCCCCTTCTTGCCTGGGTATTGAAGTCAATAAATCTTCAGGCTCCCCCTCTACGCCTGCTAGAAAGAGAAAGGGCAAGGAACCTCTTGTGGAATCTGAGGTGAGAATAAGTCCTAGAATTGTTGAACTAAATGGGGGTTTTAAAAGTCACTTAAATTGTCAAATTGTTGATTGCCTGGTTTGTAATGCTGCTCCTCCTTGCCTGAATTCCAAAGTGGTTAAAAATCTTGCTGCTTCATTCTGCAAGGTAAAAGATGGGGACCTGGAGAAGAGGTTACTCAAGAAAGGGAAGGCCAATGATGTGGCTATTAAGGCTCCTACAAAAGGCAGCATTAAAGGAGGACCCTCTTCCAGCTTGGGCATTGGTGGCAAGAAGAAGCCTGGGGCTGCTGGTACATGTGGACAGCAAGCCAAGAAGAAGACCTCTTCTTAAGTGTCTTAATGTATCAAACTAAATCTTTTGCTGGAGTCTTGTTGACTCCCTGTTATGTGTTCTGTGATTGTGATATTGCAATGTGGAGGGTACTTGTTGTGGATCATCTCTGTGGTACTCTAAATTGGTTGAGCTTTTGTCTCTGTATTTGTTGTTTCCTCTTCTGGGTGATTACATTATTTACATCACCCCACATCTATACTTGCTCCTGGTTTCTTAATGAATAACAAAAGAACTTGGAAGATCTTGAATTGGAATATCAGGGGAATCAATTCTGAAAAAAAATGGATTGCTCCTAGAAGCAAAATTGAGGAGTCTGGCTGTGACATTATCTGTCTCCAAGAAACTAAGCGTGAGGATTTTGATAGCTCCTACATTAAAAAATTCTGCCCCTCTAAATTTACCAACTTTGAATTTCTTCCCTCTAGAGGTGCATCTGGAGGTTTGATCACCATTTGGAATGGCTCCCTGTTTTCTGGACAACTTTCTTTCCTCAATGAGTTTTCTATCTCCATTACCTTGACATCTCTCTTGTCCAATAAATCCTGGATCCTCTCCAACATTTATGGGCCATGTTTACCTGAAAAAAAGTCTGAATTTTAGACTGGTTTGGCAGCATTGATATGCCTGATGATGTGGATTGGCTTATTGTGGGAGATTTTAACTTCTGTAGACAGCCTTCAGATAGAAACAAATTGGGTGGAGATGTGAATGGTATGCTTCTCTTTAATGAAGCCATTAATAATTTGGGTCTCATTGAATTACCACTTAAGGGTAGAAAGTTCACTTGGAGTAACATGTAGAAGGATCCCCTCTTGGAAAGATTGGATTGGTTTTTTACTTCTGCTGTCTGGACTCAGAGTTTTCTCTCAACCTTTGTTGCTCCTCTTTCTAAGCCCACTTCTGATCACCTTCCCTGTGTCATTACCATTGGCACAATGATTCCAAAAGCTCAGGTGTTCAGATTTGAAAACCATTGGTTACATCATAAGGAGTTTAAAGCTATTGTTCAAAATGCCTGGAACATTCCTGTGGGTTTTCTGGATTCTGCAAAAAAAAAATGCTAAATTCAAAAACGTGAGAAGAGGGCTGAAGCTTTGGGCCAAACAGTTACCTTGCCTAAAGGCACAAATCTGTAATGTTAATGCCACCATTGACTTGCTTGATATCATGGAGGAAATGAGAACTCTTATTGTTCATGAGTGGAATCTTAGGGATATCCTGAAAGATCTTATTATTTCTCTTTTACAAAACCAGAATACTTATTGGAAACAGAGAGGGAAAATTAAATGGGTTAAGCTGGGGGATGAGAACACCAAATTCTTTCACTCCAGAGCTACCATAAGTTTTAGACATAATTACATTTCCATGCTCAAGGATGATTCTGATCTTGAGGTCTATGATCATGATGGAAAAGCAAATCTTCTTTGGAATTCCTTTAGAAATAGAATGGGCTCTTCTGATAAGCCTGAAATGCACTTCAATCTCAATGACTTGGCTAGTGACTGCTTAAGCCAGGAGGAAAGGGATGCTTTGGAAAAGCCTTTCTCTGATGAGGAGATTGATGAAGTCATCACAAATCTGCCTAATGATAAGTCCCCTGGCCCTGATGGTTTTAATAATGAATTCATGAAGCTTTGCTGGCCTATTATCAAAGATGATGTAAAGCATCTACTTGGTGAGTTCTATGAAGGGAATGCCTCTTTGGAAAGCATTAATTCTTCTTTTATCACCCTCATTCCAAAAATTGCTGCTCCTTTGACTCCTGCTGATTTTAGGCCTATTTATTTGCTAAATAGTGTCCTTAAGATTATCACCAAGATTCTAGCTAATAGACTGCAAAAAGTCATTCTTAAACTTGTTCACAAAAATCAATATGGTTTACTCAAGCAAAGATCTATCCAAGAATGTTTAGGTTGGGCATTTGAATTTCTTGATCAATGTCACAAGTCAAAGGAGGAAATTTTAATTCTTAAGTTGGATTTTGAGAAGGCTTTTGATAGAATTGAGCATTCTGCAATCATCAATATCCTTAAAGCCAAAGGTTTTGGAGTTAAATGGATTTCCTGGATTCAGATGATCTTTGGGTCTGTTTCTTCCTCTGTGCTTTTAAATGGTGTGCCTGGGAATTTTTTTACTGTAGAAGGGGTGTCAGGCAAGGAGATCCTTTGTCTCCTTTATTGTTTTTTCTGGCTGCTGATCTCCTTCAAAGTATCCTCAATAAGGCAATGAACTTGGGTCTTCTTTCTTTGCCCACTGAGAATGTATTCTGTCCTGACTTCCCTGTGGTTCAATATGCAGATGACACTTTAGTAATCCTTAAGGCTGATTCTGAGCAACTCTTGTGTCTTAAGGCAATCCTTCATACTTTTGCTCTCTCCACTGGACTCAAAGTCAATTATTCTAAGTCCAGCATGATGCCAATTAATATGGATCCAGAGAGGCTTGGGCATTTTGCCAATACCCTTTCTTGCCTCACTGGTTCCTTGCCTTTTACCTATCTTGGTTTGCCCCTGAGCTTGAATAAACCTGCTGTGGAACACTTCTTGCCTATTGTTCAGAGAGTTGAAAGAAGGTTGTGTGGAATAGCTGACTTTCTGAATTATGGGGGGAAATTGCAGTTAGTTAAATCTGTGTTATCTTACCTTCCCATATATTACATGAGTTGTTTTGATCTCCCTGTCACTATCAAGGAGCAGTTGATTAAATTTATGAGGCAATGCTTGTGGAGAAAGAAAACATCTGATGTTTAAGCTAGAGGTACTGCTCTTGTAGCATGGAAGAAAGTTTGTAGACCCAAAAACCAGGGAGGATTGGGAGTTCTTGATCTTAATGTTCAAAATTCTACTCTTCTTTTGAAGAATTTGGATAAGTTTTATAATCATAAGGATATTCCTTGGGTTCACTTGATATGGAATACTTACTATTGTAATGATAAGCTACCTGGAAGAAGTCTTGAGGGATCCTTTTGGTGGAAATCTCATCTAAAACTGATTGACATTTTTAAAGGACTTGCAAAGTGCTTGGTTGGAAATGGGAAATCCACACTATTCTGGACTGATATGTGGAATGATAGTTTCCTTCAACATAAGCTTCCTCACCTCCTTTCATATGCAAAAAACCCTCACATCTCTGTCAGTGAGTTCCTGCATACTGCAAATACTCAGGATCTCTTTTATCTTCCTTTGTCCCAACAAGCTTATCAGGAATACCAAAGTCTTGAACAAATTCTCAATTCTGGCAGGGAAGGGGAATCTGATTGTTGGTCTTACATTTGGGGAAGTAATTTTTCGGTCAAAAAGGCTTACTGCTCTTTAGTCGGTTACCAACCGATTCAGCCACATTTCTCTTGGATATGGAAATCTTCTTGTCAAGAAAAGCACAAATTCTTCTTCTGGCTCTTACTGCTTGATAGACTCAACACAAGAAATCTTCTGAAAAGGAAATGTTTTTCTCTAGCATCTTATGATTGTGTCTTCCAGGGCTGCAATAGTGAAGAAACCAGTTTACATTTGTTTTGGGAATGCCCCTTTGCAAGAGCCTGCTGGGCTGAAATTTCACAGGTCAATTCGGCTGATCAAAGCATCTTTGAAATTTTAGCCAGTATTAAAAAAGACCTCAAGGTCCGTTTTGCAATGGAAATTCTGATTCTTGGAACTTGGAGCATCTGGATTTGCAGAAATAATGAAATTTTCAACAATCAGCATGCGTCGATGGAGACGTGGAAGGCTATTGTAGCCCAGGAATTAAGATGGGTCCTTTATAGAATTAAGAAGAAGTATTATCAGGGCCTTAAGGTTTGGATTGAAACCAATTTAGACAGGAGATAGCTGATTAGCTTGTTATCCCTCTTTTTTGAGGTGGAATATGTTTGTAAATATTCTTTTGTAACTCTCTATAATCTATAAAAGTTGCAGTGGGGTTTTTTGCCCTACTGTTTTACCCTAAAAAAAAAAGTACTAATGAGGGGTGGTAAACTAGTGGAGTTCTAACTAAGTTCAATCTCATGCCTTAAGATGACATCAAGATTATCTATCTTAGGCCAAATTTTATGCTCTTTATGAAACCTTCACATATCTTTCTAGTATCTACCATTCACTTAGGTAAAATCTAGGTAAGAGCTTTGATAAAGAAATAAAGTAAGAAGCTTGCAAGTAAAACTAGGATTGGTTTATCAAGTGAGTATAATCACATATGCTTAAGGCATATAGTTGGCATGGTAACAAATAGTGGTTTGTTGCATCAGTAGAGTATCTTGCGAGGGTTAGCTTGCACATTCACTAGTAGTATTAGGCTTGCATGATTGTCAATATAAGCTTGCCTTGTGCAGAGTAGTGGTTGAAGTTCTCCTCGGCTTCTTCCTCGTAGAATCCTCTTTCCTCCTTGTATCCTTGGTCGGTACTAGCGTCTATAAATAAATACGATGTACACAATCACCAAACAATACTTAACTACTTGCATTCATCACACACAAGGGTCCTGTAGATGATCTAACATCATCTCTAATCATTACAAGATTAAGGCTTGGTTTAATTCCTTTTATTTTTAGAAAACTAATTTCTACTCATTGAAAAACTACTTAAGATTTAATATTCTCCAAACCAAACATAGGATCATGTTGACACATGTCATCACCACATATTTTAGTCCATGGGAATATGATTTAAAGTGGTGTCACAATTTAATAAGCTTTTTCCCTTTTATTTTAATTAATTAAAGTGACCAGAAATGCCTATGGGGCATTCTTTTATTACTTGAACATTATTTCTGCAAGTAAACCTAGATATTTTTATATATTCTGAAAGGTATGGTTAAATGTGATTTTTAAGAGTTGGAATCAACTCAAAAGCTATTATGGTTTAAATTTGAAAAATGTTTGAATGCAGAAAAGCTTCTGCCTTGTTATTTTTACCATGGATGATCTATGGATCCAAATGACTTGAATCCACCGGTCTTGGATTCAGCATTCCCAGACCTTTCCAAAAAAATTGGTTTCATTCAATTTGGTGCACTGAATCGACCTGGGTTGATTTTTGAAACTGGGTACATAAGTGTGTTTGAAATAAAATGGAAAAGGTTTAATTTGAATAACTGGGTTGCGCGGGAAAAGTTAACGGGCCGGCCTGCTAAGCGTAGCGCTTCCACGGGCTGCTTAAGTGGTTGTCCCCACTCGTCAGTGAGACAGGGGGGTGCGAAGCGGTACGGGGCAACGTGGGTCGTTCGATCTGATTCTAATCCAACGGCTGAGAGTCATCGTCGACGTTGAGCAACGCCGGCGAGATAGAAACCTAGCACGGCCAGTGGGGGTTGCTGGGGGTTCACCGGGGTGCAGGCGAGGGTCGGCGAGGCGAGCGAACGACGAAGTCGACGACGGCGCACTCAGGGGTGGTCGCGGCAGCTCCTGGGGTGGACGAAATCGATGGCGCCCTTCTTCTCTAGAGGCGGCAGGCTCCGGTGAAATTCCGGCGAAGTGCTGCTCGCCTTGCTCCGGGAACGGTGTGGCATGATCAGTGATGAGAGGGGAGTAGAATGGTGTGAACAATTCGAGCGGGGGTGGCCTCTATTTATTGTCGAGCGAGGGGACCGACGGGGCACACGGTGAGCTCGTCGGGGGCGATGGTACAGACGGCTATTGGCATGGGCGAAGGTAGGGGACGGTGCGCTGTTCCCTGGCGATGCTCAACGACATGGTTTCGAGGCGTGGGGTGATGCGTCTTGGTCTGGAACACGCGACGCTCTGCGCGGCAGAGGCGGCGTCTTCGACGGCGAGCGGTGGCTGTGCGTCACGGGGCGGCAAACGGGGATGTCTGGCGGTCTCCTGGGTCGGTGGCGATCGTGTGTGCATGCGGCGAGGGTGGCGCGCGGTCTGTGGGCTTGGGTCGAGGGTGGCGCTCTGACGCATGCTCGACATGGTTGCTGGCGGTCTGGGCGCGGTCCGTGCGTGTGGTCCAGTGGCTGGAAAGGTTCGAGCGTTGGACAGGGAGTGGCGGTGGACGGTGGGCTGCCTCCCAGAAATGCTGGCTAGGCTTGTTTCTCCTCCTAGCTTGTTGTCGACATGGGGGTGACATCGGTGTGCTCGGCTGTTCACCATTGATGGCAATGCCAAGCTCACAGTGGGGCTAGTGCTTGGTTTAACTTGCTAGATGATCTACTGAGATGGTTGTGAGCTAGAGAGGGAACAAGTTAGGCTTCAATCGCTGCTCACTATTGTGTTTAGATTTTGTATGATTTGTGTTTGCAACCTGTTTGATGAAATGGCCGCATGAATTCAAGTTCTGAATTTTGAAAAGATTTTTGGTGGGTGTGCCAGATTGGTGCTGGTGAGTCTGCAGATGCTTGGGTTTTGAAAGTTGAGCTTGTTTGAGTGGTTTTTGAAAAAGTGGGATCTTCCCATATGATAAAGATTCAATTTTGAATTGTCATTTAAACTATGCATTTGAAAGTTTCTGGATAATCACAAAGTGGGCCTTGATACTCTGTTATGAGTACATTCAAGGGGTGCAAAGATCCAGAAAAGTTTCTGTTAGGTTCTGAAAGTTTGAGACAGCCAAAGTAGGCATGGGAGTTAAATTGGTCAAAATGACCATTCCTTTATTTTATTTGTTTTTCTTTATTTGTCTTTGGGAGAAGTGTGGCAAATGTTTTAGATGATGTTTATTTCACCTAAGAAACATTTTACAAGCAAGGAAACATACAAACAAGGTGGTTCAAAAGAATTTTAAATTCAATGCATACTCATACGCATGCATTCCTAATTTTATTTAGAAAAGTTTTTGTTAATCCTAATTTTGATGATTAGAAATTGGTGATCCAAGTTTTGTATTTTTGGGATGTTACAGGAAGTGATGTATCCAGACTAGTTGTCTAATCTAGTTCTAGTTGAGAAAAAAATATGATCCGAATGTGGCTATAGTATGGTGTATGTGTATTGATTACACAAATCAAAATAAGGTTTGTCCCAAAGATCTTTTTCCACTTCCAAGGATAGATCAAGTGATTAACTCCACTATCGGATGTGAACTGTTGTCATTTGTAGATGCTTATTCTAGTTTCCATCATATACCATTAAATACGGATGATCAAATAAAGACAGCCTTTATTACCCATATGGGGCTTATTGCTATCGCATTATGCCGTTTGGCTTAAGAAATCCAGGTGCCACATATCATAGATGCATTCAAAAAATGCTTGCATGATCAAATTGGCATAAATGTATAAGTACATGTTGATGATGTGGTAATAAAAACCAAATAGATCCATACTCTCATAGATGATCTTCGGCAAACATTCACGAATCTAAGAAGATTCTGAATGAATCTTAATTTGTAAAAATGTAAATTTTGTGTCCCGGCTAGGAAATTACTCGGTTTCCTTGTATCCAGCCAATGTATAGAGACAAATCCGACTAAGATAATAGCACTACCAAAGAATCTTAATGATGTCCAGAAGTTTACTGGATGTCTAGCATCATTGAGTCACTTTGTTAGTCGGCTAGGAGAAAAAGCATTGCCACTATACTAGTTAATGAAAAAATATGATAAATTTGTTTGGACACAGCAAGCTGATAGCGCAATTCATGAACTTAAAAATATGTTGGCCACTACACTAGTATTAGCCTCACAATTGTCCAAAGATCCGATGTTGCTATATGTCGCAACAACTAACCGAGTAGTTAGTGCTATAGTTTTGGTTGAGCATGATGAAGAAGGAAAATAGGTGCAAAGGCCACTATATTATATGAGTGAGATGCTCTCGATATCGAAACATATCAACCCCCACTACCAGAAAATGACTTATGGTGTCTATATGGCAGCCAAGAAGCTCAAGCACTATTTCCAAGAACATCACATTCGAGTGATATGCGAGGCCCCTATCTCGGATATTATGGGTAGTAAAGATGCAAGTGGAAGAGTGGAAAAGTGGGCTAGAGAGTTAGCTTATCCGAGTATGATAGGTGATATACAATTAAGTCTCAGGCTTTATCCGACTTTTTTGTTGATTGGGCTGAAATACAATATGAACCTCCATTGTCAGACTCGAACTATTGGAGGATGCACTTTGATGGGTCAAAGATAAAAATAGGTCTAGGTGCCGGTATAGTCCTCACCTCTACCAAAAAATATCAATTAATATGTATGTTACATATCCATTTCATAGCATCCAACAATGTGGCCGAGTATGAAGCACTCATCCATGGGATAAAAGTAGAAAAGGAGATTGGTATCAGAAGAATTCAGTGTTTTGGTGACTCGGACTTAGTGGTGCAACAAGTTTCTGGGCATTGGGATGCTATAGATGCAAACATGGAATTATAACATTTCCATGTCTAGCAGGTTTCAGGTTATTTTGAATGATGTGAATTCCATCATATACCTCGGGTAGAGAATGAGGTAGCTGACACTTTGTCAAAGCTAGGTTAATCCGACAGGAATTTCTGCCACGCATAGCATTAGAGCACCTTAGGAAACCATAGATCATGCTTTCACCTAAGTGTGAGTTAATTTTTATCCCAGCTATTCTGGATCCTGATGTATTACCAATGGATATAGATGTGGGGAAGGTTCGAGTAACCCAGGGAATGGTCCATTTGACCCCAGGACTACCGAATCGA
Organism: Avena sativa; assembly: GCA_916181665.1. Classification (NCBI taxonomy): domain Eukaryota; kingdom Viridiplantae; phylum Streptophyta; class Magnoliopsida; order Poales; family Poaceae; genus Avena; species Avena sativa. The sequence goes on from OV702280.1 coordinate 125,687,788, forward strand.
ACCCGTAGACTTCTCTGGTTTTATCGGCAGAAGCAATGTTAATTGAGCCAATGGTAATTGATGAAGAGATTTTCCCGATGCTTACTATACCACTTTGGGCACAGCCCATTTTCTCGTTCTTAAAAGATGGAACTTTTCTGAGTGACGAAACCTCGGCTAGGAGGGTGCAGATAAGGTCAAAGCCTTATACTATTATCAATGGTGAGTTGTACAAGAGAAGTGTAACCAATGTGCTTCAGTGTCTCGTTCTATTTTATTTTGACCAACTCCTTGCATGGTTGTGATCTAATAACCATGGTATATCAACCCAAACTTACCTTGTTTCAATTGGAGTCTTGTGTTTCTTAAAACCTCTTGGTTTTGAGGGCAAGATGATAATCTGCTTTGGCACCCTTATTTTCAACAAACTTTGGCATCAATCCTAGAAGCCCTCAAACATTAATAAGCTAAACTCTTTGCATAATGCTCATCTACACAACTTGGTATATTTATACGTCTAGTCCATGAACCAAGGGGAACTCTGAGCTCCTTAATCCAACAAGGTTTTGGTGGTATAAAAATATTAGTGCCCAAGATCCTTTATCTCATGTTTTATTTCAAAATAAAGTTTGAATTTCAAAACCCAAGGTTTCAAATGATGGATACACTATGTGGACATCATCTACATTGGATATAAAATTTATCAAATATTTTTCCATAATTATTTTGGCTCTAAAACTATTTAACTCCTTTCTTTTATAAAATCTTCGAAACCCTCCTTAATAAAAGAAGGTTTTTTTCTCCAAAACACTTCTCCAACTAAAGGAACCTTGAGGCCTATATATTGATTCGTATCTCCCCACTTCAAAAATATTTTTGAAGAGTTTTTATTTCTTTTGCCCCTTTTTCTTAAATGGAAGAATCGAAAATTAATGGTTTTAAATAGTTTACCTCTCCAATAAATCTTGCGAACATCTCCAATGTGAGATATGATGTTTAGGACCATCCAAAATCAAAAACTCACCATGACCAATTCAAAAATCTCAAATGCACTCATAAAAAATGAATGAAACACTTTTTGCACTAATATTATAAAAGGGACCTAAGCTAATATGAAAAATCCTAAATAAATATAGGGAAAATATCTTGACCATATCTATCTACTAGTATCAATGCCCCATATCCAAGACCAAATTATGAGACTTTGCCTCATGATTCTCATTATGGCCAAAATGGAATTTCTATGAGACTATGAACTAACCGTCATTCAGACCCCCACCAAAAATTGTCAAGCAATCCTCCATAGCAACTAGCCTCACTCTCTGGTCGAGGCACTGTAGCACTATAGTGCACATCCCCTATGTGGCACCCCGTATTTACGGTCCGAGAATACCCGTTATGCCTGCAATTCACGTTCCCATGATGAATGAGCCGTGAGCATAACCACCTAGTATCATTACAACATCCATGAATAACGCATACAAGTACTTACAAATGTGCCATTATGGTGATACAACATGAATAGCGGAAGTCTTCAAGCGCAGAGACCATCTCATGCCTTAACCTACAGGCAAATGACTGGGAAGACGACCTAGCTCGCATAGACGTCAGCAATCTCCATCGTTCCTCTTGCTTCTGAAAATTCTTGCCAAGTAAATAGCCAGGGACAATGCCGGTGAGTACTTTGAATATACTTGCAAACCCCCTTAAGACAACAATAATAATTGATATGCACTATGGATGTAGTAGGACGGCTCCAAGAGTGGTTCTTTTATAAACTAATTTCTCTTGTAGATATAGCATATCTCTATATCTTTGTTGAAAAAAATCTTTTGTAAAGCCATTTTGGAAACCTTTTCGAAAAGTTTTAAGAAAACACCAGGATTGGGTCATCCATTTGTTTTTCCTTCCGGTCATCTCATGACCAAACTCCTTCCTCCTTTTCCCGACCATCTCATCGTCAAAACATTTCCAAGCCATTGCTTTTCCAAAGTCCTTTTTGAAAACAAAACCATCACCCGCAGTATAGCCACCAGCACAACCGCCCATGACCGAGGAATCAGCTACTCGAATAGATTTACACTTTGTAGAGGTTGTAAACTGTCCCTGATATACACCGTCCCTGATATACACCGATCGTGGGTCGAATAACCGGTCAAGACCTTACGAATGACCTCTTCGATACAAGTGCCTATCCTATGAGGTTAATCCCCTCAAAACCGGGACGCGCTATATAGTCACAAGCCAACCAGAGCATGTTTTGCACCTCGCAGGGGGTGTGCTTTCAATGAGGGGTTCATAGTATCGTCTGGCCGCCAATAGACGGTATTTACCTTCTCCAGACCGATGTTTAACAAGGGCCTTTATAGGTGAAGGCCCATCCTCTGGGGATTTGTTCTCCCCTGTAGTAGTTCGAGGCACCTATACCGAATTAGACAAACTTCCAGCCCAGCCCCGTCCCATTCACGAGTAATGTGGTTGCACGAGTTAATTGTTCCCGCATAGTAAACTATACAGCCCAGCATGTTTTCGTAAACATTTTTCCTCCATCACTCATCCAACCATTTTGTAAAACCAAAACCTTTCTCATTTTCCAATCCACTTGGTACGCCAAATCTCACCAAGGTTTTCTCATAAAACATTTTTGTAAGCCTTTTTCCGGGGTCTACCCATCCCATAGTTTTTGCTTCAGCTAAAACGGGGTTTCCAAAGGGACATGGTGTTATACACCATCTATCATACTAGGGTTAAATAGGTATCCTCAAAGGTGGTTTGTACCTAGTGGTACTAAGGGTTAATGGTTTGGAGGAGCCAAACATTCCCCACATAACATAATATAGTAAAACAATGCAATTTGCATAAACGGTGAGATAAAAACATGCATAGATAAATAATAGGACAAGGCATATGAGCAAGAAGGTGGCTTTCCTGTGACCAGCAAGATGTCTCGTGACTTCTTTAGAATACTAGAAAACCAATAATAATAATGATAGCGATAATAACGCTTCGATGCTTCCTTCTTCTCAACGGCACACAATCGCAACTATCGCTGTTATTGAGCATACATGTAGACAAACAACACCACCATCAATACAAGGCATACAAACACCAATACATACAACAAGAAATTTACCAATAAAGTTTATAGATCAATATGGATTAAGGATTTGATTGGGGATACAATGGAAATGCTTGGGTTGCATTTGTGGGTTTTCTATTTAGGATTTACAGTCCAAAACTAACTAGATAGGGGGTTTTAGAGCAAGTTAAAGTTATGCATGTTAACATTGGGTAAAAGTGATACCATCAGATAGGTATATATAAAATAAATCCAACAAAAGTGGTTTCACCATTTTATTAATAACTAATGATTTATAATGATTTTTATATTGGATAACACTCTAGTTTTAGGAAATAATTCACCAGACAAATTTCGGAGCTCCAAAATTTATTTCCTTGGGTGAGTCGGTAGTATTTAGAGGACTGAATCAAGACGTGTTGGAATCACCTAAAAAAATTAACACAATTCCCATGAGAAATTCCCAAAGACAGTACTAGCTGTGATTGGTCTTTTTCACCAGGTTACATATATAAGTGATTTTGATGTGATTCCAAGGACACAAGTTATTCATTTGAATTACCTTTCTGTCGAAATTGGAATAACTCTTTTTGGATTTGCAGAACTCAAATGGTTAATTTATTGGTGAACAAACCATGCACATATCAGTTTAATTCACCAAAATTCCAAAGTGGTTCATAAAATTATGATCTACTCTATTTTGGAAGGAATTGATATATAGGTGTACAGGGAGTTGGAATTAGGTCAAAACCTCTTTTGGTTTAAACTAGGGAAAATCCCAAAGGTAGAATTGGCCTGATTTGTTATTTTTGTTGTGGGAAAACCAGGAAGCCATATTAGGTGGGACCAGTCGGACATGCAAGGTATGGCCACTACCTTTCAGGACCAATTGTTTTTTCTCCATTTGGACATACCAAACACTCTGGAAGATTTTATTAGTGAAATGGACACATCTAAGTAGATGATTTATCATATTTATTCTAAACATCAAAAGGGCTAACTAAAGCTTCTACATGTTAGGGAAACCATTAGTGTATTAAAGGAAATTTAGATCTGGGCATTTTGGATCGTTTTTCATTTTTATTTGCATTTAAAACTATCAGCTAGATTTCAGATCTAGGCAAAAAGAATAAAAGAAAAAGGATTTCGGGCCAGATCTGTAAGGATGTGGGGCCGCGTTGGGGAATCGGCCCACCCCGGGAAGCGCCCGTGCAAGGAAGGAAGCTGGTTACCAGCCTAGCTTGGCCGGACCATCTATGGCATTAGGGGTGAAGGGGTAAGGGCGCCTGTGGCCGTCAGATCTGATTCCGATCGACGGCCACGAGCCTTCTTCTTCTTCTCTTTGCTGCTAGCAGGCGGAAACCCTAGGGTCAGGGCTGCGGGTTGCGGGGAGGCTCACCTCGGCCTCGATGGAGACGGGGACGTGGCAGGGACGAAGCAGGAGGCGACACCGACCTCGGGTAGGAACGGCAGTGAGGGGCTCGATGTAGGGAGGTGGCTCGCACGATGGTGGCTGAGGGAGCCTTGCCAGAGCTTTCCGGCACGGTCGGTAGAGGAGGTCCTGGGCAAAAATGAAGGCATGGCCAGGTAGAGGAGGAGGGCATCACTACAGGGTCACATGCAAAGGGAGGGAGCAAGAGGACGGAGAGCTATGCTCAGTTCTTGTCCATGGCCGAGAGGCCATTTTTCTCCTTCTCTCGAGCAAGCCAAGGCAGGGGAGAGGATGGGTAGCTCGGGGGTGGTGAGTGGGGAGCAGTGGATGTGAAAGATCCAGGGGAGGGGCAGTGTACTGGCTTGTGGTCTTATAAACCGAAGGAGGAGGTCCATGGTGGACCTATACCTTGGGGAGGTTAAGGGAAAGGAGGTGGACAAGGATTAGGCAAGAGGGGTGGTGCTGGGAGGTGTGTGGGACCATCAACTTGACCAAGGAGGACAGGGGAGAGCTTGGGTGGAGATATTTTCCATGTTTGTAATAACAAGCCCTCTCTCTCTCTCTCTTCCAAGCACTAAAGACAAGGGAGGGGTGTGATATAGTAACTTGTCTATAGTGCACGACCAGTGGTGTGTTGGTTTGCTGTGGTGAAGTGCTGGAAAAGAATTGATGGGGTTTGGAGTGGGTTTGAGTCAAGGTTTGATGGTTGTGCACAAATTGGTCAAAAAGGAACTTGTGAAGAAAGTTAAAAAAGTTCCATTAGGCAAGGTGAGAAAAATGTACTGGTGTGTCTATAGGGTCATTGCATAAACCTAGGAATTATTTGGGATTTTTCTAATGATTAATGCTGCACTTAAACTCAAATATTCAAATAGTCCAGAAGTAGTTTCTAGAAGCTTATTTGATATGTTTACATTGGCCAGGTTTTTTTATGTGAGATGGTCCTTAATACCATATTACAAATTTGACAATTTATTTGGAATTTATTGAGATGGAACAGTATTTTTAAGAAATTATTTATTATTTCTGCCATTTAAGAAAAAAGGCAAAAAGAAATAATAAAGGATCTCAAAAATATTTATTTTTGAGTTTGGAAGATAGGGTATGATATATAGAACTAAATTGTGCATTGAATTGGCCAAGTGATTTGGAGAGAAAATAGAGTTTCCTTTACAGACAAAGATTTTGGGGATTTTGGAAGATAGTGTTTTTAAATAGTTTGAGGATCCAAATAATTAGGGGAATTATTTGGGGATGGTTATCATCAAGGTAGAGGATGTAAACTGGATTTATACCTAAAGGCCATCTTTGGTTTTGAAATAATTTGTGGTGAAAGAGGAGGGAAACTAGATTTGGGAGAATCTCGGGTTTTAGTAATTTATACCACCAAAACAGGGTTGGATTTAGGAGTTGTAAGCGCACCTAGGTACAAGAGATAGAGGTATAGATAGACCAAGGTATGCATCTTGGAATGGTTCCATGAGTTATGCTTGGTTGTATTTGAGGTGGTATAGAAGATGTGTCAAACTTTGTTGAAAACAAGGCTGCCGTAGCAGGATTGTCATGATGCCTTCTAAACCATGTGGGTCTAAGAAGAACAATGCTAAAATGGGAATAAGTGAGGATGGATTGAAAGACCATGGTTAGTAGATCATAACCATTCAAAGAGTTGGTCAATGGGAGATGGCAAATAGATCTGAGCTTCTACCAAAGTAGGCAAGATGATAAGATTTGCAGAAAAGATTATTATCCTGACTACAAAAGCATCATGGATGAGTGGGAACCAGAATGGTATATCCAAGGGTAAGAGTGGGATTTGGTAGAAATAATGAGGTACTACAAGATGGTTCAAGTACATTCTCAAGAATGCACCTTGGTTGGAAAAGGTAGAGCTCCAAAGATTGGATCTAGATAAGAAATCGAGACTTAGCCATTTTGGCAGATTTAGGGTTTTAGACTAGAGTACAAGTGTAGATGATTCTGAGAGAGATATAGGTTCCAAACTCATGATCAAGGGGATGAGGTTGAAGGGTTAACTAAGTAGGTAGGATTCATGCTTACAATGGGCCCTCACTAAGTTGGAGACTATCAGAAAGGGATTATCCCTAGATTGATCTGATTAGGAGATGCGATGATCACTTTAGTGGCTTAGGATAGATCCAGATTTGGATGCTTGGCTTGAGATTGGTGATCACAAACCTAGATTTGGATCCTAAGGGATGAGCGACTAGATTATCTCACTCGAGTACCTAAGCAAACAAGGCAATCAGTAGATCAAGGCAATTCATCAGACAGTAAATCAAGGCAATTCATCTTATCAACTCATCCAACTACTACTAAGGTTACCATCAAGCCTAGCTTGAGGTAGAGATGGGAATATTGAATTGGTTCTACTTTGGAGTAAGAAAAGGACCATCTTGGTATCTCTACCAAGATTGGAAAGAAAATGTTTTAATAAAGGTTTTTGGAAACCTAGGGATAAGAGTAGCTGGGAGTTCTGTCTTGAAAACATAAGGAGATTATACTTAGGTCTCCATAGTGTTGCTAATAGACTAGTGGAGTACTTTGTTGTGTCAAAGTTGTCTTGGCTCAGGTTTTGAAATGCCAGAACATTTGAGAATATGAAAGATGACCCAAGACATTTATTTTCTAAAATAGATTTTGTAAACTAGAGTTGAGTTAAGGAGTACCTCACCTGATACACAATCAGTTGCATACACTCAAGCAAACAAGTAAGCAGACATGGCAACACTTAGCAAGAAAAAGTTTTTGTTCCCCTAAATTTTTGCCTTCTGGACAGCAAATCAGGGTTGCTGAAATTGGGATGTTACAGACCTTTCCCCCTTAAAATAATATCGTCCCGAGATTAGGGAGGAGCAGGTTTTGATGATAACATCCGCTTAACAATTTTAGTGGCAGAAATTATTAGGCACTAACAAATTTTACAGCTAACCGGCACGGGTAGTTATGGATCGGAGCTGAACGGCTTCGGTTTGAGTTTCTTGGACTAAACAAATGGGAAAAACGTAGTCTTTTCCCCTTAGGACGATTCTAGGTGGGGGTAGCATCGACATGATTCTTTCTTCTTACAACGGGACGACGATTTGAGCCTTCTTCAAACCTTTACCGCTGAAGTCATCTTCTGTGCCTTCTTGGTATTACAACGTTAGAAGTGCTGGATGGCTGTTGACTCTGCGATGGAGAGCTTTCCTGAAGTGCCTTCTGATTCTGAAGAAATGTCAATTATCGTCCTTCTTGCAAGGTTGATGATTCAGATTCTTGTAGGGGTGGTTATCACTTAACGATAACTAATGTTTGACTCCAGGGTTCTATCAGGTTTTTGGGCAGGAAAGATGCAGTCTTTCCCGCTTAGAGCGACACTAGGGATGCTTGGTGAAATCACAAACTTTATTTATTGGAGTCGTATGCGGTTGCTGGGGAATGGCGTTGCACCTTTCGTCCGTAGGTGGTTATCTTCTATCGACCTTGTATAATCCACTTCGTGAGAGACGTTGATACCACTTCTTGAGTTAGGAGGTCTATTGGAGAAGGCGTCTACTAGATTCCGGGTAGTTAGTTATGAGCTAGTTAGGGGTCCGATGGGTTGGAGGATGTCGTTGGAGGATGTCGTTGGAGGTCGGCGGTCTAGGAATGTAGTCCTTTAGAAAGGGGGTCATTTCGGGTTTGGTATGATGCAATGTCGTGGGTAAAACACACAAAGAAGGGCATTATTCTTGCATACCATCCAATAGAGCTCATCCAGAATTCAGCGGATTAGAGCCGGCCAATGGGGAAGTACTTGACACCTTACTGATCAGGTTTCTAGGTGATCCATCACTTGCTAGAGGTTAGAGGAGTGCGTTGGTAGGGTATGAAGGACTTTGTCGAGAGTGCTCCTTGAATCTTGTAGATGTCCTTGGGTTGGGTACCAACTTTGGTTACTGTATTTCCTCGGGTGTATGAGGGACATTCAGCTCTTCAGCAGCGAGGGTCGTGAGTAACAAGAATATAGAAAGGGTGTTTCATGACGTCTTCAGAGAAACTTGATGCTTTTGGGTTTCTTTATTCTCCTTGGAGGGTAGTATTGGTAACATCGGGTAGTCTCGTTTTCTTAATTCTAAACGTCTCGATTGTTGGGAGGATTAATCAGACTTATGAGGATTTGTTGATGGGGTCTATTTCTATGTTCCTCTAATGACTCTCTAGGTGGTGCTTGGGGCAGTTTCTTGGATTGGAGATCTTCCTAGATTATCTCCTCATAAGCGGTCTTCTGGCTTTGAGTGGAAAGATGCAGTCTTTCCACCTTATAGCTTTACTTGGGGTCGTCGAGGTTGGGGTAGATCCTTCGTCTTGGGGCAAAGGCGTGACGCTTGAGTTGAGTTCTTCGAGTGACACCTTATTGTGACTACCTTACTATGGTGGTTACCTAACAAAGTCATAAGGGTCAACTCGGGGTAGATTTAGCGATTAGCAATGCTTCTTCTTGGTCCTCCTTATCTTCCGGATTCTTGCGAGTTTGTGCTATGGAAAGGAATTCTAGTTGATTTGGCAGAGGGATGAATAGGGTCGTTGCTCCTTTGGGGCGATTAGAACTAAGGCACGAGTAGAGGTTGTTGTGGATTTTATTTGTGTGGCCATCCTGCTGAGGACAGGTTTCCAGCAATGGGATTTCGAGGGTTAGCGTTGGGGTACGCCTACGAGGTGTTCATACAATAGTATCAAGTGATCCGAGGCAGACAAGCAACACATTCCAAGAATCATATAAGCACATGACAAGCAAACAAGGCGTACCATAGGTACTAAGGGGGGTTACTACACTCCATAAGGGGAATCCTATTTCAGGGATACTAATTCTAAGTACGGATGTTACGGGGGTCTTGACTTCTATCTTGCCACCTGTTGTTGTCGATGTCATACTTGATCAATTTCGGGGCGATGAAGGACTCCATTGGTAGGGCGATCTTGTAGTGTCTTTCGTCATTAGTATATCCTTTGTTTTGATTGTCTTGGGGTCTCTTCATTCTGGGATATTCGCCTTCATAGTCTTCAAGTCGAACTTTGTTTTTGAAAACGGACGTTTGAAGATAGACGAGAGGTAGAGTAAGCCATTTTGAAATCGTTTAAATAAGAGAAGGTGAGATAAGAAATCTTTCGAAAAGCTTTTTGGAAAAATATTTTTCAAAGATGATGTGTTCAGAAATAGGGGTTATCGTGTCTAACGTCCATGCTAACTAAGGTCTCCTACAGTCAGGATCGCTCTGATACCATTTCAACCCCCGGCTGAGTGGTGATAGAAATTGCAATGTGGATAGTGTGCTTACTATTTGTAATCCTTCATCCCTATCTAGTTGCAATGATCTATCTCTGGACCTTGTCAACACCCGGATTTTTAATCCCAGATGCCTGATATGCCATACATCGCAATACCAGGATTACCATTTTTGCGAGACATAACAGATTTGATATCACAGTACATCATCCATTACAAACCATACATAAGGTCTTACACAGATAAGGATCTCATGATCCGGTTCTTAATACAATTCAAGTAGTGGAATAACGTAATAGTAACGATAGCGTAGGCGAAGCTCCATCTTCATGGTCATAGCAAATGCTGACGATGGGAGATGATCCTAGTTGTCATAACCTTCCTACTGTTCTTCCTCCTAATAATCCTCTTCATAGTCTGGCCACGGGAATAGCCAGGGACAAAGCCATGAGTACTCTTTAAGTACTCGCAAACTAATACTAACAAGTGAAATGGGTTTGAATAGGATATACTAAGCTCTAGGGGTGTTTTGAAAAAAGCCAGATTTACCTCTACTAAGTTCAGAAGCAAAGAAAGCTAGTTCAAAGTTTTATAACACCTAAGTGGGAACTTGAATTTCATATCACAACTCTGTTGTGGTCAACTCAAAGTCATAAATCATTTATAAGTCATTTTGAAAACATCTGACGACGGAACAGTATGGCCACTCCAACTGTCCATAACCGCGGACGCGGCTATTCGAATAGTTTGACACTCTGCAGAGATTGTACACTTTCACCACAACATTCGATACATCCGCCAGGAATAATTCTGAATTTACCATACTCAGTATGCGGATAATCAATCCTAACCTTTCATTTAGACGCCCTAGTATAGGCACCTCTCCTATGATTTTGGCCTCCCAACCATGACCAACTGTCATCTTGGGTACTACGCAGGTGGACAATCTTCACAAGGTAGCCCTAGCTCAGACCTTGGCTGCATGGGAACCCATACTAAGGTATATAAATTTCCAGTCAAGCCCTACCCAAATTTCAGGTATTGTGGTTGTACGGTAAAATTGGAATGGTATCGCATCCAGACAACCATCAGTTTTATATAGGGCGAAGGCTCATGCCTTAACATTTTCATCATCAAAATCATCTAATGTTCAAGAACACATGTCAAAACATTTCAATAGAATGACTCATCGTTCTAAGGTTTTCATAACCATTTTCACCAAGTATTCCCATCTAAAGTTGATCAAGTTTTTAAGCTTAGAACTAGCATCTTCAGGTGGGGGTAAATACTAATGAGGGGTGGTAAACAAGTGTATCTTATCTACGTTCAATCTCATGCCTTAGGATGACATCAAGCTTATCTAACTTAGGCCAAATTTTATGCTCTTTATGCTACCTTCAATTATCTTTCTAGAATCTACAAGTCACTAAGTGAACTTTTGATAGAAGATTTAATAAATAAAATACTAAGCTTGCAAGTAAAACTAGGATGGTGGTCAAGTGGGTATAATCGCATATTCTTAAGGCATATAGTTGGCATAGTAACAAGCAAGAAGTAGCTTGCTAAGCTGCAAGTGTAAGCTTGCTCAGTTAATAGCTTGCTAACTCAACTAGTAGTATTAGGCTTGCCTTGTGTAGAGCAGTGGTTGAAGTTCTCCTAAGATTCTTCCTCGTATTATCCTCCTTCCTCCTCGTATCCTTGGTCGGTACTAGCGTTTATAAATAAATACGAGGTACACAATCACCAAACAATACTTAACTATTTCCAATCATCACACAAATGTTCTGTCACATCCCAAAATTTTCCAAATTTTGTAATGTGAAAAATAAATAAACAAAATAAATAATTTTTGTAATTTAGGGTGAAAAGAAACTTTTTGATTCCAAATGGAAACATCAAATACCCATCTTGAAAAAACTTTGAATGAAAAGGGATCTAAAAGATAAACAAATAATAAATAAAATTATAAAAGTTGGAATCACCATTTTTGGATCCTTAAATAAAAAGATATAGATTTCTAAAACAAAGGAAGAAATAAATAAACAAGGACTATTTTTGAAAAGCCAAAGTAAAACTTGGCCAAGCAACTAAAATAAAATATTTTTGTTTAGTAAAAAGAGTAAAGGATTATTTAAATAAAATCACAAGGATTTATTAATATCCATTTTATTTAAGTAAAGACATTTTCCAATTTATATGAACATTAAAACATATTAAAGTATTTTAAATTATAATTCAAAGTGAATTATGTTTAAATAAAAACCTACTGAAAAGATTTAGTGAAAATTATAATTCAAATAAAAGGTTTGAAAATATGTTTAATCTTATTTGAATAATGGCAAATGCTTATTATTATGAAGAATAAAACCATAAGAAGAATAAAAGAATTATTCCTAAAATGGTATTTAAAATACATGTTTGAACAGTATGGAAATATACTGAACATTTGAAAAAGGTGTGAATTCAAACAAGGTTTGAAATCATTTGGACAAAATCAAAACAGAATAAAAGAATCAGAAAAAGAAAAAGTGAAACAGAACAAAAAATATGGATAGGACCCAGCCCAGCTAAACAAGCCCAGTCCAGGCCCAGCTAGCCCATCCCTCTTATCCCGCAGGAAAACGTTTCACACTGCAAGACAAACCCGCCCCCTCACTGATCACTGGACCCAACCTTTCCCCTCTCTCTCTCGCTGACACCGTTGCCCGACCTATCAGTCTTCATTTACACCCGCTCGCGACTGCTTCCTCCTTCTCCCTACTATTCTCTGTCATTCAAACCTCGATTCAATTCATGTCAATGCGGCGTTGATTCCTCCCAGTGATTATGCCCTCTTAATCGACCCTCTCTCCCCTCCTTTCTCCCTCAAACACCGCGGCAAGAGAGCCCCCAGGCCGTTCCCATTTTCGTTTGCACCGTCGTGGCCTCCGACGAGCTCTCCGAGCAATTCCGGCTAGACACCGTCGCCCCTCCGCCCCTCGACCACAGGTGAATGACCCCCAGGCTCCTTTGCACCTCCCAGTACTCCCCATTTGCCCGCTCACACCTCAGACGCTCGGCAACAACGACGCCTCCTCGCCACCGCCGTCTGCAAACATCTCCGGTGAGCTTTATCGCATGAACCCGTGCGCGCATCGACTAGAGACTCATGCCAACTTATTCTCCTATGTCTGATGAACCTCTAGGTGCTCGCAAACTACTCGCGCGTGACCTACAAGCTCATCTTCGACCACGACAGTGCGTGCCCGACGCCGTCTCGAACTCAGCGAGCGATTCAGGATGAACTAGTGCGGCCCCTGTCTCCCCACGAGTACGTTGAGTTTCAGCACGACGAGTCGACCTCGGTGAGATAACTCCCTTCCTCTTTTGCTTCCTGTATCGCCGGCTCCGACGCCGTCTGACCGCATCGCCGCCGACCACCGCTGCCAGCGCCGCCTGTTTAAGGTTAGTTGTTTTAGACCGTAGGATGTTGATCGTGTGGCTATGATAGAAGATAACCCGAAGGGGTATCCTTCGATCTGTACCACGCATAGTCATTTAGATCCGACGGCTCAGAGAGGCCGATCCCACCGAAGCGGTACCAGCCAGTAAGAACACGACTCGTGGCCTGTGATTTGTTTTAAAAACCAGAATTTGTTCTATTAGATGTTCAAACTTCTAAATTGCATAACTTTAAATCTACACGTCCAAATGTTGCAAATTTTATATCAATGGAATCAGCAAAACAAACTATATCTAACCATGCACTTTGTTTAGTAAATTGCTTTGGTTAAATTGGTTGTTTTTGCAGAAACTTGTGTAGGCATAATTTGGATATAAAAATTATTCTAGAAATATTTTTAAGGTAAAATCTTTGGCAATCGGATTGTTTTGAACCTACTGACCATATAAAACAACTGTGGAGTTAAAAGTGTTTTTTGTGAAGTTAAATAATAAATCTTTGATTTAGAACTTTTCTAGTCAAATAAAAATATGGTTTATATGTTAAAATGCTTTTTGAGTAAAACCTTTGGAAATGATTAGATTTAAACTCCCTGACCCTAAACACCAAGTTTTGAGATTTAAAAATATATTTTGATGAACCCTATAAAATTATTACTTTGCTAAAAGGGCATTTCCAACAACATAAAATATTGTTTTGGTATAAAAATGGTTTTTTGCAAATGGTTTTTATATTAAACACTTGAACATAAAACACTAAGATTTGAGTTTAAAATTTATTTGTCAAACACTAGAAAATATTACTTTGATTTAAATCATTTCTAGCAAAACAAAAATGATTTAAGTGGCCATTTTTCACTAACTTGATATCAAATAGTTTTACCACTTTTATAAATGACCAATGGGTGTTTCAAATGTTTATGACCTAATAGGAACCATTTTTTTAAAATAAAACAATCTTTGGCATGTTTGCATGCATTGCTTTGTTTTTATTATTCTTTGTGTTGATTGCTTGAATGGTAGATTGAAATTGTGCCTTGCTTGATTGAATTGTAGTGACATTTGAAGAGTGTGACTATTGCAAAGATCAAGGAGTGAACTTATATTTCTCTACCAAAAAGGAAAGTGATGCTTCATACTTTTGTCCTATTATTTTCACTATGAATTAGTGATATTTCTAGGTAGGACTTGCATGGAATTTTTGCTAAGTATAAACTATGCCATGGGAAATCCTAGTAGATGAAACCTTAGTATAATTTTCCTAAGTTAAGATTCCTACTACTATCATGCTTAGCTTGGCTAGTAGAAAACAAGGGTGGATTATATTCATGCCATGGAATATTTCTAAGTCAAAGACTTGTGTTTTGTTTAATAAAACAACTAAGTGAATGAATCACCTGGGTGGAAAGGAACTTGCTTGGTGGTTTTTGGTTGAGTGGTTACACAAGGCCCATTTCTATGGTTTACCTTGTGTATCTCACTTGTGGATTGCCACCCAGGAACAAAGAGATTTGAGATGTAAAATGTTGAGAAGCTTCAAGTGCAGCCACATGGCATTATGGGCTCTGCCTGGATCATATAGGTTGCAATAACTTAGCCAAATGGACAGTTGGTGGTAGGGGATTGATAGGTTGGAACGCGTCCATTCTAGTATAAGGGAAGGCTTCTGAAAGATCTTGTCTTGGTGAAACCAAGTCTTATGGGGAAAGTGCACCACCTCTGCAGAGTGTAAAATCTAAGTACTTAGCCATGTCCCTGGCAAAGGACAAATTTGAGCATCAAGACATGGAAGCTATCAAGAATCTCCTCATCCCAATTTTCTAAGTTAAAACTTGTGGTTGAACAAGGGTGAAGGTTCACCAATTTCTATTGGTGGTTCCTTGGGAATATTTTGCCACACAAAAACTTAGTGTTTTTCAAATGATAAGGAAGGATCTATTTTTGAGCAAAGCAAGACTAAGCTCCACTTGGAAAAAACATATAGAGGATAGTTACCACTATACTACCATTGTATCACTTGCCAATACAATTCAAATGTATTGACCCTTGTGGCTGTAACTTATTTTAATTAATTAAATTCACTAGAAATGCCTATGTGGCATTCTTTTATTACTTGATCATTATTTCTGTAAGTAAACCTATATATTTTTATATATTTTGAAAGGTATGGTTAAATGTGATTTTTGAGAGTTGGAACCAACTCAAAAGCTCTTAGAGTTGAATTTTGAAAAATGTTTGAAAGCGGAAAAGCTTCTGCCTTGTTATTTTTACCATGGGTGACCTACAATTCTAAATGGTTTGAATCCAATGGGATTGGATTAAGCATTCCACTACCTTTCTAACAAAATTGGTTTCATGCATTTTGGTTTAGTGAATCGAGCTAGGTTGATTTTTGAATCTAGGTAGAGAACTGGGTTTGAAATTAAATGAATAAATCTAAATTTGAATTAGTGGGTCGCGCGAGATGTTTTAACTGGGCTGGCCCACTATGCACAACACGCGCGGGGGCTGTTTAAGTGAGCGACCCCACTCGTCAGTGAGACAACAAGGGGCGACGCAGTATGGGGTGATTAGGATTGTAGGATCTAACTCTTATACAACGGCTCTGGTTCATCGTCCACGTCGGGAAACGCCGACGAGACAGAACCCTAGCGCGGCCAGTGGCGGTCTTGGGAGGCTCACCGGGGCTCCGGCGATGGTCGGCGACGAGGGCAAACGACGAAGTCGACGACGGTGATTCTCTTGGTATCGGCAGCTTCTCCTGGGGAGGCGCCAATCGACGGCGCCTCTCCTCCTCTACAGCAGTGAACTCCAGTGAAATTCCGGCCACCTGGTGCTCGCCTTGCTCCATGAGTGAGTGGGGGGTATCAGTGAGAGGTGGGGAGTGAACTGGTGTGAAGAAAACGAGCGGGGGATGCCTCCTTTTATAGTGGCTGCAAGGGACTGAATGGTGCGGGTGGAGCTCGTCGGTGTCAACGGCACAGAGTGCTACTGCAGTGGGCGACGATAGGGGGCGGTGCTGTGCTCGCTGGCGAAGCTCAACGGCATGGTCTTGCGGTATGGGGCGGTGATGAACGGTCAGAACATCACGGCGCTCTGAGCGGGTCCGATGGCAATTTTAATGGCGCACAACGTGCATGGTCCGTGCATCGGCGAACGGGGTTGTCTGGGGGGTACTGGGATGCTGGCGAGCACATTTGCAAGTGGCGAGGGCGGCGCGCGGTCTGTGGGCTGATGTCACTAACGGCGCATTGGCGCGCTCTCGGCTCGCACGCAGAGAGACTGTGCGCGTGCTTGGCGGGTGGTCCAGTGGCTGCCTGCGCTCGGGGCTTGGACAGGGAGTGGCGGTGGATGGTGCTGCGTGTCCCAGACAAGGTTAGCGAGGCTAGTGCAGCCTCTAGCTCGCTGGTGACATGGGGGTGTTAAGTTTGCTCTCGGCCTGGTCACCATTGATGTCTAGGATTTCTCACAGTGGTGCTAGGGATTTTTAAAGAGGCTAGATGATCTACTAAGAGCTTGTTGCAACCAGAGAGGGAACAAGGTTGGCCAAATTCACTGCTGCAAATAGTGTTTAATGTTTTGTTGTTTACTGATCACAAGGTATTTGATGAAATGGCCGAAATAAATTCAAATTTGGATTTTGGATTCAAACTTGGTAGGTTTGCTAGGCACATACTAGGGAGTATCTGGTTAGTTGGATTGGTCAAGGGGCACTGGTTTGGTTGGGTTTTGAAAAGGTGTGATCTTCACCTATGTTAAAGATTCAATTTTGAATTGTCATTTGAATGGGGTTGCCAAATGTTTCTGCAAGTTTGAAAGGTGGGCTTTGGTTCACTTTTAGTTGGTCTAGCAAGGGGTTAAAAGAATTGGAAAAGATTCTGTTTGAACTCTTGGACTAGAAACACTCAAAGTGACCTAGTGAGAAAGATTGGCAAAAAATAACCATTTGCCTTATTTGATTTGTTTTTGATTTTTTCTTGATTTTTTTTTGCTTAAAAATATTTTAGATGATGTTATGTTCATCTTTGAACCATTCCTTACTACTTAGTTGAATCACACAAGTCCATTCATGAATTCATCAAATCATCACATACACACATGCATTCAGTTGGTTTTTACTTAATAATAGTTTTTGTTAACCCTAATTTTAGTGATTAGAGTTTGATGATCATTGTTTCATATATTCGGAATGTTACAAACCTTCTCTCCTTAAATGAAATCTCGTCCCGAGATTTGAAAAGGTGGAAAAAAATATTAAATAGGATTTAAAGAGATCGGGAAACTCCGTCCTGATGTGATCTTCTCGCTCCTGGGTAGCTTCTTCTTCAGTCTGGTTGCTCCACTGAATATTGAGAAACTTGATGCTTCGGGTTCTGGTGGTTCTAAAATCTTCTTCCAAAATACGGATGGGTACTTCAGGATACATCAGGTCATCATTGATCTCTATGGTGTGGTGATCAATGTTCTTGAAAACTTTAGTCTTCTCTGGAACTTCAAGGCATTTGCGCAGTAACGATATATGGAACACATTGTGCACTGTTGACATTTCCTTTGGCAGTTCCAATTGATATGATATTTCTCCTCGACGATTCAGAATCTTGAAGGGTCCGATATTTCTGGGGTCTAACTTTCCTAGTGAGCTAGAAATGCTGCATTCCCTTCAAAGGTGACACTTTGAGATACACAAAATCTCCGATATTGAAAGCGAGGTCTCGACGTCTCTTGTCGGCATAACTCTTTTGTCTGGATTGGGCGGTCTTAAGGTGCTCACGAATCTTGTGAACTTTCTCTTCTGCTTCTCGTAGGATGTCAGGTCCAAAAATCTGACTCTCTCCTACTTCCGACCAATTCAAACGGGTACGACACTTCCTTCCATACATGAATTCAAATGGGGCCATTTGCAAACTAGCTTGATAACTGTTGTTGTAAGAAAATTCTATGAACGCTAGACAGTCTTCCCATTTAGATCCATACTCTAGCACACATGCTCTCAACATATCTTCGAGTATTTGATTTACTCGCTCTGTTTTTCCATCGGTCTGAGGGTGATACGCTATGCTAAAATCCAGTTGGGTTCCTAAACCTTATTGGACTTTCTTCCAGAATCTCGAGGTAAACTGAGTTCCTCGATCTGATACGATGTTCTTGGGGACTCCGTGCAAACTGACTATTCTAGCGATGTACAACTCTGCTAGCTTCGAACTCTGGTATGTGTTCTTGACTGGTAAGAAATGGGCTACTTTGGACAATCTGTCAACTATGACCCAGATAGAGTCATTTCCCATACAAGAAGTAGGCAATCCGGTGATAAAGTCCATTCCAACTGAATCCCATTTTCATTCCGGAATCTGTAATGGTTGCAACAGTCCTGCAGGTCTCTGATGTCCCGCCTTGACTCTTTGACAAATATCACACTTGGCGATGTAGCTTCTGATTTCTCTCTTCATCTTATGCCACCAAAATCGTTCCTTCAAATCCTGATACATCTTTGTTCCTTCGGGGTGGATAGAATAAAGAGTATCATGGGACTCTTTCAAAATAAGATATATTTCAACTTCGAATCTGCTGGTACACAGAGGCGTCCTTTGTACCACATAACTCCTTCTTCATCCTCAGTGAATCCATGTACTTTTCCTGTACCAAATACGATGTTTGATTCCGTCGATACTAGCATTTCCTTTCTGTGCCTCCTTGATCTGACTAATCAAAGTGGGTTGAGGTTCTATGCTAGCCAAAAATCCTTCACTCACTAATTCCATTCGGAAATCTTCCATCTCTTTGTACAAACTTGGTTTCTCCTTCATAATCATGGATGTAACATCCCGATTTTTACTAGTCGATTTGTTTAACCAAGAGATGTTGCAACGCGATAAAATAAATATAAATATTTTGTTTGGAGTTGTTAAATATTATTTCCAAATATTTTGAAATTAATTTGACATATAAAAAAAGAGAATATTTTCTCACAATACTACTTCTATTTTTTATTTTCTTGAATCTTGTTTTGATTTGCCTAACTTATTTTTTATTTGATTCTTTCAAAACTTTTCATTTTCGAACTTAGTCCTACTATGTTTGTGCACATGAACGTGCATGCATGTCCCATGCATGAATGCACCAATATGTCGTGTCTTTTATATTTTTTTTCTTCTGTATGTATAGTATTTTCTCATCTCGGATAGTATTCACCTAGCTAGTTTCATAGCGCTACCGATCAGCCCTGCCGATCGACTTGCAGCGCACACACACACCTAGGATGTACACAGAGCTAAGTGTGTGCGCGCAGAACTCAATCAGTCGAAGCGTTACCTTCTTCTTCGTCTCCCGGACGAGTCAGCCAAACAGAAACGTCACAGACATCAACGCCATAATTCAGAGTAGAAAAGGTTGTCATCCCCCTCCTAATATTAAGCTCCATATACAACGCCCTCTGCACCCTCTTGCCATTCTATACCACCACGGGAGCTCTAGGATCATATCTCACCTTTATCTTAGAGAGAACCGCTGAACCGTCTCTAGACGCCGCCCGTGTTTCCGGCAGCTCCGGCCACGAGGAACTCGACGGCGGCAGCCACTAGGACCACGAGGAGGACGAGATCGAGCTGGTCTACGGAATTGACGCACGAGTTGCCGATCGTCCACCACGTACGATACCATAAGTTAATCTCAGTACATCATCTTCGCTGTAAATTTACGCCACACTCGGTGATCTTCGGCACAAATCCTTGCACCCACCTCCTATCGGCACATATGCCTACCTCCTAGACATGTTTTCCCGCCGTAGTTTTATAGTTTACGGCGGTGCCGGTGAACCGAATGCCGTCCGATGGCATGAACGGATTAGACCACCACGTACACGTCGGTTGACCTTGGTGCCAACTTAGAAAATATGACAAATGCGTCTAGGAACCCAGCCAAGGCTTTAGATTGAGAATACTATGTACGGTTAGTCAAATTATTTTGATACTTATTCATGTCCGTGTCTTGCATCTAGAAATTGGATTGCATAGAAATTGTGCACTGCTCGTTGTACTGCTCGCTTAGAAATTGTGTACTGTTTGTACTACTGTTAGTTATTTAGGTCTTTGAATTTTGCTTAGTCTGGTTTACGTGCGTCACTTGGAACTAGTTGGTAGATTGCTACTGTACTTCTGCTAGTTAGTAGTATCCAGATATGACTAGTAATCATGGTACATATGATTGACTATACATGGTTAGCTTAAATTTTATGGATAGACTAATTTAACATGTATTAGTGTTTCTACTGTTGAAATTAGTTGACTATGCTAGAAGAGTCTCTCATATGGTTATTATACTTCATTTATCCATGTCTTGCCGATCGTGCTTATAAGTGGAGTAAGTATATTGCTTACCTTGTTATTACACGGTAGCTTGTTTTGCTAGATTTGTGCTAGTATATTGTTGCTTTGGTTACGGTAGTTTTGCTAGATGTTCATTGGGGTCATGTTGCTATACCCATAATTCTATCTTAGCAACTGTGTTTATTTTTGCATACGAAGTTACAGTAGCATGTCGCTTGATTCATATGCACTATGTATGACTAGTTAGTTTGTAGTACGTGTCTGACATATTTTATTTATGCGACGTGGTTATCTTAAAGAAATATATTATTTTCTTAACTTATTTTATTAATTAATAATGGTAGACCGACCCTTATTATACCGAACTGTTCAAACCTCGCAAGCCTATTTAGCTCTTTTGTTAGATCTTTATATTTGGATATTAATTGTGATTATTTTGAAATGTGTATTTATCGGTGGTTCATCGTTATGACGCGTAGGGAGTGACGGGTTCGAGCAGGATCAAGATTTCGGGGAAGAACCCTTTCACGACAACGAAGGCATGCCCCTCACCATGTCTTATCCCAGATTTATAAAGTGCATTATATTTTATTTTATTGTTTTACAAATATATGATATTTTGGTTACACACATACCTTGATACACCTGTCGCCACACAATACCCTGAGTAGATACTATATAGTAGTCTTATTAGAGTAGAATTGCTTAGCCATGCTTAATAATAAGTAGGATCCTTGATTCCCCTCTTCGGAGGAATTGGGTGACCCTCAGGTCACATACACCCCTTTTGAAACTTGTTCAGCTCGCTGAGCTAGATGTTGTTGTTTCCTCTACTCTATTCTACTCTGGGTGAAACTTACCGTCTAAACACTGGCGTCGTCGACAGCTGGATCAAAGGAAGGAGCGATTGGCTGCCCTTATCTAGTTGGAGGGGGCAATCCGTCGTCCGTGCCGCATGAGGTCCTAATAAGTCTTGGATTTGAAGATTCTGACCAACCGTACAACCACATGCTATAATGGGCACTGGCTTGGTCAAGTAAGTTAGTCAGCCTTAGGTGTTGATGTTGCCGTACCGCTAATGAGGTGTCTGCCTGCGGGAGAGCCTTCGGCACAGATGCGGGGCCGGTTTGGGGACATACTCTCAGTTCCGTGCGCCATACCCGGTGGGCATGTCACATCTTTGGGGGATCTAACTAAAAGACCTTGTCACAATCCATCTGCCGGTACACCAATTGGTGTGTACTAAACCAGCGATGGCTGGTGGGCGTCAAGACTGGATTGTGTCGTGTGGGAAAAGTGTACAACCTCTGCAGAGTTTAAACTATTCAAATAACCGTGTCCACGATCATGGATGACACGTCAATCTTTCTTGACATACGGGAATCTGTCTTGCTACTTCCCTCTTTGCCCCTATCCTTATCCCGGAATCTGTGAACTGTGTGAGTTGTCGTGGACAATCACACTATTGTGAAATACCACATTGATGATAAACATGTTTTCGTCAAAAACCGCTTTCATCAAAACTATTACCATATTGCAAATAAAATTGGCTTTATGCAAAAGAACCATATAATCTTCCTTGAAGCCACATGTAAATATTATAGCTTTTGCATAAGGGGTATGTTGAGTACGTCATGTACTCATGGCAATACTTTTGTTGATACTTCAGAGTACTATGGAGAAGGAGATGACTATGATTACTACGATGACGCTGATGAGTGAGGCCTCGTGGACTACATCGACTGCCTGTGGCTGAGATGGAGTCGCGACGCATTTTATATTTCCTTTGTGTTTTATGGATGTAATAAATGTCACTAGACATTTCACTATGTTATTATTCAGGCTTTGTAATAATTACTATTTTGTATGTCTGCAATGATATACATTTCGCTGTGTCGTCAACGTTGATCTTGGGATCGACGAATAAGCACAGGGGGGTCTGGAAGTTAAGTTCCGGTCCTCACAGAAGTGGTATCAGAGCAGACGTCGACCTAGTCACGTGGCCTTAGATAAAATGGAAAGCCTTTAGTATGCGTATATTAACAAAACATATGTTACAAAATAATAGGATTCCTTATTGTTGCTTGTCTATTAATTTAGATTTTATAAAATTTTGTTACTGATATTCTTCTCCTATTCAAATGTGCGTAGATGGCCGTACCTGCGACCCGCCGGATCGAGGAGTTTGGGAACCTTGGTCGAGAGCTTCGTGACATGCTAACGAGGTTGGGTTATGACCGTGACCCTGAAGCGACTAGATACACCTTCCGGAATGTCTGGGACGAGGATACTATGAGGGTTACCTTGGTGGTATTCCCGAACCTATCACCGCGTGGAAGACGCGCAGGAACAAGAGGACACCAATTCATTGCTGATGGAGAGGACTTTGTGGATGCCACCATCCATACCATTCACCAGGCAATGCAGAGGATGGCCGGTATATACCAAGATGAGTTACGGAACACACAGTTCCGTTACTTTACCTACCGAGATGAGGGAGGTGCGCTCCGTCATAACATGAGGTACCAGAATGAGGATGATCCCACACTCACTCGCATGGCCTCACTCAACTTCGGACTAGAGAATCGCTTGGTTGCAGTCACCGGTATGCTGGAGGATGCACGCCACCTTATCCATCACTATCATGATCGAGCACAGACTTTGGAGGAGAGATTGGTGAAAGCTAACACAACCTTAGCTGCACGTGAACCTGCTGAAGCTACTGCTGATGATGCCATCGCCACGGTGCATATGGCCGAGGTCGCTATGGAGACCGTGCTGGAAGTCAATGATGGTGGTGAAGGACAGGGACTGGAGCTACCGCAACCTGAACCCAATGCACAGCGTCGCATGCCATTTTACGACAATGTGCATGGCATTCGGTACCATGCGCGTATGCGGGTCACAAGGAAGAAGAAATGTCAGCGTGCAGCGAGGCGTCGTCTTTCTCTCCAGGCCATTGCACCAATGCTCGCACTTCCGGCGCCATCACCAGTACAACAGGAGCATGTTGATCAGTCTCAGGGGAAGAAACAGAGCCTGAAGAAAGGATTCCAGCAAGCTCGGATGAAGTAGAGTCTAGCTTGGCACCTGGTCAGCCGAATGCAGGATCGCATGGGTACCTGGACGAGTAGACTACACTGAACCATGAGAGAGACTTTATTTAATAATATGTGAGACGTTGGTTATTTTAAATAATTGCATGTGTGTCGAGTAGACTATACCAATCTATATGTGGTATAGCTACTACTCTATCTTGAACCTTTTTGTGTGTGAGATTTAAGACAAATTTGGTTCTCGTTTGGATTTCTTTGATGTTCCAATTGTTTGTCCGTGTAAGTTTGGTTTTGGGGTAGTTTATTTCCCTCTTGTCTATTCTAATCTTGAGCGACAACAGGATGAACGCCAACCGAGGTCGTGGTCGCGGTGGACGCGGACGTGGACGCGGTCGCGGACAGGCGTTCGAGGAGAACTTTGCTGAGGGTGAATTCCATGACACTGCTACCAATACTGAGGATGAGGGACAGTAGCCACCGCCACCACCGCCGCCACTCAACATGGAACAAATAATGTTAATGCAAACACAGTTACTGCAGCAGATGGCCGCCAACATGGCGAATCAGAACCAAAACCAAAACCCGAATCAGAATCAAGGTCATCATCCTCCACCACAGTCCAAGATAGCGGAGTTCATGAGGACAAAGCCAGCTACTTTTGCAGGATCAGCGGATCCTATAGAAGCTGATGATTTGCTGAAGGACATTCGCAGGAAGCTCAATTTGGTCAATGTTGATGCACAAGACCATGTGAAGTTTGCGGCGCACCAACTCCAGGG
Source organism: Avena sativa (assembly GCA_916181665.1). Taxonomy (NCBI): domain Eukaryota; kingdom Viridiplantae; phylum Streptophyta; class Magnoliopsida; order Poales; family Poaceae; genus Avena; species Avena sativa. The sequence goes on from OV702280.1 coordinate 125,712,145, forward strand.
TGTAGCTGCAGATTGGTGGGAGAGTTTTTATGATGCACATGATGATGTTGAGGCAATCACCTGGAATGAATTTTCAGAAGCTTTTCGCACTACACACATTCCTGCTGGTCTCATGGAGCTGAAAAGGGATGAATTTCGAGCTCTTGTCCAAGGAAAGATGTCAGTCTCTGAGTATTGGGACCGTTTTACTCAGTTATCACGATATGGGAAAGCAGATATTCCTACTGAGGCATACAAGACTGCTAGATTCCTGAGGGGTTTGAACCCAGGTCTGAAGGATAGATTGGTATCCCATGATTTTCCAAATTTCTAGAGCCTGGTAAACAAGGATATCCTGCAAGAGAACTCAAAGAGAGAATTAGAGGAACACCGAAAGCGCAAAGCACCACAGGGTCAGCATGGAGCTGGAAGCTCACGCTAGAAGAATAATAACCACTCTGGTTATCATGGAGCAGCTGCCAAGTCAGCAAAGCCTAGTCATAACTTTTAGCACAATTCCTACCGTACTCCAAGAGCTGAAGTTGGAGGAAACCATGCCAACACTGCTGGAAAGGGGTGCTACAACTGTGGCGTAGAGGTTTTCTGCTGCATGCCCAAATAAGAACACAGGTCCAACACCAGTGAAGTTCAATTTGGGGTCTACTGCCAAGACACCAACAGTGGGACGTGGGCAAGGCATAGTGCCTACACTAAGAGGCGCATCTAATGCCTCAGGACAGCCGGGTCGTGGTCAAGTCAACCATATCACAGCTGAACAAGCCAATGAAGCCTCAGATGTTGTTCTTGGTATGTTCCCAATCAACTCATGTTATGGTTCGGTACTTTTTGATTCTGGAGCTTCTCATTCATTTGTTTCCAAGAAATTTGCTGAAAAACACCATTTGAAAACTGAGGGTATGAGTCAGTCAATGGCAGTACAATCACCTGGGGGAATTCTCATGTCGGGTTTAAAATGCCCTAAAGTGTGATCATAACGATCGAGGGAGTAGAGTTTCTAGCAAACCTCATAGTGTTAGACTCTAAAGGTTTAGATGTCATTCTTGGCATGAACTGGTTAGGGAAACACAAAGCTATGATAGATTGAGGACTTAGAGCCGTATCATTAACCAATACTGAAGGAATTGTGGTGAATTACAAGCCCGAGATAACATCTGAAACTGTAGTAACTAGTTTGTTGAATAGCTTGAAGGAGATGGTTGTGTCAGATGTTAGGGTGGTTAAGGAATAACCAGATGTTTTTCCAGAGGAGTTGCCAGGTCTTCCACCAGATCGTGAGATAGAGTTTTCCATTGAGTTAGTGCCAGGCACTGCCCCTATTGCAAAGAGACCATATAGAATGCCAGCAAATGAGCTAGCTGAAATGAAGAAGCAAATCCAGGAACTTATTGAGAAGGGATACATTAGACCAGCACCTCGCCTTGGGGAGCACCGGTGTTGTTTGTAAAGAAGAAGGATGGTTCCATGCGCATGTGTGTGGACTACCGTGCTCTGAATGAAGTAACCATCAAAAACAAATACCCTTTACCGAGAATCGATGATTTGTTTGATCTGTTGAAAGGAGTTTCTGTTTTATAAAAGATAGATCTCAGGTCAGGATACCATCAGTTAAAGATTCGACCTAAAGATATACCCAAAACCGCTTTTGTCACTCGTTATGGGTTGTATGAGTTTCTAGTGATGTCATTTGGACTCACAAATGCACCAGCTTACTTCATGAATCTCATGAATAAAGTTTTCATGGATTGCTTGGATAAATTCGTCGTGGTATTCATTGATGATGTGTTGATCTACTCCCGTAATGAGGAAGAGCACGAGAAACACCTACGGATTGTTCTACAAAGGCTTAGATAACATCAACTCTATGCCAAGTTTAGCAAGTGCGAATTTTGGTTGAAGCAAGTGGATTTTCTTGGTCATGTTATTTCAGCTGAAGGAGTAGCAGTGGATCCATCTAAAGTGGAGTCAGTACTTAGCTAGAAGCAACCAAAGAATGTGTCAGAGATACGCAGCTTCCTCGAACTTGCGGGATATTACCACAGCTTTATAGAAGATTTCTCAAGAATCGCAAGACCAATGACACAGTTGATCAAGAAGGAGAACAAATTTGAGTGGACACCACCATGTGAGACCAGTTTCCAAGAACTCAAGAGGAGACTAACTTCTGCCCCAGTGCTAATTTTCCAAGATATTCGAAAGGATTTTGAAGTTTATTGTGATGCTTCCAAACAGGGTTTGGGTTGTGTTCTCATGCAACAAGGCAAGGTCGTAGCTTATGCATCCAGACAACTACGTCCACATGAAGTGAACTATCCCACACATGATTTGGAATTGGCTGCCGTAGTACATTCTTTGAAAATCTGGAGACACTATCTTATTGGTAATCGATGTGAGATATATACAGATCATAAGAGCCTGAAGTATATTTTCACCCAACCAGATTTGAATCTTAGACAGAGAAGATGGCTGGATTAATTAAGGACTACAACATTGGAGTTAATTATCACCCTGGTAAAGCCAATGTCGTAGCTGATGCATTGAGTAGAAAGGTTTACTGCAATAATCTTATGATTCAGGAAGCTCAACCAGAACTGCATGAGGAATTCAGAAAATTAAACTTGAGCAGGAGTCTTGCTGAGAAGGAAGATATGTTAGAAGTCAAGTTTACTCTAGAGGATCAAGTAAGAGAAGCTCAGAAGAACGACAAGGGAATCGAAGAGATTTGATCAAAGATCAAGTTAGGAGAAGCACCTGACTATAAGGAAGATGAAAATGGAAATATTTGGTTCCGAGATCGTTTATTGGTGCCAGACCAAAAAGAACTCAAGGATTTAATCATGAAGGAGGCACATGAGTCATCATACTCCATACACCCGGGAAGTACGAAGATGTATCATGATCTTCGAGATAGTTTCTAGTGGTCTAGCATGAAACATGAAATTGCAGATTATGTATCTCGATCTAATGTATGTCAAAGAGTCAAGGCCGAGCATCCATAGCCTGCAGGACTACTTCAACCACTTAAAGTTCCTGAGTGGAAATGGGAAGAAATCGGGATGGATTTCATCACAGGGCTTCCGAGGACATCATCAGGATATGACTATTTGGGTTATCGTAGATCGATTAACCAAGTCAGCTCACTTTATTCCAGTGAAGACTTCTTATAATGGGGAGAAATTGGCTGAGTTATATATGGCCAGAATTGTTTGCCTACATGAAGTTCCAAATAAGATTGTCTCTGATCGAGGTACTCAATTCACGTCAAGGTTCTGGAAGAAAATACATGAAGTCTTAGGCACACAGTTGAATTTTAGTACCGCTTACCATCCACAGACTGATGGACAGACTGAGCGAGTGAACCAAATATTAGAAGACATGCTTGGAGTATGTGCTTTGACATGCAAGCGCACTTGGGACAAGAGTCTGCCATACGCAGAGTTCTCTTACAATAATAGCTTTCAGGCAAGCTTACAAATGTCTCCATTTGAATTATTGTATGGACGAAAGTGCCGCACCCCACTAAATTGGCATGAAGTGGGAGAAAATCAAGTTTTTGGACCCGACACTCTTGAAGAGGCAGATAAGCAAGTAAAGATGATTTAGAAAAGGATGCGGGCTGCCTAATCTAGACAGAAAGTCTATGCCGATAGACGACATCATGATTTAGCATTTAAGAAGGGGGATGATGTGTACCTGAAGGTATCCCCACTTCGCGGGATGCGATGTTTTGGACTGAAAGGGAAGTTGGCACCTCGATATATTGGACCCTTTACAATCACCGCCAGGCGTGGAGAAGTTGCTTATGAGTTGGCATTACCTGAGAAATTGTCCAAGGTGCATAACGTGTTCCACGTGTCTCAACTGAAGAAATGCTTTGATAAGCAAGAGGAAGAGGCTCGGAAAACTTCTTTGGCTGCTATAGAAGTTCAGGATGATTTGACTTATGAGGAATACCCAGTTAAAATTCTCGATGATCAGTTAAGGACCACTAGAAGAAATGTGATCAAGTTCTGCAAGGTTTAATGGAGTAACCATAGCGAGGAGGAAGCGACATGGGAACGAGAGGATGCCCTTCGTGCGGAGTTTCCGAATCTTTTCTCTTAGGCCGAATCTCGGGGTCGAGATTCCTTATAAGCTGGGTATAACTTTCACATCCCGATTTTTACTAGTCGATTTTTTTAACCAAGAGATGTTGCAACGCGATCAAACAAATATAAATATTTTGTTTGGAGTTGTTAAATATTATTTCCAAATGTTTTGAAATTAATTTGACATATAAAAAAAGAGAATATTTTCTCACAATACTTCTTCTATTTTTTATTTTTTGAATCTTGTTTTGATTTGCCTAACTTCTTTCTAATTTGATTCTTTCAAAACTTTTCACTTTCGAACTTAGTCCTACAATGTTTGCACACATGAACCTGCATGCATGCATGAATGCACCAACATGTCGTGTCTTTTTTATATTTTTTTCTTCTGTACGTATAGTATTCTCTTTCTCATCTCGGATAGTATTCAGCTAGCTAGTTCCATAGCGCTACCGATCAGCCCTGCTGATCGACTTGCAGCGCGCACACACACCTAGGATGTACACAGAGCTAAGCGTGTGCGCGCAGAACTCAATCAGTCGAAGCGTTACCTTCTTCTTCGTCTCCCGGACGAGTCAGCCAAACAGAAACGCCACAGACATCAACGCCTTAATTCAGAATAGAAACGATTGTCATCCCCATCCTAATATTAAGCTCCATATACAACGCCCTCTGCACCCTCTTGCCATTCTATACCACCACGGGAGCTCTGGGATCATATCTCACCTTTATCTTAGAGAGAACCGCTGAACCGTCTCTAGACGCCGCCCGTGTTTCCGGCAGCTCCGGCCATGAGGGACTCGACGGCGGCAGCCACTAGGGCCACGAGGAGGAGATTGAGCTGGTCTACGGAATTGACGCACTAGTTGCCGATCGTCCATCACATACGATACCATAAGTTCATCTCAGTTCATTATCTTCGTCGGAAATTTACGCCACACTCGGTGAGCTTCAGCACAAATCCTTGCACCCACCTCCTATCGGCACATATGCCTACCTCCTAGACATGTTTTCCCGCCGTAGTTTTATAGTTTACGGCGGTGCCGGTAATGCAGTCTGATGGCATGAACGGATTAGACCACCATGTACACGTCGGTTGATCTTGGTTCCAACTTAGAAAATGTGACAAAAGCGTCTAGGAACCCAGCCAAGGCTTTAGATTGAGAATACTATGTACGGTTAGTCAAATTATTTTAATACTTATTCATGTTCGTGTCTTGCATCTAGAAATTGGATTGCATAGAAATTGTGCACTGCTCGTTGTACTGCTAGCTTAGAAATTGTGTACTGTTTGTACTACTGTTAGTTATTTAGGTCTTTGAATTTTTCTTAGTGTGGTTTACGTGCGTCACTTGGAACTAGTTGGTAGATTGCTACTGTACTGCTGCTAGTTAGTAGTATCCAGATATGACTAGTAATCATGGTACATACGATTGACTATACATGGTTACCTTAAATTTTATGGATAGACTAATTTAACATGTATTAGTGTTGCTACTGTTGAAATTAGTTGACTATGCTAGAAGAGTCTCTCCTATGGTTATTATACTTCATTTATCCTTGTCTTGCCGATCGTGCTTATAAGTGGAGTAAGTATATTGCTTACCTTGTTATTGCACGTTAGCTTGTTTTGCTAGATTTGTGCTAGTATATTGTTGCTTTGGTTACGGCAGTTTTGCTAGATGTTCATTGGGGTCATGTTGCTATACCCATAATTCTATCTTAGCAACTGTGTTTATTTTTGCATACGAAGATACAGTAGTATGTCGCTTGATTCATATGCACTTGTGTATGACTAGTTAGTTTGTAGTACGTGTCTGACATATTTTATTTATGCGACGTGGATATCTTAAAGAAATATATTATTTTCTTAACTTATTTTATTAATTAATAACGGTAGACCGACCCTTATTATACCGAACTGTTCAAACCTCGCAAGCCTATTTAGCTCTTTTGTTGGATCTTTATATTTGGATATTAGTTGTGATTATTTTGAAATGTGTATTTATCGGTGGTTCATCGTTATGACGCGTAGGGAGTGATGGGTTCGAGCAGGATCAAGATTTCGGGGAAGAACCCTTTCACGACAACGAAGGCATGCCCCTTACCATGTCTTATCCCAGATTTATAAAGTGCATTATATTTTATTTTATTGTTTTACAAATATATGCTATTTTGGTTACACACATACCTTGATACACCTGTCACCATACAATACCCTGAGTAGATACTATATAGCAGTCTTATTAGAGTAGAATTGCTTAGCCATGCTTAATAATAAGTAGGATCCTTGATTCCCCTCTTCGGAGGAATTGGGTGACCCTCAGGTCATATACACCCCCTTTGAAACTTGTTGAGCTCGCTGAGCTAGCCGTTGTTGTTTCCTCTACTCTATTCTACTCTGGGTGAAACTTACCATCTAAACACTGGCGCGAGCGACAGCTGGATCAAAGGAAGGAGCGATTGGCTGCCCTTCACTAGTTGGAGGGGGCAATCCGTCGTACGTGTCGCATGAGGTCCTAATAAGTCTTGGATTTGAAGATTGTGACCAACCGTACAACCACATGCTATAATGGGCACTGCTTGGTCAAGTAAGTTAGTCAGCCTTAGGTGTTGATGTTGCCGTACCACTAATGAGGTGTCTGCCTGCGGGAGAGACTTTGGCACAGATGGGGAGACCGGTTTGGGGACATACTCTTAGTTCCGTGCGCCATACCCGGTGGGCATGTCACATCTTTGGGGGATCGAACTAAAAGACCTTGTCACAATCCATCTGCCGGTACACCAATTGGTGTGTATTAAACCAGCGACGGCTGGTGGGCGTCAAGACAGGATTGTGTCGTGTGGGAAAAGTGTACAACCTCTGCAGAGTTTAAACTATTCGAATAGCCGTGTCCACGGTCATGGACGACACGTCAATCTTTCTTGACATACGGGAATATGTCTTGCTACTTCCCTCGTTGCCCCTATCCTTATCCCGGAATCTGTGAACTATGTGAGTTGTCGTGGACAATCACACTATTGTGAAATACCACATTGATGATAAACATGTTTTCGTCAAAAACCGATTTCATCAAAACTATTACCATATTGCAAATAAAATTGGCTTTATGCAAAAGAACCATATAACCTTCCTTGAAGCCACATGTAAATATTATAGGTTTTGCATAAGGGGTATGTTGAGTACGTCATGTACTCATGGCAATACATTTGTTGATACTTCAGAGTACTATGGAGAAGGAGATGACTATGATTACTATGATGACGCTGATGAGTGAGGCCTCGTGGACTACATCGACTGCCTGTGGCTGAGATGGAGTCGCTACGCATTTTATATTTCCTTTGTGTTTTATGGATGTAATAAATGTTACTAGACATTTCACTATGTTATTATTCAGACTTTGTAATAATTACTATTTTGTATGTCTACAATGATATACATTTCGCTGTGTCGTCAACGTTGATCTTGGGATTGACGAATAAGCACAGGGGGGGTCTGGAAGTTATGTTCCGGTCCTCACAATGGAGTTCAAGCGGCACGACAATCTGCTAAGGGCAGCTGCTACCACATTGGCTTTACCGGGGTGATAGTGAATGTCCATATCATAGTCCTTGATTAGCTCAATCCATCTTCTCTGCCTCATATTCAGCTCCTTCTGAGTGAATATATACTTCAGGCTCTTGTGATCCGAATAAATCTCACAACGATTACCCATAAGGTAATGCCTCCATGTCTTCAGGGCTAGAACTACGGCTGCTAGTTCAAGGTCATGGGTTGGATAATTCTATTCATGTTGCTTTAGTTGTCGGGATAGATAAGATATTACTTTGCCGTCTTGCATCAGCACACATCAGAGACCAATCTTGGATGCGTCACAATACACGTCGAAAGGCTTCGTGATATCCGGCATGATCAAGATGGGGGCTGAAATCAATCTCCTCTTGAGTTGTCCCCATCTTGATAAGAGGAGATTGATTTCAGCCCAATTTCCAGCATGGCATCTAGTTGCTTATTCAGTTCCACTAGTTCAGATGGGTTCATACTATATGGTCTCTGGGCTATGGGTCCTGTTCTAGGTATTAGTTCAATGATAAAATCGATATCCCGATCTGGGGGCATACCGGGCAAAACATATGGAAATACGTCGGGGTATTCATAGGCAATCCAGACTTGGTCAATGGTTGGTTGGGATATACTATTGTTGCACTTGAATTGGCGCGGCAAGGTTTCAGATACATGATCGACTGATATTCCGGCTGTACTGGTCATGGTTATGGCTTTCTTGGCATAGTCAATTAATCCTTTATGTTTGGACATCCAATCCATTCCTAGTACTACTTCCAAACCTTTAGTTTCGAGTACTATTAGATTAGCATAAAAATCTATTCCATGGATTCGGATAGGGACGGCTTTGCAAATTTGCCTAGCTTTGGTGGTTGAACCAGGTATTTGAACAATCATAACATGCTTCAATTTGGTTGGTTGAATCTTACTAGTGCATGCAAATTCTTCAGTAAAAAATGAGTGCGATGCTCCAGAATCAAACAACACTCTTACAAATACTGAGTTAACAGAAAACATACCCAGCACGACATATGGCGCTTCCTGGGCTTCTTCAGCATGCATGAGAAAGAGACGGCCGTTGCGGTTGAGCGAGTTCCCTGGGGCAAACCTTCTCCCGAGCTGAACACGACGCTGCTGCTGAGCTGGGGCATTTGCATTGGGGGCTGCGGCATTCTTCTTGGGGCACTCATTGGAAAAGTGACGTTTGGTCCCACATTCGTAACAAGGCACTAGGGACATGTCCTTCGCTCCAACAGGCACAACATTGCTTGTAGTCATTGGGGTAGTGTTGGTGTTGGTGGCGACATTGTTGTTGTTGAACTTAGGTGGTGCACGGTTGAAATTGCTGGGGTTGCCGGGGTTGTTGTGACTTCCTCCGGGCCTTGGGTTTCCACGGTTGGGATAGGTCTAATGGTTCATCGGGGGTCTGTTGGTTCTTGAGGCAAATCCTGGAGATGGGTTGGGGTGATACTTTGGTGTATGATGGGTTTCGGGTTGATGCATCATGCGACGCTTGCGGTTCTCATTAGCTTTGTTGATCTTTCCTTCCATATGAATGGCAGAGTCAACTAAGGCTTCAATATCAGCAAATGGGATATTGACTAACACTGTCTGCATCTCGTCGTGCAGACCATTCAGGAATGTATCCTTCTTCTTGGCTTTAGTATCTATCTCATCCAGTGCATACCTAGCCAATGACAAGAATTAGTCATGGTATTCCACTATTGTCATCCTTCCTTGCTTCAGTTCCCTGAATTCATCTCACATCCTCTTGATCAAACCCGGTGGCACATGGGTTCTGCTGAACTTGACTTTGAACTCTTCCCAAGTCATCAGCGAACCTCCTTTCATTGCGCGAACGCTGTTCCACCATGCTCTTGCATCTCCGGCCAGATAGTGGGTAGAAAACAACATTTTCTCGTTAGCTTCCACTGCTGCAACTTCCAGATTGTTCTCCATGGTTTGCAACCAATCATTTGCATCTAGGGTCTCTTCTGAATTAGTGAAAACGGGTGGATTGGTGTTTCGGAAATTCTTGAGCTTAGATCCATGGTTGTCCTGATTTCCATGGCCTTGATTATTGTTGGCCATCTGAGCTATCTGTTGAAGGGTGGCTAAGTTGGCTTGAAGTTTGGCTCTTTCAGCTTCGCGGTCAGAAACCAACATTTGCAAGAGTTGCAACATCGGGTCCGGGGCTGAAGTGCTTCCTCCGCGAGGCATCTGAAGATTGAGATAGATCATGAGAAAATAGGGAAATTTCTATGGTTCAGGGGTTTTGAAAAGTTTTCAAAGTTTGACTCAGATTTTTCTAGTAACTTGCTTTTCATTTATTCATAGCACACGATACAAACACACACCACAACAAATAAAAACATATGGTTTTAAGAACCATTATGTGAAGCTACGATATAGTGGGACCGACTACAACTCACTAATGCTAGTGCTCAAGTGTTACTACTCCTCGGAGTCAGTGTCCTCATCATCCTCATCATCATCATCATCGATGAAGGCGAAGTCATCATCATCGGTGAAGAAGTCCATGGCCTGATCCTCGAGAAAGTCATCATCATCGCTGAGATAGGAGTAGGGGTCTCCACGAAGGAATTCCCCTGCATTCTCCCTTTCCTCCAACTGCATGTCTCTCTCGTGGATGGTCTCCTCCAAATCCTTAATCCGGTGGCGAAGATGGGCAATGATTCGCTCCTTCTTGTCGAGCTGACGGCGACGAGACTTGCGATCCTTCACTAGAGTGGCAATGGTCTGATCCTTCTTCGCGGTGATAGCGTACTTGTGGTTGGCGTAGGAACAAGCATTGTCCAACTCCTTTTTAGGGTCATACATCATGAAGCTGAGGTGGTCCAATTGACTCTTCAGCTCGTGGTGGTATGGGGCCTCCAGTGGCTGTCCCATAACATCACGCCTTGGGTAGAACTCAATGCGGGTACCCTTGATCTGATTGATACTCTGTCCACATAGACGGGCAAGAGATTTTTGCATGGCTCTAGCAAGTCCATCGAGACTTGCAACAACTAACCACTGCAGATCTTCTCCTTCTTGATCATTGAGCTGAGCTCCGAAGAACTCGGGGTGCGGACGCTTCTGCCTCTCCGACAGCTTGTCCAGGTCACGCTCAAAGATGAGGTCTCCTCCATTCCCCAACTGATAAAACTTGATGTACTTCACGTCCATCTATAATAATATAAGATGAGTAAGTTAGTAGAGGGATCAAGTGTGTCAAATTATATGTACGTTTATAAGAATTTTTGAGGAACATGAATTTTCATGAAAGAATCCAAGTGATAAGAATGATGAATAAGTTTTTGTAAATCCAAGTGAAAGAATTTTCATGTAGCGGGAAGGCTCACCTGTGGCTCGATGGCGATGGGGAGGTGGCGGGGACGAAGCAATGAGGGGATCGATGTTGTGAGGTGGCTCTATTGGAGATATGCCCTAGAGGCAATAATAAAAGTGGTTATTATTATATCTTTGTGTTTCTGATAAATGTTTACATTCATGCTATAATAGTATTAACCAGAAACATTGATACTTGTGTGATTTGTAAACTAAATTAGAGTCGTAATTCCTTCGACCGTGAGATCATGCTAATCACCATCACCAGAAGGATACTTTGATGACATCAAACACCACACCGTAACTGGGTGGCTATAAAGGTGGCATTGAGTGTTCAGAAAGTATGTGTTGAGGCACATGGATCAAGAATGGGATTTGTCCATCCATATGACATATATATACTCTGGGCCCTCTCGGTGGAATGTCATACAATTAGCTTGCAAGTATGTGACTGGCTCACAAGGGATCACATATCACGGGAACGAGAAAAGAGTACTTATTGGTAACGAGGTTGAACTAGGTATGCAGAGATACCAACGATCAAACCTCGGATAAGTAAACTATCGCGAGACAAAGGGGAATTGGTATCGTATGTAAGTGGTTCATTCGATCGCAAAGTAATCGTAGAAATATGTGGGAGCCATATGAATTTCCAGATTCCACTATTGGTTATTGATCGGAGAAGTGTCTCGATCATGTCTGCATAATTCACGAACCGTAGGGAGACACACTTAAGCATTCGATGTTGTTTAGTAGATATGGAATGTAAGTAGGGAGACCGAATGTTGTTCGGAGTCTCGGATGGGATCCGAGATATCACGAGGAGATCCGGAATGGTCCGGAGAATAAGATTCATATAAGGAAAGTCCGATTCTGGAGTTCAGGAATGATTCCGATGTTTTCATCGGAGAGGTTCTAGAAGGGTCTAGAAGGTTCACCGGACCAGAAGGGGAATGGTTCATGAATGTTTCATGCTTAAGTGGAATTATTGGATCATGTCCTAGGTCACTTGGTTGGGCATTTGCGAGAGAGAAATAAAGCTCTAAATTAAAAGTCAAAAGGGAGGTTTGAAAAGTCAAACTGGAACAATAGTTTCCTAGTGGAAGAAGGAAAGAGTCCTTCCTTCTCTCAAACTTGGGATTGGGAAGGATTCAAACTCCCATCTCCCAAGGTGCCCTCCCTCTGATAAATAGAGGGGAGGGGCCGACCCAAAGCAACACAACCAGCCCCCCACCTCCAAGCCACGCCGCTACCGCCTAGCGCCGCCGCCGGTCCATCGTCGTCGCCCTAGACACCGCCGACACCTCCTCCTCCTCTTCGACCCTCTAAACCTAGATCGCCGGAAACCCTAGATCCACCATAACCCGCACCGGATTAGGCGAAGCCCTGCAGAATCTTCCCTCTACTTCCGACACCACGTCGTCGTGCTGCCAGAATCGCGAGGGGAGAACTACAACCTCCACTGCCTGCTGGAACAAAGGAGAGGAAGGTCTTTATCGAGTACCGAACGTGTGAACGACTACGGAAGCGTTGCTGGAACATAGCGCCGGAAGGATTGTCTATGCGATCTTGAGATCGGCAAGAACTGCATCATCCACAAGAATCTGCTCTCATTAACCGCTTTGGAATCTTCGAGGGTGAGTATTCCAATCAACTTGTTTCTACAATCTAGTAGATAGATCTTGGCTTGTTTGTGTGCATGCGGTAGAAATTTTTCGTTTTCCATGCTACGAACCCCTACAGGCTCGCGCGGTGGTGGCCAAGGGAGCCTCGCCGGATCTTGCCGGCGCGGTCGCTAGCGGAGGTGCTTGGAAAAAATAAAGGCATGGCCAGGTAGAGGAGGAGGAGAGGAGCACTACAGGGTGACATGCAGAGGGAGGGACCAAGAGGAGGGAGAGTTATTCTCAGTTCTTGTCCATGGCCGAGAGGCCATTTTTCTCCTTCTCTCGAGCAAGCCAAGGCAGGAGAGAGTATGGGGATCTCGGGGGTGGTGAGTGGGGAGCAGTGGATGTGAAACAGCTAGGGAAGGGGAAGTGTACTGGCTTGTGGTCTTATAAACGAAGGAGGAGGTCCATGGTGGACCTATATCATGCGGAGGTTAAGGGGAAGGAGGTTGCCAGGGATTCGGCAAGAGGGGTGGTGCTGGGAGGTGTGTGGGACCAGCAGCTCAACCAGGGAGGACAGGGGAGAGCTAGGGTGGAGATATTTTCCAAGTTTGTAATAACAAGCCCTCTCTCTCTCTATCTTTGTCTCTTCCAAGCCATAAAGACAAGGGAGGGGTGTGATACAGTAACTTGGCTACAGTGCACGACCATGGGTGTGTTGGTTTAATGTGGTGAAGTGCTCGAAAATAATTGATGGGGTTTGGAGTGGGTTTGAGTCAAGGTTTGATGGTTGTGCACAAATTGGTCAAAAAGGAAATTGTGAAGAAAGTTGAAAAAGTTCCATTAGGCAAGGTGAGAAAAAGGTACTGGTGTGTGAAAGGATACGGATGTCTGCTAGAGGGGGGTGAATAGGAGATTAAAACTTTTCCGAGAGAGGCTCGACAAAGGAGGAATTAAACCAGCATTTACTTTGTCAAACAGAACCTAGAACAACTAAGGTTCACCTATGTGCACCAACAAATTATTCTAAGAAATACAAGCAACAATGTGATAGGAAGATATAGATTACTTCAAGCACGAAGGCTATCACAATGTAAAGTGCATAAGAAAATAGCTCGGGTATAGAGATAACCGAGGCATGCGGGGACAATGATATTTTACCGAGTTCCTGCAAACATGGAGTACGTCTCGTTTAGAGAGGTGGTGGTATCTAACCACCTATGCCACAAAAGGCCTCCCTTATTCTCCGATGAATCTCACCCCAATGGGATCGATCCACACTTCCACTATCGGTGCACTTGTCGGTGGCAACCGGAACCTCTCGCAAGGTTGGGGCACTTCTCCACAACTTAATTGGAGGCTCCCAAAAATCGCCACCAAGGCCTCAACAAACGCCACCAAGGCCACAACCTGCAACACAACAAACCGTCTAGGGGTCCAAGAACCCAAGAGTAAAAAGCTTCTCAACTTTCACTCACCAAATCCTCCTAGGAGAACTCAAACCGATGCACCTAATGCATATGGCAAGAGCACCACAAAGATACTCAAATACCTCACTCTCAAGTTCCAACAAAGATACTAAAGCTATTGGTGGAACAAGAGAGGAAGAACACAAAGGGAACACAAAATCTCCAAAGTCTAGATCCCCAAAGATACACTCACAAAGAGATGAATCGGTTAGGTCAAAACGTGGATCTAGATCACTTCTCTCTTCCACTAAAATATGGGCAAGAATCATAGGAGGGGAAGAGATTAATCAAGCAAGAGAATGAGAGCAAGAATGGACAAAGCTTAGACTAATAGAGGAGGAAGAAGCAACCCAAACTGAAAACGGGCAAGGCTATATAAAGGGTCAGGAAAATTCTGCCCGTTGGGCGATTTTGCGGAACGGTCCGGTAGTACTGGTTTTAGTCGGTAGTACCCCTGATGCCAGGAACCAGGTGGGTCAACGCAGGGAGGCGCGCACGCGTGCAAGAAAGAAACGGGCATGGGGCCAGCAAGCGGCGAATGCGCGCGCGAGCGAGCGAGCTGAGCATGGGACCAGCAGAGCATGCGCGCACGAGGCGGCTACGCGGTCGAGCGGTACAGCGGTAGCGGCAGGGCCTGGCAGGGCCACAGCGAGCGCATCTGTGCCAGACCAGCAAGCAGGTAGCAGCACGCGTGGGCGCTCGAGCGAGCTCGCGGGACACGAGGCGTCTGACCTGGTGGCGACAACACGCGCGCAGGTCAGCGGGACACGGGGCACAGCAGCGGCAGTGGCAGGGCAAGCCAATCGTGAGGCGGGCGAGCGGGCGCAAGCGCGGCTGGGCCAGGGAACTGTGCAGGGCACTAGGAATACCTGGCCTGGTAGCTCTGCGGCCCGGAACTACCGGCCGCCCGGTGCGGTAGTGCCGCATGGGACGGTAGTACCGGCCAGGACTACCGGGCAGGCCAAAAGCTGGGTTGCACGCTGCCAGGCGCGACCGGTACTAGGCCCGGTAGTACTGGATGGCCCAGAAAACACCTTTTCTTTTTCTTTTTCAAACCGTATAAAAGCAAATATTCCAACTGCGATAACTTTTGATTAGTAGCTCTGATTGAACCGATTCCAATTGCGTTGGAAAGAGGACGACACAAGCTACCGGTAAAGAGGGCGATTCCAATTGCGTTGGAAATATTGTTATCACCAAGTGGGAATGTATCATGTATTATAATGTGAGATACCTCACATGGTGAGACACCGGAAAACCACATAGATCAAAATTGCAACAAGATATAAAAGAGAGATCCGATTTTGATGAACAAGAGATTGTTATGGAGATTACCACAAGCTCTAAATCCTCACATGGATAAGACCAAATAACAACCAAATATGATGATGCTAGTATGCAAAGGTTTGAGCTCTCTCCGAACGATATGATCGAGTTACTCATTCCAGAGACCCTCTTGATACTACGGTTATCTATCCTAAACCCGGTCTCCAACACACAACATGAGACCGGCAAAAGGGAGAACCTATCAAGATTATACCTTTGCCTTGAGCATTCCACTTGAGATCCATGATGGAACGCCTTTCTTGATTCCTCATCATCGATCCATGATCATCGAGGATGGAAAGCATCAAACATAATATCTTCTATAGATGGCGCATTTTGAGCTTGCACAACACATCTTCTTCTCATTTAATCGACCTTGAAGCCAACACATGCTACAAGCGATGCCAATGGACAATTCCTACAAGTACAACTTAATACACACATTAGTCCATAAAGATTGTCATTAATTACCAAAACCACACATGGGGGTCCACATGTTCTTTCAGTGTGTATAGGGTAATTGCATAACCCTAGGAATTATTTGGGATTTTTATAATTATTAAAGGTGCACTTAATCTCAAATATTCAAATAGTCCAGAAGTAGTTTCTAGAATCTTATTTGATATTTTTACATTATCCAGGTTTTTTTTATGTGAGATGGTCCTTAATACCATATTATACATTGGCGAATTTATTTGGAATTTATTGAGATGGAAAAGTATTTTTTAGTAATTATTTCTTGTTTCTGCCATTTAAGAAAAAGGGCAAAAAGAAATAATAAAGAATCTCAAAAATATTTATTTTTGAGTTTGGAAGATAGCGTATGATATATAAAACTCAATTGTGCATTGAGTTGGCCAAGTTGGAGAGAAACAGAGTTCCCTTTTATAGACAAAGATTTTGGGGATTTTGCAAGATTGTGTTTTTAAATAGTTTGAGGATCCAAATAATTAGAGGAATTATTTGGGGATGGTTATCATCAAGGTAAAGGATGTAAACTGGATTTATACATTAATGCCAACTTGTGTTTTGAAATAATTTGTGGTGAAAGAGGAGGGAAACTAGATTTGGGAGAATCTCGGGTTTTGGTAATTTATACCACCAAAACAGGGTTGGATTTGGGAGCTCGGGGTTACCTAGGTACAAGGGATAGAGTTATAAATATACCAAGTTATGCATATGGGAATGGTTCCAAGAGTTAGGATTGGTTTTATTTGAGGTGATATAGAAGAGGTGTCAAACTTTGTTGAAGACAAGGCTGCCATAGCAGGATTGTCATGATGCCTTCTAAACCATATGGGTCTAAGAAGAACAATGCTCCAATGGGAACAAGTGAAGGATGGATTGAAAGACCATGGTTAGTAGATGATAACCATGCAAAGAGATTGTCAAGGGGAGATGTCAACTAGATGTGAGCTTCTACCAAAGTAGGCAAGATGATAAGATTTGCAGAAAAGATTATTATCTTGAATACAAAACCATCATGGATGAGTGGGAACCAGAATGGTATATCCAAGGGTAAGATTGGTCTTTGGTAGAACTAATGACGTACTACAAGTGGTTCAAGTACATTCTCAAGAATGCACCTTGGTTGGAAAAGGTAGAGATCCAAAGATTGGATCTAGATAAGAAATCCAGACTTAGCCATTTTGGCAGATTTAGGGTTTTAGACTAGAGTACAAGTGTAGATGATTCTGAGAGACAGCTAGGTTCCATACT
The DNA here is from genome assembly GCA_916181665.1 of Avena sativa. Taxonomy (NCBI): domain Eukaryota; kingdom Viridiplantae; phylum Streptophyta; class Magnoliopsida; order Poales; family Poaceae; genus Avena; species Avena sativa. Next base: position 125,729,264 of record OV702280.1, read on the forward strand.
CATGATCAATGGGATGATGTTGCAGGGTTAAATAAGTAGGTAGGATTCATGCTTACATTGGGCCCTCACTGAGTTGGAAACTATCAAAAAGGGATTATCCCTGGATTGATCTGATTAGGAGATGTGATGATCACTTTAGTGGCTTAGGATAGATCTAGATTTGGATGCTTGGCTTGATATTGGTGATCACAAACCTAGATTTGGATCCTAAGGGATGAGATACTAGATTAGCACACTCTAGTACCTAAGCAAACAAGGCAATCATCAGATCAAGGCAATTCATCAGATAGCAAATCAAGGCAATTCATCTTATCAACTCATCCAACTACTAATAAGGTTACCATCAATCCTAGCTTGAGGTAGAGATGGTCATTTTGAATTGGTTCTACTTTGGAGTAAGATAAGGACCATCTTGGTATCTCTACCAAGATTGGAAAGAAAATATTTTTGGAAAGCTAGGGATAAGAGTAGCTGGGATTTCTGTCTTGAAAACATAAGGAGATTATACTTAGGTCTCCATAGTGTTGCTAATAGACTAGTGGAGTACTTTGTTCTGTAAAAGTTGTCTTGGCTTAGGTTTTGAAATGCCAGAACATTTGAGAATATGAAAGATGAGTCAAGACACAATCAGCTGCATACACTCAAGCAAACAAGTAAGCATACATTGCAACACTTAGCAAGGAAAAGTTTTTGTCCCCCCAAATTTTTCCCTTCTGGACAGCAAATCAGGGTTGCTGAAATTGGGATGGTACACCCTATCTCTCTTGTACATGTGCTTAGAGGAAGCGGAGACACCAATATGTCATTTCTTTCCTTTATTTCATTATAGCAGCACCCCACTGCCCCTCCCCACTTCCTGCGGGACCAGAGAACACTAGCATGACCCATTCCATCGCCCCTCTCAGCCAATCCCTGGCTATGGACCTCCTTCATGCCTTATCCATGGACATAGTCCATCTAATGCCATGCCTCCTTGGGTTAAAAAGGCCTGAAGCCACCCCAACATCTCTGACTACCTCATCTCACCCCTCTCCTCTCCACATACCATCACCCGATTCTCCTACCCTCTTCCTATGCCCTTCCTCACCATGGAAAGAGAGGAAATCCCCTCTCATGCATGCATATAGGTAAGAAGGTCCTGGATCCTAACCATCCTTCCACTCCTTATTGGCCTCATGGTGTTCTCCTTCCTCTGATCTACCTCCCTGTATCGTCCCCTTGATGCAGGAACCCCTGGAGTCACTACCACCAGGGTAAAATCAAGTGGAGCTCCACCCACGCGTATGTCCTTGTGGTGACCCAGCATACCACTGCATGATGTAGTACACTATAGTCGTTGACATAACACCAATGAAACACCGTTCACTAGTATTACATCCCTCAGAGTAGTACAACAGAAACACATCAGGTCCAAGACATGACTATAGGTTACAAGTCAACTCTTTACACAAGATCCAGAGAACACTCTAGGTTAAAGAGAGAGAAAGAAATTTCTTATAAACAAGAATCAGAAATAAACAACTCCAAAACTATAATACTATTAAGACTAATATCTTAACTAATGGTCTAGCATTGCTGCTATTGCAATACACTACAGAAATAGGTTCTATCGCTAGAGATTCTATTCTTAACTAATCAGCAACTTCGTCTTCACTTGAGATGATGTATATGTTGACTTTCTTGACTTCATTGAAGAGCTTTAGATTTTGATGATGATTCCTGGAGCAGGGCTTGATGTAGTCATCGTTTGTACTGGCTTTAGAACCTAGCAAGGGTTAAGAAGATACTTTGAGTACGAGCGTACTCAGCAAGTTTCACAAGAAAAGGAGTGTTTGATGCACTATATCTACATCCACAGACCATAGGTCGTAGGCAATGCAAGTTTTCATAAACATTTCTTCAAAGGTTGCTTTTATTCTGAAAAGCTATATCCGTCAGCCTTCACGGGTTTACCAGAACCGTCATGGGGTTCCTTTCCTGGCGCGTTCGCAGCTCCTTCCCGGAACAGGGAGTAACAAGTTACAGTTCTTACACTCTGGAGAGGTGCGTTACTTTACCCATGAGAGATCAAATCTTTGTTGCACAACCCGGGTGATCTTTCCCGTCCACACTTCCTATGGTGTGGGGACCAATAGATGATCCAAGCCAATCACTGCCCCCTTCGCGACCTCACATGCCTCCTTGGTGTACACCATGCCCACATAATGAATTACGGCAATGGTTTGTAAAAACCGTTAGATGTCAGAACTATCGTGGGACGTTGAGGGTTCCCACCAATATGCTCCATATCCTCTATGAATTACCAATTAATATGCATGCTACGAGTGATAACAGCCACGACCTGCACATCCGGCTACATGCGAGAGGAAGAAGATACAGCTGACTTCTCCGTCCCATTCCAAATCTCATGGTTAACGCGTGATATACGGCGCAAGAATCACTATCGACATTGGTTGTTAAGTCCTAGGTAATATGTTCCTTTACCACCGAAACTTTCATATTAGGTTATTACCTCATGGTAAATAACCGATAATCATATTATTATGAAAATAGTGTTTTCGGACCATTTTCAAATGCAGATGATGACAACACTGGATTTGTAAAATACTTTACAGAAAATAATCAAAGGACATGAGCAAGTTTGAACTTGCCTTCTGTGATTGCAAGATTATGCACTCACGGTCTTCGAGACGATATAAGATCCAACATCTGAAATCTGCATCATTGGTCCGGTAAGGACTAATGTTTAAAGAAGCAATATGCAGTTATGCATAAGTAATGCTATGCATTTTTGTAAAACTCCCAAATTGAATCCCCAATACTTTGAGTGAAGTGAATTCAAGTGATTCTTTTCATATTTGGTTTATCTTCAAATTTTACTTTACAAGTAATGACCTTTATAAGGAACCTAAGTGTTAACAATCCAAAATATGTAAGTATAGTATAAGATGATGTGATTATGGTGAATTGTCATGTGGTGATTATGATATAAGTCCTTGGGATTGAGTTGTTAAGAGTTGAATAACTTATTATGAGATTATTGTTTGAAGTGGCAAAAAGAATAACATTTGAAGAAAAGATTTCCTTCCTAAGGTTTAAACAACCCCGATGGGTTTTAGAATATGATTGATAGAATGTGATTGATGTTGTTTATGCTTGCTTGAATAGTTTGGACTTGAGATGCATTATGTCTTAATTGAAATAGACCAAAGTTAACTATAAAAACATAAGTAGTTATTAGACATAATGTTTATAAGCTTTTGAGACTAAAGTTAACTTTAAAAGGTTAAGTAACTTAAGATGTAATATATTTTAATTATTCCCCAGTTTTAGATTTATGATAGGTATAACTAAGGTTTGGAATTATTCACTTTCTATTTAAGTGAATGATTAGATTAAATTTGTTTTACTATTATGAAAGGAATATGTATTTATTTAATGGAATCATAATTAAATGGTCATAGTAATTTGTTAAAATTTAAAGTTATGTTAATAGTGGTTAAGATATAATGATCATTCACCATATTATATAAATGGGCGATACCCAATGTTTATTTAAAAGGATTCTTAATAAGATTTTTTAAAGAATATTTTAAAGTTAAAAGTTATACTTAAGTTTGATGATGAATTCAAGTTATGGGTTTGGAAATAGTACTAAGTCACTAATTGCTCAAGGTTTTCTAAGAATTGTGATTATTTCTTGCTTAAGAATTGTTTTTAAAGATTTCACAAAATATGTATTAGGTAAGGATTTATTATTTAAAATAATAAAGACTTTCCTAATAATATATTTAATATTTTTCTAGTGTAATATATTTATTCAGGACCTTAGAAAGGAATTTTTATTTATTTTTAAGTATTATCTTTATTTTTATAAAATTTATCAAAGAATTAACTATTTTTAATTATTTGCTTTATGTTTTATTTGTAAAATTTTGAGTTAGTATTTCTATTAGATAAGAGATTTATTTGTATGCATGAAAGTGATTTTTATTTATTTTTAGGAATTTTTTCTGAATTTATTAAATTTCATTTAGTCATTTAAGGTTGTTAATGTTTATCTACATTTTCTTAACCTTAAATAAATATGATTATATTTTTCTTAGGTCGAGATTATTCTTATAAGCATTTAGATGTACTAAATATATTTTTAGGTTTTTTTCCTACATTTTTCTAGATATAAAATAGTGTTCAAGGGTGTTTTGGTCATTACTTTATTTTAGCTTTATCTTATGCCCATTTTTTTGTTATTTTTGTCTGTTTGGTTGGTAACAAGAACGGCCCGACCCGGCCCAGTCCTGGCTCGGGGTCAACACGACCCCGACCCCTTCACCCTCCTCGCTCACATCTTGCTCCTGGGACAAAATCGAGCCTCCCCTCTGCGGTGCCCACTGCCTCTTCTCGCCAAATCCCGGCACACACCGGTTGCTGCGGCCACCTCCGCCAGCCACCCTAGCTCCGCCCATATCAGACCTACTCATCCCTCCAATTCGATTTGTGAATGACGCCCTATTGATCTCGTCCCCTTCAATTATCTGGTTCTAGGGTTCTTACTCCCCAAGGCTCTAAAGGTTGATGTTACCTTCGTTTGTTTGTGGTGGTGCCCTGATGATGCGGAGAGGGCCTGGTGGTGGTGTGTTCGTGGTCGTTGGCCACAGCCGCTTGCAATGACGAGCAGGTGTTTTGCCGGTGTGGTGATGTCCAGCACCGCCGTGCTTCTCCTTGGTTGTCTTGATTGCGGCGTAGGCGCGGGTTGCAGCGCCTTTCGGTGCTCCTTGTGCTGCCGCCCTGGCTCTCATCACCTCTATGTCACCACCATCTACTTCCTCTTCTTGCTGTGCGAGGCCAGTCGGGTAAACTTTTCTCTATTCCACTCTCTCTCGGTATGAACCCTAATTTGGGTTCCTCACTTTGGTTCATGATACACTACAGTCGCTTTGCTACATAGCTTGCTCACTGAATTTGGCTTGTAAATTTATCTATTTGTATTGGATAGTGGATGGTGCTGGTTTGCACTATTGGTGTGGCTTACACAATCATAAGTTATGTACTGCTGGAATTGGTGCTATAACTTGTTGTGGAATTATCTAGGAATAGTAGTGATATTGCTCCTATCCACCCTGTTAATGATATGATCCAATGGATCATATGGTTTTGGTTGCATGCTTATCTCACCTACTGCAATCTGCTGTGAGCATCCGTTAGAAACTTGTGGGACTCATACTTGGCTTGGTATGGTACTACCTTGCAGGACAAATTTGGGTTTCTGAAACTTTATATTAGTTTAAAGATGGTCGTGGAGATATATGTGCTTGATTCTTAGGGACAATGCCTGATGATACACTAGAATGATGGGTGTAACTTTGATACTGATTTGGAGCCTGGGAAAAGGATCTAACTTCATGCCTTACTAACAGTAAAAGCATGTACAAATTTGATTCCTAGATTTTTCTACTAGGAAAATGATATGTGTTGATTGGATTGCCATTGTTGCTTAAAAAGTTAGTTATTGATTGAGATGATTCCTAGGTGAATTACTAGGAAAATGATTCAGATATTGATTTATTCCTATTTCATTATAGGAAGATGATTTACTTAATGATCTCTGTCAGGTGTTGCTTAATAATAGACAGTGCTACATTCACTATCTTTTCTGAACCAAATGTCTAATATGATTCCTAGATTTCTTTAGGAAAATGATTATCTGATTCTTAGTAGATATGGATGAACCTGTTGATACAGAGGTGCTCCCCAGATGGGATATGCCCTGTACCAGCAATGTGGTGAGTATAGATCTAGTTAGAACTAGATCTATTGGTCTATGATGCTGGTCTGAGACTATGCTAAGTAGAAACTAATGTTTTTACTTGCTGCTTTCTTTCTTAAAGGATGAATAATCTCTAAGTATGAATCCTACAGTGCTTGGGAAAATGATTTGATAGGTCTTGGTAAGGATAATATGATAGATCCTTATTGTTTAAGCTGAAATCATAAGATATAATCATTTCTGAGGTGCTACCATCCATAGGATGTGCCCATAAATGATTATTCTAAGAACTATGTGTATCTAGTTATAAAACTAGAGCTTTTAATCTAAGATCTGTGATGCAAGGCTGATATTTTGATTGTAGTTTGTAAAGATTTACTGTTGGCTTTGTTTTCTTTCTTCCATGGTACACCCCACTTGGGTGTTTTTCTGAGAAGATCATGTTAAGAACATCATATGTTCGGTTGAAATGGATAAAATCAATTATGTGTGGTTTTTTATAAACTCACCACACAACTATTGTTGGTGATGTAGCTATGATGATTGCTCTTGCTAGCTTGATCCTGAAGTGGTGATCACTCCTTGGACCTTGTTCTCCACCTATTGGTTCTTCTCCAGCTCCTCCTTACTCTTGTGAATAGCTGTTTTCCCTTGCTATCCTCCTGCTGTAGTTGGTACTTGATTACTTGATATACAATCTTGTGGATATTTCTCCTGGTACAGCTGACCTCCTCCTCCTTATTCCCATGTCCAGCTTCTTCTATAGCTGTGGCCTGGATTCCTTTTCCTGGAGCTGCTGTCTTGCCTTGATTTCCTCCTTATCCTAGCTCCTGGATGGCTCCACTGAGCAACCAAAGTTAGGGATGTGGTGGTGATCTGGGTGAGTCTTGTGGTTTTACGAGAGTAGTTTGTTCTTGAGTGTGATGAACAGAAAAGGGGTAAGGAGATTGTTGATGTGCTAACCAGTGGTACTGGTGACTGTGCTCTCCTTTATATGCTCCATGTGAATGCTTCTTGTGTCGACAGCACATCACTTGCATGATGTGACTGTGCTGCTGTCAAATGGGACCCCTGGGTTCAAGTTTCAATAGTAGCATATTTATTGGGATGGATCAACTCAGCTGGTTGTTATTATCTCAAGTTGGGCTTTAATTCTGTGTTACCAAGTGGAATGGATTCCTTTACTATTCTTCCAAGGTGAAACTTGCCCCTATTTAAATATGCTCAATGATGTGAATAGCAATGCTTTTCATTGCCATACTGAGAGCAAAATTACTAACATTAACCCCTCTCTTTGTTTTTATCTTTTATTTATTTGTTTTGCAGGTACAAAAGAAGATGAGCAGATACCAAAAGTTTAGTTTAGTAAATATAGTTTAGAACTCTCCCTTTCATTATTTTTGTAATTTTCTCTTTCCTTTGTGAAGAATGTTGTAATATTGACTAATGATATTTTTCTATTAAGGTATTCTTTTTGTTAAAGTAAAGTTTTATTCTTCACTCATGTTAATATTCAATAAATATTGTAGAATATTCTTATCGTAATAATTATAAATAGTATTTGTTTCTTATTCTTGTAAGATTATGTATATGATAATAATAAAGTAAATGTGTTCTTTCATAATGTAACTTAGAACTCGTAAATATTTATATCCTAATTATAAATAAGAATTAAATTATTTCTATATTATTGTAATTCATTTATTTCTCCTTCTACCTATTCTTTTATAATTCAAATATATATTTTGAGTATTCAAATTTAATTACTTTCCCCTTAAACACAGAAGTACGGTAGAGGTCATGTCGAAATCCATCGCACTTGCTCTGATGTTTCTATCGGAACAAGAGAGATATCGATCCCTCTATAGTTTCTTTAGTTCTGCGCAAAAATTATCCGGATTTTCTTATGCATGAATGCAATGCACAAACATGTGTCCTCTATAATTCTAGGTGCTAATCCAGGGATGTTACACACTCTCCCCCTTAAAATAAACTTCGTCCTCGAAGTTCGTAAACTCTCATGTTTCGGAGTAAGGAATTGACTTGCATTGGGTACTGTATTTCTCCACTTCATGGTAACCTTAAATGGAAGAAATGGTAGTATTCCATATCCAGATCCTTTTCTTGAATTTCTACCATAATTGGCAATCTTTAATCTTGTTGTCTCCACTACTCCAAAGTTCCTTTTACTTTAGTCCCTTAGGGATATGTCTTTATTATAATTCCTTAAATTTGGGGTCTCTTCTTTAGTTCCTTATTCTGATTGGGTATCATAATCCAATTCTTTTAATTGATCATAAAACTTCCTTGCTATACTATATAAGGTCTGGGAAGTCTAACTAAAATAGGGTTTTAGATTCTATTAGACAATAGTTGTAACAAAAAGACTAAATTTTTGGTTTGCCATTTCAAAATTTATACTGCTGGTCCTTCCGAAGGTTGGATTTGAACTCATTTTGTCCATACCCATCGGAATTTCTTATTCTCTACACATGACCAATTTGATGTGATTATTCACTCTTAAAGATCACTTAAGAGTTGTTTCTTTTAGAATTAGTTCGTTAAAATTAATCTATTTTATCTCTTCCAAGCTTTTACCTTGGCAGGCTTTAGATAATCTTTATTCTCCAACCTTTATTCATGAAGTCAGATAATATTACTTTCATTTCTAATGTTTACTCTCCCCCTTAGGGTTTACTAATGGTCTTCAAAATGTCTATATAGTATTTCTTAATTTTATAAATAGAATATTGGTCCCTATCCAGCTTATACTCTGCCTAATTAGGGTCTGATGAAAGATTGTACGGTGTATCCACACATTTGTGGATCTCTGAAGTGAATCTTTCAACATTATTTGTCTTACTTACGATGTGGACATTTTCACTTTGATAGGTCAATTTTCGCGAAGAGTATCGAAAGACGGTCGCTTTCAATTTTTATAATCCTTTGTGTCTTACTTAACTTAGGCCAAACTTTATGCTCTTTATGCAACTTCTAAGAAGGTCTGGTTAACTATGTCAACCAACACCGGCTGTGGACAACATACCAACTGTGGATCAAAAACCAGCTGCAGATAATTACCAGCTGCGAACCATCCTAGGGTATATGTATTACCCTATGGATTCTGATATACCTCTTGCATTCTCTCTAAATTGTTAGAGCTTGAATAATATTTTGGTTTTAAACCTACTTCTTTGTATTTATTCATGATACTTCCATGAACTTGCATAATTACTCCCTTAACTTCTTAGCAAAATTACCTATTTTGATTAAACTTTAAGTTCGTCACTTCTTGTTGCTGACTAATAATGATCTAAGCTTGATCCATCCTCCATATTGAGTGGATAATCCTTACACTTGGCTTCATTCTTCATATAAGTCTTCATTTTGGTCTTTCAAATTCGTCACTCCCTTACACGAATTCCCTTACTTTATCTAGGTCTATACCATTAAGTAGTGACTGGATGTTGCAACATGCATTTGCGCACCAAGTCAAACTTCATGTACAGATCTAGTCAATCAAGAAGATCCAAGAAAAACAAATAAATCCAAATGTGGTACATATAAAACACAATATTCTAAGCCTAGAATATAGTAGTTGAGTATAATATTTCTAGAATTCCGGCTTAGTTGTGTAGTATATGACACCTCCTCATATAGGTTTACATTGTGATACTTAGCACATAAAGTTAACTATTATTTATCTCAATATTTACCCAAATTGCTTAAGTGCAACAGGATAGTATTAAGCAAAGTGGTCTCAACTTGGTTTTGACTAACCTTTGTTTTCACCCTTGGAATGGTTAACTATGTTCAACCTTTCTTTATTAGTCAACTAACCTCACATGATCTCTCCAAATGACTAATCAGATTGTATTTGTTAACTTAAAACCAAAAATTATTAGAAATATTTATCACATATGACTTCTATCATAGTTCTACCATTGTATTTTCATACTTCTACTCCAAGATAAATCACTAAGTACTTGTCATACTTACTCCTACATCATGGTTTCGAAGCTAATCTCACCATGATTTGGTTATGTCTATCAATACATCATGATTTAGGGGTTGATATAACCATGATGACTTTATTTCTCATTACACTATCATTAAGTCTTCTCATAATTTTACTTCATCACGTAAAATTATCAAGTGAATCCCACATCATTACTACTTATTACATCAACATTTATTCTAGTGAGATTCATCTCGTTGTCTTTGGTTAACAACTAACAATAAAATTCCATTGTGCTACTCGAATTATAGAGTTAGGCTACACCATTTCCATATGATGTATTACACTTTCTTACAGAATCTTGGTGGTTTATGTCTCCTTCGGAAGACACTAAATATCACTAGACTGAGAAATGATAAAATATTAACTCCTAAGAAAGAATGACTTAAGCATCTGACTTAGGTATGACAAGGTTATCCTCAAGTGGATACTCATCACAAGTCATAAGAATATTTGGTTTAGATAAGATGGCTCCTATAGTCACTATCCAACCTACAGATCTTCCTAAAATGGTTTTAATCCTAAGTTCAAAGCATATGATCTGATACCAACTGCGGTGACCCAACATACCACTACATGATGTAGTACACTATAGTCGTTGACATAACACCAATGAAACACCGTTCACTAGTATTACATCCCTCAGAGTAGTACAACAGAAACACAGCAGGTCCAAGACATGTCTATAGGTTACAACTCAACTCTTTACACAAGATCCAGAGAACACTCTAGGTTAAAGAGAGAGAAAGAAACTTCTTATAAAGAAGAATCAGAAATAAACAACTCCAAAACTATAATACTATTAAGACTAATATCTTAACTAATGGTCTGGCATTGCTGCTATTGCAATACACTACAGAAATAGGTTCTATGGCTAGAGATTCTATTCTTCACTAATCAGCAACTTCGTCTTCACTTAGCTGATGTATATGTCGACTTTCTTGACTTCATTGAAGAGCTTTAGATTTTGATGATGATTCCTGGAGCAGGGCTTGATGTAGTCATCGTCTGTACTGGATTTAGAACCTAGCAAGGGTTAAGAAGATACTTTGAGTACGAGCGTACTCAGCAAGTTTCACTAGAAAAGGAGTGTTTGATGCGCTATATCTACAGCCACAGACCATAGGTCGTAGGCAATGCAAGTTTTCATAAACATTTCTTCAAAGGTTGCTTTTATTCTGAAAAGCTATGTCCGTCAGCCTTCACGGGTTTACCAAAACCTTCATTGGGTTCCTTTCCCGCCGCGTTCGCAGATCCTTCCTGGAACAGGGAGTAACAAGTTACAGTTCTTACACTCTGCAGAGGTGCGTTACTTTACCCATGAGAGATCAAATCTTTGTTGCACAACCGGGCGATCTTTCCCGTCCACACTTCCTATGGTGTGGGGCCCAGTAGATGATCCAAGCCAATCACTGCCCCCTTCGCGACCTCGCATGCCTCCTTGGTGTACACCATGCCCACATAATGAATTATGGCAATGGTTTGTACAAACCGTTAGATGCCAGAACTATCGTGGGACGTTGAGGGATTCCACCCATATGCTGCATATCCTCTACGAATTACCAATTAATATGCATGCTACGATTGATAACAGCCACGACCTGCACATCCGGCTACATGCGAGAGGAAGAAGATACAGCTGACTTCTCCGTCCCATTCCAAATCTCATGGTTAACGCGTGATATACGACGCAAGAATCACCGTCGACATTGGTTGTTAAGTCCTAGGTAATATGTTCCTTTACCACCGGAACTTTCATAGTAGGTTATTACCTCATGGTAAATAACCGATAATCATATTATTAGGAAAATAGTGTTTTCGGACCTTTTTCAAATGCAGGTGATGACAACACTGGATTTTTAAAATACTTTACAGAAAATAATCAAAGTAGATGAGCAAGTGTGAACTTGCGTTTTGTGATTGCAAGATTATTCACTCACGGTCTTCGAGACGATATAAGATCCAATATCTAAAATCTGCATCATTGGTCTGGTAAGGACTAATGTTTAAAGAAACAATATGGAGTTATGCATAAGTAATGCTATGCATTTTTGTAAAACTCCCAAATTGAATCCCCAATACTTTGAGTGAAGTGAATTCAAGTGATTCTTTTCAGATTTGGTTTATCTTCAAATTTTACTTTACAAGGAATGACCTTTATAAGGAACCTAAGTGTTAACAATCCAAAATATGTAAGTATAGTATAAGATGATGTGATTATGGTGAATTGTCATGTGGTGATTATGATATAAGTCCTTGGGATTGAGTTGTGAAGAGTTGAAGAACTTATTATGAGATTATTGTTTGAAGTGGCAAAAAGAATAACATTTGAAGAAAAGATTTCCTTCCTAAGGTTTAAACAACCCCGATGGGTTTGAGAATATGATTGATAGAGTGTGATTGATGTTGTTTATGCTTGCTTGAATAGTTTGGACTTGAGATGCATTATGTCTTAATTGAAATAGACCAAAGTTAACTATAAAAACATAAGTAGTTCTTAGACATAATGTTTATAAGATTTTGAGACTAAAGTTAACTTTAAAAGGTGAAGTAACTTAAGATGTAATATATTTTAATTATTCCCCAGTTTTAGATTTATGATAGGTATAACTAAGGTGTGGAATTATTCACTTTCTATTTAAGTGAATGATTAGATTAAATTTGTTTTACTATTATGAAAGGAATATGTATTTATTTAATGGAATCATAATTAAATGGTCTTAGTAATTTGTTAAAATTTAAAGTTATGTTAATAGTGGTTAAGATATAATGATCATTCACCATATTATATAAATTGGTGATACCCAATGTTTATTTAAAAGGATTCTTAATAAGATTTTTAAAAGAATATTTTAAAGTTAAAAGTTATACTTAAGTTTGATGATGAATTCAAGTTATGGGTTTGGAATTAGTACTAAGTCACTAATTGCTCAAGGTTTTCTAAGAATTGTGATTATTTCTTACTTAAGAATTGTTTTTAAAGAATTCACAAAATAGGTATTAGGTAAGGATTTATTATTTAAAATATTAAAGACGTTCCTAATAATATATTTAATATTTTTCTAGTGTAATATATTTATTTAGGACCTTAGAAATGAATTTTTATTTATTTTTAAGTATTATCTTTATATTTATAAAATTCATCAAAGAATTAAGTGTTTTTAAATATTTGCTTTATGTTTTATTTGTAAAATTTCGAGTTAGTATTTCTATTAGATAAGAGATTTATTTGTATGCATGAAAGTGATTTTTATTTATTTTTAGGAATTTTTTCTGAATTTATTAAATTTCATTTAGTCATTTAAGGTTGTTAATGTTTATCTACATTTTATTAACCTTAAATAAATATGATTATATTTTTATTAGATGGAGAATATTCTTATAAGCATTTAGATGTACTAAGTATATTTTTAGGTTTTTTCCTACATTTTCTAGATATAAAATAGTGTTTAGGTGTGTTTTGGTCATTACTTTATTTTAGCTTTATCTTATGCCCCCTTTTTTTTCTTATTTTTGTCTGTTTGGTTGGTAACAAGAACGGCCCGACCCGGCATAGTCCTGGATCGGGGTCAACACGACCCTGGCCCCTTCACCCTCCTCGCTCACATCTTGCTCCTGGGACAAACCCGAGCCTCCCCTCCGTGGCGCCCACTGCCGCCGCTCGCCAAATCCCGGCACACACCGGTTGTTGCGGCCACTGCCGCCAGCCACCCTAGCTCTGCCCATATCAGACCTAATCATCCCTCCAATTCGATTTGTGAATGACGCCCTATTGATCTCGCCCCCTTCAATTATCTGGTTCTAGGGTTCTTACTCCCCAAGGATCTAAAGGTTGATGTTACCTTCGTTGGTTTGTGGTGGTGCCCTGGTGATGTGGAGAGGGCCTGGTGGTGGTGTGTTCATTGTCGTTGGCCACAGCCGCTTGCGGTGACGAGAAGTTGTTTTGCCGGTGTGGTGATGTCCAGCACCGCCGTGCTTCTCCTCGGTTGTCTTGATTGCGACGTAGGCGCGGGTTGCAGCGCCTTTAGGTTCTCCTTGTGCCGCCGCCCTCGCTCTCATCACCTCTATGTCACCACCGTCTACTTCCTCTTCTTGCTGTGCGAGGCCAATCGGGTAAACTTTTCTCTATTCCACTCTCTCTCGGTATGAACCCTAATTTGGGTTCCTCACTTTGGTTCATGATACACTACAGTCGCTTTGCTACATAGCTTTCTCACTGAATTTGGCTTGTAAATTTATCTATTTGTATTGGATAGTGGATGGTGCTGGTTTGCACTATTGGTGTGGCTTACACAATCATAAGTTATGTACTGCTGGAATTACTGCTCCTATCCACCCTGTTAATGATATGATCCAATGGATCATATGGTTTTGGTTGCATGCTTATCTCACCAACTGCAATCTGCTGTGAGCATCCATTATAAACTTGTGGGACTCATACATGGCTTGGTCTGGTAATGCCTTGGAGGACCAATTTGGGTTTCTAAAACTTTATATTTGTTTAAAGATGGTCGTGGAGATATATGTGCTTGACTCTTAGGGACAATTCCTGATTATACACTGGAATGATGGGTGTAACTTTGATACTGATTTGGAGCCTGGGAAAAGGATCTGACTTCACGCCTTATTAACAGTAAAAGCATGTACAAATTTGTTTCCTAGATTTTGCTACTAGGAAATGATATGTGCTGATTGGATTTCCATTGTTGCTTAAAAAGTTAGCTATTGATTGAGATGATTCGTAGGTGAATTACTAGGAAAATGATTTAGACATTGATTTATTCCTATTTCATTATAGGATGATGATTTACTAAATGATCTCTGTCAGGTGTGGCTTAATAATAGACAGTGCTACATTCATTGTGTTTTCTGAATCAAATGTCTAATATGATTCCTGGATTCCTTTAGGAAAATGATTATCTGATTATTAGTAGATATGGATGAACCTGTTGATACAGAGGTGCTCCCCAGATGGGATATGCCCTGTACCAGCAATGTGGTGAGTATATATCTAGTTAGAACTAGATCTATTGGTCTATGATGCTGGTCTGAGACTGTGCTAAGTAGAAACTAATGTTTTTACTTGCTGCTTTCTTTCTTAAAGGATGAATAATATCTAAGTATGATTCCTACAGTGCTTGCGAAAATGATTTGATAGGTCTTGGTAAGGATAATATGATAGATCCTTATTGTTTAAGATGAAATCTTAAGATATAATCATTTGTATAAACTCACCACACAACTGCTGTTGGTGATGTAGCTATGATGATTGCTCTTGCTAGCTTGATATTGAAGTGGTGATCAATCCCTAGACCTTGTTCTCCACCTATTGGTGCTTCTCCAGCTCCTCCTTACTCTTGTGAATAGTTGTTTGCCCTTGCTATCCTCCTGCTGTAGTTGGTACTTGATTACTTGATATCCAATCTTGTGGATGTTGCTCCTGGTACAGCTGACCTCCTCCTCCTTATTCCCATGTCCATCTTCTTCTATAGTTGTGGCCTGGATTCCTTTTCCTGGAGCTGCTGTCTTGCCTTGATTTCCTCCTTATCCTAGCTCCTGGATGGCTCCACTGAGAAACCAAAGTTAGGGATGTGGTGGTGATCTGGGTGAGTCTTGTGGTTTTATGAGAGAAGTTGTTCTTGAGTGTGATGAACAGAAAAGGGGTAAGGAGATTGTTGATATGCTAACCAGTGGTACTGGTGACTGTGCTCTCCCTTTATATGCTCTACGTGAATGCTTCTTGTGTCGACAGCACATCACTTGCATGTTGTGACTGTGCTGCTGTCGAATGGGACCCCTGGGTTCAAGTTTCAATAGTAGGATATTTATTGGGATGGATCAACTCAGTTGGTTGTTATTATCTCAAGTTGGGATTTATTTTTGTGTTGCCAAGTGGAATGGATTCCTTTACTATTCTTCCAAGGTGAAACTTGCCCCTATTTAAATATGCTCAATGATGTGAATAGCAATGCATTTCATTGCCATACTGAGAGCAAAGTTACTAACATTAACCCCTCTCTTTGTTTTTATCTTTTATTTATTTGTTTTGCAGGTACAAAAGAAGATGAGCAGATACCAAAAGTTTAGTTTAGGAAATATAGTTTAGAACTCTCCCTTTCATTATTTTTGTAACTTTCTCTTTCCTTTGTGAAATATAGAATGTTGTAATATTGACTAATGATATTTTTGTATTAAGGTATTCTTTTTGTTAAAGTAAAGTTTTATTCTTCACTCATGTTAATATTCAATAAATATTGTAGAATATTCTTATGGTAATAATTATAAATAGTATTTGTTTCCTATTCTTGTAAGATTATGTATATGATAATAATAAATTAAATGTCTTCTTTCATAATGTAACTTAGAACTCGTAAATATTTATATCCTAATTATAAATAAGAATTCAATTATTTTTCTATATTATTGTAATTCATTTATTTTTTCCTTCTACCTATTCTTTTATAATTCAAATATATCTTTTGAGTATTCAAATTGAATTACTTTCCCCTTAAACATAGAAGTATGGTAGAGGTAATGTCGAAATCCATCGCACATGCTCTGATGTTTCTATCAGAACAAGAGAGATATCGATCCCTCTATAGTTTCTTTACTTTTGCGCGAAAATTCTCCGGATTTTCTTATGCATGAATGCAATGCACAAACATGTGTCCTCTAGAATTCTAGGTGCTAATCCTAGGATGTTACAGTCCTCTCCAAGCAAACTTTTCAGGACCCAAGGTCTTCTCATGGCCTATGAGATCATCTTGGTCCTCTCCTTTACCTTCCCGTCAACCTACATGCAACCCTAGGAGCTCCTCCCGCCGCCAACAGAGCCTCTCGTTAGCAAGAGTTATGCCCCTCTGTTCTGGCACCAAATCTCGCACTTCTGCACATCACCAGGAGTACCTCCGGCCGCCGCCTCAGCCTGCTTCCTCCCTGTCGCCTCCCAGCAACCAAGTTAAGCTCCCTCCCCGTCTCCTCCCAGCTACCAAGGTGAGCTCTCGAGGCTCCTGGATGCCACTAGGGTTTCCCTCTCCGTCGGGCAAGGTTAGAGAAAGAAGACGATTGGGAGCTGTCGATCTGGTATAGATCTAACGGCCCAATTTCCCCCAGTATCGGTTCGCTCACCCCAACGTTTGAGTAGAGGGTCCCTCCAAGTGGAGTTTGAACTTTCACCCATGCTAAGGGACCCCGGGTGAGTCGATTCCTCCTTGGTGCGGCCCAACTCCCCACAGATCTGGCCCATTACACCTTGTTTTGTTTTCTAATAGATCTATAGTTTTCCTTGAGGATTAAATAACAAGAAAAAAGGAAAATTACCCAAACTTTCCAGATCTAAATTTCTAAATGTTCCTTAGGGTTTTCTTAAACATGCAGAACAAATCACCTGCTCAAAATTATTTTCATTATTTTTTGGCTTTTAAAATATCAAGAAGCATAAAAAACACTCAACAATTATTTCAGAGAGTTCTGAAAACCCAAAGGGTTTGAATTATAATAAAGTAATTGAGATACCATGCATGGCAACTTGACCCATGCCAAAAATTCCTATGTTTTGTCTGCAGCAAAAATGATAAAATCAGTTCTTCTCTGTCTTTAGAAAATTCCCTAGGCCAAAATAGAACTTGTTTTAACCTAATTCCAACTTTAAATTATGTGACACTATAATACCTACCAAACCCTAGGAGCTCCAGATTTATTGAGCTTCTAATAAATTATAATAAAGTAAAAACTTCTATCTAGGATTGTTTCACTAGATAAATCATAGTAAAAGTTCTATAACTCCTAAATTGGTGAATCCAATTTCTTTTGGAAGGTATTTGTAATTCCTATCCAATGCCCTTGTCCTCCTACTGTTTTGACCTATAAAATAATTATAGTGAAAACGACAAATCACCAACCAAAGTGACTTTGGGATTTTCCCAAGGGCATTCTGGTAATTATTATGAATTGAATCTAACTCTCATGAATCATAGAATTGAATATACACAACAAATTCAAAGGACAAATTTATTTGAGTTACATATAATTTCTAGTGATTTATTGTCACATCCCAAAATTCTCCTAATTTTGGAATATGAAATAAATAAATAAGTTTGATTGATTGTTTAACTATGTTGAAAATTCTCAATGAGAAGAAACTTTTTGAATAGAATATCCTCTCAACCTTGAATTCAAAATCTTATATTCTTTTGTTATGACGTAAGTAGCCATATAGGCAAAAGGGCATGGATTGATTATGGATTGTAGAATTGGTGTGCAAGATTTCAAAATGAAAATCATGAAGCCTTCATAAGCATTTCATTACATCCATGCAAAGATCTCACAAACTGAATCCAAATCCTGGTATCTAAATCCTATAGTTGATTTGCCCAAATGTTCCTAAAGGAATTAAATTGACTTTATAACACCCACTATTGTAAGGCATAAATTATTGATAATTATAGCCTAAAAAGAATCCAATTAATATTACAAAATTTTAGAAACAAAATTGAGCTCATTTGAAGCTGTTATGAAAAAGTTATGAAATAAATACAAACACATAAAGATATAAATAAAATAGAATTTACAAGGATTTATAAATCCACTACTTACAAACTAGTAAAAATATTACAAATTTGATCCTATAATGATCTATTCGATTTTAGAAAAATTGAGAAACAAGAATCATGTCATTTGGAGTTCGTATGCAAAAGATATGAGGGAAACAAATAAATACAAAAAGAAAAAGAAAAAAAAATTATTTTTTTTTCTAATGGGCCGGCCCACCCGGACCGACCGAGCCAGGCATGTACCGATCTGTCCCAGGTTGCTTTAATTTCCGTGCGAAACAGTTTTTAACAAACCTATTTCTATTCAAACTCTTATATCTTTTGATCTACAACTCCGAATTGACTTCCGTTTGTTTCTACTTGTTCCCTACTCCAATACCTATCTCCCCACCATCCTAAACATCCATATAATCTCGTGGAGCCATAGCTGTACGAGTTTCTCTCCTCGAAATCCCGAATCTACACATGCCCGAATCTTATTTCGCATTTTAACCCATCTAGACTTCGTCGTTTTCCTTCGGTCAAAAAACAAAAGTTGTAGGGATCGTCGAAATATTTTAATCGAGACAAACCTCACCTCTTTTCATCCACCACAGCCGGAGAATTTCATATCGCAATATTTCAGATCTTAAGGTGTAAATCCAAGATGTACTCGTGCTCGTTTCTTCAAATCCAAATTCCTTTGGTGAGAAGGTAGGAATAATGATTCCCCACAAATTTCATGTTCTGAGTTTTTCGATTTGACCTACGGATTTGTCTCTCTAACACAGATCTATTTCTTGTCTATTCTGAGCCAAAATCGGGTCAATCTCTTCTTCTAGCCACCGGATCCTATCCAGACGGTCGAGATCCAATCAAACTGGTGCGTGCCATGTCGTCATCCCAGTCATCTTCCTCGTCAACGCCACGTCAATGTAAGGTCAACATCTAGTCCTAGTCAGCATGCAAAGTCAACCTGTCCAGTCAGCGGAATATTCCCTGGAATATTCCGTTCGAATTTAAAATTGCACATTATAGATCTAACTTGTAAAATTCATTAGAAATTCATACCACGTCCAAAAATTGCGTATAATATATCAAATTGAAGATAATTTCATGTAGAATCATCTTATCAGAATAGATCTAACTTTTACTGTACGTGGTTACTGCAATAATTTAATTAGTTTTAATGGTCTTTTAGGTTAATAAATTCATAAGAAATTATCTGTAACTCCGAAAAATATGAATAATATATTAAATTTAAGCTACTGTAATGTACTTTAATAATATCTGGTTGGATCTAGCCTTTGCAGAATATTTAACCCGTAGCAATGTAATTAGTTTTAATGGCTTTATAAATCATTAAATTCATAGTAAATTAACTGCTTGTCACAAAAATATAAATGATATACCGATGGAAAGCTGGTTCCATGTAGATCATCAATATGCAATTAGTCCAGAATTTTACTATAAGGTTTTGCCGTGAAGATTTAAATGGTTTAATGGCCTATTTAGAGTAATAAATTCATAAGAAAATAAATACTATTCAGAAAATTACAAATAATATGTCCCTGAAAACACAATTCCGTGGAGATTACATATATAATTTTAGTTTGATTTTTAGACAACAGAAACTATATGAATCATTTAAAACCATTAAACATTATTTGAATCATACAAAAAGATCTATAACTCCGATTAGGGTGAATCCAAGTGCTAAGGTTTTGTATTGACAATATCTATACAGATAAATTGCATGACAAATTGTTTGGTACTGTTAAAACAGAAATTCATACAGAAATATTTAAACCCATTGAAATAGTGTTTTAATCATAGGAAAATATCTATAACTCCTTTTTAGGTGATTCAAATTGCCACTGTCTCTAAATTGCATTATCTATCCAGTAGCATCTAGTTCACAATTTAATACGACATAAACATATTTAGTTCAATTAAAGTGGTATACACCATATTAAATCGATACAACTTTAGTAATAAAAGCTTTAGTGCATTAAATGACTTTCCACATGCATCATGTAATCTAACTATGTTTAGAACACTAAATGCAACCATTGTGACTCATTAAATCGTCATGCATGCATCTATTCATCATTGTTTTCTTGTAATGTTGCATTGTTGTATGTTTGCAATGTTTTGAATGGTGTTTGTTGTGTTTGCTTCAAACGTTAGATTGCGAGGAGTGCAACTACTGTGATTGCAACTACTATGATTGCAAGTATTGTGGTTATTACGAAAGAGGCCATTATAATTGTGAGGATTATCTAATCGACTACATCTACAACAAAGGCAAGTGGTGCTATCTTGGTCATAAATGTCCTATTGTTTTCCTATGCATTGTAGATGCTTTTGTATAATTGCATCTGTAGGAATTGATGTGTATATGCTATGCTATGTCCTATTATGTGGTAGGGTTTTCCTGTAGATGAACCACCGTTGGTAGATGTGCTTAGCCAGGCTATGATGAACGAGGGCTGGGTTACATCACTGATGTTGATTCTAAATGTGTTGGTTTGTGAAAACTAAAACAACTTAATCAATGAATCTCCTGGGTGTGATGGGATTGATAATTTTTTGTGGTATCATTGCGGAAAGGCACCCAGGACACTGAGAAATGATTGGTTTCTTTGTTTGGAAGCTTTCGTGTGCAAACCTGTGCCAATAATGAAATGGGCGGTTGGTTGAACTCAGTAGGTTGTGGTAACTCGAACCCGCGTATCCAGAGATGTAGATAGTGTAGGTTGGACCGGTGCGCGTCGGGATTGGGGAGCTACTTCCCAAACGGTTCCTTCTTGGACTTCTCCCTATCATCACCCAATATGAGAGTGGTGGTACGAGCTGGGCTGGCCAAGTCACATGGGTAAAGTGTACTAACCCCTGCAGGGTGTATAAAATAATCGATTAGCCGTGTCCCCGGTTATGGACAATTTGAGCGACCTGATACTGATGCTATGATATTTCTCACTCATCCTTATTTCTTGATTACTTAAAATTAGTTGGGTGAACATAATTGGGTAGGAGCACCTGGGAGTGAACCAGAGTGTCCTATTTATCGTATTGGAAAACTACTTTGTTACAAATGTTAGGATAAAACTGTTGCTTTATGCAAATGAGCCTGAACTCCACTTGGCCAAATAAGCATGTAGTTGATAGATCTGTTGTTAACCACTTTAGCCTACTTGCCATACATTCAATGTATTGACCATTCGTGGCGGCAACGTTTCATGTTGCAGGTTATATCGTATCTGAGTGATTGTTCATAGGTCACGAGACTCCACTCAACAATTGTTCGCCTGTGGCACATTTGAAGGATGGAGATCTACCTTGTATTCGTTTTCCGCTGTGTACTTGTATAAATAATGTAAATTTTGGATCATATTCGTTGTATTTATGATGCACGGTTATATTTGGTATCATTTTGTACTGTGTGTGCCAGTGAACCGATCCAGGGATTGATACTATACACATGAACTCAGCCTTATCAGGCGAGGGTGTTACAAGATGGTATCAGAGCTGTGTGTTGACTGTAGGATCGTGACCTTAGAAATGGATTAAAAATAGAAGGCCTCTATTAGGAGAACTATCATATTTTATACTTATTAGAGTTCTTATATTCCTTGTCTATCTTTTCTATAACCTCTTCTTGTTCAAAATTTGTAGTTGTCCATTCTTATCATACCTATATGAGAGTTAGCTAAGTAAAAGAATAAATAGTATGACATAAATAAACATCTCATCAAGTTTGGTTAGGTCTAGACCACCATGTTCTATCTCTTTAGGAGATCATCGCTATCGTGTTAGCATATTGTTCTTACCAACTTATGTGGTATGACAATATAGGTTGCTTGCTTATTTGTACTGAGCCATATTGTGTGATTCCTTGTTTAGGATATGTTGTTTGAAACCCTAAAGTTGCTGGAGTGTTCGTGAGGTTTTTAAATTAGTTTAATGGTGTGAATTGATTAAAATTCGTGGGATTACTGCTGCAGTTTTCTGCTTGACCTGTTGTACCGCGCGATTTTTCATATTTTACTGGTAACTCAGAAAAATCCAAAAAAATAGGATCTGGAGCGTAATTACCATTAGTACATGCACAAAAATTGGCTAAAATTATTGACGAGCTTAAGTCGGTCAGAAAAATTCGTGAAGTGTGCTGTACCGTTTTGACAGATTTTGTTTATTGCTTATATGTTGCTCTATTTTACTCTAGTATTGTTCCCAATGCTTTCAAACTATTTTGTGGTTATATACTACTAAATTTAGACCTCTGTGTTATTGTTATGCAAGTGCTTGCTTGTGTGTTGATTTATTATGATTGTTTCCTTGTTTGTGACATTGATTGCTTCATATAGTTATGGGTAGGATTATTTTCTTAGTCGTTTCTTTCCTATAGAATCTATTCTTCCCTATCTTGAACCCTTGGAGATATAATAATGTGTTAAGTGGAAGGTTTTACAACACAATGCATTTAGGAAGGAGAATGCTTCACCTAATGGAAAAAGGATGTGGAAGTATGAAGTGTTACACATGATGTTATGTAGTAGATTACCCAACCTGAAAGTTGAAGTATCATAACTTAGTTTTAGTAGTAGCTTTGTTGATTGGATACATGGGAGTATACATAGAGCATTAGTTCGTGCCCATGGAAACAATCTTCAAGGCAAGTGAGAATGCCCGAGTGATAGAAAAACGTGATTCACCTATCATCATACAGGGTAATGATTTGGGTGCAGGATGGATTGATCACCATTCCTACTGCTCTTATTATTCGCTCTTGTACTGTTGGCTTTGCGAATCTTGAGTGCCCTTTTCAACCTTAGCAGAGAGTCGAAGTTGAGCCTAAACCCTAGAATGGTATATTGTTACACCCTTCTAAAAGCATCTATTGCTAAGCATAGGAATGTACGGTAAGGATGAATCCCAACCGTGAATTATGGGCACCGTGAAGTAAACGTTCCCTATTTGCCCACCATGAGAGTTTTGCTAGTTTAAGAAGTGCTTTCTCGAAAACTATCAATCATGATGTTTAGAATGTGCTAGAGACATTGTGCCAATAAATGTCTAAAGGAGAATCAATTTGAAGCCAAGTGAATCCTTGAGAAGTGACCTAGTCAGATTTCTTTTAAGGGTGGTAGCATCCTAATGGATCCCGAACCTTTCTTTCTTTCTACCCTTCCCAAATCTCGGGATGAGATTTCTTTTAAGGGTGGTAGTCTGTCACATCCCAAAATTCTCCTAATTTTGGAATGTGAAATAAATAAATAAGTTCGATTGATTGTTTAACTATGTTGAAAATTCTCAATGAGAAGAAACTTTTTGAATAGAAAATCCTCTCAACCTTGAATTCAAAATCTTATATTCTTTTGTTATGACCTAAGTAGCCATGTAGGCAAAAGGGCATGGATTGATTATGGATTGTAGAATTGGTGTGCAAGATTTCAAAATGAAAATCATGAAGCCTTCATAAGCATTTCATTACATCCATGCAAAGATCTCACAAACTGAATCCAAATCCTGGTATCTAAATCCTATAGTTGATTTGCCCAAATGTTCCTAAAGGAATTAAATTGACTTTATAAAACCCACTATTGTAAGGCATAAATTATTGATAATTATAGCCTAAAAAGAATCCAATTAATATTACAAAATTTTAGAAACAAAATTGAGCTCATTTGAAGCTGTTATGAAAAAGTTATGAAATAAATACAAACACATAAAGATATAAATAAAATAGAATATACAAGTATTTATAAATCCACTACTTCCAAACTAGTAAAAATATTACAAATTTGATCCTATAATGATCTATTCGATTTTAGAAAAATTTAGAAACAAGAATCATGTCATTTGGAGTTCGTATGGAAAAGATATGAGGGAAATAAATAAATACAAAAAGAAAAAGAAAAAAAAAATCTTTTTTTTTCTAATGGGCCGGCCCACCCGGACCGACCGAGCCAGGCGAGCCAGGCATGTACCGATCTGTCCCAGGTTGCTTTAATTTCCGTGCGAAACAGTTTTTAACAAACCTATCTCTATTCAAACTCTTATATTTTTTGATCTACAACTCCGAATTGACTTCCGTTTGTTTCTACTTGTTCCCTACTCCAATACCTATCTCCCCACCATCCTAAACATCCATATAATCTCGTGGAGCCATAGCTGTACGATTTTCTCTCTTCGAAATCCCGAATCTACACATGCCCGAATCTTATTTCGCATTTTAACCCATCTAGACTTTGTCGTTTGCCTTCGGTCAAAAAACAAAAGTTGTCTTTCAATCGAGACAAACCTCACCTCTTTTCATCCACCACAGCCGGAGAATTTCGTATCGCAATATTTCAGATCTTACGGTGTAAATTCAAGATGTACTCGTGATCGTTTCTTCAAATCCAAATTCCTTTGGTGAGAAGGTAGGAATAATGATTCCCCACAACTTTCATGTTCTGAGTTTTTTGATTTGACCTACGGATTTGTCTCTCTAACACAGATCTATTTCTTGTCTATTCTGAGCCAAAATCGGGTCAATCTCTTCTTCTAGCCACCGGATCCTATCCAGACGGTCGAGATCCAATCAAACCGGTGCGTGCCATGTCGTCATCCCGGTCATCTTCCTCATCAACGTCACGTCAATGTAAGGTCAACATCTAGTCCTAGTCAGCATGCAAAGTCAACCTGTCCAGTCAGCGGAATATTCCCAGGAATATTCCGTTCGAATTTAAAATTGCATATTATAGATCTAACTTGTAAAATTCATTAGAAATTCATACCACGTCCAAAAATTGCGTATAATATATCAAATTGAAGATAATTTCATGTAGAATCATCTTATCAGAATAGATCCAACTTTTACTGTACGTGGTTACTGCAGTAATTTAATTAGTTTTAATGGTCTTTTAGGTTAATAAATTCATAAGAAATTATCTGTAACTCCGAAAAATATGAATAATATATCAAATTGAAGCTACTGTAATGTACTTTAATAATATCTGGTTGGATCTAGCCTTTGCAGAATATTTAACCCGTAGAAATTTAATTAGTTTTAATGGCTTTATAAATCATTAAATTCATAGTAAATTAACTGCTTGTCACAAAAATATAAATGATATACCGATGGAAAGCTGGTTCCATGTAGATCATCAATATGCAATTAGTCCTGAATTTTACTATAAGGTTTTTCCGCGAAGATTTAAATGGTTTAATGGCCTATTTAGAGTAATAAATTCATAAGAAAATAAATACTATTCAGAAAATTACAAATAATATGCCCTGAAATCACAATTCCGTGGAGATTACA
The DNA here is from genome assembly GCA_916181665.1 of Avena sativa. Lineage (NCBI taxonomy): Eukaryota > Viridiplantae > Streptophyta > Magnoliopsida > Poales > Poaceae > Avena > Avena sativa. The sequence continues at coordinate 125,754,892 of OV702280.1, forward strand.
GATAAATTTTAGTTTGATTTTTAGACAAAAGAAACTATATGAATCATTTAAAACCATTAAACATTATTTAAATCATACAAAAAGATCTATAACTCCGATTAGGGTGAATCCAAGTGCTAAGGTTTTGTATTGACAATATATATACAGATAAATTGCATGACAAATTGTTTGGTACTGTTAAAACAGAAATTCATACAGAAATATTTAAACCCATTGAAATAGTGTTTTAATCATAGGAAAATATCTATAACTCCTTTTTAGGTGATTCAAATTGCCACCGTCTCTAAATTGCATTATCTATCCAGTAGCATCTAGTTCACAATTTAATACGACATAAACATATTTAGTTCAATTAAAGTGGTATACACCATATTAAATCGATACAACTTTAGTAATAAAAGCTTTAGTGCATTAAATGACTTTCCACATGCATCATGTAATCTAACTATGTTTAGAACACTAAATGCAACCATTATGACTCATTAAATCGTCATGCATGCATCTGTTCATCATTGTTTTCTTGTAATGTTGCATTGTTGTATGTTTGCAATGTTTTGAATGGTGTTTGTTGTGTTTGCTTCAAACTTTAGATTGCGAGGAGTGCAACTACTGTGATTGCAACTACTATGATTGCAAGTATGGTGGTTATTACGAAAGAGGCCATTATAATTGTGAGGATTATCTAATCGACTACATCTACAACAAAGGCAAGTGGTGCTATCTTGGTCATAAATGTCCTATTGTTTTCCTATGCATTGTAGATGCTTTTGTAGAATTGCATCTGTAGGAATTGATGTGTATATGCTATGCTATGTCCTATTATGTGGTAGGGTTTTCCTGTAGATGAACCACCGTTGGTAGATGTGCTTAGCCAGGCTATGATGAACGAGGGCTGGGTTACATCACTGATGTTGATTCTAAATGTGTTGGTTTGCGAAAACTAAAACAACTTAATCAATGAATCTCCTGGGTGTGATGGGATTGATAATTTTTGGTGGTATCATTGCGGAAAGGCACCCAGGACACTGAGAAATGATTGGTTTCTTTGTTTGGAAGCTTTCGTGTGCAACCATGTGCCAATAATGAAATGGGCGGTTGGTTGAACTCAGTAGGTTGTGGTAACTCGAACCCGCGTATCCAGAGATGTAGATAGTGTAGGTTGGACCGGTGCGCATCTGGATTGGGGAGCTACTTCCCGAACGGTTCCTTCTTGGACTTCTCCCTATCATCACCCAATATGAGAGTGGTGGTACGAGCTGGGCTGGCCAAGTCACATGGGTAAAGTGTACTAACCCCTGCAGGGTGTATAAACTAATCGATTAGCCGTGTCCCCGGTTATGGACAATTTGAGCGACCTGATACTGATGCTATGATATTTCTCACTCATCCTTATTTCTTGATTACTTAAAATTAGTTGGGTGAACATAATTGGGTAGGAGCACCTGGGAGTGAACCAGAGTGTCCTATTTTATCGTATTGGAAAACTACTTTGTTACAAATGTTAGGATAAAACTGTTGCTTTATGCAAATGATCCTGAACTCCACTTGGCCAAATAAGCATGTAGTTGATAGATCTGTTGTTAACCACTTTAGCCTACTTGCCATACATTCAATGTATTGACCATTCGTGGCTGCAACGTTTCATGTTGCAGGTTATATCGTATCTGAGTGATTGTTCATAGGTCGCGAGACTCCACTCAACAATTGTTCGTCTGTGGCACATTTGAAGGATGGAGATCTACCTTGTATTCGTTTTCCGCTGTGTACTTGTATAAATAATGTAAATTTTGGATCATATTTGTTGTATTTATGATGCACGGTTATATTTGGTATCATTTTGTACTATGTGTGCCAGTGAACCGATCCAGGGATTGACACTATACACATGAACTCAGCCTTATCAGGCGAGGGTGTTACATTTATTCTCTAAAACTATGGTTTATTTCATTAGAAAATCCATAAATAATTAAATAAAAATTATAAAATAGTGAAACCACTTTTGGTGGCTCTGTTAATTCAGATCTATCTGATGATACCATTTTTTATATTAGTATGATATAGCAGTTGGCCTTGGTATTAAACCCCTTATCTAGGTGGTATTTGCCAAATTAAAATCATAAAGCAAGTTCCAAAAATGGAAACAAAGTGTTTCCACTTGCTATGAACCCAATTTATCAAAACCTACTAAATTGAGTGATACAATATATGTTTTTTGCTGTCTCGTATTAATGTTGGTATGCCTGGGGTTGATTATGCCCTTGTTTTCTTCCATGTGTGATCCTCGACGACGATATTTTCGATTGGGTGACGAGGAGAAGAAGGGAGCATCTTATTATTATGGTTTTCTAAGAAGAAGCCCAGGGACATATATGCCATATTTATCATCATAGGAAAGCCACCTTCTTGCTCATAAGCCTTGTCCTAGTATTTTACATATGCATGTTGCATCTACTTATTTATGCAAATTGCATTGTTTTACTATATGATGATTTATATGTGGTTAATGATTGGCTCCTCCAAACCATTACCACTTTAGCACCACTAGGTACAACCCCTTGGATGATACCTACTTTCCCCTAGTATTATAAGTGGTGTGGAACACCCTACCCCTTTGGAGACCCTGTTTTAGCCAAAGCAAAACTAGAGGATAGGAAGACCCCGAAAAAGATTAAAAAATGCTTTATGTTAAAACATTGGTGAGGTCTGACCTACCAAGGGGAATTTTAGAACGGAAAAAGATTTTTGTTTTACAAGTGATGCTGAAGAGGAGAAGGAATTTTTTTTATGAAAACACACCAGTTTCTTTGCAGCTTTAGCTATAACAACTTACCCATGCAACCACATTACCCTAGAATGGGACGGGGCTTGACTTGACGTTTGTCTACTCTGGTATGGTTTTCCTCGTAACTACTTATAATGGATCACATATCTCGAATACCAGGTCTGCTTTACATAAAGGGTCATCTATTAGACAATCACCTGGAGGAGTTGCGAACCACCTTGGGGAGCGTCCGGATGATACTATGAGACTCTCATTGAAAGTGTAGCACTCCTGAAGTAGTGCGAGCGCTCCGGTTGGTCCATTGGTACCCGACGTCATGGTGTTGAGAGGAACAACTCATAGGGTAGGGCCTATGCCACACTGAACATCCTAACGGTTTTGATTGATTACTCCACCCACGATCTTTATGGGATCAGACCACGATACTCGGATGGTGTGGGTAAAGTGTACAACCTCTACAGAGTTAAACCTATTCAAATAGTTGTGTCCGCGGTCATGGGCGGTTGGATAAACTACTGTAGAGTGGTGCTGGTATTGATTTCTAAAAAGGTTTTTGAGAAAGAAAGAGTTTTAGAAAAAGGGTGGTCCGAAGTACCCCCGTGGAAGAGAGGTGGTCTCAAACGATCCAGGAAGATGAAAAACCCAGTCAGTTGAGGATTGAGGGAATGAAATAGGGTGACCCAATCCTAGTGTTTTTCCAAAACTTTGCAAATGTTTTACAAAAGTTTTCAACAAAGATATAGACATGCTATATCTACAAGAGAAACTATTTTCGAAAAGAACCTCTCATGGAGCCCTCCTATTTCCACATGCATATTCCATATTCTTTATATTTATTCTCTTAGGTTGGTTTGCGAGTACATTCAATGTACTCACTAGCATTGTCCTTGGCTATTAACTTGGTCAGATTTGAGAGGAACGAAAGAAGAAAGCGAAGTTGACGACTATGCAAGCTAGGATGTTGTCCCAGTCAGCTTCCTATAGGTTAAGGCATGGCTCGGGCTCGACGTTGTATTCAAGTTCCGCTGATGATGATCGACGTAGCCATAATGGACTTAAGGAATGACATGTATTCACTTAGGTATGGGATGTTTGCTTTGATACTTGTCGGTTAAGTGCCACGACCGACTAATCATGGGATCGTGGTGATATGCATAACTGGGATTCTCAGAAGATAAATCTGGGGGACCCATAGGAATAGCGTTAGAAACCGCTGAGGGTCAGGGGTACGGCAAGTCCTATCCTGAGAGGAACAGTTTCTGAGCCCATCGTAGGACTTTTGGAACAACATATTCTTGGCATATTCCTGCCAGGTCAGCTTTAAACTTGTACCCTGGGCACCTCTTTATAAGGTTCACTAGGGACTTCATAGAGTAGGTCGATCATTTGTAAAGTTGAATTCCCTTAATGCTTAGAGGGAGAGTGAGAGAGAGAGCAAGAACACCTTGTTTCTCTTCTCCAATACAAATCAATGAACACTTATACCCACAAATGATGGTGTATATGAGATCTAGCATGCAGGAGTAGGGGTTTTATCTCTCAAGAGATTCCTAAACCTGGGTACATTTTGTGTCACTGTGTTTGTTTGTTGTTGTTCGTGTGCAGATACCTCTACACTCTCCCTCCCTGGATTCCACGAGCGTCTATCTGGCCCCAACTCAAGCCGACTCATGGCATTTACCGTGACACCACCACGACACGCAGGCTCCAGATCGAGAAATAGTGCCAGTGTCCCTCTAAGAGAATCTCTAACATGTGCTGTAAAAACCGCCAATATACAGCGACGCGCCCGCGAACACATGCTCCAGCAAGCGCTAAAATTTGTGTGCGCTAGAAACCATTTTGTGCGTGTGGCATTTTTCGCTATCTAGCGCTCCAATTTTTTTGCATCGACTCCAGCACGCTCCATCTCGCGAACTCGCGTGTGCAAACGCAACAGCTGAAACTTCCCCCGTGCCCATTGATACGTCGTAAACGTATCTATAACTTTTCATGTTCCGTGCTTGTTTAGTATCAACTTTGCTATGCTTTGTCTGCACTTTGAGGTATTTTTATACATTTTCTGGGACTAACCTATTAACAAAATGCTGCAGTGCCAGTTTCCTGTTTTCTGCTGTTTTTGGATTCAGAAAAGCTAGTAAGGAAATATTCTCAGAATTGGATGAGATAAAATCCAAATTCAATATTTCATTGAGGAGAACATAGAGACTGAAGGGCGACCGGAGGGGAGCCACATGGTGGTCGCACACACACCCCACCCCCATGCACGGGCCCACGCTGGTCCGCGCCTGGGCAGGGTGTGGGCCCCTGGCCTCCCTCCTGCCTCCCTACTTCGCCTATATAAGCCCCCCGATGCCAAAACCCTAAGTACCCGATCAGATATACATGAAACAGTCCGTAGCCACCGCCACCATCGTCCTAGATCGGGGGGGGGGGGGATCTAAAGCTCTTACCGTCACCCTTCCAGAGGGGAAGATCATCCCGGCGACCTTCTTCATAACCATGCCAGCCTCCGGTATGATACGTGAGTAGTTCACTCTTGGACTATGGGTCAATACAGTAGCTAGATGGTTTTTTCTCCTCCTTTGTGCTATCATGTTTAGATCTTGTGAGCTCCATTCATGATCAAGATCATCTATTTGTAATCATACATGTTGTGTTTGTGGGGATATGATAGATATTGAGATTACTATGTCAGATTGATTATTGATTCTATCATGTCTTATTGATTATTTATTCTATCATGTCTGTGTTGTTTGAGATCCTGCATGATCTCTATTTCTAGTAGCTATCTTGGCCAAGTAGATGCTAGTGACTCCAAGAGGGAGTATTTATGCTCGGTAGTGGGTTCATGCCTCTATTGAATCTAGGGAAGTGATAGAAATCTCTAAGGTTGTAGATGTGATGTTACCACTAGGGAGAAAACAACAATCTTTTGTTCATCGAACAATTGTATTGTTTACTTTACACACATTGCTTACTGAAGTTATCCGTTGCTTGCAACTTAATACTGGAGGGGGTTAGGATGATAACCTGATGGTGGATTACTAGTCATAGATGCAGTTGGATGGCGGTCTATGTATATTGTTGTAATTCCCAATCGAATCTCATAGGATCATGAATGTCTAGTATTTGCATTGGTATGCCTTGCTCAGTTCCTGTCAATTGACCCGCTGTAATTTGTTTACCCAACATGTTATGTTATTTATCTTAAGGAGAACACCTCTACTGAACCGTGGACCCCGGTCCAATATTTACCATTGTTACATCATCCACTATTACCGTTTACTTTCTACAAGCAACCATTACCTTCCACACTTTATGTTTAATCCTTTCTTTTCAGCAAACCAATGAGATTGACAACCTCAATGTAAGTTGGGGGCAAAGTCTTGAGTTTGTGTTGTGCAGGATTCCAAGTTGTTGGAAACACCTTGGGGTTGTTTCCTTGCTCCTACTGGTTCGATAACCTTGGTTTCATAACTGAGGGAAAACTTACTGCCGTGCTCATCATACCTTCCAACGAAGCTCTACTATTGAGCCACGTCAAGGATTTTTCTGGCGCTGTAGCCGGGGAGTCAAAGGACAGATTCACAAGGGGAGTCCTTCACAACCTTTCTCTTTACTTTTTTTGTTTTGCTTAGTTTATTTTGCTTTATTTTGCTTGCTGCCTTTTATCAAAAATTCAAAAAAATAGTTTCTTTTGGTTTGTTTTTTCTTATCAAAAACACAAAAAAATTAGTTCTTCCTATAGTTATCACCTTGCTCTAGCTCACCATGATTATTCCTAAGTTCACCCTGAAAAACCTTTAAATAGGTAGTGGCGCTATAATTGGGAAAGAAAAAATTGAAGAATTCTTTAATCATATTAGCAAACATGAGGATAATGAGGATAGATCCTTAGCAGAACTTGCTCCTAATTACAAAATTTCTGCAGCTTCCTTAGTTCACATGTTGGAGGCTAGGTTTTTGACCTTAACCCCGTGATGCAAATAATGTTTCTTAAACTTAAAGAAGTGGAGGATACTGAAAAGAGAGATTTTATTCTAGAAACTTTGCTAAAGGAGTTCAATGATGTTGCTAAAGAAGCCAAAAAGGTATTTGATCGTTTTAATATGCTAGGCTCATGTGTAGATGTTATGGTTACATTAGAATAGTTGGATAAAACCAAACCCAATGGAGAGAAATTAAAATACCCATACCTTATAAACTTGTAGGAATGCATGAGGACTTAAACAAGAATTTTCATTGGATTATTCCTGAAAATCCATTCGATGAAACTAGTGAACCCAATAGAGTTGAGAAAGGATCCTCTAGAACACATTTGGATGAGATAGCTTTCCTAGTTGAAGGAATTTCGAGTATCGATCTTAATGCTTCTTCATTTGAAAATACTTGATTCTTGCTTCTTGTGCCTAACTTAAAGGCATTAAAGAAAAGTACTTCTTGGGAGATAACCCAATAGTTTACTTGAGTCTTGGAAGTTATTACTTCTGTAATAACCTCTCCTTATCCTTTTTGTTTGATTTTTGTGCCAAGAATAACCTCTAATGAAAGAGAAGTAAGATTTGGGGAAGTTGCTGTCCCGAAACAAATTTTTGTGCTTCACTATAAATATTCTTAAAAAATATCTGAAGGTCGGACTGAGTAATTTTCTGAATAAATCCCCCAGGTTGTTATATAACTTTCATTAGATCAACACTTTTCGATTTGAGCAACATATGGTCTTTGAAAAAATCGGTTTTTACCTGCTGGTCTGTTTTGATAGATTTCTGCCATTATTTGCATTTGCCTCTTTATCGATTTCTTTTTGGGTTCTCTTTGGTAAATTGAGTTTTTTTAAGGAATTGCTATAGTAGCTTGTATTTTTAATGAAAGTTTTTCTGTTTTGAAACTAAATCCAAAGGTTTATTACTTTTGAATGCACTAATGTTGCTAATGAAGATTGTGTGAAGTTTTCTATGAAGGAAATTTTCAAGTGTAGGGGAAGAATGATGTAATGATATGAAGTATGGACAAAATCTCAAGCTTGGATATGCCACCACGTGTCACCCGGAGGAACATTCAAGAGGTACAATCGTCAAAGCTTGGGGATGCCCAAGGCATCCCCTTCTTCATCAATAAAAATCTCAGGTCTCTTTCTAAACACTTCGTTTTTATTGTTTCATGCACTGTTGTGTTGTTCTTGGAGTGTCATAGTTTTCATTTTTTTGTTTTTGTTTGCTTGAATAAAGTATTTGGACCCCCACTTTCTCTGTGTGGTTTAAAATAAGTTGATTGGTGTTGGAAAAGAGTACAAAGCTTCATGCTTATAGTGATACAAAAGGGATCTTTTTTTTAGCGCATCCGGCAGGAGCTCTGCCTATTCTATTAGAAGGGGGAATAAAAAGTCACGATACAGAGGGACACGTTTTAGATTAAGGTGTAAACGTGCCAAAACCACCGGCAACCTCCAGCCCCAAAGGAAAGGAACAAATCAGGTTTAGCTGGGATAGCCTGCCCCCCCCCCCCCCCGATGCATAGGCTGCCAAACGTTGGTGGATGTCGTCTCTAGCAATCGAAGCCACCTCGACGTAGGTCATTCGCCGACCCATGAAGATTCGTCTATTGCGCTCTTTCCATGCATTCCACATCACATACAGCATGCGACCGCTAAGTCGGTTTTGCTCGGATTTAGGTTTCCCCTCGATCAGGTCGTCCCACCACTCGGAGAAGGAGGGGAGGGATTGTCCGTGACTTCTCGTGGCATCATTATCCCACGATTGAGTTGTAGTCCACACCGCACTCGTGAAGGGGCAATCTTTGCAGAGATGTAGAGCCGTTTCAAAGCCGAGCCACAGAGCTTGCAGGTAGGGTAATTGGGCCATCCTCTGATGGTCAACATGTCGGCAGTTAGGAGCTTCCCGTGGAGGGACAGCCAGGAGAAGAGCTTGCATTTCGGCTCAGCGTGGGCAGACCAAATTTTGTGCACCTTGAATTTGGGGAAGCATCCATTGAACTGAGCGTGGTAGGCCGAGCTGGCAGTGTAAACCCCGTCGGTGGTCAGGGTCCACCTGATGGAATCTTGAAGGACAGGTTCAAGCTGAATGTTCTGGACGGTGTCCCAGACTTTGAATTATTGAGACAGCTGGATGGGGGTGTGAAGCCTAGCAACCGATCGGATCCAGTTACCCAGGGAGAGCTCCTTTGCCACCGATCTCGATTTCCTAGAGGCGATGTTGTAGAGGTCGGGAGCCCACTGCTTTATTGGCCCCCGTCCACACCAGTTGTCGTGCCAGAAGGAGGCCCTTTCTCCGTTCCCAAGGGATATCTTCGTGCAAGCCCGGAAAAGGTCCATATCAGCTGGGCTACAGGGCAGCTTCGATCCAACCCAAGTGCGCGAAGGGTCGGTCCATTGTAGCCAAGGCCAACAGAGTCTCAGCGCTCTCCCAGAGCAGCCAAGATCCGTCATTCCAAGGCCACCCAAGGCTTTTGGCCTGCAGACAGTCTTCCAGTTGACAAGCGCTTTTCCTTGCGCGGCATGCTCCCGTTCATCTCCTACCTAGACAAAGTTCCTTGCAATCTTGGTGATCTGGTTGCGTGCCCATTTAGTTAGCGGAATGGCCGTGGAGTGATAGACCGCCGTGGCCATCAGGACCGATTTGGCCAGAGCGATTCTCCCAGGACGCGCGATGTTCTTGTCGTACCATCCAGGAAGCTTCCCAGCGAACTTGTCGAAAAGAGGCTGGAATTCAACTTTGCGCAGGCGACGAAAGTGAAGAGGTAGACCTAAATACTTCCTAGGGAAACTTGCCAGCTTTGCAGGAAAAGAAGTGAGCACGTCGTCGAGGTCTATTTCCCCACATTGTACCGGGAAGATCTCCGATTTATCCACATTTGTTACGAGGCCGCTTGCCTTGCCGAAGCAGTCCAGAATGGCTTTTACGGGAGCCAACTCTTCTTTGTTTGGCGTGACGAAGACTCCAGCGTCATCGGCATACAACGAAATTATGCATCTAATCGTGCGGGAGCGAATAGGCGTAAGAATTCCGCTGAGGGCAGCCTTTGCAAAGATGCGCTGCAAGGGATCAATGGCCAGGATGAAGAGCATGGGAGAAAGGGGGTAGCCTTGTCTAAGCCCCCTCTTGTGCCAAAAGGCCGTGCCAGGGTCCCCATTTAGGAGGACGCGCGAGGAAGAGGAAGCCAGGGTGAGGCAGATCCAATCATGCCACATGGTACCGAAGCCGATGGCCGTCAGCACCTCAATAAGGTAAGCCCACCCCACAGAGTCGAAGGCTTTGGAGATGTCCAGTTTGAGGAAAAGGCCCAGGTTTTTTGAGGAGTGTAGCTCTTTGATGAGATTTTGCACGTGCATGAAATTGTCATGAATACTCCTTTTCTTGACGAAAGCAATCTGACAATTGGAGACGATGTCAGGGAGGATAGGGGCCAACCGATTAGCAAGAATCTTGGAGAAAATTTTCGAAAGACTGTGGATGAGGCTAATCGGTATGTAGTCGCCCATCGTTGTCGCCTCATTTTTCATAGGAATGAGGATGATGTTGGCCGAGTTGATGAGGTGGACGCAGCTTGTACGAAGCTGCGACATATGGATTATTGCGTTGATGACGTCATTCTTGATGATGTCCCAGCAAGATTTGAAGAAGGCTCCAATGAAACCATCGGGCCCGGGCGCTTTAACCGAAGGCAAGGAGAAGACCGTGTCCTTGATCTCCTGGCGCGTGAAAGGGGCATTCAAGTCAGAAAGGTCATGCAGAACACAACCTAGACCTTCCCAATCCAGGCAGGCTTGTCTCGCGGATGGAGAACCAAGGTGGCTTCTGAAATGTTGTAAAAGAGCGTCTTCCTTATCATTTTTCAAAATAGCCGTGCCCGAGGCCGTGACGAGGGATTAGATGTAGACTTTTCTCCTCCGTCCATTCGCCCTCGTGTGGAAAAGCTTCGTATTGGCATCTCCTAAACGAATCCAGGTGAGCCTTGATTTTTGTTGAATCTTGATTTTTTGGATGGCGAGGAGGCCCATGTAGGAGGATTTCAGACGTCGGGGAGCGCGTGCGCTCCCTGCGGGCCGTGGCCTGCCATCCCAGCGGCCGTCAGCTCCCCAGCGATCCTGCGAGCACCATCCCTATCGAAGTCGTCGTCGTGGTCATCCCGGCGTCGGTGCTGGAAGCATGGGTGATCGTAGCGAGGCCCTCGTTGCTCCCTACGGGCCAGCACGGACGCGCGGGCCTTGGCCTCGTCGTCTTCGTCTTCGGCCACGGGCAGGGGCGGCATGCCGTCGATGGAGAGTTAGTGCCACTCGAAGGAGATGGGCGTGGGCTTGAAGGCGCCGGCGTCACAGCTGGACCCGAAGAAATCAAACGGAGCCATGGAGAAGTCCTCCATCATGTCGAGGTGGATGATGACCTTGAATGTCGCCTCGCGTTTGGTCCCTCTGGGGCACACGTCGTTGACAAGCACTTCCTCCCGAAGGCCATTGGACCTGCTGGTAAAGGTAAGCCAGACGACCTTGGGGATGGAGCTCGGGTTGGCCGTCCATGCCCAGCAATCAAGCGAGCGTGCGGAGGCCGGAGACGTGGAGACGGAGACGTGGCGGTCTAAGGATCACCGTTGCGCGATGATCCTCTCCACGACAAATGACGTGTGTCCATAGTCCGGGACACCTTCCAGGCAGAGCTTGACGCGGAAGGACATGGCGGCTCCGTACGCGTTCTCCAGGGGGCGCCAAGCCCGCAGCTGGACGAGCGCACCGTCAGCTGTGATGCGGCCCCGACTCAGGACCTCAGCGCAATGAGCCTTGTGCTCAAACTTCAGGAGGAACTGACCTGGCTGGTACAAGGAGACGGCGACGTCGCGGTGGCTGAGCAGGAATTCCTTCCGGGTGGCGAGGTCGATGGCGAGGGGCTCCACCTTGCGATTTCCATTGATGACCCAGCCGATGGACACCGTTGCCTCCCAGTATCTGGTGTCCTGATCAATCTCGACGGAGGTAGCGATGATGACCGTGTCCTCCTCCGGCTTGGTCGCGGCCGACCTGATGCCGTGCAGGTTGGCCATAGCAGGAGGAGAAGGCAGCCCCACTTGGCGAGGCGGGGATGATGAAGGCGAGGCAGACGTGGTCGGAGAGGAGGAGACGACGTCCGCCCAGGAGCGGGCCCCCGGGACAGAAGAGGAAGCAGGGGCATAGCGATTCTGTTGCAGGGGAGGGCAATGAGGCAGCGAGGAGTGGGAACTCGAGCTCTTCTTCTTAGCGGCTTTTGAAGCAAGGCGGAGAGGGCAGGCTTGCTCTTTATGGCCTAAGAGATTGCAGGCCAGGCAACGAATCCGCCCTCGATAGGCAGAGGAGTGGTGGGCAAGGGCGAGACAGCGGGTGCACAGAACTTCGGTGCGCTTTTTGAATCGAAGGGCGGCTTCCTTGGCTTGGGAGGAGCGCAACATGGCTGCGGGCACGCCGCCGTCCCATCGACTTGAATCCTTGTCTTGTCGCAGGCGTCGTGGCCCCGCAACAGTCCACCCCTCCTCAACCAGGGCGGCAGAGGGCGCCGCGGGCCGATTTGACCCGCCATGAAGTCTCTTCGTCCTCGGGCTGGTGGCTGGAACCACGAGCAGGGATCGAAGGGGAACGACAGTTGCATTGAAGCCACCCTGCAGGGCGCCTGCATTGAAGAGGACGCGCTCGCGCTCGACAGAAGGGGCCGTCACGTGGCTGGACCCACCAGGGACCGAGGCAGACGAAGCAGGGGCAGAGTCTGGGACCTCCTCAGAGCCGTAGCTTGCAGCCCCCGGCGAGCGCGGTGGAGTGAAGGCCGGCGGCGTAGCCAGCCGATCCAGATCCGGGACGGAGACGAGGGAGGAGGAGCGGAGGCCGCGCCTCTGCTCCTTAGAGAGGAACTATTGAGCCATGGGGACCAGGCGCATCGACTGGGGTGACGGGGAGGGCGAGGGGATGGTGGATGGGACGGGCCGCGCCGCCGGCGGGGAGCGCGACGCGGGGGGAGGCTCGGTCGCCTTACCAAGGGGCTCCATCCTTTTTTATGCCAAGTAGATAAGGGATCTTGTTTTGAGTGTGGCTTAGACTTTATCATGTCATGCTAGATGTTTGTTTTGACCTTATGCTTAGTGATTATTCCTGTAGCATGACTTGTTCCAAACAATTGAGATTACTTAATGTGCCTTGCAAGAATCATGTGTTGTTTTAGTATTCAACAACAAAGTATTGTGGTATCCTCCTTTGATGCTTTGTTTGGGTTGACTTGGCACATGTTCACACCATGTTATGACTATGAACCAGTCACCATTAGCCTCTATGATCATTTAGTTTTTGACTTGTGATACCACTTTATGCTTTGATTGATAATCGTTGTCGCTCTGCATGATTATGTCCATTATTGCTCTCTTAGTTGGCCGCTCCCAGTATTTTGCTAGCCTCCACTTGTATTGAGTAAGCACTACTCATGCTTTCTATGTGCTCCTATGCATGGTGTGCTACACCATTCCAAGTATATTCTTGTTTTATCTATCTTCCAAATTAAACATGTTATGTGAAAATTAGTGATTAAAGCTCTCACAAACTTGATGGCACACTTTATTTTCTTGCCCCTAATAAACTTGAACCATTGTGTCATCTATGTTTTATATGCTTGCACTTATAAGTTGGGAATTAGAAGAACTGTTGTCACATCCCAAAATTTTCCAAATTTTGTAATGTGAAAAATAAATAAACAAAATAAATAATTGTTGAAATTTAGGGTGAAAAGAAACTTTTTGTTTCTAAATGGAAACTTCAAAACCCATCTTGAACAAAATTTGGTTAAAATTTGAATCCAACTAAATTCAAAACAAGTGAAATGCTTTCTTCATAAATACATCTTGAAATTTAAACATTTGGGAAATAAACCAAAACCCTAAAACCCTAATGGAAGAAAAACATTTCCAAGTTATCTCCAAGATCATGGATTGGATACATATAAAATTTGTCAATAAATATTTAAAAATGATCAAGAATGACAAATGGAAATATTATAAAACCATTTGAATTGGTTTCACTTGATTTAGAGCCATAGATAAAATCTTATGAATTTAATAAGATCAGGAAATTGAATTTCCAATGCTAATAAAGCACCTATAGAAATCCATAACAAATGGTGAGAAAATAATCCTAAAGATATTTAAAATGATAAATAAATATTAAATAAGATTTTACAAATTGAAATCACCAACTTTGGATCTATAAATAAAAAGATATGGATTTTTATAAGATAGAGAAAGAAATATTAAATGAGGAATATTTAAAGACCGAATTAAATCTTGGCCTAATCCATAAGCAAATGGAATGAATATAATCCAAATCCAAATAAAATAAATGGATAAAGAATTTTCCAAATAAAATAAAATGGCCTTAACCAAATTCTATTCCTTTGGATTAAGACAAATTTCCTAATAAGAATGATTAATTAAATCATGGGAAAATAGTATTTGGAATTTACCCAAGTGTAATAAAAGTTATTTAATTAACTTAAATAGGATCAAATAAATCTTCTAAATAAAATTTATGGAATTAAAACCATATTTAATTTCATTGGAATAAAGACAAATACCCAATTTAAATGACTAATAGATCATATTAAAAATATTCCAAATAATTCAAGGTGAGTTATTTGACACCCTAGTAAATAAATAAAACCAACTGAATAGGTTTGATAAAAATATGGATTGCAAATAAAGTTTTAAAACACATTAAAACCTATTTTGAAATAAAGACAAATGACTATTTATAAAATAAATAAAAGACCCTAAAGAGAATAAAAGAATTATTCTAAATTTGACTTTAGAGTGTATTATTAATCAGTATTAAAATCTACATAAAGTTTGGTTGAATTTTGAATTCAAATGTGTGTTTGAAATGAATAAACAAAAATCAAACGGATAAATAGAAAAACAAAAGGAAAAACAAATCTGTACAAAAAAAAGAACAAAACCAACCCAGCCCAGCCCAGCAAGGCCCAACTGGCCCAACAGCCCACTCCCTATCTCCCGAAAGAAAAATGTTTCGCACTCAGAAACCCACGCGCGCAGTCGCTGACTAGCAGGCCCCACCTCCCCCCTCTCTCTCTTGCTGACTCCTAAGCCCCACCTGCCAGACCATCGTCTCCACCCACGCGAAGACCACGCCCTCTGGCCGTTTCTGCCGCCGATTACTCGCGATCAATCCACCTTAATGCCGCGATTATTCCTTGCCGTGACCACGCCGTATTAAACACCTGCTCCTCCTCTTTCATTTCCCCCAGACATCGCCTCCCCACTGCGCCTAGGCTGCTCGAATTTGTCCACACACCGCCACTGCCTCCGACGCCCTCCAGCGAAGATTCCGACGAACCCAGGCCGCGCCTCGCCCCCTCGACCACACGAGCGTGTTCCACTGACTCATGTGCATCTTCCGGTGTCGCTCTCTTGGCCACGCGAACCTCAGAGCTTCGGCAAGGGAATCACCCGAGCGCCACCGTCGTCTGTCTCTTCTCCGCCGACTTCCCTGGTAACGTTTTGACCGCCCCTCTTCCTTCCGATGATACGCCTGTGACCAGTGACCTCTTCCGCAACTAACGCCGCCATTTTAGTGTCCTAGCCCGCACCGTAGAGTCGCCTCCGTCTTCGACAGTAAGCAGCCGCCGTCTGTCTCTTCTCCGGCGAGCGATTAACATCGTCACCGTGCGCCCCTCCGTCGACAAATACCACCCCGAGAATCAGCGCTTCACGGCGAGTCTGGTAAGCTCCTTATCCCTCTCCCGCGCACCCTAGATTCGCCGGAACGCTCCTTCCCGAGATCGCCGCCGCCGCTCACCGTTGCTAGCGCCGCCAATCCATGACGAGAGGCTCAGAGCCATTAGATGTAGATCCATTGGCTAGGAAAGAATCACTTATCGAAGAGGTATGACTGTATTTGTACCGCACGATCCACATTAGATACCATGGCCTGCATCACTTGATCCATGCGAAACGTTTTCAACCAATCAGAACATTCCACGTGGCCCTGTCTATTGTTATAAAAACAGAATTGATCTATTAGATGTTCAATTTTGTAAAATCCATAACTTTTGATCCACACGTCCAAATTTTGAAAATTTTATATCAATGGAATCAACAAGACAAGTACTTTACAACTATGCACTTTTTTAATGAATTTCTTCTGGTAAAATGCTTGTTTTTTTCAGAAACTTGTGTAGGCATAATTTGAATATAAAATTCATTCTAAAATTATTTTTGTGATAAAACCTTTGGCAAATGGATTGTTTTGAACCTACTGACCATATAAACTAACTTGTGGATTCAAAAACATATTTTGTGAAGCAAGAGAATAAATCTTTGAATTAAAGCATTTATAGTCAAATAAAAATGTTGTTTATATGTTAAAAATACTTTTGGAGAAAAATCTTTGGGAAATGATTTGGTTTAAACTCTCTGACCCTAAACATAAAGTTTTATGATTTAAAAATATATTTTGTGGACCCTATAAAAATTATTGCTTTGCTAAAGGCATTTTCAACCACATAAATATTGATTTGGTTTAAAATGGTTTATAAGTAAAATCTTTTGCAAATGGTTTTGCCACTTTTATACAATGACCAATAGGTGTTTTAGAATTTTTATAACCTATTATAAACCACTTTTCCAAATAAAACAATCTTTAGCATGCTTGCATGCATTGCTTTGTTTCTATTATTTTATGTGATGTTTGCTTGAATGGTAGATTGAAATTGTGCCTTGCTTGATTGAATTAGTGATTTGAAGAGTGTGAATATTGCAAGATCAAGGAGTGAACTTATATTCTCTACCAAAAAGGCAAGTGATGCTTCATACTTTTGTCCCATTATTTTCACTATGCATTAGTGATATTTCTAAGTAGGACTTGGTTGGAATTTTTGCTAAGTATAAACTATGCCATGGGAAAACCTAGTAGATGAAACCTTAGTAGAAATTTCCTAAGTTAAGATTCCTACTACTATCATACTTAGCTTAGCTAGTAGAAAACAAGGGTGGATTATATTCATGCTATGGAATATTTCTAAGTCAAGGATTTGTGTTTTGTTTAATAAAACTACTAAGTGAATGAATCACCTGGGTGGAATGGAAGGAATGGTTTTTGTTTAGTGGTTACACAAGGACCATTTCTATGGTTTACCTTGTGTATCTCACTTGTGGATGGCCACCCAGGAACAAAGAGATTTGAGATGTCAAATGTTGAGAAGCTTCAAGTGCAGCCACTTGGCATTGTGGGCTCTGGCTGGATCATGTAGGTTGCAATAACTTAGCCAAATGGACAGTTGGTTGTAGGGGATGATAGGTTGGAACGCGTCCATTCTGGTCTAAGGGAAGGCTTCTGAAAGATCTTGTATTGGTGAAACCAAGTCTTGTGGGGAAAGTGCACCACCTCTATAGAGTGTAAAATCTAAGCACTTAGCCATGTCCCTGGCAAAGAACAATTTGAGCATCAAGATATGGAAGCTATCAAGAATCTCCTCATCCTATTTTCTAAGTTAAAAACTTATGGTTGAACAAGGGTTGAAGGATCACCAATTTCTATTGGGAGATGCCTTGGGTGATTTTGTCAAGCAAAAACTTAGTGTTTTCAAATGATAAGGAAAATCTATTTTGAGCAAAGCAAGCCTAAGATCCACTTAGCCAAATGCATATAGATGATAGACTCCACTATACTACCATAGTATCACTTGCCAATACAATTCAAATGTATTGACCCTTGTGGCTGTAACTTATTATGTTGCAGGTTTGTTTGATGTTAGCGAAGTGTGTTGATTAGGATTACAAGTCTACAACCAACATGATTGCATGTGGCACTTTGAAGATGAAGGACCCCATGCTATAGTTATATTCTGCTGCATTGTAATGAGATAGCCAAATGAGCAATGTAAGACGTAATAAATTATTTTATTCCTGGTTATAAAGTTGTATTATGACCTTTGTTTCTTGATATTACATCTTAACTGTGGATGCTAGCTATTGATCCAGGGACTAGCATTGTAAACACAGGGATCTCTACCTTATTAAAGGTTGGGACCTCTACAACTGTGGTGTCATGGGGAACGCTTTCAACACCTATAAATATCTACCCAGTTGATATCATGCTCTTTTGTTTATGGATGTCGGCGGTCTGAAATAAAAGGGGAGCTTGTAAGTTCATGGAGTTATGTATGTGTGTTAGAGAAATGCCTGGGATGCTAGTCCAATCCATGCCTAATCATGGTGGAAACTTGTAGCATAACCATAGTGATCAATCTGTGAAGCATCCTCAATAAAACCCTATGCAAATAGCAAATAAAAAAATCGCTGAGATCCTCATTGTTTGTTGCCTTGTCATTTTGATATGGGATAGATCCTATATCATGGGGCATGGGGTACCCCATTGACGGTTCTCTATAATATACATATACTTATAATGACAAGAACTTGCGTGTGACTAAAGTTGAGTAGCATGAGGAACGACCCTCGTACTCAAGGGACATGAGATTGCCAACTTATACTTCGTCAAGCATATACTCCATACTTTGTTCACTTTAACCTTAATAACTTCAAGATGCTTATGATAGGGGAAGTGCAAGCTGAAAGCTAACAAGTACCATAATTTTTGGAAGCTCTTTATGAAACATGAAATCCGTGCTTCGCTTTGAAGGGC
This sequence comes from Avena sativa, assembly GCA_916181665.1. Classification (NCBI taxonomy): domain Eukaryota; kingdom Viridiplantae; phylum Streptophyta; class Magnoliopsida; order Poales; family Poaceae; genus Avena; species Avena sativa. The sequence goes on from OV702280.1 coordinate 125,773,356, forward strand.
CTTTCTTCCACTTTTATATTGAGTCTCCACCTTCTATCTTTATGCACCAATTAAGTGTCAACACCCGGAATTTTAATCCTAGATACATGTTATGCCGTACATCGCAATCCCAGGATTACCATTTTTGTGAGACATAATAGATTGGTAGCACAGTACATCATCCATTACAAACCATAATAGTCTTACAAATAGTTGTATCTCATGATCAGGTCTGATTACAATCAAAGCAGCGGAATAATAATAGTAGCGGGGTTGGGGATCCATCTTCAGGGTCACAGGCAATGCTGACGATGGGAGATGATCCTAGTTATCGTAAGCTTCCTGCTCTCCATATTCCTCGTAGTCTCCTTCATAGTCTGGCCATGGGAATAGCCAGGGACAAATCCATGAGTACTTTGAAGTACTCGCAAACTATTACTAAAGCAGTAAGACCATTCTAATAGGAATCCTAAGCTCTAGGTTTATTTGCCAGAAGCCAAATTTTATTTCACAAAGTATCTAGTCCTAAAGGCCTAACTTTATTTGTCGAAGTTACTTAGGTGGGAACCTACTTTATCTCCACAACGTGTGGGGTCAAATCAGAGTCACCATTCAAGTCACGGGTCGTTTTGGAAAACATATGAAAACGGAATAGTATGGCAATCAGACTGTCCATAACCGCGGACGCGGCTATTCAAGTAGTTTGACACTCTGCAAAGGTGGTACCCTTTCACCACAACATTCGATACATCCATCAGGAATAATCCTGAATCATCATAATTGGTATGCAGATAATCAATCCTAACCTTTCAATTACAAACCCTAGTATAGGCACCTCCCATATAAGTTTGGCGTCCCAACCATGACCATCTATCATCTTGGGAACTGCATAGGCGGACAGTCACATTCACAAGGTAGCCTTAGCTCACCTCGTTCCGCGAGGGAACCCATACTAATACACATAAACTTCCAGTCAAGCCCTACCCAAATTCGGGTATTTTGGTCGTACGGTAAAATTGGAATGGTATCGCATCCGAACCCAACCATCATTTTTTATCAAAGTCAGGTCATGTACTTCATTCATGATCCTTTTCAACTCATTGGGTCCATAACACATGTCAAAACATTTCAATAGAATGACTCATCATTCCAAAGTTTTCATAATCATTTGTTCCCATCTAGACTGTCACACCCCCAGGATTAAGGCTAGACAAATCCGAGACCTTCATCTGAACATAAGCCTAACCTAATCTGGAAAGCGTACAGAGAGAAAATCGGTAATGAACAGTAACCCTACGACACAAAAATTATTACAATGAGCTCATAACAGAGCAAAGAACCAAAATATTACAAGCAGAGGTCACTGACCACAAACATCAAACAACGGAAGGAAAATTATGCTATTAAGTATAGCAAACTTAACAAATGGCCTAAGAGGCCTGAAGCATAACGATGACGTCCAATCCACAGATTCCAGACTGCTGGCTGGGAACCCTAAGGTACTCGTCGATGTCGATGCCGTAAAGAACTCATCTTCTATGGTAACACTTACTCTGCTACAAAAGTATCAACAAAGTACGTGTGAGTGCAGGGTGTACTCTGCAAGACTTATGGCTGGTGGAGTTATTTTGCATAAAGACATTTTGTTTGTAAGACAAGAGGGAAAAGAATATGGACTAATCAGAATATTTTAAAAGGGATAAGAGAAGCGATATCTCTAGCTTTGGTCATCTTTTGATATCCACCAATTCATCATCAACTAAACCTATCTAGGATCACCCCCTCGATCCCTGAGGAAGCATCCTTAATCACGCATTACTTAACTTGCTAAGTTTTACATTAAGGTTCAAGTTCTCTATGATCATCACGTCCATTCCCAAGTCGTCCATAACCGCGAACAAGGCTTTTCGAAAAGATTTAACCCTTCAGGGGTGTACAACTTTACCCAAACATACTAACATTCTCTTAATGCAACTAGATAAGCCCTCTTCCTTGGAAGGCCATCAGTGGGTGGTTATACATGACCTTTACCTTGCTTTCACCAAGACCATGAGTCACGCACTAGGGAGATGCCGCCATAACGGTTCTAGTCCCGAAGCCGGTCCCTAATGATGTGCGCAGGGTTCAAGATTATGGATGCCAGGCATCTCTTGTTCCCGGCCACGCTTACCTACCTATTATAAATGCACCTCCTTCACCTCCATTCAAGAACTACCAATATGTGTATTTCAAATGGAAAGCCCAAACTATGTGACACATGGAATCTACTCGACAAGTTAGTTGGTCGAGGGGGTTTCCAGGCCCCCGTGTGGATGTACACTCATCTTGGTTCAAGAGGCAAGAACTCAGGTCCTAGTAGTGGAAAGAATGGGACTACAAAAACCACAACCCACCATGGCCTCCCATGCAAGCGTTAGCATGTTTACTTTCATCTCTAATCATACCATGTGATAATGTCAAAATAGGTTCATTCGCAGCTCTGATTCATCAACCAGATGGACCAGCGGTAATATCTAAGCATGGCTAAGTACAACAGATGTAACAGCTCTAGCAATGCCATATGCCAAACCCTAGTTATGCTAGGAGCAGTGGATAAGGGAATATAGGCTACAAAGGAAACATGCATCATATAGGATTAATCTGTTTATCGATAAAAGACTTTAGAATCGCATGCCCATGGCAAGAATTTAAATACTTTGAAAGCATGGGTTTATATCATGTGTGGGGCTTCACTTGCCTTTTCTTGTTGATAACCAATAAGAAGATCTTCGGACACTTGGTACTTGACTTGATTACAGTTGGTCAAGTATTGGTCTTCGAGCTTCGATGGTGTTCATTTCAGTCTTCGATCTCGATCTCGATTCTGATATCGTATTCTACCAGAGAAGAACCAAATACCATAAAGGAAGGGAAACAATCAACATATGGCATCGATGCAATGCTCAAGCAAGGATGATGATATGACAAGTTAATTTGTACTAAAATGTAACCCTAAGACATGCTCGACAGTTTAATCGGGGTTCTGAGGGGTGCAAACCCTAACTCGGGGAAACTCCGGATTCATATGAGAGGGGTACATTTAGTTATTCTAATTAACTTGCAATTGAATTTGTTGAACAATGCATGATTATAATGCTATGAGATAGATCTCATTTTTCTGAACATTTTGATATCTTATTTGTATTTTCCTGATTTAAAATGAATTAGTTATGAATTTATACAATATTAATTCATTTTAAATCATTTTTGGAATATTATAAAAGTATTTACATTTTAGAATTACTTTTATATTTTTATTAAACAGAAAACATTTCTGAATATATTTATCTGACTTATAGCAGGGACCCACATGTCAGGTATTTTCCTTTACTGAAATAATTATAGAAATATATAAAATAATTAATAAAAGGTGATATGACACTAGCATGACATCATGTCGATGTCATCAATGGGGATGTTCATAGGAAGAGCTCGAATCTAGCGATTCTGAGTGCGCCTGCACATGTGGTAGCGAGCGTTGGATAGAGGAGACAGAGGGGAGGCGACTGGTGGTCGTGCCGCCCGAAAATGGTCGCCGGAGCATCGACATCGACGACGAACAGGGGCGGCGAGTTTTGGTGCTCGGCGGGGAGGAAGCTAGAGAGCAAGAGGAAGTGAACGGAGGGGCACATTAGCACCATGGTCTCACTAGGAAGACGATGGAGGCATCGGGGAAGCGAAGAGAGCACGGACGACGACTAATCGGCGGTGGAAACGACGGCGGCCGACTATGGTTCGATCTTGATTCCAGCGAGAGGAGGTCGTCCCGCCTTGCACGCTTCATAGAGGAGGTCGAGAAAGACGAGGCAGTCACGTTAGTGGCCTCGGCTTGGCTCGGGGCGATCGAAGACGGCGAACCTTGTCGGCGTATGAGCGTATAGGGTTTCGGATACGCGACAAGGAAGAGAGTGAGAGGGGGAAGTGAGAGGATAGGGTTTTCCCACAGGGGCATAGGGGATCTTGTAGGAATCCGGGGGTGGTGGCACGAATCACGGCGTCGGCGGGCATTGTAGTAACAGCGATCGGCGGAGCGAGTGACACGGAGCTTCTTCCGCCGCTGGGGAAGATGAAGTGAAGGGGTATGTGCCGATAGCGGGCCGTGCATGGGCTGGCTGCGGGTGCGCTGAAGCGCGCTGAGCGGCAGAGAGAGATGGGCTCGGCCCAGTAGCTAGGTTCACTTATTTTTTTCTAGAAAACTTTTTTCTTTTTCGTTTTTTGATTTTTCTTTTGTATTTGAATTTCAAACCTTTTTTGAATAGTTTAAAAAATACCAGAACTTTTATAAAAAATTGAAGTACCGCAGAACCCTTATAAGCCATTTGGGGTCACTTTGTTTTGGTAGTTTTCAAATGTTTTAAAAGCATTTGAAGGTTTTCAAAGGGAGAAGGTAATTAGGGTTTAGGGTTTTTGTGATTATTTTCTTTCATGCATTTTAAGATGATGTTCATGAATGCACATACAAATCCTAACTACCATTTAGAAAAACTAGGGTTGTTAGAATTCTACCCCCCTTAAAATAATCTCGACCCAACATTCCTAGGTGGGAAGATAGAAGGAACATGATTACACTAAACATCAATGATATTCTTGTAGAGGTTAATCCATGCCACCATGATGAGTGGAAGAAGCGCTTCATAATCTTCGAGGTGGCTACTCATACTAAGGAAAAGAGAGAATGACACAGAACCACGAACTGAGTATCTCATGGTCAACTCATGGATAGTTGTTTTATAACATCTCTAGAGCCAACAAACATGAAACACGCCAAGGTAAAGGAGGAAACAAAAGGAGAAGGTTTCAAGGTGTCAGATAGCTGGTCTTCATAAGGATTGAGACCATGGAGCTTGAAGAAGAGTTTTGAATTCTGAGGGAAGGAAACTTCCAACAGATGGAAAGGAACACATACTTCGAGCAGGGAACCTCTACTAGACAGCTTAATAGAGCTTTACAGATGGAAGATATAGATACCAACAAAACCAAGGTGTTGAACTACTTTTGACACAGAAGGGTCACTGTTTCGTTCAACATAAGGCCAAGACAGAAAGGTGTTTTGTGTAGAGGACTCATAAGAGCCACAAGGAACTTGTAACGAGAGAAACTATTGATTACGAAAATCATAGTGGCTCTTCAAACACATTTAAGAAATTGAAAAGGAAACTCTTATTTCATCTAGGTCTATCAAAATCCTTGCCAAATATTTTGATATCACTTTACATCACTAAGATGAATAGTTTAGAACTAAGTTATGGTCCTCTTGACTAGTCAAATAGGCATTCTTTTCCTCATCAGGGGCATCATCGAATGCTTAGGGGCCTAGCGGCGCTTATAGCACATATTGTTTTTGTGCAGCAGAGAGAAGAATCCTCAATTTGATGGCCCAGTCGGTAAAGTTGGGACGATTCGTCGTAAATTTCTCTTTCTCCATGAACACATTGAAATTAAAAGCAAGTGATACCATCTACAATAGAATTTGTAATGTTTAGACTAATTTTATGATAGATCGAGTTCAACTAATCCAAATTATGAATAAACTCCCACTCAAAAACGACATCCCTCGTGTATTTTTGGTGATTACATGAACCAAATTCACTACACCAAGTATGATCATCACGTTAGTCGGTGTAGCTTCAAAGGCGAGCATCTATATGGGCATCATATCAAACATATGACTCATGCTTAACCTTTTGGTCCGTGTTCCAAGGCTATGTCTGCACATGTTAGGCTCGCCAAGTATGAACCTTAGTATTTTGCGTGTGCAAAACTGTCTTACACCTGAAATACAATCGTGGAGTTAAGGACACCTGATCATCACGTGATGTCTTGAAGCAGCGAAACATAATCAGTGCATACTTAAGGGAGAACATATTTTTATCTTGATATCTAAATGAGGGATCATCTTATAATGCTAATAAAATGCCAAACAAGCAATATAAGATGCAACACCATCATATGTGAAAAGTGAAATGATATGGTTCTTGCACTTCATCACTATCCTGCGCATCGCGGTATGATCTTTATCATTCCTGTGTGTGTAAGTCCAAGGTCTATGGAAATTACACGTTAGGTGTGTTGTAATATTATCAACTATACATCAACTTACAACATTACCATATCATGACACAAGCCCAGCAACAATCTTAACTAGACGCTTCTAATTTATCCGTTGCAAGTTTTACGTGGCTTAGGGATTTCGAAGATAGAACCGTTCTTACCTACGAACATAGAACCACAACGAGGATAACCAAATTATTAACAACTTGTTATAAATCAAATATTTACTATAGTAGGAGAGACAGAAACCCGCTAGCCACTTATGCAAAACTAGTTGCATGTCAAGTGTGAAACGGGTCTCATGTGCGAGGACATGTAAGGTTTGTCCGGGCGGCTTCATCCCACTATGACACCAATATCCAATGTACAAGAAAGAAGAAATAACATGATCATCATCGCCCACATACTCATATGTGTACTACCCATGCAAAGCATCTATGCTAGATCCGGCTCTGATACCACTATAGGGTTCATAGCATAGAAAACAAAAATTTCCTACGATAGGAATAACTAAGTACCAAGATCTATATACTAGATACAAGCAATGGGTGGATATACATCCGTAGATAACATACCCTTATAGACCAACAAATTTTATAGAAGTTGTACTCGTGGATGATGTAGACGAATGCTTGCCGATCTTAAGATCAAGAAGAAGTCCGGCGCTGCTGTCATATCCCAAGATTTTGAAATTGGGATTGGAAAAGGAATTTTGCATTAGCATGTCATTCATGAGCATTGCATTGCATTTTGCATCTTGAGAAAAACCTAAAATGGAAACAAGGAAGTAAACCCTAATCTCTATGTGCCATCTTATTCCTAAAGGGAATTATTTTGTCTTCACAAAAACTCACTACTGCTATGGCAGCATTTATTGCTAAATGTTAGCCTAGATTAATCTACTCAATTTTAAAAAAAATTAGAAACAAGTTTGAACTCATTTGGAGTTCAAAAGAAAAAGTTCTGAGGAAAACAAATAAAAAGAAATTGGAAAAAGAAAAGAACAAAAAAAACGAACTAACCTATCCCGGCCGAACCACCCTGGCCCGGCCCACCTAACCCCAGCCCACCCCCGGCGAACCGCCACTCGCCCGCACCCCCCGCGCAGCGCGTATCCGCAGTTCCGCATGGGACGGCCCACCGCAGCAAGCCACCAGCCCGCGCGCGTCGTCGCCCGCTGACAGGCGCGGCACGCCTGTCATCTCCCTCCCCACGTCGGAGTCCACCGCCTGCACGCACCATCGCCACCCCGATCCGAACCGCCCGCCAATCGCGCTGCCCCTTGCCCAAGTATATGCCCCCATATATACCCCCCCCCCCCCGCCGCCTCGTGCTCCTCCCCCAACCCTCGAAAACCCTAGCTCAAGCTCGATTTTTTTCGCCGCCGCCGCAGCACCCTCGGGGAGCTTCGCCGCCTTAGGCTCTGAGCCTCCCCCTTGCCACCTCTTTTCTCCTTGATGATCACCCTGGACCACTAATTCACCCTGTGCCTTTTCCCCCTTCCCTCTCATAGCGTAGCTCGTCCATTCCTCGCCGAAGTTCGTCGGAGTCACGGGAGAACGGCCACCGATCGTTGTCGATCGGGGAAGAGAAGGACGCCAACGAGGTGATAAGGAGGACCGCCGCAAGGAGCTGAACATCATCGACCCCGCCTCTGTTGCTTGGGACCACCAGAGCACCGCCGGTGAGTGGCCACGCTCAACTCTGGACGTTGGATCTCGATCCAACAGTGTAGATTAGAACACAGCCGAACCGGTATCGTCCACTAGTGTCACGCCACGTGGAAGCCCACTTAATCAGTTAGCGCTAACTCGGAGCTGATGCAATAAAGATAGTTTTTAAATAATTAAAATTGCAGAAAATATATCTAACTTCTAAAATTCGTAGAAAATTCATACTTAGTCTAAAAATGAAATGTAATATATCAAATTGAAGCTATTCAAGAGTAGATTATTAATAGCAGGTTACATCTAACACTTGTAGTACCTATCCACCATGAGGATCTAATTAGTTTTAATGGCCACTTAGATCATTAAATTAATAGTGAATCATCTGCAACTCGGAAAAATATAAATAATATGTCCCTAGATTTACAATCCCGTGAAGATTATAGATCTGATTTTAGTTTGATTTTTAGGCAACAGAAACTATTTAAATTTTTAAAACGCATTAAACACTATTTAAATCATAGAAAATGATCTGTAACTCCGATTAGGGTGAATCCAATGCCTACTGGTTCGTATTAATGCCCTCTATCCATTACACTTTAGATCCAAAAATTTTCGACAATGAGAACAGAAGTTACAGCAGATCTGTTAAAACACCAATAATGGTGAGTAATAATTAACAAATACTCCTTTGCATAAATCAATCTCTTGCATGCATCATATACATCAGTACTGTTTAGAGAACTAAAACAACAACCTTTGTGACTTATTAACTTTTCATGCATGTATTGTTTATTTGCTTATGATTGTATGGTTGTTTATGTTGTATGTATTTGTTTGATCGATATATTGCGAGAAGTGCAACGTGTGTGATTGCAACAAGTGCTTGAACGACTTCAGCTGCAACCAAGGCAAGTAGATACTATTTTGATCATCCATTGTCCTATTATTTTCTATGCATGTGTAGTGTATTTTGTAGTTGCATGTGTAGGAAAGTACTATCGCTATACTAAATCCTATACACCTTGGTAGGAATTCCTTGTAGATGAACCATCGTATGTCTAGATGTGCTTAGCCATGTTGTGATAGACGGGGGCTGAGTTACATCCTGTGATAACTATTGGTGTTAGTGTTGTTTTGAGAAAACTAAAAATAACTTAATCAATGAATCTCCTGGTTGTGATGGGATTGATATTTTTTGGTGGTTTCATTGAGGAAAGGAACCCAGGTATCCAGAGAAAATGATTGGCTTCTTTATTTGGTAGCTTACATGTACAACCATGTGCCAATAATGAAATGGGCGTTTGGTTGGACTTAGTATGTTGTGGTGACTCGAACCCACGTATCCAGAGATGTAGAGTTTTGGTAGGTTGGTACGGTGCGTGTCGGGTTTGGGGAGCTACTTCCCGAATGGTTTCTTCTTGGACTTATCCCTATCATCACCCAATATGAGAGTGGTGGTACGAACTATTTTGGCCAAGTCACATGGGTAAAGTGTACTAACCCCAGCAGGGTGTATAAACTAATAGATTAGTCGTGTCCCCGGTTATGGACATTTGAGTTGCTTTATATTGAGTTCGTGGCATGTTTCTCGCTCATTCCAATTTCATAGAGTACTTAATTTTGTTGGGATAACTCAATTAGGATCTTTTCAAAGAAAATCTAAAAGTGATTATGAAAGTAGGATAAAGTGTTTATGCTCGCAAATCAGCAAGTGACTGGCGTGTTGCATGGAGTTATGGTCTTTTTAGAACCGTAGTGTTACAACCGCAAATCAGCAGTGCATCCGTGCTCGTACACACGTTCAAGCCACCGAACAACCTCCGCCTCCTCGCTCCATTGATTTGGCAGAAGCAACAACTCTTTCCAATCTAAAATCCACCGGTAGTATGTATCTCGCTAGTCTGAAACTATGGGGGATAAACTAGAGAAGGACAGAGATCCCTCATGAGGAGGTGTGTGTATGAGAAAGGGAGAGGGGGGCTTTATATAGGAGGAGGGGGCATGCCAAGGGGCATGGACGGCGCCATGGGGACTGCCCCCTCTCCTTCCTCCATTCATGTGGGTGGAGCTCCCACTCACAAAATGCCCCGTCATTTCTCCACTCAAAATCCCACTAAAAAATCTCATTAAATTTCCACAAAATTTAATATAATATCTATTTAAATAAAACTCCTTTTATTTATTAAGAATTTCTTCAATTACATTAATTAACAAACATTCACATATAACCCCTTGCTAGTATTCTATTTCACATGCAGAAACAATTTCAGCAATTTCACCCGAAATAATTTCGGTGTCTAGTGAAATAATTCCTTCGCTTTGTAATTCTTTTGTCTAGAAAATATTTGTTCCAAATGGTATCGGTGTCTCTTAAGTGTGTCAGCCCACAGTTCGATAATAATGCGGACATGATCGAGACCCCTCTTGGATCAATAACCAGAAGCGGGGCCTGAAGATCCATATTGACTCCCACATTTTCAACGCTGACTTCTTGTGATCGTGAGAACCTTTTACGCTAGTAACTTAATCCCTTTGTCTCACGATATATTACATGTCCGAGACTCGATCATCGGTATCACCATACCTAGTTTGATCTTGTTACCGACATGTACTCTTTTCTTGTTCCCGTGATATAACATTCTAGTGATTACATCACTTGCTTGCAAGCTAACTAATATGATATCACCGAGAGGGCCCAGAGTATATCTATCCGTCATCGAGATGGACAAATTCCACTCTTGATCCATGAGCCTCTACATAACACCTTCGTAGCACTGAATCCACCTTTATAGTTATCCTGTTACGGTGTGACGTTTGATGTTATCAAGATACTCTTTCAGTGCTAGTAATTGACATGATCTCATGGTATAAGGACTAGGATTACTTCGTATGATGTTATAGAAATATAAACACAATGACTTTGATCGTAATGCTATACTTTGGATGAATATTCATCACATCATTCCAATAATGTTGTGACCTCGTTATTAACAACATCCAATTTCCATGATCAGGAAACCTTGATCATGTTGTCAATCAACAAGCTAGTTTATAAGAGAGGAACTTTCTGTTTGTTTATTAAACAAACATGTATTAACGTTTCCGTATTAATATAATTATAGCATGCAAAATAAATATCTATCATACACTTGGAATATACATAATAACAACTTTATTATTGTCTCTCAGGACATATTTCCTTCATGCCGATCTTTTCTTCGTCCTGCCCTTCGGGTTCTCCAGCAAGATTTTGTTTCTCCTACATCTTTGATGGAGACGGGGAGGAGAATCATGTTGTGTGCATCGCGGAGGAGGTCTTTGTTGAGGAGGAGACGGAATGGATCCCGGTGGTACATTCAAAGATAAGATCGAGGCCAGAGATCTTCTTGGATTTCTGGAGTGGGGCTGGGTATCCTACGAGCACATCGTCGAGCTTCTTCGGGTGAGAACTCTATTTTTTGCAGGTCGCCGGCGGGATCTAGGTCGTTGTTGCCTACCTCGGCAGGACGAGCACCCGTCGAGCGGCCTTGCTTCTCTTCTTCCTGTCCTACTGGTCTGCGTCTAACCAGACCGCCAAGGATGGTAAAGTGGAGTGGGCCGCCTCCCGGCCGCCGGATTACTCCTCCGCCGGGGCTCGAGATGTTCATCCGGCAGGCAGGGGGGACCTATGCAGTCGTCGGCGTCGGCGGATGTGGCGGTTCTGTGGAGGCGGTTACAGATCGCGCTGATTTGGGATAATTTCATGCGCTAATCAATGGAGGATCCCACAAGAATGCAGCGGTGATTGAGCGATCTTTATCGAGTTAACATTCGATGCCCATTTCGTACCCGTCTATCTAGGCCTATTCATATCACGACCGCCTCGACTACGACTACTTCACCGATCTGCGCCGCCTCGATTCCACCTCAAGCCGGCAATCCCTCCGCCGCCGGGTTGCTTCGTCGGTCCTTTGTGGAGGTCACAGCATCTACCTCGACGTCCGCCATGTCGCGCCCTTCTGCCCCTGCTGGAAATACGGGGCAGCCTGGCCTCGCGCTATCGTCGCCCATGTCGTTGGGGACTGCGGCCGCTCCTGCTTCCTCCTTGGCGGTTGCAGGCTCGGGCGCCGTTGGTCAAGAGGCGCCTCCCATGAAGGCGCAATGATGTAGTCATTTATAGCGCTACTAATAATTTTATTAAGACTACAAAGTATGTGGTACTTGCTAGACGACCATTTATTTTCAACGGAGAAATTCCTGTCGAAGTTGCACTAGCAGATGTAGTAGAGCCTAAGTTCAGAACACCATGTCGATACATATTTGTGGGTGCAATTGAAGTTCAAGTCTAGGAGCAAACTAAAGTGGTACAAGGGTTAGAAATCTAAGGTTCATTTTACTTCTTATTCACGTACGATGCATGATACCAGCTGAGTATTAGTTGATATCTAGATATGCACGTAGTCAAGTACTAGTTACTTAAATTAGTCTCTAACTTACGCGTGAGAAAAGACCTGCGCATTGAGCACTGGCTCAGTCATGTTAAACAATACACAGAAAAACCGATTAACTACTGAACCAGTGAGCCGTACTCCACCGGACCAGCGGCCCACCGCTCACGTGCGCCCACTGTCCACCCTCTCGATCTCTCTGCTCTCTCATTTACATCTCGAGAGCCCCTGTAACCTAGGGTTTCCGTTGGTGTTAGAAATATAATCACTGTATGCATGACATTGCATGGAATCCCAGGCATCTGTGTCGTATACATATAGGTACGTATACAAGTAGGTCTAGAGTCCTACTAGCACTATTCATGCATGTGTCCGGTTACGAATTAGACACCGATTCGTGGTAGCAGTTTGAGTTGGTTCTATATGTCCTGCATATATATATGCATGTAGCCCTAGTCCTTGTAAGACAGATCGTGAGTTGAGCAATACAAGAGAGAAAGTAAGGCTCGACAAGAGCCTTTGGCGATCAAAGTTGTTTTGCGTGTGCGTGCGTGAGTGTACTAGTTGGATCAAAATAATTGATCAGCTAGCAGTAAGTGCATCTCGGCGGAAGTTATCGGGTACGTACGTGTCATCTCGTCGGAACTTCCTCGTCGGTGTCGTCGAAAAGTACTCGACGGCAGGGGCTGTGCTCACAATTGGTATTAGAGCCTCGTGGACGATCTCCTAGTAACGGGAGGTCATGACGAAGGAGGTGGACCAGTATTCTGGTACGGCTACGGGTGCACAGGTATCGATGCAGTATCCGCGGTACAACCACGACAACTACATGGTCTAGGCGATCCAGTTGGACTGGGCGTTAGAAGGCGCCATACTCTGGGAGGCTATCGATCCAGGAGGCGACGAGTTCAAGAAGGACGCGTCGAAGTACCACCTAGACCGACTAGCACTCACGGCCATATGTTCGGTGGTGCCGACGGATCTGATGCAACACCTGATCTCGAAGAAATATGCAAAGGAGGTGTGGGATACGCTCAAGACGCTAAATCTTGGGCACGAGCGCATCCGTGAGGCGACCCTGCAAACTTTGCAAGAGAAGTACGAGAATCTGAAGATGGGAGAAGATGAGACGCTAGACGCTTTTGCTTCAAGGGTCGCTACACTGGTCAATGGGATTCGTCGACTTGGCGAGAAGGTGGAGGAGATCTCTATCGTGAGGCGTTTCCTCCGCGTGGCGCCGCCGGGTTACTCGCCCGTTGTCTCGGCGATCAAGCAATGCGTTGATCTCAAGACTCTCACGATGAATGATCTAGTTGGACGGTTCAAGGCGCACGACGAGCGGATGAAGATCACATATGGCGACGCGAAAGTGGATGAGCATCTCATTCTTATGGCTGGAGCGTTGTTCTCCAAGGAGATGAAAGGCGATAAAGCATCCAGCAGCAGGAGTGATAGAGAAGATTCTCGCCCAGCGAAAAAGTATATCGCAGGGGAGGATGAGGACGAGCCTCCGCCGCGGAGGAAGTTTGACATAAAGAAAGTAAGATGTCATAAGTGCGGAGAGCTCGGTGACTTCAAGAAGGATTGCAAGAAATCGTCGAACGAGAGGGCTCTCATCGCCTAGGAAAGAGCTGATGGACCGATGATGCTGATGCTCGAAGTAACTGAGCTGAAGGATGAGGAGGATCCTCCATCACCGGGTACGGAGATTATGGTCCAAGTGGATCACGATCTACCGTCTGTGGATCACGAGCAACGGAGTGCCCCGTTTCTGCGTGAAGCCATGTTTGATTCAAGTGAAGCTTCAGAATCTGATCATGGCGATCTATGTGTTGGAATTTCACCCGCAACTCCGTCCGGCAATAAGTTCTTCATTCTTGTGGTGGATGATCATAGTAAATACATGTGGATTGTGTTGCTGAAAAGTAAGAATCAAGCTCAACAAGCATTCGAGAAGATCAAGGAAGCCGAAGAGTTTAAGGTGAAGGCGAAGATAAGAGCTCTACGCATTGATCAGGAAGGCGAGCTGCATCAAACCGTGTTAACCATGGCACGGAGGATGATGAAGAGTAAAGGTTTGACAGGAAACTTCTGGGGTGAGGCAGTCAATACAGCTGTGTACGGATGGAAGTCCTCGGTTGATCATCTTCGCACTTTTGGGTGCGTGGCGTACAAGACCGGCCAGCGGACTACTCCAATGATCATGACAGGATATGAAGGCTCAAAGATATACCGTTTGTGCAATCCCTATACCAATAAGGTGGTTTTCACGGACGATGTAGTATTTGAGGAAGAGAAATCATGGAATTGGGGCTCCAAGGAACCGGAATATTCATCTTTTCACATCACGTGGGATCTTGAGTATGAAGAAAATATGGATCAACCCAGCTTATCTTTGTCAACAAATTTGGACCCAGAAGAGATTAAAGGCCTAGGGGATTCTCTAGGCGTGGACACCAGGCCAGAAGCACTAGGGATACTCCCAGAAGAAAAAGTGTCTGGAGAAAAGGTTAGTTTGTGGTCAGAAAAAACTGATCTAAAAGGTGTTGTGTTTAGCTCATCATCTGCTAGTACAGGAGGTGATGATCCACGTGAAAAGCTTGGGGCAAAGGAGTGTCCAGAAGTGAAAGGGCCATGTGATGTGGTGGTGAGTCAAGAAATTGGCTCAGAAGTAGGCATGCAGGATACGCTGCATGTAGAGCTGTTGGCTCTAGGAGCTCTACGTGGAGGCACACAAGGTTCAGAAACTGAATAAACAAGCGCGTTGTCGGACGCAGAAGAGTATGTCGCAGAACCTCCGACTGCACTGGAGAGGAGACGAGTACGACTGATGCAAGAACTCATACGAGACGTGCTGGAATACTATCCGAAGAAAGAATTTCAAACGGTAAATTATCTGGTGAACCGATGAAGACTAAAGGCACGATCATGGACGACATCGACAAGGAGTACGCGGAAAAGAAGGACGTGGACGAGGAGGGTCAACATGAAGTCATGGAGAAGCCGACGAAGATAAAGTCTGTGACATGGAGGATAACACCTGGAGCAGTGAAAATAATACCGAGGAAGACGCCTGCGAGGAGTAGCTGGTGCACTTGGGATCCAGGTCGATGCAGAAGAGATCACATAGTGCTTAGGGGGGTGATTGTTAGAAATATAATCACTTTATGCATGCCATTGCATGGAATCCCTGGAAGCTCTGTCGTACGCATGTAGGTACGTATACAAGTAGGTCTAGAGTCCTACTAATACTAGTATTCATGGATTTCTCCGGTTAGGAATTAGACACCGATTCGTAGTAGTAGTTCGAGTCGGTTATATATGTCCTGCATATATATATGCATGTATCCCTAGTCCTTGTAGGACAGACCGTGAGTTGAGCAATACAAGAGAGAAAGCAAGGCTCGACAAGAGCCTTTGGCGATCAAAGTTGTTTTGCATGTGCGTGCGTGAGTGTACTAGTTGGATCAAAAGAATCGATCAGCTAGAAGTACGTGTATCTCGGCAGAAGTTATCGGGTACGTCCGTGTCGTCTCGTCGGAACTTCCTCGTCGGTGTCGTCGGAAAGTACTCGATGGCAGGGGCTGTTCTCACAGTCGGGTGACCTGATTACTCCCGTCGAACCGCTTGCTCAGCACCTGCCTTGACGAATTCTTGCCCGGGTCTGTCGCTGCCGTCGTGGACGACTGCTCCACAATCAGGGCCGTGGATACGCCATTTAGGCGGATGGGCCGACGGCCATCGAGGCCCCGCTTGAGGCTTGGTTCAAGGTAGGACTCTTCATGGTGATCATGATGTATTCGGTCTTCTTTTGGTTAGTGGATGTTAGATGAGTAGTACTTTATTTGTTAAGGGGACCGTTGTCATCCTTTTGCATGTTTGATACATGCCCATGCTTCTGTCTATTTTAGAAAAAAATGAAGTTTGCATGTGTCTATGGTTAATGAGTTCTGTATGATTTACGTACTTGATCGATACATTGACCGGGCATAAAAGGGTTTTAATGATTCTGTAGTGCCACTTTGATTGTAAATAATTGCTTTTTATAATAAATTCACTTGCAAGTTCTACTGAGAGGTGGAATAGTGCACCCACAATTGTTTTAAATATATATGTTTGGCATTTATACAAAACATTCCAAAACTAGAAGTGTTAATACATGGCGGCAAAACATATAAAAACACGTGCATTTCTAACATGACAATCACATTGTCAAGATGCTAGAAAGGGGCGGGGCGAATCTTGCCTATTCGCCTTGTTGAGCTTAAAAGCCAAGTGAATGCGGAGCTAGCACGACTTCTGCATGAAGAGGAACTCAAATGGTATCAACGTACCAAAGATCACTTATATAGTGTGGCTAATGGTAAAAACATGATATTTCGGAAACTAATCTATAATTTTTGATGTTCCATCTTGTATAGTATCAACTCTGCTATGTTTTATCTAAACTTTAAGGTATTTTATACACTTTCTGGAACTAATCTATTGACAAGATGCCATAGTGTCAGTTGCCTGTTTTCTGCTATTTTTGGTTTCAGAAAGCTAAATAATAAATATTCTCGGAATTGGAAGGGACAAAAGCTAAAGTTCATATTTTCCCTGAATGATACGGAAAATCGAAGACGAGACGGAGGAGGAGACCAGGGTGGCCACACCCTAGGTGGGCGCGGGCCCACCCTGGCCGCGCCCATAGGGGGTGTGGGCCCCTTGGCCCTCCATCGACCTTGCCTCCTTCTCCTATAACAAGCCCCCGACTCAGAAACCCTAAAAGGTTGATCAAAAAGCCACGAAAAGTTCCACAACACCTCCGCCACCGAAGGGGAGTTTTGGGGGACAGAAAGTCTCTGTTTCGGCACCTTGCTGGGACGGGGAAGTGCCCTCGGAGCCATCTCCATCGATCTCCACTACCATCTCCATCGTCGTTGCTGATTCCCATGATGAGGAGGGAGCAGTTCTTCCTCAAGGATATGTGTTCATCTCTCTCTCTATGTGTGATCATGTTGTGTTCATGAGCTTTGTAATCGAGTAGATCTACTCTGTTACTCAAGTGCTTCAATAGATCTCTGCTCTCCCCATGTGTGTGAAAGTGATAGCGTGCACGCCATGGTGGCACTTAGGCTAGAGTCCACATAAATACTCATCGTGCTTTAATAGATCTATGTTTTTCCCCACGTTTGTGAAAGTGACAGCGTGCACACCCCGTGTGGCACTTAATCTAGGTTACATATATATTCATGAGTTATATTTTGAGTTGGATGTCTTTATGAAATTGTGGTGTTTGTTATATCCCTACCATGGATTAGAGTGTCTAACCGGAGTGTTCACTAGTGAAAGTATGATCCCTAGGCCTTGTTTCTAAACATTGAAACATTGTTTACAACTAGATCTATTACATGTTTGCTTGATTCCAGTCTCTTCCACACCGTCAAGCTCTTTTCTGGCACCGTTGTCTTATAATCATTCATACCACTTGTATTTCACTATCTCTTCGCCGAACTATTGCACCTATACACCTGACAAGTGTATTGGGTGTGTTGGGGACACAAGAGACTTCTTATATCTTGATTGCAGGGTTGTTTGAGAGGGATACCTTTGACCACTTCCTCTCTGAGTTCGATAAACCTTGGGTAATCCACTTAAGGAAAACTTGCTGCTGTTCTACAAACCTCTTTACTTGGAGGCCCAACAACTTTCTACAAGAATAGAAGTGCGTAGACATCAAGCTCTTTTCTGGCGCCGTTGCCATGGAGGTTTTGGTCCTTTTACCTTACCTCACCGTCAAGCTCTTTTTTGGCGTCGTTGCCGGGGAGGTAAGATAAAAGATACTCACATCCTCTGGTGTGAGTGCTCAAAGTTATTTCCATTAGATTCTGCAATTTTGTCTTTTTGTTTCTTGTTTTCACTTGTTAGGCTTAATGGAAAACAACAACAAAATTAGAGAGCTTTTTAGTATTTTTCCTAAGTTAGAACATGAATGGTTTGAAAAGAAAATTAAAAAACCTGTGGAACTTTCTTTGCATGCTAATAGCAATATTATTAGTATGAATTTTTTGAACACCATTGTTACTAATGCTATGGAAACGTCTAAGCTTGGGGAAGCTAGTTTTTATGAGAAAGATCTTTTTAGTTCCCTAGCTTTAGGGAAGAAAACTTGCTCTGATGATACTTTATCTCCCATATGTGTTAATTCTAATGATGCTCGTGATATTTTAAAGCCACATACTGAAAGTGTCCCTTTTAAAAGTCCAACACAAATTGTTGATCGTGTCATGGATAACTATTATTTTGGGGATGGAACTGTCCATCCTGGTCAGGGGTACGGCAAGTCCTATCCTGGCAGGAACAGTTTCTGAGCCCATCGTAGGACTTTTGGAACAACATATTCTTGGCATATTCCTGCCAGGTCAGCTTTAAACTTGTACCCTGGGCACCTCTTTATAAGGTGCACTAGGGACTTCATAGAGTAGGTCGATCATTTGTAAAGTTGAATTTCCTTAATGCTTAGAGGGAGAGAGAGAGAGCAAGAACACCTTGTTTCTCTTCTCCAATACAAATCAATGAACACTTATACCCACAAATGATGGTGTATATGAGATCTAGCATGCAGGAGTAGGGGTTTTTTCTCTCAAGAGATTCCTAAACCTGGGTACATTTTGTGTCACTGTGTTTTTTTGTTGTTGTTCGTGTGCAGATACCTCTACACTCTCCCTCCCTGGATTCCACGAGCGTCTATCTGGCCCCAACTCAAGCCTACTCATGGCATCTACTATGACACCACCACGACACGCAGGCTCCAGATCGAGAAATAGTGCCAGTGTCCCTCTAAGAGAATCTCTAACATGTGCTGTAAAAACCGCCAATATACAGCGACGCGCCCGCGAACACATGCTCCAGCAAGCGCTAAAATTTGTGTGCTCTAGAAACCATTTTGTGCGTGTGGAATTTTTCGCTATCTAGCGCTCCAATTTTTTTGCATCGACTCCAGCACGCTCCATCTCGCGAACTCGCGTGTGCAAACGCAGCAGCTGAAACTTCCCCCGCGCCCATTGATACGTCGTAAACGTATCTATAACTTTTGATGTTCCATGCTTGTTTAGTATCAACTTTGCTATGCTTTGTCTGCACTTTGAGGTATTTTTATACATTTTCTAGGACTAACCTATTAACAAAATGCTGCAGTGCCAGTTTCCTGTTTTCTGCTGTTTTTGGATTCAGAAAAGCTAGTAAGGAAATATTCTCGGAATTGGACGAGATAAAAGCCAAATTCAATATTTCATTGAGGAGAACATAGAGACTGAAGGGCGACCGGAGGGGAGCCACATGGTGGTCGCACACACACCCCACCCCCACGCACGGGCCCACGCTGGGCCACGCCTAGGCAGGGTGTGGGCCCCCTGGCCTCCCTCCTCCCTCCCTACTTCGCCTATATAAGCCCCCCGATGCCAAAACCTTAAGTACCCGATCAGATATACATGAAACAGTCCGTAGCCGCCGCCACCATCGTCCTAGATCTGGGGGGATCTAAAGCTCTTACCGTCACCCTTCCAGAGGGGAAGATCATCCCGGCGACCTTCTTCATCACCATGCCAGCCTCCGGTATGATGCGTGAGTAGTTCACTCTTGGACTATGGGTCCATACAGTAGCTAGATGGTTTTTTCTCCTCCTTTGTGCTATCATGTTCAGATCTTGTGAGCTCCATTCATGATCAAGATCATCTATTTGTAATCATACATGTTGTGTTTGTGGGGATATGATAGATATTGAGATTACTATGTCAGATTGATTATTGATTCTATCATGTCTTATTGATTATTTATTCTATCATGTCTGTGTTGTTTGAGATCCTGCATGATCTCTATTTCTAGTAGCTATCTTGGCCAAGTAGATGCTAGTGACTCCAAGAGGGAGTATTTATGCTCGATAGTGGGTTCATGCATCTATTGAATCTGGGGAAGTGATAGAAATATCTAAGGTTGTAGATGTGATGTTACCACTAGGGAGAAAACAACAATCTTTTGTTCATCGAACAATTGTATTGTTTACTTTACACACATTGCTTACTGAAGTTATCCGTTGCTTGCAACTTAATACTGGAGGGGGTTAGGATGATAACCTGATGGTGGATTACTAGTCATAGATGCAGTTGGATGGCGGTCTATGTATATTGTTGTAATGCCCAATCGAATCTCATAGGATCATGAATGTCTAGTATTTGCATTGGTATGCCTTGCTTAGTTCCTGTCAATTGACCCGCTGTAATTTGTTTACCCAACATGTTATGTTATTTATCTTAAGGAGAACATCTCTAGTGAACCGTGGACCCCGGTCCAATATTTACCATTGTTACATCATCCACTATTACCGTTTACTTTCTACAAGCAACCATTACCTTCCACACTTTATGTTTAATCCTTTGTTTTCAGCAAACCAATGAGATTGACAACCTCAATGTAAGTTGGGGGCAAAGTCTTGAGTTTGTGCTGTGCAGGATTCCAAGTTGTTGGAAACACCTTGGGGTTGTTTCCTTGCTCCTACTGGTTCGATAACCTTGGTTTCATAACTGAGGGAAAACTTACTGCCGTGCTCATCATACCTTCCAACGAAGCTCTACTATTGAGCCACGTCAAGGATTTTTCTGGCGCCGTAGCCGGGGAGTCAAAGGACAGCTTCACAAGGGGAGACCTTCACAACCTTTCTCTTTACTTTTTTTGTTTTGCTTAGTTTATTTTGCTTTGTTTTGCTTGCTGCCGTTTATCAAAAATTCAAAAAAATTAGTTTCTTTTGGTTTGTTTTTTCTTATCAAAAACACAAAAAAAATAGTTCTTCCTATAGTTGTCACCTTGCTCTAGCTCACCATGATTATTCCTAAGTTCACCCTGAAAAACCTTTAAATAGGTAGTGGCGCTATAATTGGGAAAGAAAAATTGAAGAATTCTTTAATCATATTAGCAAACATGAGGATAATGAGGATAGATCCTTAGCAGAACTTGCTCCTAATTACAAAATTTCTGCAGCTTCCTTAGTTCACATGTTGGAGGCTAGGTTTTTGACCTTAACCCCGTGATGCAAATAATGTTTCTTAAACTTAAAGAAGTGGAGGATACTGAAAAGAGAGATTTTATTCTAGAAACTTTGCTAAAGGAGTTCAATGATGTTGCTAAAGAAGCCAAAAAGGTCTTTGATCGTTTTAATATGCCAGGCTCATGTGTAGATGTTATGGTTACATTAGAATAGTTGGATAAAACCAAACCCAATGGAGAGGAAATTAAAATACCCATACCTTTTAAACTTGTAGGAATGCATGAGGACTTAAACAAGAATTTTCATTGGATTATTCCTGAAAATCCATTTGATGAAACTAGTGAACCCAATAGAGTTGAGAAAGGATCCTCTAGAACACATTTGGATGAGATAGCTTTCCTAGTTGAAGGAATTTCGAGTATCGATCTTAATGCTTCTTCATTTGAAAATACTTGATTCTTTCTTCTTGTGCCTAACTTAAAGGCATTAAAGAAAAGTACTTCTTGGGAGATAACCCAATAGTTTTCTTGAGTCTTGGAAGTTATTACTTCTGTAATAACCTCTCCTTATCCTTTTTGTTTGATTTTTGTGCCAAGAATAACATCTAATGAAAGAGAAGTAAGATTTGGGGAAGTTGCTGTCCCAAAACAAATTTTTGTGATTCACTATAAATATTCTTAAAAAATATCTGTAGGTCGGACTGAGCTGTAATTTTCTGAATAAATCCCCCAGGTTGTTATATAACTTTCATTGTAGATTGAAATTGTGCCTTGCTTGATTGAATTGTAGTGATTTGAAGAGTGTGAATATTGCAAGATCAAGGAGTGAACTTATATTCTCTACCAAAAAGGCAAGTGATGCTTGATACTTTTGTCCCATTATTTTCACTATGCATTAGTGATGTTTCTAAGTAGGACTTTCTTGGAATTTTTGCTAAGTATAAACTATGCCATGGGAAAACCTAGTAGATGAAACCTTAGTAGAAATTTCCTAAGTTAAGATTCCTACTACTATCATACTTAGCTTAGCTAGTAGATAACAAGGGTGGATTATATTCATGCTATGGAATATTTCTAAGTCAAGGACTTGTGTTTTGTTTAATAAAACAACTAAGTGAATGAATCACCTGAGAGGAATGGAAGGAATGGTTTGTGATTAGTGGTTACACAAGGCCCATTTCTATGGTTTACCTTGTGTATCTCACTTGTGGATGGCCACCCAGGAACAAAGAGATTTGAGATGTCAAATGTTGAGAAGCTTCAAGTGCAGCCACTTGGCATTATGGGCTCTGGCTGGATCATGTAGGTTGCAATAACTTAGCCAAATGGACAGTTGGTTGTAGGGGATGATAGGTTGGAACGCGTCCATTCTGGTCTAAGGGAAGGCTTCTGAAAGATCTTGTCTTGGTGAAACCAATTCTTGTGGGGAAAGTGCACCACCTCTACAGAGTGTAAAATCTAAGTACTTAGCCATGTCCCTGGCAAAGGACAATTTGAGCATCAAGACATGGAAGCTATCAAGAATCTCCTCATCCCAATTTCTAAGTTAAAAACTTGTGGTTGAACAAGGGTTGAAGGATCACCAATTTCTATTGGGAGATGCCTTGGGTGGTTTTGTCAAGCAAAAACTTAGTGTTTTCAAATGTAAGGAAAATCTATTTTGAGCAAAGCAAGCCTAAGCTACACTTAGCCAAATGCATATAGATGATAGACTCCACTATACTACCATAGTATCACTTGCCAATAGAATTCAAATTTATTGACCCTTGTGGCTGTAACTTATTATGTTGCAGGTTTGTTTGATGTTACTGAAGTGTGTTGATTAGGATTACAAGTCTACAACCAACATGATTTCCTGTGGCACTTTGAAGATGAAGGACCCCATGCTATAGTTATATCATGCTTCATTGTAATGAGATAGCCAAATGAGCTATGTAAGACGTAATAAATTATTTTATTCCTGGTTATAAAGTTGTATTATGACCTTTGTTTCTTGATATTACATCTTAACTGTGGATGCTAGCTATTGATCCAGGGACTAGCATTGTAAACACAGGGATCTCTACCTTATTAAAGGTTGGGACCTCTACAGATGGTATCAGAGCACTGTGTTTCCTGTAGGATTGTAAACCTAGGATTGGACAAAACCCCTTAGAAAAATAGGAGTTGAATTTGTTCCAAAACTTATTTACAAACAATCTTGTAAACTCTTTCCTCAACCATTTTTGGTTTTGATTCTACATCTTGTCTATTTCAACTTGATGGATAAAGCCTCCACCATGAGCAAATACTTCAACATGAGCAAAGGACTTCACCAACTCAAGTGATTTCAACCTTATTCTCAACAAGGACTTCAACTTGGATATCACTAAGGACTACAAGTGAGACAAGGGATATTGCTCAAGAATTGAAGACTAAGAAAACACAACTTAGGAGGAATCATCATCACCTTTGAAGTCTTGTGACCAAGATTCAAGAAATTCTCCAAGGATACAAAGATCTTGTTCATGAAGAAGCAACCAAGAAGGATGGACTGATCTCAAGTAAACCATATAGTTGGACCACCATGTTTAGTTTAAATTAAACCCACCAACTTATGTGGTGTAGCTAAAAAAATTGTTGCCTAAAAATGTGTTTGAAACTTGTTGTTTGAGTGGAATGTTTGTTTGTTTGTGATTGTTTGCACATTGTTTGTGTGACTTGTGATGTGTGTGAATAGAATTCTTCCTTAGAAATCTTTTGCCTATTCTAATCCCAATCCAACCCAAACAGATGACTACTCCAAGAGACTCCAACATCAAGGATGGTGACAACAACAATAACAACCAAGGGATCAACATGAGAGAACTCATAGTAACCCAAACCCAGTTGAACCAAGTGACAACTCAATTTTGGGCCAACAATAATGATTTATACCCAACCATGCAAAGGTTTTTGGAAACCCAAACCCAATTGTTGCATAGGATGACAAGTCAAATGATCAACATGGGAGACAACCCTTCCCAAGGAGTTTATGACAACAAGGATGTCAAGAATGATATTCTAGAAGGAACCCAAGCTTGCAATGTTTGTGGAGACAAGTATCACACTTCCAATGAGCATGAAGATCAATGCCCTAATTGTGAAGAGAAACATCCAACTAATCAATGCCCCACATCTCAAGCTACTTGTTTCCTATGTGAAGGAAATAATCATGTCCCTATCCAATGCCCCATCTATTCCATAGTTCAACAAAGGAAACAAGGTGGAGTGCATCAATAGATTGTAAACCCTCAGGAGGGAACAACTTCTACCAAGAAGGATGAAGACAAAGGAAAATGTCAGCTTGCACCTCCATGCAATATGACTCAATTTGATGGACCAAAGAGGAGACATATGTATTACCCAAGTAAAAGATTAAGGAGAGCAGGAAACTTTCCTACCATTGAGATAAGATATGAAGAGCATGAACTAGAAGCACTCCTAGCTTTGGAGAAACCCAAGAATAAGAAGGACAAAATTCAAGTGCAGTGTTTCCATTGCAAAGACATGGGACACTATGACAATGAATGTCCAGAGAAGAAGAAAAAGTATAAGGAAATTAGCCAAGTGTGGTGCAACAACTGCAAAGAGCTAGGCCATTATGTGTCAACTTGTCCATAGAAGATACGTGAAGAACTCAATCTTGTCACATGCTACAATTGTGGTGATCAAGGACATTATGCAAGCAATTGTCCAGAAAATATGAAGCACAAGATAAACAAGCCTATGAAGGATCTCAGCCTTGTCACATGTTTCAAGTGTGGAAACAAAGGACACTATGCAGATTTTTGCCCAGAGAAGATACATCAAGATCCCAAGCAAACCAAGATGTAATCTAGTGGATTTTTTTTAAGGGTGGTAGTACCCTAGTTGCTTTGAGCCAACTTGTAACCCCTATCTTTCCCAAATCTCGGGACGAGATTTATTTTAAGGGTGGTAGCCTTTCACATCCCAAAATTTTCCAAATTTTGTAATGTGAAAAATAAATAAACAAAATAAATAATTGTTGAAATTTAGGGTGAAAAGAAACTTTTTGTTTCTAAATGGAAACTTAAAAACCCATCTTGAACAAACTTTGGTTAAAATTTGAATCCAACTAAATTGAAAACAAGTGAAATGCTTTCTTCATAAATGCATCTTGAAATTTAAACATTTGGGAAATAAACCAAAACCCTAAAACCCTAATGGAAGAAAAACATTTCCAAGTTATCTCCAAGATCATGGATTGGATCCATATAAAGTTTGTCAATAAATATTTATAAATGATCAAGAATGACAAATGGAAATATTATAAAACCATATGAATTGGTTTCACTTAATTTAGAGCCATAGATAAAATCTTATGAATTTAATAATATCAGGAAATTGAATTTCCAATGCTAATAAAGCACCTATCTAGAAATCCATACCAAATGGTGAGCAAATAATCCTAAAGATATTTAAAAGTATAAATAAATATTAAATAAGATTTTACAAATTGAAATCACCAACTTTGGATCTATAAATTAAAATATATGGATTTTTATAAGATAGAGAAAGAAATATTAAATGAGGAATATTTAAAGACCGAATTAAATCTTGGCCTAATCCATAAGAAAATGGAATGAATATAATCCAAATCCAAATAAAATAAATGGATAAAGAATTTTCCAAATAAAATAAAGTGGCCTTAACCAAATTCTATTCCTTTGGATTAAGACAAATTTCCTAATAAGAATGATTAATTAAATCATGG
This sequence comes from Avena sativa, assembly GCA_916181665.1. NCBI lineage: Eukaryota > Viridiplantae > Streptophyta > Magnoliopsida > Poales > Poaceae > Avena > Avena sativa. The sequence continues at coordinate 125,799,299 of OV702280.1, forward strand.
GAAAATAGTATTTGGAATTTACCCAAGTGGAATAAAAGTTATTTAATTAACTTAAATAGGATTAAAAAATCTTCTAAATAAAATTTATGGAATGAAAACCATATTTAATTTCATTGGAATAAAGACAAATACCCAATTTAAATGACTAATAGATCATATTAAAAATATTCCAAATAATTCAAGGTGAGTTATTTGACACCCTAGTAAATAAATAAAACCTACTGAATAGGTTTGATAAAAATATGGATTGCAAATAAAGTTTTAGAATACATTAAAACCTATTTTGAAATAAAGACAAATGACTATTTATAAAATAAATAAAAGACCCTAAAAAGAATAAAAGAATTATTCTAAACTTGACTTTAGAATGTATTATTAATCAGTATTAAAATCTACACAAAGTTTGGTTGAAGTTTGAATTCAAATGTGTGTTTGAAATGATTAAACAAAAATCAAACAGATAAATAGAAAAATAAAAGGAAAAACAAATCTGTACAAAAAAAGAACAAAACCAACCCAGCCCAGCAAGGCCGAACTGGCCCAGCAGCCCACTCCCTCTCTCGCGCAAGAAAAAAGTTTCGCACTCAGAAACCCACCCGCGCAGTCGCTGACTACTAGGCCCCACCTCCCCCCTCTCTCTCGCGTTGACTCCTGAGCCCCACCTGCCAGACCATCGTCTCCACCCACGCGAAGACCACGCCCTCTGGCCATTTATGCCGCCAATTACTCGCGATCAATCCACCTTAATGCCGCGATTATTCCTCACCATGACCATGCCATATTAAACTCCTTCTCCTCCTCTTTCATTTCCCTCAGACATCGCCTCCCCACTGCCCCTAGGCTGCTCGAATTTGTCCACACACCGCCACTGCCTCCGACGCCCTCCGGCGAAGATTCCGACGAACCCAGGCCACGCCTCGCCCCCTCGACCACACAAGCGTGTTCCACTGACTCATGTGAACCTTCCGGTGTCGCTCTCTTGGCCGCGCGAACACCAGAGCTTCGGCAAGGGCATCACCCGAGCGCCACCGTCATCTGTCTCTTCTCCGGCGACTTCCCTGGTAACGTTCTGACCGTCCCTCTTTCTTCCGATGATACGCCTGTGACCAGTGACCTCTTTCGCAACTAACGCCGCCGTTTTCGTGTCCTATCCCCTCACCGTAGCGTTGCCTCCGTCTTCAACAGTAAGAAGCCGTCGTCTGTCTCTTCTCCGGTGAGCGATTAACGTCGTCACCGTGCGCCCCTCCGTCGACAAAGACCACCCCGAGAATCAGCGCTTCACGGCGAGTCTGGTAAGCTCCTTTTCCCTCTCCCGCGCACCCTAGCATCGCCGGAACGCTCCTGCCTGAGCTCGCCGCCGCCGCTCACCGTTGCTAGCGCCGCCAATCCATGACCAGAGGCTAAGAGCCGTTAGATGCAGATCCATTGGCTAGCAAAGAATCACTTATCGAAGAGGTATGACTGTATTTGTACCGCACGATCCACATTAGATCCTATGGCCTGCATCACTTGATCCTTCTGAAACGTTTTCAACCAATCAGAACATTCCACGTGGCCCTGTCTATTGTTATAAAAACAGAATTGATCTATTAGATGTTCAATTTTGTAAAATCCATAACTTTTGATCCACACGTCCAAATTTTGCAAATTTTATATCAATGGAATCAACAATACAAGTACTTTCCAACTATGCACTTTTTTTAATGAATTGCTTCTGGTAAAATGCTTGTTTTTTTCAGAAACTTGTGTAGGCATAATTTGAATATAAAATTCATTCTAAAATTATTTTTGTGATAAAACCTTTGGCAAATGGATTCTTTTGAACCTACTGACCATATAAACTAACTTGTGGATTCAAAAACATATTTTGTGAAGCAAGAGAATAAATCTTTGAATTAAAGCATTTCTAGTCAAATAAAAATGTTGTTTATATATTAAAAATAATTTTGGAGAAAAATCTTTGGGAAATGATTTGGTTTAAACTCTCTGGCCCTAAACATAAAGTTTTATGATTTAAAAATATATTTTGTGGACCCTATAAAAATTATTGCTTTGCTAAAGGCATTTTCAACCACATAAATATTGATTTGGTTTAAAATGGTTTATAAGTAAAATCTTTTGCAAATGGTTTTGCCACTTTTATACAATGACCAATAGGTGTTTTAGAATTTTTATAACCTATTAGAAACCACTTTTCCAAATAAAACAATCTTTAGCATGCTTGCATGCATTGCTTTGTTTCTATTATTTTATGTGATGTTTGCTTGAATGGTAGATTGAAATTGTGCCTTGCTTGATTGAATTATAGTGATTTGAAGAGTGTGAATATTACAAGATCAAGGAGTGAACTTATATTCTCTACCAAAAAGGCAAGTGATGCTTCATACTTTTGTCCCATTATTTTCACTATGCATTAGTGATGTTTCTAAGTAGGACTTGGTTGGAATTTTTGCTAAGTATAAACTATGCCATGCGAAAACCTAGTAGATGAAACCTTAGTAGAAATTTCCTAAGTTAAGATTCCTACTACTATCATACCTAGCTTAGCTAGTAGAAAACAAGGGTGGATTATATTCATGCTATGGAATATTTCTAAGTCAAGGACTTGTGTTTTGTTTAATAAAACTACTAAGTGAATGAATCACCTAGGTGGAATGGAAGGAATGGTTTGTGTTTAGTGGTTACACAAGGACCATTTCTATGGTTTACCTTGCGTATCTCACTTGTGGATGGCCACCCAGGAACAAAGAGATTTGAGATGTCAAATGTTGAGAAGCTTCAAGTGCAGCCACTTGGCATTGTGGGCTCTGGCTGGATCATGTTGGTTGCAATAACTTAGCCAAATGGACAGTTGGTTGTAGGGGATGATAGGTTGGAACGCGTCCATTCTGGTCTAAGGGAAGGCTTCTGAAAGATCTTGTCTTGGTGAAACCAAGTCTTGTGGGGAAAGTGCATCAAGACATGGAAGCTATCAAGAATCTCCTCATCCCAATTTCTAAGTTAAAAACTTGTGGTTGAACAAGGGTTGAAGGATCACCAATTTCTATTGGGATATGCCTTGGGTGATTTTGTCAAGCAAAAACTTAGTGTTTTCAAATGATAAGGAAAATCTATTTTGAGCAAAGCAAGCCTAAGCTCCACTTAGCCAAATGCATATAGATGATAGACTCCACTATACTACCATAGTATCACTTGCCAATACAATTCAAATGTATTGACCCTTGTGGCTGTAACTTATTATGTTGCAGGTTTGTTTGATGTTAGTGAAGTGTGTTGATTAGGATTACAAGTCTACAACCAACATGATTGCATGTGGCACTTTGAAGATGAAGGACCCCATGATATAGTTATATTCTGCTGCATTGTAATGAGATAGCCAAATGAGCTATGTAAGACGTAATAAAATATTTTATTCCTGGTTATAAAGTTGTATTATGACCTTTGTTTCTTGATATTACATCTTAACTGTGGATGCTAGCTATTGATCCAGGGACTAGCATTGTAAACACAGGGATCTCTACCTTATTAAAGTTGGGACCTCTACAACTGTGGTGTCATGGGGAACGCTTTCAACACCTATAAATATCTACCCAGTTGATATCATGCTCTTTTGTTTATGGATGTCGGCGGTCTGAAATAAAAGGGGAGCTTGTAAGTTCATGGAGTTATGTATGTGTGTTAGAGAAATGCCTGGGATGCTAGTCCAATCCATGCCTAATCATGGTGGAAACTTGTAGCATAACCATAGTGATCAATCTGTGAAGCATCCTCAATAAAACCCTATGCAAATAGCAAATAAAAAAATCGCTGAGATCCTCATTGTTTGTTGCCTTGTCATTTTGATATGGGATAGATCCTATATCATGGGGCATGGGGTACCCCATTGACGGTTCTCTATAATATACATATACTTATAATGACAAGAACTTGCGTGTGACTAAAGTTGAGTAGCATGAGGAACGACCCTCGTACTCAAGGGACATGAGATTGCCAACTTATACTTCGTCAATCATATACTCCATACTTTGTTCACTTTAACCTTAATAACTTCAAGATGCTTATGATAGGGGAAGTGCAAGCTGAAAGCTAACAAGTACCATAATTTTTGGAAGCTCTTTATGAAACGTGAAATCCCTGCTTCGCTTTGAAGGGCCTTTCTTCCACTTTTATATTGAGTCTCCACCTTCTATCTTTATGCACCAATTAAGTGTCAACACCCGGAATTTTAATCCTAGATACATGTTATGCCGTACATCGCAATCCCAGGATTACCATTTTTGTGAGACATAATAGATTGGTAGCACAGTACATCATCCATTACAAACCATAATAGTCTTACTAATAGTTGATCTGATGATCAGGTCTGATTACAATCAAAGCAGCGGAATAATAATAGTAGCGGGGTCGGGGATCCATCTTCAGGGTTACAGGCAATGCTGACGATGGGAGATGATCCTAGTTATCGTAAGCGTCCTGCTGTCCATATTCCTCGTAGTCTCCTTCATAGTCTGGCCATGGGAATAGCCAGGGACAAATCCATGAGTACTTTGAAGTACTCGCAAACTATTACTAAAGCAGTAAGACCATTCTAATAGGAATCCTAAGCTCTAGGTTTATTTGCTAGAAGCCAAATTTTATTTCACAAAGTATCTAGTCCTAAAGGCCTAACTTTAGTTGTCAAAGTTACTTAGGTGGGAACCTACTTTATCTCCACAACGTGTGGGGTCAAATCAGAGTCACCATTCAAGTCACGGGTCGTTTTGGAAAACATATGACAACGGAATAGTATGGCAATCGGACTGTCCATAACCGCGGACACGGCTATTCAAGTAGTTTGACACTCTGCAGAGGTGGTACCCTTTCACCACAACATTCGATACATCCATCAGGAATAATCCTGAATCATCATAATTGGTATGCATATAATCAATCCTAACATTTCAATTACAAACCCTAGTATAGGCACCTCCCCTATAAGTTTGGCGTCCCAACCATGACCATCTGTCATCTTGGGAACTGCATAGGTGGACAGTCACATTCACAAGGTAGCCTTAGCTCACCTCGTTCCGCGAGGGAACCCATACTAATACACATAAACTTCCAGTCAAGCCCTACCAAAATTCGGGTATTTTGGTCGTACGGTAAAATTGGAATGGTATCGCATCCGAACCCAACCATCATTTTTTATCAAAGTCAGGTCATGTACTTCATTCATCATCCTTTTCAACTCATTGGGTCCATAACACATGTCAAAACATTTCAATAGAATGACTCATCATTCCAAAGTTTACATAATCATTTGTTCCCATCTAGACTGTCACACCCCCAAGATTAAGGCTAGACAAATCCGAGACCTTCATCTGAACATAAGCCTAACCTAATCTGGAAAGCATACAGAGAGAAAATCGGTAATCAACAGTAACCCTACGACACAAAAATTATTACAATGAGCTCATAACTGAGCAAAGAACCAAAATATTACAAGCAGAGGTCACTGACCACAAACATCAAAAAACGGAAGGAAAATTATGCTATTAAGTATAGCAAACTTAACAAATGGCCTAAGAGGCCTGAAGCATAACAATGACGTCCAATCCACAGATTCCAGACTACTGGCTGGGAACCCCAAGGTACTCGTCGATGTCGATGCCGTAAGGAACTCATCTTCTATGGTAACACTTACTCTGCTACAAAAGTATAAACAAAGTAAGTGTGAGTGCAGGGTGTACTCTGCAAGACTTATGGCTGGTGGAGTTATTTTGCATAAAGATATTTTTGTTTGTAAGAGAAGAGGGAAAAGAATCTGGACTAATCAGAATATTTTAAAAGGGATAAGGGAACCGATATCTCTAGATTTCGTCATCTTTTGATATCCACCAATTCATCATCAACTAAACCTATCTAGGATCACCCCCTCGATCCCTGAGGAAGCATCCTTAATCACGCATTACTTAACTTGCTAAGTTTTACATTTAGGTTCAAGTTCTCTATGATCATCACGTCCATTCCCAAGTCGTCCATAATCGCGAACAAGGCTTTTCGAAAAGATTTAACCCTTCAGGGGTGTACAACTTTACCCAAACATACTAACATTCTCTTAATGCAACTAGATAAGCCCTCTTCCTTGGAAGGCCATCAGTGGGTGGTTATACATGACCTTTACCTTGCTTTCGCCAAGACCATGAGTCACGCACTAGGGAGATGCCGCCGTAACGGTTCTAGTCCCGAAGCCGGTCCCTAATGATGTGCGCAGGGTTCAATATTATGGATGCCGGGCATCTCTCGTTCCCGGCCACGCTTACCTACCTATTATAAATGCACCTCCTTCACCTCCATTCAAGAACAACCAATATGTGTATTTCAAATGGAAATCCCAAACTATGTGACACATGGAATCTACTCGACAAGTTAGTTGGTCGAGGGGGTTTCCAGGCCCCCGTGTGGATGTACACTCATCTTGGTTCAAGAGTCAAGAACTCAGGTCCTAGTAGTGGCAAGAATTGGACTACAAAAACAACAACCCATCATGGCCTCCCATACAAGCGTTAGCATGTTTACTTTCATGTCTGATCATACCATGTGATAATGTCAAAATAGGTTCATTCGCAGCTCTGATTCATCAACCAGATGGACCAGCGGTAATATCTAAGCATGGCTAAGTACAACAGATGTAACAGCTCTAGCAATGCCATATGCCAAACCCTAGTTATGCTAGGAAAGTGGATAAGGGAATATAGGCTACAAAGGAAACATGCATCATATAGGATTACTCTATTTATCGATAAAAGACTTTAGAATCGCATGCCCATGGCAAGAATTTAAATACTTTGAAAGCATGGGTTTATACCATGTGTGGGGCTTCGCTTGCCTTTTCTTGTTGATAACCAATAAGAAGATCTTTGGACACCTGGTACTTGACTTGATTACAGTTTGTCAAGTATTGGTCTTCGAGCTTCGATGGTGTTGATTTCAGTTTTCGATCTCGATCTCGATCTCGATTCTGATATCGTATTCTACAAGAGAAGAACCAAATACCATAAAGGAAGGGAAACAATCAACATATGGCATCGATGCAATGCTCAAGCAAGGATGATGATATGACAAGTTAATTTGTACTAAAATGTAACCCTAAGACATGCTCGACAGTTTAATCGGGGTTCCGAGGGGTGCAAACCCTAACTCGGGGAAACTCCGGATTCATATGAGAGGGGTACATTTAGTTATTCTAATTAACTTGCAATTGAATTTGTTGAACAATGCATGATTATAATTCTATGAGATAGATCTCATTTTTCTGAACATTTTGATATCATATTTGTATTTTCCTGATTTAAAATGAATTAGTTATGAATTTATACAATTTTAATTCATTTTAAATCATTTTTGGAATATTATAAAAGTATTTACATTTTAGAATTACTTTTATATTTTTATTAAATAGAAAACATTTCTGAATATATTTATCTGACTTACAGCAGGGACCCACATGTCAGGTATTTTCCTTTACTGAAATAATTATAGAAATATATAAAATAATTAATAAACGGTGATATGACACTAGCATGACATCATGTCGATGTGATCAATGGGGATGTTCATAGGAAGAGCTCGAATCTAGCGATTCTGAGTGCGCCTGCACATGTGGTAGCGAGCGTTGGATAGAGGAGACAGAGGGGAGGCGACTGGTGGTCGTGCCGCCCGAAAATGGTCGTCGGAGCATCGACATCGACGACGAACAGCGGCGGCGAGTTTTGGTGCTCGGCGGGGAGGAAGCTAGAGAGCAAGAGGAAGTGAACGGAGGGGCACATTAGCACCATGGTCTCACCAGGAAGACGATGGAGGGGTCGGAGAGGCGAAGAGAGCACGGACGACGACTAATCGGCGGTGGAAACGACGGCGGCCGACTATGGTTCGATCTTGATTCCATCGAGAGGAGGTCGTCCCGCCTTGCACGCTTCATAGAGGAGGTCGAGAAAGACGAGGTGGTCACGTTAGTGGCCTCGGTTTGGCCCGGGGCGATCGGAGACGGCGAACCTTGTCGGCGTATGAGCGTATAGGGTTTCGGATACGCGACGAGGAAGAGAGTGAGAGGGGGAAGTGAGAGGATAGGGTTTTCCCACAGCGGCATAGGGGATCTTGTAGGAATCCGGGGGTGGTGGCACGAATCACGGCGCCGGCGGGCATTGTAGTAACAGCGATCGCCGGAGCGAGTGACACGGAGCTTTATCCGCCGCTGGGGAAGACGACGTGAAGGGGTATGTGCCGATAGCGGGCCGTGCATGGGCTGGCTGCGGGTGCGCTGAAGCACGCTGAGCGGCAGAGAGAGATGGGCTCGGCCCAGTAGCTAGGTTCACTTATTTTTTTCTAGAAAACTTTTTTCTTTTTTCTTTTTCGTTTTTTGATTTTTCTTTTGTATTTGAATTTCAAACCTGTTTTGAATAGTTTAAAAAATACCAGAACTTTTATAAAAAATTGAAGTACCGCAGAACCCTTATAAGCCATTTGGGGTCACTTTGTTTTGGTAGTTTTCAAATGTTTTTAAAGCATTTGAAGGTTTTCAAAGGGAGAAGGTAATTAGGGTTTAGGGTTTTTGTGATTATTTTCTTTCATGCATTTTAAGATGATGCTCATGAATGCACATACAAATCCTAACTACCATTTAGCAAAACTAGGGTTGTTACAATTCTACCCCCCTTAAAATAATCTTGACCCAACATTCCTAGGTGGGAAGATAGAAGGAACATGATTACACTAAACTTCGATGATCTTCTTGTAGAAGTTAATCCATGCCACCATGATGAGTGGAAGAAGCGCTTCATAATCTTCGAGGTGGCTACTCATACTAAGGAAAAGAGAGAATGACACAAAACCACGAACTGAGTATCTCATGGTCAACTCATGGATAGATGTTATATAACATCTCTAGAGCCAACAAACATGAAACACGCCAAGGTAAAGGTGGAAACAAAAGGAGAAGGTTTCAAGGTGTCAGATAGCTGGTCTTCATAAGGATTGAGACCATGGAGCTTGAAGAAGAGTTTTGAATTCTGAGGGAAGGAAACTTCCAACAGATGGAAAGGAACACATACTTCGAGCAGGGAACCTCTACTAGACAGCTTAATAGAGCTTTACAGATGGAAGAGATAGATACCAACAAAACGAAGGTGTTGAACTACTTTTGACACAGAAGGGTCACTCTTTCGTTCAACATAAGGCCAAGACAGAAAGGTGTTTTGTGTAGAGGACTCGTAAGAGCCACAAGGAACTTGTAACGAGAGAAACTATTGATTACGAAAATCATAGTGGCTCTTCAAACACATTTAAGAAATTGAAAAGGAAACTCTTATTTCATCCAGGTCTATCAAAATCCTTGCCAAAGATTTTGATATCACTTTACATCACTAAGATGAATAGTTTAGAACTAAGTTATGATCCTCTTGACTAGTCAAATAGGCATTATTTTCCTCATCAGGGGCATCATCGAATGCTAGGGGGCCTAGCGGCGCTTCTAGCACATATTGCTTTTGTGCAGGAGAGAGAAGAATCCTCAATTTGATGGCTCAGTCGGTAAAGTTGGGACGATTCGTCGTAAATTTCTCTTTCTCCATGAACACATTGAAATTAAAAGCAAGTGATACCATCTACAATAGAATTTGTAAAGTTTAGACTAATTTTATGATAGATCGAGTTCAACTAATCCAAATTATGAATAAACTCCCACTCAAAAACGACATCCCTCGTGTCTTTTTGGTGATTACATGAACCAAATTCACTACACCAAGTATGATCATCACGTGAGTCGGTGTAGCTTCAAAGGCGAGCATCTATATGGGCATCATATCAAACATATGACTCATGCTTAACCTTTTGGTCCGTGTTCCAAGGCTATGTCTGCACATGTTAGGCTCGCCAAGTATGAACCTTAGTATTTTGCGTGTGCAAAACTGTCTTACACCTGAAATACGATCGTGGAGATAAGGACACCTGATCATCACGTGATGTCTTGAAGCGGCGAAACATAATCAGTGCATACTTAAGGGAGAACATATTTTTATCTTGATATCTAAACGAGGGATCATCTTATAATGCTAATAAAATGCCAAACAAGCAATATAAGATGCAACACTATCATATGTGAAAAGTGAAATGATATGGTTCTTGCACTTCATCACTATCATGTGCATCGTGGTATGATCATTATCATTCCTGTGTGTGTAAGGCCAAGGTCTATGGAACTTCCATGTTAGATGTGTTGTAATATTATCAACTATACATCAACTTACAATATTACCATATCATGACACAAGCCCAGCAAAAATCTTAACTAGACGCTTCTAATTTATCCATTGCAAGTTTTACGTGGCTTAGGGCTTTCGAAGATAGAACCGTTCTTACCTACGAACATAGAACCACAACGAGGATAACCAAATTATTAACAACTTGTTGTAATTCAAATATTTACTATAGTAGGAGAGACAGAAACCCGCTAGCCACTTATGCAAAACTAGTTGCATGTCAAGCGTGAAACGGGTCTTATGTGCGAGGACATGTAAGCTTTGTCCGGGCGGCTTCATCCCACTATGACACCAATATCCAATGTACAAGCAAGAAGAAATAACATGATCATCATCGCCCACATACTCATATGTGTACTACCCGTGCAAAGCATCTATGCTAGATCCGGCTCTGATACCACTATAGGGTTCATAGCATAGAAAACAAAAATTTCCTACGATAGGAATAACTAAGTACCAAGATCTATATACTAGATACAAGCAACGGGTGGATATACATCCATAGATAACATACCCTTATAGACCAACAAATTTTATAGAAGTTGTACTCGTGGATGATGTAGACGAATGCTTGCCGATCTTAAGATCAAGAAGAAGTCCGGCGCTGCTGTCATATCCCAAGATTTTGAAATTGGGATTGGAAAAGGAATTTTGCATTAGCATGTCATTCATGAGCATTGCATTGCATTTTGCATCTTGAGAAAAACCTAAAATAGAAACAAGGAAGTAAACCCTAATCTCTATGTGCCATCTTATTCCTAAAGGGAATTATTTTGTCTTCACAAAAACTCACTACTGCTATGGCAGCATTTATTGCTAAATGTTAGCCTAGATTAATCTACTCAATTTTAAAAAATTTAGAAACAAGTTTGAACTTATTTGGAGTTCAAAAGAAAATGTTCTGAGGAAAACAAATAAACAGAAATTGGAAAAAGAAAAGAACCAAAAAAACGAACTAACCTACCCCGGCCGAACCTCCCTGGCCCGGCCCACCTAACCCCAGCCCACCCCCGGCGAACCATCGCTCGCCCGAACCCCCCGCGCAGCGCGTAGCCGCAGTTCGCATGGGACGGCCCACCGCAGCAAGACACCAGCCCGCGCGCGTCGTCGCCCGCTGACAGGCGGGGCACGCCTGTCATCTCCCTCCCCACGTCGGAGTCCACCGCCTGCACGCGCCATCGCCACCCCGATCCGAACCGCTCGCCAATCGCGCTGCCCCTCGCCCAAGTATATGCCCCCATATATACCCCCCCCCCCCCCGCCGCCTCCGGCTCCTCCCCCAACCCTTGAAAACCCTAGCTCAAGCTCGATTTTTTTTGCCGCCGCCGCAGCACCCTCGGGGAGCTTCGCCACCTTAGGCTCCGAGCCTCCCCCTTGCCAGCTCTTTTCTCCTTGATGATCACCCTGGACCACTAATTCACCCTGTGCCTTTTCCCCCTTCCCACTCACAGCGTAGCTCGTCCATTCCTCGCCGAAGTTCGTCGGAGTCACGGGAGAACGGCCACCGATCGTTGTCGATCGGGGAAGAGAAGGACGCCGACGAGGTGACAAGAAGGACCGCCGCAAGGAGCTAAACATCATCAACCCCGCCTCTGTTGCTTAGGACCACCAGAGCACCGCCGCTGATCGCCACCTGCGCCTCCGTCGCCATCGACGCCGCTCCCCGCCGGTGAGTGGCCACGCTCAACTCTGGCCGTTGGATCTCGATCCAACGGTGTAGATTAGAACACAGCCGAACCGGTATCGTCCACTAGTGTCGCGCCACGTGGATGCCCACTTAATCAGTTAGCGCTAACTCGGCGCTGATGCAATAAAGCTAGTTTTTAGATAATTAAAATTGCAGAAAATAGATCTAACTTCTAAAATTCGTAGAAAATTCATACTTAGTCTAAAAATGAAATGTAATATATCAAATTGAAGCTATTCAAGAGTAGATTATTAATAGAAGGTTACATCTAACACTTGAAGTACCTATCCACCATGAGGATCTAATTATTTTTAATGGCCACTTAGATCATTAAATTAATAGTAAATCATCTGCAACTCGGAAAAATATAAATAATATGTCCCTAGATTTACAATCCCGTGAAGATTATAGATCTGATTTTAGTTTGATTTTTAGGCAACAGAAACTATTTAAATTTTTAAAACTCATTAAACCCTATTTAAATCATAGAAAATGATCTGTAACTCCGATTAGGGTGAATCCAATGCCTACTAGTTCGTATTAAAACTAAAACAACAACCTTTGTGACTTATTAACTTTTCATGCATGTATTGTTTATTTGCTTATGATTGTATGGTTGTTTATGTTGTATGTATTTGTTTGATCGATAGATTGCGAGAAGTGCAACGTGTGTGATTGCAACAAGTGCTTGAACGACTTCAGCTGCAACCAAGGCAAGTAGATACTATTTTGATCATCCATTGTCCTATTATTTTCTATGCATGTGTAGTGTATTTTGTAGTTGCATGTGTAGGGAAGTACTATCGCTATACTAAATCCTATACACCTTGGTAGGAATTCCTTGTAGATGAACCATCGTATATCTAGATGTGCCTAGCCATGTTGTGATAGACGAGGGCTGAGTTACATCCTGTGATAACTGTTGGTGTTAGTGTTGTTTTGAGAAAACTAAAAATAACTTAATCAATGAATCTCTTGGTTGTGATGGGATTGATATTTTTGGTGGTTTCATTGAGGAAAGGAACCCAGGTATCCAGAGAAAATGATTGGCTTCTTTATTTGGTAGTTTACGTGTACAACCATGTGCCAATAATGAAATGGGCGGTTGGTTGGACTTAGTATGTTGTGGTGACTTGAACCCACGTATCCAGAGATGTAGAGTTTTGGTAGGTTGGTACGGTGCGTGTTGGGTTTGGGGAGCTACTTCCCGAATGGTTCCTTCTTGGACTTATACCTATCATCACCGAATATGAGAGTGGTTGTACGAACTAGTTTGGCCAAGTCACATGGGTAGTGTACTAACCCCAGCAGGGTGTATAAACTAATAGATTAGCCGTGTCCCTGGTTATGGACATTTGAGTTGCTTTATATTAAGTTCGTGGCATGTTTCTCACTCATTCCAATTTCATAGAGTACTTAATTTTGTTGGGATAACTCAATTAGGATCTTTTCAAAGAAAATCTAAAAGTGATTATGAAAGTAGGATAAAGTGTTTATGCTCGCAAAATATCCAAGCTTCCACCTTTCCAAATAAGCATATAGTAGCTAGGTGTATTGTCTCCTTACTTAGCTCTACTTGCCATACATTCCAAGTATTGACCCTTCGAGGCTGCTATGTTTTATGTTGCAGGTTGTTTGTCCGATTCCGAGTGATCGATTAGGTTGCGATACTCTACTCAATATTTGTTCGCTTGTGGGCAATTGAAGATGGAGTCTTCTATATACTATTGCTTCTGTTTGCTATTGAACTATTTGAGCTAGCCTGCGTGCTACGCATTATTGTAATAATTTAATACTCTGGATCACTTAATTATTCATGATACACGGATATTGCTTTGTTATTCATCTTTACTATCTATGCAAGACAATGAACCGATTCAGGGATTGGCGTGTTGCATGGAGCTATGGTCTTTTCAGAACCGTAGTGTTACAGCCACAAATCAGCAGTGCATCCGTGCTCGCACACACGTTCAAGCCACCGAACAACCTCCGCCTCCTCGCTCCAGTGATTTCGCATAAGAAACAACTCTTTCCAATCTAAAATCCACCGGTAATATGTATCTCGCTAGTCTGAAACTATGGGGGATAAACTAGAGAAGGAGAGAGATCCCTCATGAGGAGGTGTGTGTATGAGAAAGGGAGAGGGGGGCTTTATATAGGAGGAGGGGGCACGCCAAGGGGCATGGACGGCGCCATGGGGACTACCCCCTCTCCTTCCTCCATTCATGTGGGTGGAGCTCCCACTCACAAAATGCCCCTTCATTTCTCCACTCAAAATCCCACTAAAAAATCTCATTAAATTTCCACAAAATTTAATATAATATCTATTTAAATAAAACTCCTTTTATTTATTAAGAATTTCGTCAATTACATTAATTAACAAACATTCACATAAAACCCCTTGCTAGTATTCTATTTCACATGCAGAAACAATTTCAGCAATTTCACCCGAAATAATTCCGGTGTCTAGTGAAATAATTCCTTCTCTTTGTAATTCTTTTGTCTAGAAAATATTTGTTCCAAATGGTATCGGTGTCTCTTAAGTGTGTCACCCCACAGTTCGATAATAATGCGGACATGATCGAGACCGCTCTTGGATCAATAACCAGAAGCGGGGCCTGAAGATCCATATTGACTCCCACATTTTCAACACTGACTTCTTATGATCGTGAGAACCTTTTACGCTAGTAACTTAATCCCTTTGTCTCACGATATATTACATGTCCGAGATTCGATCATCGGAATCACCATACCTAGTTTGATCTTGTTACCGACATGTACTCTTTTCTTGTTCCCGTGATATAACATTCTAGTGATTACATCACTTGCTTGCAAGCTAACTAATATGATATCACCGAGAGGGCCCAGAGTATATCTATCCGTCATCGAGATGGAAAAATTCCACTCTTGATCCATGAGCCTCTACATAACACATTCGTAGCACTGAATCCACCTTTATAGTCATCCTGTTACGGTGTGACGTTTGATGTTATCAAGATAATCTTTCAATGCTAGTGATTGACATGATCTCATGGTCTAAGGACTAGGATTACTTCATATGATGTTAAGGAAATATAAACACAATGACTTTGATCGTAATGCTATACTTTGGATGAATATTCATCACATCATTCCAATAATGTTGTGACCTCGTTATTAACAACATCCAATTTCCATGATCAGGAAACCTTGATCATCTTGTCAATCAACAAGCTAGTTTATAAGAGAGGAACTTTCTGTTTGTTTATTAAACAAACATGTATTAACGTTTCCGTATTAATACAATTATAGCATGCAAAATAAATATCTATCATACACTTGGAATATACATAATAACAACTTTATTATTGTCTCTCAGGACATATTTCCTCCATGCCGATCTTTTCTTCGTCCTGCCCTTCGGGTTCTCCAGCAGGATTTTGTTTCTCCTACATCTTTGATGGAGACGAGGAGGAGAATCATGTTGTGTGCATCGCGGAGGAGGTCTTTGTTGAGGAGGTTTTTGTTGAGGAGGAGACGGAATCGAGGCCAGAGATCTTCTCGGATTTCTGGAGTGGGGCTGGGTATCCTACGAGCACATCGTCGAGCTTCTTCAGGTGAGAACTCTATTTTTTGCAGGTCGCCGGCGGGATCTAGGTCGTTGTTGCCTACCTCGGCAGGACGAGCGCCCGTCGAGCGGCCTTGCTTCTCTTCTTCCTCTCCTACTGGTCTGTTTCTGACCAGACCGCCAAGGATGGTAAAGTGGAGTGGGCCGCCTCCCGGCCGCTGGATTACTCCTCCGCCGGGGCTCGAGATGTTCATCCGGCAGGCAGGGGGGACCTATGCAGTCGTCGGCGTCGGCGGCTGTGGCGGTTCTGTGGAGGCGGTTACAGATCACGCTGATTTGGGATCATTTCATGCGCTAATCAATGGAGGATCCCACAAGCATGCAGCGGTGATTGAGCAATCTTTATCGAGTTAACATTCGATGCCCGTTTCGTACCCGTCTGTCTAGGCCTATTCATATCACGGCCGCCTCGACTACGACTACTTCACCGATCTGCGCCGCCTCGATTCCACCTCAAGCCGGCAATCCCTCCGCCGCCGGGTTGCTTCGCCGGTCCTTTGTGCAGGTCACAGCATCTACCTCGACATCCGCCATGTCGCGCCCTTCTGCCCCTGCTGGAAATACGGGGCAGCCTGGCCTCGCGCTATCGTCGCCCATGTCGTTGGGGACTGCGGCCGCTCCTGCTTCCTCCTTGGCGGTTGCAGGCTCGGGCGCCGTTGGTCAAGAGGCGCCTCCCATGAAGGCGCAATGATGTAGTCATTTATAGTGCTACTATAATTTTATTAAGACTACAAAGTATGTGGTACTTGCTAGACGACCATTTATTTTCAACGGAGAAATTCCTGTCGAAGTTGCACTAGCAGATGTAGTAGAGACTAAGTTCAGAACACCATGTCGATACATATTTGTGGGTGCAATTGAAGTTCAAGTCTAGGAGCAAACTAAAGTGGTACAAGGGTTATAAATCTAAGGTTCATTTTACTTCTTATTCACGTACGATGCATGATAGAAGCTGAGTATTAGTTGATATCTAGATATGCACGTAGTCAAGTACTAGTTCCTTAAATTAGTCTCTAACTTACGCGTGAGAAAAGACCTGCGCATTGAGCACCGGCTCAGTCATGTTAAACAATACACAGAAAAACCGATTAACTACTGAACCAGTGAGCCACTCCACCGGAACAGCGGCCCACCGCTCACGGGCGCCCACTGCCCACCCTCTCGATCTCTCTGCTCTCTCATTTACATCTCCAGAGCCCCTGCAACCTAGGGTTTCTGTTGGTGTTAGAAATATAATCACTGTATGCATGACATTGCATGGAATCCCAGGCATCTGTGTCGTATGCATATAGGTACGTATACAAGTAGGTCTAGAGTCCTACTAACACTATTCATGCATGTGTCCGGTTACGAATTAGACACCGATTCGTGGTAGCAGTTTGAGTTGGTTCTATATGTCCTGCATATATATATGCATGTAGCCCTAGTCCTTGTAAGACAGATCGTGAGTTGAGCAATACAAGAGAGAAAGTAAGGCTCGACAAGAGCCTTTGGCGATCAAAGTTGTTTTGCGTGTGCGTGCGTGAGTGTACTAGTTGGATCAAAAGAATTGATCAGCTAGCAGTAAGTCCATCTCGGCGGAAGTTATCGGATACGTACGTGTCATCTCGTCGGAACTTCCTCGTCGGTGTCGTCGGAAAGTACTCGACGGCAGGGGCTGTGCTCACAATTGGTATTAGAGCCTGGTGGACGATCTCCTAGTAACGGGAGGTCATGACAAAGGAGGTGGACGAGTATTCTGGTACGGCTACGGGTGCACCGGTATGGATGCAGTATCCGCGGTACAACCACGACAACTACATGGTCTGGGCGATCCAGTTGGACTGGGAGTTAGAAGGCGGCATACTCTGGGAGGCTGTCGATCCAGGCGGCGACGAGTTCAAGAAGGACGCATCGAAGTACCACCTAGACCGACTAGCACTCACGGTCGTATGCTCGGTGGTGCCGACGGATCTGATGCAACACCTGATCTCGAAGAAATATGCAAACGAGGTGTGGGATACGCTCAAGACGCTAAATCTTGGGCACGAGCGCATCCGCGAGGCGACCCTGCAAACTTTGCAAGAGAAGTACGAGAATCTGAAGATGGGAGAAGATGAGACGCTAGACGCTTTTGCTTCAAGGGTCGCTACACTGGTCAATGGGATTCGTGGACTTGGCGAGAAGCTGGAGGAGATCTCTATCGTGAGGCGTTTCCTCCGCGTGGCGCCGCCGGGTTACTCGCACGTTGTCTCAGCGATCAAGCAATGCGTTGATCTCAAGACTCTCATGATGGATGATCTAGTTGGATGGTTCAAGGCGCATGACGAGCGGATGAAGATCACATATGGCGACGCGAAAGTGGATGAGCATCTCATGCTTATGGCTCGAGCGTTGTTCTCCAAGGAGATGAAGGGCGATAAAGCAACCAGCAGCAGGAGTGATAGAGAAGATTCTCGCCCAGCGAAAAAGTATATCGCAGGGGAGGATGAGGACGAGCCTCCGCCGCGGAGGAAGTTTGACATAAAGAAAGTAAGATGTCATAAGTGCGGAGAGCTCGGTGACTTCAAGAAGGATTGCAAGAAATCGTCGAAGGAGAGGGCTCTCATCGCCTAGGAAGGAGCTGATGGACCGATGATGCTGATGCTCGAAGTAACTGAGCTGAAGGATGAGGAGGATCCTCCATCACCGGGTACGGAGATTATGGTCCAAGTGGATCACGATCTACCGTCTGTGGATCACGAGCAACGGAGTGCTCCGTTTCTGCGTGAATCCATGTTTGAGTCAAGTGAAGCTTCAGAATCTGATCATGGCGATCTATGTGTTGGAATTTCACCCGCAACTCCGTCTGGCAATAAGTTCTTCATTCTTGTGGTGGATGATCATAGTAAATACATGTGGATTGTGTTGCTGAAAAGTAAGAATTAAGCTCAACAAGCATTCGAGAAGATCAAGGAAGCCGAAGAGTTTAAGGTGAAGGCGAAGATAAGAGCTCTACGCATTGATCAGGAAGGCGAGCTGCATCAAACCGTGTTGACCATGGCACGGAGGATGATGAAGAGTAAAGGTTTGACAGGAAACTTCTGGGGTGAGGCAGTCAATACGGCTGTGTACGGATGGAAGTCCTCGGTTGATCATCTTCGCACTTTTGGGTGCGTGGCGTACAAGACCGGCCAGCGGAGTACTCCAATGATCATGACAGGATATGAAGGCTCAAAGATATACCGTTTGTGCAATCCCTATACCAATAAGGTGGTTTTCACGGACGATGTAGTATTTGAGGAAGAGAAATCATGGAATTGGGGCTCCAAGGAACCGGAATATTCATCTTTTCACATCACGTGGGATCTTGAGTATGAAGAAAATATGGATCAACCAAGCTTATCTTTGTCAACAAATTTGGACCCAGAAGAGATTAAAGGCCTAGGGGATTCTCTAGGCGTGGACACCAGGCCAGAAGCACTAGGGATACTCCCAGAAGAAAAAGTGTCCGGAGAAAAGGCTAGTTTGTGGTCAGAAAAAACTGATCTAAAAGGTGTTGTGTTTAGCTCATCATCTGCTAGTACAGGAGGTGATGATCCACGTGAAGAGCTTGGGGCAAAGGAGTGTCCAGAAGTGAAAGGGCCATGTGATGTGGTGGTGAGTCAAGAAATTGGCTCAGAAGTAGGCATGCAGGATACGCTGCATGTAGAGCTGTTGGCTCTAGGAGCTCTACGTGGAGGCACACAAGGTTCAGAAACTGAATAAACAAGCGCGTTGTCGGACGCAGAAAAGTATGTCGCAGAACCTCCGACTGCACTGGAGAGGAGACGAGTACGACTGACGCAAGCACTCATACGAGACGTGCTGGACTACTATCCGAAGAAAGAATTTCAGACGGTAAATTATCTGGTGAACCGATGAAGACTAAAGGCACGATAATGGACGACATCAACAAGGAGTACGCGGAAAAGAAGGACGTGGACGAGGAGGGTCAACATGAAGTCATGGAGAAGCCGACGAAGATAAAGTCTGTGACATGGAGGATAACACCTGGAGCAGTGAAAATAATACCGAGGAAGACGCCTGCGAGGAGTAGCTGGTGCACTGGGATCCAGGTCGATGCAGAAGAGATCACACAGTGCTTAGGGGGGTGATTGTTAGAAATATAATCACTTTATGCATGCCATTGAATGGAATCCCTGGCAGTTGTGTCGTACGCATGTCGGTACGTATACAAGTAGGTCTAGAGTCCTACTAACACCAGTATTCATGGATGTCTCCGGTTAGGAATTAGACACCGATTCGTAGTAGCAGTTCGAGTTGGTTATATATGTCCTGCATATATATATGCATGTAGCCCTAGTCCTTGTAGGACAGACCGTGAGTTGAGCAATACAAAAGAGAAAGCAAGGCTCGACAAGAGCCTTTTGGCGATCAAAGTTGTTTTGCATGTGCGTGCGTGAGTGTACTTGTTGGATCAAAAGAATCGATCAGCTAGAAGTATGTGCATCTCGGCGGAAGTTATCGGGTACGTCTGTGTCGTCTCGTCGGAACTTCCTCGTCGATGTCGTCGGAAAGTACTCGATGGCAGGGGCTGTGCTCACAGTCGGGTGACCTGATTACTCCCGTCGAACCGCTTGCTCGGCACCTGCCTTGACGAATTCTTGCCCGGGTCTGTCGCTGCCGTTGTGGACGACTGCTCCACAATCGGGGCCGTGGATACGCCATTTAGGCGGATGGGCCGACGGCCATCGAGGCCCCGCTTGAGGCTTGGTTCAAGGTAGGACTCTTCATAGTGATCATGATGTATTCAGTCTTCTTTTGGTTAGTGGATGTTAGATGAGTAGTACTTTATTTGTTGAGGGGACCGTTGTCATCCTTTTGCATGTTTGATACATGCCCATGCTTCTGTCTATTTTAGAAAAAAATGAAGTTTTTTAACAAAGATAACTTTATGAATTATTTGCATGTTTCTATGGTTAATGAGTTCTATATGATTTACGTACTTGATCGATACATTGACCGGGCATAAAAGGGTTTTAATGATTCTGTAGTGCCACTTTGATTGTAAATAATTGCTTTTTATAATAAATTCACTTGCAAGTTCTACTGAGAGGTGGAATAGTGCACCCACAATCGTTTTAAATATATATGTTTGGTATTTATACAAAACATTCCAAAACTAGAAGTGTTAATACATGGCGTCAAAACATATAAAAACACGTGCATTTCTAACATGACAATCACATTGTCAAGATGCTAGAAAGGGGCGGGGCGAATCTTGCCTATTCGCCTAGTTGAGCTTAAAAGCCAAGTGAATGCGGAGCTAGCACGACTTCTGCATGAATAGGAACTCAAATGGTATCAACGTACCAAAGATCACTTATATAGTGTGGCTAATGGTAAACACATGATATTTCGGAAACTAATCTATAATTTTTGATGTTCCATCTTGTATAGTATCAACTCTGCTATGTTTTGTCTAAAATTTAAGGTATTTTTATACACTTTATGGAACTAATCTATTGACAAGATGCCATAGTGCCGGTTGCCTGTTTTCTGCTATTTTTGGTTTCAGAAAGCTAAATAATAAATATTCTCGGAATTGGAAGGGACAAAAGCTAAAGTTCATATTTTCCCTGAATGATACGGAAAATCGAAGACGAGACGGAGGAGGAGACCAGGGTGGCACACCCTAGGTGGGCGCGGGCCCACCCTGGCCGCGCCCATAGGGGGTGTGGGCCCCTTGGCGCTCCATCGACCTTGCCTCCTTCGCCTATAACAAGCCCCCGACTCAGAAACCCTAAAAGGTTGATCAAAAAGCCACGAAAAGTTCCACAACACCTCCGCCACCGAAGAGGAGTTTTGGGGGACAGAAAGTCTCTGTTTCGGCACCTTGCTGGGACGGGAAGTGCCCTCGGAGCCATCTCCATCGATCTCCACTACCATCTCCATCGTCGTTGCTGATTCCCATGATGAGGAGGGAGCAGTTCTTCCTCGAGGCTATGTGTTCATCTCTCTCTCTATGCGTGATCATGTTGTGGTCATGAGCTTTGTAATCAAGTAGATCTACTCTGTTACTCAAGTGCTTCAATAGATCTTTGCTCTCCCCATGTGTGTGAAAGTGACAGCGTGCACGCCATGGTGGCACTTAGGCTAGAGTCCACATAAATACTCATCGTGCTTTAATAGATCTATGTTTTTCCCCACGTTTGTGAAAGTGACAGCGTGCACATCGTGTGTGGCACTTAAGCTAGGTTACATATATATTCATGAGTTATATTTTGAGTTGGATGTCTTTATGAAATTGTGGTGTTTGTTATAGCCCTACCATGGATTAGAGTGTCCAACCGGAGTGTTCACTAGTGAATGTATGACCCTAGGCCTTGTTTCTAAACATTGAAACATTGTTTACAACTAGATCTATTGCATGTTTGCTTGCTTCCAGTCTCTTCCACGCCGTCAAGCTCTTTTCTGGCACCGTTGTCTTATAATCATTCATACCACTTGTATTTCACTATCTCTTCGCCGAACTATTGCACCTATACACCTGACAAGTGTATTGGGTGTGTTGGGGACACAAGAGACTTCTTTTATCTTGATTGCAGGATTGTTTGAGAGGGATACCTTTGACCACTTCCTCTCTGAGTTCGATAAACCTTGGGTAATCCACTTAAGGGAAACTTGCTGCTGTTCTACAAACCTCTTCACTTGGAGGCCCAACAACTTTCTACAAGAATAGAAGTGCGTAGACATCAAGCTCTTTTCTGGCGCCGTTGCCATGGAGGTTTTGGTCCTTTTACCTTACCTCACCGTCAAGCTCTTTTTTGGCGTCGTTTCCGGGGAGGTAAGATAAAATATACTCACATCCTCTAGTGTGATTGCTCAAACTTATTTCCATTAGATTCTGCAATTTTGTCTTTTTGTTTCTTGTTTTCACTTGTTAGGCTTAATGGAAAACAACAACAAAATTAGAGAGCTTTTTAGTATTTTTCCTAAGTTAGAACATGAATGGTTTGAAAAGAAAATTAAAAAAACCTGTGGAACTTTCTTTGCATGCTAATAGCAATATTATTAGTATGAATTTTTTGAACACCATTGTTACTAATGCTATGGAAACGTCTAAGCTTGGGGAAGCTAGTTTTTATGAGAAATATCTTTTTAGTTCCCTAGCTTTAGGGAAGAAAACTTTCTCTGATGATACTTTATCTCCCATATGTGTTAATTCTAATGATGCTCGTGATATTTTAAAGCCACATATTGAAAGTGTCCCTTTTAAAATACCAAATTGTTGATCGTGTAATGGATAACTATTATTTTGGGGATGGAACTGTCCATCCTGGTAATCACTTGCTTTTTATCCATGAATTATGTGAGTTGTTCAAGTGTGTAGGTATTTCAATGGACCAAGTTAAGAGGAAGCTATTATCTTTATCACTTAGGGACAAAGAAAGGGAGTGGTATGAGCTACTAGATGATCCTCATCATTTGGAATGGAAGGAACTTGAATCTCTCTTTTACTCTAAATTTTATCCTCCTCATGAAATCCATAAAGATAGGAATTATATTTATAATTTCACCCTCATGATGGATAAAGTATTGCCCAATCTTCGGAAGATTGAAGTCACTAATGCTCAAATTTCCCATTCATGAGCTCCCTAGTAATATTATTATCAATAATTTTTATGCAAGTCTTTCAGGACATTACAAGCACTATCTAGATACTTGTTCAGAGGGATCCTTCACAAGTAAGGAGGTAAAAGCTAAGTGGGATCTTCTTGAAACAATTCAAAGCAACACCGAAGATTGGGATAACAACAAAGGTAAAGAACCAGGTATAAACTATGAGTATGATTGCATTAAGTCTTTCGCTGAAACTGATGATTTTCAAGAGCTTAGTGCTAAATATGGTCTTGATCCTCAAATTCTTGTTAGATATGATAGAGCCTTTGCTTCCCATATTAATGCTCCTAAAGAAAAGTGGGACATGTATCATGAACCTTTTAAAGACACTTGAATGGAAAATGAAAATGTTATTAATGATTGCAATAAACATGCTCAAACTTCTGAAAGTATTATTTCTTATAAGCATGTTAATATTTGTGGTATGTATATACCTTGTGAGAAGAATCAAATAGAAGAAAATATTGTATCACCCACTGGAATGAAAAAACTAGAACGTGGTATAAGGCTCTAGATGATCTTGGTAAAAAAGTTTGTGCCCTCTGTCCTTTTATTTTTGAACTCTGCTATGAAGTGGGTCATTTCAATTTTCAATGCTCATGCCATAATAATAACCTTTCTAATCCAATGAGTACTGCAAGTTTGTATTGTGATAACGTGATCACTGATAATCAACATGATGAACTTACATTGTTTTTGGGGTGTGAAGAGTTATCAAGAAAAACTTTTTTGGTAGACATGAGTGCTTTTGATATGAATAGTGTCCTGCATGGTTTTCATCTTTATTGTGTTGATAATTGCCACGCAAATACTTACATACAAAATCTTATAAATATGATATTTTACCAAAATATGATAGGATTGATAGGAGTTTTGTTCTTATTAATTAAAAGGAGGAATCCTCCAAAGTTTCTTCTATTGTCTCTAACAATAAACCAGGGTATGTGGAGAATATTCCTTTCAAGCCTCTCCCTCCTAAAGAGGAGAAGAAGAAAAAGAGGAGGAGTAAAAGGAGGGAGGAAACGGTATCTTCCCCTAAGCATATTGCTCCTATCATAGTTTTTTCTGATGAGTCTGAACTAGATGATGTTCCTATGCCCATTACCTATAGTAGTGATCATGATTGGGAAAAGCACACTACTTTTGATATTGAAAATCTGGTACCAATTCTAAAATGATGATATTAATAATTGTTGTGCTATTAGTGTTATCCATGTTCCTTCCAATGATGATATGTTTACAAATGAACACACTTGGGAAGATAGCTATTCTATTGCTTATGATGATACCAAACCTCCAATATATGATGATTACAATGATGAATATGATATTTTCAGTCCACCTACTAGTGAGGAGAAAATCAATTATGATTACAATATGCCTCCTATATTTGATGATTATGCTGATGAGAATAATAATGATAGCTATTTTGTTGAATTTTCTCCCACTACAATTAATAAGAATGAATATGCTTATGTGGAGAGTAATAATAATTTTATGCATGTGGCTCATGATAAGAATGCTTTATGTTGCTAATAAAAGTTATTATGAGAGAGGGAAACATGGTCTTATGCATCTCAAAAATATTAAGTTTCCCCTCTTTATGTTGAAAGTCTTGAAATTTCACTTGTTTTGCTTTCATATGCTTGTTTATTTATGCTTTCATGACTAGTTTCTTTACGAGATTCCTATGCATAGGGAGTGGTTTAGACTTAAATGTGTTTTGAATTTGCTTCTGGATGCTCTCTTTTACTTCCATTCATATTTTTTATGTGAGCATCTTCTCAAATTATCATGCCTAACTTAAAGGCGTTAAAGAAAAGTACTTGTTGGGAGATAACCCAAGAGTTTTCTTAAGTCTTGGAAGTTATTACTTCAGTAATAACCTCTCCTTATCCTTTTTTATTTTCTTTTTGTGCCAAGAATGACCTCTATCGAGAGGGAAGTAAGATTTGGGGAGTTATTGTCCCAAAACAGATTTTTGTGCTCCACCGAACACATTCGTGAGGAATCTCTGTAAGTCGCATTGAGCTGATGTTTTGCGAATAAATTCCCCAGTATGTTAGATAACTTTATTTAGTTCAACACTTTTTTATTTGAGCAACAGAAGGTCTTCGAAAAAATCGGTTTCAACCTCCTAATCTGTTTTGACAGATTTCTGCCATTATTTGCATTTGCTTCTTATTGATTCCTTTTTGGGTTCTTTTGGGGATTTGAGATTTTTGAGGAAATTGATATAGTATCTTGTGTTTTTAGTGAAAGTTTTTATGTTCTAAAGCTAAACCCAAGGGTCCATTATCTTTTGAATACACTAATGTTGCTAATGAAGATTGTGTGAAGTTTTATATGAAGGAAAAATTTCAGGTGTATAGAGAGAATGATGTAATGAGATGAAGAATGGACAAAATCTCAAGATTGGGGATGCCACCCCGTGTCACCCCAATGAATATTCAAGAGGTACAAGCGTTAAAGCTTGGGGATGCCCAAGGCATCCCCTTCGTCATCAATAAAAAGCTCAAGTCTTTCTAGAAACTTCGTTTTTATTATTTCATGCACTTTTGTGTTGTTCTTGGAGCGTCTTAGTTTTCGTTTTTGGTTTTTGTTTTCTTAGTTTGCTTGAGTAAGTTGGTTGATCCCATCAGACTTCTTTTGGAGGAGGCTCTATTCTCAATTGCCTAGAACACTCTAGTTTTCATTCTTATTGTCTTGTGAGTGTTCTCTTTTGGTAGCACTATGTTTAGCCTTAGTTTTCTTGTGCCTTCAGCTTAGAACTTTTTAGTTCTTCTTTGTGGATTTGTGAGACAAGATCACTGATCTTTATTGATTATTATCTTTGTGAGTTTTTTCAAATAAGTTGATTGGTGTTGGAAAGGAGTAGAAAGTTCTTGCTTGAAATAGTGCAAGAGGAACTTTATTTGACTTAGACTTAGACTTTATCATGTCATTCTAGGTGTTGTTTTGACCTTATGCTTAGTGATTATTGCTGTAGCATGACTTGTTCCAAAAAATTGGGATTGCCTAGTGTGTCTTGAAATAATCATGCGTTGTTTTAGCATGCAAAAGCATAGTATTGTGGTATTCTCCTTTAATGCTTTGTTTGGGTTGACTTGGCACATGCTCACACCATGTTATGACTTTGAACCAGTCACCTTAGCCTCTATGATCATTTAGTTCTTGACTTGTAGTACCACTTTATGCTTTGATTAGTAATGTTTTGTCGCTCTGCATGATTATGGAAATTATTGCTCTCTTAGTTGGTCGCTCCCAGTCTTTTGATAGCCTCCACTTGTATTGAGTTAGCTCTACTCATTCATCCAACTCCCAAGAAACGAAGTTATTCCAAAGTGTCCACTATAAATTTGTATGCATGGTGTGTTACACCATTCCAAGTATATTCTTGTTTTATCTATCTTCCAAATTAAACTTGTTATGTGAGACTTAGTGATTAAAGCTCTCACAAACTTGATAGTAAACTTTATTTTTCTTGCCCCTAATAAACTTGAACCATTGTGTCATCTATGTTGTATATGCTTGCACTTATACATTGGAATTAGCAGAACCATGCTGTCACGGGGAACGCTTTCAACATTGCACTTGTACTTTGTACACAGTTGGTATCATACTCTTTTGTTTATGGATGTCGTCGGTGTGAAATGAAAGGGGAGCTTGTAAGTCCAGGGAGTTATGTATGTGTGTTAGAGAGACGCCTGGTCCACTAGCCTAAGCCATGCCTAATCATGGTTGAAACTTGCAACATCACCATAGTGACATCTATGAAGCATTCTTCTTATGAAAAAAAGAGTTAGAGAAAAAGAGATTGAGAAAAAGAAAAAAATATGAGAAAAGAGGAAAGAGAGAAAAAAACACCATATTCCCATGGTAAATAAGAAGAATGCTCAGATGCTCATTGTCTGCTTGCCTTGTCATTTTGATTATGGGATAGCTCATGTATCATGTGCAAGGGGTACCCCGTCAGCGGTTCTTTATGATACACATGTGCTTACTATGATAAGAACTTACAGGTGACTAAATTTGAGTAGCATGTGGTGCGGCCCTCGTATTCAAGGGACATGAGATTGCCAACTTATACTTTGTCAAGCATATAATCCATAGTTTTTTCTCTTTAACCTTAATCACTTCATGATGCTAATGATAGGGGCAATGAGAGCTGAACGCTAACAAGTACCATAATTTTTGGAAGCTCTTTATGAAACTTGAAATCCCTGCTTCCCTTTATGAAGGGCCTTTCTTCCACTATTATATTGAGTCTCCACCTTCTATCCTTAGGCACCAATTAAGAGAGCATAGTTGCCATTCTTAGTTCTTATGTGCATTTTCCCAAAACTTATTGATTGATTCATATTGTTGATATTGCTTTCTCTTGAACTATTTGTATCTAGTCACTCTTATGAACTTTGAAGGTGTTCTATGCATCTATTTGCTACTCTATGAGGGACAAGGTGAATGCCACTATGCTATGTTTTATGTATGTGAAACAAACAAACGTTTTTCAATGCATGTTATTCATGATCTTTTTTTGTAACCTTTCATGTTGCATGCATAGTTACTTTATCTTACTGTTAGAACTCCATCTTTGATGTTCATGTTTAGAGTTCTTTGATCCCAGCTTTCAATGCTTGCAAATGGTTTGATCTTGATTTTGATGGTGCATGTCACCTCAAATTTTTTTTATCACTTACCTACTCGAGGACGAGCAGGAGTTAAGCTTGGGGATGCTTGATACGTCGGAAACGTATCTATAATTTTTGATATTCCATGCTTGTTTAGTATCAACTTTTCTATGTTTTGTCTACACTTTGAGGTATTTTCATACACTTTCTAGAACTAACCTATTGACAAGATGCCATAGTGACAGTTGCCTATTTTCTGTTGTTTTTGGTTTCAGAAAGCTAAAAAATGAATATTCTCGGAATTGGACGGGACAAAAGCCAAAGTTCATATTTTCCACTAAATTATACGGAAAATCGAAGACGTGACGGAGTAGGACACCAGTGTGGCCACACCCTAGGTGGGCGCAAGCCCACCCTAGCCGTGCCCACAGGGGGTGTGCCCCCTGTCCCTCCATCGACCTTGCCTCCTTCGCCTATAAGAAGCCCCTGACTCAGAAACCCTAAAAGATCGATCAGAAAGCCACGAAAAGTTCCACAACACTGCCACCACCGAAGGGGAGATTGGTGGGATAGAAAGTCTCTACTTCGGCACCCTTCTTGGACGGGGAAGTGCCCCCAGAGCCATCTCCATCGCTCTCCACCACCATCTCCATCGTCGTTGTTGATTCCCATGATGAGGAGGGAGTAGTTCTTCCTCGAGGCTAAGGGATCTACCGGTAGCTATGTGTTTATCTCTTTCTCTTTGAGTGATCATGTTGTGGTCATGAGCTTTGTAATCAAGTAGATCTACTCTGTTACTCAAGTGCGTCAATAGATCTCTACTCCCTCATTGTGTGTGAAAGTGACAACGTGCATGCCATGGTGGCACATAGGCTAGAGTCTACATAAATACTCATCGTGCTTTAATAGATCTATGCTTTTCCCCACGTGTGTGAAAGTGACAACATGCACACCGTGTGTGGCACTTAAGCTAGGTTACATATATATATACATGAGTTATATTTGGAGTTAGATGTCTTTATGAAATTGTGGTGTTTGTTATAGCCCTACCAAGGATTAGAGTGTCCAACCAGAGAGTAGTTTAGGGTAGTACCATGAAGAGAATATATTTATATGAGACAGTGTTCACTAGTGAAAGTATGATCCCTAGGCCTTGTTTATAAACATTGAAACACTGTTTACAACAAGATTTGTTGCATGTTTGCTTGCTTCCAGTATCTTCCACACCATCAAGATATTTTCTGGCACCGTTGTCTTATAATCATTCATGCCACTTGTATTTCACTATCTCTTCACCGAACTAGTGCACCTATACACCTGACAAGTGTATTGGGTGTGTTGGGGACACAAGAGACTTCTTGTATCTTGATTGCAGGGTTGTTTGAGAGGGATAGCTTTGACCACTTCCTCCCTGAGTTCGATAAACCTTGGGTAATCCACTTAAGGGAAACTTGTTGTTGTTCTGCAAACCTCTACACTTGGAGGCCCAACAACTGTCTACAAGAATAGAAGTGCGTAGACATCAACACAAGAAACTTATTCGATCTTTAATGCAATATGATGGGATGATTGAGGGACATGAGCTGTTGAAATCCTTCATTGCAAATTACTACAAGGGTTTATTTGGGGAAACAAAAAAAGGCTCCTTCTCCCTGGATGAATCCCAAACAGACAATGTGCCCTAGGTTTCTGACGAGGAAAACAACCTATTGAATGCACCATATAGCGAGGAGGAGTTAAAGAAGGATTTTTTACAAATGTAACATAATAAGGCCCCTGGTCCTGATGGATTCCTAACTGAGTTTTATCAAACCTGTTGGGATGTTATCAAAATAGATCTTGTATACATGTTTTTGTTCTTTACATGCTGGTCAATTAGATTTGTTTTGATTAAATATTAGAGATATTATTTTAGTACCTAAGAGTAATGAAGAAGAACGGATTCAACAATATAGACCAATATGTCTTCTTAATGTTAGTTTTAAGTTTTTCACCAAAGTCGATACTATCAGGTTAAATTCAGTGGCTGATCATGTAGTTCGCTCATCACAAACTGCCTTCATGCAAGGTCGGAACATAGTTGACGGTGTGGTTACCTTGCATAAAACATTTCATAAACTACATAGGAAGAAGCTGAACGGGGTTATTCTAAAAAATTGATTTCGAGAAAGCCTATGATATATTGAAATGGTCTTTTCTTTAGTAGACTCTTAGAATGAAAGGTTTTTCAACTAAGTGGCGTGCTTTAATCAATAGCTTTGTGTCAGGAGGTAGTGTTCCCCTATAAGTCAATGACGATGTTGGAAAATACTTCTAGACCAAAAAAGGGCTAAGACAGGCAGATCCATTATCACCAATGCTATTTAATATAGTGACTGATATGTTATCTATCATGATCGAGCGTGCAAAATCTAAAGGACAAATTGAAGTTGTGATTCCCTATCTAGTGGATGGAGGTTTATCTATACTTCGGTATGCCGAAGATACAATTATGTTTATGGAACATGATCTCAAAAAGGCGAAGAACCTGAAACTCATACTTTCAGCTTTCTAACATCTTTCGGGATTGAAAATAAACTTTCATAAAGTGAATTGTTCTTTTCTGGTGAGGCTCGGGATGCAGTTGAACTTTATGCTGAGCTCTTCGGCTATAGTTAGGGCGTTTTTTCGATTCTGTATTTTGGCGTTCTGGTTCACTATCGAAGGTTCACAAATGCTAAATGAAAAATCGTTGAACAAATATTGCAGTTAAGATTGAGTAGTTGGAAAGGCAAATTACTATCCATAGGGGGAAGATTGGTAATCATTAATTCAGTACTCAGTAATATGGTAATGTATATAATATCATTCTTTGAACTTCCAAAAGGCGTCTTTCAATGGTTGGATTATTTCTCATAAAGATTCTTTTGCATGGAGATAATGAGAAAAAGAAGTATAGACTAGCTAAACGGAGGGTGCTCTGTCGCCCCAAAGAACAGGGAGGCCTGGGTATTCATGATCTGGAGATCAAGAATACCGTATTACTTAGTAAATGACTCTTCAAATTATTAACTGAAGAGGGGATATGACAAACTCTATTTAAAATAAAATACGTTAGATCAAAAGCATTGTATCAAATGGTTTGGAAACCTAGTGACTCTCACTTTTGGGCCGGCTTGATGGAAACGAAGAAACATTTCTTCCGCTTTGGCACATTTTCTATTAAGGAAGAGTCTTAAATACGATTTTGGGAGGCTTGGTACTACTACACTCCATGAATAATATCCTGCATTGTATTCCATAGTCCGTTATAGGGAGGAAACGATTGCCACTATATTGGAATCATTCCCCCCTAATGTGAATTTTAGGAGGAATTTGATTGGTGCTAGGCTTGACTCTTGGATCGCGTTGTTACAACGGTTAGTTGATGTCCAACTGGCAGATAGGCCTGAAGAATTTTGTTGGAACTTATGTGCGAATGACTCCTTCTGTGTTAGTTTCTTATGCAATGCGTTAATCCTGCCAGTCATACTAGTTTAGATAGAGTTATCCTTACTAAAGATACGATTATTAAATAGAAATGGCATTTGGATCCTAGGTGCGTATTGTTTCAGCATAACAAGAGAATCAAGCACATATTTTGCCAACGAAATATCGCTAGGTCTATATGGTCACTTATCCGAGCAGTTTCAGCCTTGTATCCACCATGTAGTACTGCTAATATATTTGGAAATTGGTTACACGTCATAGATCACAAGTATAAGTTTCTTCTTCGGGTTGAAGCGATTACCATTATATGATCGCTATGGCTATGTAGAAATGATAAAAAAATTAATGATATAAATTGTTCTCTGATGCAGGTTATTTTTATATGCACCAGCACCCTTCGGTCTTGGTGGCGCTACATAATGCGGATCATCGTGATCTTTTTACGGAGGTGTGTATGAGGCTGGAGGACACAACGCAAGATTTTTTTACCCGGTATGGGTGACAACATAATCTATGGATAGAGCCGCCTTCAGCATCTTAGGTGTTTTACAATTTTTCATTATGATATGTAATCCACCTTACTTTATTTTTTCTATGTTTGGATGTGCGGACTTGTGTCGGTTGTGTCCATCCTAGCTATGCAAGTGGTCGGGTATAATACTTAACTCTAAGTAATAAAGCGCCCCTTATAAAATAACAGTGAATTACCAATAAGTTCTCATAAACTCTCGTTGCACTTACCATCCAAGTGATATACTTTTAGCTTCAGTTGTATTCTTCTAGAGGATTTGTTCAGCATCATGAATCTAGGAATATCCAGAAAAGGGCATGCACTATGATGAAAACTCGCTGAAAACTGAAAAATCACGCACAGTTCTAATGCCTTGTTTGTTGATTTTGAGGTGAAAAAGTTATTTGTAAACAGTGCTTGCACCTGAGGTTAGTCTAAACAAAAAACAAACAAATGAGCGTCTAATTTATCGGGAAGAGCGACACACATGGATTGCCAAGCTACACTCAATTATTTTTATATATGTTGTGGAGGACCGGAAATACCATGTTATAGGTAGGTTCTATAATTAGGGAGAAACAAATCTACTTCCCATTTCAAAATATAAGGCGTTAAACAAAGTAGTATCTCCTAATTACTATTAAAGTCGTAGAACACTTTACACTGGAAGTATGGACATTACTATCTACATAATACATCAACTACTACCATAGACTCTGGTTATAAAATTTCGATTTTATATGACAGCTAATATATACATCAAAGTAGTAATAAAAATATTGATCCAAAAAGTAAGCACGGATGAAACCAGGAGCATTCCTACCTTAACACCCTTGTTCTTGTGGCATCTTTGTGTGTATAACTCTAGGAAGGATCAAACAAATAGTCAGTAAATTGCACGCATGCGCAAACTTCCAAAAAAAGTTGCTAAATGCATATATACAAAAAAAACACAAATTCAATGAAGGTGCACCAATAAACTACATATCTTTCCCTGATTAAAATTATCGTCGGTGTGGTCAATATAGTGCTTGTGTCGGTCACAGAGAACTAAAGATGCAGGCCTTCACCTTGGGGCTTAATTGGCCAGCAACAAGGCTGACCTGTCATACACGTGTGGGAGAGAAGATCACGCCATGAACATCGTCAAGGGCACTGATGCCCACACAGTCCAGGGCACTGACGTGCACACCAGGCACGACCTGACTAACCATGGAAGCACAAGGCGCCGTTGTGGTCGTCTTCATGCATGCCATACATGCTTCTTTCTTGAGACTATAGGCGCCACATAGAGGGCTTCATCCCTAAATGCGAGGTAAAGAACGATTTGTTTCTCTCAACATGTAAATAAAATTATAAAGGAAAGGCATCATATGTTGTGGTAGTAGAAAAAATATTTTAATAAATGGTGCTATATTCGTATATGCCTTCTTACCCACCAAGATTATAGACAAAACTCACTGCACATCGTTCTCGTTTGAGTTATCAGCTATAAAGCATCTCATGATTCTATAGGTATATACGAATGTATACATGAAAATCTAACCAGCCACATGCGGTCTTTATTTTAACTTTTTGTCATTCCAAATTGCTGGAATTTAACCAATATTGTAATCTAAAATTTCTATAGCTGCTAGGTAAGACACTTTCCCGCTGCCACCGAGTCATTCGTACAAACACCAGGCACGCACCAGCCAAACAACCAGAAATGCAAGGAATGAAGGAAGAGATATGAAATAAGACCAATCCACGGCGGAAGATTGTTTCTCCAACCAGCGGCAAGGAGATGTTAAGTAGTAGAAGGAGGTCGACATCATCCGCGCTCTTCTAGTTTCCTGTGCCGGCAGAGAAGCAGAGGCGGCGACGTTGGGGGATGCTCGGCTGTACAGTGAGGGGCTCGTGTGGCGCATCTGCTAGGGACATCCTCACGCAGCAAGTCGTCTCAAGAAACTACTCTTGTCGACGGGCGGTCGCCTCGCTGGGTTTCGCAACGTCAGATGGGCTGCCTCCTGCCGCCAGGCAACTCGCGGAAGACCAGTGCGGGTTGTAGGCTCATCCGCAGCGATCGTGATTTTCACGGTCGTCCTCGCTCGATCCAGACATCACGCAACAGGGGATTTGTGTATGGATAAAAGGGATTAGAGGTACTGTTTCTTTTCTTCCGTGGTTTTGGGAGGTGTGATGACTCCAGCAGATCAGGGGCGACAGAGGATGTGCACGAGGAGTCCGCTAGGCAGAGTTTCAGTCCATCAAAGGTATTTTCTAAGTACACCAAAGAAAATTATGAGGCTAATAAAATCTATAAAATTGTGTTAAGAGAGCCTGATCATGAGGTTATGGTATATCCATATATATTTGTTGGGTGCCGGTAGAAAAATTCATATTCATGTTTGCTTCTTTATAAGTAATTGAGATAAAACTAGACAATTTGTGGTTGATTTATTTTGCTATGTTTGAAATTGTTGATTCTATAGATGTATGTGAAAGTTGCGCGCCCTAAAATATAGCAGGTCTAGTTAAGCGTCAGTTTTGTGCGTTTACAACGCGCCCCGTCAAGCGCCAATGGCTAGCGCGTACCACGACAGTTGGAGATGCTCTAATAGGGTCAGTAGAGTGAACTGAAAGTGTTCAACTAATGTGTAACATCCCAAAAATACTAAACTTGGATCATCAATTTCTAATCATCAAAATTAGGGTTAACAGAAAGTTTTCTAAATAAAACTAGGAATGCATGCATATGAGTATGCATTGAATTTGAAATTCTTTTGAACCACCTTGTTTGTATTATTCCTTGCTTGTAAAATATTTCTTAGGTGAAATAAATATCATCTAAAACATTTCTCACACTTCACCCAAAAACAAATAAAGCAAAACAAAAAAAATAAAGGAATGGTCATTTTGACCAATTTAACTCCCATGCTTACTTTAACTGTCTCAAACTTTCAGAACCTAACAGAAAATTTTCTGGATCTTTGCACCCCTTGAATGTACTCATAACAAAGTATCAAGGCCCACTTTGTGATCATCCAGAAACTTTCAAATGCATAGTTTAAATGACAATTCAAAATTGAATCTTTATCATATGGGAAGATCCCACTTTTTCAAAAACCACTCAAACAAGCTCAACTTTCAAAACCCAAGCATCTGCAGACTCACCAACACCAATCTAGCACACCCACCAAAAATATTTTCAAAATTCAAAACTTGAATTCATGCAGCCATTTCATCAAACAGCTTACAGACACAAATCATAACACAAATCATACAAAATCTAAACACTATAGTGAGCAGTGATTGAAGCCTAACTTGTTCCCTCTCTAGCTCATAACCATCTCAGTAGATCATCTAGCAAGTTAAACCAAGCACTAGCCCCACTGTAAGATTGGCATTGCCATCATGGTGAACAGCCGAGCACACCCATGTCACCTCCATGTCGACAGCAAGCTAGGAGGAGAAGAAAGCCTAGCCAGCATGTCTGGGAGGCAACCCAACGTCCACTGCCACTCCCTGTCCACCGCTCGAACCTTGCCAACCCCTGGACCACATGCACAGACCGCACCCAGACCGCCAGCGACCATGCCGAGCGTGCGCCAGAGCGCCACCCTCGACCGAAGCCCACAGACCGCGCGCCGCCCTCGCCGTGTGCATACACGATCACCACCGACCGAGGAGACCGCCAGACATCCCCGTTTGCCGCCCCATGACGCACAGCCACCGCTCGCCGTCGAAGACGCCGCCTCTGCCGCGCAGAGCGTCGCGTGTTCCAGACCAAGCCGCACCGCCCCACGCCTCTAAACCATGGCGTTGAGCATCGCCAGGGAACACCGCACTGTCCCCTACCTTCGCCCATGCGAATAGCCGCCTGTACCATCGCCCCTGACGAGCTCACCGTGCACCTCGACGGTCCCCTCGCTCGACTATAAATAGAGGCCACCCTCGCTCGAATTCTTCACACCATTCTACTCCCCTCTCATCATTGATCGTGCCACACTGTTCCCGGAGCAAGGCGAGCAGCACTTCGCCGGAATTTCACCGGAGCACGCCGCCTCTGGAGAAGAAGGGCGCCATCGATTTCGTCCACCCCAGGAGCTGCCGCGACCACCCCTGAGTTTGCCGTTGTCGACTTCGTCGTTCGCCCGCCTCGCCGACCCTCGCCTGCACCCCGGTGAGCCCCCGGCAACCCCCACTAGCCGCGCTAGGTTTCTTTCTCGCCGGCGTTGCCCAACGTCAACGATGACTCTTAGCCATTGGATTACAATCAGATCGAACGATCCATGTTGCCCTGTACCGCTTTGTACCCCCCTGTGTCACTGACGAGTGGGGACACCCACTTAAGCAGCCCTCGGAAGCGCTACGCTTAGCAGGCCGGCCCGTTAACCTTTCCCGCGTAGCCCAGTTATTTGAATTAAACCTTTTACATTTTATTTCAAACTCACTTCTGTACCCAACTTCAAAAATCAACCCAGATCGATTCAGTGCACCAAATTGAATGAAACCAATTTTGTTAGAAAGGTTTGGGAATGCTGAATCCAAGCCCGTTGGATTCAAGTCATTTGGAACTATAGATCACCCATGGTAAAAATAACAAGACATAAGCTTTTCTGCATTCAAACATTTTTCAAATTTAAACCATAATAGCTTTTGAGTTGATTCCAACTCTCAAAAATCACAATTAACCATACCTTTCAGAATATATAAAAATATATAGGTTTACTTGCAGAAATAATGTTCAAGTAATAAAAGAATGCTACATAGGCATTTGTAGTCACTTTATTTAATTAAAATAAAAGGGTAAAACCTTATTAAATGGTGACACCACTTTAAATCACATTCCCATGAACTAAAATATGTGGTGATGACATGTGTCAACATGATCCCATGATTGGTTTGGAGAATATTAAATCTTAAGTAGTTTTTCAATGAGTAGAAATTACTTTTCTAAAAATAAAAGGAATTAAACCAAGCCTTAATCTTGTAATGTTAGAGATGATGTTAGATCATCTATAGGACCCTTGTGTGTGATGAATGCAAGTAGTTAAGTATTGTTTGGTGATTGTGTACATCGTATTTATTTATACACGCTAGTACCTACCAAGGATACGAGGAGGAAGGAGGATTCTACGAGGAAGAAGCCGAGGAGAACTTCAACCACTGCTCTGCACAAGGCAAGCTTATATTGACAATCATGCAAGCCTAATACTACTAGTGAATGTGCAAGCTAACCCTTGCAAGATACTCTACTGATGCAACAAACCACCATTTGTTACCATGCCAACTATATGCCTTAATAATATGTGATTATACTCACTTGATAAACCAATCCTAGTTTTACTTTCAAGCTTCATACTTTATTTCTTTATCAAAGCCCTTACCTAGATTTTACCTAAGTGAATGGTAAATACTAGAAATATATGTGAAGGTTGCATAAAGAGCATAAAATTTGGCCTAAGCTAGATAATCTTGATGTCATCTTAAGGCATGAGATTGAACTTAGTTAGAACTCCACTAGTTTACCACCCCTCATTAGTACTTACCCCCACTTGTAGATGCTAGTGCTAAGCATAAAACTTGGTCAACTTTAGATGGGAATACTTGGTGGAAAAGTGGTTATGAAAACCTTGGAATGATGGATCACTCTATTGAAATGTTTTGGACATGTGTTCCGAACACCTGATGATTTTGGTGATGAAAATGTTGAGGCATGAGCCTTAGCCCTTTATAAAACTGATGGTTGTCTGGATGCGATACCATTCCAATTTTATCGTACAACCACAATACCCGAATATTGGGTTGCTTGACTGGAAACTTATATACCTTAGTATTAGTTCCCTCACGGCCAAGGTCTGAGCTGAGGCTACCTTGTGAAGGTTGTCCACCTGTGCAGTACCCAAGATGACAGTTGGTCATGGTTGGGAGGCCAAACTCATAGGAGAGGTGCTTATACTAGGGCGTGTAATTGAAAGGTTAGGATTGATTATCCGCATACTAAGTATGGTGAATTCAGGATTTGTTCCTGACGGATGTATCGAATGTTGTGGTGAAAGTGTACAATCTCTGCAGAGTGTCAAACTATTCAAATAGCCGTGTCCGCGGTTATGGACAGTTGGAGTGGCCATACTGTTCCCCGTCAGACTTTTAAAAATGACTCGTGAAATGAATTGAGACTTTGACTTAACCACAACAGAGTTGTGACATGAGTACAAGATCCCCCTTAGGAGTTATAAAATTGTGACTAGCTTTGGAACTTAGTAGAGAAAAATCTGGCTTTTCCAAAATAACCCTAGAGCCTAGTGTCCTATTATCAAAACCCCCTTTCACTTTTTCGTATTAGTTTGCGAGTACTTAAAGAGTACTCATGGCTTTGTCCCTGGATATTCCCATGGCCAGACTATGAATAGGAGTACCTGGAGGATGGACCCCAGGAAGGTTACGACAACTAGGATCATCTCCCATCGTCAGCATTGCCTATGACCCCGAAGATGGAGCTTCGCCTACGCTACCGTTATTATTACGTATTCCGCTGCTTGATGTTGTATTAAGAACTGGATCATGAGATCCCTAATTGTATAAGAACTTATGTACGGTTTGTAATGGATGATGTACTATGGTATCCAATTCTGTTATGTCTTGCAAAAATGGTAATCCTGGGATTGCGATGTATGGCATAACAGGCATCTAGGATTAAAAATCCGGGTGTTGACAAGTTGGTATCAGAGCCATCCTGACCATAGGAGACCCTAGTTAGATTGGACGTTTGAATCAAAAACTTAGTTTTCAAAACCAAAGAAAACAAATATTTACAAAAACTTATTCTCATTCTTATCCCCTTGATTCTTTCATGAAAATTCATGTTCCTCAAAAACTCTTGTAAATACATAAAATGTTGACACACTTGATCACTCTACTAACTTACTCATCCTATATTCTTATAGATGGACGTGAAGTACAGCAAGTTTTATCAGTTGGGGAATGGAGGAGACCTTATCTTTGAGAGGGATTTGGACCAGCTTTCGGAGCTTCTGGAGCGTCCGCACCCCGAGTTCTTCGGAGCTCAGCTCAATGATCAAGGAGGAGAAGACCTGCAGTGGCTAATTGTTGCAAGTCTCCGAGGAAAGATTGAACCTCCCACTGCGGAGGGAATTCAGTTTACCTTGAGGGAAAACAACTGGCTCGATGGACTTGTTAGGGCCATGCAGGAAGCTCTTTCCCGTCTGTGTGGGCAGAACATCAATCAGATCAAGGGTCCTCGCTTTGAGTTTTGCCCAAGGCATGATGGAAATGGACAACCACTGGAAGCACCATACCACCCCGAACTAAAGACCCAATTGGACCACCTTAGTTTCATGATGTACGATCGTCAGCAGGAGTTAGACAACTGCCGTGACTACTGCAACCACAAGTCTGCCATCATCAAGACGAAGGACCAAACCATCGCCATGCTAGCAAAAGATTGCAAGTCTCGCCGCCGTCAGCTTGACAAGAAGGAGCGCATCATTGCACGCCTTCGCCACCGCATCTCATCTTTGGAGGAGACCATCCATGAGAGAGACATGCAGTTGGAGGAAAGGGAGAATGCCAGAGAGGATCTTCGTGGAGAACCCTACTCCTATCTCAGCGATGACGATGATTTTCTGGAGGATCAGGCTATGGATTTCTTCACCAATAAGGATAATTTCACCTTCATCGATGATGATGAGGATGATGAGGCCACAGATTCCGAGGAGTAGTAGCACTTGAGCACTAGCATAGTGAGTATTATTCGGTCCCACTGTATCGTAGTTCTCATAATGGTTCTTAAAACCATCTGTTTTTCTTTGCTGCGGTGTGTGTTGTACTGGGTGCTATGAATGAATGAAAAAGCAAGTTGCTAGAAAATCCAAGTCAAACTTTAAAAACTTTTCAAAGACCAAAAACTTTAGAAATTTCCCTCTTTTCTCATGATCTATCTCAATCTTCAGATGCCACGCGGAGGAAGTGGTTCATCCCCGGACCCGATGTTGCAGATTCTACAAATGTTGACTTCTCACCGTGAAGCTGAAAGAGAGAAACGTCAAGCCAACCTAGCCACACTTCAGAAGATAGCCCAACTTTCCCACAACAACCAAGGCCACGGAAATCAGGAAACCATGGATCTAAGCTCAAGAATTTCCAAAATACCAACCCACCTGTTTTCACTAAGTCAGAAGAACCCCTAGACGCCGATGATTGGCTGCAGACCATGGAAAATAACTTAGAAGTCTCTGGAGTGGAAGCCAACGAGAAAGTCCTGTTCGCCACCCACTATCTAGCCGGAGTTGCCAGGGCATGGTGGAACAGTGTTCGCGCAATGACCGGAGGCCAGATGATGACCTGGGAGGAATTCAAGGTCAAGTTTAGCAGAACCCATGTTCCACCAGGTTTGATCAAGAGAATGAGAGACGAGTTCAGAGAGCTGAAGCAAGGAAGGATGACTATATTAGAATACCGTGACAAATTCTTGTCATTATCTAGGTATGCCCCGAATGAGATTGACACTGAAGCCAAGAAGAAAGAAAGATTCCTGAATGGTCTGCATGATGAGATGCAGATAGTGTTAGTCAATATCCCCTTTGCAGATATTGAAGCCCTTGTCGACTCTGCTATCCAGATGGAAGGAAAGATCAACCAAGCCAATGAGAACCGCAAGCGTCGCATGATGCATCAGCCAGGAACTCATCAGACCCCAAAGTATTTCCCCAACCCATCTCCAGGATTTGCCCCAAGGACCAACAGACCACCGATGAACCGTCCGATCTATCCCAACCGTGGAAACCCTAGACCCGGAGGAAATCACAACAACCCCAGCAACGCTAGCAATTTCAACCGTGCCCCACCCAAGTTCAACAACAACAATGCTACCGCCAACGCCAACACTGCCCCTAGGACTGGGAGCAATGCCGTGCCTGTAGCAGCCAAGGACAAGTCGCAAGTGACCTGTTATGACTGTGGAAATAAAGGCCACTATTCCAACGAGTGCCCCAATAATAAGAATGCTACAGCCCCCAATTCCAGTGTCCCAGCTCAGCAGTAGCGTCGTGTTCAGCCAGGAAGAAGATTTGACCCAGGGAATTCGCTCAACCACAACGGCCGTCTTTTTCTCATGCATGCTGAAGAAGCTTAGGAAGCTCCAGACGTCGTGCTGGGTATGTTTTCTGTTAATTCAGTACTTGCAAGAGTGTTGTTTGATTATGGTGCATCGCATTCATTTGTGACCGAAGAATTTGCATGCACTAGTAAAATTCAACCAACCAAACTGAAGCATGTTATGATTGTTCAAATTCCTGGATCAACCACCAAGGCTAGGAAAATTTGCAATGTCGTCCCTATCCGAATCCATGGCATATATTTTTATGCAAATCTGATAGTACTCGGAACTAGAGGTTTGGAAGTAGTACTAGGAATGGATTGGATGTCCAAACATAAAGGATTGATTGACTCCGCCAAGAAAGCCATAACCATGACCAGTACAACCGGAATATCAGTCGAGCATATATCTGAAACCTTACCTCGTCAATTAAAGTGCAACAAGAGTATAGCCCAACCTACCATTGACCAAGTCCGGATAGTCTGTCAATACCCCGATGTATTTCCAGATGTTTTGCCCGGTATGCCCCCAGATCGGGATATCGAGTTTATCATCGAACTAATTCCCGGAACAGGACCCATAGCCCAGAGACCATATAGTATGAACCCGTCAGAGATAGCAGAATTGAAGAAGCAACTGGATTCCATGTTGGAAATTGGATTAATTCAACCAAGTGCGTCACCTTGGAGGTCACCTGTCTTGTTTGTGGAAAGAAGGATTGAGGTAACCGTTTGTGTACGGATTATCGGAAGTTGAATGATGTCACCATCAAGAACAAGTACCCATTTCCCAAGATAGAAGATTTGTTTGATCAGTTGACCGGTGCCAAAGTGTATTCTAAGATTGATCTTAGAACCGGCTATCATCAACTCAAAATTCGTGCAGAGGATATTCCAAAGACTGCCTTTACCACCAGATATGGATTGTACGAGTATACCGTTATGTCTTTTGGATTAACCAATGCCCCCGCTTATTTCATGAATCTCATGAATAAGATTTTTATGGACTTCCTGGATAAGTTTGTCGTTGTTTTCATCGATGACATTCTGATCTATTCCAAGTCAGAAGAACAACATGAGCTACACCTAAGGACCATTCTTGGAACCCTTAGAGAGCATCAGCTGTATGCAATGTTGAGAAAATGTGAATTCTGGATACAGGAGGTAGGATTCCTCGGTAACATTGTATCAGCCGGAGGAATTGCCATTGACCCTGCCAAAGTGAAAGATGTAGAAGATTGGCAAGCCCCAACCACTCAAACCCAAGTTCGTGCATTTCTTGGATTGGCGAGATATTACCGCAAATTCGTAGAAGGATTCTCTAGTATCGCCAGACCCATGACCCAATTGCTGAAGAAGGACAAGAAGTTTGAATGGACCGACAAATGTGAAGCAAGTTTTCAAGAACTCAAGAGGAGATTGATTTCATCCCCAATCTTGATCATGCTGGATATCACGAAGCCCTTCGATGTGTATTGTGATGCATCCAAGATCGGTCTCGGATGTGTGCTAATGCAGGAAGGCAAAGTTATATCTTATCTATCTCGACAACTGAAGCAACATGAGCAAAATTACCCAACCCATGACCTCGAACTCGCAGCCGTAGTTCTAGCCCTGAAAACATGGAGACATTACCTCATGGGAAACCGTTGTGAGATTTATTCGAATCACAAGAGCCTGAAGTATATATTCACTCAGAAGGAGCTGAATATGAGACAGAGAAGATGGATTGAGCTAATCAAGGATTACGACCTGGACATTCACTATCACCCTGGTAAAGCCAACGTAGTAGCCGATGCCCTTAGCAGATTGCCGTGCCGCTTGAACTCCATGATTTTGAAGGAGCAACCAAGTTTGCACAAAGAGATGGAAGATTTTTGAATATAATTGG
Organism: Avena sativa; assembly: GCA_916181665.1. Taxonomy (NCBI): domain Eukaryota; kingdom Viridiplantae; phylum Streptophyta; class Magnoliopsida; order Poales; family Poaceae; genus Avena; species Avena sativa. The sequence goes on from OV702280.1 coordinate 125,842,135, forward strand.
TAAGTGAAGGATTTTTGGCTAGCATAGAACTCCAGCCCACTTTGATCAGTCAGATTAAAGAGGTGCAGAAGGGCAATGCCAGTATGGATGGAATCAAGCGTCGTATCGGTACAGGCAAAGTACCCGGATTCACCGAAGACGAAGAAGGAGTTTTGTGGTACAAAGGACGCCTTTGTGTACCAGAAGATTCTGAGTTGAAAGAAGTTATCTTGAAGGAGGCTCATGATACTCTTTATTCTATCCATCCCGGAGGAACTAAGATGTATCAAGATTTAAAAGAGCAATTTTGGTGGCATAAGATGAAGAGAGAAATCGGAAGCTATATCGCCAAGTGTGATATATGTCAGCGAGTCAAGGCAGGACATCAAAGACCCGCTGGATTGTTGCAACAATTGCAGATTCCGGAATGGAAATGGGATTCTGTAGGAATGGACTTTATCACTGGACTACCTACTTCTAGTAGGGGAAATGACTCTATCTGGGTCATAGTGGACATATTGTCCAAAGTCGCCCATTTCTTACCCGTCAAGACCACATATCAGAGATCGAAGCTAGCGGAGTTGTACATCGCTAGAATCGTTAGTTTGCATGGAATCCCCAAGAACATCGTATCGGATCGAGGAACTCAGTTTACCTCAAGATTCTGGAAGAAAGTCCAAGAAGGTTTAGGAACCCGCCTAGATTTCAGCACCGCGTATCACCCTTAGACCGATGGACAAACAGAGCGAGTAAATCAAATACTCGAAGATATGCTGAGAGCATGTGTGTTAGAATATGGATCCAAGTGGGAAGACTGTCTGCCGTTTGCAAAATTTTCATACAACAACAGTTATCAAGCCAGTTTACAAATGGCCCCATTTGAATTCATGTACGGAAGGAAGTGTCACACCCTTTGAACTGGTCGGAAGTAGGAGAGAGTCAGATTTTCGGACCCGACATCCTACGAGAAGCAGAAGAGAAGGTTCACAAGATTCGTGAACACCTCAAGACCGCTCAATCCAGACAAAAGAGTTACACCGACAAGAGACGTAGAGACCTCGCCTTCAACATAGGAGACTTTGTTTATCTGAAAGTGTCGCCATTGAAGGGAATGCAGCGTTTCCAACTCAAAGGAAAGTTAGCCCCCAGATATATCGGACCTTTCAAGATTCTGAACCGTCGAGGTAATGTATCGTATCAATTGGAACTACCCGAGGAGATGTCAGCCGTGCACAATGTGTTCCATATCTCGTTACTTCGCAAGTGTCTCGAAGTCCCCGAGAAGACCGAAGTGTTCAAAAATATCGACCACCGGACCATATAGATCAAGGATGACCTGACCTATCCCGAAGTACCCATCCGTATTTTGGAAGAAGCTTTTCGAACTACCCGAACCTGGAGCATAAAGTTTCTCAAGATTCAGTGGAGCAACCACACCGAAGAGGAAGCTACCTGGGAGCGTGAAGATCACATCAGGACGGAGTTTCCCGATCTCTTCAAATCCTAGGTAATCTTTTCGTCCTTTTTCAAATCTCGGGATGAGATTTTGTTTAAGGGGGGAAGGTTTGTAACATCCCAAAAATACTAAACTTGGATCATTAATTTCTAATCATCACAATTAGGGTTAACAAAAACTTTTCTAAATAAAATTAGGAATGCATGCATATGAGTATGCATTGAATTTGAAATTCTTTTGAACCACCTTGTTTGTATGTTTCCTTTCTTGTAAAATGTTTCTTAGGTCAAATAAACATCATCTAAAACATTTCCCACACTTCTCCCAAAGACAAATAAAGAAAAACAAATAAAATAAAGGAATGGTCATTTTGACCAATTTAACTACCATGCCTACTTTGGCTGTCTCAAACTTTCAGAACCAAACAGAAACTTTTCTGGATCTTTGCACCCCTTAAATGTACTCATAACAAAGTATCAAGGCCCACTTTGTGATCATCCAAAAACTTTCAAATGCATAGTTTAAATGACAATTCAAAATTGAATCTTTATCATATGGGAAGATCCCACTTTTTCAAAAACCACTCAAACAAGCTCAACTTTCAAAACCCAAGCATCTGCAGACTCACTAGCACCAATCTAGCACACCCACCAAAAATCTTTTCAAAATTCAAAACTTGAATTCATGCGGCCATTTCATCAAACAGGTTGTAGACACAAATCATACAAAATCTAAACACTATAGTGAGCAGTGATTGAAGCCTAACTTGTTCCCTCTCTAGCTCACAACCATCTCAGTAGATCATCTAGCAAGTTAAACCAAGCACTAGCCCCACTGTAAGCTTGGCATTGCCATCAATGGTGAACAGCCGAGCACACCCATGTCACATCCATGTCGATAGCAAGCTAGGAGGAGAAGCAAGCCTAGCCAGCATGTCTGGGAGGCAGCCCACCATCCACCGCCACTCCCTGTCCACCGCGCGAACCCTGCCAAACCCTAGACCACATGGACGGACCGCGCCCAGACCGCCAGCGACCATGCCGAGCGTGCTCCAGAGCTCCACCCTCGACCGAAGCCCACAGACCGCGCGCCGCCCTCGCCGCGTGCATACACGATCACCACCGACCCAGGAGACCACCAGACATCCCCGTTCGCCGCCCCGTGACGCACAGCCACCGCTCGCCGTCGAAGACGCCGCCTCTGCCTCGCAGAGCGTCGCGTGTTCCAGACCAAGCCGCACCACCCCACGCCTCGAAACCATGTCGTTGAGCATCGCCAGGGAACACCGCACCGTCCCCTACCTTCGCCCATGCCAATAGCCACCTGTACCATCGCCCCCGACGAGCTCACCGTGCGCCCCGACGGTCCCCTCGCTCGACTCTAAATAGAGGCCACCCTCGCTCGAATTCTTCACACCATTCTACTCCCCTCTCATCACTGATCGTGCCACACCGTTCCCGAAGCAAGGCGAGTAGCACTTCGCCGGAATTTCACTGGAGCCCGCCGCTTCTGGAGAAGAAGGGAGCCATCGATTTCGTCCACCCCAGGAGCTTCCGCGACTACCCCTGAGTTAGCCTGCACCCCGCTGAGCCCCCAGCAACCCCCAATGGCCGCGCTAGGTTTCTTTCTCGCCGACATTGCCCAACGTCAACGATGACTCTCAGCCGTTGGATTAGAATCAGATCGAACGACCCACGTTGCCCCGTACCGCTTCGCACCCCCTGTGTCACTGACGAGTGGGGACACCCACTTAAGCAGCCCGCGGAAGCGCTACGCTTAGCAGGCCGGCCCGTTAACTGTAACATCCCAAAAATACTAAACTTGGATCATCAAAATTAGGGTGAACAAAAACTTTTCTAATTAAAATTATGAAGGCATGCATATGTGTATGCATTTAATTTGAAATTCTTTTGAACCACCTTGTTTGTATGTTTCCTTGCTTGTGAAATGTTTCTTAGGTGAAATAAACATCATCTAAACATTTCCCAAACTTTTCCTAAAGACAAATAAGTCAAAACCAATAAAATAAAGGAATGGTCATTTTGACCAATTTAACTCCCATGCCTACTTTGGCTGTCTCAAACTTTCAGAACCTAATGGAAACTTTTCTGGATCTTTGCACCCCTTGAATGTACTCCTAACAAGGTATCAAGTCCCACTTTGTGATCATCCAGAAACTTTCAAATACATAATTTAAATGACAATTCAAAATTGAATCTTTATCATATGGGAAGATCCCACTTTTTCAAAACCACTCAAACAAGCTCAACTTTCAAAACCCAAGCATCTGCAGACTCACCAGCACCAATCTAGCACACCCACCAAAAATCTTTTAAAAATTCAAAACTTGATTTCATGCGGCCATTTCATCAAACATGTTGCAGACACAAATCATACAAAATCTAAACACTATTGTGAGAAGTGATTGAAGCCTAACTGGTTCCCTCTCTAGCTCACAACCAGCTCAGTAGATCATCTAGCAAGATTAACTAAGCACTAGCACCACTGTGAGCTTGGCATTACCATCAATGGTGAACAGCCGAGCACACCCATATCACCCCCATGTCCACAGCAAGCTAGGAGGAGACACAAGCCTAGCCAGCATGTCTGGGAGGCAGCCCACCGTCCACCGCCACTCACTGTCCCAGCCGCGAGCGTTGCCAAGCCCTGGACCACACACACGAACCATGCCAACCTCGCCAGCAACCATGCCGAGAGCACGCCCCGTGCGCCACGCACGACCAGCGCCCACAGATCGCGCGCCGCCCTTACCGCGTGCATACACAATCCCCACCGTCCCAGCAACCCTACAGACACGCTCGTTCGTCGCCACGCGGACCACGCGAGCTGTGCAGCCTTAAATTTTCCGTCGGGCACGCGCAGAGCACCGTCGCGTTCCGATCAAGCCGCACCGCCCCACGCCTCGAAACCATGTCGTTGAGCATCGCTAGGGAACACCGCACCGTCCCCTACCGTCGCCCATGCCAATAGCCGCCTGTAACATCGCCCCCGACGAGCTCACCGTGCGCCCCGTTGGTCCCCTTGCTCGACTATAAATAGAGGCCACCCCCAGTCGATTTCTTCACACCATCTCACTCCCCTCTCCTCACTGATCGTGCCACACCGTTCCCGGAATTTCAGCGGAGCCCGCCGCCTCTGGAGAAGAAGGGCGCCATCGATTTCGTCCACCCCAGGAGCTGCCGCGATCACCCCTGAGTTCGCCGTCGTCGACTTCGTCGTTCGCCCGCCTTGCCGACCCTCGCCTGCACCCCGGTGAGCCCCCAGCACCCCTCACTGGCCGCTCTAGGTTTATTTCTCGCCGGCGTTGCCTCGCGTCGACGATGACTCCCAGCCGTTGGATTAGAATCAGATCGAACGACCCATGTTGCCCCGTACCGCTTCGCCCCTCCCTTTCTCACTGGCGAGTGGGGACACCCACTTAAGCAGCCCGCGGGAGCACTGCGCTTAGAAGGCCGGCCCGTTAACTTTTCCCGCGCAGCCCAGTTATTTGAATTAAACCTTTTTCATTTTTGTTTCAAACTCACTTCTGTACTCAACTTCAAAAATCAACCCAGATCGATTCAGTGCATCAAATGGAATGAAACCAATTTTGTTAGAAAGGTCTAGGAATGTGAAACCAAGCCCGTTGGATTCAAGTCATTTGGATCTATAGATCACCCATGGTAAAAATAACAAGGCAGAAGCTTTTCTGCATTCAAACATTTTTCAAATTTAAACCATAATAGCTTTTTAGTTGATTCCAACTCTCAAAAATCACATTTAACCATACCTTTCAGAATATATAAAAATATATAGGTTTACTTGCAGAAATAATGTTCAAGTAATAAAATAATGCTACATAGGCATTTCTAGCCACTTTAATTAATTAAAATAAAAGGGTAAATCCTTATTAAATTGTGACACCACTTTAAATCATATTCCCTTGGACTACAATATGTGGTGATGACATGTGTCAACATGATCCCATGTTTGGTTTGGAGAATATTAAATCTTAAGTAGTTTTTCAATGAGTAGAAATTACTTTTCTAGAAATAAAAAGGAATTAAACCAAGCTTTAATCTTGTAATGTTAGAGATGATGCTAGATCATCTATAGGATCCTTGTGTGTGATGATTTCAAGTAGTTAAGTATTGTTTGGTGATTGTGTACCTTGTATTTATTTATAGACGCTAGTACCGACCAAGGATACGAGGAGGAAGGAGGATTCTACGAAGAAGAAGCCGAGGAGAACTTCAACCACTGCTCTGCACAAGGCAAGCCTAATACTACTAGTGAATGTGCAGGCTAACACTTGCAAGATACTCTACTGATGCAACAAACCACTACTTGTTACTATGCCTACTATATGCCTTAAGCATATGTGATCATACCCACTTGACAGACCAATCCTAGTTTTTACTTACAAGCTTTATACTTTATTTCTTTAGCAAAGCTATTACTTAGAGTTTACTTAAGTGAACTATAGATATTAGAAAAATATTTGAATTTTGCATAAAGAGCATAAAATTTGGCCTAAGCTAGATAATCTTGATGTCATCTTAAGGAATGAGATGGAACTTAGTTAAAACTCCCCTAGTTTACCACCCCTCATTATTGCTTACCCCCACCTGTAGATGCTAGTGCGAAGCATAAAACTTTATCAACTTTAGATGGGAATACTTGTTGGAAAATGGTTATGAAAACCTTGGAATGATGGATCATTCTATTGAAATGTTTTGGACATGTGTTTCCAAACACCTGATGATTTTGGTGATGAAAATGTTGAGGCATGAGCCTTAGCCCTTTTTAAAACTGATGGTTGCCTGGATGCGATACCATTCCAATTTTATCGTACAACCACAATACCTGAATATTGGGTAGGGCTTGACCGGAAACTTATATACCTTAGTATTAGTTCCCTCATGGCCACGGTCTGATCTGAGGCTACCTTGTGAAGATTGTCCACCTGTCTAGTACCCAAGATGACAGTTGGTCATGGTTGGGAGGCCAAACTCACAGGAGAGGTGCTTATACTAGGGCATGTAATTGAAAGGTTAGGATTGATTATCCGCATACTGAGTTTGGTGAATTCAGGTTTTGTTCCTGACGGATGTATCGAATGTTGTGGTGAAAGTGTACAATCTCTGCAGAGTGTCAAACTATTCGAATATCCGCGTCCGCGGTTATGGACAGTTGGAGTGGCCATACTGTTCCCCCGTCAGACTTTTCAAAATGACTTGTGAAATGATTTGAGACTTTGACTTGACCACAACAGGGTTGTGATCTGAATTACAAGTTCCCACTTAGGTGCTATAAAATTTTCAACTAGCATTCGTTGCTTCTAAGCTTAGTAGAGATAGATCTGGCTTTTCCAAACAACCCTAGAGCCTAGTGTCCTATTATCCAAAAACCCCTTTACCTGTTAGTATTAGTTTGCGAGTACTTAAAGAGTACTGATGGCTTTGTCCCTGGCTATTCCCATGGCCAGACTATGAAGAGGAGTACCTTGAGGATGGACCCCAGGAAGGTTACGACAACTAGGATCATCTCCCATCGTCAGCATTGCCTGTGAACCCGAAGATGGAGCTTCGCCTACGCTACCGTTATTATTACGTATTCCGCTGCTTGATGTTGTATTAAGAACTGGATCATGAGATCCCTATTTGTGTAAGAACTTATGTATCGTTTGTAATGGATGATGTACTGTGGTATCCAATTCTGTTATGTCTCGCAAAAATGGTAATCCTGGGATTGCGAGGTATGGCATAACAGGCATCTGGGATTAAAAATCCGGGTGTTGACATTAACCTTTCCCGCGCAGCCCAGTTATTTGAATTACACCTTTTCCATTTTATTCCAAACTCACTTCTGTACTCAACTTCAAAAATCAACCCAGATCGATTCAGTGCACCAAATTGAATGAAACCAATTTTGCTAGAAAGGTCTGGGAATGCTGAATCAAAGCCCGGTGGATTCAAGTCATTTGAATCTATAGATCACCCATGGTAAAAATAACAAGGCAGAAGCTTTTCTGCATTCAAACATTTTTCAAATTTAAATCATAATAGCTTTTGAGTTGATTCCAACTCTCAAAATTCACATTTAACCATACCTTTAAGAATATATAGAAATATATAGGTTTACTTGCAGAAATAATGTTCAAGTAAAAAAAGAATGCTACATTGCATTTCTAGTCACTTTATTTAATTAAAATAAAAGGGTAAAACTTTATTAAATTGTGACACCACTTTAAATCACATTCCCATGAACTAAAATATGTGGTGATGACATGTGTCAACATGATCCCATGTTTGGTTTGAATAATATTAAATCTTAAGTAGTTTTTCAATGAGTACAAATTACTTTTCTAAAAATAAAAGGAATTAAACCAAGCCTTAATCTTGTAATGTTAGAGATGATGTTAGATCATCTATAGGACCCTTGTGTGTGATGAATGCAAGTAGTTAAGTATTGTTTGGTGATTGTGTACATCATATTTATTTATAGACGCTAGTACCGACCAAGGATACGAGGAGGAAGGAGGATTCTACAAGGAAGAAGCCGAGGAGAACTTCAACCACTGCTCTGCACAAGGCATGCTTATATTGACAATCATGCAAGCCTAATACTACTAGTGAATGTGCAAGCTAACCCTTGAAAGATAATCTACTGATGCAACAAACCACCATTTGTTACCATGCCAACTATATGCCTTAAGCATATGTGATTATACTCACTTGATAAACCAATCCTAGTTTTACTTGCAAGCTTCTTACTTTATTTCTTTATCAAAGATCTTACCTAGATTTTACCTAATTGAATGGTAGATACTAGAAAGATATGTGAAGGTTGCATAAAGAGCATAAAATTTGGCCTAAGCTAGATAATCTTGATGTCATCTTAAGGCATGAGATTGAACTTAGTTAGAACTCCACTAGTTTACCACCCCTCATTAGTACTTACCCCCACTTGTAGATTCTAGTGCTAAGCATAAAACTTGATCAACTTTAGATGGGAATACTTGGTGGAAAAGTGGTGATGAAAACATTGGAATGATGGATCATTCTATTGAAATGTTTTGGACATGTGTTCTGAACACCTGATGATTTTGGTGATGAAAATGTTGAGGCATGAGCCGTAGCCCTTTATAAAACTGATGGTTGTCTGGATGCGATACCATTCCAATTTATCGTACAACCACAATACCCGAACATTGGGTAGGGCTTGACTGGAAACTTATATACCTTAGTATTAGTTCCCTCACGACCAAGGTCTGAGCTGAGGCTACATTGTGAAGGTTGTCCACCTGTGCAGTACCCAAGATGACAGTTGGTCATGGTTGGGAGGACAAACTCACAGGAGAGGTGCTTATACTAGGGCGTGTAATTGAAAGGTTAGGATTGATTATCCGCATACTGAGTATGGTGAATTCAGGATTTGTTCCTGACGGATGTATCAAATGTTGTGGTGAAAGTGTACAATCTCTGCAGAGTGTCAAATTATTCGAATAGCCGCGTCCACGGTTATGGACAGTTGGAGTGGCCATACTGTTCCCCCGTCAGACTTTTAAAAATGACTCGTGAAATGAATTGAGACTTTGACTTGACCACAACAGAGTTGTGACATGAGTAGAAGATCCCCCTTAGGAGTTATAAAATTGTGACTAGCTTTGGAACTTAGTAGAGATAAATCTGGCTTTTGCAAAATAACCCTAGAGCCTAGTGTACTATTATCAAAACCCCCTTTCACTTGTTAGTATTAGTTTGCGAGTACTTAAAGAGTACTCATGGCTTTGCCCCTGGCTATTCCCGTGGCCAGACTATGAAGAGGAGTACCAGGATGATGGACCCCAGGAAGGTTACGACAACTAGGATCATCTCCCATCGTCAGCATTGCCTGTGACCTCGAAGATGGAGCTTCACCTACGCTACCTCTATTATTACGTTATTCCGCAGCTTGAGTTGTATTAAGAACTAGATCATGAGATCCCTATTTGTGTAAGAACTTATGTACGGTTTGTAATGGATGATGTACTATGGTATCCAATTCTGTTATGTCTCGCAAAAATGGTAATCCTGGGATTGCGATGTATGGCATAACAGGCATCTAGGATTAAAAATCCGGGTGTTGACATAATGCATCGAAAAAGGGTATTAATTAGCACGAGTCAACTTTGGTAACTCCCCTGGCAACTACTATTTTATATTACAGGCATACGTGAACAGCTCGTGCTTGGTTCCTATTCTCTTTTAAAAGGAGGGCATCTCTAGACAACAATTGGAGGTTTATTAGTCTAAACCAGCCATCACTTGATAAGGAAAGTTTTTCCTAGCCTCACCAACCCCGAAAACGAAATAACCAACCCCATGAGTTGATATGTCGGAAACGTATCTATAATGTTTTGTGTTCCATGCTTGTTTTGTATCAACTTTCTTATCTTTTGTCTACACTTTGAGGTATTTTCATACATTTTCTGGAACTAACCTATTGGCAAGATATCGCAATGCTAGTTGCCTGTTTTCGGATGTTTTTTGTTTTAGAAAATCTAGTAAGGAAATATTATTGGAATTGGACGGGACAGAAGCCAAATTCAATATTTTACCGGAGCGAACACAGAGACCGAAGGGCAGTCGAAGGGGGGCCACGAGGTGGCCACACCATAGGGTGGCGCGGTCCCACCCTAGGGCACGCCACCGGGTGGTGTGGGCCCCTCGGGCGCCCATCGACCTTGCCCTTCCACCTATATAATACCCTCGACACAGAAACCCTAGAAGAATCGGCCTCCATCCACGAAAAATTCTAGAGCGCTGCCGCCACCGAAGAGGAGATTCGGGGGACAAAAGTCTATTCCGGCACCCTGGCGGGACATGTATTGCCCCCGGAGCCATCTCCATCGATCACCATCACCATCTACATCGCCGTTGCTGACTCCCATGATAAGGAGGGAGTAGTTCTCCCTCGAGGCTAAGGGCTCTATCGGTAGCTATGTGTTCATCTCTCTCTATGCATGATCTTATTGTGGTCATGATATTTGTAATCAAATAGATCTAATCTGCTACTCACGTGCTTCAATTGTAATCTCCGGCTATCCCCACATGTGTGAAGTTGACAGCGTTCACACCGTGTGGAACTTAGGCTAAAGATTACAGAAATACTTATCATGAGTTATATTTTGAGTTGCATGTCTCTATGAAATTGTGGTGTTTGTTGGAACCATCTAGCGGTCAAGGTGACAGTATGGGGTTACCTAGATGGGGAATGTGATCTTTAAGGATATCTTTTGTAGCCCTACCGTGGATTGGAGTTATCCAACCAGAGAGTAGTTCAGAGTAGCATTATGAAGAGAAGATATTTATATGAGAGTGTCCACTAGTGAAAGCATGATCCCTAGGCCTTGTTTCTAATCATTGAAACACCATTTACAATCAGTCCAGCTACATGTTTGCTTGCTTCAATCTTTATTTCAGATTGCAATTACCACTTATAATCATCCATATCACTTGTATTTCACTATCATTTCGCCGAACTAGTGCACCTATACACCTGACAAGTGTATTGGGTGTGTTGAGGACACAAGAGACTTCGTGTATCTTGATTGCAGGGTTGCTTGAGAGGGATACCTTTGAACACTTTCTCCCTAAGTTCGTTAAACCTTGGGTAATCCACTTAAGGGAAACTTGTTTATCTTCTACAAACCTCTACACTTGGAGGCCCAACACTGTCTACAATAATATAATCCTATGTACACATCAAGCTATTTTTTGGTGTCGTTGCTGGGGACTATAGGGCCTTTAGTCTCTCCATCGTTGTCAAGCTATTTTCTGGCGCCGTTGTCGGGGAGGTAAGGTAAAAGGTACTCACATCCTCTGGCTAATAAGCTATCTTCTAGTATTGTTGTTGGTGTGTGAGTGCTCGAAGTTATTTCCTTTAGATTCTGCAATTTTATCTTTTTGTTTCTTTTTTTTATTTTCACTAGTTACGCTTAATGGAAAATAACAAAAAAATTAGAGAGCTCTATAGTATTTATCTTGAGTTAGGACATGAAGTGTTTGAAGAGAAAATTAAAAAACCTATGGAACTTTATTTGCATGCTAATAACAATGTTGTTAGTATGAATTCTTTGCACACCATTATTGCTAATGCTATGGAAACGTCTAAGCTTGGGGAAGCTAGTTTTTATGAAAATGATCTCTTTAGTTCCCCAGCTTTAGAGAAGAAAATTTGCTATGATGATACTATACCTCCAATATATGATGACTACAATGATGAATATGATATTTTCAGTCCACCTACTATTGAGGAGAAAATTAATTATGATTACAATATGCCTCCTATATTTGATTATGGTGATGAGAATATTAATGATAGTTATTTTTTTGAATCTTCTCCCACTACAATTAATAAGAATGACCATGCTTATGTGGAGAGTAATAAATATTATATGCATGTGGCTCATGATAAGAATGTTTTATGTGATAGTTATATTGCTCATTTTATTCAAGATGCTACTGAAAGTTATTATGAGAGAGGGAAACATGGTTTTATGTATCTCAATAATATTAAGTTTCCCCTCTTTATGTTGAAATTTTTGAAGTTGAACTTGTTTTGCTTTCCTATGCTTGTTGCTTTGTGCTTTCATGACTTGTTTCTTTACAAGATTATTTTTTATAGGAAGGGGGTTAGACTTAAATTTTTTTTATATTTGCTTCTTGATGCTCTCTTTTACTTCAATTCATATTTATTATGTGAGCATCTTCTCAAACTATCAAGCCTAACTTAAAGGCGTTAAATAAAAGTACTAATTGGGACATAACCCAATTCGTTAGGTTTTTATTTTGTTGAGTCTAGGAAGTTATTACTTCTTTAATAACCTCTCTTTAACCTTTTTGTGTGGTTTTTGTGCCAAGAATAACCTCCAATGAGAGAGAAGTAAGATATGGGGTAGTTGATGTCCCGAAATAGATTTTTGTGCTTCACTGTAAAAATTCGTGAAAAATCTCAGTACGTCGGATTGAGCTTTAATATTCTGTGCATATGCCCCAGGTTATTATCTAACTTTCGTTAGTTTAACCATTTTCTATTTGAGCAACATAATGTCTTCAAAAAACAGTTTTTACCTCCTGGTATGTTTTGATAGATTTTTGCCATTATTTGCATTTGCCTCTTATCGATTTCTTTTTGAGTTCTCTTTTATCACTTGCACTTTTAAAAGGAATTGCTATAGTAAGCTTGTGTTTTAATGGAATTTTTACTTGAGTTGAAGCTGAACCCAAATACCTATTATCTTGAATACAGTAATGTCGCTAATGAAGTTTGTGTGAAGTTTTGTATGAAGGAAATTTTCAAGTGTAGGGGAAGAATGATGTGATGAGATGAAGAATGGACAAAAGCTCGAGATTAGGGATGCCACCCGTGTGACCCCAACTTTGGTACAAGCGTCAAAGCTTGGGGATGCCCAAGGCATCCCCTTCTTCATCAATAAAAATCTTAGGTCTTCTTTCTAGACACTTTATGTTTATTGCTTCATGCACTATTGCGTTGTTCTTGGAGCGTCTTTGTTTTTGTTTTTAGTTTTCATTTGCTTTGTTTTCTGCAATAAGTTGGTTGGATCCCAGCACACTTCCTTTGGAGAGAGACACACTCCGTTTTCATTGCCTAGAACACTCTAGTTTTCACTCTTATTGTTTTGTGAGTATTCTCCTTTGCTAGCACTGCGTTTAGCTTTAGTTTTCTTCTACTTTGTGCTTAGAACTTTTTAGTTTTTCTTTGTAGATTTGTGAGAAAAGCTGATGACCCATAAGTATAGGGGGTGTATCGTAGTACTTTTGATAAATAGGAGTGTCGATCCCAACAAGGAACAGAAGGTGTTGACTAGTGGTAAGGAGCAAGAAATCTCTGTAAATACTTAGCAAATGGATTTTTAGGGGTTTTCTGATAAAGCAACATAACAAAGTGCAAGTAATAAAGACAATGAACAACTCCAGAAAGTGGCCCAATCCTTTCTTAGCAAAGGACAAGCCGGTGGAAATACTTATAAGAACCAAACGTTCTCGAGGTGTCAAGTGCTTTCACTTCAAATAGTTGAGTACTTTTCTTTGGTGTTGTAAGTGTTGTGTGGGTGAACCTGTGCTAATGTACCGACCTTACATGGTCTAATACATACTTGTGGTTAAACCCCCTGCAAGCATCCGCAACTACAGGAAAGTAATTAAGATATAAACCTAACCACAACCTTAAACTCTGAGATCCTACGCTCCCTTGTGCAATGGTGTCCTAAAGGGGGTTCATGTTTCTGTCACTCCGGCAACCCCACAATTAGTAGACAAATACACAATGCATTCCCCTAGGCCCATAAATGGTGAAAAATCATGTAGTCGACGTTCACATGACACCACTAGAAGAATAGCACCATAAGTTAAATACTAAACCATTGAATAATAACTCAACACAAATCCACTACTAACAACATGATTTCTCCCATGTCCTCAAGAACTAAACGAACTACTCACAAGACATCATATTGATCAAGATCAAAGATGATATGGTAATGGATAACAGTCTGAACATAAACAATAATCCAATGGTTCCACTCACAAGCATCAACTACAATAGTAATCAACACCGGGGAAGTTTCCTGTAAGAACTAATGCAAGATCCAACACAATTGTTACAGCGGGATGGAGTGGTGATGATGGTGCTGGTGGAGATGATGGTGTGGATGATGATGATGATCCCAATGAAGCCTAGATTTATGATGGTCTTGATGGCGACGATCTCCCTTCTTCGGGAAGGAATTTCCCCGACAGAAATCTGTCTGCCGGAGAGCTCTTTCTCTCACGGTGTTTTCCGCCCCGCAGAGGCGGCAGAATCTTTCTGTGGTCGCTCCCCTGGTATTAGGGTTCCAAGAGGAAGATATAGGCGAGAGGGCAGAGTCGGAGGCCGGCCAGGTGGGCCACACCTGCCCTAGGCGCGGCCCAGGGGGACCCGCGCCTAGGGTGGTGTGGGCCCCCTGTGGCCCAGCTACGCCTCCCCTTCTGATTTCCTTCGTCTTCTGGAAAAATATAATTTTCCAATATTTTTCTGGTATTTTTCTGATCTTCGTGAAATTGCATCAAAACACCTCTTTTTCCATCAGAAACCTAACTCTAGCAGTCCATCCTCCAAGAATCATCCAACATGCAAAAACAGAGGAAAAGACATGAGGAACACCTCATAATAAGATACATATCAATGAATAGAGGCAAATTAGGATATAGAATGGTGATGAAAATTGGACGTATCAACTCCCCCAAAGCTTAGACCTTTGCTTGTCCCCAAACGAAAACTAAGCTCAGTAAACATGTCCATATGTTTATGGATTTAAGTGTCGATAAAAGAATACGGACAAGAAGCATCACACTTACCATTACACAACTCATAGAAGAAAGCAACTCACCATTATATAACTTAGTTTGCAACAAGTACATGAGTCACAATAGAGATGCATAAAGATAAATCATAATTGGAATTTGGAAACTCTTGTTCTTGGTCAGAGAACAGCTGGCAAACAGTGTCACAAATAAAGCCTTTGTAGAAGTCTTCAAAAATAGGAGCACTCTTTGCTCAAAAAGGTTTTTCACAATGATGGCTTTCAAAGTAATACTCAATAGGTAAGAGTCTTATGCAAACAAGGAAGATAGAGAACATGGTTGAATGAATCATCATATGAATGCGTGCAACACAAGAACTCAAATTCTTTCTAGATATAGGGAGGAAGTAGGTTTACTGACTCAACTTAGAAATAGGAGAAAGGTCCCTTCATAGATGGAAGCAGGGATTTCAAGTCATAAAGAGCTTCCAAAATATTATGGTACTTACTAGCTTTGAGCCCTCATTGCCCCTATCATAGCCATCTTGAGATGATTAAGGTTAAAGTGAACAAGGATGGAGTATATGCTTGACAAAATATAAGTTGGCAATCTCATGTCCCTTGAGTACCAGGGCCGCTCCTCATGCTACTCAACTTTGGTTACCGGTAAGTTCTCGTCACTGTAAGTACATGTGTATCATAAAGAATCTCCAACGGGGTACCCCTTGCACATAGTACAGGAGATATCCCATAACCAAAATGACAAGGAAAACAGACAATGAGCATCTCAGCGATCTTTTTATTTACTATTTGCATAGATTTTTATTGAGGATGCTTCACAGATTGCTCATTTATTTACAGGTGATGCTGCAAGTTTCCACCATGATTAGGCATGGCTTAGGCTAGCGGCCCAGGCGTTTATCTAACACACATACATAACTCCATGGACTTACAAGCTCCCCTTTTATTTCACACCGACGATATCCGCAAACAAAAGAGCATGATATCAACTGGACATGTATCCATAAGTGTTGAAAGCGTTTGAAAGAGCATTTCCTATCCTAGCAACACACATATCAGACTAATTATTTGCCAAGTGTAACACAGGTTTTATCTATAAACGTCTTGGCTCGTTCCTCTCAAAAAGGGTCCTCTGCTGACTGTGCAGTTTGCCTCTGTGGTGTCCGGTACTACTGCACTGGACCGACAGTACCGGAGTTTGCTACCTGGCCAGGCAGAGGGTTTGGGCAAACTGCCCAAACCCTTCTGCCGCGTTAGGTACCAAAATGCGGTAGTACCGCATTTTAGTACCTAACACGATAGAAGGTTTTGGCAAGTTGCCAAATGCCACTGCCCTCCCCGGTACCAAAATGCGGAACTACCGCATGTGTCCGGTAGTACCGTGCCCCATGGCTGGTACTACCGCTTTGCGTTAGCACCCCATTCCGGTACGTGGGAGTCTGGGGCTGCTTTGCCTTAATGGAGAATCTCCGTTACCTGACCGGTAGTACCGGTGTTTTCTAGTACTACCGCTTGGAAATCTGGTACTACCGCTGCAATAATTGCTCAACGGTCAGATCTACTCAGAGGACTATAAATGCACCCTCCACCTACCTTGGGAAAGTTGCTCGTCTCACTCAAGAACACCACCTCCATTTGAGCCACCAAATCCCCAAGATCTCTTCACTCAACCATCCAAAGTCAATAATCTTTGGAGAAGCGAAGGAGGAGCCCTTGATCTATTGCTTCACCAAGAGAGATCTTCATTTCCCCCGCATTCACTTGAGGGCCCCTTTGCTCTAGTGTTTCCTTTGGAAACCCTAGTTCTGATTTGGTTCTTACAAGCTTGTCTTTGATTGGTTTGATAACTTGCTTGTATTTGGGAGCCTCCAATTAAGTAGTGGATGTGTGCCCTGAACTTGTTGTAAAGGTGTCGTCTTCCACCTCGAAGGTTGCCGATATAGTGGAAGGTTAATCGATCACGTTGGGGTGAGATTCATCGGAGAACAAGGGAGGCCTCTCGTCGTGTTGGTGGTTTGAAACCACCCCCTCTCCAAACATAAACGTACTTCCCCTCAAAAGGAAGGAACTACGGTAAACAAATCCTTGTGTCTCTGTGTCCACCACTTTGGTTACTTCTATCGTTTACCACACTTTACTTACATGTTCTTGCTTAGTGTTGTGCTAGCTTGTTCTTGTTTGACATATAGGTAAATTCACCTTAGTTACATAATCTAGATAATTTACCTTTCTTGTAAAACCCTAATTTGAAAAAGAAGAAAAATTGAAGTAGCACCTATTCACCCCCCTCTAAGTTCCCATATGATCCTTTCAATTGGTATCAGAGCCTCGGCTCTTTATTCGGGCTTTACCACCTAAGAGTTTATGGGTAGCAATGATGGGAAGGTGGTGGTGAGCATACCACGATGACCATGGATGATCTCAATAACTTGGAAACAAGATTGAGCTCCTCCATGGCCAACGAGATCAAATAATTGCACAAGTTACTTGAGAAACTTGTTAAAAACAAAGGTGGCTCATCATCTCCTTCTCCTCAAGAGGAACTTCCACCTTTACCCAAAGAGAATGCCCCGGCATCTCCCACAGATAAGGTGGGGGGGGTAATCAAGACAACATTAATTCCTCCACAAAAAGTTTTTGTGAGAAGGGAGATCACCACGATTCTCATGGATCGTACACTCCCGACCCTTATATAAACAATAGGGGAGACACACCAAAGCTAGAAGCATCTACCTTTTCTCAATGGAAATCTCTAATGAAAACTCATGTGTGTAGCTCTTGCATTGAACTCTGGAACATCATTGAACAAGGACTCTATATTAGGGATCCAACCAACTTGACAAGAAGAGAAGTTGTCAATAGTCAACTCAATGCCACCGCCTTGCACATGATTCAACAAGGATTGGGTACAAAGGATTACCCACACATTGAGCACCTCAACACCGCCAAGGAAGCTTGGGATGCTCTCACAGGGTTGTTTGTTGAGAATGAGAGCATGAGGAAGAACCGGTATGATGCACTAAGCAATGAAGCCGAAGGCTTCTACATGAAGGTAGGTGAAGATCATGAAGACATGTACCGTAGGCTCAAGACCACCGCCACCGCTTTTAGGAATGTGGGTTCCTCACATGTGGATGACGCTTGGATAAAAAGGAAATATGTGAGTGCACTCATGCCCTTTGAGCCCACCATTTTTGAGAGACTACAAGGAAGACACAACTACCACCTCATGACCTCCAATGAAGTTATGCAAGAGATGGCCTCTTTCAAGGTTGCCGCCAAGAATGAAAAATATGCCCATGCTCTAGCCCTTGGAATGAGAAATGTCATCAACCTTGCATTAAAGGCCAAAGTTGTGGAACATGGGGATGAAGATGATAGTGATGAAGGCCTCTCCATGAGCCACCCCGATGATGTCAAGATTGCTCATGGTCAATATATGGCCTTGTATGCAAAGAACTTTTGGAAGAACCCCGCCAAGGCCAAGATGAAATGCAAGGAAGAAGCAACCCAAGTGGAAGAAGAGAAAATTTCACTAAACTGAGAACTTGCTTCAATTGTGGTGACCGCTATCACTTTGTGGCGGGTTGTCCCTATGAGAAGAGAGAAGATCATGGTGGAAACCTCGTGCCAAAGAAAACTTCCAACGCTCCCTACAAGAAACCCTTCATCAAGAAGAATCCACTCAATAAGAAGAAGGGCGAAATTATACTAATCACTCATGAAGAATTCTCCTCCGACAATGAAGATGATGAAGATGAGGAAGACGAAACATCAAGTGGTGTGGCTGCTCTAGCCACGACATCTACTCCGACATTCTCACTCTTCGATTCTCCAAATGAGAATACTCCCAACAAGAAAGTCACTCGCCTTATGGAAAGAGGAACGGATGTATCCTCATCATCTCATTCCACTCCCTTAGACAATGATGAATTTGATGATGAGATTTCTTTTGAAGTAAAAAGAGAATTAATTGTTTTGATGAGTTTGTAACTAACTTACAAGGGGAGGACAAGATACATTTTGGGAACATATTAGATCAACTTTCCCACACACAAGAGCTTGATGTAAGATGTATACTAGGGAGTGAACACATGATTGAGATAGAAGCCCTAAATAATGCTCTAAAATAAGAACAAGAGACTAGGATGTCTCTTTAACTAAAAATTGAAGGGCGTGATGAAGCCAATGACTTAATTGTTAATAGACTCATCAAAGAACGTGATCATGCTACAGCTAAGTATAAGAGGTCTAAAAAAGACAAGATTGAGTTTGGTGTGGTTCATGAAAAACTTGCTGAGGACTTTAGTTTCCTTAACAAGGCTCACAAGGCTTTGGAAAGTGAACTCTTGTCACTCACAATGTCCCATGAAACGCTTCAAACTAAATTTACCAATATTCCTTCACCTAGTAATTTCATTCCTTCTAGTAGTACAACTATTCTTGAAGAAAATGCTAGGTTGAAGGGGGAGCTAGCCAAGGCCACATTTCCACAAGGTAACATGTCCATTGATGATCTTTTGATTAAGCAAAGGCCTAGTGGGGAGAAAGGGGGAATTGGTTTTGTCTCCAAAGCCAAGAACAAGAAGAACAAGAAGAAGAAGGCCAAGCCCGCACAAGAGAAAAACACAGCCATTGTGGATAGTAAGGCCACAAGTGGTAAAACTATGTCTCATGATGATTTTGCGGGATGTGCTAACCCTCACCATGTTCTAATGCGTGACTATTATGGTGATGTGTATGCACAATATGTTGGGCCATATGATGGTTATATTGCTTGGTCTATTTGGGTCCCCAAGACCCTTGTTGCTAACAAAAGAGGACCCATTGAAAAATGGGTACCTAAAATTTAGCTTGTTCTTTTGTAGACATATGCTTACGGAGGATCAAAATGGGTACTTGATAGTGGTTGCACAAGTAATATGACCGGAAGCTCATCTATTATCAAGGAATTAAGGCCAAATGATGATCAAATAACCGTGACATATGCCGACAAGTCAAAGTCTAACGTAATGGGTTTCGGCAAGGTAGTGGTTGCCCACGATATTACACTCGTTGACGTCATGCTTGTTGAGACCCTTGGTTACAATTTACTTTTAGTCCGTGCTCTTGGAAAGATGGGCTTTGCTGTCTTCACTGATGATGATATTGTGGTCCTCATGTGGAGCAAGTCTCTCAAGGTCGCTTTCGTTGGGTACATCGAACATGACTTGTATGTGGTAGACTTTTCGGGGCAAACCACTACAAGTGTGATGTGCTTATTAGGAAAGAC
The DNA here is from genome assembly GCA_916181665.1 of Avena sativa. Taxonomy (NCBI): domain Eukaryota; kingdom Viridiplantae; phylum Streptophyta; class Magnoliopsida; order Poales; family Poaceae; genus Avena; species Avena sativa. The sequence continues at coordinate 125,862,211 of OV702280.1, forward strand.
CGATGTGGGTTAGTTATGGCATCGCCGACTAGCCCATGTCAATATGAGAACTTTGCAAAGTCTCCACAAGGAGGGCCATATTGTTGGACTAAAAGAAAATGTTTCCTTTGCCAAAGATCGTGTTTGCAGGGCTTGTGTTCTAGCAAAGATGCATGATGCTCCCTACAAGCCAAAGAACCGCGTCAAGTCAACGAGGATCTTGGAGCTCCTTCATGTGGATCTCTTTGGTCCTCCATCTCATGCAAGTCTTGGGGGGAAGAAATATTGTTTGGTGATTGTTGATGCATTTTCAAGATACTCATGGGTATATTTCTTCAAGTTGAAAAGTGAGACCCAAAAACCTTCATCGACTTCATCAACTTGGTTCAACGTTAATACAATGTACCCGTGTTGATAATAAGAAGTGACAATGGCACCGAGTTCAATAACTACACCTTGAATGATTTCCTTGGTGGTGAGGGGATAAAACATCAATATTCCGCTACATATACCCCTCAACAAAATGGTGTTTCCAAGAGGAAGAACTGGACTCGTATTGAGATGGCTAGGACCATGTTGGCGGAGTTTAAATGTCCATACAACTTTTGGGACGAAGCCATCTCCACCGCTTGCCATGCACCGAACCGGCTCTACCTCCGCAAAGAAATCAACAAGACTCCATATGAAATACTTACCGGTAACAAGCCCAACATATATTACTTCCGGGTGTTCGTTTGTAAGTGTTTCTATCTCGTAAAAGGTGTTCGTTTGTCCAAATTCGAGTCTAAAGCATTAGAGGGTATTTTTGTTGGCTATGGTCTCGAATCTCACACTTATAGAATCTATGATAAGCTCTTCGGAACCGTCATAGAATCTTGTAGTGCCTTAAAGGGGGCGTGTTGATGCTTGTGATGTATATGATGAAATGCCTCAGGATGCCATAGGAAGAATGGGTGTGGGATATATCTGCCCCGTTGAGCAACCCCTTATGGCGGATAGAGAAGAACTATGCTCTACTCAAGTGGAGCTCTCATCTTCACAACATCAACATGCTCTATCCACCAAGGAGGACAATGACCCAAGCCAAACACAAGGTGTGGACCCTCAACATGTTGATCATGGTGACATCTCTAGTGAGGAAGAGCTTGAGTCTCCAATCTCCAGAATGTCAAGCGATGCCAAGTCAATTACACAAGGGAGATCCATACAAAGTGCCTTAAGACAAGCTTAACTCAATGCTAGAAATTTGCCAGATCAAGACCAAGGTCAATCTTTGCCTCTTAATGAAGAGAATGATTCCCATGTTGATCAAGGTCAAGATGATGGTCAAGACGAGGACCAAAATGATGAAGAGGCTCCCCCAAGAAACAACGAGGAGATCCACACTCGTTGTGAAGCTAGAACGGATAGGATGTTGGAATTAAGAGACCACACTCTACAAAATGTGGTTGGTGACCTAAGGAGAGGCATTTCCACAAGAGCACAATTGAAGAGGTTTAGTGAACACCAAGCACACATCTCTATGATTGAACCAAAGAAAGTTTGGGAAGCTCTTGAAGATTCGGATTGGTTGGAAGCTATGCACAAATATCTCAACAACTTTGAGAGAAACAAAGTATGGCAGTTAGTTGAGAAGCCAAAGGATTGCCGCAATGTTATAGGCACCAAGTGGATATTCAAGAACAAGAAAGATGAGCATGAAATTATAGTAAGGAACAAGGCAAGATTGGTTGCACAAGGGTTCTCTCAAATTGAAGGCATTGATTATGGAGAGACATATGCATCCGAGGCTCGCCTTGAGTCCATCCCTATCCTTCTTGCTTATGCGGCACATCATAACTTCAAGTTGCAAAAAATGGATGTAGAAAGTGCATTTCTTAATGGTCCATTAAATGAGTTGGTATATGTAAAGCAACCCCTAGGATTTGAGGATCCCAACTTCCCAAACTATGTCTACAAACTCGATAAGGCGCTCTATGGGATCAAACAAGCCCCACGCACGTAGTATGAGAACCTTAGAGAGTTATTGTTTGAACGTGGATTTGAGGTTGGGAAAATCGATCCCACTCTTTTTACTAAGAAGGTCAATGGGCGGCTTTTTGTATGCCAAATATATGTTGATGATATTATCTTTGGATCACCTAACAAAGCTTTTAATGATGACTTCTCAAAGCTTATGACTCCTAAGTTCCGGATGTCTATGATGGGGGAGTTAAGGGTATTTCTTGGTTTTGATATCAAGTAAGTTAGAGGAGGGACATTCTTCAACCAAGCCAAGTATACTCAAGATATTCTCAAGATATTCAATATGCAAGATTGAAATGGAGCTCCTACTCCCATGGATACAAAGACTCATATAGAAAAAAACCCAAATGGTAAAGATGTGGATCAAAAGGTATACCGGTCTATGATTGGTTCTTTTCTTTACCTTTGTGCATCTAGACCCGATATTGTGTTGAGTGTAGGTGTGTGTGCAAGATATCAAGCGGATCCTAAAGAAAGCCATTTAATGGCGGTCAAGAGAATCTTTCAATATTTGGTTCATACCCCATATTATGGTCTTTGGTATCCTTGAGGGTCAACATTTGCTCTTTGTGGATACACGAATTCGGATTGGGATGGTGGTAAGGATGATAGAAAATCAACATCCGGGGCTTGCCAATTCCGTGGTAGGTCCTTGGTATGTTGGTCTTCTAAGAAGTACAATTGCATATCTCTCTCCACCGCCGAAGCCGACTATGTGGCAGTTGCTAGTGCTTGCACTCAATTGATATGGATGAGGCAAACTTTAAAGGAATACGGTGTCCATTGTGACAAAGTGTCTCTTATGTGTGACAATGAAAGTGCTATGAAGATTGCCTACAACCCGGTGGATCACACAAGGACGAAGCATATTGAGATTCGCCATCACTTTATTAGAGATCATGTTGCTCGAGGTGATATTGATTTATCTTATGTGTCAACCAAAGACCAACTTGCCGACATCTTCAAGAAGCCACTTGATGAAGCAAGGTTTTTCTATTTGAGGAATGAACTAAATATCATAGATTCAAGGAGCTTGACTTGATCACCTTACATACTCACCTATGTCTTAATCCTTATTTGGTTTAGGTGTAGGCATGGATATAGGGGGAGTGCGATTCTAATTGATTGGACTATCCCTCCTCCCATTATGCCCAAAGCAATCAAAATCATTCCTCTTAATATCATTTTGTGATATGTGAGTTTAAATGATGAGTTTCGATAATGGACCCAAGATATATCTTCGTGGTGCCAAGCCGAGTATACTCAAATATGGTTGCCTAGGCCACCGCCCTCTCACATTCGAGAGGTTGGTGCTTACTCATGTTTGTCATTTTTGAGTTGTTTTAGGTATTAAGATCATGCACTCTCATTTTGTTATGCATATGCTTTTCCCTATTTTTAGAGTGCATATGTCCATATCAGTGTGACTCTCCTACCCTAAGCCTTCCTTATCCTTCTACAAACTTAATCTACTCTACACAAGAACATTCCCATTTATACCTGGCTTCCTGTTCTGGTGGACACGGTACTACCGCGAAAAGGGAGCGGTACTACCGCCCGGGGTCAGTCTGCAGGTCGACTCCTGGAAACTTCCCAGGTGTGGTACTACAGGTCTTTTCCGCGATACTACCGGTAACCGGTACTACCGGCCGGGGTCAGTTTCTAGGTCGGTTTCTGGAAACTTCCCAGGTATGGTACTACCGGTCACTTTCGCGGCGATACCGGCAAGCGTTACTACCGGGTGTATGTGCGGCAGTACCGCTCAGCGGTACTACCGTTCACACACCGGTACTACTGCTCGGCGTCCTGGTTAAGAGTACAGACGTGGGGGGCACCCCTCAGTGCCCCATTGTTCCCCCGTCTCCACTCCTAACCGCCGCCGCCGCTGGAGCAGGAATCGCCGCCGGAGCCCCGCTCTCACCTCTCTCCACTGGATCCGCACCAGATCCGGCCTCCTCGCGGTCTCCTCCTCAATCTCCACCACCATGGACACAGGTATTACCGCCCTCTTCTTCTCCCATGTTTTCTACATTGAATCTAGGGAAACTTTGATTCTTAGTCAAAATGGTTGTTTTTGAGGTTGTACCGTGTGTAATTTACTAGATTTTAATCCTTTCTCGATGAAATCCTCGTTTTGGAGAACTTTGCTACCAATCGATGGATCATTCCTACCGGATCTAGGCTGTAGTCGCATGACCGGTAGTACCAGAAATTTTTCCGGTACTACCGCTTATGATTTCCGGTACTACCGACCATGACTTACAGCAAAATTTTCCCTAAACTTGAATTTTGTCGTGGAACTTCTTTCGCTTCGGGTTCTTGTGCCCTTATCCCACTGATATCTCCCTTGTTCTTTCATAGGTGCAGTGGGTTCCCCGGGTTCTCGCAAGCGGTCGAAAGCTCATCATGAAATCGAGGACTATGAGTTAGAGTCCGAGTTATAGACAGAGGAAGAGATCATGCCTTAACCTAGCAACCGTATAAAGCTGAAAACCACTCGAGGCCGACGTGGAGGGGGCGTTAAGCGAAGTGCTGGCCGTGGTAGTTCTCCTCCTCCTCCCTCGAGTCATTACAAGAGTCAGAGTTCCGGGCCATTTGGGCCAAAGTTGTTGTCTGATTTGTCTAAGGTTGAGTTTCATGCCTTGAGGTCCGTCAACCCATATGTTGTTGCTTGCTCTCATGCTGGGTAAAATAGCCTCTTTTATACGGACTTCCAAAAGCGTGTATACCATGAGATCCTCATGAAGGATGAGAAGCTAGTGGTACCTTAGAAGTGGATTGAGATGAATCATGTGAAGAACTTGAACTACTTTGGTGAAGCTCTTGAGATTTGCACGAACATTGGCTTGATTCCCATTATGCAGTTCCGGCTTGACTATGACCCCATGCTCATTACTCAGTTTTATGCCACCGTTCACTTTTCCAAGAACCAGGCTCGGACTATCACCTGGATGACGGAGGACGTTGTCAAGTAAGCAACTTTGGCTGAGTTTGCGGCAATTGTTGGGTATAGGACCGTGGCAAGAACAATATAGTTGGCTACCGCTGTCACAACAATGATCGTCCCATGAAGAAGGATGTTCTTGCTCCACTGTACATCCGAGGGCATGGTGTTGATGGGAATATCAAGGGGCTTCTCCCCACATATGACATCTTGCATCGTATCTTTCGTGAGATCATTGCTCCCCATCAAGGGGCAATGTTGATGAGATGCATGGGTTTATGGTGGACCTCATCATCACCACTTATCACCACCGTGATTCCGGCTAACCTCTTGATGTGATGGATGTTATTTGGAATGAGATGGTTTGTGATACCTACCCTCGGAGGGTGCCTCCTTTTGCTCCTTACATAATGGCTCTCATTCTTAGCAAGTGCCCATCGATTGCCCGAGACATTTCATCTCAACGCCTTGTTACTCACCGGCACAAGAATATGTTGATCAAGACCCATCCTAAACCTCGCAATGCGGATGGTCAACTAGTTGATGAGTATGGGAACCCACTTGAGGAGGGGTCCGGTGATGAAGATGATGCCCAGGATTCTGATTTTGTGGTCCCACGCCGCAAGCATGCCCAACCATCATGGGCAAAGAGGATTGATGCTAAGCTCAAGAAGGTATTTTTCTTCCGAGTTGACAATCAGAAGCGCATGTACGAGGCTCATGTTTATGCCAAGAAAGCATGTGCTTGCCAAAAGTAATTGATGGAGGCTCAAGGGTTAACCGTCTCTAAGGGCTCCGAGAATAACATCACTCCTGAAGACCAATGGATCTCGAAGCACAGCCACTGGGATGATGATGCCACCTCCTCTTTCCTTGCCCCGCCAACTCATGAGGATGCCTCCAATGATGATGACGCATGATATCCTGGACGTTAGTGTTTCTCTTGTCCCTTTTTGGCGTCTTGATGCCACACGGGGAGAAGTTGCACATTAGGCTTGCGGGATTTACATGAGAAAAGTGACAAGCTCATTCTTGCCTTTGATTTTTACTCACTTGGGAACTTTATTTGCTTGCCTCTTATTATGTCTGAATATTGTGAACTAACTATTTGTGCTATGTATGTTGAGACAATGTGGTTATCTTATGGATACATCATTTGTGTGTTATGGTTATTCTCATATGGATCCATCTTATGTGATGTGTGATGATATTATCGATTCTTTATCAAATATGTTTCTCATCACACTTTATTGTGCAAAGGTATGTGCTCTAAGTGCAACTATACAGTCCCAGGTAGTTTGTAAAATAGAGGAGGGGCTTGATTCTAGTTATCTAGGGGGATCCCCATCTCTATTTTTCAAAACCTTGTTTGTCATCACAATATTATCATGCAAAATGTGTGTTGTCATCAAACACCAAAAAGGGGGAGATTGAAAGAGCATTTCCTATCCTAAGTATTTTGGTGTTTATAACAACACACATATCGGACTAATTATTTGCCAAGTGTACCACAGGTTTTATTTAGAAACTTATTGGCTCATTCCTCTAAAAAAGGGTCCTCTGCTAACTGTTCATTTTGCCTCTATGGTGTCTGGTAGTACCGCAAAAATCATCCGGTACTACTACACAGGACCGGCAGTACCAGAGTTTGCTACCTAGCCAGGTAGAGGGTTTGGGCGAACTGCCCAAAACCTTCTGCCGCATTAGGTACCAAAAAGTGGTAGTACCGTATTTTGATACCGCTCGAGGCAGAGGGTTTGGGCGAAATGCCCAAAACCTTATGCCGTGTTAGGTACCAAAATGCGGTAGTACATCATTTTAGTACCTAACACGACAGAAGGTTTTGGCAAGTTGCAAAATGCCACTGCCCTCCCCGGTACCAAAATGCGGCACTACCGCATGTGTCCGCTAGTACCGTGCCCTAGGGCCGGTACTACCGCTTTGCGGTAGCACCCCATTCTGGTACCATGGGAGTCTGGGGCTGCTTTGCCTAACTGGCACATCTCCGGTACCTGACTGGTAGTACCGGTGTTTTCCGGTACTACCACATGGAAATCCGGCACTACCGCTGCAATAAATGCTCAACGGTCAGATCTGCTCAGAGGACTATAAATGCACCCTCCACCTAACTTGGGAAAGTTTCTCGCCTCACTCAAGAACACCACCACCACCAAATCGCCAAGATCTCTTCACTCAACCATCCGAAGTCATTGATCTTTGGAGAATCAAAGGAGGAGCCCTTGATCTATTGCTTCACCAAGAGAGATCTTCATTTCCCCCGCATTCACTTGAGGGCCCCTTTGCTCTATTGTTTTCTTTGGAAACCCTAGTTCTGATTTGGTTCTTACAAGCTTGTCTTTGATTGGTTTGATAACTTGCTTGTATTTGGGAGCCTCCAATTAAGTTGTGGATGTGTTCCCCAAACTTGTTGTAAAGGTGCCGCCTTCCACCTCGAAGGTTGCCGATATAGTGGAAGGTGAATCGATCCCGTTGGGGTGAGATCCATCGGAGAATAAGGGAGGCCTCTCGCGGCGTTGGTGGTTTGACACCACCCCCTGTCCAAACGTAGACTTACTTCCCCTCGAAAGGAAGGAACTACGGGAAACAAATCCTTATGTCTCCGCGTCCACCACTTTGGTTATTTCTATCCTTTACCGCATTTACTTACTCGTTCTTGCTTAGTGTTGTGCTAGCTTGGGCTTGTTTGACATATAGGTAAATTCAACTTAGTTGCATACTCTAGAGAATTTACCTTTTTTGTTAAACCCTAATTTGAAAAATAAGAAAATTTGAAGTAGCACCTATTCAGTCCCCCTCTAGGTTCCCATACGATCCTTTCAGCGTTCCCCGTGACAACACGGTTCTGTTAATCCCAACGTATAGATGCAAGCATATACAACTTCGATGACACAGTGGTTCAAGTCTATTAGGGTCAAGAAAATAAGGTGTTCCATCAAGTTCGTGAGAGCTTTACTAACTAGTTTTCACATAGTAAAATAGTTTTTAATTCAAAAGATAGATGAAGCTTGAGAATTTGCTTGGAATAGCAATAATGCTAAGAGGTTGATATGGTGGACACAAATGGCACAGGTTTTGGTTCAAAGGGGTTGGAAGCATGAGAATAATGCCTTCTCAAAAAAGGATTTTGGCTAGCAAGGCTGGGTAGCAAGAAAAAGAGTTGAAGGAAAGAAGCAAACATACAAGTGATAAATCCAAACATGCAATCTTTCTTGAAGACACAAAAGATCTTAAATAAATAATACTAAGCTTATGAGCCAATCAAGAAAGAAAATAAATGATACAAAATACCTGTAAGCATTTTCTCTTTTCCTTTCAAACCTCAAAAAGTGTTGCTACTGACCAGAGCTCGTTTTGCCAAAACCAATTTAGATTTACTTTATGCTCCCAAAGTGAGGCCAATACTCATCAACAAGATCAATCATATAATAGAGATTGCAAACTAAAATAAGAAGTGCAAAAAGTAAAAGATGAAACTTCTCATTAATATTCCATAAAGGCACTCACACCAAGGGATACATAGATAATACACTAAAGGAGAGATACTTCCACAATGCAAACCAACCTATAAGATAACTTCTCTACCAAAGACATGAATCCACTAAAAAGGTAAAAGATAAAAGATAATGATGTCATATCGCGACACTCCCCCAAGCTTGGAACAAGCCAAGGGGATGCCAAACCTGATGACGAATTACTCCTTCGGTGGTGATGTTCTCTTGTCATCAAAAAATTTCCAAGGCTCGACAAAACTATTGGGTTATCTCCCAAGAAGTACTTTTCTTTATTGCCTTTAAGTTAGGCTTGAAAGTTTCAAAGATGCTCACATAGGAGATATATATCTGGAGAGAAAGAGAGCATCAAGAAGCAAATAACCAACACATTTGAGTCTAACCCACTTCCTATGCATGGGGGTATCACGAGAAAAAAAATTGTTGAAACAAAAAGCCACTAGCATAGGAAGACAAAGAAAATGCATCTTCAAAGCTTTCAACATAAAACGGGGAAACTTAACATTATGGAGATGCATAAAACCATGTTTCCCTCTCTCATAATAACTTTCAGTAGCACTTTGAATAAAGTTCACAATATAACTGTCCATGGAAACAACTCTATCATCAGAATAAGCATACTTATAGTCATCAAAAAGAGGTCCAAGGTCATAAACCAGATCAACAGAAGCAAGTTGTTCCATCCTGAAATCTTTATTAGGCAAGCTGTTCTCGCAAGGAGCTTTAGCAAATTTGGAAAAATTAAAATCATAAGAATCTCCATGAAACTTAGTTAAAACTTTTTCCTTCTTACAATCTATAATAGCTCCACAAGTGTTTAAGAAAGGTCTACCAAAAATGATAGGACAAGTTTTTCTAGCTGCTGAATTAAGGACTAGAAAATCAGCAGGATATTTAATCTTACCGCAGAGAACCTCCACATCTCGTAAAATACCAATAGGGCAAATGGTTTCCTTATTAGCAAGATTGATAACCACATCAAAGTCCTCGAGCTCACAAGGACCAATTTCATGCATAATTTCCCTATAAAGCTCATAAGGAATAGCACTAGAACTAGCACCAATATCACATAAACCATAATAGCAATGATCACCAATTCTCACAGAAAGCACAGGGACACTAGCTTTTCTAGCTTTATTAGGATGAGAGATAATATTATAAGCGTCTTCATAGAAGACAATATGCTCATCCTCTATATTTCTAGCATCAAGATCTTTCTCAATAGCTACCACAGGTTTAGTATTCATTTGCTCATCAGGTTCCACAATTTTCTTAGTACCTTTGTTATTCACACTAATCATCATAGAATACTCATTTACCTTAGCTGGGAAAGGTATTTTCTCAACATAAGGTTCAGGCAAAATATGATCAATAGTACAAACTTCGGTATTTCTAACAGGAACATGATTAACAACATCTTTATAAGGTGCATGGTACTTGTTCCACTTCTTTTTAGGAATTTCTATGTAAGAGGAAAAGGCTTTAAAACAATTGGCAATACTTTGGGAATCAAGACCAAAATCATTACTAATATCACGGAAGTCATCAGTTCCCATACAATATTTTATGCATTCATAATCATAATTTATACCTTACTTTCTTCCATTCTCATTCTCCCAAGCTTCAGTGTTCTCTTGAATACGGTCTAGGAGATCCCATTTAGCTTCTTCCTTCATACGTGTGAATTATCCAGCACAAGAAGCATCTAGTAAATCTTTATCATGAAGAGAAAGCCTAGCATAAAAGTTATTGATAATAATATTGTTAGGGAGTTCATGAATAGGACATTTAAGCATTAGTAACTTCAATCTCCCCCAAGCTTGAGCTGTACCCTCTCCATAACGAGGCCAAAAGTTATATATCAGATTTCTACACTTATGAATCTCACTGGGAGGATAAAATTTAGAATAAAAGAGAGGTGCCATTTCCTCCCATTCCATGGATTGCCCATTCTTCAACAACTTATACCATTATTCAGCTCTCCATTTCAAGGATATATAGAGTAACTTATTCTTCACCTATTCAGTTGTGATACCTGCACACTTAAATAACCTGCATAATTCATGGATAAAAAGCAAATTATCACCAGGATGGACAGTTCCATCCCCTAAATAATAATTGTCCATAACACTATCAACAATACTTGTAGCTTTCTTAAAAGGATCTATCTCAACAGGAGATGGTTCATCTACTACACTAAGAGTGGTAGTAGTTTTCCCAAATAAAAAACCAAGTGGGTTATCCATATTGGAAACAAAGTAACAAACAGAAACAAAAAGCAATACTCATAGTAGAATTTTCCTTTACCAGTTCCACTCTTCAATAGCGCTTCACTCCCCGGCAATGGCGCCAGAAAATAGTCTTGATGACCCACAAGTATAGGGGGTGTATCGTAGTACTTTTGATAAATAGGAGTGTCGATCCCAACGAGGAGAAGAAGGTGTTGACTAGTGGTAAGGAGCAGGAAATCTCTGTAAATACTTAGCTAACAGATTTTTAGGGGTTTTCTAATAAAGCAACAAAACAAAGTGCAAGTAATAAAGACAACGAACAACTGCAGCAAATGGTCCAATACTTTCTTAGAAAAGGACAAGCCGGTGGAAATACTTATAAGGACCAAACGTTCTCGAGGACACATGGGAATACTGTCAAGTGCTTTCGCTTAAAATAGCTGAGTACTCTTCTTTGGTGTTGTAAGTGTTGTGTGGCTGAACATGTGCTAATGACGGACCTTAATTGGACTAACACATACTTTTGGTTAAACCCTCTGCAAGCATCCGCAACTACAGAAAAGTAATTAAGATATAAACCTAACCACAACCTTAAACTCTGAGATCCTACGCTCCCTTGTGCAATGGTTTCCTAACGGGGGTTTAGGTTTCTGTCACTCTGGTAACCCCACAATTAGTAGCCAAATACACAATGCTTCCCCTAGGACCATAAATGGTGAAGTATCATGTAGTCGACGTTCACATGACACCACTAGAAGAATAGCACCACAACTTAAATACTAAACCATTGAATAATAACTCAACACAAATCCACTACTAACAACATGACTTCTCCCATGTCCTCAAGAACTAAACGAACTACTCACAAGACATCATATGGATCAAGATCAAATATGATATGGTAATGGGTAACAATCTGAACATAAACAATAATCCAATGGTTCCACTCACAAGCATCAACTACAATAGAAATCAACACCGGGAAAGTTTCCCCTAGGAATTAATGCAAGATCCAACACAATTGTTAAAGTGGGATGGAGTGGTGGTGATGATGGTGCTGGTGGAGATGATGGTGTGGATGATGATGATGATCCCGATGAACCCTATCTTGATGATGGTGTTGATGGCGACGATCTCCCCTCTCCGGGAAGGAATTTCCCTGGCAGAAATCTGTCTGCTGGAGAGCTCTTTCTCTCTTGGCGACCATCCTCCAAGAATCATCCAACATGCAAAAACAGAGGAAAGGACATAAGTAACACCTCATAATAAGACACATATCAATGAATAGAGGCAAATTATGATATAGAATGGTCATGCAAATTGGACGTATCACAAGCTCACTGGTCTTTATTGATTATTATCTTTGTGAGTTGTTTCAAATAAGTTGAGTGGTGTTGGAAAAGAGTAGGAAGCTTCATGCTTAAGTGGTACAAAAAGGTGCTTGTGTTGACCGTGGCTTAAACTTTATCATGTCATGCTAGATGTTGCTTTGACCATATGCTTAGTGATTATTGTTGTAGCATGACTTGTTTCAAACAATTGAGATTTCTTAATGTGCCTTGCAAGAATCATGCGTTGTTTTAGCATACAAAAGCATAATATTATGGTATTCTCCTTTGATGCTTTGTTTCGGTTGACTTGGCACATGCTCACACCATGTTATGACTATGAACTAGTCACCTTAGCCTCTATGATCATTTAGTTTTTGACTTGTGATAACACTTTATGCTTTAATTGATAATGTTTTGTCGCTCTGCATGATTATGGACATTATTGCCCTCTTAGTTGGTCGCTCCCAGTCTTTTGCTAGCCTCCACTTGTACTGAGTAAGCTCAACTCATGCATCCAACTCCCAAGAAACCAAGTTATTCCAAAGAGTCCACTATAAATCCCTATGCATGGTGTGTTACACCATTCCAAGTATATTCATGGTTGATCTATCTTCCAAAGTAAACTTGTTATGAGAAAATTAGTGATTAAAGCTCTCACAAACTTGATGACACACTTTACTTTCTTGCACATAATAAGCTTGAACCATTGTGTCATCCATGCTATATATGCTTGCACTTATAAGTTCGGAATTAGCAGAACCATGCTGTCATGGGGAACACTTTCAACACCTATACATATTACCAGTTGATATCATGATCTTTTGTTTACGGATGTCGGCGGTGTGAAATAAAAGGGAAGCTTGTAAGTTCATGGAGTATTGTATATGTGTCAGAGAAATGCCTGGGCGGCTAGCCTAAGCCATGCCTAATCATGGTGGAAACTTGCAGCATCACCATAGTGAGCAATCTGTGAAGCATCCTCAATAAAAACCTATGCAAATAGCAAATAAAAAGATCGCTGAGATGCTCATTGTCTGCTGCCTTGTCATTTTGATATGGCATAGCTCCTGTGTCATGGGGCAATGGGTACCCTGTTGGCCGTTCTCTATGATACACACATACTTACAATGACAAGAACTTGCTTGTGACTAAAGTTGAGTAGCATGTGGAACGGCCCTCGTACTCAAGGGACATATATTTCCAACTTATGATTTGTCAAGCATATACTCTATATTTGTTTCACTTTAACCTTAATCACTTCAAGATGCTTATGATAGGGGAAATGAGAGCTGAAAGCTAATAAGTACCATAATTTTTGGAAGCTCTTTATGAAACTTGAAATCCCTGCTTCCCTCTGTGAAGGGTCTTTCTTACTACTTTTATATTGAGTCTCCACCTTCTATCTTTATGCACCAATTAAGAGAGCATAGTTGTCATTCTTAGTTTTATGTGCATTGTCCCAAAACTTATTGATTCATTCATAATGTTGATATTGCTTGTTCTTGAACTATTTGTATCTAGTCACCCTTATAAACTTTGAAGGTGTCCTATGCATTTATGTTTTGCTACTCCATGAGGGACAAGATGAAAACCACTCTTGCTATGTTTTCTATATGTGAAACAAACAAACATCTTTCAATGCATTGTTATTCATGATCTTTGTTTGTTCTCTTTTCATGTTGCAACATAGTTGCTATGTCTTATTGTTAGAACTACATCTTTCATGCTATGTTTAGAGTACTTTGATCCCAGCTATCAATGCTTTACAAAACCCTGATCAAGATTGTGATGGTGCATGTCACCTCAAATTTTTTTTATCACTTACCTACTCGAGGACGAGCAGGAGTTAAGCTTGGGGATGTTTGATATATCGTAAAAGTATCTATAATTTTTAATGCTCCATGCTTGTTCTGTATCAACTTTCTTATGTTTTGTCTAGACTTTGAGGTATTTTTATACATTTTCTAGAACTAACCTATTTACAATATGCCGCAGTACCAGTTGCCTGTTTTCTGCTTCTTTTGGTTTCAGAAAAGCTAATAAGGAAATATTCTCGGAATTGGACGGGACAAAAGCCAAAGTCAATATTTTACCGGAGCAAACACAGAGTCTGAAGGACAGACGAAGGGGGGCCACGAGGTGGCCACACCATAGGGTGGCGCAGGCCCAACCTCAGGCGTGCCACCAAGTTCTGCAGCGCTGCCGCCACCGAAGAGGAGATTCGGTGGACAGAATTCTCTGTTTCAGCACCCTACCGGGATGAGGAATTGCCCCCGGAGCCATCTCCATTGATCTCCATCATCATATCCATGGTCATTGTTGATTCCCATGATGAGGAGGGAGTAGTTCTCCCTTGAGGCTAAGGGCTCTAGCGGTAGCTATGTGTTCATCTCTCTCTATGCGTGATCTTATTATGGTCATGAGCTCTGTAATCAAGTAGATCTACTCTACTACTCAAGTGCTTTAATTGTAATCTCCATCTATCCCCACGTGTGTGAAGATGACAGTGTGCACACCGTGTGGCACTTAGGCTAAAGATTACAGAAATACTTATCATGAGTTATATTTTGAGTTGGATGTCTCTATGAAATTATGGTGTTTGTTTGAACCATCTGGCGCTTAAGGTGACAGTGTGGGGTTACCTAGATAGGGAATGTGAACTTAAAGGAGAGCTTTTTTAGTCCACTCGTGGATTGGATTTATCCAATCGGAGAGTAGTTCAGAGTAGTATTATGAAGAGAAGATATTTATATGAGAGCGTCCACTAGTGAAAGTATGATACCTATGCCTTGTTTCTAAGCATTGAAAAACTGTTTACAATCAGTCGTGCTACATGTTTGCTTGCTTCCATCTTTATTTCAGATTGCAATTACCACTTATAATCATCCATATCACTTGTATTTCATTATCTCTTCGTCGAACTAGTGCACCTATACACCTGACAAGTGTATTGGATGTGTTGGGGACACAACAGACTCCTTGTATCTTGATTGCAGGGTTTCTTGAGAGGAATACCTTTGGCAACTTCCTCCCTGAGTTCGATAAACCTTGGGTAATATACTTAAGGGAAACTTGTTTTTCTATAAAGCTTTGTACCTGGAGGCCCAAAAATGTCTATAAGAATAGAAGCGTGTGTAGACATCATGAGTCACCACCCCTGCCGACCAGGTTCCCTCCAAGCGTGCGCTTAGGTCACTCGTGCGCCAAGAGTCCAAGACAGCTCACACCAACCACCACTGGTGCCAAGACCCGTCCCCTAGCCCCAGGCCCCAGGCCACGCGACGCCCCACATCTCCTTTCTCCTCTTCCTCTACAAGACATAACCATGATCCACCTTTTTTCTCCAAATCGCCATTGTTCTCGGTACCTTTTCCTGATCCCCTCCAAAAACAAGCTAGTGCATAACAAGCGGGATTTCCACTGGTCAAATGAACATCTTTATGGTTAGATCTAGTGAAGGGGAACACCTAGTTCATGTAAAAACACAAGATCAAGAAAATATCCCAAGTGACACAACTTAATAAGAACATAGTAATTTCAATAGAAACAAAAGTAGGGCACGGCTAGCGAGCCCTCGAGAGGTCGTTTGTGTATCCCAACCCACGCTAACAAATACTCCTGGACAACTGCTTGTTTGTAAGAAGTACTTGCCTAGCTCTTCTTCCTCCTCAAAGGATCTGACTCGATACTGTAACTTCTCATCTCCTCCTTTACATTCTCCAGCAACTTGTCCCCATGAACAAATTAGGACAGTGTGCAGCAAAGGTAATCCTGAAACTTGTAGCCCAGCAAACATAGTTCTTCCACATAGTAAAACTAGAACAATTACTCAATTAAATTCTTTTCCAGCAACACATACCTGGCAACATTATCGGACTAGTTAGGGAAAATTCCAGAAACAAAAGGAAGTAACAAAACAAGAGCCAGCAGCAACATAGATCATGCAAGAAATATTTAGGGAAAATCCTAGGTTCAAGTAAATCTTGCAAAGACAACTATATGTGAAAAAACAAAGTTAAAAGAGGAAAACTATGAAACTTAGACCAATATATCTAATCAACTTCATTAAGTGGCATGAGTAACTAAAGTCCATGTCATTAATCAACAGAGCGATCAGATCAAAGTTTCTACCTCATGAGGCCAAAGAGGGGATGTGCCGCATGTCCATGGCCCTGGTGCCCTTCTACCGGCCTTTATACATGGCCCACATCACGCTCTGCCACAACTTACTTGGAAACTGTAGGCACACCTAGTCCATGAGCGAGTACATGTCCTAGGAAAAGCCCAGGGAGGTACCAGTACATGAGCTCGGGGATCGACAACCTCTCAGTGCTATCATAGCTATGACGGCCTGCAGGTAGTCCCTCTTGGTAAAAAAAAATTCAGGAAACTAGAATACAAAAACGTAGTTCATAATGGATAAACACAACTTACCAAGTGATGGTAAACAACTTGATTGAAAAGTGGAAACAACTTAATAGCTTAACCGAAGCAACATGGATCTAGAAACGTGTGAATCTACATTTATATGTAAGCTAGTTCATTATATCGTTACTAAGAACTAGGAAGTTAGATTGAGTGGACAGTAAGATGGTATTGAATACAATCCCGCGAGAACAACTTAATAAGTCCATCCTATAATTGAAACTCTAAGTATTTAAAAGTGGGCATGATGCAAACTAAGGTTTGTCTGCTGGGAGCAACTTAACTGCATCATCCTAGGCATCATATTAATTAGAAAGAATAGCAAAAAAGTCTAAAGTCTTAATTACACAAAAAATAACTTAGTTAGATCAAGAAGATAACTTAGGTATGATGATAGAGAAACTTAATAAAAATCAGAAGCCAACTAAATAAACAAAGAGGTTGATAATTTAAGGTAACAACATGATTACACAAAAATAAATTTGGTTCGATCGAGAAGACAACTTAGCAATGATAAAAGATCAACTTAGCCCATGATGTGGAGCAACTCGGTTGCATGTTAGATACAACTCAACCTAATAAAAGTTGGAAAAAACGTGATGCCTGGCATAGTTTGTGTTTTTGGATAAGAATACCTGATGCAAAAGTAGACTGTTGGTTCTAAAACACCTCTCCATGTGAGGAAAACTCAGAAGCCAAAACCAAGCACCCAAACGGAGAAGGAACCAGAAAAAGTTATGTTCATTTAGAAACAACTTTGTTAACCCGAGAGAAGCAAACTTACTCCATGATCTAGAACAACTTGGTTGTACGTAAGATACAACTCAACCTAATCAAAAGTAAAAAACCTGACGCATGGCCCAGTTATGTTTTTGGATAAGCATGTCTGATTAAAAAAACTAGGTTGTTCTTGTTGAAAAACAAGCTAATGTAACAAAAACTCTAGGAAAATTACTGTTTTAAAAGAACTACTAGAGCATGCAACAACTTAGTTAGGTTTTCGCAGTTACACAAACTTGTGCGTTTTTTAGACAATTAGAAATGTCTTCGCACATAATAGGTTTCACAGAGTATGTACTTCAACATGAACACTACTGGAATATAAAACCAACAAAATGCACCCCCTTGTTGTTTCCCATTTGTACATAGTGCGTTAAACGCAAAAGATGGAGAAATACGTGCTTCCTAGTATCTTTCTGATTATGCTAGTGCATTGTTAAAAGTTTGTTGCCACACAAAAGACTTGCAAAAAAAAATAGCAGAAAAAGTAAATCAGCATAAAGAAGGCCAGATCCCATGAGCCCAACTTATTTCCATCGCCCCTTTACTATACCCTCTTTTGGATCTTATTCTACTATGGCTTCTAGATTAGGATCTATATTGGTTATGTAAAAATTTTGTACAAGGAAAACACAATTATCAACCCATAAACACCACCAAAAGCTTCTTGTACATGTTTAGATCCATCCCTTGTTTACCCAAAAAAATCAGGTTATTATCTAAAGAAACAACTAGACTGAACCCTAACAGGAACACCTACATCAACTCATTGCATAAAAACACTACAACATAGATTAATAGTGAAACAACCGATGATTATATCTTGTACCTTTGAAAAGAAACTATGGTAGAAATCTGGTACAACTTAGTCTTCTGAATAGATACAACTCAAGCCTGGTAAGTTTGTTATTTAGGTAGAACTTAGCACATAAAGTCCCTATTCCTTATTCAGGAAGAAAAACATGGGGGCCAATGAGCATAGAAGTAACCCATTCGCAGTTGTATATTTGTAGGAACAAACCTATGCACATGTTTTGAAATTGTCATGATCGTTGTCGTTCAAAAGAAAAAAGAAAAGTTTCCCTATAGCAACTTAGTTAGTTCTCAGAGGTTACCTAGTGCTTTTAGGAACTCATCGAAAAGGCACGGATATTAACATCACACTTGAAGCAACAAATATTTGTAGTGTGAATATATCTAAACGAACCACTTGAAGCAATAAGTATTAGTAGTGTGACAAACACAAATATCAAGATACCGACTTTATATATAGTTTAAACCTGGAAAGAAAAAAATAAGACCATGCTTGCTGTTTCATTATTACATAGTGTAAAACCTAAGTTGAAATTTTCGTGAAGCCTGTCAATGACACAAACAAACACCAATAGTAGTTTCATTGCCTCGTGCACCTACAAAAACTGCAACAAAACAAAAGTAAGTGAATTTGATTTAGTTTGCAAAATAAAATGTATAAAGTACAAATTCCATGTATATGCTATGTCAAATGGCTACATGAAAAACACAATATCATTAAAAACAAAAGTTTCTAATGTTTGCAGACTAGATGAACCCGAACATCATATTAGATGATGTTGACATTGACTGTCACATCCCAAGATTTTCCAAATCTTGTAATGTGAAAAATAAATAAACAAAATAATTTTGGTAAAAGTTTGAATCCAACAAACTTTGGTAAAAGTTTGAATCCAACAAAAATCCAAATCAAGGGAAATGCATTCTATAATGAATGTATCTGGAAATTTAAACATTTGGAGAACAAATCCAAACCCTAAAACCCTAATGGAAATAAAATCATTTCCAAATTTATCTCCAAATCCATGGATTTGATCCATATAAAAGTTTGTTGTAGCGACCTCGGATCAGGTAAGATCCTAAGTCCCTGTGATTAACATGCTAGTCCCTGGATCAATAGCTAGCACTCACAGTCGATGAAATATCATATAAAACACAAGTCTTTATTACATGAATCAAATAATCCAGAGTTTACATTATTACAACAGAAGCGATATAAATACAACCTGGAGTCCCATCAATGCCACATGCAGGTTGAGTGAAGACCCGCGATCCTAGCGCACCTTTCAAAGATCTCCGAAATTCTACACATGAAACGTGCAGCCAACAAGTTGGGTCAATACTTTGAATGTATTGGCAAATTACACCAAGGAAGGAAAGACTAACTCTACATGCAAGGCTAGTTTAGGCTTTGGAGTTCATTTGCATAAAGCTAATTTTCTCTAAGTATGGAGAAAAGAGAGGGAGAGTTTTATCCTACTTTGTAAATATTTGCTTAGATAAAATAGGGTCGAATGGCACACGAGGATATTACTCACAAAGTGTCCAAACAACCAAACACTTGGATATTACGCACCAAGTGTCACTTGGATATTACACACCAAGTTCCCAAATTCCCACCCATTAGCGATATTACGCACGCCATGGGGTTTCAAAACTTTGTTTTAGAAAAGAGAGAGGAAGATCCTTCAGAGGCTCCATCATTGTTGTTCTGTTACTGTGAACACGGCTGATCGATCAGATTGCAATACTCTCGAGAGTTTGTGCACTTTACCCACAATCCACGATCAAGTCCTTTTACAGACAAGACCATGGCGAGGCTTTCCCTTAGTAGCCCCTCTACCTTCCGGATCCAACCGTGCCAAGAACCTCCAAATGTTGGTACCCAGGTGAGGTTTCTCACTAAGTACTAGGCCAAGACAGAGCCCATAATGTATTGTGGTTGCACTGGAAGCTTCTGAATTCTGAAACATGGCAGACTTATTTGATTCCTGGGCGGCCGTCCTCCACCAAAATCTCACTCGTTGACCCGACAACTATTCCGCCCAGAAGAAAACTTAGTTTTATTTTGAAGTGGATTTGAGAAGAAAAGTTTGCTCTAGAGAGACTTTATACTTAGAAAATTATTTGTCTTTCGAACCCCCCAACGGTACTTTGTATATATAGCATAGCAAGCAATACTTAGCAAAAACAGGGGTAACCTATTAGGATGGGAAATCCTAAGTATAGAGCTACTCATGGCATACTACAAAATCATCGCACTTGCAAAATAATACTAAGGAGAAAATCTACTAGACATCCTACACATGCATACTACAGAATTTTGAAGATCACATGCATAGAATCAAAACTGGGACAAAATTATGAACAAGTGGTGTAACTTGCCTTATGTTGATAATATGGGTGTTGATTGTATTTCTCCGCAACAATCGCACTCTTCGAACAATCTAATACGAGGACAAGGTAGTTCCAATCAAAACAATTGCAAACATAGCAAACACAACAAGGATGATCGAAAACATGCATGATGATTTAACATTACACAATGGGTATAATTAGTTTTATGAATATTAATATATCATATGATGCATGTATGAGTTCATTTAATGCAATAGGGTACTTGTTATTAATAATTACTTGCCAATATAAGGGTTTTGATAGTTCTGTTGTAACGCCTGTTCTAACTGTAGAATTAAATTTGTTTCTTGGGTTTACTGGATAGAGGACGTTAATACGAACCTGTAGGCGTTGGATTCACCCTAATCGGAGTTATAGATCTTTTTATATGATTTAAATAGTGTTTAATGGGTTTTAAATGATTCATACAGTTTATGTTGCCTAAAAATCAAACTAAAATTATATCTGTAATCTCCACGGAATTGTGATTTCAGGGACATATTATTTGTAATTTTCTGAATAGTATTTATTTTCTTATGAATTTATTACTCTAAATAAGCCATTAAACCATTTATTTAATTGCTGCGAAACCTTATAATATCTTACTGAACCATTTGCAGATTGATGATCTACATGGAACCAGATTTCTATCGGTATATTATTTATATTTTTGTGACAAGCAATTAATTTACTATGAATTTAATGATTTAAAAAGCCATTAAAACTAATTAAATTGCTACGGGTTAAATAATCTTCAAAGGCTAGATCCAACCAGATATTCTTAAAGTACATTACAGTAGCTTCAATTTGATATATTATTCATATTTTTTGGAGTTACAGATAATTTCTTATTAATTTACTAACCTAAAAGACCATTAAAACTAATTAAATTACTGCAGTAACCACATACAGTAAAAGTTGGATCTATTCTGATAAGATGATTCTACGTGAAATTATCTTCAATTTGATATATTATACGCAATTTTTGGACATGGTATGAATTTCTAATGAATTTTACAAGTTAGATCTATAATATGCAATTTTAAATTCGAACGGAATATTTCAGGGAATATTCCGCTGACTGGACATGTTGACTTTGCATGCTGACTGGGACTAGATGTTGACCTTATGTTGACGTGGCGTTGATGAGGAAGATGACCGGGATGACGACACGGCACGCACCGGTATGATTGGATCTCGACCGTCTGGATAGGATCCGGTGGCTAGAAGAAGAGATTGACCCGATTTTGGCTCAAAATAGACAAGAAATAGATCTGTGTTAGAGAGACAAATCTGTAGGTCAAATTGAAAAACTCAGAACATGAAAGTTGTGGGGAATCATTATTCCTACCTTCTCACCAAAGGAATTTGGATTTGAAGAAACGAGCGCAAGTAGATCTTGGATTTACACCGTAAGATCTGAAATATTGCGATACGAAATTCTCCGGCTGTGGTGGATGAAAAGAGGTGAGGTTTGTCGGGATTGAAATATTTCGACGATTCCTACAACTTTCGTTTTTTGACCGAAGGCAAACGACGAAGTCTAGATGGGTTAAAAAGCGAAATAAGATTCGGGAATATGTAGATTCGGGATTTCGAGAATAGAAACTCGTACAGCCGTGGCTCCACGAGTTTATATGGAGATTTAGGATGATGTAGAGATTGGCCTTGGAGTAGGGAACAAGTAGAAACAAACGGAAGTCGATTCAGAATTTGTAGATAAAAAGTTATAAGAGTTTGAGTAGATATAGGTTTAACAAAACAGATTTTGCACGCTTTTTGGAGCAACCTGATCGATCCCTTACGCGTGGCCTGCCTGGCTGGCTCGGTCCGGTCGGACCGGGTGGGCCGGCCCGTTTTTTTTTACTTGTTTCCCTCATATCTTATGCATACGAACTCCAAATGACATGATTCTTGTTTCTAAATTTTTCTAAAATCGAATAGATTATTATAGGGTCAAATTTGTAATCTTTTTACTAGTTTGGAAGTAGTGGGTTTATAAATCCTTGTATATCTCATTTTATTTATATCTTTATGTGTTTGTATTTATTCCATAACTTTTTCATAATAGCTCCAAATGAGCTCAATTTTGTTTCTAAAATTTTGTAGTATTAATTGGATCTCTCTAGGCTATGATTTAGCAATAATTGCTGTCTTAGCAATAGTGGGTTTTATAAATTCAATTTAATTTCCTTTAGTAACATTTGGGAAAATCAACTATAGGATTTTAGATACCAGGATTTGGATTCAGTTTGTGAGAACTTTGCATGGATGAAATGCTTATGAATGCTTCATGATTTTCATTTTGAAATCTTGCACACCAATTCTACAAACCATAATCAATCCATTCCCTTTTTCCTATATGGCTACTTAGGTCTTAACAAAAGAATATAAGATTTTGAATTCATGGTTGAGAGGATTTTCTATTCAAAAAGTTTCTTCTCTTTGAAAATTTTCAACATAGTCAAACAATCAATCAAACTTATTTATTTATTTGACATTCCAAAAATTAGGAGAATTTTGGGATGTGACATACTACCACCCTTAAAAGAAATCTCGTCCCGATATTTGGGAAGGCTAGAAAAAAGAAAGGTTCGGGATCCATTAGGATGCTACCACCCTTAAAAGAAAATTGACTAGGTCACTTCTCGAGGATTCACTTAGCTCAGATTGGTTCTCCTTTAGACTTTTATTGGCACAATGTCTCTAGCACATTCTAAACATCATGATTGATAGTTTCCGAGAAAGCACTTCTTAAACTAGTAAAACTCTCATGGTGGGCAAATAGGGAACGTTTACTTCACGGTGCCCATAATTCACAGTTGGGATTCATCCTTACCGTATATTCCTACGCTTAGCAATGAATGCTTTTGTAGAGGTGGAACAATCTACCATTCTAAGGTTGAGGCTCAACGCCGGCTCTCAGCTAAGGCTGAAAGGCACTCAAGATTCGCAAAGCCAACAGTACAAGAGCGAATAATAAGAGTAGTAGGAATGGTGATCAATCCATCCTGCACCCAAATCATTACCCTGTATGAGGATAGGTGAATCACGTTTTTCTATCACTCGGGAATTCTCACTTGCCTTGAAGAATGTTTCCATGGGCACGAGCTAATGCTCTATGTATACTCCCATGTATCCAATCAACAAAGCTACTACTAAAACTAGGCTATCGCTACTTCAACTTTTAGGTTGGGTAATCTACTACATAACATCATGTGCAACACTTCATACTTCCACATCCTTTTTCCATTAGGTGAAGCATTCTCTTTCCTAAATGCATTGTGTGGTCAAACCTTCCACTTAACACATTATTATATCTCCCAGGGTTCAAGAAAGGGAAGAATAGATTCTATAGGAAAGAAACGACTAAGAAAATAATCCTACCCATAAATATATGAAGCATTCAATGTCACAAACAAGCAAACAATCATAAGCGATCAACACAGAATCAAACACTTGTATAATAACATTACAGGGGTCTAAATATAGCAGTATATAACCAAAAAATAGTTTGAAAGCATTGGGAACAATACTAGAGTACAACATAGCAACATATAAGCAACAAACAAAATCTGTCAAAACGGTACAGCAGGTTTCACGATTTTTTCTGACAGAACTAAACTCATCAGGAATTTTAGCCAATTTTTGTGCATATACTACAGGTAATTACGCTCCAGATCCTATTTTTTGAGATTTATCTGTGTTATCAATAAAATATGAAAAATCTCGCGGCACAATAGGTCAGGCAGAAAACTGCAGCAGTAATCCCACGAATTTCAATCAATTCACATCATTAAAATAATTTTAAAAACCACACGAAAACTCCAACAACTTTAGAGTTTCAACACAACAGATCCTAAACAAGGCATCACACGATATGGTTCAGTACAAACAAGCAAGCAACCTATATTGTCATACCACATAAGTTGGTAAAAACAATATGCTAACACGATAGCGATGATCTCCTAAAGAGATAAAATATGGTGGTCCAGACCTAACCAAACTTAATGAGATGTTCATTTATGTCATACTATTTGTTCTTTTACTTAGCTAAATTTCATATAGATATCATAAGAATGGACAACCACAAATTTGAACAAGAAGAGGTTATAGAAAAGATAGACAAGAAATATAAGAACATCTAATAAGTATAAAATATGATAGTTCTCCTAATAGAGGTCTTCTATTGCTATTACCATCATCATTTTTATCCTTTCCAGCTACATTCACATGTTTTGGACAATTATCAGCATAATTCCTAGGATTGTGACACTGGAAGCATAGGACTTTTGCTTAGATCCTTCCTCCTTTTTTGGCAAGGACATCCCGTCTTGTGGTTCTTCATGCTCTACCTCAACATTTGGAAGCCTTGATCATTTCCTTGAGCCAGTTTGGGGAAAATGGGCATTCCTTTCATATGTCGAGTATGGCGAAGTGATGACTTTGGGTGCGGTGTCTAGAGTCTTGAATCCGTCCCCTGTCTTTGTCGTGTCCTCGCGGAGCTTCATGAGGTCTTGGCGCATTCCGTCTCTGACTTGTTGATTCAGTTGATGTACCACCGGGTAGAGGTGCATTAAGCGGGGTTGTGATTGGTCCCTTTGCACAGTAAGAATGTAACTTGAGAGGTGGGACATTCTTCTGATGGGTGCCTTCCTTCACAGTAGGGGCGCTGATCATGATGCTCCTTGGTGATATGTCCTATTTATCCATAGATCGTGCAAGCTAAATGTTTAGGGACTTCAACTTCTTGGATTTTTGGTATACGAGACGAGATTGAAGTAGAACCACTTTAAATTCTTCCTAAGATATCACCCCTTGATGATCATCAATGGTGTGTTGCATCTCCCACCAAGTTGGAGCGTCGTCCTTTAGGAATTGGGTGGCATAATGAAGCATTCTGTTGACTTCAGTGTTGGCATCCTTCATTCTTTCTTCAACCTGGAGCATCCACTTCTTTGCATCGGCGTGGCTCTTATGCTTGGTGGAGTTGAGTTCCTTGTCCTCCTTATTGATATGGTCCATCCGTCGAGTTGACCAAGGTTTAGAGTAGGAACGAATGGAGTATGGAAAGAAGAAGAATAACCCATACAAGAAATCTTGTTTAGAAAATAGGTTTTCATTAGCTATGGTAATAAACCATACAAGATAGCAAACAATTTGTCGTATCTATATTTAGCGAAATCTTATTCGGGTTTGGTTCCTAATAGGTCACTTGGAATCTTCGAGGCTTCGAGTCTCCAAAAGTATTCGTGCTCTTGATAGTCTTCATGTTCTTCATAATCTTCAATCTTTCGAGTTCTTCAGTTAATAACATTGATTTAAGGCCTTTGAAGTCTTTAATCTCGTAGCTTCAGTCTTGGAACATCTTTCATGGAGATCTTCAAGTACCAACTTAATCGAAACATTGAGATGATCTTCTTTGAAAAGGTAATCTTGAGAAAAGTTTCTTCTTGAAGTGTGTAGTGGTCATTTTCTAATGTTGAAAAGAAGAGACTTAAGAAATTTTAAAACCCCAAGGTAGATGATGAGAAGTATGAGAGTCTTCTGAAATAACTTAGAAAATATTTGTCCTAAGGTTTTTCCATGTCTAGGGTCATGATCTACAGTCAACTTATGCTCTGATACCATCTGTAGCGACCTCTGATCAGGTAAGATCCTAAGTCCCTGTGATTAACATGCTAGTCCCTGGATCAATAGCTAGCACTCACAGTCGATGAAATATCATGTAAAACACAAGTCTTTATTACATGAATCGAATAATCCATAGTTTACATTATTACAACACAAGCGATATAAATACAACTTGGAGTCCCATCAATGCCACAGGCAGGTTGAGTGAAGACCCGTGATCCTAGCGCACCTTTCAAAGATCTCCGAAATTCTGCACATGAAACGTGCAGCCAACAAGTTGGGTCAATACTTTGAATGTATTGGCAAATTACACCAAGGAAGGAAAGACTAACTCTACATGCAAGGCTAGTTTAGGATTTGGAGTTCATTTGCATAAAGCTAATTTTCTCTAAGTATGGAGAAAAGAGAGGGAGAGTTTTACCCTACTTTGTAAACATTTGCTTAGATAAAATAGGGTCGAATGGCACACGAGGATATTACTCACAAAGTGTCCAAACAACCAAACACTTGGATATTACGCACCAAGCGTCACTTGGATATTACACACCAAGTTCCCAAATTCCCACCCATTAGCGATATTACGCACACCATGGGGTTTCAAAACTTTGTTTTAGAAAAGAGAGAGGAAGATCCTTCAGAGGCTCCATCCTTCAGACGCTCATTGTTGTTCTGTTATCGTGAACACGGCTGATCGATCAGATTGCAATACTCTCGAGAGTTTGTGCACTTTACCCACAATCCACGATCAAGTCCTTTTACAGACAAGACCATGGCGAGGCTTTCCCTTAGTAGCCCCTCTACCTTCCGGATCCAACCGTGCCAAGAACCTCCAAATGTTGGTACCCAGGTGAGGTTTCCCACTAAGTACTAGGCAAAGACAGAGCCCATAATGTATTGTGGTTGCACTGGAAGCTTCTGAATTCTGAAACATGGCAGACTTCTTTGATTCCTGGACGGCCGTCCTCCACCAAAATCTCACTCGTTGACCCGACAACCATTCCGCCCAGAA
Source organism: Avena sativa (assembly GCA_916181665.1). Classification (NCBI taxonomy): domain Eukaryota; kingdom Viridiplantae; phylum Streptophyta; class Magnoliopsida; order Poales; family Poaceae; genus Avena; species Avena sativa. Next base: position 125,889,309 of record OV702280.1, read on the forward strand.
GAAAACTTAGTTTTATTTTGAAGTGGATTTGAGAAGAAAAGTTTGCTCTAGAGAGACTTTATACTTAGAAAATTCTTTGTCTTTCGAACCCCCCAACGGTACTTTGTATATATAGCATAGCAAGCAATACTTAGCAAAAACAGGGGTAACCTATTAGGATGGGAAATCCTAAGTATAGGGCTACTCATGGCATACTACAAAATCATCGCACTTGCAAAATAATACTAAGGAGAAAATCTACTAGACATCCTACACATGCATACTACAGAATTTTGAAGATCACATGCATAGAATCAAAACTGGGACAAAATTATGAACAAGTGGTGTAACTTGCCTTATGTTGATAATATGGGTGTTGATTGTATTTCGCTGCAGCAATCGCACTCTCCGAAGAATCTAATACGAGGACAAGGTAGTTCCAATAAAAACAATTGCAAACATAGCAAACACAACAAGGATGATCGAAAACATGCATGATCATTTAACATTACACAATGGGTATAATTAGTTTTATGAATATTAATATATCATATGATGCATGTATGAGTTCATTTAATGCAATAGGGTACTTGTTATTAATAATTACTTGCCAATATAAGGGTTTTGATAGTTATGTTGTAACGCCTGTTCTAACTGTAGAATTAAATTTGTTTCTTGGGTTTACTGGATAGAGGACGTTAATACGAACCAGTAGGCGTTGAATTCACCCTAATCGGAGTTATAGATCTTTTTATATGATTTAAATAGTGTTTAATGGGTTTTAAATGATTCATACAGTTTCTGTTGCCTAAAAATCTAACTAAAATTATATCTGTAATCTCCACGGAATTGTGATTTCAGGGACATATTATTTGTAATTTTCTGAATAGTATTTATTTTCTTATGAATTTATTACTCTAAATAAGCCATTAAACCATTTATTTAATTGCTGCGAAACCTTATAGTATCTTACTGAACCATTCAGATTGGTGATCTACATGTCACCAGATTTCTATCGGTATATTATTTATATTTTTGTGACAAGCAATTAATTTACTATGAATTTAATGATTTAAAAAGCCATTAAAACTAATTCAATTGCTACGGGTTAAATAATCTTCAAAGGCTAGATCCAACCAGATATTCTTAAAGTACATTACAGTAGCTTCAATTTGATATATTATTCATATTTTTCGGAGTTACAGATAATTTCTTATGAATTTATTAACCTAAAAGACCATTAAAACTAATTAAATTACTGCAGTAACCACGTACAGTAAAAGTTGGATCTATTCTGATAAGATGATTCTACGTGAAATTATCTTCAATTTGATATATTATACGCAATTTTTGGACATGGTATGAATTTTACAAGTTAGATCTATAATATGAAATTTTAAATTCGAATGGAATATTCCAGGGAATATTCCGCTGACTGGACATGTTGACTTTGCATGCGGACTGGGACTAGATGTTGACCTTACGTTGATGTGGCGTTGATGAGGAAGATGACCAGGATGACGACACGGTACGCACCAGGAAGATGACCAGGATGACCTTCTTGTTTCTAAATTTTTCTAAAGTTGAATAGATCATTATAGGATCAAATTTGTAATCTTTTTACTAGTTTGGAAGTAGTGGGTTTATAAATCCTGGTATATCTCATTTTATTTATATCTTTATGTGTTTGTATTTATTCCATAACTTTTTCATACTAGCTCCAAATGAGCTCAATTTTGTTTCTAAAATTTTGTAGTATTAATTGGATCTCTTTAGGCTATGATTTAGCAATAATTGTTGTCTTAGCAATAGTGGGTTTTATAAAGTCAATTTAATTTCCTTTAGGAACATTTGGGCAAATCAACTATAGGATTTTAGATACCAGGATTTGGATTCAGTTTGTGAGAACTTTGCATGGATGAAATGCTTATGAATGCTTCATGATTTTCATTTTGAAATCTTGCACACCAATTCTACAAACCATAATCAATCCATGCCCTTTTGCCTATATGGCTACTTAGGTCTTAACAAAAGAATATAAGATTTTGAATTCATGGTTGAGAGGATTTTCTATTCAAAAAGTTTCTTCTCTTTGAAAATTTTCAACATAGTCAAACAATCAATCAAACTTATTTATTTATTTCACATTCCAAAAATTAGGAGAATTTTGGGATGTGACATTTGTCAACAAACATTCACAAAGGATCGGGAAAGACAAACAGAAATATTATAAAACCATATAAATTGGTTTCACTCAATTTGGAACCATAAATAAAATCTTATGAATTTAATAAAATAAAGGAATTGAATTCCCAAAGCTATTAAAGCCCTTATCCATACCAAATGGTGAGCAAATAATCCTAAAGATCTTTAAAAGGATAAAGAAATATTAAAATAAGATTTCACAAATTGGAATCACCAAGTTTGGATCTCTAAATAAAAAGATATGGATTTTATAAGATGAAGAAAGAAATATAAATAAGGACTATTTTTATAGAGCCAAATCAAACCTTGGCCAAGATTTTGAATTAAAATATTTTTGTTTTGATTAAAAGAGTAAAGGTTTATTTAAATAAAATAATGAGAATTTATTAATAAACCAATTTTATTAAAGTAAAAGTTTTTCCCATTTTAAATAAACACTAAAACTTGTTATTTTATTTTAAATAAGTTTTCCAAGTGTTTATATTTTCAAATGAAACCAACTGAAATGGTTTTGGTATTATTTAGATTTCAAAATGGAGTTTTTAATAAAACAAATCCTATTTGAATTAATAACTAAGGTCTATTTTATTTAATTATTAAATAGAGCCTAAAAGAATAAAAATATTATTTTGGACTTTGCATTTGTGTTGTTAAACAGAACAAAAATCAATTCAAAGTTTAACAAGGTTTTGGAATCATTTGAGTTTTTGATTTGTTGTTTGAAATTCAAAACAGGAAAATCAAATAATAAAAGAAAAGGATTACTGAACAAATAAAAAAGAAACAAACAGCAACCCAACCATCTGGCCCAACATCCCAAATCGTAGCCCATCCCATTCCCCTCCAACGAATCGTTTTCCACTCAGCCGCGAACCCGCACAGTCCCTGACGACAGGACCCCACGTACATCTCCTCTCTCTCGCTGTCAGCACAACCCCACCCTGTCAGTTATCTTCTTCACCCGCCTCTGACCGCGCCCTGACCTTGCTACCGTTTCTGCCGTGGTTAATCCGAGTAAATTCGCGTTGATGGCTAAATTAATCTCGCCAGCGACCTCGCTATCTTAAGCGCCCACTCCCCCTCTCCATTTTTCCCCAGACACTATTTCCCCTCGGCCACTAGGCTGCACGAATCGCAACCTCGAACCCTTCTGCTCCGACGAGCCACCGTGCAAATTCCGGCGAGCACGAACCTCCCCACTACCCCCAGAGCACACGGGTGTGATCCCCATCGTCTCCTGCATCTCCTAGCCCCAACCCCACACCCGCGCAAGCACCGTGGCCTCGACAGCAACATCGACTGAACGCCGTCGTAGTCTGCCACTTCTTCGGCGAAGCCCCCTGGTAAAATCTGACCTCCCTAACCCCTCTAGCTCACACGCATGTATTCGCCACACTCTTCCGCATCTAACGTATCCTCTGGCGTGTCATTTTGTGCCCTGTAGCGTTGACAACATCTATACCTGAGCAAGCCCGACGCCGACATCGTCTCCGACGAGCAATCTTCCCTACCCCCGAGCGCCCCTTAATGAACCGACCCCACCTCGAGCATCAGCGCTTCCCGGCGAGTCTGGTGAGCATATTCTCCCTCTCCCGCGCTTCCTGGTTCGTCGGCAACATGACTGGCCGAGCACGCGTCGCCGTCCGCTGCCGCCAGCGCCGCCAGTTCTTGGCAGGAAGCTGTGAGCCGTCTGATCTTGATCCAAGCGCTGCGATAGTTTCATTTAGCGAATCGGTATGGAGCGTTCTGTGCCGCACGATCTAATTAAAATCCAACGACCCACAGAGAGCGATCCGCGCGAACCGTTTTCAGCCAGTTAGAAAGCGCCACGTGGTGAGTGCTTTGTTTTAAAAACAGAAATATGACTATTAGATATTCAAACTTGTAAAATTCATAACTTTCAAACCACATGTCCAAATTTTGCAAATTTTATATCAATGGATTCAGAAAAGAAAGCCCTAGCCAACCATGCGCTTTGTTTAGTAAAAAGCATCTGGTAAAATGTTTTTTTATGCAGAAACTTATGTATGCTTGTTTAGGTTATAAAAATTATTCTAAAATGATTTTGGGGATAAAATCTTTTGCAAATGGTGTGTTTTGAACCTACTGACCCTAGGAAACAAATTGTGGTTTCAAAAATGTATTTAGTGAAACAAAAGAATGAATCTTGGATTTAAACCATTTCTAGTCAAATAAAAATATGGTTTAATTTTTGAAAATGGTTTTAGATGAAAACCTTTGAGAAATGTTTTGGAATAAACTCTCTGACCCCAAACACCAAGTTTTGTGACTTGAAAATGTATTTGGTAAACCCTATAAAAATTATTACTTTGCTAAAGGCAATTTCAATCACATGAAATAATGATTTGGTTTAAAAATGGTTTAGAGGTAGAATCTTTTGCAAATGGTTTTGCCACTTTACAAAATGACCAAATGGTGTTACCAAATGTTCATAACTTACTAGAAACCACTTTTACAAATAAAACAACCCTTTTGCATGCTTGCATGTATTGTTTTGTTTATTATTTTATGTGATGAAATGCCTGAATGGTAGAATGAATATTGTTTGCTTGATTGAATTGTAGTGACTTGAAGTGTGTGAACATTGCAAAGATCAAGGAGTGAACTTACACCCTCTACCAAAAAGGAAAGTGATGCTTCATACTTTTGTCCCATTATTTTCACTATGCATTAGTGATATTTCTAAGTATAGGACTTGCATGGAATTTTGCTAAGTGTAAACTATGCTATGGGAAATCCTAGTAGATGAAACCTTAGTAGAAATTTCCTAAGTTAAGATTCCTACTACTATCATGCTTAGCTTAGCTAATAGAAAACAAGGGTGGAATATATATTCACACTATGAAAAAAATTCTAAGTCTAAGGACTTGTGTTTTGTTTAATAAAACAACTAAGTGAATGAATCACCTGGGTGGAATGGAAGGAAAGGTTTGTGTTGAGTGGTTCACAAGGCCCATTTTTATGGTTTACCTTGTGTATCTCACTTGTGGATGGCCACCCAGGAACAAAGAGATTTGAGATGTCAAATGTTGAGAAGCTTCAAGTGCAACCACTTGGCATTATGGGCTCTCCCTGGATCATATAGGTTGCAAGAACTTAGCCAAATGGACAGTTGGTGGTAGGGGTTTGATAGGTTGGAATGCGTCCATTCTGGTCTAAGGGAAGGCTTCTGAAATATCTTGTCTTGGTGAAACCAAGTCTTGTGGGGAAAGTGCACCACCTCTGCAGATTGTAAAATCTAAGTACTTAGCCATGTCCCTGGTAAAGGACAATTTGAGCATCAAGACATGGAAGCTATCAAGAATCTCATCATCCAAATTTCTAAGTTAAAATCTTGTGGTTGAACAAGGGTTAAAGGATCTTCAATCTTTGATTGGTAGATGCCTTGGGTGATTTTATCAAAGCAAAAACTTAGTGTTTTCAAATGATAAAGAAAATCTATTTTGAGCAATGCAAGCCTCAACTCCACTTAGCCAAAAACATGTAGATGATAGACTCCACTATACTACCATAGTATCACTTGCCAATACAATTCAAATGTATTGACCCTTGTGGCTGTAACTTGTTATGTTGCAGGTTGGATTGATTTAGTGAAGTGTGTTGATTAGGATTACAAAGTCTACAACCAACATGTCTGCGTGTGGCACTTTGAAGATGAAGGACCCCATGCTTATAGATTTTCTGCTGCAATGTAATGTAATAGCCAAATGAGCTATGTAAGATGTAATAAAATTATGTTATTCCTGGTTATAAAGTTGTATTATGACCTTTGTTTCTTGATATTACATCTTAACTGTGGATGCTAGCTATTGATCCAAGGACTAGCATTGTAAACACAGGGATCTCTACCTTATTAAAGGTTGGAAACCTTACAGATGGTATCAGATCATTATATTGCCTGTAGGATTTGTAAACCTAGGATTGGACAAAAAAACCTTTGAAAAATAGGAGTTGTATTTGTTCCAAAACTTATTTACAAACAATCTTGTAAACTCTTTCCTCAACCATTTGGTTTCAACTCTACATCTCTTCTATTTCAACTTGATGGATAAAAGCCTACCCCATGGCCAAAGACTTCACCATGTACAAAGGACTCCATCAACTCTAATGACTTCAACATCTTCAACTCTAATGACTTCAACATCGTCAGCATTCTCACCAAGGACTTCAATCTTAGATGTCACTAAGGACTACAAGAGAAGATAAGAAATGTTACTCAAGACTTGAAGACTAAGGAAACACAACTTAGAGGAAACCATGATCTCATGCAGGAAGAATCAACCAAGAAAGATGGAAAGGACTCAAGTGAACCATATAGATGGACCACCATATTTTGTTCAAGTCAAACCCACCAACTGATGTGGTATAACAAAAATATTTTGTTGCCTAAATATGTGCTTGAAACTCTGTTGTTTGAGTGAAATGTTTGGTTTGTGATTGCTTGCACATTGCTTGTGTGAATTGTGATGTGTGTGATTAGAATCCTTACTTAGAAATCTTTTGCCTACTCTAATCCCAAACCAATCTAAACAGATGACTTCTCCAAGAGACTCCAACATCAAGGTTGATGAAAACAACAACCAAGAGGACAACATGAGAGAACTCATAGCAACCCAAAACCAGTTGAGCCAAGTGACAACTCAGCTTTTAGCCAACAACAATGGACTAGACCCAGCCATACAAAGGATTTTGAAACTTCAATCCCAATTGTTGCAAGGATTGGTTACTCAAATGATCAACATGGGAGAAAACTTTTCCCAAGCAGCTAATGACAACAAGGATGACAAAGATGTTATTTTAGAAGAGACCCAAGCATGCAATATTTGTGGAGACAAGGATCATACATCCAAGGAGCATGAAAAGCAATGCCCTAATTGTGAAGAAGAAGGTCATATCTCTAGTAACTGCCCCAAGAAGAGAGAGAAAGATTTCCCACCTTTGAGGTGAGATATGAAGAGCATGAACTAGAAGAACTCCTAGCTTTGGAGAGACCCAAAAAGAAGAAGAAAGACAAAAGCTAGTTTCAATGTTACAATTGCAAAGACATGGGACACTATGCTAGTGAATGTCCAGAAAAGAAGAAGAGCCAAGAAGACAAACAAAAGCTAGTGAAACCCAAGATGAGGAAGGATATTAGCCAAGTGATGTGCAACCACTACAAAGAGTTAGGACATTATGCATCATATTGTCTAGAGAAGCCACCTCAAGACCTCAACCTTATCACATGTTTCAAATGCAAGGAAGTAGGCCACTATGCAAACTTCTGTTCAGGAAAGTTACATCAAAATCCCAAGCAAGACAAGATGTAATCTAGTTGGAAAATTTTAAGGGTGGTAGTACCCTAGATGCTTTGAGCCAACTTGTAACCCCTAGCCTTCCCAAATCTCGGGACGAGATTTATTTTAAGGGTGGTAGCCTGTCACATCCCAAGATTTTCCAAATCTTGTAATGTGAAAAATAAATAAACAAAATAATTTTTTTTTAAATCAGGGTGAAAAGAAACTTTTGTTTCTAAAAGGAAACTTGAAATCCAATCTTGAACAAAGTTTGGTAAAAGTTTGAATCCAACAAAAATCCAAATCAAGGGAAATGCATTCCTCAATGAATGTATCTGGAAATTTAAACATTTGGAGAACAAATCCAAACCCTAAAACCCTAATGGAAATAAAATCATTTCCAAAGTTATCTCCAAATCCATGGATTTGATCCATATAAAAGTTTGTCAACAAACAATCACAAAGGATCAGGAAAGACAAACAGAAATATTATAAAGCCATATAAATTGGTTTCACTCAATTTGGAACGATAAATAAAATCTTATGAATTTAATAAAATAAAGGAATTGAATTCCCAAAGCTATTAAAGCCCTTATCCATACCGAATGGTGAGCAAATAATCCTAAAGATATTTAAAAGGATAAAGAAATATTAAAATAAGATTTCACAAATTGGAATCACCAAGTTTGGATATCTAAATAAAAAGATATGGATTTTATAAGATGAAGAAAGAAATGTAAATAAGGACTATTTTTATAGAGCCAAATCAAACCTTGGCCAAGCTTTTGAATTAAAATATTTTTTGTTTTGACTAAAAGAGTAAAGGTTTATTTAAATAAAATAATGAGAGTTTATTAATAAACCAATTTATTAAAGTAAAGGTTTTTCCCATTTTAAATAAACACTAAAACTTGTTATTTTATTTTAAATAAGTTTTCCAAGTGTTTATATTTTCAAATGAAACCAACTGAAATGGTTTTGGTATTATTTAGATTTCAAAATGGAGTTTTTAATAAAACAAATCCTATTTGAATTAATAACTAAGGTCTATTTTATTTAATTATTAAATAGAGCCTAAAAGAATAAAAATATTATTTTGGACTTTGCATTTGTGTTGTTAAACAGAACAAAAATTAATACAAAGTTTAACAAGGTTTTGGAATCATTTGAGTTTTTGATTTGTTGTTTGAAATTCAAAACAGGAAAATCAAATAATAAAAGAAAAGGATTACTGAACAAAAAAAAAAGAAACAAACAGCAGCCCAACCATCTGGCCCAACAGCCCAACTCGCAGCCCATCCCATCCCCCTCCAACGAATCGTTTTCCACTCAGCCGTGAACCCGCACAGTCCCTGACGACAAGACCCCACGCACATCTCCTCTCTCTCGCTGTCAGCACAACCCCACCCTGTCAGTTATCTTCTTCACCCGCCTCTGACCGCGCCCTGACCGTGCTACCGTTTCTGCCGTGGTTAATCCGAGTAAATTCGCGTTGATGGCTAAATTAATCTCGCCAGCGACCTCGCTATCTTAAGCGCCCACTCCCCCTCTCCATTTTCCCCATACACTATTTCCCCTCGGCCACTAGGATCCACGAATCGCAAACTCGAACCCTTCTTCTCCGACGAGCCACCGTGCAAATTCCGGCGAGCACGAACCTCCCCACTACCCCCAGAGCACACGGGTGTGATCCCCATCGTATCCTGTATCTCCTAGACCCAACCCCACACCCGCGCGAGCACCGTGGCCTCGACAGCAACATCGACTGAACGCCGCCGTAGTCTGCCACTTCTCCGGCGAAGCCCCTGGTAAAATCTGACCGCCCTAACCCCTCTAGCTCACACGCGTGTATTCTCCACACTCTTCCGCATCTAACGTATCCTCTGGCGTGTCATTTTGTGCCCTGTAGCATTGACAACATGTATACCTGAGCAAGCCCGACGCCGACATCGTCTCCGACGAGCAATCTTCCCTACCCCCGAGCGCCCCTCAATGAACCGACCCCACCTCGAGCATCAGCGCTTCCCGGCGATTCTGGTGAGCATATTCTCCCTCTCCCGCGCTTCCTGGTTCGTCGGCAACCTGACTGGCCGAGCACGCGCCGCCGTCCGCCGCCGCCAGCGCCGCCAGTTCTTGGCAGGAAGCTGTGAGCCCTCTGATCTTGATCCAAGCGCTGCGATAGTTTCATTTAGCGAATCGGTATGGAGCGTTCTGTGCCGCACGATCTAATTAAAATCCAACGACCCATAGAGAGCGATCCGCGCGAACCGTTTTCAGCCAGTAAGAAAGCGCCACGTGGTGAGTGCTTTGTTTTAAAAACAGAAATATGTCTATTAGATATTCAAACTTGTAAAATTCATAACTTTCAAACCACACGTCCAAATTTTGCAAATTTTATATCAATGGATTCAGAAAAGCAAGCCCTAGTAAACCATGCACTTTTTTTTAGTAAAAAGCTTCTGGTAAAAATTTTTTTATGCAGAAACTTATGGATGCTTGTTTAGGTTATAAAAATTATTCTAAAATGATTTTGGGGATAAAATCTTTTGCAAATGGTGTGTTTTGAACCTACTGACCCTAGAAAACAAATTGTGGTTTCAAAAATGTATTTAGTGAAACAAAAGAATGAATCTTGGATTTAAACCATTTCTAGTCAAATAAAAATATGGTTTAATTTTTAAAAATGGTTTTAGATGAAAACCTTTGAGAAATGTTTTGGAATAAACTCTCTGGCCCCAAACACCAAGTTTTGTGACTTGAAAATGTATTTGGTAAACCCTATAAAAATTATTACTTTGCTAAAGGCAATTTCAATCACATGAAATAATGATTTGGTTTAAAAATGGTTTAGAGGTAGAATCTTTTGCAAATGGTTTTGCCACTTTACAAAATGACCAAATGGTGTTACCAAATGTTCATAACTTACTAGAAACCACTTTTACAAATAAAACAACCCTTTTTCATGCTTGCATGTATTGTTTTGTTTATTATTTTATGTGATGAAATGCTTGAATGGTAGAATGAATATTGTTTGCTTGATTGAATTGTAGTGACTTGAAGTGTGTGAACATTGCAAAGATCAAGGAGTGAAATTATACCCTCTACCAAAAAGGCAAGTGATGCTTCATACTTTTGTCCCATTATTTTCACTATGCATTAGTGATATTTCTAAGTATAGGACTTGCATGGAATTTTGCTAAGTGTAAACTATGCTATGGGAAATCCTAGTAGATGAAACCTTAGTAGAAATTTCCTAAGTTAAGATTCCTACTACTATCATGCTTAGCTTAGCTAATAGAAAACAAGGGTGGAATATATATTCACACTATGAAAAAATTTCTAAGTCTGAGGACTTGTGTTTTGTTTAATAAAACAACTAAGTGAATGAATCACCTGGGTGGAATGGAAGGAAAGGTTTGTGTTGAGTGGTTCACAAGGCCCATTTTTATGGTTTACCTTGTGTATCTCACTTGTGGAGAAGCTTCAAGTGCAACCACTTGGCATTATGGGCTCTGCCTGGATCATATAGGTTGCAAGAACTTAGCCAAATGGACAGTTGGTGGTAGGGGTTTGATAGGTTGGAACGCGCCCATTCTGGTCTAAGGGAAGGCTTCTGAAAGATCTTATCTTGGTGAATCCAAGCCTTGTGGGGAAAGTGCACCACCTCTGCAGAGTGTAAAATCTAAGTACTTAGCCATGTCCCTGGTAAAGGACACTTTGAGCATCAAGACATGGAAGCTATCAAGAATCTCATCATCCAAATTTCTAAGTTAAAATCTTGTGGTTGAACAAGGGTTAAAGGATATTCAATCTTTTATTGGTAGATGCCTTGGGTGATTTTATCAAAGCAAAAAACTTAGTGTTTTCAAATGATAAGGAAAATCTATTTTGAGCAATGCAAGCCTCAACTCCACTTAGCCAAAAACATGTAGATGATAGACTCCACTATACTACCATAGTATCACTTGCCAATACAATTCAAATGTATTGACCCTTGTGGCTGTAACTTGTTATGTTGCAGCTTTGATTGATTTAGTGAAGTGTTTTGATTAGGATTACAAAGTCTACAACCAACATGTCTGCCTATGGCACTTTGAAGATGAAGGACCCCATGCTTATAGATTTTCTGCTGCAATGTAATGTAATAGCCAAATGAGCTATGTAAGATGTAATAAAATTATGTTATTCCTGGTTATAAAGTTGTATTATGACCTTTGTTTCTTGATATTACATCTTAACTATGGATGCTAGCTATTGATCTAGGGACTAGCATTGTAAACACAGGGATCTCTACCTTATTAAAGGTTGGGAACCTTACATTGACGATGCAGAATTCAACGGTAGTGAGCCGTCGTTCTGCACTCAAGCTATGTGACAGATACTGTCGAGGAATCTTGGACAAACTACTTGCTTACCAAGATGCACAGGGTGGTCATTCTGATGTACATAGTGCCAGAGGACCGCAATTCCATGGGGTACCATCTCTAGCCTCCATTGGCAACTAAAGCATCCCCACAACCACTATTCCTACAACAACATCTACTAACACAAAGGTGGCAACGGATGGTTCTAACGAAGTCATAGTGAATTAAGAAGTTTCATCAAGTGCACCAGATTCCTTAATGGGGATGCGATTTCGCATAGTTGCTAATGCGAGAGAGCACAAAATTCTTACTCCAAGAAGTGTAGCATCCCAATTATCTAACAATTGCAATGCTACTTGCCTATTATATATATATTGCTACTTCCTACATATCATAATTTCATTGCACAAAATCATGCTTATGTCACCATGCCACCTTGCATTTGAACATCATATTAAAACACCCTTTTATTTGGTTCTTCTTAATTGTATTTTCCTCTAGATATATTATAGTTGGATCTTGATATATTGCTTGATGCCCAAGTTGAGTTGGGGGCATATCCCTTCCAACTTCACCACCTTTCTTTTCACTACCTTATAATTCCACCATCCAACTATATGTGAGCCTTTGTCTTTCTATTGATATTTACATCTATCTCATGTGTGTTGGATGGATCCATTTCTTCCTCATGCCCCCATAGGTGTTCTTTTATTATTTTCACAATAATTATTATGGGACCTACATGACAACCTTGCATGCTATGAGAGTGGCTCCTCTTAATCATCTTGTCATGATGTTATTCAAGCTTGTGAGTATACTTGATTTACAAGACTATACCATGTATAGTGGCTCATGACACTAACACTTGGTCTTCAATTCAAATATACCCACCATCTAGATACACTCATGAGAGGAAGGTAAATTGGTTCTACAAAATGGTGGTGTGCATATGCTAGTATGGATATGGTGGTTTTCACCACCACACCACACATGCATGCATATCTCAGACATGGTGATCCTTCCTCCTTCTTTTGGAATTGTTTGGGAATTAGTGGATTTTAGCATTTGAATGTGCAATTAAGCTTGAATCCCTCTTCACAAACTTCTAGTGAATCATATACCTATCCTCCTCTTCGATGGTTCCGGTCTTTTGCAAATTTCTGCAAACAACAACTTGTTTGAAAATTCTGGAAACAAACCAAAATTCAAACAGAAAAATAAAAATAATTACAAACAGAAAATAAAACCTTACCTGGACCTTTTCCTGGCAGCATCCAGTCTTGGCCTGCATCTCTTTCTCTCCTTGGTCGGCCCATCGTGGCCCATAACCTTTTGCCAACAGAACAGAGACGTCGTTTCTATTCATCTCCTTTGTCCCCAATCCTCTCCAACTTTGCTTTTTGCGACATCTCCAAATTCCCAACCTTTTGCACGCCATCATCTCCCGAAAATCTGATCATCTAGCTGAATTCGCGAGCGTGTTTTCAGTTTCGTCAAAACTAATCAAACCAGCTGTGATGCTTTTCTACTTAGGCCCCTGTAGTTTGATGCACCTCAACCCGCAGCACCCTCCTTGCCACTAGTCACCTCCCAGAAACACCGCGCGTGTGGACCCCTCTATCCCGTTGGCCCCACTTGACAGCATCAGTGGGTACACCATCTCATGTGACAAAAGGTTCTGGGCCGTTTTTCTAAAACAAATAAAACCATAATATATATGCATGGAAATTTGAATTAATTAGTTCATAACTTCAAATACTTCCGAATTTGAATAAAATTACAAAATGAAATATGTTTTATTTTAAGATGGGAATTCAAACGTAAATTCAAATGTTTTCAAAACTAATTCAAACTAGTCAAACCTTTGACTTTGACTCTTTTTTAATATAATTGACTTTAATGTTGACTTAAATTCATAATTTCAAATATTAAGCATAATATATGTTTTTGAATAAGAAAAACATGAGAAATCTATTTATGCTATTTAAAATATCATTTGGACAACTTAAAATTTCGAAATAATTAAAATACTAATAAATGGCCATTTCTATAATATTGCATAACTTCAAATTTGTAACTCCGAATTCGGGAAATGATATATATAAATCGATTACCTCGACGATCCTGTTCTAACTATGCATTCCTTGATATGAATTGAAGCATGCATCATATAAATATGAAGTATACATCAATGTTTATGGGAGCAAAACATGACTAAAAACTTAATAAAATGCTTTATTCTTGTACCCCACACCTTACCCATGCCATGCTATGTTATGCCATGTAAATTGTGCATCATTCCATCATAGCATACTTGTTTGCTTGTTGCATATGATTTATATGATTGTGCTATGTATTTATTTTGGCCCTTGTGTGTTCGGTTCTTATCCGGATAGAAGTCGAGCAAGGAGAATATCAGGAGCCTCAGGAATATTACTCGGATCCATCTTATTCTGGAATGGAACTTCTAGGAAAGCATTCCCAATGCTTGCTATACATATAGTACCTATTTCATATATCTTATTCTTGCATCATGAGTCATGATCCAAATTAAATAGAATCCCAAGTATTGCATAGCCTCTACTTTTAAACCCCATCGAAGCATGTTCCCTCCATCCTATGAGCCAATACTACAGGAGTTGGATGAGCCATGCGAGTCATAGAATTTCCTGTTTAGGGTTTGTGAGTGTCTTGAATAATGAGGTACCTAAGCAATGAGTAGTAATGGGATAACTAATGAAAGAGGCACCGGTGGGCATTATCTGCTATTTGGCTCTTTAAGCTCACTTGTATCCCGTAGGACCCCGAGTACTTGATTCTTGTTCCTTGACTATTGCATTATCTGCATGTGGGATCATGAATTCCCTTAGCCCTATCTTGAGCCATATTTAATATCTTGGGGCCATAAGCAGTTTGGGGCATTATTACTATCATGTACTTATGCCATGCTTTACTGCTCATTTACTATTATTGATTTAGGAGCATTTACTACTTTAATGTTTTGGAAAGTGGAATGTTTTCGCGGTATCGACAAGCCTAGTCACACTTTCGGGTTTCCAGTCGTTTAAAGCCATTCACACAAACCTCTGGGTCCATCTCGGAGCCGGCCAACTTCGTCATGGTTTGGTTAGTGGGGTGGCCCCTTGAAATCAACTATGAATCTTGCGAATGCTTTGTCGTGATGCCTCGTTGGGTTTTCATTTGGTTTTTCCGAGGTTGATCGTGCGTGTGTTGCTATTTGTGCACCCCTGCAGGGTAAATATTTATAAAAGCCATGTCCGCGGTTATGGACGACTTGTGTAACATCCCAATTTCAGCAACCCTGATTTGATGTCCAAAAGGAAAAAATCAGGGGGAACAAAAACTTTTTCTTGTTATATGTTGGAATGATTGCTTACTTGTTTGCTTGTGTTCATGCAACTGATTGTGTACTCGGTGATATACTTCTCATATCAACACTAGTTTACAAAAAACTATTTTACAAAAGAGAGGTCTTGGCTCATCCTTATATTCTCAAATGTTATGGCATCTCAAAACCTGAGCCAAGATAACTTTGACACCATAAAATACTCTACTAGTTTCTATTAACAAATCTATGGAGACCTATATATAATCTCCTTATGTTTTCAAGACAGAACTTCCAGCTGTTATCCATAGGTTTTCCAAAATCTTTATTAAAACCTTTGTCATTAAAATCTTGGTAGAAATACCAAGATGATCCTTACCTTAATTCAAAGCATAAACAATTCAAAACACCCATCCCTACCTCAAGCTAAGCTTGATGGTAACCATATTAGTAGTTGGGTAAGTTGATAAGATGCATTGCCTTGATCTACTGATTTCCTTGTTTTCCTAGGAACTAGAGTGATCTAAGCTAGTAGCTCATCCCTTAGGACCCAATCTATGTTTTTGATCATCAATCTCAGACCAAACATCCAAATCTGGATCTACCCTAAGCCACCAAAGTGGCCATCTCATCTCCTAATCAGATCAATCTAGGGATAACCCTTTTTGATAGCTTCCTACTCAGTGAAGACCCAATCTAAGCAAGGATCCCCCCTATTCAATCTATACCTCAACCTCAACCACTTGATGGGAAAGATAAACCTGTGCCACTCTCTCAATTTGTTTCCCACTTCGACTCTAGTCTAAAACTATGTTTCTGCCAAAATGGCTAAGTCTAGATTTCTTATCTAGATTCAATTTTTGGAGCTCTACCTTTTCCAGCCCATGTGCATTCTTCAGAATGTACTTGTACCATCTTGTAGTACAAATTTAGTACTACCAAATACCACTCTTTCCCTTGGCTAAGCCATTCTGGTTCCCACTCCTCCATGATGGTTTTGTAGTCAAGATAATAATCTATTTTGCAAATCTTATCATCTTGCCTACTTTGCTAGAAGTTCACATCTATATGCTACCTCCCCTTGACCAACTCTTTGCATGGTTATGAACTACTAAACATGGCTTATCAATCCCTAATTCACTTGTTTCCTTTGGAAATTTGTGCATTTTAAACCCACCTAGTTTATATGGCATCAAGACAATCCTGCTATGGCAGCCTTATTTCCATCAAAGTTTGCCATTACTCCTACACCACCTCAAATCCAAACTAGCCTAACTCTTGCTTCCATGATCATCTATATGACTTGTTATATCTATCCATATACCCATTATACCAAGGTGAGCTCTGAGCTCCCTAATCCAACCAAGTTTAGGTGTCTTAAAATTTATCAAAACCCTAGATTCTCCCAACTCTAGTTTCCATCCCTTTTTACCACAAAATTCTTCTAACCCAAGGTTGTACATGATGGATATTTAAATTTTACATCATCTACCTTGGTTATGATATTTCCCCAAATAATTCCCAAAATTATTTGGAGCCTAAAACTATTTAAATCCTTTTCTGGCAAAATCCTCCAAACCTTGTCTATAAAGACAAGTTTGTTTTTCTCCAAACCACTTTGCCAACTAAATGCACATTTGAGTTCTATATATCATAACCTATCTTCTAGACTCAAAAATAAATATTTTTGAGATTCCTTATTATTTATTTTGCCCCTTTTCTTAAATGGCATAAACAAGAAATAATTCCTTAAAAATACTTTTCCATCTCAATAAATCCCAATAAAATTCTCCAATGTGTAATATGGTATTTAGGACCATATCACATAAAAAACTCACCTTGTACAAAGTAAAATATTAGTTTAGCCTCTATAAATCATTCTACACTTTTTGAATAAATGAACTTGAGTGCACCAAAAATTATCTGAAAAATCACATATAAATCAAGGAGTGTTACCTTGCCCATATATGCAAACCAGTACCTTTGGCTCCACTTGTCTAATCAAAAAATCTTGAGTTGGTTCACAAGATTCCTTTTGGCCAATATTTGAAATCTTTCAAACTCACATCTTTAAACCCCTCTAAACCTATTCCAATTTGGTCAAGCAAGTTTCCCTAGCACTCATACACCCTCCTGGTCGAGCCCCACTATATCAAGGTACTTTAGCTCCCCCTCCCTCTTTGTCTCTTGTGCTTTAGAGAGGAATAAAAATGTGTGGCCCTCTTTTATTGCAAAAATATCTCTTTCCCAGCTGCAGAACGCCTCCCCTCTCCCTCTGGTGGACCACCAGGACCCACACCACCTCCCTCCACCTACCTACTTGCCCAATCCACGACCAGCTCCATTTCCATCCCCTTCTTGGACTTCATCCACCATAGACCCACCCCAACTCGGTTTAAGAAGGCCAGAGGCTTGCCATCCCTCTCTCGGCCCTCAGTTGCTCCCTCTCACTCCCACTTACCTCCCCAGCACCCCCACTCCCTCTCCTCTGCTCTATCCTTGACCGAGAGAGGGAGAAAAGCAAGGTTCGTCCATGGCAAAGACCTAAGCCCTGCTCCACCCCCTCTCCTCCCCTCTCTCTGCATGCTACGCCTTTGATCTCCCCTCGACTTTCTAGTTCTAACCTTGGTCTTCTTGCCAACATGCAGCTGCCCCTGGGAGCATCTCCGACGAGCTCCCGAGAGCACACCCACGGTCACCGTTGAGTGAACCCCTCCCCGACGGTGGAAAGCCCTCTTCCGCCCGTTGTTGTGACCACCGCCGCGAATCCCACCTCCCCAACATACTCCCTTGGCCAGAGGTGTCCCCCAGGCGAGCCCCCGGCCGGTCTTCGGCCACGCTAGGGTTCCGGCCAGGCGCCCCGGGTCGCAGGAAACACGAGGCCCCGATGCCATCGATCTTCCCCAGATCTAACAGCCCCTACTGCCTGGTACCTCTTCGCCACTCATGGGCTTCCAAGCGACGCAATGGGCCAGCACAAGCCAGTTGGCCGCCACAAGGCCCAGCCCTGCCGCAGGTTCTGGCCCAGTGTCCCCCCTATTCCCTTCTCTTTTCTTTATATTGTGCTGCATCCAGGTCTATTTGATTGGTTTAAATCCGTTTAAAATTTGAAAAGGTCCTAATGTGAGTAAATTTATATTTTACAAGGTTTATGTGTGTTTTGTCAAATATGCAAACCAAGTACCTTACCATAATCTATAGTTATTCTCCAATAAAAATAATACCAGAACTTATCTTATCCACTACTTAATTCTTTCTGGGAGTTTGGTAGACCCAATTGGGGTGAGACCACTTTCCCATGGTTGGTATTTCAAATACGCAACCTCTCGAGCAGACACCTTGTCTAGGTGATCTCTAGTTTGCTAGTATTAAAAATAAAAAAACAGCCCCTTCTTGACTTTAGTAATTTCCCTAGGCAAAACCAAAGATGGTTTTAACCTAATTCCAAATCCCTGTACACCTATATATCAACATTTTTCATAACCCATTAGCTGAAAATTTTATGAACCCCTGTTGAAGTTTGGTGAATTAAATTGTTCTGTGCATGGTTTATTCACTAATAAAATCACTAAAGTTTGTCTTCTAATCCAAAAAGGGTGATTCCAATTTCTACAGAAATTTATGTCAAAAGACCTTATAGTTTTAATCTGGTGAAAAAGACAAATCTCTCCCAAAACTATTTTTGGGAATTTCCTAAGGGCATTATGGTAATTATTTTAAGTTGATTCCAACTCCTCTTGAATTAGTCCACTAAATATTATCTAATAAGCCAAGGAAATAATTTTTGGAGCTCCATAATTTGTCTGATGAATTATTTCCTAAAACTAGAGATTTATCCACTATAAAAATCATTATAAATCAATGGTAATTGATAAAATAGTGAAACCACTTTTGTTTGATTCATTTTATCAACACCTATCAGATGGTATCATTTTTATAAAATGGTCTCACAAAGATCAAGCCCTTGGTCAAAAACCCCTCTCTTAGGTAGTTCCTAGATTTTAAATCCAAAAGGATCCTTTTTCCAATGCCTCTAAATCTTCTCCCAATCCAATCAAATCAAACCTCCAATCCCCTACTGATGTATATCATGTGATTATGTTGCTTGCTGAATGTATTGATGCTTCTATGCAATGTATTGATGCTTCTATGCAATGTATTGATTGTGGTGTTGTTTCTTTGCATCTATGCTCAATAACGGCGATAGTTGTGATTGTGTGACGCCGAGAAGAAGGAAGTATCGGGTTATTCTTATTATTGTTATTATTGGTTTTCTGGTATTCTAAAGATGTCATGTGACATCTCTCTGGTCACAGGAAAGCCACCATTCCTGAACTCCTATATTGACATATTCCTTTTTTCAATTTTTTTATATCTCGTTTATGAACTCCACTATTAAATGCATTGCTCGTTTCAAATAAAATGGCGTGAGTAACTTGGATCCCCCAAGGTATGGATGAGTGTCCATTAGGACACCTACACTATTGACACCCATCTTTATCCTTTAGATCGAGGCTAATATGCTTAGCATCTTCCCTCTTGGAAACTATGGCTTTTCAATGATAAAACTATTTTGGGTTTTACCCAACTACAAAGTTTTCACAATAAAACCCTTGGAAAGAGGCATCATTTTAGAGTGGAAGTTTTACTAAAGAAGATATGAGGAGGATAAAAGAGAAAGTCAAGAAAGAGAAAGCGAAGGAATGGGGGGGCGAGCTCAAGTCTTTTACTAGAACAATTTATCAGTGCAACCACATTACCCTGGGTGGGACTCAGGGCTAACTCGTAGTTTGTTTTCCTTAGTATATGCTACGCCATAACGCGTAGAAAGGGGTTCAAGTCCCTCGAAGCCGGTTCCTTTCCACGTAGGGGGTCGTCGTACCCGGAAAGGTTCTATTTACTCCCTCGAGGTCGGCTGCAACTATGGAGCTCCCGCAGACGGTACGAGGTTAAGGGAGTATGGGTGGAATGGATAAGCAAGTTCAAGAAGGGATATTCAGACTTGGGAAGTCAGGTATTCGTCCCGGGAGAACTAAGCAAACATAGGGAAAGTGCCTATACTAGGGACAACAAATGAAAAGTTAGGTTCGATTATCCGAACCCCCGTTTACGCTGTGTAGCGGGTCGTGGTTGTATCCAGGAGGATGTATTGATTCTTGTGGGTAAAGTGCACAAACTCTACAGAGTCTAATATATTCGAATAGCCGAGTCCATGGTCAAGGACGGTTGGAAAGATGATTGCTAGGAGTACCCAGGAGATATGTTTGAGGTGTATAGAAAGGAAGTGACTTGGTCACGAGAAAAGATAAGAACGAGATTGGTTTTTACCAAATATGGTCGAAGAGGTTTTAAAAAGGGTTTTACTATAAAACTGTTTTCAACAAAGTTTTTAACAAGGATATGGAGATATCCGGACTTTCAAAAAGGAGGCATATCTTCTAAAAGTTCTTTTACAACAAAGATATAGAGATGCCAATGTTAGGCTTTTTCAAAACAAATATAGTGTAGAGCTATCTCGCCACAGCCCAAAATGCATTATCTAGTAACCTTGTCTTGGTGGTTTGCGAGTATATTCAAAGTACTCACCGGCATTGTCCCTGGCTATTTACTTGGCCAGATTGTAGGTTTTAAGGAGTGACGAAGGTGCTGACGTCTATGCGAGCTAGGCCATCTTCCCAGTCAGTTGCCTGTAGGTTAAGGCATGACATGGGCTATGTGCTTAAACACTTCCGCTACTTGTGTTGTAATTGTCATAATGGACACCTTGCAAGTGTTGTAGTCGATACTTTCTAGATGATGTAATGATACTGGTCGGTTTTTCTCACGGCTCACTGATCATGGGAACGTGAATTGTATGCATAACAGGTATTCTCGGACCATAAATCCGGGGTGGCACAACTTGGAGAACAGTTTCTCGATCAAAGACAAGCATAATTAAAGTACCTCTTTTAGAATGAATAAAACTTGACTAGTAATAGTGCAATATTCATTGAATGCTTCATAAAATCTGCCAACGGATGGGATGTTCTTCCGCCTTCTCGTTCGGAACGGGGAGGTGAGCGAGCAATATTTACTTATGTTGATATATATCTGATGGGTAATTAACTATTGTTTAATTAACTAGCTTCCGTCTATCTTTCGTTAGGTGTATGTTGTAGCGTGTCTCTATAGAATTTCTAGGCTTATTTTCCCTGCAATTGTGTCACCCTCAGGTTGTTCCCTTTAGATGCATAAACACCTGCCGAGTCCCTTAGGGTCTCACACGATAAAATATTGGTTTAGATGCAAAGGTATATCCACTAGAAGGCTACTGGGACGAGGAGACCTATGATGGTGGCAACAACCTTCTAGTGTAGAGATTCCAGGGATGGAGATCCATGAGATCTATGGGAGGGATGTGCTTATTTTTAGGGCATCTTATGCCAGTTTTCTTCTTTTCCGTACACGGATCTTGTCTTCCGCTTCCACTTGATAATCTGATGTGTGATGTGTGAGGATGTATCCTAACTATTAGCTATCTAGTATTTTGGATCTTGCTGTATGGTGTTGAATATTTCTATTTCTTTTAGATGGATTGGCTCTGATGTACTCTTATATGCCATGACATACGCACTTGTGTATGTTTTGTTCGCATGCCTGTGGACTATGCCGCTCGGACTTGATACGATGTTCTTGCAAAGTGGATAGGGTGGTTTGCCAGTACCATTCCCTGCTCCGCTTTGACGGGCCTGCACGTGGGTGGCCTTTGGGCCTCCGTAGTAGAACCACCTTATGCACTTTGGTTTTGTCCTGGCTTTTTGCTTTGAGTGTAGCGTCCAAGGTATTATATCTAGTATCAGAGCCATTCCGCCCTTCAGAGTCTCAACCAAGATGGTCGTTGTCAGTCTAGAAAATATTTTTGGTAGTTACGTATATTAGGAAAAAACTAAACATGAGAGTAGGACTGCTTCTATTTTTCTTCTTACCCACCCACCCTATTCTGGTAAGGAAGTGTAACGATTATAAATTCTCTTCTAAAAATTCAAACTAGGATTCACGTGTTTAGGGTTTCCGTAGTACCATAGGATATGTGTTAAATCCTTTGTCTATCTATTGCATCCAACCTTTTTGTCGCAATCGGCCTTTGGTTATCAACTGTTGGTACATTCCATACTGATAGGATTTTTGTAAACCAACAAAATCTACCCAACTCTTTGTTACCGGCACGACCTTGTTAAGGGTGTTCGTCCTTCCGGGGAGCTTTCACAGAATGTGGAGTTGCTAATCTTTATCCGTTAGGTTTTTTTTGCATTTCTGGTATTTTCATGCCGAAAAATGCGGAAAAATATCGTTGATACATCTGTGTTTCCACACTCCTTTTCAGTTGTATGTGATACAATATTTATCTTCTTTTATTAACATGTCCATGCTAACTCAATCTTTTGCTATCGGCGCTTTAATCTGGAGTTTTATTTCTCGTGCAAGTTCTTTTGGGCTAAATACATAACGTGTGTCGATCTGATTCTTGTGATTTTAATTCGGTTCTCAGTATATCTATATCACACTTATCACGAGTGGAATATGGTAATTGCTATCAATCTAATCCTTCAAATGACGGCGGTTATTCTCTTGTGATTTTGTGTTATATCATGACAATATCTTTATCATATTCAATTATCTTTGGCAATCCGGAGGTCTCCATATCTGCAAGATTCTCTATGATACGAGTGAATCTCATCCTTTCATCTCTGATAGATTTTCTTAAATGTATAAGTTGGCATCGGTTCTTACCCAAAACTTTTCTCTTGTCAACCGGTGATCTGATAAAAAAGGTGAACAAGTCAGTATCTCTTTTTTTATCCGAAGGGCCAGATAATCTATTCTTTGCTCCTTATGTTGACCTTTTGGGTGGTATATTTTTGGAATGTTCTCGTGCGTTCTATATCAATGGAAGAACATGAAGAACATCTTATCTTTCTATCAAGGTTTGTGAACACCGCCTGTGTGCAAAGTTCTCAAAGTGTAAACCTCGAGTTTATAGTCACCTATCTTGATCGCGTCTCTCTGCTAAAGACATTGCTACAATTCTAGAATTATCAAATTAATTGTTAATCTTCACCCATCATTAGATTTCAAACTCCAGACGGCTAAATCTCGCTTAGATCTTCTTAAGAAGGACAAGAAATCTTTTGGTATTCCGCTCATCAAGAAACCTTTTGAAACCCTCTCACTCTATCGTGTATCCTCAATCCACCGGATGCCATGAAGACCATCCAGATCTTTAACAATTCTTCTATTCAAGTTTTGGGTGCTATTCATAATGTGTTTGTAGAATCTTTCATGTTTATCTCTGATCTTAATTCATATATTTTCCGATGGCTTGCCACTTCCGACATGATGATAAGATCATCATCTATCTTGGATGCGACGAATCATTTCAATCAATCCTTGTTTTCTTACAAAGCTTCATAAGCTTCTACTTGACAAGATCTCCAGTCTAAATTTCTAAGAGTTGGGTTGCATAGTTTTCCTATTCATGTGCGGAGTAATGTTTTGGGTGTGGGATGGAGTAGCTACCATACCACTACTCTTATCATTCGCTCTTGTACATGGAATTGGTGGATTAATGTGATCTCTACTTATTCCATGGAAGTTAGAAGTGGCCTTTATACCTTGAGACTTTTATTTTTGTCCTTATTTTTTGGAGTGTTCTCTCAAGGCGCAATAAATAGTATCTTGTTGGTGATCTCGTCTATTTCAAGATGGAGAAAAATCTTCAATGATTTGGTGGAACAAATGCAAATCTTGTGGAACCCTGGATTTACGGTCCGAAAATACCCGTTATGCATACAATTCACGTTCCCATGATCAGTGATCCGTGAGCATAACCGACCAGTATCATTACATCATCCAGAAAGTAACGATTACAAAACTTACAAACTGGCCATTATGGCAATTACAACACAAGTAGCGGAAGTCTTTAGCGCAGAGCCCATGTCATGCTTTAACCTACAGGCAGCTGATTGGGAAGATGGCCTAGCTCGCATAGACGTCAGCACCTTCGTCTCTTCCTAACATTTGCAATCTGGCCAAGTAAATAGCCAGGGACAATACCGGTGAGTACTTTGAATGTACTCGCAAACCACCGGGACAATGTAACAAGATAATGCATATTGGGTTGTGGCGAGATAAGTCTACATTATAGTTATTTCTGAAAAAGTCTAACAATGGCATCTCTATATCTTTGTTGAAAAAGAGTTTTTGGAAATTATGTCTCCTTTTAGAAATTCCGAATATCCCCATATCCTTGTTAAAAACTTTGAAAATAGTTTTACAGTAAAACCCTTTAAAATATCTTCGACCATCTCTGGTCAAAACCAAACTCGTTCTTATCTTTCCTCGTGACCAAGTCACAACCTTTTTATTCATCTCAACATATCCGAAGGGTACTACTAGCACTGACCATTCCAACCTTCCTTGACCGTGGACATGGCTATTTGAATAGATTAGACTCTGAAGAGTTTGTGCACTTTACTCATAAGAATCAATATATCCGCCGGGATTCAACTACTGCCCGCTACACACGGTAAATAGGGGTTCGGATAATCAAACCTAACCTTTCATTTGTCATCCCTAGCAACGTCGGCTTTACCTTTTGGGTTTTTTCTCCCCGTCAAGGAGTATGTGGCCCAACACCATAGTCCTCCGTGCCGTACAATCCTATACCCAAACCGTAGCTTGGCATATAGTGATTTGACTCCACTTCCTTCTCCACTCCTTAAGCATACCGTCTGCGGGAGACCCAATTGTTGCACCGACACTTCTGTCGCAGCAGGCGCTAGGCCCCAGATCTGTAGATCTATGGTAGAGTCCACTCGGGCTTCCAGGGATTTCTCCCGTTAAGCAAGTACAAGCAGCCCTAGCTAAAGACAACAAATTACGAGCTAAGCCTAGTGACTAGGGTAGTGTGGTTGCACGGATAAATTGTTCCGGATATTGGCGTAGAACATCCCTTCTCTTTCTCTTGCTTGACTTTATCTTCATCCTACTCATATCTTCTTTATTAAAAACTCCACTCGGTAACGATGCCTCTTTCCAAGGGTTTTATTTTGAAAAAATTGTAGTAGAGTATAACCCAAAATAGTTTTATCATTGGAAATCCATGGTTTCCAGGAGGGAAGATGCTAAGAATCTTAGCCTCGATCTAAAGGAAAAAGGTGGGTGTCAATAGTGTAGGTGTCCTAATGGACACTCATCCATAACTTGGAGGACCCAAGTTATTCATGCCTTTTATTTGAAACAAACCATGCATTAAATCATTGGATTCATAAACGAGATAACAATTGGTAAAAAGGAGTAGGTTAATATAAGAGTTCAGGAATGGTGGCTTGCCTATGACCAGTGAGCTGTCCCTTAACTTATTTAGAATAACATAAAACGAATTGTGCCAATACTAATAACAAATAGAATAACCCAATGCCTCCTTCTTCTCAGCGTCTCACAAACGCAACTATCGCCGTTATCGAGCATACATGCAAACAAACAACACCACAATCAATAAAATTCATACAGGCCTCAAACCATATAGAAAGAAAAGTATATTCACATGATAGACACCAGTAAGGTGTTGGATTTGATTAGATTGGTAAAATATTTGGAGTTATTAGAAAAAGGCCCTATTGGATTTATAGTCTAGGAACTACCTAAGAAAGGGTTTTTTGACCAAGGGCTTGATCTGTATGATACCATCGTATAAAAATTATGCCATCAGATAGGTATTGATAAAATGAATCCAACAAAAGTGGTTTCACTATTTTATCAATTTCCATTTATTTATAATGATATTTATAGTGGACAAAACTCTAGTTTTAGGAAATAATTCACCAGACAAATTTTGGAGATCCAAAAATTATTTCCTTGGGTGATTAGGTGGTATTTAGTGGACTGATTCAAGAGGTGTTGGAATCACCTCATAACAATTACCATAATGCCCTTGATAAATTCCCAAAGCGAGTACTGGCTGAGATTTGTCTTTTTCATCATATTTAATCTATAGAAGCTTTTGATGTTATTCCTAGGGCACGTGTTAGGTATGGGAGATACCTTTATGTAGAAATTGGAATCACCCTTTTTTGGAGTTACTGTAACATCCCACAAATATTAATCAAGGTTATAAAATTCCAATCACTCAAATTTAGGGTTAACAAAAACTTTTGTGAATTAAAATCCATATGAATGCATGTGTGTATGTGATGAATGCATGAATGCTTGTATGGACTTGTGTGATTGTTGTGAATGGCAAGGATTGGTTTAAAGATGAAAACAACATCGTCTAAATCATTTCCAAGCAGAATCAAATAAAGAGAAATTCAAAAATAAGATATATAAGAAAATGGTCATTTTTGCCAATCTTGTTCACTAGACCACTTTGAGTGTTTCTAGTCCAAGACTTCTAACATAAACAAAAACAATTCTTTCCACCCCATTCTAGACCAAGTAAAAGTGAACCCAAGCCCACGTTGCAAACCAACAGAACATTTGGTAACCCTAATCAAATGACATTTAAAAATTTAATCTAGTTCATATGGTAAGATCATCATTTCTCAAAACCCAACCAAACCAGTTCACCTTGACAAGTCCAATTAACCAGATACTCCCTAGTATGTACCCAGTACACTCACCAAGTTTCATCCAAAATTCAAATATTAATTTCTTTCGGCCATTTCATCAAACACCTGGAGACACAAACCAAACTCTTCCTAACTACACTGTTTTGACCAGTGATCACCTCAAACCTTGTCTTCCCTTGATCATCCTCGTCTCCCCCAGTGAAAACCGTGGCATCAAACTATCTAGAACCCTACCCAATGCTCCATTTCGTGCATGCCCGAGCCACCCCTTGCCAACCGACCATGGCAAACTAGCCAGGGCCATTGCCGCGCCTAGCCACCATGTCCAGGAGGCAGGCCACTGTCCACCTCCACCCCTTTCCAGCCCTCGAGCCTTGCCAAGCCGTGGACCACAGAGAACCTAGTTCATCCCTGCCATGTCTAGAGCGCGCAATCTCGCCATAGCCAACTGCCTCGCACAGACCACGCCTCACCCTTGTCGCCCGTCTACACGATCACCACCGTCCCAGGAGACCACCAGACATGCCCGTTTGCCGCCGCGCGACTAGGAACACCTGTGCATTGTCAAAAACATCATCGGTGCTGCGCAGAGCATCGCACGTTCCCAACCAAACCACACCGCCCCATCAAGCCTTTGAGCACCGCCAAGAGACCATGCATCGTCCCCTAGCCTCAGCCACGTCGATAGCCACCTGTACCGTCACCTCCGATGATCTCTTCCCACGCCGTGCTGCCTCTCTCGCTCACCTATAAAAGGAGGCCTCCCCCGCACCATTTCTTCAAACCAGTTCACTCCCCACCTCTCACTGATCCTTCCCACTTCTTCTCGGAGCAAGGCAGGCTCAGCATCGCTGGAATTTGGCCGAAACCCGCCACTGCTGGAGGAGAAGGGCGCCGTCGATTGCGGCCACCCTAGGAGACGCCACCAGTACTAGGAGAACCGCCGTCGTCGACAACCTCATTCTCCCCCATCGCCGACCATCGCCTGAGCCCCGGTGAGCCGCCCCAGACTCCCACTGGCTGTGCTAGGGTTAGTCCTTGTCGTGTTCTGTTCTGATGAGGACGGCGGTCGTCAGCCATTGATCTTGCATCTAATCCTGCGGTAGTAATCGCCCCATACCCCTTCGCCACCCCCTGTCTCGCTGAAGAGTGGGGACACCACATAACTAGCCTGCGCGCACGCTGTGTGCAGTGGGCCGGTCCAGTAACTCTCCCGCGTAACCCAGTAGTTTAAATTTAGATTTTTCATTTTAGTTTCAAACCTAATTCTGTCTGTTGATTTAAAAATTAATTTAGAGAGATTCACTAAACAAAATTGCATGAAACTAATTTTGTTAGAAAGATATGGAAATCCTTAATCCAAGCCCGTTGGATTCAACCCATTTGAAATTAGAGATCACCTATAGTAAAAATAACAGGGCAAAGGCTTTTCTGCATTCAAACATTTTTCAAAATTCAACCATAAATGCTTTTGAGTTGATTCCGACTCTCAAAAATCACATTTGATAAGACCTAGGTTTACTTGCAGTACTAATGGACAAGTAATAAAAGAATGCGCAAAGGCATTTCTAGTCACTTTAATTAATTAAAATAATAATATAAAACCTTATTAAATTGTGACACTACTTTAAATCACATTCCAAAGTATTATATATGTGGTGATGACATGTGTCAACATGATCCCATATTTTAATTAGAGAATATTACATCTTATGTAGTTTTGAATGAGTAGAAATTACTTTTCTAAAAGTAAATAAATAAGACTAAGGCTTTAACTCATGTGATGAGTGTGGTGATTCTAGATCATCTAGTGTGAACCCTTGTGTGCCAAATAGAAGTACTTAAGTATTGTTTGGTGATTGTGTACCTCATATTTATTTATAGACGCTAGTACTGACCAAGGATACGAAGAGGAAGGAGACTACTACAAAGAGGAGCAGAGGAGAACTTCAACCACTGCACTACTCAAGGCAAGCTATCTAATGCAAGCCACCATGGCAAGCTAGAATTTTGCAAGCTAACACTTGCATAATAACTATGCAAACTAGAGGACTTAGGAATATTTGGTTATGCCACTTGATTATACCAAATCCCAGTTTTACTTGCAAGCTTTATTCTTTTATTTCTTTATCAAAGCTCTTTATTTATGTTTACTTAGTGACTTGGGAATTTTCGAAAGATATTAGAGGTAGCATAAAGAGCATAAAACTTGGCCTAAGGTAGATAGAACTAGATGTCATCCTAAGGCATGAGGTTAGACTTAGATAAGTCACACTTTATTATCACTACTCATTAGTGATTACCCCCAACCTTAGTAGCTAGTGCTAAGCATAAAACTTGATCACTTTAGATGGGAATACTTGGTGAAAAAGGATTATGAAAACCTTAGAATGATGAGTCATTCTAATGAGATGTTTTGACATGTGTTATGAACACTTGATTATTTGATGATGAAAATGTTGAGGCATTAGCCTTAGCCCTATATAAAACTGATGGTTGTTGTTCGGATGCGATACCATTCCAAATTTTACCATACAACCACAATACCCGAATTTGGGTAGGGCTTGACTGAAAGTTTATATATCTTAATATGGGTTCCCTTGCGGCCGAGGTTTGAGCTGAGGCTACCTCATGATGATTGTCCACCTGTGCAGTTACCAAGATGACAGATGGTCATGGTGGGGAGGCCAAACTCACAGGGGAGGTGCCTATACTATGGTGTTTAATTGAAAGGTTAGGATTGATTATCCGCATAATGAGTATGGTGAATCAGGATTGTTCATGACGGATGTATCAAATATTGTGGTGAAAGTGTACCACCTCTGTAGAGTGTCAAACTATTCGAATAGCCGCGTCCGCGATTATGGACAGTTGGAGTGGCCATACTTGTAACATCCCAAAAATAGGGAAAAATTATCATGAAACTCTAATCACTAAAATTATGGTTAACAAAAACTTTGATTAAATAAAAACAAAATGATTGCATCTGTGTATGTGATGATTTGATGAATGCATGAATGGACTTGTGTGATTAGCCTAAATAGCAAGGAATGGTTAAAAGATGAATATAACATCATATAAAACATTTCCAAGCAGAAACAAATCAAGAGAAAATAAAAAACAAAACAAATAAAGCAAATAGTCATTTTTTCCAACCTTGCTCACTAGGTCACTTTGAGTGTTTCTAGTCCAAGATTTCAAACAGAAACTTTTCCAATTCTTTTCACCCCTTGCAAGACCAAGTAAAATTGAATCAAAGCCCACCTTTCAAACTTGCAAAAACATTTAGCAACCCCATTCAAATGACAATTCAAAATTGAATCTTTAACATATGTGAAGATCACACATTTTCAAAACCCAACCAAACCAGTGCACCTTGACCAATCCAACTAACCAGATACTCCCTAGTATGTGACTAGCAAACCAACCAAGTTTGAATCCAAAATTAAAATTTGAATTTCTTTTGGCCATTTCATCAAACAACTTATGGGCACAAATCAAATTAAACAACAAACACTATAGTGAGAAGTGTTGTGCCAACCTTGTCCCCTCTCTAGCTTACTCTATACTCTCAGTAGATGATCTCGCCCAACTAACAAGCCTTAGCACCATTGTGAGCTTGGCATAGCCATCAATGGTGACCATGCCGAGCCTAATTTGCCACCCACATGTCGACAGCAAGCTAGGAGAAGCACCAATCCGAGCAAGCATGTCTGGAGCACTGACCATCGTCCACCGCCACCCCCTGTCCAAGCCTCGAGCACTACCAGCCCCTGGACCACACTGCCCGAGCATGACAAGCCACTTTGCGAGCGAGCCGAGAGTGCGCCAGTGCGCCAACCGCGACACATGCCCACGGACCGTGCGCCGCCCTCGCCGCTTGCGTGCGTGATCGCTAGCACCCCAGCGCCCCGCCACACATCCTCGTTCGCCGCCGCATAGACCAGCACGATGTGCGCCATTAAAATCACTATCGGATCCGCCTAGAGCGCCGCGATGTTCCGACCATCTCGCACCTCCCTACGCCTCGCCACCACACCCTTGAGCTTCACCAGGAGCACAACACCGCCCCCTATCGCCGCCCATGCCAGTAGCACTCTGTGCCGTCGACACCGACAAGCTCCACCCGTGCCCTTCGGTCCCCTTCAGCCACTATAAAAGGAGACCTCCCCCGCTCGTTTTCTTCACACCACTTCACTCCCCACCTCTCACTGATACCCCCCACTGTCAACACCCAGATTTTTAATCCCAGATGCCTGTTATGCCATACATCGCAATCCCATGATTACCATTTTTGCGAGACAAAACAGATTTGGATATCACAGTACATCATGCATTACAAACCATACATAAGGTCTTACACAAATAAGGATCTCATGATCCAGTTCTTAATACAATACAAGCATTGGAATAACGTAATAGTAACGATAGCGTAGGCGAAGTTCCATCTTCGGGGTCACAAGCAATGCTGACGATGGGAGATGATCCTAGTTGTCGTAACCTTCCCGCGGTCCGTCATCCTGATACTCCTCTTCATAGTCTGGCCACGGGAATAGCCAGGGACAAAGCCATGAGTACTCTTTAAGTACTCGCAAACTAATATTAAAAATTTAAGGGGGTTTTTGTAGTAGGACACTAGGCTCTACGGTGGTTTTGCAAAAACCCAGATTTACCTCTACTAAGTTCAGAAGCAAAGAAATCTAGTTGAAAGATTTATAACACCTAAGTGGGAATTTGAATTTCATATCACACCTCTGTTGTGGTCAAGTCAAAGTCATAATTCATTTCACAAGTCATTTTGAAACATCTGACGGGGGAATAGTATGGCCACTCCAACTGTCGATAACCGCGGACGTGGCTATTCGAATAGTTTGACACTCTACAGAGATTGTACACTTTCACCACAACATTCGATACATCCGTCAGGAACAATCCTGATTTCACCATACTCAGTATGTGGATAATCAATCCTAACCTTTCAATTACACGCCCTAGTATAGGCACCTCTCCTGTGAGTTTGGCCTCCCAACCATGACCAACTGTCATCTTGGGTACTGCACAGGTGGACAATCTTCACAAGGTAGCCTCAGCTCAGACCTTGGCTGCGAGGGAACCCATACAATCTGGTCTTCATCTCATGCCTCAACATTTTCATCATCAAAATCATCTTGTGTTCAGAAACACATGTCAAAACATTTCAGTAGAATGACTCATCATTCTATGGTTTTCATAACCATTTTCACCAAGTATTCCCATCTAAAGTTGATCAAGTTTGATGCTTAGCACTAGCATCTACAAGGGGTGGTAAACACGTGGGGATTTGCTAAGTTCAATCTCATGCCTTAGGATGACATCAAGACTTCCTAACTTAGGCCAAATTTTATGCTCTTTATGCTACCTTTAGTTATCTTTCTAGATTCTACCAGTTACCATGTAAACTCTAAGAGAAAGCCTTGAAAAAAAATAAAGTACTTAAGCTTGCAAGTAAAACTAGGATTGGGTTATTAAGTGGGTGTAATCACATAGGCTTAAGGCATTAAATTGGCATAGTAACAAGAAAGTATTTGCTTGCAAGGTTTCAAGTATTGTCTTGCATAGATATCAGTATAAGCTTACCCTGAGCAGAGCAGTGGTTAAAGTTCTCCTCGGCTTCTTCCTCGTAGTATCCTCCTTCCTCCTCGTATCCTTGGTCAGTACTAGCGTCTATAAATAAATATGAGGTACACAATCACCAAGCAATACTTAACTATTTTTAATCATCACACAAAAAGTCACACTAGATGATCTAGCATCATCACTATCATCACAAGGATTAATGCACTTGTCTTATTTATTTTATTTGAGAAAAGTAATTTCTACTCATTGAAAAACTATTAAGATTTAATATCCTCCAACTCAAACATGGGATCATGTTGACACATGTCATCACCACATATTTCAGTACATGAGAATGTGATTTAAAGTGGTGTCACAATTTAATAAGGTTTAACCTTTTTATTTTAATTAAATAAAGTGACTAGAAATACCTATGTAGCATTCTTTTATTACTTGAACATTATTTCTACAGGTAAGCCCATATGTTTTTTATATATCTGAAAGGTATGATCAAATGTAATTTTTGAGAGTTGGAATCAACTCAAAAGCTCTTATAGTTGAATTTTGAAAAATGTTTGAATGAAGAAAAGCTTCTGCCTTGTTATTTTTATCATGGTTGATCTATAACTCCAAATGATTTGAATCCAACGGGCTTGGATTAAGCATTTCAGTAACTTTCTAACAAAATTGGTTTCATGCATTTTGGTTCAGTGAATCGAGCTGCATTGATTTTTGAATCTAGGTACAAAACTATGTTTGAAATTAAATGAATAAAGCTTAATTTGAATTGTTGGCTCGCGCGGGATGTTTTACTGGGCCGGCCCACTACACACAGCGCGTACACGGGCTGGTTAAGTGGATGTTCCCACGTGTCCGTGAGACGGGGTGAGGCGAAGCGGTACGGGGAAATGTGAACCGTTGGATATGGTTCTAATCGAACGACTACGGTTCATCGTCCATGTCGGGCAGCGCCGACGAG
Source organism: Avena sativa (assembly GCA_916181665.1). Lineage (NCBI taxonomy): Eukaryota > Viridiplantae > Streptophyta > Magnoliopsida > Poales > Poaceae > Avena > Avena sativa. Next base: position 125,922,683 of record OV702280.1, read on the forward strand.
ACAGAACCCTAATGCGCCAGGTGTGGGTCGTGGGAGGCTCACCGGGGCTCAGGCGAGGGTCGGCGACGGGGGCAAACGACAAAGTTGACGATGGCGGTTCTCCTGGTATCGGCAGCTTCTCCTGGGGCGGCTCCAATCGATGGCTCCCTTCTCCAGCAGCGGCGGCCTCTGGCCAAATTCCGGCGATGCGCTGCTTGCCTTGCTCCGGGAGTGAGGTGGGGTGGTTCCGGGTGAGAGGGGAGTGAACTGGTGTGGCGAAAACGAGCAGTGGCGGCCTCTATTTATAGTGGCGAAAGGAGACAAACGGGCACGGGCTGAGCTCGTCATGGTCGACGACATAGAGGGCTACTGGCATGGGCGATGGTAGGGGTCGGTGTTGTTCTCCCTGGAGAAGCTCAACTGTGCGATGGCGAGGCGTGGGGCGGTGCTGACGGTCGAAACACGTTGATGCTCTGGGCGGGTCTGACGGCGGTTTTAATGTCGCACAGTGCACGTGTTCCGCGCGGCAGCGAACTGGCATGTCTGGCGGGGTGCTGGGGTGTTGGTGATCATCCCTGCAAGCGGCGCGGGAGGTGCGCGGTCTGTGGGTGTTGGTCGAGCGTGGCGCACTGGCACGCTCTCGGCATGGTCGTAGAGGAGTTTGGCATGGGTGTGTCGTGTGGTCCAGGGGCTGGCATTGCTTGGGGCTAGGACAGTGGGTGGCGGTGGACGGTGTTGCATGTCCCAGAAAAGGTTGGCGAGGCTAGTGCGGCCTCTAGCTCGTTGGTGACAATAGGGTGGCAATGGTGCTCTCGGCATGTTTGACATTAATGGCTAGGCTTGCTCACAGTGGTGCTAAAGCTAGTTAGATTACTTTGATCATCTACTAAGAGTGTAGAGTGAGCTATAGAGGGAACAAGTTAGGCCAATTTTACTGCACACTATAGTGTTTGATGTTTGTTTGATTTGTATCTGCAAGGTGTTTGATGAAATGGCCGCAAGAACTTTAAATTTGAATTTTGGATTCAAACTTGGTGGGTTTGCTAGGTACATGCTAGGGAGTGTCTGGTTAGTTGGATTAGTCAAGGGGCACTGGTTTTTTGGGTTTTGAAAATGGGTGAACTTCACATATGATAAAGATTCAATTTTGAATTGTGCTTTGAATGAGGTTGCCAAATGTTTCTGCAAATTTGAAAGGTAGGCTTTGATTTACTTTTACTTGTTCTAGCAAGGGGTGCAAAGAGTTGGAAAAGTTTCTGTTTGAAATCCTGAACTAGAAACACTCAAAGTGACCTAGTGAGCAAGATTGGCAAAAATGACCATTTGCTATATTTTATTTGTTTTTGATTTTCTCTTGTTTTGTTTCTGCATGGAAATGTTTTATATGATGTTATTTTCATCTTTAAACCATTTCTTGCTATTTAGGTTAATCACACAAGTTCATTCATGCATTTATCAAATCATCTCATTCACACATGCATTCATATGATTTTAAATTACTCAAAGTTTTTGTTAACCCTAATTTTAGTGATTAGAGTTTGATGATCCTTGTGTTATATTTTTGGAATGTTACAAAACTTCCCCCTTTAAACAAAAATCTCGTCCCGAGATTTGAAAAAGGAAGAAAAATAATTACCTAGGATTTAAAGAGATCGGGAAACTCTGTTCTATTGTGATCTTCGCGCTCCCAGGTAGCTTCTTCTTCGGTGTGGTTGCTCCACTGAATCTTGAGAAACTTGATGCTTCGGGTCCTGGTGGTTCTGAAAGCTTCTTCCAAAATACGGATGGGTACTTCGGAATAGGTAAGGTCATCATTGATCTCTATGGTCCGGTGATCAATATTCTTGAAAACTTCAGTCTTCTCTAGAACTTCAAGGCATTTGCGAAGTAACGATATATGGAACACATTGTGGACTGCTGACATTTCTTCTGGCAGTTCCAATTGATATGATACTTCTCCTCAACGATTCAGAATCTAGAAGTGTCCGATATATCTGGGGGCTAACTTTCCTTTCAGCTGGAAACGCTGCATTCCTTTCAATGGCGACACTTTAAGGTACACAAAATCTCCGATATTAAAAGCAATGTCTCGACGTCTCTTGTCGGCGTAACTCTTCTGTCTTGACTGGGCGGTCTTGAGGTGCTCACGAATCTTGTGAACCTTCTCTTCTGCTTCTCATAGGATGTCGGGTCCGAAAATCTGACTCTCTCCTACTTCCGACCAATTCAAAGGGGTACGACACTTCTTCCATACATGAATTCAAATGGGGTCATTTGCAAACTAGCTTGGTAACTGTTATTGTACGAAAATTCTGTGAAAGGCAGACAGTCTTCCCATTTAGATCCATACTCTAGCACACATGCTCTCAACATATCTTCGAGTATTTGATTTACTCGTTCCGTTTGTCCATCGGTCTGAGGGTGATAAGCCGTGCTGAAATCTAGTCGGGTTCCTAAACCTTCTTGGACTTTCTTCCAGAATCTCGAGGTAAACTGAGTTCCTCGATCCGATACAATGTTCTTAGGGACTCCATGCAAACTGACGATTCTAGCGATGTATAACCCTGCTAGCTTCGAACTCTAGTATGTGGTCTTAACTGGTAAGAAATGGGCAACTTTGGACAATCGGTCTACTATGACCTAGATAGAGTCATTTCCCCTACTAGAAGTAGGCAATCCGGTGATAAAGTCCATTCCAACTGAATCCCATTTCCATTCCGGAATCTATAGAGGTTGCAACATTCCAGCGGGTCTTTGATGTCCCACGTTGACTCTCTGACATATATCACACTTGGCGATATAGCTTCCCATTTCTCTCTTCATATTATGCCACCATGTTCCTTCAAATCCTGATACATCTTTGTTCCTCCGGGCTGGTTAGAATAAAGAGTATCATGGGCCTCTTTCAGAATCACTTCTTTCAATTCTGAATCTGCTGGTACACAAAGGCGTCCTTTGTGCCACATAACTGGTTCTTCATCTACCGTGAATCCGGGTACTTTTCCTGTACCGATACGATGCTTGATTCCGTCGATACTAGCATTTCCTTTCTGCGCCTCTTTGATCTGGCTGATCAAACTGGTTTGAAGTTCTATGCTAGCCAAAAATCCTTCACTCACTAATTCCATTCGGAAATCTTCCATCTCTTTGTGCAAACTTGGTTGCTCCTTCAAAATCATGGAGTTCCAGCGGCACGGCAATCTGCTACCACATTGGCTTTGCCGGGGTGATAGTGAATGTCCAGATCATAGTCCTTGATTAGCTCAATCCATCTTCTTTGTCTCATATTCAGCTCCTTCTGAGTGAATATATACTTCAGGCTCTTATGATCCGAATAAATCTCACAACGGTTTCCCATCAGGTAATGCCTCCATGTCTTCAGGGCTAGAACTACGGTTGCGAGTTCGAGGTCATGAGTTGGGTGGTTCTGTTCATGCTGCTTCAGTTGTCGGGATAGATAAGATATAACTTTGCCTTCTTGCATTAGCACACATCCGAGGCCGATCTTGGATTCGTCACAATACACATCAAAGGGTTTGGTGATATCCGGCATGATCAAGATTGGGCCTGAAATCAATCTTCTCTTGAGTTCTTGAAAACTCGCTTCACATTTGTCCATCCATTCAAACTTCTTATCCTTCTTCAGCAATTGGGTCATGGGTCTGGTGATACTCGAGAATCCTTCTACGAACTTGCGCTAGTATCCCGCTAATCCGAGAAATGCACGAACTTGGTTTGAGTGGTTGGGGCTTGCCAATCTTCAACATCCTTCACCTTCGCAGGGTCAACGGCAATTCCTTCGGCTAATACAGTATGTCCGAGGAATCCTACCTCCTGTAACCAGAATTCACATTTGCTAAACTTGGCATACAACGGATGCTCTATAAGGGTTCCAAGAATGGTCCTTAGGTGTAGCTCATGTTCTTCTTCTGATTTGGAATAAATCAGAATGTCATCAATGAAAACAACGACAAACTTATCCAGAAAGTCCATAAAATCTTATTCATGAGATTCATGAAATAAGCGGGGGCATTGGTCAATCCAAAAGACATGACGGTATACTCGTATAATCCATATCTGGTGGTAAAGGAAGTCTTTGGAATATCCTCTGCGCGAATCTTGAGTTGATGATAGCCTGTTCTAAGGTCAATCTTACAAAACACGTTGGAACCAGTCAACTGGTCAAACAAATCTTATATCTTTGGCAATGGGTACTTGTTCTTGATAGTTACATCATTCAACTTACGATAATCCGTACACAAATGGTTACCTCCGTCTTTCTTGTCCACGAACAAAACAGGTGATCTCCATGGTGATGCACTTGGTTGAATCAGTCCAATTTCCAACATGGCGTCCAGTTGCTTCTTCAGTTCTGCTAGTTCAGACGGGTTCATACTATATGTTCTCTGGGCTATGGGTACATTTCCAGGGATTAGTTCAATGATAAACTCTATATCCCGATATGGGGGCATACTGGTAAAAACATCTGGAAATACATCAAGGTATTCACAGACTATACGGACTTGGTCAATGGTAGGCTGGGCTATACTCTTGTTGCACTTGAACTGACAAGGCAATGTTTCAGATACATGCTCGACTGATATTCCGATTGTACTGGTCATGGTTATGGATTTCTTGGCATAGTCAATTATTCCTTTATGTTTGGACATCCAATCCATTCCTAGTACTACTTCCAAACCTTTAGTTCCGAGTACTATTAGATTAGCATCAAAATCTGCCTAGCTTTGGTGGTTGAACCGGGTATTTGAACAATTCCCCTCTTTTCTAATGATCCATCTCAATCTTCAGATGCCTCACGGAGGAAGCAAATCAGCCCCGGACCCGATGTTGCAACTCTTGCAAATGTTGGTTTCTGACCGTGAAGCTGAAAGAGCCGAATGTCAAGCCAACATAGCCACCCTTCAACAGATAGCTCAGATGTCCAAAAACAATCAAGGCCATGGAAATCAGGACAACCATCAATCTAAGCTCAAGAATTTCTAGAACACCAACCCACCTGTTTTCACTAAGTCAGAAGAGCCCCTAGATGCAGATGATTGGTTGCAAACCATGGAGAACAATCTAGAAGTTGCAGGAGTGGAAGCTAACGAGAAAGTGTTGTTTGCTACCCACTATCTGGCAGGAGATGCAAGAGCATGGTGGAACAGCATTCACGCAATGACAGGAGGTCAGCTGATGACTTGGGAAGAGTTCAAAGTCAAGTTCAGCAGAACCTATGTGCCACCGGGTTTGATCAAGAGGATGAGAGATGAATTCAGGGAACTGAATCAAGGAAGGATGACATTAGTGGAATACCGAGACAAATTCTTGTCATTCGCTAGGTATTCACCGGATGAGATACACAATGAAGCCAAGAAGAAAGAGAGATTCCTGAATGGTCTGCATGATGAGATGCAGACAATGTTAGTCAGTATCCCCTTTGCTGATATTGAAGCCTTAGTTGACTCTGCCATTCATATGGAAGGAAATATCAACCAAGCTAATGAGAACCGCAAGCGTCGCATGATGCATCAACCAAGAACCATCATACACCAATGTATCACCCCAACCCATCTCCCGGATTTGCCACAAGAACCAATAGACCCCCAATGAAATGTCCCACCTATCCCAACCGTGGAAACCCAAGGCCCGGAGGAAACCACAACAACCCCGGCAACGCCAGTAATTTCAAGCGTGCACCACCCAAGTTCAACAACAACAATGCCGCCACCAACACCAACACTTCCCCAAGGACTAGAAGCAATGTTGTGCCTGTTGCAGCAAAGGACAAGTCGCAAGTGACTTGTTATGAATGTGGAACCAAGGGTCACTATTCCAATGAGTGCCCCAAGAATATTTCCATAGCCCCCAATGCAAATTCCCCAGCTTAGCAGCAACGTCGTGTTCAGCCCGGAAGAAGGTTTGCCCTAGGGAATTTGCTCAACCGCAACGGCCATCTCTTTCTCATGCATGCTGAAGAAGCCCAAGAAGCGCCAGCTGTCGTGCTGGGTATGTTTTTTGTTAACTCGGTACTTGCAAGAGTGTTGTTTGATTTTGGAGCATCGCACTCATTTGTTACTGAAGAATTTGCATGCAGTAGTAAGATTCAACCAACTAAATTGAAGGATGTTATGATTGGTCAAATACCTGGTTCAACCACCAAAGCTAGGAAAATTTGCAAAGCCGTCCCTATCCGAATCCATGGCATAGATTTTTATGCTAATCTAATAGTACTTGGAACTAAAGGTTTGGAAGTAGTACTAGGAATGGATTGGATGTTTAAACACAAAGGATTAATCGACTATGCCAAGAAAGCCATAAGAATGACCAGTATAGCCGGAATATCAGTCGAGCATGTATCTGAAACCTTGCCCCGTCAATTCAAGTGAAACAAGAGTATAGCCCAGCCAACCATTGACCAAGTCCGGATAGTCTGTGAATACCCTGATGTATTTCGAGATGTTTTGCCCGGTATGCCTCCAGATCGGGATATCGAGTTTATCATTGAACTAATCCCTGGAACCGGACCCATATCCCAGAGACCATATAGTATGAACCCGTAAGAACTAGTAGAACTGAAGAAGCAACTGGATGCCATGCTGGAAATTGGATTGATTCAACCAAGTGCGTCACCATGGAGATCACCTGTTTTGTTTGTAGAGAAGAAAGATGGAGGTAATCGTTTGTGTACGGATTATAGGAAGTTGAATGATGTCCCCATCAAGAACAAGTACCCGTTTCCAAAGATAGAAGACCTGTTTGACCAGTTGACTGGTGCTAAAGTGTTTTCTAAGATTGATCTTAGAACTGGCTATCATCAAATCAAGATTCGCGTAGAGGATATTCCAAAGACTTCCTTTACCACCCGATATGGATTATATGAGTATATTGTCCTGTATTTTGGATTAGCCAATGCCCCGCTTATTTCATGAACCTCATGAATAAGATTTTTATGGACTTTCCTAGATAAGTTTGTTGTTCTTTTCATCGATGACATTCTGATCTATTCCAAATCATAAGAAGAACATGAGCTACACCTAAGAACCATCCTTGGAACTCTTAGGGAGCATCAGTTATATTCCAAGTTTCGCAAATGTGAATTCTGCTTACAGGAAGTAGGATTTCTCGGACACATTATATCAGCGATAGGAATTGTCGTTGACCTTGCAAAGGTGAAGGATGTGGAAGATTGGCAAGCCCCAACCACTCAAACCCAAGTTCGTGTATTTCTTAGATTAGCGGGATAGTACCGCAAGTTTCTAGAAGGGTTCTCGAGTATTGCCAGACCCATGACCCAATTTCTGAAGAAGGACAAGAAGTTTGAATGGACAGAGAAATGTGAAGCGAGTTTTTAGGAACTCAAGAGGAGATAGATTTTATCCCCAATCTTGATCATGCCGGATATCACGAAGCCCTTTGATATGTATTGTGATGCATCCAAGGTCGGTCTCGGATGTGTGATAATGCAAGAAGGCAAAGTTATATCTTATCTATCCCGACAACTGAAGCAGCATAAACAGAATTATCCAACCCATGAACTTGAACTAGCAGCCGTAGTTCTAGCCCTGAAGACATGGATGCTTAATCTCAAGGGAAACCGTTGTGAGATTTATTCGGATCACAAGATCCTGAAGTATATATTCACTCAGAAGGAGCTGAATATGAGGCAGAGAGGATGGATCGAGCTAATCAAGGACTATGATCTGGACATTCACTGTCACCCCGGTAAAGACAATGTGGTAGCAGATGCACTTAGCAGATTGCTGTGTCGCTTGAACTCCATGATTTTGAAGGAGCAACCTAGTTTTCACAAAGATATGGAAGGTTTCTGAATGGAATTAGTGAGTGAAGGATTTTTGGCTAGCATAGAACTTCAACCCACTTTGATCAGTCAGATCAAGGAGGCGCAGAAAGGAAATGCTAGTATCGACGGAATCAATCATTGTATGAGTACAGGCAAAGTACCCGGATTCACCAAAGACGAATAAGGAGTTCTATGGTACAAAGGACGTCTGTGTACCAGCAGATTCGGAGTCGAAAGAAGTTATTTTGAAAGAGGCCCATGATACTCTTTATTCTATCCACCCCGGAGGAACAAAGATGTATCAGGATTTGAAGGAGCAATTTTGGTGGCATGATATGAAAAGAGAAATCAGAAGCAATATCGCCAAGTGTGATATATGTCAGAGAGTCCAGGCGAGACATCAAAGACCCACAGGACTGTTGCAACCATTACAGATTCCGGAATGGAAATGGGATTCCGTTGGAATGGACTTTATCACCGGATTGCCTACTTCTAGTAGGGGAAATGACTCTATCTGGGTCATAGTTGATAGATTGTCCAAAGTAGCGCATTTCTTACCAGTCAAGACCACTTACCAAAGTTCAAAGCTAGCGGAGATGTACATCGCTAGAATCGTCAGTTTTCACGGAGTCCCCAAGAACATCGTATCAGATCGAGGAACTCAGTTTACCTCGATATTCTAGAAGAATGTCCAAGAAGGTTTAGGAACCCGACTGGATTTCAGCATAGCGTATCATACTTAGAACGATGGAAAAATGGAGCGAGTAAATCAAATACTCGAAGATATGTTGAGAGAATGTGTGCTAGAATATGGATCTAAATGGGAAGACTATCTGTCGTTCGCAAAATTTTCGTACAACAACAGTTATCAAGCTAGTTTGCAAATGGCCTCGTTTGAATTCATGTATGGAAGAAGTGTCACACCCCTTTGAATTGGTCGGAAGTAGGAGAGAGTCAGATTTTCGGACCCGACATCCTATGAGAAGCAGAAGTGAAGGTTCACAAGATTCGTGAGCACCTCAAGACCTCCCAGTCAAGACAGAAGAGTTACGCCGACAAGAGACGTCGAGACATTGCTTTTAATATCGGAGATTTTGTGTACCTTAAAGTATCGCCATTGAAAGGAATGCAACGTTTCCAGCTGAAAACAAAGTTAGCCCCCAGATATATCAGACACTTCTAGATTATGAATCGTTGAGGAGAAGTATCATATCAATTGGAACTGCCAGAAGAAATGTCAGCAGTGCACAATGTGTTCCATATATCGTTACTTCGCAAATGCCTTGAAGTTCCGGAGAAGACTGAAGTTTTCAAGAATATTGATCACCGGACCATAGAGATCAATGATGACCTTACCTATCCCGAAGTACCCATCCGTATTTTCGAATAAGCTTTCAGAACCACCAGGACCCGAAGCATCAAGTTTCTCAAGATTCAGTGGAGCAACCACACCGAAGAAGAAGCTACCTGGGAGCGTGAAGATCACACAAGGACAGAGTTTCCCGATCTCTTTAAATCCTAGGTAATCTTTTTTCTTCCTTTTTCAAATCTCGGGACGAGATTTTTGTTTAAAGGGGAAGTTTTGTAACATCCCAAAAATATAACACAAGAATCATCAAACTCTAATCACTAAAATTAGGGTTAATAAAAACTTTGAGTAATTTAAAATCATATGAATGCATGTGTGAACGAGATGATTTGATAAATGCATGAATGAACTTGTGTGATTAACCTAAATAGCAAGAAATGGTTTAAAGATGAAAATAAAATCATATAAAACATTTCCATGCAGAAACAAAACAAGAGAAAATCAAAAACAAATAAAATAAAGCAAATGGTCATTTTTGCCAATCTTGCTCACTAGGTCACTTTGAGTGTTTCTAGTTCAAGATTTCAAACAGAAACTTTTCCAACTCTTTTCACCCCTTTCTAGAACAAGTAAAAGTGAATCAAAGTCCACCTTTCAAACTTGTAGAAACATTTAGCAACCCCATTCAAATGACAATTCAAAATTGAATATTTAACATATGTGAAGATCACACATTTTCAAAACCCAACCAAACCAGTTCCCCTTGACCAATACAACTAACCAGATACTCCCTAGTATGTGCCTAGCAAACCCACCAACTTTGAATCCAAAATTCAAATTTGAACTTCTTTCGGCCATTTCATGAAACACCTTCTGGGCACAAATCAAATTAAACAAAAAACACTATAGTGAGCAGTGTTGTGCCAACCTTGTCCCCTCTCTAGCTCACTCTATACTCTCAGTAGATGATCTAGCCCAATTAACAAGCCTTAGCACCACTGTGAGCTTGGTATAGCCATCAATGGTGACCATGCCGAGCCTAACTTGCCACCCACATGTCGACATTAAACTAGGAGAAGCACCAAGACTAGCAAGCATGTCTGGAGTACTGACCACCGTCCACCGCCACCCCCTGTCCGAGCCTCGAGCACTACCAGCCCCTATACTACACTGCCCGAGCATGCCAAGCCTCTCTGCGAGCGAGCCGAGAGCGCGCCAGTGCGCCAACCGCGACACACGCCCACAGACCGCGCGCCGCCCTCGCCGCTTGCATGCGTGATCGCCATCACCCCTACACCCTGCCATACCTCCTCGTTCTCCGCCGTGCGGACCACCATGATGTGCGCCATTAAAATCACTAGCGGACCCACCCAGAGTGACGCGATGTTCTCACCATCTCGCACCGCCCCACGCCTCGCCACCACACCGCTGAGCTTCTCCAGGGAGCACAGCACCACCCCCTATCTCCGCCCATGCCAGTAGCACTCTGTGCGGTCGACACCGACGAGCTCCACCCGCGCCCTTCGTTCCCCTTCAGCCACTATAAAAGGCGACCTCCCCCGCTCGTTTTCTTCACACCAGTTCACTCCCCACCTCTCACTGATACCCCCCACTCAATCCCGGAGCAAGGCGAGCACCAGGTGGCCGGAATTTCACAGGAGTTCGCCGCTGCATAGGAGGAGAGGCGTCATCGATTGGAGACGCCCCAGGAGAAGTTGTCGGTACCAGGAGAATCATCGTTGTCGACTTCGTCATTCGCCCCCATCGCCGACCATCGCCTCAGCCCCAGTGATCCTCCCACGACCCCCACCGGCCGCGCTAGGGTTCTGTCTCGCCGGCGGTGCCCGACGTGGATGATGAACCAGAGCCGTTTGATTAGAGTTAGATCATGCGGCCTAGAGCACCCCGTACCGCTGCGCCACTCATTGTCTCACTGATGAGTGGGGTCGCTCAGTTAACCAGCTTGCGCGCGCTGTGTGTAGTGGGCTGGCCCAGTTACACCTCCCACGCGACCCAACCATTCAAACTTAAGATTATCCATTTAATTTCAAACACAGTTCTGTACCTAGATTCAAACATCAAACCAGCTCGATTCACTGAACCAAAATGCATGAAACCAATTTTGTTAGAAAGCTACTGGAATGCTTAATCCAAGCGCATTGGACTCAAACCATTTAGATTTGTAGATCACCCATGGTAAAAATAACAAGGCAGAAGATTTTCTGCATTCAAGCATTTTTCACAATTCAACCATCACAGCTTTTGAGTTGATTCCAACTCTCAAAAATCACATTTAACCATACCTTTCAGAATATATAAAAATATATAGGTTTACTTACAGAAATAATGAACAAGTAATAAAATATGCCTCATAGGCCATTCTAGTCATTTTATTTAATTAAAATAAAAAGGTTAAACCTTATTAAATTGTGACACCACTTTAAATCACATTCTCATGTACTGAAATATGTGGTGATGACATGTGTCAACATGATCCCATGTTTGAGTTGGAGACTATTAAATCTTAAGTAGTTTTTCAATGAGTAGAAATTACTTTTCTCAAATAAAATAAATGAGACAAGTGCTTTAATCCTTGAAATGTTAGTGATGCTGCTAGATCATCTAGTGTGAACCTTTATGTGATGATTAGAAATAGTTAAGTATTGTTTGGTGATTGTGTAGCTCGTATTTATTAATAGACGTTAGTACCGACCAAGGATACGAGGAGGAAGGAGGATACTACGAGGAAGAAGCCGAGGGGAACTTCAACCACTGCTCTGCACAAGGCAAGCCTATACTTGCAACCTTGGAAGCCAATACTTGCAAGCTACTCATTAAGCAAGCTAACACTTGCATCTTAGCAAGCTACTAGCCTGTTACTATGCCAACTATATGCCTTAAGCATATGTGATTATACCAACTTGACACACCATCCTAGTTTTACTTGCAAGATTAGTATTTTATTTTATTTATTAAAATATTTCTATCAAAAGTTTACTTAGTGACTTGTATATTCCAGAAATATAATTGAAGGTAGCATAAAGAGCATAAAATTTGGCCTAAGATAGATAATCTTGATATTATCCTGAGGCATGAGATTTTACTTAGATAAGATACACTTTTTTACCACCCCTCATTAGTATTTACCCCCACTTGTAGATGCTAGTGCTAAGCATAAAACTTGATCAACTTTAGATGGGCATACTTGGTGAAAATGGTTATGAAAACCTTAGAATGATGAGTCATTCTACTGAAATGTTTTGACACGTGATTCCGAAAACCAAATAATTTATGATGATGAAAATGTTAAGGCATGAGCCTTAGACCTTTACAAAACTGATGGTTGTATGGATGCGATACCATTACAATTTTACCGTACAACCATAATACCCGAAATTTTGGTAGAGCTTGACTCGAAATTTATATACTTTAGTATGGGTTCCCTCGTGGCCAAGGTCTGAGCTAAGGCTACCTTGTGAAGATTGTCCACCTGTCTACTACCCAAGATGACAGTTGGTCATGGTTGGGAGGCCAAACTCAGAGGAGACGTGCCTATACTAGGGCGTGTAATTGAAAGCTTAGGATTGATTATCCGCATATTGAGTATGGTGAATTCAGGATTATTCCTGACAGATATATCTAATGTTGTGGTGAAATTGTACAATCTCTGCAGAATGTCAAACTATTCGAATAGCTGTGTGACATCCCAAAAATATAACATAAGGATCATCAAACTCTAATTACTAAAATTAGGGTTAACAAAAACATTGATTAATTAAAATCATATGAATGCATGTGTGAATGAAATGATTTGACAAATGCATGAATGGACTTGTGTGATTAACCTAAATAGCAAGAAATAGTTTAAAGATGAAAATAACATCATATAAAACATTTCCATGCAGAAACAAATCAAAATAAAATAAAAAACAAAGAAAATAAAGCAAATGGTAATTTTTGCCAATCTTGCTCACTAGGTCACTTTGAGTGCTTCTAGTCCAAGATTTCAAACAGAAAGTTTCCCAATTCTTTTCACCCCTTGATAGAACTAGTAAAAGTGAATCAAGGACCACCTTTCAAACTTGCAGAAACATTTGGCAACCCCATTCAAATCACAATTCAAAATTGAATGTTATTCATATGTGAAGATCATCCATTTTCAAAACCCAAACAAACCAATGCCCCGTGACTAATCCAACTAACCAGATACCCCCTATCATGTTCCTAGAAAACCCACAAAGTTTGAATCCAAAATTCAAATTTAAAGTTCTTGTGGCCATTTCATCAAACACCTTGCAGATTCAAATCAAACAAACATCAAACACTATAGTGTGCAGTAAAATTGGCCTAACTTGTTCCCTCTCTGGTTGCAACTAGCCCTTAATAGATCATCTAGCCTATTTAACAATCTTTAGCACCACTGTGAGCAAGCCTAGCCATTAATGTCAAGCATACCGAGAGCACCATTGCCACCCCATGGTCGACAGCAAGCTACGAGCAATAATAAGCGTAGGCAGCATGTCTAGCAAGCAACCCACCGTCCACCGCCACTCTTTGTCCTAGCCCCGAGCAATGTCAGCCCCTGGACCACACGACACGACCATGCCAAACCTCTCTGCGTGCGCGAACCGAGATCACGCCAGTGCGCCATGATCGACCAGCACCCACAGACCACGCGCCTCCGACGCTGCTTGCAGGGATGATCACCAGCACCCCAGCAACCCCGCAGACATGCCCGTTCGCCGCCCGGCGGACCACACGCGCTGTGCGACATTAAAATCGCCGTCGGACCCGCTCAGAGGACCGCGACGTTCTGACCGATCAGCACCGCCCCACGCCGCAAGATGTAACATCCCATAAATATTAAAATTGGATCATCAAACTCTAATCATCAAAATTAAGGTTAACAAAAACGATGAACTGACCTATCCCAAAGTACCCATCCGTATTTTGGAAGAAGATTTCAGAACTACCAGAACCCGAAGCATCAAGTTTCTCAAGATTCAACGGAGCAACCACAGAGAAGAAGAAGCTACCTGGGAGCGAGAAGATCACATAAGGACGGTAATATTTTTCATCCTTTTTCAAATCTCGGGGCGAGATTTTGTTTAAGGGGGGAAGGTTTGTAACATCCCAAAAATATTAAACTTGGATCATCAAAATTAGGGTTAACAAAAACTTTTCCAACTAAAAATATGAAAGCATTCATATGTGTGTGTATTAAAATTTGGATTCTTTTGAATTGCCATGGTTCTGTGTTTCTTTGCTTGTAAAATGATTCTTAGGTGAAATAAACATTATCTAAACAATCCCCAAACTTTTCCCAAAGTCAAACAACTCAAAATGAATAAATTAAGTGAATGGTCACTTTGGCCAAATTAACTCCCATGCCTACTTTGGCTATCTCTAATTTTCAAAACTCAACAGAAACATGTATGGATCTTTGCACCCCTTAATAGTACTCATAATAAGGTACCAAGGCCCACTTTGTGATCGTCCAAAAACATTTAAATGCTAAATTTAAATGACAGTTTAAAATAGAATCTATCTCATACGGGAAGATCCCACTATTTCAAAAACCACTCAAACAAGCTCAATTTTCAAAACCCAAGCACCCACAGAATCCTCAATACATGCCTAGCACACCCACCAAAAATCTTTTAAAAATTCAAAAATAAATTTCTTGTGGACATTTCATCAAACGGGTTGCAGATTCAAATCAAACAAATCACAAACACTATTTTGAGCAGTGTTTTGGCCAACGTTGTCCCCTCTCTAGCTCACAGCAAATATCTAGTAGATCATCTAGCTTAGTTATTAACCTCTAGCATCACTGTGAGCTTGCCAATGCCATCAATGGTGAGAAGGCCGAGCCTCACCATGTCACCCCAGTGTGGACAGCAAGCTAGGAGAAGAACTAGACGTGCCAACCTTGTCTAGCATGCAGCCCATGCCTCACCGCCCCCTATCGACCAGCCCTAGACCAAATACAGAGACCAGAACCACCAGTAACGCCGCGCCCGCGCTGATGTTAACCATGCCGTCAACCCGACCACCTCGAGCCCTTGCCGCCCGCCAGCATGCACCCCACTGTCCCAGGAGACCACCAGACATGTTCGTTTCATCGCCCGTACCCTGTAGCCACCGCTCGCCGCGGAGTTAGCCGCCTCTGCCTCGCAGAGCACCGCATGTTCCCGACCAATTTCCACAGCCCCTAAGCTCGCATTCAAGCTCTAGAGCATCGCCAGGAGACCACCCGTCGATCACCAACCGCAGCCATGCCTCTAGCCGCCCGTAGCCGTGTCGCCACCGTCGCCTTCCCATCCCTCTTGGTCTCGCCATCGAGCCTATAAAAGGAGGCGACCCCCAGCCGATTGAAGAACACCATTTTACTCCCCTCACCTCACTGATCATTCCACCCCCTAGGCGAAGAACGAGGAGCATCATCTCGCCGGAATTGCGCCGGAGCAGGCCGCCTCTGGAGAAGACGGGAGCCGTTGATTTCGACCACCCTCAGAGCTGCCTCGACCATCACTGAGCTCGCCGTCGTCGACTTTGTCGTTTTCCCCCATCGCCGACCCTCGCATGAGCCCCCGGTGAGCCTCCCTCGACCCCCACTGAGCCTCTAGGGTTCGAGCTCGCGGGTGACATGTTCATCTTAGACGACGACCCTCAACCGTTGATCGCCCTTCTAATCCAATGCACCACATCGCCACGTACCGCTTCGCGTGTTATGAGCCACTGGCGGGTGGAACCCCCTGTCAGCTAAGCCCCGCGCTACGGAGTGACACTGGGCCATCCCATTAGCATCTCCCGCGCAGCCCAACCATTTTAATTTAGAATTTTCCTTTTTAATTCAAACTCAATTTTGTACCTAGTTTCAAAAATCAACCCAGCTCGATTTAATGATCCAAATTACATGAAACAAATTTTGTTAGAAAGGTACTGAAATGCTTAATCCAAAACCGTTGGATTCAAATCATTTGGATCTGTAGATCAACCTTGGTAAAAATAACAATTCAGAAGCTTTTCTGTATTCAAACATTTTTCAAATTTCAACCATAATAGCTTTTGAGTTGATTCGAACTCTGAAAAATCACATTTGATCATACCTTTCAAGATATATAAAAACATATGGGTTTACTAATAGAAATAATGTTCAAGTAATAAAAGAATGCCACATAGGCATTTCTAGTCACTTTAATTATTTAAAATAAAAAGGATAAACCTTATTAAATTGTGACGCCACTTTAAATCACATTACCATGTACTGAAATATGTGGTGATCACATGTGTCAACATGATCCCATGTTTGAGTTGGAGATTATTAAATCTTAAATAGTTTTTCAATGAGTAGAAATTACTTTTCTAAAAATAAAATAAATAAGACAAATGCTTTAATCTTGTAATATAGGTGATGATGCTAGATCATCTATAGTGCACCTTTGTGTGATGATTGAAAATAGTTAAGTATTGTTTGGTGATTGTGTACCTCGTACTTATTTATAGATGCTAGTACTGACCAAGGATACGAGGAGGAAGGAGGATACTACGAAGAAGAAGCCGAGGAGAACTTCAACCACTGCTCTACAAGACAAGCCAATACTTGCAAGCTATTAACTTAGCAAGCCTTACTAATCAAGTTGAACTATGCAAGCTAATACTTGATTGTTACCATGCCAACTATATGCCTTAAGCATATGTGATCATACCCACTTGATAACCCAATCCTAGTTTTACTTGCAAGCTTTATACTTTTAGAGTTTACTTAAGTGACGTGTAGTTTCTTTTAGAGTTTACTTAAGTGACTTGTAGTTTCTAGGAAGATAATTGAAGGTTCATAAAGAGCATTAAATTTGCCATAAGCTAGATAATCTTGATGTCATCCTAAGGCATGAGATTGAACTTAATTAATCACCACTTGTTTACCACCCTTCATTAGTACTTACCCCACTTGTAGATGCTAGTGCTAAGCATAAAACTTGATCAACTTTAGATGGGAATATTTGGTGAAAATGGTTATGAAAACCTTAGCGTGATGATTCATTCTACTGAGTTGTTTTGACATGTGTTTCCGAACACCAGATGATTTTGATGATGAAAATGTTGAGGCATGAGCCTCAGCCATTTATAAAACTGATGGTTGTCTGGATGCGATAACATTCCAATTTTACCGTACAACCACAATACCCGAAAATTGGGTAGGGCTTGACTGGAAACTTATATACCTTAGTATGGGTTCCCTCATGGCCAAGGTCTAAGCTGAGGCTACCTTGTGAAGATTGTCCACCTGTGCAGTACCCAAGATGACAGTTGGTCATGGTTGGGAGGCGAAACTCACAGGAGAGGTGCCTATACTAGGGCGTGTAATTGAAAGGTTGGGATTGATTATCCGCATACTGAGTATGGTGAATTCAGGATTTGTTCTTGACGGATGTATCAAATGTTGTGGTGAAAGTGTACAATCTCTGCAGAGTGTCAAACTATTCGAATAGCCACGTCCGCGGTTATGGAGAGTTGGAGTGGCCATACTGTTCCCCCGTCAGATGTTTTCAAAATGACTTGTGAAATGAATTGAGATTTTGACTTGACCATAATAGATTTGTGATATGAAAATTCAAGTTCCCACTTAGGTGTTATAAAACTTCAACTAGTTTTCTTGCTTCTGAACTTAGTAGAGGTAAATCTGGCTTTTTGCAAAACAACACTAGAGCTTAGTGTCCTACTACAAAAACCCCCTTCACTTGTTAGTATTAGTTTGCGAGTATTTAAAGAGTACTCATGGCTTTGTCCCTGGCTATTCCCGTGGCCAGACAATGAAGAGGAGTACCAGGATGATGGACCCCAGGAAGGTTACGACAACTAGGATCATCTCCCATCGTCGGCATTGCCTGTGACCCCGAAGATGGAGCTTCGTCTACGCTACCTTTATTATTACGATATCCCGCTGCTTGAGTTGTATTAAGAACTGGATCATGAGATCCTTATTTGTGTAAGACCTTATGTTTGGTTTGTAATGGATGATGTACTGTGATATCCAAATCTGTTATGTCTCGCAAAAATGGTAATCCTGGGATTGCGACGTATGGCATAACAGGCATGTGGGATTAAAAATCCGGGTGTTGAAAAGTTGGTATCAGAGCCATCCTGACCATAGGAGACCCTAGTTAGACTGGACGTTTGAATAAAAACTTAGTTTCAAAACCAAAGGAAGCAAATATTTACAAAAACTTATTCCCATTCGTATCATTTGGTTTCTTTCATAAAAATTCATGTTCCTCAAAAACTCTTACAAAATACATAAAATTTGACACACTTGATCACTGTACTAACTTACTCATCCTATATTCTTATAGATGGACGTGAAGTACAGCAAGTTTTGTTAGTTGGGGAATGGAGGAGACCTCATCTTTCAGCGGGATTTGGACTAGCTTTCGGAACTTCTGGAGCGTCCGCACCCCGAGTTCTTCGGAGCTCAGCTCAATGATCAAGGAGGAGAAGATCTGTAGTGGCTAATTGTTGGAAGCCTCCGAGGAAAGATTGAACCTCCCACTGCTGAGGGAATTCAGTTCACCTTAAGAGAGAACAACTGGCTCGATGGACTTGCCAGGGCCATGCAGGAAGCTCTTACCCGTCTGTGTGGGCAGAGTATCAACCAGATCAAGGGTACCCGCTTTGAGTTCTTTCCAAGGCGTGATGCTATGGGACAACCACTGGAAGCCCCATACCAACACGATCTGAAGACTCAGTTGGACCACCTTAGCTTCATGATGTATGATCGTCAGAAGGAACTGGAAAATTCCTGTGACTACTCCAACCACAAGTCCGCCATCATCAAGACGAAGGATTAGACCATCTCCATGCTAGCGAAGGACCGCAAGTCTCGCCGCCTTCAGCTTGACAAGAAGGAGCGCATCATTGCCCGTCTTCGCCACCATATCTCGTATTTGGAGGAGACCATCCACGAGAGAGACATGCAGCTGGAGGAAAGGGAGAATGCCGGAGAAGATCTTTGTGGAGACCCCTACTCCTATCTGAGTGATGATGATGATTTTCTGGAGGATCAGGCCATGGAGTTCTTCACCGATGAGGATGATTTTGCCTTCATCGATGACGATGAGGATGACGACTACACCAACTCCGAGGAGTAGTAGCACTTGAGCACTAGCGTAGTGAGTTGTATTCGGTCCCACTTATCGTAGTTTCCAGAATGGTTCTTAAAACCATCTGTTTTCCTTTTTTGTGGTGTGTGTTTGTATCATGTGCTATGGATGAATGAATGAAAAGCAAGTTGCTAGAAAATCTGAGTCAAACTTTTAAAACTTTCCAAAGTCCCCAAACCTTAGAAATTTCCCTCTTTTCTCATGATCTATCTCAATCTTCAGATGCCACGCGGAGGAAGTGGTTCATCCCCGGACCCGATGTTGCAGATCCTGCAAATGTTGGTTTCTGACCGCGAAGCTGAAAGAGCAGAACGTCAAGCCAACCTAGCCACCCTTCAGCAGATAGCTCAGCTGGCCGACAACAATCAAGGCCAAGGAAATAAGGACAACCATGGATCTAAGCTCAAGAATTTCTAGAACATAAACCCACCTGTTTTCACTAAGTCAGAAGAGCCCTTAGATGCAGATGATTGGCTGCAAACCATGGAGAACAACCTAGAAGTCGCAGGAGTGGAAGCTAACGAGAAAGTTCTGCTCGCCACCCACTATCTAGCCGGAGATGCAAGAGCATGGTGGAACAGTGTTCGTGCAATGACCGGAGGACAGATGATGACCTAGGAGGAATTCAAGGTCAAGTTCTGCAGAACCCATGTGCCACCGGGTTTGATCAAGAGAATGAGAGATGAGATCAGAGAACTGAAGCAAGGAAGGATGACCGTAGTGGAATACCGTGACAAATTCTTGTCATTAGCTAGGTATGCCCCGGATGAGATCGACACTGAAGCGAAGAAGAAAGAAAGATTCTTGAATGGTCTGCACGATGAGATGCAGACGGTGTTGGTCAATATCCCCTTTGCTGATATTGAAGCCCTTGTCGACTCTGCCATCCAGATGGAAGGAAAAATCAACCAAGCCAATGAGAACCGCAAACGCCGCATGATGCATCAGCCAGGAACCCATCATACCCCAAAGTATCGCCCTAACCCATCTCCAGGATTTGCCCCGAGAAAAAACAGTCTCCCGATGAACCGTCCGACCTATCCCAACCGTGGAAACCCAATGCCTGGAGGAAATCACCACAACCACGGAAACTCTGGCAATTTCAACCGTGCACCACCCAAGTTCAACAACAACAATGCTGCCGCCAACACCAACACTGCCCCAAGGACTGGAAGCAATGTTGTGCCTGTTGCAGCAAAGGACAAGTCGCAAGTGACTTGTTATGACTGTGGAAATAAGGGTCACTACTCCAATGAGTGCCCCAAGAAGAATGCCACAGCCCCAAATGCAAATGCCCCAGCTCAGCATCAGCGTCGTGTTCAGCCTGGAAGAAGGTTTTCCCCAGGGAATTCGCTCAACCGCAACGGCCGTCTTTTTCTCATGCATGCGGAAGAAGCCCAAGAAGCGCCCGATGTCGTGCTGGGTATGTTTTCTGTTAATTCAATACTTTCTAGAGTGTTGTTTGATTCTGGTGCATCGCATTCATTTGTCACCTAAGAATTTGCATGCACTAGTAAGATTCAACCAACCAAACTGAAGCACGTTATGATTGTTCAAATGCCCGGTTCAACCACCAAAGCTAGGCAAATCTGCAAAGTCGTCCCTATCCGAATCCATGGCATAGATTTTTATGCAAATATGATAGTACTCGGAATGGATTGGATGTCCAAACATAAAGGATTAATTGACTGTGCCAAGAAAGCCATAACCATGACCAGTACAGCCGGAATATCAGTCAAGCATGTACCTGAAACCTTACCTCGTCAATTCAAAGGCAACAAGAGTATAGCCCAACCTACCATTGACCAAGTCCGGATAGTCTGTGAATACCCCGATGTATTTCCAGATGTTTTTCCCGGTATGCCCCCAGATCGAGATATCGAGTTTTTCATTGAACTAATCCCCGGAATAGGACTCATAGTCTAGAGACCATATAGTATGAACCCGTCTGAACTAGCAGAACTGAAGAAGCAACTGGATGCCATTCTGGAAATTGGATTGATTCAACCAAGTGCATCACCATGGAGATCATCTATCTTGTTTGTGGACAAGAAAGATGGAGGTAACCGTTTGTGTATGGATTATCGGAAGTTGAATGATGTCACTATCAAGAACAAATACCCATTGCCCAAGATAGAAGATTTGTTTAATCAGTTGACTGGTGCCAAAGTGTATTCTAAGATTGATCTTAGAACTGGCTATCATCAACTCAATATTCGCGCAGAGGATATTCCAAAGACTGCCTTTACCACCAGATATGGATTATACGAGTATACTGTCATGTCTTTTGGATTAACCAATGCCCCCGCTTATTTCATGAATCTCATGAATAAGATTGTTATGGACTTCCTGGATAAGTTTGTCGTTATTTTCATCGATGACATTCTGATTTATTCCAAATCAGAAGAAGAACATGAGCTACACCTAAGGACCATTCTTGGAACCCTTAGAGAGCATCAGTTGTATGCCAAGTTTAGCAAATGTGAATTCTCGTTACAGGAGGTAGGATTCCTCGGCCACATTGTATCAGCCGGAGGAATTGCCGTTGACCTAAAAAGGTGAAAGATGTCTAAGATTGGCAAGCCCCAACCACTCAAACCCAAGTTCGTGCATTTCTCGGATTGGCGGGATACTACCGCAAGTTCGTAGAAGGATTCTCGAGTATCGCCAGACCCATGACCCAATTGCTGAAGAAGGACAAGAAGTTTGAATGGACGGACAAATGTGAAGCGAGTTTTCAAGAACTCAAGAGGAGAATGATTTTAGCCCCAATCTTAATCATGCCAGATATCACGAAGCCCTTTGACGTGCATTGTGATGCATCCAAGATCGGTCTCGGATGTGTGCTAATGTAAGAAGGAAAAGTTATATCTTATCTATCTCGACAACTGAAACAACATGAGCAAAACTATCCAACCCATGACCTCGAGCTCGCAGCCGTAGTTTTAGCCCTGAAGACATGGAGGCACTACCTGATGGGAAACCGTTGTGAGATTTATTCGGATCACAACAGCCTGAAGTATACATTCACTTAGAAGGAGCTGAATATGAGACAGAGAAGATGGATTGAGCTAATCAAAGATTACGATCTGGACATTCACTATCACCCTGGTAAAGCCAACGTGGTAGCAGATGCCCTTAGCAGATTGCCGTTCCGCTTGAACTCCATGATTTTGAAGGAGCAACCAAGTCTGCACAAAGAGATGGAAGATTTCCGCATAGAATTAGTGAGTGAAGGATTTTTTTCTAGCATAGAACTTCAACCCACTTTGATCAGTCAGATCAAGGAGGCGCAAAAAGGAAATGCTAGTATCGACGGAATCAAGCGTCATATCAGTATAGGCAAAGTACCCGGATTCACCGAAGACGAAGAAGGAGTTCTGTGGTACAAAGGACGCCTTTGTGTACCAGCAGATTCTGAGTTGAAATAAGTTATTCTGAAGGAAGCTAATGATACTCTTTATTCTATCCACCCCAGCGGAACGAAGATGTATCAAGATTTGAAAGAACAATTTTGGTGGCATAAGATGAAGAGAGAAATCGGAAGCTATATCGCCAAGTGTGATATATGTCAGAGAGTCAAGGCGAGACATCAAAGACCCGTTGGATTGTTGCAACCATTTAAGATTTCGGAATGGAAATGGGAATCCGTTGGAATGGACTTTATCACCAGATTACCTACTTCTAGTAGGGGAAATGACTCTATCTGGGTCATAGTGGACAGATTGTCCAAAGTCGCTCATTTCTTACCAGTCAAGACCACATATCAGAGTTTGAAGCTAGCGGAGTTATACATCGCTAGAATCGTCAGTTTTCACGGAGTCCCCAAGAACATCGTATCTTATCGAGGAACTCAGTTTACCTCGAGATTCTGGAAGAAAGTCTAATAAGGTTTAGGAGCCCGACTAGATTTCAGTTTACCTCAGACCGATGGAAAAACGGAGCGAGTAAATCAAATAATCGAAGACATGTTGAGAGCCTGTGTGTTAGAGTATGCATCTAAATGGGAAGATTGTCTGCCGTTCACAGAATTTTCATACAATAACATCTATCAAGCTAGTTTGCAAGTGGCCCCATTTGAATTCATGTATGGAAGGAAGTGTCGTACCCCTTTGAATTGGTCGGAAGTAGGAGAGAGTCAGATTTTTGGACCCGACATCCTACGAGAAGCAGAAGAGAAGGTTCACAAGATTCGTGAGCACCTCAAGACAGCCCAGTTAAGACAGAAGAGTTACACCGACAAGATACGTCGAGACCTCTCTTTCAATATTGGAGATTTTGTGTATCTGAAAGTGTCGCCATTGAAAGGAATGCAGCGTTTACAGCTGAAAGGAAAGTTAGCCCCCAGATATATCGGCCCCTTCAAGATTCTGAACTGTCGAGGAGAAGTGTCGTATCAATTGGAACTACCCGAAGAGATGTCAGCCGTGCGCAATGTGTTCCATATCTCATTACTTCGCAAGTGCCTCAAAGTTCCGGAGAAGACGGAAGTGTTCAAGAACATTGATCACCAGACCATAGAAATCAACGATGACTTGACCTATCCCGAAGTACCCATCTGTATTTTGGAAGAAGCTTTCAGAACTACCAGAACCCGAAGCATCAAGTTTCTCAATATTCAATGGAGCAACCACATAGAAGAAGAAGCTACCTGGGAGCGAGAAGATCACATCACGACGGAGTTTCCCGATCTCTTCAAATCCTATGTAATCTTTTTTGTCCTTTTTCAAATCTCGGGGCGAGATTTTGTTTAAGGGGGGAAAGTTTGTAGCATCCCAAAAATATTAAACTTGGATCATCAAACTCTAATCATCAAAATTAGGGTTAACAAAAACTTTTCCAACTAAAAATATGAAAGCATTCATATGTGTGTGTATTAAAATTTGGATTCTTTTGAATTGCCATGGTTCTGTGTTTCTTTGCTTGTAAAATGATTTTTAGGTGAAATAAATATCATCTAAACAATCCCCAAACTTTTCCCAAAGACAAACAACTCAAAATGCATAAATTAAGTGAATGGTCACTTTGGCCAAATTAACTCCCATGCCTACTTGGGCTATCTCTAATTTTCAAAACTCAACAGAAATATGTATGGATCTTCGCACCCCTTGATAGTACTCATA
The DNA here is from genome assembly GCA_916181665.1 of Avena sativa. NCBI lineage: Eukaryota > Viridiplantae > Streptophyta > Magnoliopsida > Poales > Poaceae > Avena > Avena sativa. The sequence goes on from OV702280.1 coordinate 125,947,061, forward strand.
ATAAGGTACCAAGGCCCACTTTGTGATCATCCAAAAACATTCAAATGCCAAGTTTAAATGACAGTTTAAAATTGAATCTATCTCATATGGGAAGATCCCACTATTTCAAAAACAACTTAAACAAGCTCAATTTTCAAAACCCAAGCACCCACAGAATCCTAAACACATGCCTAGCACACCCACCAAAAATCTTTTCAAAATTCAATAAATTTCTTGCGGCCATTTCATCAAAAATGTTGCAGATTCAAATCAAACAAATCACAACCACTATTTTGAGCAGTGTTTTGGCCAACCTTGTCCCCTCTCTACATCACAACAAATATCTAGTAGATCATCTAGCTTAGTTATTAACCTCTAGCATCACTGTGAGCTTGCCAATGCCATCAATGGTGAGCAGGCCGAGCCTCACCATGTCACCCCAGTGTGGACGGCAAGCTAGGAGAAGAACTAGCCGTGCCAACCTTGTCTAGCATGCAGCCCATGCCTCACCGCCCCCTATCGACCAGCCCTAGCCCGAACACAGAGACTAGAACCACCAGGAACACCGCACCCACGCTGCTGTCGACCATGCCGACACGTACCCCAGTGCACGCGCCGTTCCCACTCAACCCGACCACCTCGAGCCCTCGGCGCCCGCCAGGATGCACCCCACCGTCCCAGGAGACCACCTGACATGTTCGTTTCTTTGCCCGTACCCCGTAGCCACCGCTCGCCGCCTCTGCCTCGCAGAGCATCGCATGTTCCCGACCAATTGCCACCGCCCCTAAGCTCGCATTCAAGCTCTAGAGCATCGCCAGGAGACCACCCGTCGATCGCCAACCGCAGCCATGCCTCTAGCCGCCCGTAGCCGTGTCACCACCGTCGCATGCCCATCCCTCTCGGTCTCCCCGTCGAGCCTATAAAAGGAGGCGACCCCCAGCCGATTGAAGCACAGCATTTCACTCCCCTCACCTCACTGATCATTCCACCCCCTAGCCGGAGCACGAGGAGCAGTAGCTCGCCGGAATTGCGTCGGAGCAGGCCGCCTTTGGAGAAGAAGGGAGCCGTTGATTTCGACCACCCCCGGAGCTGCTTCGACCATCCCTGAGCTCGCCGTCGTCGACTTCGTCATTTTCCCCCCATCGCTGACCCTCGCCTGAGCCCCAGTGAGCCTCCCACGACCCCCACTGAGCCGCTAGGGTTCGAGCTCGCCGGTGACATGTTCATCATTGACGACGACCCTCAGCCGTTGATCGCCCTGCTAATCCAACGCACCACATCGCCCCGTACCGCTTCGCATGTTATGAGCCACTGGCGGGTGTACCCCCCCTGTCAGCTGAGCCCCGCGCTGTGGAGTGACACTGGGCCGGCCCATTAGCATCTCCCGCGCAGCCCAACCGTTTGAATTTAGAATTTTCCTTTTTAATTCAAACTCAGTTCTGTACCTAGTTTCAAAAATTAACCCAGCTTGATTTAATGAACCAAATTGCATGAAACTAAATCTGTTAGAAAGGTACTGAAATGCTTAATCCAAGCCTATTGGATTCAAATCATTTGGATATGTATATCAACCTTGGTAAAAATAACAAGTCAGAAGCTTTTATGCAATCAAACATTTTTCAAATTTCAACCATAACAGCTTTTGAGTTGATTCCAACTCTCAAAAATCACATTTGATCATACCTTTCAAGATATATAAAAACATATGGGTTTACTTACAGAAATAATGTTCAAGTAATAAAAAGAATGCCACATAGGCATTTCTAGTCACTTTAATTATTTAAAATAAAAAGGTTAAACCTTATTAAATTGTGACACCACTTTAAATCACATTCCCAGGTACTGAAATATGTGGTGATGACATGTGTCAACATGATCCCATGTTTGAGTTGGAGGATATTAAATCTTAAATAGTTTTTCAATGAGTAGAAATTACTTTTCTAAAAATAAAATAAATAAGACAAATGCTTTAATCTTGTAATATAGGTGATGATGCTAGATCATCTATAGTGCACCTTTGTGTGATGATTGAAAATAGTTAAGTATTGTTTGGTGATTGTGTACCTCGTACTTATTTATAGATGCTAGTACCGACCAAGGATACGAGAGGAAGGAGGATACTACGAAGAAAAAGCCGAGGAGAACTTCAACCACTGCTCTGCACAAGGCAGGACAATACTTGCAGAGCTATTAACTTAGCAAGCCTTACTAATCAAGTTGACCTATGCAAGCTAATACTTGCTTGTTACCATGTCAACTATATGCCTTAAGCATATGTGATCATACCCACTTGATAACCCAATCCTAATTTTACTTGCCAGCTTTATACTTTATTTCTTTATCAAAGATTTCTTTTAGAGTTTACTTAAGTGACTTGTAGATTCTAGGAAGATAATTGAAGGTTGCATAAAGAGCATTAAATTTGGCATAAGCTAGATAATCTTGATGTCATCCTAAGGCATGAGATTGAACTTAATTAATCACCACTTGTTTACCACCCTTCATTAGTACTTACCTCACTTGTAGATGCTTGTTCTAAGCATAAAACTTGATCAAATTTAGATAGGAATACTTGGTGAAAATGGTTATGAAAACCTTAGAATGATGAGTCATTCTACTGAGATGTTTTGACATGTGTTTCCGAACACCAGATGATTTTGATGATGAAAATGTTGACGCATGAGCCTCAGCCATTTATAAAACTGATGGTTGTCTGGATGCGATACCATTCCAATTTTACCGTACAACCACAATCCCCGAAAATTGGGTAGGGCTTGACTGGAAACTTATATACCTTAGTATGGGTTCCCTCACGGCCAAGGTCTAAGCTAAGGCTACCTTGTGAAGATTGTCCACCTGTGCAGTACCCAAGATGACAGTTGGTCATGGTTGGGAGGCCAAACTCACAGGAGAGGTGCCTATACTAGGGCGTTTAATTAAAAGGTTAGGATTGATTATCTGCATAATGAGTATGGTGAATTCAGGATTTGTTCCTCACGGATGTATCGAATGTTGTGGTGAAAGTGTACAATCTCTATAGAGTGTCAAACTATTTGAATAGCCGCGTCCGTGGTTATGGACATTTGGAGTGGCCATACTGTTCCCCCGTCAGATGTTTTCAAAATGACTTGTAAAATGAATTGAGATTTTGACTTGACCACAAAAGAGTTGTATATGAAAATTCAAGTTCCCACTTAGGTGTTATAAAACTTCAACTAGTTTTCTTGCTTCTGAACTTAGTAGAGGTAAATCTGGATTTTTGCAAAACAACCCTAGAGCTTAGTGTCCTACTACAAAAACCCCCTTAACTTGTTAGTATTAGTTTTCGAGTACTTAAAGATTACTCATGGCTTTGTCCCTGGCTATTCCCGTCGCCAGACTATGAAGAGGAGTACCAGGATGATGGACCCCAGGAAGGTTACGACAACTAGAATCATCTCCCATCATCAGCATTGCATGTGACCCCGAATATGGAGCTTCGCCTAAGCTACCTTTATTATTACGTTATTCTGCTGCTTGACTTGTATTAAGAACTGGATCATGAGATCCTTATTTGTGTAAGTCCTTTTGTATGGTTTGTAATGGATGATGTACTGTGATATCCAAATCTGTTATGTCTCGCAAAAATGGTAATCCTAGGATTGCGATGTATGGCATAACAATCATCTGGGATTAAAAATCCGGGTGTTGACACAAGACCACGCTGTTGAGCTTCGCTAGGGAGCACAGCATCGTCCCCTACCGTCGCCCATGCTAGTAGCTGCCTGTGCTGTCAACCACGACGAGCTCAGCCTGCGCCCATCGGTCCCCTTCTGCCACTATAAATAGAGGCCTCCACCGCTCGTTTTTGCCACACCAGTTCACTCCCCTCTCACCCAGAATCACCCCACCTAACTCCCGGAGCAAGGCGAGCAGCGCACCATCGGAATTTGGCTGGTGCCCGCCACTGCTGGAGAAGAAGGGAGCCGTCGATTAGAGCCGCCCCAGGAGGAGCTGTCGGTACCAGGAGAACCGCCGTCGTCGACTTCGTCGTTCGCCGCCGTTGCCGACCCTCGCCTGAGCCCCGGTGAGCCTCCCACGACCCCCACCTGCCGTGTTATGGTTCTGTCTCGCCGGCGCTGCCCGACGTGGACGATGAACCGTAGCCGTTCGATTAGAGTTAGATCGTGCATTTCACACTGCCCCGTACCACTTCGCCCCTCTCCGTCTCACTGACGCGTGGGGACAGTCACTTAACCAGCACGCGTACCCGCTGACTGTAGTGGTCCGGCCCAGTAAAACAACCCGCGCGACCCAAGAATTCAAATTAAGCTTTATTCATTTAATTTCAAACACGGTTCTATACCTAGATTCAAAAATCAACCCAGCTCGATTCACTGAACCAAAATGCATCAAACCAATTTTGTCAGAAGCTTTTCTGCATTCAAACATTTTTAAAAATTCAACCATAAAAGCTTTTGAGTTGATTCCAACTCTCAAAAATCACATTTGATAATACCTTTCAAAATATGTAAAAACATATGGGTTTACTTGCAGAGATAATGTTCAAGTAATAAAAGAATGCTCCAAAGGCATTTCTAGTCACTTTATTTAACTAATATAAAAAGGTTAAACCTTATTAAATTGTGACACCACTTTAAATCACATTCCCATGTACTGAAATACGTGGTGATGACATGTGTCAACATGATCCCATCTTTGAGTTGGAGAATATTAAATCTTAAGTAGTTTTTCAATGAGTAGAAATTACTTTTCTAAAAGTAAAACAAATAAGGCAAGTGCTTAAATCTTCTAATATTAGTGATGATGCTAGATCATCTAGTGTGAACCATTGTGTGATGATTGGAAATAGTTAAGTATTGTTTGGTGATTGTGTACCTCGTATTTATTTATAGACGCTAGTACCGACCAAGGATACGAGGAGGAAGGAGGATAATGCGAGGAAGAAGTCGAGGAGAACTTCAACCACTACTCTGCTCAAGGCAAGCTTATACTGATATTTATGCAAGCCAATACTTGAAACCTTGCAATCTAACCCTTGCAACTTATGCAAGCTAATACTTGCTTGTTACCATGGCAACTATATGCCTTAAGCATATGTGATCATACCTACTTGATAACCCAATCCTAGTTTGACTTGCAAGCTTTATTTCTTTATCAAAGCTTTGTCTTAGAGTTTACATAGTGAATTGTAGATACTAGAAGAATATTGGAAGGTAGCATAAAGAGCATAAAATTTGCCCTAAGTTAGATAATATTGATGTCATACTAAGGCATGAGATTGAACTTAGCAAATCTCCACTTGTTTACCACCCCTCATAAGTATTTACCACTACTTGTAGATGCTAGTGCTAAGTATAAAACTTGATCAACTTTAGAATGGAATACTTGGTGAAAATGGTTATGAAAACCTTAGAATGATGAGTCATTCTACTGAAATGTTTTGACATGTGTTTCTGAACACCAGATGATTTTGATGATGAAAATGTTGAGGCATGAGCCTTAGCCCTTTATAAAACTGATGGTTGTCTGGATGCGATACCATTCCAGTTTTATCGTACAACCACAATACCCGAAATTTGGGTAGGGCTTGACTGGAAATTTATATACCTTAGTATGGGTTCCCTCGCAGCCATGGTCGGAGTTGAGGCTACCTTGTGAAGATTGTCCACCTGTGCAGTACCCAAGATGACAGTTGGTCATGGTTGGGAGGCCAAACTCACAGGAGAGGTGCCTATACTAGGGCGTGTAACTGAAAGGTTAGGATTGATTATCCGCATACTGAGTATGGTGAATTCAGGATTTGTTCCTGATGGATGTATCGAATGTTGTGGTGAAAGTGTACAATCTCTGCAGAGTTTCAAACTATTCGAATAGCCACGTTCGCAGTTATGGACAGTTGGAGTGGCCATACTGTTCCCCCGTCAGATGTTTTCAAAATGACTTGTGAAATGAATTGTGACTTTGACTTGACCACAACAGAGTTGTGATATGAAATTCAATTTCCCACTTAGGTGTTATAAAATTATCAACTAAATTTCTTGCTTCTGAACTTAGTAGAGGTAAATATGGCTTTTTGCAAAACAACCCTAGAGTTTAGTATATCCTTCTCAAAACCACTTCACTTGTTAGTATTAGTTTGCTAGTACTTAAAGAGTACTCATGGCTTTCTCCCTGGCTATTCCCGTGGCCATACTATAAAGAGGAGTACCAGGATGATGGACCACAGGAAGGTTTCAACAACTAGGATCATCTCCCATCGTCAGCATTGCCTGTGACCCTGAAGATGGAGCTTCGCACACGCTATCGTTATCTTTACATTATTCCGCTGCTTGAATTGTATTATGAACTAGATCATGAGATCCTTATTTGTGTAAGACCTTATGTATGGCTTGTAATGGATGATGTACTGTGATATCCAAATCTGTTATGTCTCGCAAATATGGTAATCCTGGGATTGCGATGTATGGCATAAATGGCATCTGGGATTAAAAATCCGGGTGTTGACGAGTTGGTATCAGAGCTATCCTGACCATAGGAGACCCTAGTTAGAATGGACGTTTGAATCAAAAACCTAGTTTCAAAACCAAAGGAAGTGAGTATTTACCAAAAACTTATTCTCATTCTTATCACTTGGATTCTTTCATGAAAATTCATGTTCCTCAAAAATTCTTGCAAACTTACATAAAATTTGACACACTTGATCACTCTACTAACTTATTCATCCTATATTCTTATAGATGGACATGAAGTGCAGCAAGTTTTAACAGTTGGGGAATGGAGGATACCTCATCTTTGAGCGTGACTTGGACCAGCTGTCGGAGTTGCTGGAGCGTCCGCACACCGAGTTCTTCGGAGCTCAGCTCAATGATCAGGAAGGAGAAGACCTGCAATGGCTAGTTGTTGCAAATCTCCGAGGAAAGATTGAACCTCCCACCACAGAAGGATTTCAGTTCACCTTAAGAGAGAACAACTGGCTCGATGGACTGGCCAGGGCAATGCAGGAAGCTCTTGCCCGTCTATGTGGGCAGAGTATCAATCAGATCAAGGGTACCCGTTTTGAGTTCTACCCTAGGCGTGATGTTATGGGACAGCCACTGGAGGCCCCATACTACCCTGAGCTGAAGAGTCAGTTGGACCACCTCAGCTTCATGATGTACGACCATCAGAAGGAGTTGGACAATGCCCGTGCCTATGCCAGCCACAAGTACGCCATCGCCAAGAAGAAGGATCAGACCCTCGCCATGCTACTAAAGGATCACAAGTCTTGTCGCCGTCATCTCGACAAGAAGGAGCGCATCATTGCCCGTCTTTGCCACCGGATCACGGATTTGGAGGAGACCATCCACGAGAGAGATATGCAGTTGGAGGAAAGGGAGAACGCCGGAGAAGACTTCGTGGAGACCCCTACTCCTATCTCAACGATGATGATGACTTTCTGGAGGATCAGGCCATGGACTTCTTCACCGATGAAGTTGATTTCGCCTTCATCAATGACGATGATGATGTTGATGAGGATGATGAGTACACTGACTCCGAGGAGTAGTAGCACTTGAGCACTAGCGTTAGTGAGTTGTGGTGTGTGTTGTATCGTGTGCTATGAATGAATGAAAAACATGTTGCTAGAAAAATCTGAATCAACCCTTGAGAACTTTAAAAACTATTCAAAATTCCTGAACCTTAGAAATTTCCCTATTTTCTCATGATCTATCTAAATCTTCAGATGCCTCGCAGAGGAAGCAACTCAGCCCCGGACCCGATATTGCAACTCTTGCAAATGATGGTTTCAGACCACGAAGCCGAAAGAGTCGAACGTGAAGCCACCTTGGCCACCGTTCAACAGATAGCTCAGATGGCCAACAACAATCAAGGCCATGGAAATCAGGACAACCATGGATATAAGCTCAAGAATTTCCAGAACACCAAATCTACCTGTTTTCACTAAGTCCGAAAAACCCCTAGATGCAGATGATTGGCTGCAAACCATGGAGAACAACCTGGAGGTTGTAGGAGTAGAAGATAAAGAGAAAGTTCTGTTCGCCACCCGATATCTAGCCGGACATGTAAGAGCATGGTGGAACACCGTTCTTGTAATGACCGGAGGTTAGATGATGGCTTGGGATGAATTCAAGGTCAAGTTGAGCAGAACCCATGTGCCACCGGGTTGAATCAAGAGGATGAGGGATGAATTCAGAGAACTGAAGCAAGAAAGGATGACCATAGTGGAATACCATGACAAATTCTTGTCATTAGCTAGGTATGCCTCGGATGAGATCGACACTGAAGCCAAGAAGAAAGAGAGATTCCTGAATGGTGTGCATGATGAGATGCAGACGGTGTTGGTCAGTATCCCCTTTGCTGATATTGAAGCCCTAGTCGACTCTGACATTCAGATGGAAGGAAAGATCAACCAAGCCAATGAGAACCGCAAGCTCCGCATGATGCATCAACCAGGAACCCACCAGACAACAAAGTATCGCCCCAACCCATCTCCAGGATTTGCCCCGAGAACCAACAGACCCCCTATGAACCGTCCGACCTATCCCAATTGTGGAAACCCAAGGCCCGGAGGAAACCACAACAACCCCGGCAACTCTAGCAATTTCAACTATGCCCCACCCAAGTTCAACAACAACAGTGCCGCCACCAACACCAACACTTCCCCAAGGACCGGAAGCAATGTTGTGCCTGTTGCAGCAAAGGACAAGTCGCAAGTGATTTGTTATGAATGTGGAACCAAGGGTCATTATTCCAATGAGTGCCCCAAGAATATTGCCGCAGCCCCCAATGCAAATGCCCCAGCTCAGCAACAGCGTTATGCTCAGTCCAGAAGGAGGTTTGCCCCAGGGAATTCGCTCAACCGCAACGGCCGTCTCTTTCTCATGCATGCTGAAGATGCCCACGAAGCGCCAGACGTCGTGCTGGGTATGTTTTCTGTTAACTCAGTACTTGCAAGAGTGTTGTTTGATTCTGGAGCATCACACTCATTTGTTACTGACGAATTTGCATGAACTAGTAAGATTCAACCAACCAAATTGAAGCATGTTATGATTGTTCAAATCCCCGGTTCAACCACCAAAGCTAGGCAAATTTGCAAAGCCGTCCCTATCCGAATCCATGGCATATACTTTTATGCTAATCTAATAGCACTCAGAACTAAAGGTTTGGAAGTAGTATTAGGAATGGATTGGATGTCCAAACACAAAGGATTAATTGACTGTGCCAAGAAAGCCATAACCATGACCAGTAAAGCCGGAATATCAGTCGAGCATGTATCTGAAACCTTGACTCGTCAATTCAAGTGCAACAAGAGTGTAGCCCAACCTACCATTGACCATGTCCGAATAGTCTGTGAATTCCCCGATGTATTTCCAGATGTTTTGACCGGTATGCCCTCAGATCGGGATATCGAGTTCATCATTGAACTGATAAATGGAACCGGACCCATAGCCCAGACACCATATAGTATGAAATCGTCTGAATTAGCAGAACTGAAGAAGCAACTGGATGCCATGCTGGAAATTGGATTGATTCAACCAAGTGCGTCACCATTGAGATCACCTGTTTTGTTCGTGGACAATAAGGATGGAGGTAACCGTCTGTGTACGGATTATCGGAAGTTGAATGATGTCACTATCAAAAACAAGTACCCGTTTCCGAAGATCAAAGATTTGTTTGACCAGTTGACTGGTGCCAAAGTGTTTTCTAAGATTGATCTTAGAACTGGCTATCATCAACTCAAGATTCGCGCAGAGGATATTCCAAAGACTTCCTTTACCACCAGATATGGATTATACGAGTATACTGCCATGTCTTTTGGATTAACCAATGCCCTCGCTTATTTCATGAACCTCATGAATAAGATTTTTATGGACTTCCTGGATAAGTTTGTCATTGTTTTCATCGATGACATTATTATTTATTCCAAATCAGAAGAAGAAGAACAAGAGCTACACCTAAGGACCATTCTTGGAACCCTTAGAGAGCTTCAGTTGTATGCCAAGTTTTGCAAATGTGAATTCTGGTTACAGGAGTTAGGATTCCTCGGACATATCGTATCAGCCGGAGGAATTGCCGTTGACCCTGCGAAGGTGAAAGATGTCGAAGATTGGCAAGCCCCAACCACTCAAACCCAAGTTCGTGCATTTCTAGGATTAGCGGGATACTACCGCAAGTTCGTAGAAGGATTCTCGAGTATCGCCAGACCCATGACCCAATTGCTGAAGAAGGACAATAAGTTTGAATGGACAGACAAATATGAAGCGAGTTTTCAAGAACTCAAGAGGAGATTGATTTCATCCCTAATCTTGATCATGCCGGATATCACGAAGCCCTTTGACGTGTATTGTGACGCATCCAAGATCGGCCTAGGATGTGTGCTAATGCAAGAAGGCAAAGTTATATCTTATCTATCCCGACAAATGAAGCGGCATGAACAGAATTACCCAACCCATGACCTCGAACTCGCAGCCGTAGTTCTGGCCCTGAAGACATGGAGGCATTAACTGATGGGAAACCGTTGTGAGATTTATTCGGATCACGAGAGCTTGAAGTATATATTCACTCAGAAGGAGCTGAATATGAGGAAGATAAGATGGATTTAGCTAATCAAGGATTATGATCTGGACATTCACTATCACCCCGGTAAAGCCAATGTGGTAGCAGATTGCCGTGCTGCTTGAACTCCATGATTTTGAAGGAGCAACTAAGTTTGCACAAAGAGATGGAAGATTTCCGAATGGAATTAGTGAGTGAAGGATTTTTGGCTAGCATAGAACTTGAACCCACTTTGATTAGCCAGATCAAGGAGGCACAGAAAGGAAATGCTAGTATCGACGGAATCAAGCGTCGTATCAGTACAGGCAAAGTACCCGGATTCACGGAAGATGAAGAAGGAGTTTTGTGGTACAAAGGACGCCTTTGTGTACCAGCAGATTCAAAATTGAAAGAAGTGATTTTGAAAGAGGCCCATGATACCCTTTATTCTATCCACCCCGTTGGAACAAAGATGTATCAGGATTTGAAGGAACAATTTTGGGGGCATAAGATGAAGAGAGAAATCGGAAGCTATATCGCCAAGTGTGATATATGTCGGATTGCCTACTTCTAGTAGGGGAAATGACTCTATCTGGGTCATAGTTGACAAATTGTCCAAAGTAGCCCGTTTCCTACCAGTCAAGACCACATACCAGAGTTCGAAGCTAGCGGAGTTATACATCGCTAGAAACGTCCGTTTGCATGGAGTCCCCGAGAACATCGTATCGGATCGAGGAATTCATTTTACCTCGAGATTCTGGAAGAAAGTGCAAGAAGGTTTAGGAACCTGACTAGATTTCAGCACAGCTTATCACCCTCAGACCGATGGACAAACGGAACGAGTAAATCAAATACTCGAAGATATGTTTAGAGCATGTGTGCTAGAGTATGGATCTAAATGGGAAGACTGTTTGCCTTTCGCAGAATTTTCTTACAACAACAGTTATCAAGCTAGTCTGCAAATGGCCCCATTTGAGTTTATGTATGGAAGGAAGTGTCGCACCCCTTTGAACTTGTCGGAAGGAGAGAGTCATATTTTCCGACCCGACATCCTACGAGAAGCAGAAGAGAAATTTCACAAGATTCGTGAGCACCTCAAGACCGCCCAGTCAAGACAGAAGAATTACGCCGACAAGAGACGTTGAGACCTTGCTTTCAATATGGGAGATTTCGTGTATTTTAAAGTGTCGCCTTTGAAAGGAATGCAGCGTTTCCAGCTTAAAGGAAAGTTAGACCCCAGATATATCGGACCCTTCAAGATTCTGAATCATCGAGGAGAAGTATCATATCAATTGGAACTACTAGAGGAGATGTCAGCAGTGCACAACATGTTCCATATATCGTTACTTCGCAAATGCCTTGAAGTTCTGGAGAAGACTGAAGTGTTCAAGAACATTGATCACCAGACCATAGAGATCAACGATGACCTGACTTACCCCGAAGTACCCATCCGTATTTTGTAAGAAGCTCTCAGAACCACCAGGACCCGAAGCATCAAGTTTCTCAGGATTCAGTGGAGCAACCACACTGAAGAAGAAGCTACCTGGGAGCGCGAAGATCACATCAGGACGGAGTTTCCCGATCTCTTTAAATCCTAGGTAATCTTTTTCTTCCTTTCTCAAATCTCGGGACGGGATTTTGTTTAAGGGGGGGAGGTTTGTAACATCCCAAAAATATAACACAAGGATCATCAAACTCTAATCACTAAAATTAGGGTTAACAAAAACTTTGATTAATTAAAATCATATGAATGCATGTGTGAATGAAATGATTTGAAAAATGCATGAATGGACTTGTGTGATTAACCTAAATAGCAAGAAATAGTTTAAAGATGAAAATAACATCATATAAAACATTTCCATGCAGAAACAAATCAAAAGAAAATAAAAAACGAAGCAAATAAAGCAAATAGTTATTTTTGCCAATCTTGCTCACTAGGTCACTTTGAGTTCTTCTAGTCCAAGATTTCAAATAGAAACATTCCCAATTATTTTCACCTCTTGATAGAACTAGTAAAAGTGAATCAAGGCCCACCTTTCAAACTTGCAGAAACATTTGTCAACCCCATTCAAATCACAATTCAAAATTGAATGTTATTCATATGTGAAGATCATCCATTTTCAAAACCCAACCAAACCAATGCCCCTTGACTAATCCAACTAACCAGATACCCCCTAGCATGTTCCTAGCAGACCCACATAGTTTGAATCCAAAATTCAAATTTAAAGTTCTTGCGGCCATTTCATCAATCACCTTGCAGATTCAAATCAAACAAACTTCAAACACTATAGTGTGCAGTAAAATTAGCCTAACTTGTTTTCTCTCTGGTTGAAACTAGCCCTTAGTAGATCATCTATCCTTTTTAACAATCTTTAGCACCATTGTGAGAAAGCCTAGACATTAATGTCAAGCATGCCGAGAGCACCATTACCACCCCATGGTTGACAGAAAGCTACGAGCAATACTAAGCCTAGCCAGCATGTCTAGCAGGCAACCCACCGTCCACCGCCACTCTCTATCCCAGCCCCGACCAATGCCAGCCCCTAGACCACATGACACGACCATGCCAAACCTCTCTACGCACGAGCCGAGAGCGCGCCAGTGTGCCATGCTCGGCCAGCACCCACAGGATGCGCGCCGCCCTCGCCGCTTGTAGGGATGATCACCAGCACCCCAGCAACCCCACAGACATGCCCCGTTCGCCGCTGTGCGGACCACACGTGCTGTGTGACATTAAAATTGCCGTCGGACCCGCAAAGAGGACCGCGATGTTCCGACCGATCAACACCGCCCCACGCCACAAGACCACGTCGTTGAGCTTCGCCAGGGAGCACAGCACCGTCCCCTACCGTCACCCATGCCTGTAGCTGCATGTGCCGTCAACCACGACGAGCTCAACCGCGCTCGTCGGTCCCCTTCCACGACTATAAATAGAGGCCTCCACCGCTTGTTTTCGCCACACCAGTTCACTCCCCTCTCACTCAGAATGACCCCACCTCACTCCCGGAGCAAGGCGAGCAGCGCACCGCCGGAATTTTGCCGGAGCCCGCCGCTACTGGAGAAGAAGGGAGCCGTTGATTGGAGCCGCCCCAGGAGGAGCTGTCGGTACCAGGAGAACCGCCATCGTCGACTTCGTCGTTCTCCCCCGTCGCCGACCCTTGCCTTAGCCCCGTTGAGCCTCCCACGACCCCCACCTGCCACGTTATGGTTCTGTCTCGCCGGCGCTGCCTGACGTGGATGATGAACCATAGCCGTTCGATCAGATTTATATCGTGCGTTCACACTGCCCTGTACCGCTTCGCCCCTCCCCGTCTCACTAACGCATGGGGACAATCACTTAACCAGCCCACGTACGCGCTGAGTGTAGTGGGCCGACCTAGTAAAACATCCTGCATGACCCAACAATTCAAATTACGCTTTATTCATTTAATTTCAAACATAGTTTTGTACCCAGACTCAAAAATTAACCCAGCTCGATTCACTGAACCTAAATGCATGAAACCAATTTTGTTAGAAAGGCAGAAGCTTTTCTGCATTCAAACATTTTTCAAAATTCAACCATAAAAGCTTTTGAGTTGATTCCAACTCTCAAAAATCACATTTGATCATACTTTTCAAAATATATAATGTTCAAGTAATAAAAGAATGCCCCATAGGCATTTCTAGTCACTTTATTTAATTAAAATAAAAATGTTAAACCTTATTAAATTGTAACACCACCTCAAATCGCATTCCCATGTACTGAAATATGTGGTGATGACATGTGTCAACATGATGCCATGTTTGAGTTGGAGAATATTAAATCTTAAGTAGTTTTTCAATGAGTAGAAATTACTTTTCTAAGAGTAAATCAAATAAGGCAAGTGCTTAAATCTTGTAATATTATGTAAAATCCCAGGTTTTATTATGATGTTACTAGAAGCATGCATCATCCTTGCATCATTGCATCCTACAAATGAATCTACAACAAAACCCTAACATCTAAACCCACCAAAAACCCTAATAAGAATACCCTATGTGAGCAATTTTGTTGTAGCCTTATAAAAACTATGTAAAAACATTAAACCATGGTCCTATTTTGACCACCTTATTTTTACAAAAATTTGGAAACAAGTTTCACCAAGTTTGGACTTAGTATGCAAAAGGTATTAAAGAATTAGTAAAACAGAATTGGAAAAGAAATGAAAAAAAACCTGTCTAACCTACTGGGCCGGCTGTGCCAGCCCACTAACGCGCGCGCATCACCTAACGCTACCAGCCGCCAGCACAACCCAGCACAGCCCGCGCTGCCGCTCCCGCCGACACCCGGACCCCACCTGTCATCCCCCTCTTTCTCCCCCGACGAGAACCAGAGTCTGCGCCGGCCACGCTTCTTCCCCGACTCCGTGTCCAGCTAGGAATTCCCCCAGGATGGATATAAAGACTCAGCCGCGCGACCCTCTCCTCCGTTCCCAAAACCCTCAAAACCCTAGCCTCCCTCCGATTCCGCGGGCTCGAACCTCCGCTGGCCTCGGTAAGCCGACGAAGTCGACAACAGGAGCACCCCCTCCCCCTGATTTCTTCCCTAGCTTGAACCTCTCGATCGCCAACGTCGACTCACCCGTTTTCCCCTCTGTTTACCGCAGCGCACCGCCACGGATTGCTCGCCGGAGCTGCGGAGAAGGAGCAGCCACCGCCACCGCTCGGGGAAGAGAAGATCGTACCTGAGGCTACGAGCGGGAACACGAGGAGGAGGCGATCATCCGCGAATGTTTCACCCTCACCGAAGAACACGGACGCCGACGCCGACCACCGTAGTGCCCAACCGCCGCCAGTCACCGCCGCCAGCCAGAGAGGGGAGCCCGTCCTTGTTCTTAGCCGTTAGATCTAGGATGGACGGTGAGGATTAGAAGTTTAAAGCGAAGGGGTATGCGCCAGTAGGATTGCGCCGCGTGGCCGCCGTGTCTGCCTGCCGCGTCTGCTCGCCGCTTCAGCGCCGCTTTGCCTAGCTGGCCCAATCGGGTTCTGCCACTTGGCGCGATCTCGGTTAGGGTTAATTTTATTTGGCAGATTTAGTTTTAAACTTGCGAAATTCATAGAAAATTAATTACTTGGCCAAATTTAGCATATAATATACCGTTGGATTCACAAAATTATGTAGAACCCAGGTCTATAATAAAATTCCAAGTTTACAGTAGGGATTTTGGTGTAGAATTTAATCTATATATTAGAGTATTTAATCTATAGAAAAATAATTAAAACTCCGATTTAGTTGATTCTTGTTGTGATGACTTTGTTTTCACAACATCTAATGAATAAAATTATAAAACCTTGCTTAAGATCATTAGATATAATTTGGGGCTAATTAGATTGTTGGATCTCCTAATAAACCTATGGATTAGATTAATGACCCAAATTATTTTAAACCTATGGTAACTCAAAAATAATAACACCCCTAACACAATTGAAATCCAATTATGCTACCTTGGTCAATTTATAAAACCAATCTTGCATAAGTACCATGTTGCATGCATGCGTGTTATCTCTGTGACATATTTTGTGCAAGTTGTGATCAGATCTATGTTTGTGATTCGTTAGATTGTTCGGAGTGCGCTAAGGAGTGCTATTGTGTAGAGTGCTGCTCGGATCAAGGCAAGTTACACCACTTATTCATAACTTTTGTCCCAGTTTTGATTCTATGCATGTGATCTTCAAAATTCTGTAGTATGCATGTGTAGGATGTTCCAGTAGAATTTTCCCTTAGAATTATTTTGCAAGTGCGATGATTTTGTAGTATCCCATGAGTAGTTCTATACTTAGGATTTCCCTCCTAATGTTACCCCTGGTTTTGCTAAGTATTGCTTGCTATGCTATATATACAAAGTACCGTTGGGGTGTTCGAAAGACAAAGAATTTTTCTAAGTATAAAGGCTCTCTAGAGCAAACATTTCTTCTCAAATCCACTTCAAAATAAAACTACGTTTTCTTCTGGGCGGAATGGTTGTCGGGACAACGAGTGAGATTTTGGTGGAGGAAGGCCGCCCAGGAACCAAAGAAGTCTGCCATGTTTCAGAATTCAGAAGCTTCCAGTGCAACCACAATACATATGGGCTCTGTCTTGGCCTAGTACTTAGTGGAAAACCTCACCTGGGTACCAACATTTGGAGGTTCTTGGCACGGTTGGATCCAGAAGGTAGAGGGGCTACTAAGGGAAAGCCTCTCCATGGTCTTGTCTGTAAAAGGACTTGATCGTGGATTGTGGGTAAAGTGCACAAACTCTCGAGAGTATTGCAATATGATCGATCAGCCGTGTTCACGGAAACAGAACAACATTGAGCATCTGAAGGATGGAGGCTCTGAAGTATCTTCCTCTCTCTCTTTTCTAAAACAAAGTTTTTAAAACCCCATGGCGTGAGTAATATCGCCAATGGGTGGGATTTTGGGAACTTGGTGCGTAATATCCAAGTGTCACTTGGTGAGTAATATCCAAGTGTTTGGTTGTTTGGACACTTGGTGAGTAATATCCTCGTGTGCCATTCGACCCTATTTTATTTAAGCAAATGTTTGCAAAGTAAGGAATATCTTCTCTTCTTCTCTCTACTTAAGAAAACTAGCTTTGAGAAAATGAAATCTACAGCCTAAACTATCCTTGCATGTAGACGTAGTCTTTTCTTTCCATGGTGTAATTTGCCAATACATTCAAATTATTGACCCAACTTGTTGGCTGCACGTCTTATGTGTAGAACCCGAAGATTGAAAGGTGCGTAGGGATCGCGAGTCTACACTCGACAAGCCTGGGGCGTTGATGGACTCAAGCTGCTTTTATGTTTCCGCTGTTATTTGAGCTAGCTTAATGCTAAGCAAATTTGTAATAAAATTCATACTCTCGATTCTCCGTGTAATAAAGACTTTGTGTTTTACATGATATTCATCGACTGTGAGTGCTAGCTATTGATCCAGGGACTAGCATGTTAATCACAGGGACTTAGGATCCTTACCGATCCGAGGTCACTACATATTAGTGATAATGCTAGATCTTGTAGTGTGAACCATCATGTGATGATTGGAAATAGTTAAGTATTGTTTGGTGATTGTGTACCTCGTATTTATTTATAGACGCTAGTACAGACCAAGGATACGAGGAAGAAGGAGGATACTACGAGAAAGAAGCTGAGGAGAACTTCAACCACTGCTCTTCTCAAGGCAAGCTTATACTGATATTTATGTAAGCCAATACTTGAAACCTTGCAATCTAACCCTTGCAACTTATGCAAGCTAATACTTGTTTGTTACCATGACAACTATATGCCTTAAGCATATGTGATCATACCCACTTGATAACCCAATCCTAGTTTGACTTGCAAGATTTATACTTTATTTCTTTATCAAAGCTTTCTCTTAGAGTTTACATAGTGAATTGTAGATACTAGAAAAATATTGGAAGGTAGCATATAGAGCATAAAATTTGGCCAAAGTTAGATAATCTTATTGTCATCCTAATGCATGAGATTGAACTTAGCAAATCTCCACTTATTTACCACCCATCATTAGTATTTACCACCACTTGTAGATGCTAGTGCTAAGTATAAAACTTGATCAACTTTAGATGGGAATACTTGGTGAAAATGGTTATGAAAACCTTAGAATGATGAGTCATTCTCCTGAAATGTTTTGACATGTGTTTCCGAACACCAGATGATTTTGATGATGAAAATGTTGAGGCATGACCCTTAGCCCTTTATAAAACTGATTGTTGTCTGGATGCGATACCATTCTAATTTTATCGTACAAACACAATAACCGAAATTTGGGTAGGGCTTGATTGGACAATTATATACGTTAGTATGGGTTCCCTCGCGGCCAAGGTCTGAGCTGAGGCTACCTTGTTAAGATTGTCCACTTGTGCAGTACCCAAGATGACAGTTGGTCATGGTTGGGAGGCCAAACTCACAGGAGAGGTGCCTATACTAGGGCGTGTAACTGAAAGTTTAGGATTGATTATCTGCATACTGAGTATGGTGAATTCATGATTTGTTCCTAACGGATGTATTGAATGTTGTGGTGAAAGTGTACAATCTCTGCAGAGTGTCAAACTATTCGAATAGCCGCGTCCGCGGTTATGGACAGTTGGAGTGGCCATACTGTTCCCTCGTCAGATGTTTTCAAAATGACTTGTGAAATGAATTGTGACTTTGACTTGATCACAACAGAGTTGTGACATGAAATTAAAGTTTCCACTTAGGTGTTATAAAATTTTCAACTAAATTTCTTGCTTCTGAACTTAGTAGAGGTAAATCTGGATTTTTGCAAAGCAACCCTAGAGCTTAGTATATCCTTCTCAAAACCACTTCACTTGTTAGTATTAGTTTGCGAGTACTTAAAGAGTACTCATGGCTTTGTCACTGGCTATTCCCGTGGCCATACTAAAGAGGAGTACCAGGATGATGGACCGCAGGAAGGTTACAACAACTAGGATCATCTCCCATCGTCAGCATTACCTGTGACCCTAAAGATGGAGCTTCACCCATGCAATCGTTATCTTTACATTATTCCGCTGCTTGAATTATATTAAGAACTGGATCATGAGATCCTTATTTGTGTAAGACCTTATGTATGGGTTGTAATGGATAATGTACTATGATAACCAAATCTGTTATGTCTCGCAAAAATGGTAATCCTGGGATTGCGATGTATGGCATAAAAGGCATCTGGGATTAAAAAATCTGGGTGTTAACAAGCCGCGTCCGCGGTTATGGACAGTTGGAGTGGCCATACTGTTCTATCATCAGATGTTTTCAAAATGACTTGTGAAATGATTCATGACTTTGAGTTAACCACAATAGAGTTGTGACATGAAATTCAAGTTCCAACTTAGGTGTTATAAAACTTTCAACTAGCTTTCTTTGCCTGTGAACTTAGTAGAGGTTAATCTGGCTTTTTGCAAAACAACCCTAGAGCTTAGTATATCCTATTCAAAACCACTTCACTTGTTAGTATTAGTTTACGAGTACTTAAAGAGTACTCATGGCTTTGTCCCTGGCTATTCCCGTGGCCAGACTATGAAGAGGAGTATTAGGAAGAAGGACAGCAGGAAGGTTATGACAACTAGGACCATCTCATATCGTTAGCATTGCTTGTGACCATGAAGATGGAGCTTCAATTGTATTAAGAACTGGATCATGAGATCCTTATTTGTGTAAGACCTTATGTATAGTTTGTAATGGATGATGTACTGCGATATCCAATCTGTTATGTCTCGCAAAAATGGTAATCCTGGGATTGTGATGTATGGCATAACTGGCATCTGTGATTAAAAATCCGGGTGTTGATAATATTGTTCCGTCGTCAGATGTTTTCAAAATAACTTGTGAAATGAATCATGACTTTGACTTGACCACAACAGGGTTGTGAACATGAAAACTAAGTTCCCACTTAGGTGTTATAAAATCTTAAACTAGTTTTCTTTACTTCTGAACTCAGCTAGAGATAAACCTGGCTTTTTGCAAAACAACCTAGAGCTTAGGATTCCTACTTGAAACCTCTTTACCTGTTAGTGATAGTTTGCGAGTACTTAAAGAGTACTCATGGCTTTGTCCCTGGCTATTCCCGTGGCCAGACTATGAGGAGGACTATTAGGATGATGGATAACAGGAACTCTACGACAACTATGATCATCTCCCATCGTCAGCATTGCCTGTGACCCTGAAGATGGATCTTCGCCATGATACCGTTATTATATTGTTCCACTACGTTGATTGTATTAAGAATGGATCATGAGATCCCTTTATCTGTAAGACCTTTATTATGGTTTGTAATCGATGATGAACTATGGTACCAATCTGTTATGTCTCGCAAAAATGGTAATACTGGGATTGCGATGTATGGCATCACAGGCATCTGAGATTAAAAATCTGGGTGTTGAGAAGTTGGTATCAGAGCCATCCTTACCATAGGAGACTCTAGATAGAATGGACGCTTGAATCAAAAACCTAGTTTCAAAACAAAGGAAGTGAGTATTTATGAAAATCTATTCTCATTCTTACCACTTAGATTCTTTCATGAAAATTCATGTTCCTCAAAAATTCTTGCAAACTTTCATAAAATTTGACACACTTGATCACTCTACTAAGTTACTCATCCTACATTCTTATAGATGGATATGAAGTATAGCAAGTTCTATCAGTTGGGCAATGGAGGAGATCTCATCTTTGATCGTGATTTGTACCAACTCTCGGAAGTTTTGGAGCGCCCGCACCCTGAGTTCTTCGGATACCAGCTCAACGATCAGCAAGGAGGAGAATTCCAATGGCTGATTGTTGCAAGTCTCAGAGGAAAGATTGAAGCCCCCACCACAGATGGAATCCAGTTCACCTTAAGAGAGAACAACTGGCTAGATGGACTCGCCAGGACCATGCAGGAAGCTGTTGCCCGTCCGTGTGGGAAAAGCATCAGTCGGATTAAGGGCACGCGCTTTGAGCATTACCCAAGGCGTGATGCTATGGGACATCCATTGGAGGTACCACGTCACCCGGAGCTGAAGCATCAAGTGGATCATCTCATCTTCATGATGTATGACAGGCAGAAGGAGTTGGACAATTCCTGTGCCTATGCAAACCACAACTATGCCATCACAGTCAAGAAGGACTAGACCATCGCCATGCTTGTGAAGGATCTCCAGCATCATCACCGTCAGTTTGACGAGAAGGATCGCATTATTGCTCGCCTTCGTCACAAGATGACAGACTTGGAGGAGACCATCCACGAGCGGGACATGCATCTTGAGGAAAGGGAAAATGCAGGGGTGGATATTCGTGGAGACCCCTACTCCTACCTCAGTGATGATGATTACTTCCTGGAGGATCAATACATGGACTTCCACACCGATGATGATGAATCCGCCTTCATTGATGATGATGAAGACACCGATTCTGATGAGTAGTAGCACTTGATCACTAGCGTTAGTGAAGTTGTATCCGGTCCCATTGTATCGTAGTTTCCCAGAATGGTTCTTAAAACCATACGTTCCGTTGTTGTGGTGTGTGTGTTTTTATTGTGTGCTATGAATGAATGAAAAGAAATTTGCTAGTTGGAAAAACCTGAGTCAAGCTTAAAATTTAAAAAAAAAATTAAAAAACAAAACCCTGAACCTTAGAAATTTCCCTCTTTTCTCATGATCTATCTCAATATTCAGATGCCTCGCGGAGGAAGCAGTTCATCCCCGGACCCAATGCTGTAAATCTTGCAAATATTGGTTTCAGACCACGAAGCTGAAAGAGCTGAACGTCAAGCCAACTTAGCCACCCTTCAACACATAGCTTAGATGGCCAATAACAATCAAGGCCATGGAAACAAGGACAACCATGGATCGAAGATCTGAAGATCCATTAGATGCCGATGACTGGCTGTAGACCATGGAGAACAGCTTAGAAGTCGCAGGAGTGGAGGCCAATGAGAAAGTACTGATTGCCACCCACTATCTGGCAGGAGATGCAAGAGCTTGGTGGAGCAGCGTTCGCACCACTAATGGAGGACGGATGATGACTTTGGATGAATTCAAACTCAAGTTCAACAGAACCCATGTGCCACCGGGTTTAATAAAGAGGATGAGAGATGAATTCAGAGAATTGAAGCAAGGGAGGATGACATTAGTTGAGTACCGTGACAAATTTCTATCATTAGCTAGGCATGCACCAGATGAGATTGACACTGAAGCTAAGAAGAAGGAGAGATTCTTGAATGGTCTGCATGATGAGATGCAGATAGTGTTAGTCAATATTTCATTTGCTGACATTGGAGCCTTAGTGGATTCTTCCATTCAGATGGAAGGAAAAATCAACCAAGCCAATGAGAACCACAAACGTCGAATGATGCATTAACCAGGAACCCACCATACCCCAAAGTATCGTCCCAACCCGTCTATTGGATTTGCCCCAAAAAACAATAGACCCCCGATGAACCGTCTAAACTATCCCAACCATGGAGGAGGAAACCAAAGGCCCAGAGGAAACCACAACCACA
The DNA here is from genome assembly GCA_916181665.1 of Avena sativa. Classification (NCBI taxonomy): domain Eukaryota; kingdom Viridiplantae; phylum Streptophyta; class Magnoliopsida; order Poales; family Poaceae; genus Avena; species Avena sativa. The sequence continues at coordinate 125,969,573 of OV702280.1, forward strand.
ACCCCGGCAATTTCAACCGTGCACCGCCCAAGTTCAACAACAATGTCGCCAACAACACCAATACTACCCCAAGGACTGGAAGTAATGTTGTGCCTCTTGCAGGAAAGGACAAGTCTCAGATGACTTGTTATGAATGCGAAACCAAGGGTCACTACTCCAACGAGTGCCCCAATAAGCTTGCAGCAGCCCCCAATGTAAATGCCCCATCTCACCAGCAACGTCGTGCTCAGCCTGGAAGAAGATTTGCCCAGGGAATTCGCTCAACCGCAACGGCCGTCTGTTTCACATGAATGCTGAAGAAGCCCAAGAAGTGCCAGCTGTCGTGCTCGGTCTGTTTTATGTTAACTCAGTAATTGCAAGAGTGTTGTTTGATTCTAGAGAATCACACTCGTTTGTTACAGAAGAATTTGCATGCACTAGTAAGATTCAACCAACAAAACTGAAGCATGTTATGATAGTTCAAATACCTGGTTCAACCACCACAGCTAGACAACTTTGCAAGTCCGTACCAATTAGAATCCATAGCATAGATTTTTATGCTAATCTAATAGTACTTGGAACCAAAGGTTTGGAAGTAGTACTAGGAATGGATTGGATGTCGAAACATAAGGGATTATTTGACTGTGCCAAGAAAGCCATAACCATGACTAGTACCACTGGAGTATCAATAGAGCATGTATCTGAAACCTTGCCCCGTCAATTCAAGTGCAACAAGAGTCTAGCCCAACCAACCATTGACCAAGTCAGAGTAGTCTGTGAATACCCCGACGTATTTCCAGATGTTCTACCCGGTATGCCCCCAGATCGGGATATCGAGTTTATCATTGAACTAATCCCTGGAACTGGACCCATATCCCAAAGACCTTATAGTATGAACCCGTCTGAATTAGTGGAGCTGAAGAAGCAACTAGATGCTATGTTGGAGATAGGCATGATTCAACCAAGTGCGTCGCCATGGAGATCACCTTTCTTGTTCGTGGATAAGAAAGATGGAGGTAACCATTTGTGTACGGGTTATCGGAAGATGAATGATGTCACCATTAAGAATAAGTACCCACTACCAAAGATAGAAGATATGTTTAACCAGTTGACCGGTGCCAAAGTGTTTTCTAAGATTGATCTTAGAATTGGCTATCATCAACTCAAGATTCGCGTAGAGGATATTCCAAAGACTGCCTTTACCACCAGATATGGATTGTATGAGTATACTGTCATGTCTTTTGGATTAACCAATGCCCCCGCTTATTTCATGAACCTCATGAATAAGATTTTTATGAACTTCCTGGATAAGTTTGTCGTTGTTTTCATCGATGACATTCTGATCTATTCCAAATCATAAGAAGAACATGAGCTACACCTGAGGACCATCCTTGGAACACTTAGGGAGCATCAGTTGTATGCCATGTTTAGCAAATGAGAATTCTGGTTATAGGAAGTAGGATTCATCGGACATATTGTGTCGGCCGGAGGAATTGCCGTTGACCCTGCCAAGGTTAAGGATGTTGAAGAATGGCTAGCCCCAACCACTCAAACCCAAGTTCGTGCATTTCTCGAAATAGAGGGATATTACCGCAAGTTCGTAGAAGGATTCTCGAGCATCGCAAGACCCATGACCTAGTTGTTGAAGAAAGATAAGAAGTTTGAATGGACGGATAAATGTGAAGCAAGTTTCCAAGAGCTTAAGAAGAGATTGATCTCAGCCCCAATCTTGATTATGCCGGATATCACGAAGCCTTTTGATGTGTTTTGTGACGCATCCAAGATCAGTCTCGGATGTGTGCTGATGCAAGAAGGCAAAGTCATGTCATATCTATCCAGACAACTGAAGAAGCATGAATAGAATTACCCTACCCATGACCTTGAACTAGCAGCCGTAGTTTTAGCCTTGAAGACATGGCGGAATTACCTCATGGGAAACCGTTGTGAGATTTATTCAGATCACAAGAGCCTGAAGTATATTTCCACTCAGAAGGAGCTGAATATGAGGCAAAGGAGATGGATAGAGCTAATGAAGGACTATGATCTGGACATTCACTATCACCCCAGTAAATCCAATGTGGTAGCATATGCCCTTAGAAGATTGTTGTGTCGCTTGAACTCCATGATTCTGAAGGAGCAACCAAGTTTGCACAAGGAGTTGGAAGATTTCAGAATGGAGCTAGTAAGTGAAGGATTTTTGGCTAGCATAGAACATCAACCCACTTTGACCATTCAGATCAAGGAGGCGCAGAAAGGAAATGCTAGTATCGACGAAATAAAACATTGTATCGGTAAAGGGAAGGTACCCGGATTCACCGAAGATGAAAAAGGATTTTTGTGGTACAAAGGACATATCTGTGTGCCAGCAGATTCAAAGATGAAGCAAGCTATTTTGAAAGAATCCCATGATACTCTTTATTCTATCCACCCCGGAGGAACCAATATGTATCAGGATCTGAAGGAGAAATTTTGGTGGCATAAGATGAAGCGAGAAATCGGAAGCTACATAGACAAGTGTGATATCTGTTAGAGAGTCAAGGCGGGACATTAGAGACCCGCAGGACTGTTGCAACCATTGCAGATTACGGAATGGAAATGGGATTCAGTTGGAATGGATTTGATCACCAGTTTGCCTACATCTAGTAGGGGAAATGACTCTATTTGGGTCACAATGGATAGACTATCCAAAGTCGCCCATTTCTTACCAGTCAAGACCACTTAGTAGAGTTTGAAGCTAGTAGAGTTGTATATTGCTATAATAGTCAGTTTGCATGGAGTCCCCAAGAACATTGTGTCGGATCGAGGAACCCAGTTTACATCGAGGTTGTGGAAGAAAGTCCAAGAAGGATTAGGAACGAGACTGGATTTCAGCACAACTTATCACCCTCAGACTGATGGACCGGAACGAGTAAATTAGATACTCAATGATATGTTGAGAGCGTTTGTGTAGGAATATGGATCTAAATGGGAATACTCTCTGCGTTTCGTAGAATTTTCATACAAAAATAGTTACCAAGCCAGTTTGGAAATGTCCCCCTTTGAATTCATGTATGGAAGGAAGTGTCGTACCCCTTTGAATTGGTCGGAAGTGGGAGAGAGTTAGATTTTCGGACCCGACATCCTACGAGAAGTCGAAGATAAAGTTCACAAGATCCATGAGCACCTCAAGACCGTGCAATACAGACAGAAGAGTTATGCCAAAAAGAGACATCGAGACCTAGCCTTCAACATCGGAGATTTTTTGTATCTCGAAGTGTCACCTTTCAAAGGAATGCAACGTTTCCAACTCAAAGGAAAGTTATCCTCCAGATATATTGGACCCTTCAATATTTTGAATCACCGAGGAGAAGTATCGTATCAACTAGAACTGACAAAAGAGATGTTAGCCGTTCATAATGTGTTTCATATCTCGTTACTTCGCAAATGCCTAGAAGTCCTGGAGAAGACCGAAGTGTTCAAGAATATTGATTACAGAACCATAGAGATTAACAATGACCTGACCTATCCCGAAGTACCCATTTGTATTTTGGAGGAAGCTTTCATAACCACCAGGACACGGAGTATCAAGTTTCTCAAGATCCAGTGGAGTAACCATACTGAAGAAGAAGCTACCTTGGAGCAAGAATACTACATTAGGACGGAGTTTCCAGATCTCTTTAAATCCTAGTTTTCCCTTTTTCTCAAATCTCGGGGCGAGCTTTTGTTTAAGGAGGGAAAGTTTGTAACATCCCAAAAATATTAATCAAGGTTATCAAATTCCAATCACTCAAATTTAGGGTTAACAAAAACTTTTGTGAATTAAAATCCATATGAATGCATGTGTCTATGTGATGAATGCATGAATGCTTGTATGGACTTGTTTGATTGTTTTGAATGGCAAGGATTGGTTTAAACATGAAAACAACATCATCTAAATCATTTCCAAGCAGAATCAAATAAAGAGAAATTCAAAAATAAGATATATAAGAAAAATGGTCATTTTTGCCAATCTTGTTCACTAGACCACTTTGAGTGTTTCTAGTCCAAGATTTCTAACAGAAACAAATCCAATTCTTTTCACCCCTTGCTAGACCAAGTAAAAGTGAACCCAAGACCACCTTGCAAACCCACAGAAACATTTGGTAACCCTATTCAAATGACATATAAAAATTGAATCTAGTTCATATGGTAAGATCACCATTTCTCAAAAACCAACCAAACCAGTTCACCTTGACAAATCCAATCAACCAGATACTCCCTAGTATGAGCCCAGTACACTCACCAAGTTTCATCCAAAAATTCAAATATGAATCTCTTTCGGCCATTTCATCAAACACCTGGAGACACAAACCAAACTCTGCCTAACTACACTATTTTGTGCACTGATCACCTCAAACATTGTCTCCCCTTGGCCATCCTTGTCTCCTCCAGTGATAACCATGGCATTAAACCAGCTAGAACCCTACTCAATGCTCCATGTCGTGCATGCCCGAGCCACCCCTTGCCAGCCGACCATGGCAAGCTAGCCAGAGCCATCGCCGCGCCTAGCCACCATGTCCAGGAGGCAGGCCACCGTCCACCGCCACCCCCTGTCTAGCTCTCGAGCCATGCCAAGCCATGGACCATAGAGAACACGCCGCGCCTAGTTCATCCCTGCCATGTCCAGAGCGCGCCAGCTCGCCGTAGCCGTCTGCCTCGCACAGACCGTGCCTCGCCTTCGCCGCTCGTCTACACAATCACCACCGTCCCAAGAGACCACCAGACATGCCCGTTCGCCGCCGTGCAGCCAGGAGCGCCTGTGCATCGTCAAAAACGTCGTCGGTGGCATGCAGAGCATCACATGTTCCCGACTGAACCACAAAGCCCCTTGCTGTGCCATCAAGCCGTTGAGCACCGCTAGGAGGCCATGCACCGTCCTCTAGCCTCAGCCACGCTGATAGCCGCCTGTACCGTCGCCTCCGACGACCTCTGCCCACATCGTGCTGCCTCTCTTGCTCGCCTATAAAAGGAGGACTCCCCCGCACCATTTCTTCACACAGGTTCACTCCCTACCTCTCACTGATCCTTCCCACTTTTTTCCAGAGCAAGGCAAGCTCAACATCACCGAAATTTGGCTGGAGCCCGCTGCTGCTGGAGGAGAAGGGCGCCGTCAATTGCGGCCACCCCAAGAGACGCCGCCAGTACCAGGAAAACCGCCGTCAACGACAACCTCATTCTCCCCCATCACCGTCCATCGCCTGAGCCCCGGTGAGCCGCCTAGACCTCCACTGTCTGTGCTAGGGTTAGTCCTCGCCGTGTTGTGTTCCGATGAGGACGACGGCCATGAGCCGTTGATCTTGCATCTAATCCTATGGTCATAATCGCCCCATACCCCTTTGCCACCCCTTGTCTCGCTGACAAGTTGGAACACCACTTAACTAGCCCGCGCGCGCGTGCTGTGTGTAGTGGGCCGGCCCAGTAACTCTCTCGCACAACCCAGTAGTCTAAATTTAGATTTTTCATTTTAGTTTCAAACCTAGTTCTGTATGTTGATTTAAAAATCAATTTAGAAAGATTCACTAAACCAAATTGCATGAAACTAATTTTGTTAGAAAGATATGGAAATCCTTAATCCAAGCCCGTTGGATTCAACCCATTTGAAATTATAGATCACCTATAGTAAAAATAACAAGGCAGAGGCTTTTCTGCATTCAGACATTTTTCAAAATCCAACCATAAATTCTTCTGAGTTGATTCCAACTCTCAAAAATCACATTTTATAGGATCTTTCTGAATATGTAAAAATATTTAGGTTTACTTGCAGTAATAATGGACAAGTAATAAAAGAATGCCCCATAGGCATTTCTAGTCACTTTAATTAATTAAAATAATAATGTTAAACCTTATTAAAATGTGACACCACTTTAAATCACATTCCCAAGTATTAGAATATGTGGTGATGACATGTGTCAACATGATCCCATATTTTAATTAGAGAATATTAAATCTTAAGTAGTTTTCAATGAGTAGAAATTATTTTCTAAAATCAAATAAATAAGACTAAGGATTTAACTCGTGTGATGAGTGTGATGATGTTAGATCATCTAGTGTGAACCCTTGTGTGCCAAATAGAAGTAGTTAAGTATTGTTTGGTGATTTTGTACCTCATATTTATTTATAGACGCTAGTACCGACCAAGGATACGAAGAGGAAGGAGACTACTACGAAAAGGAAGCAGAGGAGAACTTCAACCACTGCACTACTCAAGGCAAGCTATCTAATGCAGGACATCCTAGCAATCTAGAATTTTGCAAGATAACACTTGCATAATAACTATGCAAACTAGAGGCCTTCGGCATATTTGATTATGCCACTTGATTATACCAAATCCCAGTTTTACTTGCAAGATTTATTATTTTATTTCTTTATAAAGCTCTTAATTTATGTTTACTTAGTGATTTGATAATTTTGGAAAGATATTAGAGGTAGCATAAAGAGCATAAAACTTGGCCTAAGGTAGATAAAACTAGATGTCATCCTAAGGCATGAGGTTAGACTTAGATAAGTCACACTTGATTATAACCCCTCATTAGTGATTACCCCCAACCTTAGTAGCTAGTGTTAAGCATAAAACATGATCACTTTAGATGGGAATACTTGGTGAAAAGGATTATTAAAACCTTAGAATGATGAGTCATTTTAATGAGATGTTTTGAAAATGTTGAGGCATGGTGCCTTAGCCCTTTATAAAACTGATGGTTGTGTTCGGATGCGATACCATTCCAAATTTTACCATACAACCACACTACCCGAATTTGGGTAGGGATTGACTGGAAGTTTATATATCTTAGTATGGGTTCCCTTGCGGTCGAGGTTTGAGTTGAGGCTACCTCGTGATGATTGTCAACCTGTGCAGTTCCCAAGATGACAGATGGTCATGGTTGGGAGGCCAAAATCATGGGGGAGGTGCATATACTAGGGTGTTTAATTGAAAGGTTAGGATTGATTATCCGCATACTAAGTATGGTGAATCAGGATTGTTCCTGAAGGATGTATCAAATATTGTGGTGAAAGTGTACCACCTCTGCAGAGTGTCAAACTATTCGAATAGCCGCGTTTGCGGTTAAGGACATTTGGAGTGGCCATACTGTTTGGTCGTCAGATGTTTCAAAATGACTTGTGAAATGAATCATGACTTTGACTTGACCACAACAGGTTTGTGAACATGAAAACTAAGTTCCCACTTAGGTGTTATAAAACCTTAAACTAGTTTTCTTTACTTCTGAACTCAGCTAGAGATAAACCTGGCTTTTTGCAAAACAACATGGAGCTTAGGATTCCTACTTGAAACCTCTTTACCTGTTAGTGATAGTTTGCGTGTACTTAAAGAGTACTCATGGCTTTGTCCATGGCTATTCCCGTGGCCAGACTATGAGGATGATGGACAACAGGAAGTCTACGACAACTAGAATAATCTCCCATCGTCAGCATTGCCTGTGACCCTGAAGATGGAGCTTTGCCCATGCTACCGTTATTATATTATTCCGCTGCGTTGATTGTATTAAGACTGGATCACGAGATCCCTTTACCTGTAAGACCTTTATTATGGTTTGTAATGGATGATGAACTATGGTACCAATCTATTATGCCTCACAAAAATGGTAATCCTGGGATTGCAATGTATGACATAATAGACATCTGGGATTAAAAATTCGGGTGTTGACAGTTACAGAACCAAAGTGGTGATTTTATTAGTGAATAAACTATGCACATAATTGTTTAATTCACCAAAATTAAATAAGAGCTCAATACATTGGGCGCTTCTGGGGTTTGATACATATTGGTATTAAGGATTACTGGGTGTTGGAATTGGGTCAAAACCTTCTTTGGTTTTACCTAGGGAATTTTCTAAAGGCAGAAATGCCCTATTTTTGTTATTTTTTCTAATTCAAAAATATTTTTCCACTTTGCATGAGACTAATGCCACGGAATAGGTTCATGTAATACCTACCAGAGGGCATTGGCTTTATTTCATTTGGGTTTTTAAACTATCTGCAAGAATTTAATATAAAGATAGATACTTCTTTTCATTTTAAATACTATAGAATAACCTAGAAACTTTACTGTGTGGGAATGGTTCTGCATGTTGTCAAAATCATTGGAGAACCAGGGGAATTTTAGATCTAGTTGAAAGAAGGTATTTAAATTTTGGTTAGGAATTAAACTTAAGGGAAATCTTGCAGATATGGAAATATATTATTAAAAGAGAGGGAGGAGGGGCTTGCTGGGCTAATTTCTGGGGGGGGTGGGTCGCACAGAGGGGGAGCCGGCCCGCTCAGCATTTCCACGCATGGGATCTGAAAATTCGAATGGGCCGCGGCAGGGCCCGACCGTCATCCACACATAGACGGAGAAGGGTATGGGTCTAACAGTTGTTGAATTATACAGGCATTGACGGTGCAGGAACTGTCTTCCTCCTCTCGATCGGGGAACAAGGACAAAACCCTAGGGGCAAGCGGTGGCGCCTGGGGATATCACCTGGGTGCCAGGGAGGCGTCGAAGGGACATGGCATGACACGGCGGTCCCGAAGAGGTGCTGCAGGGCCGGTTATCTCGCCAGAGGAAGTCCTACACGCAACGCTCGGGTCGTCCACCGTAGGCGCTCGCCGGGGCACTTCGGGTCGTTGGTGCATGCCGCGTCTGAAGGGCTCGGTCGGAGGAGGTGGTCCGGGGGGCTGTGCTAGTGCTGCATGCAGGGGAAGATGGGGATCGGGCGCTCCTGGTCACATGAGGAGCTCGACTCGGCCATGAGCTTGAGCGGAAGCTTCCGGAGTTCCTACATGCAAAGGGAGGGTACAGGGAGGGGGATTAGATCCAGGGGAGCAAGAAAGATAGCAGGGAGGGAGTTGGGGAGGTCGGAGACGACCACCTTTTTGCATGCAAGCAGGGATATGAGGAGAGTTTTCATTCTCCTCCTGATCAACAAAGGAAGTAAGAGCTATCGGGGTCCTGGGGGAAGGAAGAGGGAGGGGAGTGGGGTGGAATGGTAGGGTGGATAGGTGAGGCTCTGGCCTTAGGCCCTTTTGTCTAGAGGAAGGGAGGTCCATGGTGGATGTTGTCTATGGGGAAACTTGGGGGGAGGAAGGTGTCCATCTATTGGGCAGCAGCGGTGGTGGGGGGTGCTCTGTGGTCAAAGGTAGACAGAGGGGTGGTTAGAGGGACGTTGCAGCTGCTGTGGCTTTTAAGATAAAAGATCTTTGCAAGATATGGATGTATTTCTCTCTTTGTTTTTCTTCCAAGCACAAAAAGAAAAAGTGCTAGGGTTTTTCTATAGTGAAATTTCGACCAGAGTGGAGGTGGTGTGTTTTGATGAAGTCCTTGCGAAGATTTGATGGGGTTAGGAGTTGGTTTGAGTCAAGGTTGGATTAGTTTTGCAAACTTGATCAAATTGGTGCTTGTGAAGGAAGTTGAAAATTTTGCATATGACAAGGTGGGGGAAATGGTTTTTCTAGATGTATATGATCAAGATATACCCTATATATTTATTTGGGATTTTTCAGAATACCTTATCTCATCATTTCTTCTATTGTTTCGAAAGTGCAGAATTAGATTATAGAAGCTCATTTGATAAATTTACATTGGAAAAGATTGGTTTTTTATGTGAGATGGTTCTAAATACCATAAAACACATTGGAAATTGGAAATTATTGATATGGGAACGTATTTTTAAAGAATTATTTCTTGTTTATGCCATTTAAGAAAAATGGGAAAAAGAAATAATAAAGAGTCTCAAAAATATTTATTTTTGAGATGGGAAGATGGGGTATGATGTATAGAACTCAAATATGCATTGAGTTGGAAAGGTGATTTGGAGAAAAGCAAACATGCCTTTATAGAAGAGATTTTGAGAATTTTGTAAGATAATAAATTTAAGTAGTGTTAGGTTCGAACTAATTATGAGAATTATTTGGGGATTTATCATATCCAAGCTAGATGAGGTAAACTTGTATTATACATCATTTAAAACATGGTTTTTTGAAGGATTATGGTGAGAATGGAAGAAAACTATATTTGGGGGAATCTAGGGTTTGGTTATTTTTATGCCACCTAAACATGGTTGTATTTGTGAGCTCATAGCTCACCTTGGTACAATGCATATATGTATGGATAGACAAATATATATATGATCATGGAAGAAAGAGTTGGGCTTGGTTGGATTTGCGGTGGTCTAGAGGAGATGGCAAACTTTGTTGAAAATAAGGATGCCATATTAGATACATGATCAAGCCTCCTAAACCATGTGGGTTTAAGAAGCACAAGGATCGAATGGAAACAAGTGAGGTGGGGCTTGATAGGCCATGATTATTAGATCATAATCATGCAAAGAGTTTGTCAAGGGGAGGTAGCATATAGATGTGAACTTCTGCCAAAATAGGCAAGATGATAAGATTTGTAGAAAAGATTACTACTTAGACAACAAAACCATCAGGGATGAGTGGGAACTAGAATAGCTTAGCCAAATCCAAGAGTGGTCCTTGTTAGTATTAAATATGTACTACAAGATTGTTCAAGTACATTCTCAAGAATGCACATAGGTTGGAAAAGGTAGAGCTCTAAAGATTGAATCTAGATAAGAAATCCAGACTTTGCTATTTTGGCACATTTAGGGTTTTAGAAAAGATTACAAGTAGGAAAAAAATTGAGAGAGTGGCAATGCTTTATCCTTCCCATTAAGTGGTTGATGTTGAGGTATATATTGAATTGAGGGGATCCAAGCTTGGATTGGGTCTTCACTGAGTAGGAGGCTATCAAAAGGGATTTTCCCTGGATTGATCTGATTAGGCGATGAGATGGCCACTTAAGTGGCTTGGGTTGATCCAAAATTGGATGCTTGGTTTGATGATCACAATCATAGATTGGGTCCTAAGGTATGAGATACTATATTATCTCACTCTAGTTCCTGAGCAAACAAGGCAATCAGCAGATCAAGACAATTCATCAGACAACATATCAAGGCAATTCATCTTATCACTTATCCAACTACTACTAGGGTTACCATCAAGCCTACCTTGAGGTAAGGATGGGTATTTTGAATTGGTTATATTTTTAAGTAAGATAAGGAACATCTTGGTATTTTTACCAAGATTGGAATGAAAAGGTTTTCATAATGGTTTTGGAAAACCTAGGGGTAAGAGTAGCTGGGAGTTCTGTCTTGGGAACATAAGGAGATTATATATAGGTCTCCATAGTTTTTTTAATAGAAACTAGTAAAGTATTTTGTTGTGTCAAAGTCATCTTGGCTCAGGTTTTGAAATGCTAGAACATTTGAGAATATGAAAGGTGATCCAAGACATCTCTTTTGTAAAAATAGCTTTTGTAAACTAGTGTTGGGTTAAAGAGTACATCACCTAATCACAAACAGGTGCAGGAACACAAATGAACAAGGAACCAAACAATTAGGGAGGAGTGTGCATACCTTCCCCCCTTAAAATAATCTCGTCCCGAGATTAGGGAGGAGTAGGGTTGGGTGATAACATCCGCTTAGTAATATCAGTGGTGGAAATTATTATTAGGCACTAACGAGTTTTATAAATACCCGACGAAGTTAGTTACGGATCGGAGCTGCGGACTTTGGATTGGGGCGGTTTAGATTTAGTCAAATGGAAAAGACATAGTCTTTTCCCCTTAGGACGAGTATAGGTAGGTTTAGCGTCGATAGGTTCCTTTCTTCTTGCGGCGAGACGTCTAGTTGAGCCTTCTTTATTCATTTCCCACATTAGACAGCTTTTCTATCTTCAAGGTCTTCATACACCGGGATGTTGGCTGGGCGGTCATCCTTGGAGTGGAGAACTTTCCTGAAGTACCTTCTGATTGTGGAGAAGTTCCGATTGTCGTCCTTCTTGCAAGTTCGATGATTCAGATTTTTGGAGGAGTGGTCATCCCTTAACGCTACTAGTGTTCTACTCCGGGAGTCTATTGGGTTTTGGGCAGGAAAGACGCTGTCTTCCCCCTTAGAGTGACACTAGGGATTTTTGGTGGAGTCGCCGACCTTCTTGAGTGGAGTCTTACGCTGAGATGGGGGATGGCGCTATACCTCTTAGTCGGGGTGATTATCTTCTGTCGTCATCGTAGGAACCGCTTCATGAGTTATAAGGTCTATCAGAAAGGAGCGTCTTCTAGCTTCCGAGTAGTTAGTTCTGAGTTGGATATGGGTCCGACGGGTTGGGTGATGCCATTGGAGTTTGGCGGTCTTGGAAATGAGGTCCTTTGGAATGGGGTTGTTCCAGGTTTGGCCTAATGCAGCGTCATGGGTAAAACATGCAAAGAAAGACGTCATACATGCATATCATCTGGGGAATTTAGCAAGCTCGTGCCGGTCGGTGGTGGAGGTACTTAAGACGTTACAAAAATAGGTCTGTGCCGCAGGGCATCGAAGCACTTAGAGTTTTACAAAACAGGTTCTGGGACGATACATGACTCTACCTATGTTGGGATAGGCGAGGTTCTAGGTGCGAAAACTACTTCGAGGGAATGTCCAGAGTCTTATCGCCGTTCTGAGGTTGAAGGTTTCTCCTCACATAGTGATTTCTCGTGGTAAGAGGAGGTTCTGGGGATAGTGGCTTCCTGATTCTTTGGCCGAAGGGGCTCGTGGTTTCTTGCCCCTTTTGGGTGACGGAGCTTCTTGCTTAGGGGTCATCCAATATTTATCTAGACAGCTACAGGAGAAGTGGTCCGGGTCTCCACAGGTGTAACAAATGCTTCTCTTAGCTTCAGATCCTCCTTGGGTTTGTCTTGGGACCTTCAAGGGTGTAGCGGATGTTTTGGCCTTTGACTTTGTAGGCATGTTGTCAAGACCATGTTGGGGGCACTCTCGGCTGAAATGACCTGGTTGATCACAGGAGAAGCAGTTGCCTTTCTTGGAACGTCCTTATCTTGATGTCTTCCCAATGTTGACATAGGGAAGTTGACGAGTCTTGCCAATGAGGAGATAAAGGGGGCATTTGGCCGGGACATGGTCTTGACCTTCACAGAGGAAGCATGTGACTAGTTGGGTGGGGCATCTGCGGGAGGATGGAGAGCTCCACAGTTTGGTCAGTTTCGTAGGAACTAGCTGGCTTGATGTCTTTCTTCACCGCAACGGCTGCATGCTTTCTTCGGGGCTCCGATCTTCCTGGCCATATTTCGGTGTTTTCTTGTGGTAATAAAAAATATTGGCTGTAGAAGGAAACAGTTCTATGGAGTTAGTCTTCTGAGTTCGAGGATAGAGGGACTAGCGAGGTATAACATTGGGGGGAGTGATATGGTTGACAATGACAGGTCAGCAGGGGTTTATTGGAGTTGTGGAAAGAAGCAGTCTTTCCACCTTAGAGCTTTACTTGAGGTTTCGAGTTTTTATTATGTGGCCATCCTGCTGAGGAGGGGTTTCCGGCTATGAGGGTGCAAGGGTTAGCATTAGGATACGCCAACAACATGGTCAAAAATTTCGGATCGGATGATCCCAGGCAGACAATCAACACATTTCAAGCATCATATAAGAACATGAAAAACAAACAAGGCGTATCATAAATACCAAGAAAAAACTACGTGCCATAAGGGGAATCCTATTTTAGGGGTGCTAACCAAAGTACGGACGTTACGGGGGTCTTGAATTTTGTCTCTCCATTTGTTGTCATCGGTGTCGTACTTGGTCCTTTAGGCGATGTAGGACTCCGTTGGAAGGGCGATCTTGTAGTGTCTTTAGTCGTTAGTAGCTCCTTTGGTTTGCTTGTCTCGGTGTCTCTTCAGCTCGGGTGCTCCTTCTCATAGTTTTCAAGTCCGACTTTGTTTTTGGGAACAAAACCTTTGAAGTAGACGAGATATAGATAAATCCATTTTCAAATTGTTTAAGTCAGAGAAGATGAGATAAGAAGTCCTTCAAAAAGCTTTTGGGAAAATAGTTTGTGAAACCCGGTGTTTTCAAAAATAAGGGTTGTCTTGTCTAACGTCCATGCTAACTAAGGTCTCCTACAGTCAGGATGGCTGTGATACCAGGTCTGTGGCACCCCGGATTTACGGTCTGGGAATACCTGTTATGCATACAATTCACGTTCCCATGATTAGTGAGCCGTGAGCATAACCGACCAGTATCATTACATCATCCAGAAAGTAACGATTACAAAACTTACAAAGTGGCCATTATGGCAATTACAACACAAGTAGAGGAAGTCTTCAAGCGCAAAGCCCATGTCATGCCTTAACCTACAAGAAGCTGACTGGCAAGACGGCCTAGCTCACATAGACGGCATCACCTTCGTCACTTCCTAACATCTGCAATCTGGCCAAGTAAATAGCCAGGGACAATGCCGGTGAGTACTTTGAATGTACTCGCAAACCACCAGGACAAGGTAACAAGATAATGCATATTGGGTTGTGGCGAGATAGCTCTACACTATAGTTGTTTCTGAAAAAGTCTAACAATGGCATCTCTATATCTTTGTTGAAAAAGAGTCTTTGGAAATTATGTATCCTTTTAGAAAGTCCGGATATCCCCATATCCTTGTTAAAAACTTTGAAAACAGTTTTATAGTAAAACCCTTTAAAACTTCTTCGACCATCTCTGGTCAAAAACAAACTCTTTCTTATCTTTCCTCGTGACCAAGTCACATTCTTTTTATTCATCTCAACATATCCGAAGGGTACTCCTAGAACTTACCATTCCAACCGTCCTTGACCATGGACACGGCTATTCGAATAGATTAGACTCTGCAGAGTTTGTGCACTTTACCCACAAGAATCAATACTTCTGCTGGGATTCAACCATGGCCCGCTACACATGGTAAACGAGGGTTCGGATAATCAAACCTAACCTTTAATTTCTCATCCCTATCAACGGCGGCTTTTCCTTTTGGGTTTGTTCTCCCCTGGAACGAGTATGTGGCCCAGTGCCATAGTCCTCCCTGTCGTACAAGCCTATACCCAAACCGTAGCTTGGCATATAGTGATTTGACTCCACTTCCTTCTCCAATACTTAAGCATACCGTCCGCGGGAGACCCAATTGTTGCACCGACACTTCTGTCGCAGCAGGCGATGGGCCCCAGATCCGTAGATCTATGGTAGAGTCAACTCGGGCTTCCAAGGATTTCTCCCATTAAGCAAGTACAAGCAGCCCTGGCTAAATACAACAAACTACGAGCGAAGCCCCAGCGACTTGGGTAGTGTGGTTGCATGAATAAATTATTCCGGATATTGGCATAGAACATCCCTTCTCTTTCTCTTGCTTGACTTTCTCTTCATCCTCCTCATATCTTCTTTATTTCCAAGGGTTTTATTTTGAAAACTTTGTAGTAGAGTAAAACCCAAAATATTTTTATCGTTGGAAATCCGTGGTTTCCAGGAGGGAATATGCTAAGCATCTTAGCCTTGATCTGAAGGATAAAGATGGGTGTCAATAGTGTAGGTGTCCTAATGGTCACTCGTCCATAACTTGGAGGAGCCAAGTTACTCACACCTTTTATTTCAAACAAACCATGCATTAAATCATGCGATTCATAAACGAGATATAAAACAATTGATAAAAAGAAGTAGGTTAATATAGGAGTTCATGAATGGTGGCTTGCTTGTGACTAGCGAGTTGTCCCTTTACTTATTTAGAATACTAGAAAACCAATTGTGCCAATACTAATAACAAATAGAATAACCCAATGCCTCCTTCTTCTCAGTGTCTGACAAACGCAACTATCGCTGTTATCGAGCATACATGCAAACAAACAACACCACCATCAATAAAATGCATACAGGCCTCAAACCATACAGTAAGCAAAGTATATTCACATGATAGACATCAGTAAGGTGTTGGATTTCATTAGATTGGTAAAAGATTTGGAGGCATTGGAAAAAGGCCATGTTGTATTTATATTCTAGTAACTACCTAAGAGAGGGGTTTTTGACCAAGGGCTTGATCTGTATGATACCATTGTATAAAAATTATGCCATCCGATAGGTATTGATAAAATGAATCCAACAAAAGTGGATTCACTATTTTATCAATTTCCATTGATTTATGATGATTTTTATAGTGGACAAAACTCTAGTTTTAGGAAATTGTCACATCCCAAAATTTTCCAAATTTTGAAATGTGAAAAAATAAATAAACAAAATGAATAATTGTTGAAATTTAGGGTGAAAAGAAACTTTTTGTTTCCAAATGGAAATATCAAAACCCTACTTGAATAAAATTTGAATAAAAAGGAATGCAACAAATTTTAATCTAGTGGAATACATTCATCAATGAATGAATCTTGAAATTTAAACACTTGGAAAAGTTAAGCCAAAACCCTAAATCCCTAATGGAATAAATCATTCCAAAGATTTCTCATAGACTATTGATTTGATCCATATAAAAATTTGACAACAAACATTTATAAGTGTTCAAAATGAGAAATAAAAATATTATAAAACCATCGAAATTGGTTTCACTTAATTTGGAACCATAGACAAAAACTTATGAATTCAATAAGTTAAAGGGAATTAATTTGAAAAGATAATAAAGCTCCTATCTAAAAACCATACCAAATTATGAGTAAAATAATCCTAAAAAGATTTAAAAGGTTAAACAAATATTAAATAAAATTCTACTAATTGGAATCACCAATTTTGAATCTATAAATAAAAAGATATGGATTTTATAAGATAAAGAAGGAAATAAATAAATAAGGAATATTTAAAAGCCAAATTAAATCTTTGCCAAATCATTAACAAATAAAGGTTTATTGAATATTAGAAAGTAATAAAAGATTATTTAATAAAATCATAAGGATTGAACAATATCCAATTTTGTTTAAATAAAGATAAATTGCCTAAACTAAATAATAAATCCCAAGGAAATTATTTTTAAGGAAATTTAAATTAAATCCATAAGCAAATGAAATAAAGATAATCCAAATGAAATAAAGGGATAAGGAATATTGAAATAAAATAATATGACATTAACCAAGTTGTATTCTATTTGAATAAAGACAAAATACCTAATAGAAATGATTAATTAAATCATGGGAAAATAATAATTGGAATTTTACCAAGTGGAATAAAAGTTGTTTAATAAACTTAAATGGAATAAAATAATTATTTTAATATAATTATATGGAATTAAAACCATATTTGATTTTGTTTGATTAAAGACAAATGCCCAATTTAAATGATTAATAAATCATATTTAAAATATTTTAAATAATCCAAGGTGAAATTATTTAACACCCTATTAAATAAATAAAACCTACTGAATAGTGAAAATTAGTATTCAAATAAGGGTTTGAAAATATAATCAAAATCTTATTTGAATAAAAACAACTGCCTAATTTAAATAAATAATAAACCATAATTGAATAAAGGAAATATTCCAAAATGGTCTTTAAAAACACATTTATAACAGTAATAAAGTATATTGAAAGTTTGGAAAAGTTTTGAATTAAAAAGAGGTTTGAAATCATTTGAACAAATTCAAAATAGAAAAAGAAAACAGAAAAAGAAAAAGGAACCGGAATAAAAAATGATGAAACAAACCAACCCAACAGACCAGGCCCAGGAAGCCCAGTCCGGCCCAGCTAGCCCATCTCTCTCTCCCCGCAGGAAAACGTCTCGCACCACAGCACTTACCCGCACACTCACTGACGACCAGACCCCACCGGTTCTCGCTCTCTCTCGCTGGCAGACCATCTTCCCCACCCGCGACCATTTCTCCCCAAACCTCGTCGCCGTTTCTCGCTTTGATTCCACCGCTTATTTCGTGTTAACGCCGCGATTAAAAAACCAGCAATCACTGCCCTCTTAAGCTCCCCGATCCCCTCTTACTTTTTCCCCAGACATCACCCCATCGGAGCCCCCAGGCTGCCTCGAATCGCACTTGCGCCACCACTGTCTCCGACAAACCACCGTGCCAATTCCGGCGAGCCCAGCCACCGCCTTGCCCCCTCAACCCTACGAGCATGATCCCCACCTCCCTACGCATATTCCCGTAGCCTCCACTCATCCGCGCACGCTCCGCATCGTCGGCAAACTCGACGAAAACACTTCGCCGTCGTCTACCTTCGCTCCGACGAGCACTACCGGTAAGACCCAACCATCTCCTCCTCTCTGGTTGTTAGTCGCGTGTTCAGAATACTTGTGCGCATCTGACAGCATCACTCTTTTTCCTTAGCATGCACCACAGCTTCGCCAACGTCGACACCCGAGCACACCCGTCGTCAGTAGCATCTCCGGCGAGCAATTGCCGACGCGACCGTGCGCCCCTTTGCCAACAAAGGGAACATTGAGCATCAGCAAGCTTCGGCGAGTCTGGTAAGCTATCTCTCTCCCTCTCGTGCTTCCTGTATCACCGGTAACGCCACCGTCTAAGCGCGTCGCCGCCAGCCACCTCGCCGCGCCGCCGATCCTTGGTCACTCGCACGTCAGCCGTCAGATCACGATCGCGTGGCTAGGATAGGTGACTTAATGAACAAGTATGATTAGATCTAAGCCACACATATTCATTTTTATCCCACGGTCTATAATGCGTGATCCAACCGAAGCGGTACCGTCCAATAGGATTGCGCCACATGGCCTGAGTTTTGTTTTAAAAACAGAATATTACTATTAGATGTTAGAACTTGCAAAATTCATAACTTTTAATCCACATGTCCAAATTTTACAAATTTTATATCACTGGATTCAGAAAAATGTGAACTTTCCAACCATGCACTTTGTTTAGTGAATTGCTTCTGGAAAATTAGTTGTTTTTGCAGAAACTTGTGTAGGCATATTTTGTGTATAAAATTTATTCTAGAAATGTTTTTAGGGTAAAATATTTGGCAAATGGTTTGTTTTGAACCTACTGACCATAGAAACCAACTTGTGGATTTAAAAACATATTTTGCGATACTAAGGAATAAATCTTTGAATAAAAGAATTTCTAGTTAGATAAAAATGTTGTTTATGTTTTAAAAATGCTTTTGAGTAAAACCTTTGGAAAATTATTTGAATTAAACTCTCTGAACCTAAACACCAAGTTTTAGTATTTAAAAATATATTTGGTGAACCCTAGAAAATTATTACTTTGTTTAAAGGCATTTCCAACAAAATAAAAATATTGCTTTTATTTAAAAATGGTGTTAAGTGAAACCTTTTGTAAATGGGATTGTTTTAAAACACTTTTGACCATAAACACTAACATTTTGTGTTTAAAAAGATTTGGCAGACACTAGAAATTATTACCTTGATTTAAATAATTTCTAGCAAAACAAAAATGATTTGAAGTGGACATTTTTACTAACTTGTTTCCAAATGGCTTTGCCACTTTTATAAATGACCAATAGGTGTTTTAAAATTTTTATAACCTATTAGAAACCACTTTTCCAAATAAAAAAATCTTTGGAATGCTTGCATGCATTGCTTTGTTTTTATTATTCTATGTGATGAATTGCTTGAATGGTAGATTGAATTTGTGCCTTGACTGAATTGTAGTGAAATTTGAAGAGTGTGACTATTGCAAGATCAAGTAGTGAACTTATATTCTGTACCAAAAAGGCAAGTGGTTCTTCATACTTTTGTCCCAATATTTTCGCTATGCATTAGTGATATTTCTAAGTAGGACTTGCATGAAATTTTACAAAGTATGCTATGCCATGGGAAATCCTAGTAGATGAAACCTTAGTAGAATTTTCCTAAGTTAAGATTCCTACTACTATCATGCTTAGATTAGCTAGTAGAAAATAAGGGTGGATTATATTCATGCTATGAAATATTTCTAAGTCAAGGACTTGTGTTTTGTTTAATAAAAAAACTATGTGAATGAATCACCTGGGTGGAATGGTTGTGAATGGGTTATGTTGAATGGTTACACAGGGCCCATATTTAAGGACTACCCTAGTGTATCTCACTTGTGGAAATCCACCCAGGAACAAAGAGATTTGAGATGTCAAATGTTGAGAAGCTTCAAGTGCAGCCACTCGGCATTATGGGCTCTGCCTGGATCATATAGGTTGCAATAACTTAGCCAAATGGGCAGTTGGTGGTAGGGGATGTTAGGTTTGGGAACGCGTCCATTCTAGTCTAAGGGAAAGCTTCTGAAAGATCTTGTCTCGATGCATGTCGAGTCTTGTGGGGAAAGTGCACCACCTCTCGAGAGAGTAAAATCTAAGTACATAGCCGTGTCCCCGCCAATGAACAATTTGAGCATCAAGACATGGAAGCTATCAAAAATCTCGTCATCCCAATTTCTAAGTTAAAAACTTGTGGTTGAACTAGGGTTAAAGGATCCTCAATCTTTGATTGATAGATTCCTTGGGTGATTTTGACAAACAAAAACTTAGTATTTTCAAATGATAAGGAAAATCTATTTTTAGCAAAGCAAGCCTAACCTCCACTTAGCCAAATGCATATAGATGATAGATACCACTATTCTACCATAGTATCACTTGCCAATACAATTCAAATGTATTGACCCTTGTGGCTGTAACTTATTATGTTGCAGGTTTGTTTGATGTTAGTGAAGTGTGTTGATTAGGATTACAAGTCTACAACAAACATTACTGCCTATGGCACTTTGAAGATGAAGGACTCCATGCTATATAGATATTTCTGTTGATTGTAATGTGATAGCCAAATGAGCTATGTAAGATGTAATGAAATATTTTGTTCATGTTTATAAAGTTGTATTATGACCTTAGTTTATTGATATTACATCTTAACTGTGGATGCTAGCTATTGATCCACGGACTAGCATTGTAAACACAGGGATCTCTACCTTATTAAAGGTTGGGACCTCTAAAGAAATAATTCACCAGACAAATTCTGGAGCTCCAAAAATTATTTCCTTGGGTGATTAGGTAGTATTTAGTGGAATGATTCAAGAGGTGTTGGAATCTCCTTAAAACAATTACCAGAATGCCCTTGATAAATTCGCAAAGCCAGTAGTGGTTGAGATTTTCCTTTTTCATCATATTTAATCTACAGAAGATTTTGATGTAATTCCAAGGGCACATGTTAGGTATGGGAGATAACTTTCTGTAGAAATTGGAATCACCCTTTTTTTGGAGTTACAGAACCAAAGTGGTGATTTTATTAGTGAATAAACTATGCATAGAATTGTTTAATTCACCAACATTCCATAAGAGATTAATAAATTGGGGGCTCATGGGGTTTGATACATATTGGTATTGAGGTTTATTGGGAGTTGGAATTGGGTCAAAACCTTCTTTGGTTTTACCTAGGGAATTTTCTAAAGGCAGAAATGCCCTGTTTTTGTTATTTTTGCTAATTCCAAAATATTGTTCCACTTTGTATGAGACTAATGCCATGGAATAGGTTCATCTAATACCTACCAGAGGGCATTGGATTTATTTAATTTGGGTTTTTAAAATTATCTGCAAGAATTTAATAAAAAGATAGATACTTATTTTCATTTTAAATACTATAGAATAACCTAGAAACTTTACTGTGTGGGAATGGTTCTGCATGTTGTCAAAATCATTGGAGAACTAGGGGAATTTTAGATCTAGTTGAAAGAAGGTATTTTCCATTTTTTTTGAATTAAACCTAAGGGAAATCTTGTAGATCTAGAAATATATTATTAAAAAAGAGGGAGGAGGGGCTTGCTGGGCTGATTTCTAGGGGGTGTGGGCCGCACAGAGGGGCCGTGGGATCTCAAAATTCGAACGGGTCATGGCGGGGCCTGGCCGTCAGCCACGCATAGATGGCAAAGGGGTATGGGGGTCTAACAACTGTTGGATTAGACAGGCATCGACGGCACAGGAACTGTCTTCCTCCTCTCGACCGGGGAACCGGGACGAAACCCTAGGGGCGAGCGGTGGCGCCTGGGGAGCTCACCTGGTTGTCGGGGAGACGTCGAGGAGGCGTCGAAGGGACGCGGCATTACACGGCGGTCCCGAAGAGGTGTTGTAGGGCCGGTTCTCTCGCCAGAGGAAGTCGTGAGCGCAACGCTCACGTCAGCCACCGTAGGAGCTCACTGGGCGCTTCGGGTGGTTGGTGCATGCCGAGTCTGAGGAGCTCGATCAGAGGCAGTGGTCCTGGGTGCTGTGCTATTGCTGCATGCAGGGGTAAATGGGGCTCGGGCGCTCCTAGACGCATGAGGAGCTCGGCTCAGCCATGCTCTTGAGCGGCAGCCTCCGGAGTTCCTGCATGCAAAGGGAGGGTACAGGGAGGGGGATTAGATCCAGGGGAGCAAGAAAGCTAGTAGGGAGAGAGTTGGGGAGGTCGGAGATGACCACCTTTTTGCATGCAATCAGGGATCAGAGGAGAGTTTTCCTTCTCCTCCCGAGCAGCAGAGCAAGTGAGAGCTCTTGAGGTCCTGGGAAGAGGGAGGGGAGTGGGGTGGAATGGAGGGTGGATAGGTGAGGCACTGGCCTTATGCCGTTTTATCTAGAGCAAGGGAGGTCCATGGTGGACCTTGTCCATGGGGAAACTTGGGGGGGAGGAAGGTGTCCATCTATTGGGTAGATGGGGTGGTGGGGGGGTGGTGAGAGGGACATTGCAGCTGATGTGGCTTTTAAGAGAAAAGATCTTTGCAAGATATGGATGTCTGTCACTCCTTTTTTTTCTTCCAAGAACAAAAAGACAAAGTGCTAGGGTTTTGCTACAGTGAAATTTTGACCAGAGTGGAGGTGGTGTGTTGTGATGAAGTCCTTGACAAGATTTGATGGGGTTTGGAGTTGGTATGAGTCAACGTTGGACTAGTTTTGCAAACTTGATCAAATTTGTGCTTGTGAAGGAAGTTGAAAAATTTGCATGTGACAAGGTGGGCAAAATGGTTTTTCTAGATGTATATGATCAAGATATACCCTATTAATTTAATTGGCAATTTTCAGATTACCTTATCTCATCATTTCTTCTATTGTTTCCAAAGTGCAGAATTAGATTATAGAAGCTCATTTGATAAATTTACATTGGGAAACGATGGTTTTTGATGCGAGATGGTTCTAAATACCATAACACACAGTGGAGAATTTTATTCGAATTTATTGAGATGGGAAAGTATTTTTAAGAAATTATTTCTTGTTTCTGCCATTTAAGAAAAAGGGCAAAAAGAAATAATAAAGAGTCTCAAAAATATTTATTTTTGAGATGGGAAGATGGGGTATGATGTATAGAACTCAAATATTCATTGATTTGGCAAGGTTATTTGTAGAAAAGCAAACTTGCCTTTATAGAAGAGATTTTGAGAATTTTGCAAGATAATAAATTTAAGTAGTTTTAGGTTCGAAATAATTATGAGAATTATTTGGGGATTTATCATATCCAAGGTAGGTGGGGTAAACTTGTATTGTAATCATTTACAACTTGGTTTGTTGAAGGATTATGGTGAGAAGGGAAGAAAACAAGATTTGGGGGAATCCAGGGTTTGGTTATTTTTATGCCACCTAAACATGGTTGTATTTGTGAGCTCAGAGCTCACCTTGGTACAAGGGATATATGGATGGATAGATAAAGTTATATATATGATCATGGAAGCAAGAGTTGGGCTTGGTTGTATTTGAGGTGGTCTAGAGGTGATGGAAAACTTTGTTGAAAATAAGGCTACCATAATAGATACATCATGAAGCCTTCGAAACCATGTGGGTTTAAGAAGCACAAGGCTCCAATGGAAACAAGTGAGGTGGGGATTGATAGGACATTATTAGTAGATCATAATAATGCAAATAGTTGGTCAAGGGGAGGTACCATATAGATGTGAGCTTCTGCCAAAGTAGGAAAGATGATAAGATTTGTAGAAAAGATTACTACTTGGACTACAAAACCATCAGGGGTGAGTGGGAACTAGAATGGCTTAGCCAAAGCCAAGAGTGGGCATTGTTAGTATTAAAGATGCACTACAATATTGTTCAAGTACATTCTCAAGAATGCACATAGGTTGGAAAAGGTAGAGCTCTAAAGATTGAATCTAGATAAGAAATCCAGACTTCGCCATTTTGGCAGATTTAGGGTTTTAGAAAAGATTACAAGTAGGAAAAAAATTGAGAGAGTGGCAATGGTTTATCCTTCCCATTAAGTGGTTGATGTTGAGGTATATATTGAATTGAGGGGATCCATGCTTGGATTGGGTCTTCACTAAGTAGGAGGCTATCAAAAGGGATTT
Organism: Avena sativa; assembly: GCA_916181665.1. Classification (NCBI taxonomy): domain Eukaryota; kingdom Viridiplantae; phylum Streptophyta; class Magnoliopsida; order Poales; family Poaceae; genus Avena; species Avena sativa. The sequence goes on from OV702280.1 coordinate 125,993,614, forward strand.
TCCCTGGATTGATCTGATTAGGAGATGAGGTGGCCACTTAAGTGGCTTGGGTTGATCCAAAATTGGATGCTTGGTTTGATGATCACAATCATAGATTGGGTCCTAAGGTATGAGATACTAGATTATCTCACTCTAGTTCCTAAGCAAACAAGGCAATCAACAGATCAAGACAATTCATCAGACAACAGATCAAGGCAATTCATCTTATCACTTATCCAACTACTACTAGGGTTACCATCAAGCCTACCTTGAGGTAAGGATGGGTATTTTGAATTGGTTATATTTTGAAGTAAGATAAGGACCATCTTGGTATTTCTACCAATATTGTAATAAAAAGGTATTAATAATGGTTTTGGAAAAACTAGGGGTAAGAGTAGCTGGGAGTTTTGTCTTGAAAAAATAAGGAGATTAGATATAGGTCTCCATAGTTTTTTTAATAGAAACTAGTAAAGTATTTTGTTGTGTTAAAGTCATCATGGCGCAGGTTTTGAAATGCCAGAACATTTGAGAATATGAAATATGATCCAAGACATCTCTTTTGTAAAATAAATTTTGTAAACTAGTGTTGGGTTAAGGAGTACATCACCTAATACACAAACAGGTGCAGGAACACAAATAAACAAGGACGCAAACATTGCAACAAGCAATAAGAAAAAAGATTTTGTTCCCCCTGATTTTTGCCTTTTGTACATTAAATCAGGCTTGCTGAAATTGGGATGTTACAAATCTTCTCCATACTTTTCATTTGACCCGTGTACTACATCGTCATACAAGATGGATGGAACTTATATCCCACTTCTTTTTGACAATTCTTTTCTTTTGGTAAAGCCAATTATGGTCGATGCCATCAATCATGAATCTATTGCAATAACCTCATGGTTAAGGAAAGCAGTAAGCATCTCTGCAAAAAACTCGAGATATTCATCATTCTACTCCTTCCTCGGGATTCCACCATAAACTCGTGTCACTCTTTCTCGAGGAGATAAATCTACACACCTCCTCGGCATGATCCTTGGGTCCTTATCGGTGTAAGAAGAACCTAATCCAAGAATCAGGATCCCAAATCTTTCCATGATTGATAACTTCTGAAGGCAACATTGTTTCTCTACACTTCATTTCTCAAATCTATGGGAATAAACAAGGCTATTTTCATAGTGGTTGATAACTTCTCCAAAATCATTCTTTTCTTCTGGCGAAACAAAGAATCATCTACACTTCCATATTTAAATATTTTATCCTAAGATATGTCTATTTTTTCTCCTTGACACATCGTCCTTTCAAAATTCTTTCAACAAGTGGATCTATTCCTTTATCATGTTTTCTCTCGAGTCTTGTAGTGGTCAGACCATTCCGTTGTTCATCCTCTTGGGAATGTGAGGATCGCCTTTGTCCTGAACACCCGCCCCTTCTTGGTTTTTTTCCTTTTCCAAGGAATCTTTGGGCGATATTCTTCTTTAGTGGAGAAGAGTTGTAGCATCCCAATTATCTTACAATTGCAATGCTACTTTCCTATTATATATATATATTTCTACTTCCTACATATCATAATTGCATTGCATGATATCATGCTTATGTCACCATGCCACCTTGCATTTGAGCATCATACTAAAACACCCTTTTATTTGGTTCTTATTAATTGTATTTGCCTCTAGATATATTATAGTTGGATCTTGATATATTGCTTGATGACCAAGTTGAGTTGGGGCATAGCTCTTACAACTTCACCACCTTTCTTGTCACTACCTTATAATTCCACCATCCACCTATATGTGAGCCTTTGCCTTTCTATTGATATTTACATCTAGCTCATGTGTGTTGGCTGGATCCATTTCTTGCTCATACCCCCATAGGTGTTATTTTATTGTTTTCACAATAATTGTTATGGGGCCTACATGACCACCTTGCATGATATGAGCGTGGCTCCTCTTTATCTTCTTGTCATGACGTTATTCAAGCTTGTGAGTATACTTGATTTACAAGACCATACCATCTATAGTGGCTCGTGCAAACTAACACTTGGTCTTCAATTCAAATATACCCACCATCTAGATACACTCATGAGAGGAAGGTAAGTTGGTTACCCAAATGGTGGTGTGCATATGCTAGTGGGGTTGTGGTGGTCTTCACCACCACACCACACATGCATGCATATCTCATGTGTGGTGCTCCTTCCTCCTCCTTTTGCAATTGTTTGGGAATTAGTGGCTTTTAGCATTTGAATGTGCACGTAAGCTTGAATCCCTCTTCACTAACTTATAGTAAATCATCTACCTATCCTCCTCTTGGATGGTTCTGGTCTTTTTCAAATTTCTGCAAACAACAACTTGTTTGAACTTTCTGGAAACAAACCAAAATTCAAACAGAAAAAGAAAAAGAACTACAAACAGCAAATAAAACTTTACATGGACCTTTTCCTGGCAGTAGCTAGTGTTGGCCTACATCGCTTTCTCTCCTGGGCCGGCCGATCTTGTTTCCCTCTCCTGCTGTGGCCCGTCCTATAGGGTTTGTTTTGCATGGAAACAAAAAAAATCTATCGCAAGAACACATAAAACGAAGATCTAATATATCGTGAAGCCAAGATCGGTGCAACGAGATTGTAGAGAACTAACCCTCGTAGATCCAAAGCATTAACGAGATCAAATCTCGTAGATCACTTGTCGATCTCAAGAGCGTGTAGACGATCCTTCTGGCGCCGCATTCGGCAGTGCTTCCGCACTCGGTCACACATACGGAGTCGATAAAGACCTTCCTCTTCCCGTTCTAGTGGGCAGCAGAGGTAGTAGATCTCCTCATAATCTAAGCAGCACAATGGTGTGGTGGTGGTAGTAGTGGAGGAGAATAAATTCTGCAAGGATTCTCCTAAGTCGGAGCAGTATGGTGGAGGAGGGAGAAAGCCAGTGGCTAGGGTTGAGGGTGAAGGGCAAGGGTGAGCCCTACCCCTCCTTATATACATGGGAGGATGTAGCCAGGGTTCCCACCCCTAGCCGGAGTCCACCCCCAACTCAGCGGCCAAGTGGGAGAGGTGGGAACTTGCCCTCCAAGTTTCCTGATACGTCGAAAATGTATCTACTTTTCCGAACACTTTTGCTATTGTTTCTCCTCTAACTTGTGTGATTTGGATACAACTAACATAGAATGATGCTGTTTTCAGCAGAATTGCTTTGTTGTCTAGTTTTTGTGTAGAAAATCAACTTTCAGGAAAAATCCCGGAAAATATGGCAAAACTCCTATTTTACCAAAAGACTCACAGAGCCAGATGATGAGACATAGGAGTGCCACGAGGGGCCCACACCCCCTAGCCGCACGGGCCAGCCCAGGTCACGCCTGGCACTGGTGTGGCCACCTCAGGCACCCCCTCGGCCTCCCTCTTCGCCTACATAAAGCCTTCTGACCTAAAAATAGAGGAGGGTTTGACGTTTTTCTAGATAGAGTTCCGCTGCACTGCCACCAACAGAAACCGCGAATCGAAACCAGAAACTCCATTCTGGCACCCTACTGGGACGAGTAATTGGAGGATATCATCGCCATCATCATCACCGACGCCTCTCCATCAACCATCCATGTTTCCCCCATCCATGAGTGAGTTATCCCCCGTTGTAGGATATGGGGATGGTAGGGATTGGATGAGATCTATCATGTAATCGAATACGATTGTTAGGGCATGGTGCCTAGTATCTTTATTAGTGTTATTTGACTTCATTGCAACTTGTTGTGCTTAATGCTTGTCACTAGGGCCCGAGTGCCATGATCTCACATATGAACATCTTATTGATTCATGCTAATAGGATTGTTTGTGATATTATCTGCAAGTTGTGTACACATATCACTATCCGGAACCAAAGGCCCCGAAGTGACAGAAATTGGGATAGCCGGAGGGGATGTCTGTGATGTGAGGATCACGTGTGTTCACAGAGTGTTAATTCTTTGCTAAGGTACTCTATTAAAAGGAGTACCTTAATTCCTAGTAGATTCCCTTGAGGCCCTGCTGCAACGGGCTAGCTGGAAAAAAGATATTGTGCATGTTCTCGTTGCGAGCACGTATGACTATATATGGAACACATGCCTATGATTGTTTAGTACTTGGATGATTTATCTTATTTATCTTCAAATGCCCTAGATCCTGAAGTTACATAAATAGTCTCGTCCATGCAACGCCCGTCCATCCAACCCTATGCCTACCGCACTCAAATCCTACTATTTGCTACTATTGTTACTACTGCCTTTGTTTTACTGCTACTGTTACTTTACTATTGGTACTACAAAACTGTTGCTACTGATAAATTGACAACTCAGTTGTTAAGGCTTATAAGTATTCTTTGGCTCCCCGTGTGTCGAATCAATAAATTGGGTTATACTACCCTCGAAGACTGTCGGGGAGCATAGCTTTATTTGTAAGTTCACTTAGATTTATTATTGTCCGCTGCTATCCTTTTCATCATGGGAAAGTCCCGTGATGGATAGTTTCCTATTTTACCATCCACTACAAGAAGAGGTACAGTCCTAAACACATGTGCTGCTCTTGATTCACCGTCTGTTATAAGTAATATTGTTACACCACCACCACATTTGCATGCTACACACACTTCTACTACTGCTGAATTTGAAATTTCTACTGATGCTCATGATGTTACTTCTACTATTCTTGATGAGAGTGGTTCATTAGGTCCTTTCCTATATGCTAAAATTGCTAGAGCTATATTGGGAAACACTGAAACTCCTAGCAAAGACACTATTACACCTGTTAGCTCACCTGAGTCTACAGACATTTATGATATCAATGATGGTTATATTGAGATGACTAATGAATTTATTGAAGAATATCAAAACACACGTGGTGCTAGTGCTATTAGGAGTCTCCTTGAGAAACGTACTATTATACCTAAACTATCTCCTGATGCTAAGTTTAGTACTTCTCCCATAGACATTAAAGATAAATATTATGATTTCTCTCTTGATTTATCCTACATAACGATTGTTGAGAAAGAACCTTTTTGTGGGACTAAGAATGAAAGTGATGTGGCTCATATGAATGAGCTTTCTAATATGAGTGGCTTATTTTCTGTTGATTTTAAGATGTGTAAGTACTTTGTTGTTAAAATTTTCCCTTTTTCATTGAAAGGAGAGGCAAAAAATTTGGTTTAATATTTTACCTCATGTATCCATTGATAGTCCTGATTGCATCATTGCTACTTTTTTTTAGAAATATTTCCCTCCTAGTGCTAGACATACTATTTTGCGGATACTTTTTTTATTTTAAACAGCGAGAAGAGGAGAAATTGCCTGATTCATGGACAAGGTTCTGTTCCTTGATTCATGCGCATCCTGGATGTCCATTACCCAAAAATGAGTTTCTTGATATATATTATAATGGACTAACTGATGAATCTAGGACATACCTGGATAGTTTTGCTGATTGTGTTTTCAGGAAAAGAACTCCTGCAGAAGCTGAAGAATTAATGGCTAAAATAAGCAAGAATTATGATGATTGGACTACAACTGAGCCAATTACACCTGAGCCTACTACACCTGAACCAATCATGCCTGAACCAACTCCAACACCAACACCAAAGAAGAGGGGAGTGATTGAATTAAATGATGAAGTGATGAAAGAAGCTAAGAAATGTCTTAAGGAGAAGGGTATTAGATCTGAAGATGTGAAGAATTACCTCCTATAGAAGAATTATGTAAGCCAATCTCCCACTCATCCACTATTGAGGTACACTATCTCCAACACTTTTATGAAGGTGATATTCCCTTTGATAAACCTCCTGATCAATGCTTAGAGGAACTTGACATTCTTATTGTTAAATAAAATAATTTTAATAAACAAGTTCAGAATCATTTATTCAAAAACTCTAGAGCTATTAATGAGTTGAAATATATTTTTGAAAGAACTGATAATGATGTTTAAATGTTTGTTAAACACTTCCAAATGGTTCAAACACCAAATTGATCAACTTGCTATGGTACAAAAAGATATGCTAGTCAATGCTTCTGGAGATAAACATGCTTATGAAATTAGAACTAGGAGTGGTGCTACCACTCAGGATCCCTTATATCCAGAGGGACATCCTAAAAGAATTTGAGCAGGATTCTCAACAAGGTGAAAATAGAGGTAGTCCTTCTAAGAGAAAGAAAAAGAAACATAAAACAGTTGAGAAACCTTCTGAACCTGCTGTAGATCCTAATAGTATATTTATCTCTGATGCTGAAACTGAAAGTGGTAATGATAACAATGATGCTCCTAATAAGAAAGAAATTGAAGAACAACCTGAGAAGCACACTAAGAACACTAAGTACACTAAGGAAGATTTTATTGCTAATAAACATGGTAGTGAAAGAGAACCTTGGGTGTAGAAACCAATGCCTTTTTCTAATAAGAAACACAAGTCAAAGGAGGAACAAAACTATAACAAGTTTTGGGAGTGGATGGAACCTTTATTCTTGCAAATTCCTTTGACTGATGCTATTAAGTTGCCTCCTTATTCAAAGTATATCAAGGATATTGTCTCTAATAAAAGGAAGATTCCTAATGAGGAAATTTCTACTTTGCTTGCTAATTATTCCTTCAATGGTAAGGTTTCAAAGAAACTTGGTGATCCAGGTATTCCAACTATTCCTTGCTCTATAAAAAATAATTATGTTAGAACTGCTTTGTGTGATTTGGGAGCTGGAGTTAGTGTTATGCCTTTTTCTCTCTATAAGAAACTTCGGCTTGAAAAGTTGATACCAACTGATATATCTTTTCAAATGGCTGATAAGTGTACTACTATCCTTGTTGGTATTTGTGAGGATGTTCATGTTCAAGTGGCTCATAACTGCTTGGTTCTAACTGATTTTGTTGTGCTTGAGATGCCTGAAGATGATAATATGTCTATTATTCTTGGGAAACCTTTGCTTAATACTATAGTTGCTATCATCAATTGTAATCAAGGAAAAGTAACTTTTAATATTAATGACAAAAAAGCATATTGTTTATTTCCCCAAGAAGATTGATAAGACTTATTTCGTAAATTCAATTGAAAATATTGAGAGAATCAAAGTTGGAGAAATATATTGTCCCATTCCACAAGAAAGTTTTGAAACTGTTATAATTGGGACTATTGCTATCAATATTGAGGTAACATAATCATTTTGTGAAATGCAAAGTTTTGTTTCATATAAAATTGTTTTGGTAACTAATGGCGCCTGGAAGCGCTTCGTTGGGAAACCCCAAGAGAAAGGTGTGAAGAGCACATCAGTAAGTCTTCCCTCAGTAAGAAACCGAGGTTATCGAACTAGTATGAGGAAGTAAACGTCTCAAAGGTGTTTCAAGCAACTTGGAAACCTGCACAACACAAACTCAAGACTTTGCCCCAACGAACAGTGAGGTTATCAATCTCACCGGTTGCTGTAAGAAAGGATTAATTGTATGGTGTGGAAGGTAATAGTGGTTTGCAGAAAGTAAATAGTAACAGTGAAGATGTATCAATTGTAAATACTGGACAGGGTTCCATAGTTCACTAGAGGTGTTCTCCTTAGATAAACAAAAATGGCATGCAGGGTAAACAAATTACAGCAGGGCAATTGACATGACTGAGCAAGGAATAACAATGCAATACTAGACATTCATGATCCTATGAGATTCGATTGGGCAATACAACAAGATACATAGACCGCCATCCAACTACATCTATGACTCGAAATCCTCCTTCTGGTTACCATCCGATCCCCCTCCAATATGAAGTTGCAAGCAACAGATAACTGCTTTAAGAAAAGTGTGTCAGGTAAATGATCCACTTGTTCCATGAACAAGAGACCGGTGTTTTCTCCCTAGTGGCAACAGCACATCTACAACCTTAGAGATTTATGTCATTTCCCTTAGATTAAATAGAGGCATGAACCCACTATCGAGCATAAATACCCCCTCTTGGAGTCACTAGCATCTACTTGGCCAAGATAGCTACTAGAAACGGAGAGCATGCAAGATCTCAAACAACACAGACATGATAGAATCAATAAGACAAAACCTTTAATCAATTTGACATAGTAATCTCTATATCCATCGGATCCCCGCAAACACAACATTCATGATTACAAACAGATATGATCTTGATCATGAACGTAGCTCACAAGATCTAAACATGATAGCACAAAGGAGGAGATACAACCATCTAGCTACTACATGGGCCCGTACTCCAAGGTGGAACTACTCACACTTCATACTGGAGGCTGGCATGATGAAGAAGAAGGCCTCCGGGATGATCTCCCCTCCGACAGGGTGCCAGGAAGAGCTTCAGATCCCCCAATCTAGGGACGATGGTGGCGGTGGCTACAGAAGGTTTCGTGGAATATTGATCGGGTCCTTAGGGTTTAGTCATTGGGCGGTCTTTATATGCGAAGAGGAGAAGCAGGGGGTCGCTAGGGCGGCCGCACCCCCCTCAGGCGCAGGCCCACCTTGGTCGCGTTGCCAGGGTTGTGGCCCCCTGGTGGCTCTCCTCCGTCTCGTATTCAGGCTTCGTGTTCCTCACGATAAAATATTGACTTTGGCTTTTTTCCCGTCCAATTCCGAGAATTTTGATTTTCTGCCTTTGTGGAACCAAAAACAGAAGAAAACAGGCAATTGGCACTATGGCATCTTGTTAATAGGTTAGTACCAGAAAACATATAAAAACACCTCAAAGTGTAGATAAAGCAAAGCAAAGTAGATACTAAACAAGCATGGAACATCAAAAATTATAGATACGTTTCTAACATATCGGTAACAAGACTTGATCAACCTTATTAACAAAGGGATTTTAATGAACAAAACAATGCTTTCACCATGGTTATACCTGCTCACTTTTATTTTTCTCATTTCCATTCTATGCTCTTTGTCTTGTTAGTTTTAGTTTTGCTAGTTGTTTGATTTTTAGAGTGTCTTAGAACTTCTGTTGTTTTAGTATTGGTTTTCTTTTGTGTCTTTCAAAAAAATCTTTTTCTGCGAGAAAATCAATTTTCCTAACCTGAAAATTGGCCAAAAATAATGTTTTCCAAAAAATTCCAGAAAATACATATTTAATGTTTTTATGAAAAAACAGGAAGAAGGGTACCTGGAGTGACCCACGGGGACCCAACACGGCAGAACACCCTATGGTAGCGCGGCCAGCCCTAGGTGGCGCCTGGCCCAGATGTGGCCCACCCCTGGCCCTCCAAGTTGCCTCCTTCCAGCCACTTCTTTCTCTCTCCCGAAAGAACACGGGAAAATTTCTCAAAGCTCGAGTTCCTACTATTTTTGCTCCTGAATGTCGATCTCTTTGCTCAGCCCATCTTTGCTGCTAATTTTTGGAGGGATTTATCTCTGGTATTTTGCTACTGTAGGTGACAGGTTGTGTGATCTTGCATGCTTGTTCTATGCTTAGAGATTTCATTTTGATGCATGTTTAGCCCTCTAGCAAGTTCCTATAGTAGTTCCTCATCATTTATCAACTTTGAAATCACTTGCTTTGATGATTGCCTAAAAATTTCAGAAAATAAGATGAGTGCATACTAGCTCAATCAACATGAAGTAAGTGTACTGGAGATTATGAAAGTGCACCGCGAGGAGGAAGTTTTCTCTTCCATTTATCCATCCCCAGAATTCATGAGAGCTGTAGGGATATTTTAGGATTTCTAGACAATGATTTCTAATGCAGGGTTGGAGCATTTTGTTGGAGAAGAACCATACCAATACGTTAAGATAACCATGTCTGTGCAGGACTTTTGGTTTAGTTGATCCTTTCCTAATCCCATGGTCCACTACAAAATTTACAATATAGTTGTCAACCTCCCTTTTGATGATTTTTGTGCAGTTATCAGAGTGCCACAGTGGGGTTCATGTGAGAAGATTAGAGAGAGGCCTAAGCCACTCATGGACTTATATGCTGAAATTTGCCAAGGTTGCGACTTATCAAAGGAGAGTGGTAAAATTTGGAATATTAATTTCCCATCCATTAGATATTTTGCCTATTTCATTGCCAAATGTGTTCTTGCTAGGAAGACTACTTGAAAATTATCTTCATTTGATCTAGCTTTTATCTCATCCGCCTTGACACGAGATAGGACTTATAACTTGGGTGCTTTGATAGCTTTCCGTCTTGCTGCTAACCGTGAGAAAGGTGGAATTTGTGGAGGTCTCATTGCATCTCGTTTGCTAGCTTTTCATGGTTTAGAGCCTCATTATTCAGATTTTCATTTCCCCATAGAGAGACTTGATCTCAATTCCATGGTTCAGCTTAAATTTGTTTCTTCTTGGGATACTTCGAGTGAGTTAACGTATGAAATAACCTTTGTCAAGAGTGGTTGGAGACGGGGTAGGTCTGAGAAAGTAGTCTCTTTGCCTGCACTTGCTTTGTTTAACTTTGATACCAGGCAAGGATGGTCGCCCACGGAGTAATAACTTGACACATACATGGCAAAGCTCTCCCAGCAAGAGGACAATGTTGGAGAGGATGCCGAAGATGATTCGGTTCAGCCCTCCAACATGGGGGAGTCCTCATACCAGCATCCCTCCTTTGATTGGGGCGCTTCTTCTTCATCGCGAGGGCCTGATTATGATCATTCCTACGATGACCCACCGGCTTGGGGTACTACCTGTGTTATTGATTAATCTCCACTTATACCAAAAGATTAAGCTTGGGGGGAGGTATACCGACATCACACTCATCTATATATCATGTTTCGTCAGTACTCTGTATATCCATGTTTCGCTTTCTTTCTAGTTTTTGTTTCTGCTTTCCAAAACACAAAAAGACCAAAAATATTTGTTTCTCTTGGTTTGTTTCTTCGCTTTTGGCTTTTGTTTTCTTTAAGAAAAATCCAAAAAGATTTTGGTTTGTTTGTTTTTGCTTTGAGTGCTTGCTTTAAAAAATTTGAAAACACAAAAATATTTATTATTATTCTTTGGTTTTGTGAAGTTCGTTGCAGGGTTCAGCGGTCCTCAGTGGAGTTTGGTTTCATTTTATTATTCAAGTGAAAGGCAATAATGATGATTAATGACAACCCGATATGTGGTAAGAGGCTGGTAATGAACTCTATTTGTCTTCATTTTTTGTACATATACTCATCATTGTGGGCATGCTTATTCTGTTCATGTAAGGTGCATGTTATTTATTGGATGCTTAGTAGTTCTTGCACTCTTATGATTAGCTCCAACTTGCTAATAGTTTCTATCATGTCACGTGAATGTTTGGTTGCATTGTTCTATTCATAACTTGGTATGACATTGTGGTATCCTCCTCTGAATGCTTCATTTGAATCAACTTGGCACATGCCCACGCATGCATATAACTGAACCAAAGCCAGTTGAGCCTCGGTGATTTATTTTTCCTCAGAGTTCTTGTATCACTTTTATGTCATACTTAATTTTTTTTGTTGCAAGCATGATTATTATAGTTATTGCTCTGTTGTTTGTCGCTCCCTTTCTATTGCCAGCCTTCACTTGCACTGAGTATGAGCTCTACTCGTGCTTCCAACTCCCCAAAACCAATATTGTCAAAAGTGTCTATCACATCCCAAGATTTTCCAAATCTTGTAATGTGAAAATAAATGAATAAAACAAAACTTTGTTTGATTTTCAGGGCCAGAAGAAACTTTTTGAATTTAAAAGGGGAACTTCAAACCCATTTGAATTAAATAAAATCCTAAAGGGATTTAAAAAGATAAACATTTTAAATAAAGGAAAACAAAATATTTTGGAAATAATATTTTGGATCTTTTAAAATAAAAGGATTTGGTTTTCAAAAGAAAAGGTGGATTCATAAACAAAGATTATTTTATAAAGCCAAATTAAACCTTGGTCAAACTTTGGAATTAAAACATTTTGCTTTGAATAAAAATAGCAAAGGTTTATTTAAATAAATTAATAAGAATTTAATATCCAAAATTTATTTAAATAAAAGGTTTTACCATTTTAATTGAAACATCAAAACTTATTAATTTATTTTAACTAAGTGTTCCAAGTATTTTATATTCACAAATAAAACCTACTAAAGTGTTTAGGCTTTATTTTAGATTTCAAAATAAATAACTCAATAAAATAAGTCCTATTTGAATTAATAATTAAAGTCTATTATATTTAATTAATAATGGACCCTAAAATAAAATGTTATTTTATTTTAAAACAAATTTCCAAGTATTCTTTATTTCCAAATAAAACCTACAGATTTGGTTTTGAAAATATTTAGATTCAAAATGGAGATTTTATTAAATAAACCAAAACTTATTTTATTAATAAACCATGGTCCATGTTATTTAATTAATAAATGGAACCTAAAAAGATTTAAAATATTATTTTATTTTAGAATTTGGATTATGTTGTTAAACAGAACTAATTCAAGATTACAAAGTTTGTTGATTGTTTGAATCAATTTGATTGTGTTTTGATGTTTAAATTTCAAAACAGGAAAATGGAAATAGAAAAAGAAAAGGGTTTAGAAACAGGAAAAATATAAAGTTAGGTCGACCCAACCCATCAGCCCACTAAGGCCCAGAACCAGCCTAGCTATTCTTTCCCCGAAGAAAACGGTTCACACCCACTAACAAACCCGCGTAGAGTATGACATGTGGACCTCCCCTCGTTTCTTTTCCCACTGACAGGTAGACCCCACCGCTCCTGTTCTTCTCTCCCACCCGCGCGACCCCTTCTTCCTCCCTCGACCACCGTTACCTGCTGTGATTCTGCACGTTCAATTCGCCATAACGCCATGCCTTTACCTCACCTTGACCATGCGCGTTAAAACCCCAGCGCCTCCTCCTCCTTTTCCCCCAGATCACTCCTCCTCTCTGCCCCTAGGCTGTCGCCAATTCTTTCTGCACCGCCGCCGTCTCCGACGAGGTTCAGTGTCGATTCCGGCAATTCAACACCGCCCCGAGCCTTCTCGAGCATCCTAGTAGCTTCCCCACTCCCAGACGCTTCTCCCCGTATCCTTCACTCGACCGCGGGCGCCCCAGAGCTTTGGCTTGGACTAGCTCTGACAGCGCCTCCACCTGTTTCTTCTCCGACGACGACCCCCAGGTAAACCAGACCGCCCCGCGTCTCCTCGTTCACACTCCCATACTTGCCACATCCTTCTGCATCTAACCACATCGATATTTCGCCTTGGGGTGATCCACAGCGCCATCCTCGATGACCACCTGAGACACCCGACGCCGTCCTCCACTCCGGCGAGCAATTGCAGCCGTACCAGAGCGCCCCTTACCACGACAAGCACACGTTGAACATCCCCTCTTCATCACGATTCTGGTGAGCACCTTTTTCCCCCTCTCCGCTTCCTGTAATCGCCGTAGCGTCGCTGCCTGGCCGTGCGCCGCCGCAAGCCACCGCCAGCGTCGCCGATCCTAGGCAAGCATGCTAGCAGCCGTAGGATGTAGATCCAAGCGCTGCGATTAGATCACTTACCGCGAAGAGGTACGCGTTCTGTGCCGCACGATCCAACTTAAATCCAACGCTCCGCAGCACGCGATCCAGACGAACCGGTATCGGCCAATCACGGCTCGACGCGTGGCCAGGATTAAAACTAAAAACAGATTTGAATCAGAATTATTTGCAAACTTCAAACCCTTGTAACTTTCAAACCACACGTCCAAAAATTACAAATTTTATATCAATGGATTCAGTGGAGCAAGCCCTAGACAACTGTGGAATTAGTCTAGAAAATAGCATCTGTTTGCTTGCTTGATTTTGCAGAATCTTTTGTAAGCTTGCTTAGAGTAGAAAAATTGTTTAAAATTGATTTTAGGATTAAATCTTTTGCAAATTGGTTTATTGTGAACCTACTGACCCTAGGAACCAACCCATGGATTTGGAAATAAAAAAATTGCAAAAATTTAGAATGGATTAATTTAATTAGTCTAAATCTAGCTAAGTAATGATAATGGTTTTATTATGAAAAATTATTTTGGAATAAAAACTATTGGGAAAACATTATAATCCAAAGTTATTGACCTAACACACCAAAACTTGAGAGTTAGAAACTTTTGGTGAGAACTTAAAGATTTTGATTGGATCAAACCATTTTCCACCACATAAAATGTTGAATGGATTTCTAAAATAATTTTTGGGCAAAACGCTCTAACTAATGACTTTGCCATTTTGGTAAATGACCAATTTGGACTTTAAAAAGTTTATAAACCTAGTAGAGACCAACCTTGCAATAGAACCACCCTTTGCATACTTATGCATGATTTAGATTCCATTGCTTTGTGAGTGTGAAATTGTTTGCTTGACTTTGGTTTGGAATGTTAGTTGATTTTGTGTTTGCTTGATTGACTTGTAGTGAAGATATTAAAGTGTGAGACTACCAAGATCAAGGAGTGAACCACCATTACCTTCCAAAAAGGCAAGTTACACTATCATACAAAAGTCCTACTATTTTCATTATACTTAGTGGATTTTGAGAACATGCATGAAAAGATATTTCTGTACTTATGCTATGCTAAATCCTAATAGGATTCCCTGTACACTCCTTAGTGAAAATATTGAAGTTGTACATGCTTAGCCATGCTATGTTTTGAAAAGAGATACATGTTGAGATTTTACAAAGGTTGAGAAAAGGACTTGTGTTTTACATAATAAAACAAGGACTCAATGAACCACCTAGGTGGAGGATACTTGACGTTTTGGAGAAGGTGGCAACAAAAGGAACCATGTCTATGGCAATCACTTTGTGTTGTGCTCCAAATGAAAACCACCTAGGAAACTTAGAGATTGAACATGTTTCTCCAATTGTGGCTTTCGTGTGCAACCACATGCTATTATGGCTCTGGCTTAGTCAACTACAATAGGAAGACCCATACATTGTCATTAGTTACCGGACATGGGGATCTGGAATGCTTCATGGGGGCTGAAGACAAGCTAGCAATGATGTATGGGAGGACCTTTTGGAAAGACTTCGTCACATTCTCAGTCTGCCAGTACTCCATCTTGGTGAGCACTAATCCAGTAGGCCACTGGTGGCAACAAGATGGGATTGTGTCATGTGGGTAAAGTGTACTCCTTCTGCAGAAGTTAATAAAAATCTAAGTACTTAGCCGTGTCCCCGGTTATGGACAATACTGAGCAACTAAAGTTTGAACCATGGGAGATCTCGACATTCCAACTTCTAATATAAAAACTTGATGCACTTGGGGGTACCAAGGAATTCAAAGAGATTTTGTTAAGCTTGTTGCACTTGGGGTTACCAAGGTGCTCAAGAGCATGATGTACTTGGGGTTACCAAGGAACTCATGAGATTTTGATAAAACTTGTTGCACTTGGGGTTACCAAGTAGCTCAAGAGATTTTTGACAAGGACTTGAACACTTGAGTTTCTACCAGGGAGTTCAAGGAACTTGGAAAAGAGATTTGACAAAGGACAAAAACCATTTTTGAAAAGATAGGATAAATGTTGCTTTATGCTAATAAGCCTTAAACTCTACTAGCCAAATATGCATGTATTGGTAGGATCCACTCATAATATACAAAGTAGTGAAACTTGCCAATACAATTCAAATGTATTGACCCTTGTGGCTGTAACTTGTAATGTTGCAGGTTTGATTGTCTTTAGTGAAGATTGATTGATTAGGATTACAAATTCTACAACCAACATCTGCCTGTGGCACTTTGAAGATGAAGGACCCACAACTATAGTTATTCCGCTGCAATGTAATGTAGTAGCCAAATGAGCTATGTAAGATGCAATAAAATTATGTTCTTCCTAGTTATAAAGTTATATTATGACCTTTGTTTCTTGATATTACATCTTAACTGTGGATGCTAGCTATTGATCCAGGGACTAGCATTGTAAAACACAGGAGGAATCTACCTTATTAGGTTGAGACCTCTACAGTGTCCACCATATCTACCTATTAGTATAATTGCTACTATATATTATGCCTTGTTTTCTTCCAAATAAAATGTTTGCTTGTTATGAGAAAGTTAGTTAGTAAAGCTCTCACGAACTTTATGGCACACTTTATTTTCTTGCACTTAATTAACCTGAACCATTGTGACTGTCCAGGAAAGTTATATGCTTGCAAATTATGGGCTAGGAGTTGGCAGAACTGTGCAATCATGGGGAACGCTTTCAATTCTTGTAAATATCTACCTAGTTGATATCATGCATTTTTGTTTATGGATGTCGGTAGTGTGAAATAAAAGGGGAGCTTGTACGTCCATGGAGTTATGTATATGTGTTTGAGAAACGTGTGGGCCGCTAGCCTAAGCCATGCCTAATCATGGTGGAAACTTGCAGCATAACCATAATGAGCAATCTGTGAAGCATCCTCAATAAAAACCTATGCAAATAGCAAATAAAAAGATCGCTGAGATGCTCATTGTCTGCTTACCTTGTCATTTTGATATGGGATAGCTCCTGTATCATGGGGAAAGGGGTACCCCATTGGCAGTTCTCTATGATACAAGTGTATTTATAATGACAAGAACTTACTGGTAACTAAATTTGAGAGCTCAAAGCTAATGAGTACCATACTTTCAGCATTTGGAAGCATTTCAAACTTTTCAAAACCTTTTCACCTCCTTGTTGAGTCACCACTTATTCTATGAGCACCTTCTTGAGAGCACAGTTGTCGTTCTTAGTGTAACTTGCTTGTCTCAAAACTTGGTTAATTATGTCATATCTTTGATGCTTGTATCTTTGATATCTTTACTTCTAGTCTTCACTTGAACTTTAGAGGTGCCTTGGCATTATGTTTTGCTCCACAATCAAAGGCAAGCGAGATACCACTCTATCATACCTTCTTATGACCATTGCAATGTTGCTTATGTTTATGTTTCATGCTGCTTATTATTATTGTGTTGCAATCTTTTCATAGCTTGCAATGACTATTGAGTAGACTTAGTTGCATACTATTTATTATGAATATGTGTTCGTGATCATGTGTTGAGAATATATACATCATATGAAGCAAATGGGTTCGTGAAAGTTTCTTTTATCACACTCAGTTTTCAACTAAATTGCTTGAGGACAAGCAATAAGCTAAGCTTGGGGGAGTTGATACGTCCAAAACGTATCTAATTTCCCAAAGACTTTTGCTATTGTTTCTCCTCTAACTTGTGTGATTTGGATACAACTAACACGAACTGACGTTGTTTTCTGCAGAATTGCTTTGGTGTCTAGTTTTTGTGCAGAAAATCAACTTTCAGGAAAAATTCCGGAAAATATGGCAAAAATCCTAATTTACTAGAAGACTCACAGAGCCAGAAGATGAGACGGAGGATGACCACAAGGGGCCCATAGCCCTAGGCCGTGCGGGCCAGCCCAGGCCGCGCCTGGGAGGGTTGTGGCCACCTTGGGCACCGCGTTAACCTCCCTCTTCACCTACATAAAGCCTTCTGACCTAAAAACAAAGGGGGGTTCGACGTTTTTCCAGATAGAGTTCCACTCTGCCGCCACCACCAAAAACCACGATTCGGAACCAGAACCTCTGTTCCGGCACCCTTCCGGGACGGGGAATTGGAGGAGATCATCGCCATCATCATCACCAACGCCTCTCCATCAACCATCAATGTTTCCCCATCCATGATGGTGTAATCCCCCGCTGTAGGCTATGGGGATGGTAGTGATTGGATGAGATCTGTCATGTAATCGAATAAGATTGTTAGGGCATGGTCCCTAGTATCTTTTTTAGTGCTATTTGACTTTATTGCAACTTGTTGTGCTTAATGCTTGTCACTAGGGCCCGAGGGTCATGATCTCAGATCTGAACATTTTATCAATTCATGATGATAGTATTGGTTGTGATCTTATCTGCAAGTTGTGTACACATATCAGTGTCCGGAACCAAAGGCTCCGAAGTGACAGAAATTGGGATAGCCGGAGGGGATGGTTGTGATGTCAGGATCACTTGTGTTCACGGAGTGTTAATGCTTTTCTCCGGTACTCTATTAAAAGGAGTAACTTAATTGCCAGTAGATTCCCTTGAGGCCCCGCTGCAACGGGATGGCAGTACAAAAGATATTGTGCAAGTTCTCATTGCGAGCATGTATGACTATATATGGAACACATGCCTATGATTCTTTAGTACTTGGATGCTTTATCTTATTTATCTGAAAATTCCCTAGATCTTGCAGTTACATGAATAGTCTCGTCCATGAAACGCCCGTCCATCCATCCTTATGCCTACCGCACTCAAATCCTACTGTTTACTACTATTGTGCTATTGCTACTACAAAATTGTTACTACTAATAAACTACTATGAGCAAGACTATTTCTAGGGTGCATCTGAATTGACAACTCAGTTGTTAAGGCTTATAATTATTCTTTGGCTCCCCTTATGTCGAATCAATAAATTGGGTTATACTACCCTCGAAGACTATTGCGATCCCCTATACTTGTGGGTCATCATTTCCCTCCTTACCAAATTAGGGTTTGACCCTTTTTCCTAGTGCTGGCCAGTTGGCCCCTTTGGGCTTGATGCAGTGATGTCTGCAAGTGCACATATCATTTGTAGCTAGTTTCGAAGTTAAGATATCGATCCCATTCGGAGCCCAAAGGGAAGTGTTTATTAATGATGCCTCTGTCACACTCAAAGTTGTCACATGTCTTTGAGTGAATTGACTGCAAGTGTTGAAATAAGAACAAAATTTGGATTAAACTGAATGTATTTAAATAAAAATAAAATGTAAACTTTAGAAATAAAAATCATAAAAGTAAAGAACGATTTTATTGTTTGTTGTTTTCCGCATATGACAAAGCAGGCGCGGGGAGATACAGTTCATGGTGATAGTGATTGTGGCAAGTGGATGAGTGATAAGTGTAACTATTATAATCTTATAAGTGTTTGCGTAGGCGAGCAACCCATAATTAGCCGAACCTCCTCTTGGTAGATTTCATCCCAACTTCAATAATCCTACTAGTCTGTTACCAAAACCATGGTCAGTCACTAGACAATTAAGATCCTTTAGGTTTCTTAGCAATTAAGCTCCATGGATTGGACTAGTGCAATAGGCACAGTGGTTCCTCGTGCTCCTCGAGTTAAACTAGTTTTCCACTGATATGCCCATGTCACTCGGGGGTCACCGGTCTACTAGAAAATAAGATCTTATCTATGTAGAACAATGTATCATGTTGTATCGGCCCTTAATTGGACAACAAGCATTAGGCATCCCACGGATAGTCAAGCACACACAATATATTAATTAAAATCAATCACAAATTAATGGAAAATATATATAGGCACATCACATCTCACCAATCCCCTACATCTCCCACGTCCGAAGGAACTTACCCACGCATGAGAGAATAAAGCATCATTGATATAATTAAATAAGAGGAGTTCTTCTCAATATTACCATGGATATCCACAATAATAATAGAAAATCAATCCAACACAATTCAAGAAAGGAAGAAACAATCTCAGACCCTAATCTTGCAAGCTGAAGATCTCTATCTCAAGTACAAGTAATGGCTATGGGGGTGTTGTGGCTAGGAGGTTTAAGATCGTGGAGCAAGATGGAGAACGTCTTCCACTTCTTCTCCGGATCTCTTCTTTCTCCCTTGTGGATGGAACAGCGGTTGTTGTGTTATGTTTTCGCGTATGACTCCTTCACGAAAGTTGTTTCTTTTGAGAGGACTAAGGCGGCGTCGTTAAACCTACTGGTTGCCATCCTCGATTGCTTCCAAAAACATACTTGCTTGTTTTCGCCTGAAACACCATTAAAAATATATCAAATCTCATAACTATCAACTCCCCTAGATTAGTTGTTGTTCGCCCTCAAGTGACAAGAAAATAGAGAAAGATAGCGGAGATTCTAAACTGAAATTGAGAGACTTACAAGTTCGAATTGGTACCAAATTACTTTCTTCACAATTCCTGCAGTCTTAAACATGATCATACAAGTATTAAAATATTGCACTGATTCCACTTCCTAACCACGTATATCTTGCTAGCAAATAAATTGTATGCCCAAGCAAGTGTCAATAGTTTAGCTAGGAAAGTGAAACAAATTGTTTTGGTTTCTCTCTTTGTTGAGAAGTGAAAAACTTTTTTCTCTTGTTTCTTTAATCAATTAAGAGTCTCCAAGTTAGCACCAAACACATTAAATTTAAGAACAACTCATCTACTCCCACGTCAAAATTTCAAGACTCTCAAAGAACCTTTTTCCTTTCCTTGCTTTTCAAAAATTTCAGCTCTTCCATAGGAATACTACAAGTTCACTTGGAATATGAGACCACGAGGAAACCAAAACTTTTACTCCTCATAGCATTGCATCTACAGACGCTTAAATAACTCAATAATCGAAATCAAGTGGTTTCCCACGTTTAGATCATTCGTTGGACAGTGGAGTTAGTAGTTCCCCATGGAGCACGACAGTTTTGTAATGACACACATAAAGAAATATCTTACTTTAATTACTAGAAAAATAGTGGCATAATCTCTACTACTTCAAAGCGTCGATTTTATCAAACAATTCCATTCAAAATTGCTATCAAGTCTATTACATTAAGCTCAATGGGGTTGAGTAGTTTATAAAATAAAATCCTTTGGGTTAAACATGGACTCAAGTCATATTTTGGATGCTTTTTCTTGTTGTAAAATGTTGGAAATATTTTAACCAAGTTCATTGCTCATTATTTCAAAGCTAAAAAGGAGACACTAGCAAAGGAATAGAATTTATAGGATAACAAGCTAAGTGGGGAGTGACTCAAGTGCAAGCGAGCAAATAGTTTTAGGGTCAATTTAAAATTGCACAAGAGGTGATGAAAGGAATGTGATACCTCCTCTTACTTGCTTCGTTCTTGTATTTGAGTTGAACCCCGCTATACTTCCCTATTGCCAAGTCACCTGAAATTGAGCAATCTACGTGAGAGACAAAGAAACAAATTTGCAATAGAAGTTACAACTATTTTTTTGTGTTTTTGATTTAGGAATGCAAAACTGAAAGTAAACATGCAATTTTTAAAGAAGTAAAAAAATCAAAATAAGAAATAAAAATATGAATGCAAAGTTTGGAGGTTTTAAAATCTCCCCCAAGCGTAGGTTGTTGCCAGGCTAAGTTGTTGTCGTCATTCGGAGGCTGGTACGGGTAATACTGATAGTAGTTGGGGATGTTGGTCATGAAGTGACTGAAGATATTAGTTAGGGAACTAACATCCTCATTCACTCCCTGGAGAGTGTGGTCGATCTCCCCAACGCGTTGGTTGAGCTGCAGAAATTCTTAATAGGGGCGTCGTTGAAACCCTGCTATTGTTGTTGCTGATTGGGCCATGGGTCCCTGATACGTCGTAAACGTATCTATCAATTTTCATGTTCTATGCTTGTTTAGTATCCACTTTGGTTTGCTTTGTCTACACTTTGAGGTATTTTTATATGTTTTATGGGACAAACCTATTAACAAGATGCCACAGTGCCAGTTGCCTATTTTCTGTTGTTTTTGGTTCCAGAAAAGCTAGAAAATGAATATTCTCGGAATTGGATGTGACAAAAGCCAAAGTCAATATATCACCGAGGAGAGCATGGAGACATAAGACGAGACGAAGGAGGGCCACGAGGGGCCCACACCCCTGGCCGCACGGCCAGGCCTGGCCCACGCCTGGGGGGTGTGGCCGCCTCGGGCACCCCCTCGGTCTCCCCCTTCGCCTGTAAGAAGCCCCCGATGCTAAAACCCTAAGTACCCGATCAGATCTCCACGAAGCAGTCTGTAGCCGCTGCCACAATCGTCCCTAGATCGGGGAGATCTGAAGCTCTTCTCGGCACCCTGCAAAAGGGGAGAGATCATCCCGTAGGCCTTCTTCATCACCATGCCAGCCTCCGTTATGATGCGTGAGTAGTTCCACCTTGGACTATGGGTCCAAACAATAGCTATATGGTTGTTTCTCCTCCTCTGTACTACCATGTATAGATCTTGTGAGCTCCATTCATGATCAAGATCATCTATTTGTAATCATGCATGTTGTGTTTGCGGGGATCCGATGGATATTGATATTACTATGTCAGATTGGTTACTGGTTTTATCTTATTGATTCTATCATGTCTGTGTTGTTTGATATCTTGCATGCTCTCCATTTCTAGTAGGTATATTGGCCAAGTAGATGCTAGTGACTCCAAGAGGGGGTATTTATGCTCGATAGTGGTTCATGCCTCTATTGAATCTGGGGAAGTGATAGAAATATCTAAGGTTGTAGATGTGTTTTTGCTACCTGAGAGAAAACAACGATCTTTTGTTCATGTAACAATTGTATTGTTTACTTTACATACATTGCTTAAAGTAGTTAGCGGTTGCTTGCAACTTAATACTGGAGGCGGTTCGGATGATAACCTGAAGGTGGATTACTAGTCATAGATGCAGTTGTATGGCGGTCTATGTATCTTGTTGTAATGCCTAATCGAATCTCATAGGATCATGAATGTCTGGTATTGCATTGTTATGCCTTGCGCTGTCCTGTCAATTGCCCCGCTATAATTTGTGTACCCAGCATGTTATGTTGTTTATCTTAAGGAGAACACCTCTAGTGAATTGTGGACCCTGGTCCAATCTTTACCATTGCCACATCTTCCACTGTTACTGTTTACTTTCTGCAAGCCATCATTACCTTCCACACTATACGTTTAACCCTTTGTTTTCAGCAAACCGGTGAGATTGACAACCTCACTGTTTGTTGGGGCAAAGTCTTGAGTTTGTGTTATGCACGTTTCCAAGTTGCTAGAAACACCTTTGAGTCGTTTCCTTCCTCCTACTGGTTCGATAACCTTGGTTTCTTACTGAGGGAAAACTTATTGTTGTACTCATCGTACTTTCCTCTTGGTGTTTCCAAACAAAGCTCTACAGCGATCTAAGCCGCGTCAAGACGTTTTATGGTGACGTTGCCGGGGAGGATAAGGACGGCTTCACAAGGGGATTCCTTCACAACTTTTCTCTTTACTTTGTTTTTATTTATTTATTTTGTTTGACTCTTTTTATCAAAAATTACAAAAAAATAGTTTCGTTTGGTTTACTTTCTCTTATGAAAAAAACAAAAAAATAGTTCTTCGTATAGTTGTTACCTTGCTCTAGCTCACCATGTTGATCCCTAAGTTCACCCTGAAAGACCTTTCGATAGGTAGAGGCTCTATAATTGGGAAAGAAAACATTGAAGAATTATTTAATCATGTTAGCAAACATGAGGATATTGAGGACAGATCCTTAGCAGAACTTGCTCCTAATTATGAAATTGCTGCAGCTTCTTTAGTTCACATGTTGAAGGCTAGGTTTGTGAACCTTAACCCCATGATGCAAATAATGTTTCTTAAACTAAAAGAAGTTTAGGATGTTCAGAAGAGAGATTTTATCCTAGAAACTTTGCTAAAAGATTTCCATGATGTTGCTAAGGAATCCAAAAAAAGGTATTTGATTGTTTTAATATGCTAGGCTCATGTGTAGATGTTATGGGTACATTAGAAAAGTTGTATAAAACCAAACCCAATGGAGAGGAAATTAAAATACCCATAAATTTTAAACTTTTAGGAATGCATGAAGCCCTAGAAAATAATTTTGATTGGATTGTTCCTGAAAACACATTTGATGAAAGTAGTGAACCCAAGAGTCATGACAGAGGATCCTCTAAAACTCATTTTGATGAGATACCTTTCCTAGTTGAAGAAATTTCGAGTATTTATCTTAATGCTTCTTCATTTGAAAATACTTGATTCTTTCTTCTTGTGCCTAACTTAAAGGATAAAAGAAAAGTACTTCTTGGGAGATAACCCAATAGTTTTCTTGTGTCTTGGAAGTTATTACTTCTGTAATAACCTCTCCTTATCCTTTTTGTTTGATTTTTGTGCGAAGAATAAACTCTAATGAGAGGGAAGTAAGATTTGGGGAGTTGCTGTCCTGAAACAGATTTTTGTGCTGTACTGTAAAATTCTTGAAAAATCTCTATAAGTCGGATGGAGCTGTAATTTTCTAAATAAATCCCCCAGGTTTTTAGCTAACTTTCATTAGTTCAACACTTTTTTATTTGATCAACAGAAGGTCTTAAAAAAATCGGTTTCTACTTGTTGGTATGTTTTGATAGATTTTTGCCATTATTTGCATTTGCCTCTTTATTGATTCCTTTTTGGGTTCTCTTTGGGAAATTGAGATTTTTGAGGGAATTGCTACAGTAGCTTGTGTTTTTAATGAAAATTTTGCTGTTTTGAAACTAAACCCCAAAGGTTTATCATCTTTTGAATACACTAATGTTGCTAATGAAGATTGTGTGAAGTTTTGTATAAAGGAAAATTTGCAGGTGTAGAGGAAGAATGATGTAATGAGATGAATAATGTACAAAATCTCAAGATTGGTGATGCCACCCCGTGTCACCCCAAGAAATATTCAAGAGGTACAAGCATCAAAGCTTAGGGATGCCCAAGGCATCCCCTTCTTCATCAATAAAAATCTCGAGTCTTTCTAGACACTTTGTTTTTTATTGTTTCATGCACAGTTGGGTTGTTCTTGGAGCGTCTTAGTTTTCATTTTTGGTTTTTGTTTGCTTAGTTTGCTTGAATAAAGAAGTTGGACCCCCGTTTTTGCTGTGTTGTTTCAAATAAGTTGATTGGTGTTGGAAAGGAGTAGGAAGTTCTTGCTTTAGTAGTATGTAAGGGTCCCAACCTTTAAATAAGGTAGAGTCCCCTGTGTTTACAATGCTAGTCCCTGGATCAATAGCTAGCATCCACAGTTAAGATGTAATATCAAGAAACAAAGGTCATAATACAACTTTATAACCAGGAATAACATAGTTTTATTACATCTTACGTAGCTCATTTGGCTATTACATTACATTGCAGCAGAATATCTATAAGCATGGGGTCCTTCATCTTCAAAGTGCCACATGCAGACATGTTGGTTGTAGACTTTGTAATCCTAATCAACACACATCACTAAATCAATCAAACATGCAACATCACAAGTTACAGCCACAAGGGTCAATACATTTGAATTGTATTGGCAAGTGATACTATGGTAGTATGGTGGAGTCTATCATCTATATGCATTTGGCTAAGTGGAGTTGAGGCTTGCATTGCTCAAAAATAGAATTTTCCTTAACATTTGAAAACACTAAGTTTTTGCTTGACAAAATCATTTCTCCCAATCAAAGATTGAAGATCCTTTAACCTTGTTCAACCACAAGTTTTTAACTTAGAAATTTGAATGATGAGATTCTTGATTGCTTCCATGTCTTGATGCTCAAATTGTCCTTTACCAGGGACATGGCTAAGTACTTAGATTTTACACTCTACAGAGGTGGTGCACTTTCCCCACAAGACTTGGTTTCACCAAGACAAGATCTTTCAGAAGCCTTCCCTTAGACCAAAATGGACGCGCTCCAACCTATCAAACTCTACCACCAACTGTCCATATGGCTAAGTTCTTGCAACCTATATGATCCAGGCGGAGACCATAATGCCAAGTGGTTGCACTTGAAGCTTCTCAACATTTGACATCTCAAATCTCTTTGTTCCTGGGTGGCCATCCACAAGTGAGATACATAAGGTCAACCATAAACATGTGCCTTGTGAACCACTCAACCAAAATCCACCATTCAAGTCCCATTCCACCCAGGTGATTCATTAACTTAGTTGTTTTATTAAACAAAATCACAAGTCCTCAGACTTAGAAATTTTCCATAGTATGGATATATATTCCACCCTTGTTTTCTATTAGCTAAGCTAAGCTTGATAGTAGTAGGAATCTTAACTTAGGAAAATTTCTACTAAGGTTTCATCTACTAGGTTTTCCTATAGCAAGGTTTATACTTAGCAAAATTCCATGCAAGTTTTACTTAGAAAAATCACTAATGCATAGTGAAAGTAATGGGAAAAAGTATGAAGCATCACTTGCCTTTTTGGTAGAGTATAGGTTCACTCCTTGATCTTTGCAATGATCATACACTTCAAGTCACTACAAATCAATCAAGTAAACAATAACTCAATCTACCATTCAAGCAATTCATCACATAAAATAATAAAACAAAACAACACATGCAAGCATGCAAAAGGGTTGTTTTATTTGTAAAAGTGGTTTCTAATGGGTCATAAACAATTGGGTACTCATAATGGTCATTTTATAAAGTGGCAAAGTCATTTGCAAAAGGTTTCACTTTATAAACCATTTTCAAAACAAGGTATCATTTTATGTGGTGTAGAAATATTTTTACTAAGGCTTTAATCTATAGGGTTCACCAAATAAGTTTTCAAACCATAAAACTTGGTGTTTGGGGTCAGAGAGTTTAAAACAAAACATTTCCCAAAAGTTTTCTTCCAAAACCATTTTTAATAAACTATATTTCTATTTGACTAGAAATGGTTTTAAATCAAAGAATCATTCTTTTTGTTTCACCAAATACATTTTTGAAACCACAAGGTGTTTCCTATGGTCAGTAGGTTCAAATCACTCCATTTGCAAAAGATTTTATCCCAAAAATCATTTTTGAACAATTTTTATAATCTAATCAAGCATACAAATGTTTCTGCAAAAACAAACATTTTTCAATAATCTCTTTACTAAACAAATGGCATGGTTGGCTAGGGCTTGTTCCACTGATTCCTTTGATATAAAGTTTGTAATTTTTGGACGTGTGGATCAAAAGTTATAAGAGTTTCAAATATGCATCTAAATCAGATTCAAAATTTCTTTTAAACAGAACTAGTGACACGCGGCGCTCAACTACTGGTCGATACCGGTTCGGTTGGATCGACTAACACAGACCGTAGGATTTAAGTGGAATCATACGGCTCAGAAGCGTGCATACCCATTCGCTTACTTTCTATCCTAATCGTCAGATTCAAATCCAACGGTCCTAACTACTCTGACCAATACTCAGCGGCGCTGGCGGCGGCGCTCTGGCGGCAGCGCTCAGATGAGGTCATCGCCGGTGATACTGGACGTAAGGGAGAGAAGGAGAAGGCTCACCGTGTTCGCCGAAACTTGGGGAAGCTCAACGTGTTGTTGGTTCGACGAGGGGCACACAGGGTAGTCTTGAATCTCTCGCCGGAGTTCGCTCGGCGTCGGGCACGCTCTGGTCGTTGTTGTGGGCGAGGCTACAGGGCATGCCGAAGCAAAGTAGAGGGTGCGTTAGACGCGCAAGATCAAGGCGAAGCTGTGTGCGTGAAGGAGAGGGCGCGGGGTGGTCTTGACTTACCAGAAAAACTCGCCGGAGAAGTAGCAGACGCGGCGGTGCTCAGAGGTGGTCGGAGTCGACGCTCTGGGGCGCCCGCAGGTGAATGGGTGGTACGGACAGATGCGCCTGTGAGTTGGGAATGTGCCCGCGTGCTTGGGGAGGCAAGGGGTGGCGTGGGGTCGCCGGAATTGGATGGGGACGGTGGTCGGAGCAGTGAGGGTGTGTGGCGGAATTCGTCCATCCTGGGGGCAGAGAGAGGGAGGCGCGTGAGGGGAAATGGAGAGGATGCCAGGGCGATTAAATGGGCTTGATCACAGCGAGGAATAAACGCAGCGTTACGACGAATTTACTCGGAGGAATCAACGGCAGGAGCGGGGAAGAACTGGTCGCGGGTGTAGACGATGAACAGGAGGGGTGGGGTCGGTTGGTCAGCGAGAGAGAGGAGAGGGGAGTTGGGTCCACCTGCCATTGGCTCTGCGGGTCGTCTGGTGAGTGAGAGAAAAACGCTTCGGGGGAGAGAGGGAAATGGGCTGCTGGGCTTAATGGGACAGGTTGGGTTGGGTCGAGTCCAATTCTATTTTTTTCCTATTCTGAAACCTTTTTCTTTTTCTATTTCTTTTTCCCTTTTCAAATTCAAACAAATCAAACAACCAATTCAAAACAACTTCCACCAAACTTTATATTAAGTTTGGTTCTGTTTATCAACACAATCAAAGTCCAAAACAAAATAATAATATTTTTATTCTTTTTAGGATCTATTTAATAATTAAATAAAGTAGATCTTAATTATTAATTCAAATAGGTTTTGATTTATTTAATAAAATCTCCATTTGAAAACTAAATATTATCAAAACCAATTCAGTAGGTTTTATTTGAAAATATAAGATACTTGGAAAACTTGTTTAAAATAAAATAACATTTTTATTTTAGGGTCCATTAATTATTAAATAAAATGGACCTTAGTTATTAAATCAAATAATATTTGTTTGATTAAAATCTTTATTTTTGAAATCTAAAATAAAACCAAAACACTTCAGTGGGTTTATTTGAGAATATAAAATACTTGGAAAACTTATTTAAAATAAATAAATAAGTTTTAGTGTTTATTTAAAATGGGAAAAGCCTTTACTTAAATAAAATTGGATATTAAATCCTTATTATTTTATTTAAATAAACCTTTACTATTTTTATCAAAACAAAACATTTTATTTCAAAAACTTGGCCAAGGTTTAATTTGGCTCTATAAAATAATCTTTATTTATGATCCACCTTTTCTTTTGAAAACCAAATATTTTATTTAAAGATCCAAAAATAGTAATTTTAAATATTTTTAAGTTTATTGTTTATTTATCTTTTTAAATCCCTTTAGGATTTATTTGATCAAAATAGGTTTGAAGGTTTTCAGATTGGAAACAAAAAGTTTCTTCTCACCCTGAAAATCAACAATGTTTTATTTTATTCATTTATTTTTCACATAACAAGATTTGGAAAATATTGGGATGTGACATAGTACAAGAAGGAGCTTGCTTTGACTATGACTTAGACTTTATCATGTCATGCTAGATGCTGTTTTGACCTTATGCTTAGTGATTATTGCTGTAGCATGACTTGTTTCAAACAATTGACATTGCATAATGTTCCTTGAAAGAGTCATGCGTTGTTTTAGCATACAAAAGCATAGTATTGTGGTAGTCTCCTTTGATGCTTTGTTTGGGTTGACTTGGCACATGCTCACACCATGTTATGACTATGAACCAGTCACCTTAGCCTCTATAATCATTTAGTTTTTGAATTGTGGTACCACTTTATGCTTTGATTAGTAATGTTTTGTCGCTCTACATGAGTATGGCCATTATTGCTCTCTTAGTTGGTCGCTCCTAGTCTTTTGCTAGCCTCCACTTGTATTGAGTAAGCTCTACTCATGCATCCAACTCCAAAGAAACCAAGTTATTCCAAAGTGTCCACTATAAATTCCTATGCATGGTGTGTTACACCATTCCAATTATATTGTTGTTTTATCTATCTTCCAAATTAAACTTGTTCTGTGAAAGTTAGTGATTAAAGCTCGCACAAACTTGATGGCACACTTTATTTTTCACGCCCCTAATAAAATTGAACCATTGTGTCATCTATGTCGTATATGCCTGCACTTAAACGTTGGGAATTAGCAGAACCGTACTATCACGGGGAACGCTTTCAACATTGCACCTGTACATTGTACCCAGTTGATATGATCTTTTGTTTGCGGATGTCGTCGGTGTGAAATAAAAGGGGAGCTTGTAAGTCCATGGAGATATGTATGTGTGTTAGATAAACGCCTGGGCCACTAGCCTAATCCATGCATAATCATGGTGGAAACTTGCAGGATCACCATAGTGAGCAATCTATGAAGCATTCTTCATATAAAAAAGAGAGTTGGAAAAAAGAGATTGAGAAAAAAGAAAAAAAAATATGAGAAAAGAGGAAAGAGAGAAAAAGCACCATTCTCCCATGGTAAATAAGAAGATTGCTGAGATGCTCATTGTCTGCTTGCCTTGTCATTTTGATATCGGATAGCTCATGTGTCATGGGGCAAGGGGTACCCCGTTGGCGGTTCTCTATTATACACATGTACTTACTATGACAAGAACTTACAGGTGACTAAAGTTGAGTAGCGTCAGGAGCGGCCCTCGTACTCAAGGGACATGAGATTGCCAACTTATACTTTGTCAAGCATATACTCCATGTTTTGTTCACTTTCACCTTAATCACTTCATTATGCTTATGATAGGGCAATGATAGCTAAAAGCTAACAAGTACCATAATTTTTGGAATCTCTTTATGAGACTTGAAATCCCTACTTCCCTTTGAAGGGTCTTTCCTCCACTATTATATCGAGTCTCCACCTTCCATCCCTAGGAACCAATTATGAGAGCATAGTTGCCATACTTAGTTCTATGTGCATTGTCCCAAAACTTATTGATTGATTCATATTGTTGATATTGCTTGTTCTTCAACTATTTGTATCTAGTCACCCTTATGAACTATGAAGGTGTCCTATGCATTTATGTTTTTCTAATACATGAGGGACAAGCTGAACGCCACTATGTTATGTTTTCCAAATGTGAAACAAACAAATGTCTTTAAATGCATTATTATTCATGAATGTTTGTTTGTATCCTTTCATGTTGCATCCTAGTTGCTTTGTATTATTGTTAGAACTTCACCTTTCCTACTCATGTTTAGAGTACTTTGATCCAAGCTTTCAATGCTTGCAAATGGTTTGATCTTGATTGTGATGGTGCATGTCACCTCAAAAATTATTATTTTTATCACTTACCTACTCGAGGACAAGCAGGAGTTAAGCTTGGAGATGCTTGATATGTCATAAACGTATATATAATTATTGATGTCCCTTCCTTGTTTAGTATCCACTTTGCTTTTCTTTGTCTACACTTTGAGGTATTTTTATATGTTTTCTGGGACTAACATATTAACAAGATGCCATAGTGCCAATTGCCAGTTTTCTGTTGTTTTTGGTTCCAAAAAAGCCAGAAAATGAATATTCTCGGAATTGGACGGGACAAAAGCCAAAGTCAATATTTCATCGAGGAGAACACGGAGCCAGAAGACGAGACGGAGGAGCGCCATGAGGGGCCCACACCCCCTAGCCACACGGCTAGGCCTAGGCTTCGCCTGGGGGGTGTGGCTGCCTCGGGAACCCACTCGGTCTCCCACTTCGCCTATAAGAAGCCCACGATGCCAAAACCCTAAGTACCCGATGATATCTCCATGAAACAGTATGTATCCGCCACCACCATCGTCCCTAGATCGGGGGGATATGAAGCTCTTACCGGCACCCTGCCGAAGGTGAGAGATCATCCTCGAGGCCTTCTTCATCACCATGCCAGCCTTCGGTATGATGTGTGAGTAGTTCCACCTTGGACTATGGGTCCATACAGTAGCTAGATGGTTGTTTCTCCTCCTTTTTGCTACCATGTATAGATCTTGTGAGCTCCGTTCATGATGAAGATCATCTATTTGTAATCATGCATCTTGTGTTTGCGGGGGTCCGATGGATATTGAGATTACTATGTTAGATTGGTTTTATCTTATTGATTCTATCATGTCTGTGTTGTTTCAGATCTTGCATGCTCTCCGTTTCTAGTAGCTATCTTGGCCAAGTAGATGCTAGTAACTCCAAGAGGGGGTATTTATGCTCGATAGTGGGTTCATGCCTCTATTGAATCTGGGGAAGTGACAAAAATCTCTAAGGGTGTAGATGTGTTATTGCTACTAGGGAGAAAACAATGATCTTTTGTTCATGGAACAATTGTATTGTTTACTTTACACACATTGCTTAATGAAGTTATTCGTTGCTTGCAACTTTATACTGGAGGCGAACCTGAAGGTGGATTACTAGTCATAGATGCAGTTGGACGGTGGTCCAGGTATCTTGTTGTAATTCCTAATCGAATCTCATAGGATCATGAATGTCTAGTATTGCATTGTTATGCCTTGCTATGTCCTGTCAATTGCCCACTGTAATTTGTTTACCTAGCATATTATGTTGTTTATCTGAAGGAGAACACCTATATTGAACTATGGACCCCGGTCCAATCTTTACCCTTGATACATATTCCATTGTTACTGTTTACTTTCTGCAAGCCACCATTAACTTCCACACTGTATGTTTAATCCTTTGTTTTCAGCAAACCGGTGAGATGGACAACCTCACTATTTGTTGGCGCAAAGTCTTGAGTTTGTGTTGTGCAGGTTTCCAAGTTACTAGCAACACCTTAGAGTCATTTCCTTCCTCTTACTGGTTCAATAACCTTGGTTTATTTACTGAGGGAAAACTTATTGTTGTACTCATTGTGGCACCCTGGATTTACGGTCCAAGAATACCCGTTATGCATACAATTCACGTTCCCATGATCAGTGAGCCGTGAGCATAACCGACTAGTATCATTACAACATCCATATAGTAACGAGTACATAACTTACAGAATGGAAATTATGGCGATTACAACACAAGTAGCGGAAGTCTTGAAGCGCAGAGCCCATGTCATGCCTTAAGCTACAGGCGACTGACTGAGAAGACGGCCTAGCTCGCATAGACGTCAGCACCTTCGTTACTTCATAAAATCTACAATCTG
Source organism: Avena sativa (assembly GCA_916181665.1). Lineage (NCBI taxonomy): Eukaryota > Viridiplantae > Streptophyta > Magnoliopsida > Poales > Poaceae > Avena > Avena sativa. Next base: position 126,025,826 of record OV702280.1, read on the forward strand.
GCCAAGTAAATAGCCAGGGATAATGCCGGTGAGTACTTTGAATGTACTCGCAAACCACCGAGACAAGGTAATAAGAAAAATGCATATTTGGCTGTGGCGAGATAGATCTACACTAAGTTGTTTTCTGAAGGAATCTACAATGGCATATCTATATCTTCGTTGAAAAAGAACTTTTGGAAATATGCCTCCTTTTAGAAAATCTGGACATCTCCACATCCTTGTTAAAAACTTTGAAAACAGTTTTATTGTAAAAACCCCTTTTCAAACATCTTCGACCATCTCTGGTCAAAACCAAACTCGTTCTTATCCTTCCTCGTGACCAAGTCACATCCTTTAGTTCACCTCAACATATCCGAAGGGTGCTCCTAGGACTTGCCATTCCAACCTTCCTTGACCGTGGACTTGGCTATTCGAATAGATTAGACTCTACAGAGTTTGCGCAATTTACCCACAAGAATCAATACATCCGTCGGGATTACAACCATGGCCCGCTACACACAGTAGATGGGGGTTCGGATAATCAAACTTAGCTTTTCATTTGTCCATCCCTAGCAAAGGCGGCTTTTCCTTTTGGGTTTGTTCTCCCCGGCATGAGTATGCAGCACGACGACCTTAGTCCTCCCTGCAGCACTTCCGTATACCTAAACCCTCGGCTTGGCAATATACAATTGTTGACTCCACTTCCTTCCGTACTCCTAAAACATACTGTCTGCGGGAGAACCAATTATTGCACCGACTCTTCCACTATAGCGGGCGATGGAGGCCCCAGATCTGCAGATCTGGAGTAGAGTCCACTCAGGCTTCCAAGGATTGCTCCCGTTAAGCAAGTACAAGCAGCCATGGCTAAGGACAAGAATTACGAGGCAAGCCCCAGTTCCTAGGGTAATGTAGTTGCACGGATAAATTGTTCCGGACATTGACATAAAACATACCTTCTCTTTCTCTTAGTTGACTTTCTCTGCATCCCCCTCATATCTCCTTTTTGTAGAACTGCCACTAGGGATCGATGCCTTTTTCCAAGGGTTTTATTTTGAAAACTTTTTGGTAGGGTAAAACCCAAAATTGTTTTTATCATTGGAAATCCGTGTGTTCCAAGAGGGAAGATGCTAATCATCTTAGCCTCGATCTAAAGGGGTAAAAATAGGTGTTAAAAGGGCAGGTGTCCTAATGGACACTCATCCATAACTTGGAGGAGCCAAGTTACTCACGCACTTTTAGGTGAAACAAACCATGCATTTAATGATGAGATTCATAAATGAGAGATAAAACAATTTAAACAAAGGAGTAGGTGAAAATAGGAGTTCAGTAATGGTAGCTTGCCTATGACCAGCGAGATGTACCTTGACTGCGTTAGATAACCAGAATACCAATAATATCCATAATAAGAAAAACCTATTTAAATGGTCGAAGATTATGACCTCATTTAAATGCACACCTCATTTAAATGCACTTCTTCAAAAAGTTCTGAAGTAGATTATGGAAGCTAAGATGATAATTTTACATTGGGCAGGCTTGGTTTTTGATGTTATATGGTCCTAAATACCATAGCACACCTTGGATAATTTTATTGGGATTTATTGAGGTGGAAAAGTTTTTGTAGGGAATTATTTCTTGTTTCTGCCATTTAAGAAAAAGGGCAAAAAGAAATAATAAAGAATCTCAAAAATATTTATTTTTGAGTTGGAAAGATGGGATATGATAAATAGGCATCAAATGTACCTTCAGTTGGCAGGGTGATTTGGAGAAAAGCAAACTTGCCTTTAAAGACAAGGTTGTTGAGAAATTGGTAAGTAAGGGGAATAAAATAGTATAATAATCTAAATAATTTTGGGAATTATTTGGGGATGCTTATATCCAAGGTAGATGATGTAAACTTGATGTATGCATCAAATTCAACCTTGAGTTTTGAGGAAATGTGTGAAAAGGGTGAAAACTAGATTTGGGAGGATCTAGGGTTTGGTTATTTTGATGCCACCTAAACAGGGTTGGATTAGGGAGCTCAGAGCTCACCTTGGTACAAGGGGTATATGGATGGATAGACTATGTCATCTAGATGATCATGGAATAAAGAGTTGGGCTTGGTTGCATTTGAGGTGATCTAGATGAGATGGCAAACTTTGTTGAAAATAAGGCTGCCATTATAGATAAATCAGGTAGCCTCCTAAACCATGTGGGTTCAAGAAACACAAGGCTCCAATGGAAACAATTGAAGTGGGGATTTATAGGCCATGATTAGTAGATCATAACCATGCAAAGAGTTGGTCAAGGGGAGGTAGCATATAGGTGTGATCTTCTGCCAAAGTAGGTAAGATGATAAGATTTGCAGAAAAGATTATTATCTTGACTACAAAACCATCATGGATGAGTGGTAAATAGAATGGCTTAGCCAAGGTAAAGAGTAGGCCTTGAAAGTACTAGATATGTACTACCATATGGTTCAAGCATATTCTCAAGAATGCACATAGGTTGGAAGAAGTAGAGCTCCAAAGAGTGTATCTAGATAAGAAATCCAGACTTGGTAGAGCGCCATTTTGGAAGATTTGGAGATTTTGACTAGTATGGAAGAGGGAAACATTTGAGATGGGGGCTAGGGTTTAACCTTTTCATCAAGTGGTTGATGTTGAGGTATAGATTGAAAAGAGGGGATCCAAACTTGGATGCTTGATATGGGCTTGATGATCACAAGCAAGGATTGGGTCCTGAGGGATGAGCTACTAGATTAGCTCTCTCTTGATCCTAAGCAAACAAGGCAGTCAGCAGATCAAGGCAATTCATCAACCATCACATGAAGGAAATTCATCACCCAGCAGATGAAGGCAATTCATCTTGTTACTTATCTAACTACTACTAGGGTTACCATCAAGCCTAGACTGGGGTAAGGAGGGGTATTTTGAGTGGGTGTATCTTGAGGTAAGATAAGGGTCATCTTGGTATCTCTACCAAGATTGAGAATAAAAAGGTTTTAATAATGGTTTTTGAAAGAACATTTCATATCCCTAGATATTTTGGTGTTATTACAACACACACAACAGACTAATTATCTGCCAAGTATTCTACAGGTTGCATACATAGAATCTCCCTGTCCAATTACACACAAAAAGGGTTTGCCTGCTGCTCCATTTTCTGCCTCAGTGATGTCCGGTAGTACCGGATAACTCATCCGGTACTACCGCTCGGGTCCGGTACCACCGGGTTTCTCCTCCGGGCCTGGCAGTGTGATGAGTACACTGGCCAATGGCCTCAGTACTGGCCAGTATCAAAAAGCGGTAGTACCGCATTTTGGTACCGCTCATGACTGAAGCGCTTGGCAAGCTCGCCAAACTCCTCAGAACTGAGTGGTATCAAAATACGGTAGTGCCGCATTTTGATACCGGTCAAGACTGAAGCGATTGGCAAGCTTGCCAATCTTCTCAGAACTGATCGGTACCAAAATGTGGTAGTACCGCATTTTAGTACCGTTCACTCCTGAGGATATTGGCCACTTGACTCACACTGATTGTTCCCCCCTGTATCAAAATGCGGCACTACCGCATGTGTCCGGTAGTACCGCTTTGTAGGGGCGGTACTACCGCCATGCGGTATCTCCACACTTTGATACCTGTGGAAACCTTGGGCTATGCAACCCAGCACTACATCTCCTGTACCGGTTGTTTCTGGTACTACCGCTTGAAAAGTCGGGTACTACCGCTTCATTAAATGCTGCAACGGCCACATTGGAGCTGGGACTATAAATATCCTCTCACGTACCTTGGGACAAGGTGCTCATTTGCATTAAAGTCAAGACCACCATTGGAGCCACCAAATCCGCAAGATCTCTTCAATCCACCACCCAAAGTCCTTGATCTTTGGGGAATCGAAGGAGGAGGCCTTGATCTACTACTTCCCCAAAAGAGATCTTCATTTTCCCCACATTCAATTGAGGGCCCCTTTGATCTAGTGTTTTCTTGGAAACCCTAGTTCTAGTTTTGGTTCTTACAAGCTTGTGTTTGATTGTTTTGACAGCTTGCTTGTATTTGGGAGCCTCCGATTAAGTTGTGTATGTGTGCCCCAAACTTGTAAAGGTGTCGGCTTCCACCTTGAAGGTTGCCGATATAGTGGAAGGTGAATCGATCCCGTTGGGGTGAGATTCATCGGAGAACAAGGGAGGCCTCTCGTGGCGTTGGTGGTTTGAAACCACCCCCTCTCCAAACGTAGACGTACTTCCCCTCAAAAGTAAGGAACTACGGGAAACAAATCCTTGTGTCTCCGTGTCCACCACTTTGGTTACTTCTATCCTTTACCGCACTTTACTTACTAGTTCTTACTTATTAGTGTGTTAGCTCATGCATATTTTTCATTTAGGTAAATTCACCTTTGTTGCATTATCTAGAGAATTTACCTTATTGTCAAACCTTAATTTGAAAAAGAAGAAAATTTGAAATAGCACCTATTCACCCCCCCCTCTAGGTGCCCATACGATCCTTTCAATTGGTATCAGAGCCTCGGCTCTTTATTTGGGCTTTACCGCCTAAGATAATATGGGTATCCAAGATGGGGAAGGTGATGGTGAGCCTACTACGGTGACCATGGAAGATCTCAAAAACTTGGAAACAAGATTGAGCTCTTCCTTGGTCAACGAAGTCAAGAAGATTCTTGAGAAACTTCTGAAAGACAAAGATGGCTCATCATCCCCCTCTGCTCAAGAGGATCATCCATCTGATTACCTAAAGGGAATACTCCGGTATCCCCCGAGGATAGAATGGTTAGGGGTAAACAAGACAACACTGATTCATCCACACAAAATGATGGTGGGAAGGGTGAGCACCGTGATTCATGGTACTCTCCCGACCCTCCAATCCCTCACCCTCTGTAAGATCCCTCCTTTGTAAAGGAAAAGGATCCCTGTGATTGCAATGCTAGTCCTTGGATCATTGCTAGCATCCACAGTTTAAGATGAAGTACACAAATACAAAAGTCATTATTACAGGCATTCCAGAGACAAACATAGTCTTTACAACTCCAAGGCCACAGGCCTAATACAAGAGTTTGAATAAGTAAATAAATAAAAGTCTTCATCTTCATGTGCCACAGGCAAACATGTTGAGTGTAGACTCATGACTCCTAATCCTCATCAGAGTAACCTGCAACATCACAAGTTACAGCCACAGTGGGTCAATACATTGGAATAGTATTGGCAAGTGATACCTTAGTATAATTTAGGTGGACTATATTACTATATGCAATTTGGCTAAGTGTAGCTTGGCTTGCTTTGCTCAAAATATATTTTGCCTATTAGTTGAAATCACTAAGTTTTCTTTGTCAAAACTTTTCCCAAGGAACCACCAATAGACATTGAGGTCCTTCACCCTTGTTCACCCACAAGTTTTACTTAGAAAATTGGGATGAGGAGATTCTTGATAGCTTCCATGTCTTGATGCTCAAGTTGTCCTTTTCCAGGGACATGGCTAAGTACTTAGGTTTTTCCATCTGCAGAGGTTGTGCACTTTCCCCACCAGACTTGATTTTCACCAAGACAGGACCTTTCAGAAGCCTTCCCTTAGACCAAATGGACACGTTCCAACCTACCATCCCACTACCACCAACTGTCCAAATGACTAAGTTCTAGCAACTTATATGATCCAGGCAGAGCCCATATTGCCAAGTGGTTGCACTAGAAGCTTCTCAACACTTGGCCTCTAAAATCTCTTTGTTCCTGGGTGGCTTTCCACAAGTGAGATACACAAGGTTCACCAGTCCCCTGGCCTTGTGTAACCACTCAACACAAACCATTCCACCCAGGTGTTTCATTTACTTAGTTGTTTTATTAGGCAAAACACAAGTCCAAAGACTTAGAAATATTTTCATCATAACATGTATATATTTCACCAACCCTTGGTTGCTACTAGCTAGGCTAAGCATGTCATAGATAGTATCTTAACTTAGGAAATTTTCTAGCAATTCTACAACTACTAGGATTTCCCAACATGGCATTTAAGCAAAATATAACATGCAAGGCTAAGAAAATATTTCTAGAGCTTAATGGAAAACATAGGAACAAAATATTCATGAAGTACCACTTGCCTTGGTAGTTTGGAGAGTAGCAACACTCCTCACAATCACAATCACTAGCACCAAAATCTACACAAGAATTATATCAACAATCATATAAAAACATATATAATCAAAAATATATGCATGCATGCAAAATGATATGTGATGATTTTTAAAACTCAACCAAGCAAGTAAACAGTACTGGTTCATTAACAAGTTAAAAACTTGCCAAACAACATTTATTTAAACCCTAAATCATTTCCTAAACATTTCATATAATCAAATTAGCCCTACACGAGTTTCTGCAAATAAAGTCATTTTAACAGAAGCAAAACATTAAACACATTGCATAATTAGAAAGAGCTTGCTCTCCTGATTCCAATGGTATAAAATTTGTCAAATTCTAACGTGTGGATCAAAAGTTATAGCCAAAACAAATTTGAACATCTAATAGATTCAAATTCTGTCTTTTAAATCTAACTGTTGCCACACGTCTTGTTCTAATTGGCCCGTACCGGTTCGGGCGGATCGATCAACGAGAGCCACACGATTTAAATGAAGATGTATGGCCAGATCTAACGCGTACCTCTTCGACACAGATCTAATCTTACTCGTTAGATCTAAATCCTACGACCCTAATCTATTTGACCACAGACGGGCGGCACTAGCGGCGGTGACTGGCGGCGGCGCGCTCTGACAGTGGCGGTGCCGGCGAACTAGGGCGCCCGGAGAGGTGGGAAGATGCTCACCAGAACCGCAGCGACGAGGAGAAGCTCGATGTGTCCTTGGTTGGCGAAGGGGCGCTCGGAGCCGTCGCAGATTGCTCGTCGGAGTAGTCCCTGGAGGCTGTGGCTTCGGCTCGTCGACGTTAACGATGTTCTAAGCCACGCTAAGACAAGGGGAGGGTACCGTTAGATGCGCAGGACGCTGGGGATCTTACGCGTATCAAACATAGGGCAAGGGGAGGCTGGAACTTACGGGGAAAGATCGCCGGAGTTCGAGCAGAGAGCGGCGGCGCTCAGTTGTTGACATTGCTGAGGCTACAGGCCATGCACGGGCAAACAGAAAGTGTCAGTAGATGCGCACGGAGATGCAGAGTAAGCCAGCATGAACCCCATTCTACGGTCTTTGCTATCCTCGAGGCTTAACATTTTCTCTTTGTGGATACACGGATTCGGATTGGGCGGGTGATAAGGATTATAGAAAATCAACATCCGGGGCTTGCCAATTCCTTGGTATGTTGGTCTTCTAAGAAGCAAAATTGTATATCACTCTCCACCGCCAAAGCCGAGTATGTGGCAGCCGCTAGTGCTTGCACTCAATTGCTATGGATGAGGCAAACTTTAAAGGAATACGGTGTCCATTGTGACAAAGTGCCTCTTCTATGTGACAATGAAAGTGACATCAAGATTGCCTACAACCCGGTGGATCACACAAGGACAAAGCACATTGAGATTCGCCATCACTTCATTAGAGATCATGTTGATCGAGGTGATATTGATCTATCCTATGTGTCAAACAAAGATCAACATGACGATATCTTCACGAAGCCACTTGATGAAGCAAGGTTTTGCTACTTGACGAATGAACTAAATATCGTAGATTCAAGGAGCTTGACTTGATTATCTTACATTCTCACCTAATATTCGACCCATATTTGGTTTAGATGTAGGCATGGACATAGGGGGAGTGCGGTCCTAATTGATTGGACCCTCCCTCCCCCCTTTATGCGCAAAGTAAACAAAATCATTCCTCTTGATATCATTTTGTGATATGTGAGCTTAATGATGAGTTTCGGTAATGGACCCAAGATATATCTTCGTGGTGCCAAGCCGAGTATACTCAAATATGGTGGCCTAGGCCACCGCCCCCTCTCACTCGAGAGGTTGATGTGCTTACTCGTGTTTGTCACTTTTGAGTTGGTTTTCCTTCCTCGGTTAATGCACTCTTGTTTGGTTCTCCAATTTTGAGGTTGATGTTTTATTTCTTTAGAGTGCATAGGTCCAGATCAGTATAACTCGATTAACCCAATCCTTCCTTATCCTACGACAAAACTCATCTACTCCACACAAGAACCCTCATGTTTTCAAACTTGGTTGTCTGTTCTGGTGGTTACGGTACTACCGGTTCAAAAAACCGGTACTACCATAATACGGTACTACCGCAAGAAATGAGCCGTACTACTGCACAAGGAACTATTTCCAGGCTTATTTTCTGGAAACTTCCCATGTGCGGTACTACCGACTGTTTCCTGTGGTACTACCGCTTTTCGTACCGGTACTACCGCTGTGCGTCTCGGTTAAGGTGGAGATGCTAGGAGGGGAACCCCTCAGTGCCTCATTTTTCTCCTGTCTCCACTCCTAACCACCGCCTCTGCCGGAGTCTAGACCACCGCCGGAGCTTCGCCCCTCCCTCCTTTCCATGGATCCACTCCGGATCCGGCTTCCTCGCGGGTTCCTCCTTGTTTTCCACCGCCATGGACACAGGTACTCCCGTCCTTCCTTTGTCCTCACTTTTTTCCCCATTGAATCTAGGGACACTTTGATTCTTGGTTAAAACTTGTGATTTTGAGGTTGTATCATGTGCACGTACATATCTCCAATGGATTCTCATTTTACATTAAGTTTTGCTGCCATCCTACATCGATGTCACCAGATCCGTGCAGTAATCGCACGACCGGTAGTACCAGACGATTCTCTGGTACTACCGTAGAGGGATCAGTACTACCTCTCAGTACTGATAGCAAAAAATTTCTAAAACTTGAAATTCATCTTCCACTTGTTTCGGGTTCTTGTGCCCTTATCCCTCTGCTACCTCCCTTATTCTTTCACAGGTGCAGGGGCTCCCAGGGATCATGCAAAAGGTCCAAAGCTCGACATGAGATAGTGGACTTTGAGTCAGAGTCAGAGACACAATCAGAACAAGAGATTATGCCGCAACCTAGTAGCCGTATGAAGCTAAAATCCACTCAGGGCCGACATGGAGGGGGAGTTAAGATAAGTGATGGTCGAGGTAGTGCTCCTCCTTCTCCTCCTCGCACGGGTCGCCCCAAGAGTCACAGTTCAGGGCCATCTGGGTCAAAGAAATTATCTGACATTCCCGAGGCTGAGTTTCTTCCCCTCCGATCTGACAATCCCTATGTTACTGCTCGCCATGAGTCTAGGGACAAGAGTCTATTTTACACCGACTTCCAAGAGCGGGTCTACTTTGAGGTTCTCATGAAGGGTGAGAAGATTGTGGTTCCTCAGAAGTGGATTGAGATGAACCATGTGAACAAGAACTAGGACTACTTTAGTGAAGCACTTGAGATTTGCACAAACATTGGCTTGCTTCCCATTATGCAGTTCAAGTGCGACTATGACGCCTTGCTCATTGCACAGTTCTATGCCACCATCCACTTTGCCAAGAACCAGACTCGGACGATCACCTGGATGACAGAGGGAGTTGTCAAGACCGCAACATTGGCTGAGTTTGGGGCTATCCTTGGATATGAGGACCGTGGGAGAGATACTCATGTTGGCTTCCGTTGTCACAACAACGAGCGTCCCATGAAGGATGTTCTTCTTACACTCTACATCCATGGGCGTGGTATTGCTGGAAAGATCAAGGGGCTTCTCCCAACATATGATATCTTGCATCGCATTTTTCGTGAGACCATCGCTCCCCGTTCTGGCAATGTTGATGAGATGCATGGTTTCATGGTGGACATCATGATCACAACTCACCGCCAACGTGATTCAGGACAACCAATTGATGTGATGGACATGATTTGGAACGAGATGGTTCATGCTACTCACACTCGGTGGGTTCCTCCTTTTGCCCTGTACATCATGGCACTTATTCTTCACAAGTGCCCATCTCTTGCTCGGAACATTTCCTCCCAACGTCTTGTTACTCACCAGCAAAAGAATTTATTGATCAAGACCCATCTTAAACCATGTAACGCGGATGGTCAACTTTTTGATGAAGATGGGAACCCGCAAGACAGCCCAACCATCATGGGCCAAGAGGATTGATGCTAAGCTTAAGAAGGTTTTCTGCTTCTAGGTTGACAATCAGAAGCGTATGTATGAGGCCCATGTCTATGCCAAGAAAGCCAGTGCACGTTAGAAAGATGTAATTCAAGCTCAAGGGTTGATCACCTCTGAGGGATCCGAGGACAACATCACTCCGGAAGACGAATGGATCTCCAAGCATAGCCACTGGGACGACGATTCCTCTTCCACTTTCCATGCTTCGCCTCCGTATGGGGAAGACTCTAATGATGACTACCAGTGATCTCCGGGATGTTAGAGTTGCTCTTGTCCCTTTTTGGTGTCTTGATGCCAAAGGGGGAGAAGAGTCACATTAGGCATGCGGGATTTGCATGGGAAAGTCACAAGCTCGTTCTTGCCTTTGATTTTTAATCGCTTGTGAACTTTATTTGCTACTTGCCTCTTATTATGTGTGAAACTTATGAACTAACTATTTGTGCTATGTATGCGAAGACTATGTGGTTATCGTATGGATCCATCATTTGTATGGTTTGGTTATTATCATTTTGGATCCATCTTATGTGGTGTGTGATGACATTATCTATTCCTCATCATTGTGGTTCTCATCACACACTTATGTGCGAAGGTATGTGTACTATGTGTGACTATGCACTCTCATGTACCTTGTAAAATAGTATGGGGCTTGTCTCTACTTATCTAGGGGGAGCCCCATCTCTGTTTTACAAAATCTTACTTGTCATCAATTCTATCATGCAAAATGTGTGTTGTCATCTAACACCAAAAAGGGGGAGATTGAAAGAACATTTCTTATCCCTAGAGATTTTGGTGTTTATTACAACACACACAATGGACTAATTATCTGCCAAGTATTCTACAGGTTGCATACATAGAATTCCTTGTCCAATTACAACCAAAAAGGGTTTGCCTGTTGCTCTATTTTCTGCCTCAGTGATGTCCAGTAGTACCGGATAATTCATCCAGTATTACCGCTCGGGTCTGGTACCACTGGGTTTCTCCTCCGGTCCTGGCAGTGTGATGAGTACACTGGCCAATGGCCTCAGTACTGAGCAGTATCAAAAAGCGGTAGTACCGCATTTTGGTACCACTCATGACTGAAGCACTTGGCAAGCTCACCAAACTCCTCAGAACTGAGCGGTATCAAAATGCGGTAGTACCGCATTTTGATACCGGTCAAGACTGAAGTGATTGGCAAGCTTGACAATCTTCTCAGAACTGACTGGTACCAAAATGCGGTAGTACCGCATTTTAGTACCGTTCACTTCTGAGGAGATTGGCCACTTGACTCACACTTCTCCCCCTGTATCAAAATGCAGCACTACCGCATGTGTCCCGTAGTTCCACTTTGTAGGGGCGGTACTAGCGACATGCGATAGCTCCACACTTTGATACCAGTGGATACCTTGGGCTATGCAACCCAGCACTGCATCTCCGGTACCGGTCCGGTAGTACCGGTTGTTTCCGGTACTACCGCTTGAAAAGTCCGGTACTACCGCTTCATTAAATGCTGCAATGGCCACATTGGAGCTGGGACTATAAATATCCTCTCACCTACCTTGGGACAAGGTGCTCATTTGCATTAAAGTCAAGACCACCATTGGAGCCACCAAATCCGCAAATCTCTTCAATCCACCACCCAAAGTCTTGATCTTTGGGGAATCGAAGGAGGAGGCCTTGATCTACTACTTCACCAAAAGAGATCTTCATTTCCCCCTCATTCAATTGAGGGACCCTTTTCTCTAGTGTTACCTTGGAAACCCTAGTTCTAGTTTTTGTTCTTACAAGCTTGTCTTTGATTGTTCTGACAGCTTGCTTGTATTTGGGATCCTCTGATTAAGTTGTGGATGTGTGCCCCAAACATGTAAAGCTGCCGGCTTCCACCTTGAATCAATCCCATTGGGGTGAGATTCATCGGAGAACAAGGGAGGCCTCTCGTGGCGTTGGTGGTTTTAAACCACCTCCTCTCCAAACGTAGACGTACTTCCCCTCAAAAGGAAGGAACTACGGGAAACAAATCCTTGTGTCTCTATGTCCACCACTTTGGTTACTTATATCCTTTACCGCACTTTACTTACTAGTTCTTACTTAGTATTGTGTTAGATCGTGCATAATTGTCATTTAGGTAAATTCACCTTAGTTGCATTATCTAGAGAATTTACCTTATTGTCAAACCTTAGTTTGAAAAAGAAGAAAATTTGAAGTAGCACCTATTCAACCCCCCCTCTAGGTGCCCATACGATCCTTTCAGTTTTGGAAAACCTAGAGATAAGGGTATTTCAAGTTCTGTCTTGAAAACATAAGGAGTTTATATATAGGTCTGCATAGTTTTGTTAATAGAAACTAGTAAAGTATTTTGTTGTGTCAAGGTCATCTTTCCTCAAGTTTTGGAATGCCAGAACATTTGAGAATATGAAAGATGAGCCAAAACATCTCTTTTGTAAAATAGCTTTTTGTAAACTGGTGCTGAGATGAGGAGTACACAATAGTACACAAACAGTTCCATGAGCACAAGCAAACAGTTAAGCAAACATTATAAGAAAAAGTTTTTGTTCCCCCTAATTTTTGCCTTTTTGGACACAAAATCAGGGTTGTTGAAATGATGTTACACTCATCATACCTGCCTCTTGGGGTTTCCCAACGAAGCCCTACAGTGATCTGAGCCGCATCAGTCCTAGGGTCCTTCCCGTTGTTGCTGCTATCCTTCCCAAGAAGGATTGTGCTGCTCCTGCACTCCCTGCTGCTCTCCTTCTTCATCCTCTTCTGGGTCAGGCTGGAGCTCAGCCATATCTCCCTCACTTGGTCTCAGGTGAGGATCCAGTTTTCCTTCCCAATAATTGAGAAAGCTTGTGGATAAGGCAGCAGCACCTGCTCATCCTGTGAGGCATCAAGATAACCAAACTGATATGCTCGAAGCCTTTTTTTAGCTCAGTAGACATCGAGGAAGCCACAAGCAGTTATATATTTGACGTCCATAAGTATGGAGCCGTCAACGGGTTGCATAAAAGGTAGTGGACTTTCACAGGCTTGGACAAGGTGGGTTACCAATCCACCAATGTGAATGTCACCTTTTCTTTTGTTGCTCTGGCGGCGGAGGTGCTAGAGGAGTGGATCCGCATGATTGGGATTCTGCGGTGCATTGGGGAAGAGTGCCTTGGTGATCATGGGCATGTCTGCATGGGCCGTGGAACCAGTATCTCCTCTTCCCAACAGGGTGTTGGCGAGGGACAAGGCGAAGTAGCGGATTGTCGGGTTTTGTATGGTGGACATCTTCTTATGGTAGAAGTACCTAACACCGTTAACAGAAACAACCTCCCAAGTTTCTCCGCTTGATACGCCATATAAATTTGTAACAGTTGGTTCCCCATCATGAGGGAATCCAAAAGAATCACAAAATTGTTGGAGAGAAATTTGATATGGCTGCCGGTTTATGGTGTAGCTCACCGTCAACACATTACATTTCTCCATGTAGTCATCATAGAAGGAGGAGAGGAACTGAAAGGTGATCTCAGTGTATGTGTCGTGGCTTGTGTAGACGAGGAGCGATAACCCTACACTCGCACACATGTGGTTGAAATCTGATCTCAACCCTGTAGTGGTGAGAAATGCATCATCGGCCCAACGTGTGGGCATCACCCACCTTGATGAAACTATGGCGTACTTGTTGTCGAGCTCAGCCCGGAGTCTCGAGCCCTCACCACTTTGGCACTTGTTCTTGCGGAAAAGCCTACCAATTTTGTTCATCTTGATGTACTGAAAAATTTCAACATAAAACCTTAGGCATATAGTTTCTACATGATATACGAGCAATTCTACGTGGAAAAATTTAATCCTAACATGAGAAATCAAAAGGGAAAATCAAGAAAACTTGAGTTCATACACTAGATCAATTTGAGAGTTTCAACCATGGAATTCTAAAAAATAAAGCATGGATAGGGAGAGAAACATACCAATCTATTGATTCCCCAATTCAAACGAACGAAATACGCGAAGAATCAAGAATTCTAGGTGGGTTCTGAGGAGTTTAGAGAGATAATATGAGAGAAAAGTGACGAGGAGGAGGAGGAACGCTAGCCCTGCTAGCTCATTTAAGAGGTCGCACAAAATATGCTGCGGGAACTATACGGTCGGGATATGTAGTTCCCGCTGTGTAGTTGCGGCGACATCGAAAATTAGTGTTTTCTTTCGCCAGATCCAAACTATACGGCCACAACTATATGGGCGGAGAAAATTTTCTCGCTGTATAGTTGGTCATTAAACATACTATACCCAGAGATACTATTTGTGAGAAGGGGTCGATAACTATACGACCAAAACTATACAGCCAGAAAAATATTCCCATAGTATAGTTGGTCATTATACTCTCAAGAAGATGTTTTTCGCCCATATTTTTCAGAGATATATTTTTTAATCCGAACAATATGTTTAGGCCAGTTTTTTCAGATAAAACTCAAACTTAATTTTTACACTTAATATATGCTTATTTAGTCAATATTTCTACTACTTTTTGACAGATGCATCTTTACGGGTGCGCTTCCGCAAGGATGTCTGTGAAAAAGTTATAGGAATATGATGAACATTTTATTATTTAACTATTTTATTAATGTGATGGGTTGACTCCCATCAAGCATTTTATTAAGAATAGTCGAGTATTTCAACCTTCTCTCTATTCTCGAATTCTTACCTTGGATTTCCCCTTATCAAGAGCACTTACTACTTGAACTCGTTTTGCCGGTGGAATATACCTTTGTCCTGCTTCTAGCTTCTTTGGAAAATATCGGATGATTTCAGCATCATAAACATTGAAGATTATTTTTTCCTCAGCACAATCAACTAACGCTCCTGTAGTACTGAGAAAAGGTCTTCCAAGTATTATAGATAATTTTTCATCATTTGGCATTTCAAGGATAATAAAATCAGTGGGAATAACATGCTCATCTATTCTGAGTAGAACATCCTCAATCATACGAATGGGTTGTTTAGTGGATTTGTCAGCCATCTGTAAAGTGATTGAATTAGGGGAAGACTCCCCCAATCCTAACCTTTTATACATGGAATATGGCATTACACTAACTCCTGCACCTAAATCACACAAGGCATTATGAATACCAGTTTTGCCAATTGAGCATGAAATAATTGGTATTCTTGGATCTCCCGACTTAGACAATAACCTCCCATTACCAGGATAACTAGTCACCATGGCAACAGTTTCAATTATTTCTTTCTTTCTATTAAGAATATCATGGATAAATTTAGTATAGGTAGGAACTTTTATTGTATCCACAAATGGAATTTCTAGACGGAGATCACCAAGTGCCTTTTTCAAAGATTCATAGATTACCTGATCAGGTGCTTTCTTTTTGCGACCTGGATATGGAAGTTTATGCTCACCTTTCCTATTCTTGTCTTTTACCTTTTGTGGGGGATCAGACTCTTTAGTTGTTTTCTTTTGTTGATGCTTATCGCTTTTCTTATTTTCTACTGCAATAACTTCATCTTTATTGCTTATCTTTTTTTCTTCTCTTGGATCAACAGTCTCTGCATCAGAGTCATAGCGTTCATCATGTGCATCATCTTGCTCCCCCAAGGTTTGGTCTTGTGTTTCTTGAGCAGTTTCATCTTGAGGATCCACCAGTGTATCATCTTCTTGGCTTTCTTTGAGCAAGGTTTTTTTCCCTTCGATCTTTTTCAGATTCTATTCTGGTGGTCCTAATGGTCCTGTAACAATTGCACATCCCCTTGTAACAACATTAGTACAAGCAAGAATATTTATATCATCTTGAAGAAAATATTGATAACTAGATGCTATTTGTTCACATTGGGTTTCAATCATACTAACATACTTGTTAAATAATTTTATTTCTTAGCAAATCTCACCGTAACTTTCTGTGAGTGCTGTCAAAATCATCTTGTGTGTTTGAAATTTCTTATGCAGGTTATGATGAGATTTGGCATGTTGATGTTTTAATTCCTGAAGAACTTTTCTAGTTTCATCTTGGTTTTCTATTTTCGTGCCCCTAGTTCGTTAGTTGTACTCATTTTTCCCAGCCGTTTAGCTTTTCCTCACTTTTCCCCTCGCGCTCGGACGGAGGGATGCTGTCAGGTCAAAGGCTTGAACGTTACATGCTGACTGGTGGGACCGCGTTGGGGCGGCTCCTTCCGTGTCCGTTACGTGCTGATGGGTAGGGCCAGGATACACGTTAGACCCGCCATCCATCTCTTGTTGACTTATGGTCCGCTTTTTTCCTTATTGGGTGGTTGGTGCAGCCAATGACAAATGGGGTCGTTCTGTGGGGCCATCGAAGCCAATGAACAATGGGGCCGTCATGTGGGGTCGTCATGTGGCACCATCAAAGCCAATAACCGATGGGGTCAAGATGTGGGGCCATCGAAGCCAATGAGTGATGGGGCCGTCATGTGGGTTCGTCGAAGCCAATGACCAATGGGGTCGTGATGTGGGGCTATAGGGGGGTTTGCATATTTGCCACTTTTTACATTGTAACTTGCATATTTGCCATTTTTTGTGTCACTGACATGTGTTGGTCATGTGGAAAATATGCAAATTTCAAAGAAAAAATTCGTTCTATGGGGCCATCGAAGCCAATGAACGATGGGCCCGTCATGTGGCTCCATCGAAACCAATGATCGATGGGGCCGTGATGTGGGCTGGAGGGGGGATTTTCATATTTGCCATGTTTTACATTGCAACTTGCATATTTGCCATTTTCTGTGTCATTGACATGTGGTGGTCATGTGAAAAATATGCAAATTTAAAAGAAAAAGTTTGGTAAATATGCAAAATTAGCAAATATTCAAAAATCCTGGAGAAGTTACTCCCCCAAACATTGACAGGTGGGGTCATGTATGACACACATGAGGTCAGCTCTCTCTCATCTGCTCCCAGCCCCGAGCAGCTCCTATCCCACATGCGGACAAAGAAGCCATTGCCGGCGCGTCGGTGGCTCCGTCATATGGTGGCGTCGGACAGACTGCCGCGCTGCACCTCAACCACGGCTCCGGCACATGTTTATTCCACACACATTGTATGTTGAGGTAGTACCGATCGTAGGCAGGTCCGCCACCCACGACGATCGGGATTTGGTTCCGCCGCCATAACTCGACGCACGGTCAAAGCAATTGCTAGTAGCACTTGGTAAGACTTTCACTCCTGCTTCACCCACCCTAATCAATTTGGTTCCCGTAATTTCCTCGATATTACAGGGGTAAATTATTCTTCAATGTCTGGTCGTAGCGGGTACACTGGCAAGGGTGGGTATTCGATCATGTCACGGCCACATTCTCCTTCTCCTACCATGTCGGAAGTGCAGGTATCTCCTTATCTTTGTACTACCATTGAATTTGAAGTGCCTCCATGGCCTGTCGGACTGATTTTAATTGGGTTTGTTTTGGGATTGTTACAGTGTGCTATGCATGCCGATGATCCATGGTACATTGCATACCAAGATGAATCAACCCTGTGGTCTAGCCAAAGGATGGATTTGGAGGAGATGGTTGCCAATTTAGGTGATGAATTGGCCCATAAAAACCTGTTGATATTAGAGCTGAAGCGTACTGTCGAGGAAGAAAATAAGAACTCAGAGCTTATTCACAAAGAGAAGTTGACACTTGAGGCTGATCTTGTCGTATCTGATCAAGTGGTAGAAAATATCTTCAAGTGAAGGGGGGAGAATAATAGATTCATGTGGGCAGTTTTAGTAGTTGTCATCCCCGTCCTAACAGTTACACTATGGGGTTGTAGTGAAGGTAGCACCTATAATGATTACTTGAATTGATAGCTAATTTAGAGACTAGAATTGTTATTCAATGGATGGTTGTGAGTTCCTGCTAATTTAGTCACTTTGCGGTCCCAAAGTTGTCAAGAGAATGCATTGCACGACCCGAGTTGCTTGACATTGGATCTAGCTGCCCATAGTTAGCATGCCAAATGCCTAGAGGGTCAAGTTTGGTGTAATACCTCCCCATTTATGGTAAAGGCCCCTGTGATTGCAATGCTAGTCCCTTGATCGAATTGCTAGCATCCACAGTTTAAGATGAAGTACACAGATACGAAGGTCATTATTACATCGTAACATCCAGAGATACATAGTTCTTACAACTCATTAGCCCAAGGCTAATACATAAAGTTCACAATACTTAATAAAATAAATAAAGTCTTCATTTTCATGTGCCACAGGCAAACATGTTGAGTGTAGACTCACAAACCTAGTCACCATCAGAGTAACCTGCAACTTAATAAGTTACAGCCACAGAGGGTCAATATATTTGGAATTGTATTGGCAAGTGATACCATAGTAGTACAGTAACATCTAATAACTATATTAATTTGGCTAAGTGTAGTTCAGGCTGGCTTTGCTCAAGATAAGATTTTTCTTACTAGTTGAAAACACAAAGTTTTTGTTTGTCAAAAACACCCAAGGAACCACCAATAGACATTGGTGAACCTTTACCCTTGTTCAACCACAAGTTTTAACTTAGAGAAATTGGGATGAGGAGATCCTTGATCATTTCAATGTCTTTGATGCTCAAAATGTCCATTACCGGGGACAGAGCTAAGTACTTAGGTTTTACCCTCTCGAGAGATGGTGCACTTTCCCCATAAGACTCGACATGCATCGAGACGAGACTTTTCATAAGCATTCCCTTAGACCACCATGGACGTGTTCCATCCTATCAACCCTACCACCAACTGTCCATCCGGCTAAGTTCTTGCAACTTTGTTGGTCAAGGCAGAGCCCATATGCCATGTGGTCGTACTAGAAGCTTCCCAACACTAAACATCTCAAATCTCTTTGTTCCTGGATGGCCATCCACAAGTGTGATACACAAGGTAAACCATAGACATGGGCCTTGTGTAACCACTCAACACAAACCAGTCTTTCCATTCCACCCAGGTGAATATTCCACCCTTGATTTCTACTAGCTAGGCTAAGCATATTAGTACAACAAGTTTCCTAACTTAGGGAAAACTACTAAGACAATATCTATAGGATTTACCATAGCATAGCACATACTTAGAAAAATGTCCATGCAAATCCTACTCAAAATATCAGTAATGCATAGATAAAATAGTAGGACAAAACGATGAAGCCTCACTTGCCTTGGTAGTTGGGGGAATAGGTACAATCCTCAAAATCACACTCTCCACAATCCACAAAATCTACACATAAAATCATAACACAAAATTCACATTCAACATACAAACAAAAATACATATATGAATGCATGAAAAATGCAAATGAATGATTTGTCACACTTTTCAAAACAAAATAAAAAGTACTGAATTCAAAGCATACTTTCTAAAGTCTAAATAAACCAAAATTTACTTTAAAACAATTTTCTGAACAATTTTTATAGCAAAAATAGACCTACAAATGCTTCTGCATAAAATCCAAATTTTGCAGAAGCAAATGGCCAAGCCAAGGACATATATGCAAAGAGCTTAATTTTCTGAATCCAGTTATATAAAATCTGTATTTTTTGGACAAACAAATCAAAAGTTATTTAATTTACAAGTTTCAATAACTAATAGATCAAAATTCAGATTTTAAATCTAAACCAGTGACACGCGGCAGCGCTGATTGGCGCGTACTGCTTCGCGCTGGATCACACTTCCGTGCTGTTAGATCTAAAGTGAATCCAGTGGCTCAGATCTAAACTTACCCCTTTGTTCTAATTCTAATCCTGACCACTAGATTCAGATCCAAAGGCTCAAATCTGATCGACCAAAAACCAGTGGCGCTCATGGCTCTAGCGGCGGAGACGCCACTGGTGGCAACGCGCCGGCGAGGCTAGAGGGGTAGCGGTGGTATTGATTCTTACCGAGCTCGTGAGAAGACGGTGAAGCTCAACGTGGTCGTGGCTTGGACAGGGGTGCACGGACACGGGCTCACATGCTCGTCGGAGTTCGTCCTATCGTCGGGTGCTCACTGCCGGAAACGAAGGCGACAACCTAGGGTGCAATAAAGAAAACGGTGGGCATTAGAAGCTGCGCAAAGTCACGGCGAATACATTCGCATGAAGCAGAGGTCAAGGGGCGTGAGGGTTTTACCGGAATTACTCGCCGGAGTTGGACGATGCCTCGGGTGCTTGCAGAGGTTGACGGGGACGATGACCTGGGGAAAGATTAGACAAAAAAATGGCATGACCAGATGCGCGAGAGCGAGAGGATCACGATAGTGTGAACCAGAGGCAGAGGGGCATGCTATG
The DNA here is from genome assembly GCA_916181665.1 of Avena sativa. Lineage (NCBI taxonomy): Eukaryota > Viridiplantae > Streptophyta > Magnoliopsida > Poales > Poaceae > Avena > Avena sativa. Next base: position 126,046,093 of record OV702280.1, read on the forward strand.
CTCACCGGAATAGCTCATTGGAGTGGTTCAGTGATGTGGTGGTGCGAGCTGAAATTCGAGGAGCCTGGCAGTGCTTGGGGGTTGCAGTGTTGGGGGAAATGGTCGCAAGGGGGTGGAGGTTAAGTAGTCGGAGCAGGGAGGGGAGTTACTCAGCGAATCAACGGAAATCAATGCATGAATCAATCGGCAGTGACAGCGGAGGAAACGGCCGTGGAGCTGGTCGTGGGCGGGATTTGGGGACGACGATGCTGACGTGCCCACGGGGCCACTGGCAGTGAGAGGGAGGGTGTGCACGCGGGTGAGAAAGAGAGAGGGAGAGGGGTTCCCCGGGTGGGCTTAGTGGGCTGCTAGGCTTGCTGGGCCAAATGGTCTGCTGTTGTTTATTTTTTTCTCCTTTTCTCTCTTTCCTTTTCTCTTTTGAATTTCTAGAATAGATTTGAATGCCCAATTCAAATCCAAATGAATTCAAATCTTCACCAAAATTTTGTATTGTGATCCTTGTGTCCAAAAGTGTGTCAAACACAAACGATCACTCAAAAACATTTTTTGGGTCTTGAAAATAAAATAAAACCTTGCCCCATATATATGATAAAAGGGGTTTAAATATGGTTTTATTTAGGGTTTAGTTTTGAAAACAATTATGCAAAGTAATAATGCCATGATGATATGAATGCAACAACATGATTTTGCATTTCATGAAATTTGGGATGTTACAAATCTAACCCCCTTAAGAGGAATCTCGCCCTCGAGATTCAGATTGGCTAGCAAATAGGTGAGGGTGATCTTTTCGAAGGTCATCTTCTCTTTCCCAAGTTGCTTCTTCCTATCCATTATCCTTTGCAGAATTTGATAGTCTTAGTACGAGTGACTCCTTCTGCTGTCTCAAGAATCTTGATAGGTTTCTCTTCATAAGTGAGATCACTCTCCAACTGTATCTCTGCATGAAACTTCTTCAATTGACTCACATGAAACACGTTGTGAACTGCACACGGTGATTCAGGCAATTCAATCTCATAAGCCACTTCTCCTTTGCGGCTCAAAATCTTGAATGACCCTACATATCAAGGTGCCAATTTTCCTTTGACTCCAAATCTCTTCACACCACCAAGCGGTGAGACTCTAAGATAAGATCTATCACCTACCTCATACGTGACTTCTCTATGCTTTGGATCTGCGTAGATCCTTTGTCAGGATTGGGCTATCTTCAATCTGTCCTTTACCATTCTGACTTTCTCTTAAGCTTCCTTGATCAGTTCTAGTCCGAATAAATTTCTTTCTCCTACTCCATTCCATAGTAATGGCATAGTACACTTCCATCCATAAAGGAATTCAAACGGAGCCATCTCTATGCTTGCTTGATAGCTATTATTGCAATAGAATTCTGCGTATGGCAGACTTTCATCCCAACTAGATCCATAGTCTAGTGCACAAGCTCTCAACATATCTTCCAAAATCTGATTGGTTGTTTCTGTCTGTCCATTAGTCTAAGGATGAAATGTTGTGCTGAATTATAATCTAGTCCACAATGATTCATGCAGTTGTTGCCAAAACTGTGAAGTGAATTGAGTTCCTCTATCAGACACAATACTCTTAGGTACTCCATGTAGACATACAATTCTATTCATATAGATCTTGGCCAATTTATCACTTGTATAAGTAGTCTTCATGGGTATGAAATGAGCCACTTTGGTTAGGCAATCCACAACAACCCATATAGAATCATATCCAGATCTGGTCCTTGGCAGTCTGGTGATGAAATCCATACATATCTTATCCCACTTCCAATCAGGTATAGGTAGTGGTTGCAATAACCCTGCTGGTTTCTGATGTTTCTCTTTCACTCGACTACACACATCACGCAAGGCAATGTGTTCCGCAATATCTTTCTTAAGATTGTTCCACCAAAATCTTTCCTTCACATCTATGTACATTTTGGTATTACCTGGATGAATAGAATAGGGTGAATTGTGTGCTTCTTGCAGAATCAATTTCCGAAGCTCCGGATCTTGTGGAATGCAGATGCGCTTTCCATACCATAAAGTTCCTTTTTCATCTACATGGAATCCTTTCGCCTTTCCTTTACTTATTTTACTCTTAATCTCCTCTATTTCCTTGTCCAACTTTTGGGCTTCTTTGATCTTATCCAATAGTGTTGGTTGAACTTCCAAAGACATGAGATATACTTCAGGTACTATCTCCAATCTTAGCTCTTTAAATTGGGCACACAAATCATCTGGCCATTCTCCTTTGGTGAGACCATTCACATAAACTTTATGGCTTAAAGAATCCGCTACAACATTTTCTTTACCAGGATGGTATTGCAAATTCAAGTAATAGTCCTTGATGAGCTATATCCACCTTCTTTGTCTCATATTGATTTCCTTCTGGGTGAAAATATATTTCAAACTCTTGTGATCTGTGAACACTTCACAACGCTTTCCCAAAAGATAATGTCTCCATGTTTTTATTGCATGGACAATGGAGGCTAACTCTAAGTCATGAGTAGGATAGTTTAATTCATGAGTATTGAGTTGTCTCGATGCATAAGCCACAACTTTTCCTTCTTGCATCAACACTCCACCCGATCCTTGGTGAGATGCATCACAATATACTTGAAAATCTTTCTCTAGATCTGGCAGACACAAAACTGGTGTTGACACTTGTCTTTTCTTCAACTCTTGAAAACTGGTTTCACATCCTTCAGTCCAATCAAACTTTTTCTCTTTCTTAACCATCTCTATCATTGTATTAGCCACTTTCGAGAAATCCTCGATGAACCTTCTATAGTATCTTGCCAAGCCTAGGAAACTACGAACCTCTTTAACTGACTTGGGATATTCCCACTCAGTTACAGCTGCACTTTCGCGGGATCGACAGCTATACCATCTCCAAACACAATATGTCCAATAAATCCAACTTCATTCAACCAAAATTCATACTTACTAAACTTGGCATACAACTTATGTTCCCTGAGTTTCTCAAGTATCAAACGAAAATTTTCTTCATGCTCTTCATTGCTCTTGGAATAGATCAAAATTTCATCGATGAATACGATAACAAACTTGTCAAGAAACTCCATGAACACCTTGTTCATCATGTTCATGAAATATGCTGGTGCATTTGTTAGTCCAAATGGCATCATGGTATACTCATACAACCCATACCTAGTGGTAAAAGCAGTCTTAGGTATGTCTTGCTCTCTAATCTTTAGCTGAAAGTAGCCTAATCGGCGATCAATTTCTGAGAACACACGGGCTCCTTCTAGCTGATCAAAGAGATCGTTGATTCTAGGTAAAGGGTACTTGTTCCTTATGGTCACTTCGTTAAGTGAACGATAATCTATGCATAGCCTTTGACTTCTATCTTTCTTCTCAACAAACAGAACTGGTGCACCCCAAGACGAAGAACTTGGTTGGATATATCCTTTCTTCAACTATTCTCCAAGTTTTTTCTTGAGGTCTTTCAACTCATCAACTGACATCTTGTAGGGTCTCTTTGCTATTGGTCCAGATCCTGGCACTAAGTCAATAAAAAACTCCACATCTCTATCTGGTGGCATTCCTGGTAATTCCTCCGGAGACACATCCGGGTACTCTTTCACCACTGGTACACTGTCTATGCTAAACCCCTTAAGAGAATTTAGCTTACTCCCTTTGGATTCAAAGTTAGACTTTAACCTAATCCGTTTCTTATCCGGGGTTGTGAGTGTAACAGTATGATTGGCACAATCTATTACTCCCTCATACTTAGTCATCCAATCCATGACCAAATTACATCCAACCCTTGGGAATCTAGGATTATCAGACTAACTAGAAACTTATACTTTCCAAACTCTATTACTAGATCATGACATCCAAAATTCAATATCATCTCTCCACCTAGAGAGCTTACTTTAATAGGATATCCAATAGTTTAAATTGGAAGTCTATTTTTGTCTACAAGTTCTCTTGATATGAATGAATGTGATGCGCCAATATCGAAAAGGACAAGTGCTGGAGAGGAATTAAGCTTGAACTTACCAGCCACAGCATCAGACTCCTCATAAATTTCTTCCATGTTGATGTGGTTCACATGACCCTTCTAAAAAGGGTTTGGCTTGTTGGACCCATCAGTCTTCTTTTATGGGAATTCATTTGCATAGTGCCCAGTTTTCTTGCACTTGAAGCATTCAACCTGACTGATGTCTCTCTTAGCAGGCTGACTCCCATTGCCATTTCCACTGTGGTGACTCTTGTGTCCACTCTTGTGGTTCTTATATCCACCATTGTCATGACCATGGTGATTCTTGCTATCATGGTGACAATTTCTGTTGTGGTGGTTGTTATATTTCCCGTGTTTATGGGATCCAGAACCTCCACTATCTTCACCATGGGAACGCTAGTGTGACGATCTAGAACTATGCTTATCAAAGTGATGCTTCCTCTTCCTATTCTCAACCTGCTTCATCTTACTTTCCAAGATGGTAGCTTTGTCACACAAGGATTGATAAGTTGGAACATATGCAACAAATAGTTGCATGCACATCTCATTATTTAGTCCCTCAACGAATTTCTCCTTCCTTTTTGCATCAGTGTCAACTTCATCCGATGGATAGCGTGCCAGATTGTTGAACTCCTCAATATATTCTGCAACACTGTGGTGGTGTTGCTTAAGGTTGTGGAATTCTTTCTTCTTCAAACTCATCACTCCTAAAGAGATATGGGCAATGCGGAAACCATCTTCAAACATTGCCCAAGTCACTTCTTCAATAGGAGTAGTGATTTGGAAGTTGTCCCACCAAGTAGCTACTGGTCCTTCTAGCAGGTGTGCTCCAAATATGACTTTCTCCTCAACAGTGCAACCAACAGTGACCAAGTCATTGGCTACCATAGGATCAGTGATTCCAGAAAACTTTGCAGGCCTCAACCTTACAAACCTTGTAAGCATGTCAAAAGCTGGTGGGTTGTTTTGATTGTTGTTATTGTTGTTGTTTTGGTTCTGATTTTGATTTGCCATAAACTGGTTCATCATTTGCATCAACTGAGTCTAGGTTGTCATCAGCTGCTGCATCTCATTGCCATTGTTGTTGTTGTTATTGTTAGGATTGGCACGACGGGGAGGCATCTGTGGTTTCAATAAGGATAAGTAACGATATATAACCCATAGATTCTATCATCCACAATACAACACAACAACCAACACAATTAAGTAAACACAAGATAAACTTTGAGTTTAAACAACACGACCAATAAGTTTGCAAAATAAACACACTAGTATAGTCATACACATGTTGGATGATCAATGCGACTCGATGAATAAAAAAAGATGATAAATGGATAATTAGCCAAGTAGTCAACACTACTCCTCCATATCGACTTCCACCTCCACTAGTGCAAGTCCTGCTGTGTCGATTCCTGACTTGTACTCTTCCACAATGGTGGTCAAGGCAGTGACCTTCGCCTAAAGCTTCCTCTTCTGTGAACGCAGCCTCTCAATCACCTCCTACTGTGTCTCTAACTCAAGATCCTTGAGTTCCATCTTGGCCTTCATCTCATTGATCCTCTTGTTCCTATCTGGAACTCTCTTCTCTTGATTCTTTAACCTCTTGTCTTGCTTATAGAACCCAGCCTCCATCTCCTTTATGCACTCATCCTTCTGCTCGAAGGCCTTGTCCTTCTCCCTCAGCTGGACGTGAAGCTCGTCATTGCTAAGCATGACGTTGGTCCTATAAGTGTCAAGGTTCCTAACGAGGCTCTCTAGGTCCTGAATATAGAGACGCACTAGCTCAATAGTCTCCCTAGTGGCATCGTCATACACTACAGCCGCTCCCTCCTTGTCACGTCTTACAAATGGGTGAAAGTAGAGGCCCTTGAGCTCGGTGGAGTGACGTCCACATAGACGACCAAATAGCTCATGCATGGCAACGTCGAGTGCCTTCTCCTTGTCGTCATGGAGTAACTTCAAAGCAATCTCCTCAGTGGGTGGCTCCGACTGGCGTCCTGGCTGCGAGACTCTAAATCCCCAGAGATCCTTCCTCTCGAACTTCGTAAGCTGAAGTCCCTTAATATTAGGGAGGGGGAGATTGAGCACACTAGTGAGCTCCACAATATGAGAACCAAAACAAGTTCCCTTGAACTCCTCGGCGGTACTGATAACAAAGCGAGGCATCTATTGCATAGGATAGAGAAAATTAGAAACAACACAAGTAAGGACAAAAACATAAGGTAGTGAAACAAAAGCCAAAACCATACATTCATCAACAAAACACACAAGTCATAGCATACAATAATATATCACAAGCACTATGGTTCAAACATAACTTAGAATTTTTTTTGTCATACCACATAGGTTGGTATGATCAAATTTTTAACGCGAGATAACGACAAGTTTGGTGGTCCAACTATTGGAATACGTCACAACTCTAACTCATATTATAAGTCTATGATATCCTCCCTTAGACGTTTTATGGCGGTCTCCAAGTCTTGGGTATACTTCTTCTCCTTTCTAAGGTCATTTTGAGTGTTGAGCATTCTACACTTGAATCTTTCACCAAGCTCCTTGATAGCATTCCAAGCTGCATTCCTTTGCAGAGTCAAAGAATGACATATGCATTTCAGAGTTGGTGACCATGCAAAATCCTGACTCTTTGTGGTTGTCCTCCTTGTTTTTATACAAGTGGATTTGTACCCACCAATATTCTTATCCTTCATACATCACTGGAAATCCTTTGTATACAGATTCACCATGTATTCCCAAGCTAACCATGAGCTTTTTGAGTGCCTTGGGAAATTCCGTCTCCCTTCTTGACGGCTTCGTTGATGGAGGCCATCTAGAAATAGAGATGAGAAAGAAGATTATGAGAGGTTTACAAGAAGAAAAGAGACAAGTGTGGAATTTGCAAAGGGTTGCATTTTTCCTAGTGGTTTCCTTAGTCTAATACATCTTAGGGTCATAATCCTACAGGAAACACAGTGCTCTAATACCATCTATAATACCTCACCATTTAAGGTAAAGGCGCATGTGATTGCAATGCTAGTCCCTGGATCGAATTGCTAGCATCCACAGTTTAATATGAAGTACATAGATACAAAGGTCATTATTACATCGTAATATCCAGAGATACATAGTTCTTACAACTCATTAGCCCAAGGCTAATAAATAAAGTTCACAATACTTAACAAAATAAATAAAGTCTTCATCTTCATCTGCCACAGGCAAACATGATGAGTGTAGACTCACAACCCTATTCACCATCAGAGTAACCTGCAACATAATAAGTTATAGCCACATAGGGTCAATACATTTCGAATTGTATTGGAAAGTGATACCATAGTAGTACAGTAACATCTAATAACTATATGAATTTGGCTAAGTGTAGTTCAGGCTGGCTTTGCTCAAGATAAGGTTTTTCTTATTAGTTGAAAACACCAAGTTTTTGTTTGTCAAAAACACCCAAGGAACCACCAATAGACATTGGTGAACCTTTACCCTTGTTCAACCACAAGTTTTAACTTAGAGAAATTGGGATGAGGAGATCCTTGATCATTTCAATGTCTTTGATGCTCAAAATGTTCGTTACCGGGGACACGGCTAAGTACTTAGGTTTTACCCTCTCGAGAGGCGTTGCACTTTCCCCACAAGACTCGACATGCATTGAAACGAGAATTTTCAGAAGCATTCCCTTAGACCACCATGGACGCGTTCCATCCTAACAAACCTACCACCAACTGTCCAGCCGGCTAAGTTCTTGCAACCTAGTTGGTCAGGGCAGAGCCCATATGTCCCGTGGTTGCACTAGAAGCTTCTCAATACTAAACATCTCAAATCTCTTTGTTCCTGGGTGGCCATCCACAAGTGTGATACACAAGGTAAACCATAGACATGGGCTTTGTGTAACCACTCAACACAAACCAATCTTTCCATTACACCTAGGTGATTCATTCGCATGTTGTTTTATTAATCAAAAACATAGTCATATATTTTGCATAATATCATAGCATGAATATTCCACCCTTGATTTATACTAGCAAGGCTAAGCATATAAGTATAACAAGTTTCCTAACTCAGGGAAAACTACTAAGACAATATCTATAGGATTTACCATAGCATAGCACATATTTAGAAAAATCTCCATGCAAATCCTACTCAAAATATCACTAATGCATAGATAAAATAGTAGGAAAAAAGATGAAGCATTACTTGCCTTGGTAGCTGGGGGAATAGGTACAATCCTCACAATCACACTCTCCACAATCCACAAAATCTACACATAAAATCATAACACAAAATTCACATTCAATATACAAACAAAAAAAAATATGAATGCATGCCAATGCAAATGAATGATTTTTCACACTTTTCAAAACAAACTAAACAGTACTGAATTCAAAGCATACTTTCTAAAGTCTAAATAAACCAAAATTTACTTTAAAACAATTTTCTGAAAAATTTTATAGCCAAAATAGACCTACAAATGCTTCTTCATAAAATCCCAATTTTACAGAAGCAAATGGCGAAAGCAAGGCCATAGATACAACGAGCTTCATTTTCTGAATCCATTGATGTAAAATTTGTATTTTTTGGAAAAACAGATCAAAAGTTATTGAATTTACAAGTTTGAATGACTAATAGATCAAAATTCAGATTTTAAATCTAAACTAGTGACACGCGGCAGCGTCTGATTGGCGCATACCGCTTCGCGCTGGATCACTCTTCCGTGCCGTTAGATCTAAAGTGAATCCAGTGGCTCAGATCTAAACTTACCCCTTCGTTCTAATTCTAATCATAACCACTAGATTCAGATCCAAAGGCTCAGATCTGATCGACCAAAAACCAGTGGCACTCATGGCTCTGGCGGCGGCGACGCGCCAGCGAGGCTAGAGGGGTAGGGGTGGTGTTAATGCTTATCGAGATCGCGAGAAGACGGTGAATCTCAGGTCGTGGCTTGGACAGGGGTGAACGGACATGGGCTCAGATGTTCACCGGAGTTCATCCTGGAGTCGAGTGCTCACTGCCGGAGACAAGGCGACAACCAAGGGCGCAATCAAGAAAACGGTGAGCATTAGAAGCTACGCAAAGTCATGGCGAATATAGTCGCAAGAAGCTGAGGTCAAGGGGCGTGCGGGTTTTACCGGAATTAATCGCTGGAGTTGGACGGTGCCTCGGGTGCTTGCAGAGGTTGACGGGGACGGCGACCTGGGGGAATATTGGACAAAAAACTGGCATGAGCAGATGCGCGAGAGCGAGAGGATCACGATCTTGTGAACCAGAGGAAGAGGGGTGCGCTATGCTCACCAGAATAGCTCACCGGAGTGGTTCAGTGCTGCAGTGGTGCGAGCTAAAATTCGAGGAGCCTGGCGGCGCATGGGGGTTGCAGTGTTGGGGGGAATGGTCGCAAGGGGGTGGGGGTTAAGTAGCCGGAGCAGGGAGGGGAGTTACTCAGCGAATCAACGACAATCAATGCGCGAATCAATCGACAGTGATAGCAGAGGAAACGGCCGTGGAGCTGGTCACTGGCGGAATTTGGGGACGACGATGCTGATGTGGCTACGGGGCCACTGGTAGTGAGAGGGAGGGTGTGCGCGCTGGTGAGAAAGAGAGAGGGAGAGGGGTTCCACGGGTGGGCTTAGTGGGCTGCTAGGCTTGCTGGGCCAAATGGTCTGCTGATGTTTATTTTTTTCTCCTTTTCTCTTTTTCCTTTTGTGTTTTGAATTTCTAGGATAGATTTGAATGCCCAATTCAAATCCAAATGAATTCAAATCTTCACCAAAATTTTGTACTGTGATACTTGTGTCCAAAAGTGTGTCAAACACAAACAATCACTCAAAACATTTTTTGGGTCTTGAAAATAAAATAAAACCTTGCCCCATATATATAATAAAAGGGGTTTAAAATGGTTTTATTTAGGGTTTAGTTTTGAAAAAAATTATGCAAAGTAATAATGCCATGATGATATGAATGCAACAACATCATTTTGCATTTGATGAAATTTGGGATGTTACATTTGGGCCCTAACAGTTATGACCGTTGTGTCGATGCTATCGTGGCTGCCATGTAGACTTGTAGCATTGACAGCAGCAACCATTCCCCATTCTTCTTGGCGCCCCATTCTTCTTCTCCAAAGAGGCGATCTGTTAAAGAAAGTACTACTCCCTTCGATCTAAATTAGTTGACTCAAATTAGTCAAAATACGGATGAATCTAACTAATTCATGTCTTGATACAAACGAATCTATACAAATCTAAATCAACTAATTTGGGTCAAAGAGCGTACTACTTATGAATCAATTTAGAGCATATCCCTCCAATCCATATTACTACTTGTCATTGAAATGGATGTATCTAGACATGCTTTAGTGCTAGAAACATCCATTTCAATGACAAGTAGTATGAATCAGAGGGATTATCAATTTTGATTCAAATGATACATATTTCAATCAAATTTATACAAGCCCACTAGAGATTGTCAAAGCAAGTACTGCTACTTATGAATCAGCTTTAGAGCATATCCACTGGTCTTACGGCTCAAATACATACTCCCTCTGACCCATATTAGCACTAAAACTTAACTAGATACATTCATATCTAGATAAATCTAAGTCAACTAATATGGGTCGGAGGGAGTATCAAATTTATTCAAATCATACATATATTTTAAGTCGTAGAATTTTGGTTCAAATTGGGCTCAAATTTGTCCCAATACTAAGTGGAAGGTGAGCTAGCCACCCTCCCTGCCGCATCCATCCGACCACGAGTTACATCCGGCCTTTACCGTCAAAGTGCACCTCGACGTGCCAGCCATGGCCACAGCCTACCTCCCACAACATCGGTTCACGAGGGCTTGATCTGCGTCGTCGCGGTGATGTTGCGGATGATGGATTCAATCTTCGTTGCATCGATGACCACTGTCAGCACCGCCATCACCGCCTCGGTCACTTTCATTAGCAACGGATCTGAGGAGCTGAACAGGAGTGAGACGGACATAGACAGAAAATTCAGACGCTTAGATCCTCACCACTACACGACGTTCCATCCGCCACTCTTGGATCCGCGCCGCCGCAAGCCGTTCTGACCCCCATGCTTAGGTCCGTGCCGGCGCATGCCGTTCCAACCGCCAGACTTATATTTGCGTTGCTGCACGTCGTTCTGACCCCCACGCTTAGATCTACGTCGGCGCACGCCATTCGGACCGCCAGGATTAGGTCTGTGCCACCGCACTCCGTTTGTACCTCCATGCTTAGTACCGCGCCACCGTACATCGATAGGAGGGGATGAAGATGCGTTGTTATACGTGCGATAGGGAAAGGGAGGGAGAGACATACATCCCGTCGGGATCTTCTCTGTTTACAGGGTAGGTGCACCATCGGGAGAGAGATAGAGAGAGACCTCCATCCCATCGGATCATGATGTATCCAAAGGTGGTTGTCCAAGATCCATGTGACATACATCTCGACCAACCAGAGCGTAGCCAAACTGATGCGGCTGGTATACGTGCGACAGGGAAAGGGAGGGAGAGACATCCAGCCTATCGGGCTCTCCTCTCCGTACAAGGTAGGTGCGCCCATCGGGAGAGAGACCTCCAGCCCGCCAGATCATGATGTATCCAATGGTGGTTGGCCAAGATCCGCGTGACATACATCTCGACCAATCAGAGCACATCATCCAAACTGAGCGCAAGTTGAGCTGTTCTGAGGGTTTTAGTCAGGAGAGAGGGGAAAAGTGAGGAAAACTTTAGCGGGAGGGGAAAAGTGAGAAAAACTTTAGCAGGACGGATCTATGTTTCTCGAGGCCCTAGGCAAAGTCGACGACGTGGACCCATAAAGCTAATGTATACATAGACATATCAATAAAAAAATTCATATATGTATCTACTATCAGTTTCACACTAAAAGTTAACACCCAACAATACATTTTAGTCTCAAAATATAATAAGTAGTATTTATTGCTAGTTTGATTATCTCAAATAAGAAATAATTCAATGATAATATTGATTTAATGCCTCACAAAAAAGCTTCTTTGGGCATTTTTAGAAGCAAAATCATTGAGTACAATCTCAAGATCAATTTAGATTCTTGACTTTGACTATCGTCATTGACATTAACACTACTTTCTGCCAATAAATACTTTTTTAAAACACCTTTTTATGATTAAATAAGTTCATTTTGTCATTTCCATTTATTCCTTTTTGCAGCACCAGAGATCTGTCTTGGCGCCATATCCCCTAAAATTGCAACGGAATCGACTATATCATATAAAAATTAAAAAACAGATATAGAATCATAAAAGGCAAAAGACATGAAAGAAAACAAGGCTTTGATTTAATATACTAGGAGAAGGGTAGAGGGGATCAGCCGTTGCCTGTCTGTCTCGCTGTTCAGGGCCTACTGCTGCCTGCTCGTGATCACACTCTATATAGAGAGGCTAGAGCTGATCGAGCAGAGCAGGGCCCTAGCCCCTAAACGCCATGCCATCTCGCTGATCGAGCAGGGCCCTAGCCCCCTAGCCCTAGATCGAGTCAGGAGCTGTCTAGAGAAGAGAAGGGAGATCGACATGCCCTGGAGATAGACAGATCGCGACTCGCGAGTCGTGGCTTCATGGTGTACTCATGTGTGGCATCGTAACTCGTGCGTCATACGCGGTGCGCCTTCTTGCTTCTTGGTTTCTCGCAATCGAGTCTGCCTTTAATGGTGTGGACAGTACGATAGTGGGCCTTTGCAAATAAGATGTATATAAAACGGTATATACACATGAACATATTTTTGCCCCCTCCCCTCCTGGCCATGGGCCCCTGGCCGTTGCCAGGGTCACGACCCCTTAGAGCCGGCCCTGAACTTTAGAGGGAGGGGAAAACTAAGTAGAGCTAAGGAAAACAAGGGCACTCGGATAAAAAAAATAAGTAAGTGAAATTCAAGATCTTGGCATAAAAAATGGAAATGTGTTATTTGAACAAAATAATTCATCTTGGCCGACATTATATTATTTGCAACTCAAAGATACACAAGTGTTACAGATTTGGCCTTATATAGACGAAGTATGTTTTAGGATGGGTTATTTTGGAGGTCGATTGAGTAGGAAGCCATGCATCTTCATAGCTAGTAGCTTATTCCAAGAAGTATGTTTCTCTTTATTTCGTTTTTCCTTTATTATTCATGCTAGGTTGGAGGCAACATAACAAGACTCTATTTGAAGGTTGCACTATGTTTTTACTTTTTTTGAATTAAACTAACCCTAAAACCCTTTTTTTGAATTTAATCACTTAGAAAAATAAAAATGTGGCTGATTACAAGTTAATCCAAAAATTTCAAATTCCATATGGTAAATCAATCCAAGATACACAAGTGTGCCAAATTTTGTATCAATTTCTCAACGTTTAAGCGATGAACTAGCTAAACCCCATGTGTTGACCACATGTCGAGGGCAAAAATGAGCAGTGCTAGGAAACTAGGTGCATGACCATAGAAACTAGCAATGACACATATATTATGGGATTATCCAACATACAAACCTGGGAGCATCACACTAGTTCGAATTCAATACAAACATTGAAAATATTTCAAATTTATCACACAAATTCAAATTAATAATTCAAATCCATTTTTCTTGCTCCTAGTGTTTTTGTTGGGTTCGCCGCCTTTCTCCTGGTGATCCTAGCTAGAATATTCTTGGAGTCCACCATCAGCTTCTTCCTTTTTACCCTTCTTTTTCTCTGCATCCAATGAATCAAGTGCTTCAGTATGTCGTACAATCACATTTCGATCCTCTGGTTCATATGGTTCAAAAAGTTTTGCCTCCATTTCGTCAATATCTGCTCGTGTAATTCCTTTACGCTTGAAATCTCTTTCAATCTCCCACATAGTTGATGTAATCTCCTCTCGATCGACTGGTTCAATCTCCCATGCATTTGGTTCAATCTCCTCTCGTTCGACTGGTTCAATCTCCCCTGCATTTGGTTCAATCTCATCTGCATTTGGTTCAATCTCATCTTGATCCATTGGTTCAATCTCCCCTATATTTGGTTCAATCTTCTCTACATTTGGTTCAATGTCCTCTTGATCTGTTGGTTCAATCTTCTCTACATTTGGTTCAATGTCCTCTTGATCTGTTGGTTCAATCTGCAATGTATCCACTGCTTCATTCACCTCTCGTTCAAACACCTCATTCTCATTTGCATTTGCTGATCCCGCCTGATCAATCATTCCATAAGCTAGGTCCACTGCATTTTTACAAAGCCTAGCAATGTGCCCTAGGATCCCACAACGTTTGCACTTACATTGTCGAGGTGGTGCACCACCCTCTGCACTATCTCTTATAATATTCTTCCTTGGCCTACCTGCTGGTCTAGTAAAAACTGGAGGGTATAGCTTGCAGCTTGGATCCACTTCTATCCATTGGTTTTTTCCAAACAAGACTGGAACATTCTAAGCATATGTTGCCCTAAATTTGGCAACGGAGAAATACTCCGACACGTACTAATCAGCTTAACCCTCTTCATCTCCTAGAACACCCATGAAAAACAATGCATGTATGCAGGGTGTCCCATGGAGCTGCCATTGTCTGCAATGGCATGTCCTATCAACCAAACTCACTTTATACCTCCATTGCCTATCTTTACTATTAGTGTATGTTACCTCAACCTCCATTCCTCTTCTAATGCATTTCATCTTCAATTGTTTTGTCCTGGCATGCAAAGCATTAATGAAAGATGGGAGGATAAGATGGCCAACATATACTGTTGATGCAATTCTTTGACGCAAATCAATCTTTATCATGATAATCTGCCTAATCTTATCAAATATTTGCCACAACATAAGCCCTTTCAATGGCTTGACCTTTGCATTGAAACTATCTGCAAGGTTACTTGTTACATAGTCTACCATGCAAATTTCATTGAATCGGCTTCTTGACCACACCATTCCATGATGTGCATCCAAGTACTGCTTCACTGCAGGTTTTTGTTTATACATCACTTCCAAATGGTACAGATGCTTCTTCAAACTGTATGTGTATGAAGCTGGCCATAGGTTGTCAGTATAAACTTTACCCTTGAATTTCTTTGTAAAATTATACACTAAGTGTCGCATACATTTCCTATGCTCCACTCCGGGGAATACTGCTTCTACAGCTTTCTCCAAACCTTTGCAAGTGTCCGTGTGGATAGTAATTCCTGGTGGATGACCTATAAGGTCGACCAAATTCTCCAGAAACCAAGTCCAACATTCCTCTGACTCAATCTCTGAAACTCCATAAGCAACATGGAACATCCAATTGTGGCCATCAACTATACTAGTAGCTACTAGTTGTCCTTTAAATCTGTCAGAAGAGCTGTTGCATCCATGGCCAAATAAGGCCTGCAGCCATCCATAAACCCTTGCTAGCATGCTTTGAAACACACAAAAGCCCTTCTAAATCACTCCTTCTCCATTGTCTTCCCTCTTATTTTGTACTGAACTTTATGCCTGTATATCTGTACAACACTACCTAGACTAGCCATCTCCACTTCAGCTTTGAAGTTGTAAAGCAACTGAAAACTTTCATTCCATGGACCATTGATCCTCTCAAGAGACATTTACTTTGCATAGGACATCCTCATATAGGGTACTATAATATTAAACTTTTTTCTTTTCTGAGCGCTGTTGCACCAAGTGATGGGTTCTCTCTCATCCAATCCATGATTGCATCTTCCAAGCACCTAGTCTTTGCTAGTTTTTTTTTGTCCTTTGGCTGTCCCGAGATGGAAAAGAATGTTAGAACCGGTTAATTTTTATCTAAAACATAATGAAAATTTCAAGTACAACTAACAAACTCTACACAGTGATCTAAAATAAACAACTGGTTGTAATACCTCAACCAAAATGCTCCTGAGCATAGTGGATGCATGCATCCTCCACCTACACCTCTTGTATGGGCACTTCATTATGAACCTTGCTGGCTCACTCTTAATAACATCATAATCATTATTGGTGCGAATACAATATGTAGTAAGGGAATTACGACAGTCCCGCATCGCTTCAAATACGGTGTATTCTAAAATCTTAGGATCGCCCCTGTCCCACTCAATTACTAGCAAGTCCTCACCATCGTACTCGGCTAAAATGAGGCTGTCAATGTTCTCCTCGTTCTCTTCGTCATTGATGACCCACAAGTATAGGGGGTGTATCGTACTACTTTCGATAAATAGGAGTGCCGATCCCAACGAGGAGCAGAAGGTGTTGACTAGTGGTATGGAGCAGGAAATCTCTGTAAATACTTATCAAATAGATTATTAGGGGTTTTCGATAAAGCAAGGAAATAAAGAGCAAGTAAATAAAGACAGCAAATAATTGCAGCAAGTGGCCCAATCCTTTCTTAGCAAAGGACAAGCCGGTGGGAATACTTATGAGGACCAAACGTTCTCGAGGACACATGGGAATACTGTCAAGTGCTTTCGTTTCATATAGCTGATTAATCTTATTTGGTTTTATAAGTGTTGTGTGGGTGAACCTGTGCTAATGTACTGACCTTACTTGGAATAATACATACTTGTGATTAAAACCCCTTGCAATCATCCGCAACTACAAGAAAGCAATTAAGATAAAAACCTAACCACAGCCTTAAACTCTGAGATCCTACACTCCCTTTTGCAAAGGTTTCCTAACGGGGGTTCAGGTTTCTA
Source organism: Avena sativa (assembly GCA_916181665.1). Lineage (NCBI taxonomy): Eukaryota > Viridiplantae > Streptophyta > Magnoliopsida > Poales > Poaceae > Avena > Avena sativa. The sequence goes on from OV702280.1 coordinate 126,062,722, forward strand.
GCACTCCGGCAACCCCACAGTTAGTAGCCAAATACACAATGCATTCCCCTAGGCCCATAAATGGTGAAGTATCATGTGGTTGACGTTCACATGACACCACTAGAAGAATAGCACCACAACTTAAATATTAAACCATTGAATGATACCTCAACACAATTCCACTACTAACAACATGACTTCTCCCATGTCCTCAAGAACTAAACGAACTACTCACGACACATCATATGGATCAAGATCAAAGATGATATAATGATGGATAACAATCTGAACATAAACAATAATTCAATGGTTCCAGTCACAAGCATCAACAACTATAGTAATCAACACCGGGAAAGTTTCCCCTAAGAACTATTCAAGATTCAACACAATTGTTACAGCGGGATGGAGTGGTGATGATGGTGCTGGTGGATATGATGGTGTGGATGATGATAGTGATCCCGATGATGTCTAACTTGATGGTGTTGATGGCGACGATCTCCCCTCTTCGGGAAGGAATTTCCCCAGTAGAAATATGTCTGTCGGAGAGCTCTTTCTCTCTCGGTGTTTTCCGCCCCGCAGAGGCGGCGGAGAAGATATAGGCGAGAGGACGGAGCCAGAGGTGGGCCAGGGTAGCCACACCCCCTGTAGGCGCGGCCCAGTGTGGCCCGCGCCTAGGGGTGTGGGCCCCTATGGCCCAACTCCGCCTCCCCTTCTGGCATCCTTCACCATTTTGGAAAATATAATTTTCTATAGTTTTTCTGCTATTTTTCTGATCTTCGCGAAATTGCATCAAAACATCGCTTTTTCCATCAGAATCCTGACTCGGGAAGTTCATCCTCCAAGAATCATCCAACATGCAAAAACAAATGAAAAGACATAAGTATCACCTCTTAATATGAAATATATCAATGAATAGAGGCAAATTATGATATAGAATGGTGATGCAAATTGGACGTATCAACTTCCCCCAAGCTTAGACCTCACTTGTCCCCAAGCGAAAACTGAGCTTAGTAAACATATCCACAGGTTTATGGAGTGAAGTGTCGATAAAAATAATACGGACAAGAAGCATCACACTTACCAATACACAACTCATAGTAGAAAGAAACTCACCATTATATAACTTAGCTTGCAACAAGTATGGGAGTCACAATAAAGATGCATAAAGATAAATCATAATTGGGATTGGCAAACTTTGTTCTTGGTCAAATAACAGTTGGCAAACAGTTTTCAAGCAAAGCTTTTGTAAAGAAGTTTATAACAGGAGTACTCTTTGCTGAAACATAAAAGGCTTTTCACAATGATGGCTTTCAAAGTAATACTCATTTAGATAAGAGTCTTGTGCAAACAAGGAAGATAAGGAACATGATTGAATAAATCATCATATGAATGCTTGAGACACAACAACTCAAATGCTTGCTAGAGATAGAGAGGAATAGGTTTACTAACTCAACTTAGAAGTAGAAGAAAAGCCCTTCATAGACGGAAGACCTTTCAAAAGATTATGGTACTTACTAGCTTTGATCTATCATTTCCTCTATCATAAGCATCTTGAGGTGATTTAAGTTAAAGTGAACAAAGATGGAGTATATGCTTGGCTAAATATAAGTTGGCAATCTCATGTGTATCATAATAAGTACATGTGTATCATAGAGAACCGCCAACGGGGTACCCCTTGCACATGATACAGGAGCTATCCCATATCAAAATGACAAGGCAAGCAGACAGTGAGCATCTCAGCAATCTCTTATTTACCATGGGAAAATGGTGCTTTTTTCTCTCTTTCCTCTTTTCAACGTTTCTCTTTTTTTATAAGAAGAAAGCTTCATAGATTGCTCACTATGGTGATGCTGCAAGTTTCCACCATGATTATACATGGCTTAGGCTAGCGGCCCAGGCGTTTCTCTAACACACATACATAACTCCATGGACTTACAAGCTCCCCTTTTATTTCACACCGACGACATCCGCAAACAAAAGAGCATGATATCAATTGTGTATAGTGTACAGGTGCAATGTTGAAAGTGTTCCCTATGACAACACGGTTCTGCTAATTCCAACGTATAGGTGCAAGCATATACATCTTCAATGACACAATGGTTCAAGTTTATTAGGGGCATGAAAATAAGGTGTGCCATCAAATTCTTGAGAGATTTACTAACTAGTTTTCACATAACAAAATAATTTTTAATTTGCAAGATAGATGAAGCTCGAGAATTTACTTGGAATAGAAATGATGCTAATAGGTAGATATGGTGGACACAAATGGCACAGGTTTTGGTTTAAAGGATTGGAAACATGAGAAGTATTCCCTCTCAGCATAGGTTTTCGGCTAGTAAGGCTGGGTAGCAAGCAAAAGAGTTGAAGGAAACAAGCAAACATACAAGTGATAAATCCAAACATGCAATCTTCCTTGAAGAAACAAGAGATCTTAAATAAAGAATACTAAGCTTATGAGCCAATCAAGAAAGAAAATAATAATACAAAATACCTGTAAGTGCTTTTATCTTTTCCTTTCAAACCTCAAAAAGTGTTACTACTGACTAGAGCTCGGTTTGCCAAAACCAATTTAGATCTACTTTATGCTCCCAAAGTGATACCAATATTGATCAACAAGATCCATCATATAATAGCGATTGCAAACTAAAATAAGAAGTGCAAAAAGTAAAAGATGAAGATTCTCATTAATATTCCATAAAGGCACTCACACCAAGGGATACATAGATAACCAACTAAAGGAGAGATACTTCCACAATGGAAACCAACCTATATGATTACTTCTCTATCCAAGATATGACTCTACTAAAAAGGTAAAAAGATCAAAGATAATGATGTGATACCGCGACACTCCCCAAGCTTGGAACAAGCCAAGGGGATGCCAAAACCTGGTGACAAATTACTCCTTCGGTGGTGGTGTTCCCTTGATGATCTTTTCAACGATCTTCCTCGAGTCATCTATCTCAGAGGTTAGATTACGAATCAACTCCGAATTATGCTCAATGTAGTTCATGATCATATCGGACCGAGAATCCCAGTCCTTGTTATTATTTCCCCACTCTTCCTTCTTAGAGTGCTCCTTCCCTGCATAACTAGAACGAGGCATATCCCAACTAGAGGGCAACTTCCCTTTGGGCACCTTTTGGAATTGTTGCTCATGTATAAGAGTATGGAAGGTGTTATTGGTGCGTGGAGGAAGTGACCGTGGAGCGAGGCAATGACACAGAGGTTTCCCTCCTATAGAAATCCGTGCTGTCCTCCTGAGCTTGATAGGATTTGCCACCACTCCAATGCTTATGACGGTAGCGCGGGTGTCCGGATGCTCGTCCTCCTTCACGTCCTCTTCATCCCCAACCAAGATATCCTCCTCCTTGGGTTATTTAGGATCATATTCCATGGGATTCTTGCCCTTGTCGTTGGCGGATACCATGGTACCTCTAAACATGAGATTATTTCCTGACAGAAACAGATCGAAACAAAAACATGACGAGAACACGATATACGGACCTCGGGGGATCCGGGGGTTATATATTACGAAGTTTCACTACATAAGGAAGGTACTATGCGAAAACGAGGCGGAGACGGACTCCAGTTGCTCACACCCCTGGTGGCGCGGCCATCTAGGGCCCGTGCCACAGGTGGGTGTGGCCCACCTGGGCTCCGTTTCCTCCTCTATTTCGTCTCGTAATCTTCCATATGTAATAAAAACATCAAAAATATAAAAAGATAAGGTTTTCACGAACCTTCTGTTTGCAACACTTTTTACCTATTCAGAGACAGACTCTGCAGATTCTGGAGTTTGGCTTCTAATAAATTCTTCCGGAGTCACCATTTGGATAATATCGACATCTTCATTATAAGAAGCTCCAGAAATATAATGTTTGATCCTTTGAACATTCACCACCTGCGTAGTGTTGTCCTTCAAATAAGATATTTTTATAGCCCCTGAATGATACACCAACTCAATAACAAAAGGTCCTTCCCATTTTGAGAGTAGTTTCCCTGCAAAAATATGAGATGAGACCTATACAAAAGAACCTTCTCACCAACACGGAACTCCCTTTTGAGAATTCTCCTATCATGCCATCTTTTTACTTTTTCCTTAAAGAGTCTAGAATTTTCATAAGCTTCACTTCTACACTCATCTAAGGTACTTAAGTCAAGCAATCTTTTCTCACCAGCAAGTATAAAATCTCAATTCAATTCTTTCACTACCCAATAATCTTTGTGTTCTAATTCTAGAGGCAAGTGACAAGCTTTACCATAAAACATTTTGTAAAGAGACATTCCCATAGGATTTTTATAAGCAGTTCTATAAGCCCATAAAGCGTCATTCAAATTTTTAGCCCAATTTTTCCTAGATCTATTAACAGTCTTCTGCAAGATAGATTTAATTTATCTATTTGAAAGTTCTAGTTGCCCACTAGTTAGTGGGTGATAAGCTGAAGCAATTTTATGGTTAATGTCAGATTTAGCAAGAGTCTTCCTAAAACCACCATGAATAAAATGAGAACCTCCATCAGTCATGAGATATCTAGGCACACCAAACCTAGGAAAAATAACATCTTTAAGCATTTTTAAAGAGGTCTTACCATCAGCACTGTTTGTAGGTATGGCTTCTACCCACTTTGTAACATAATCAACAACAACAACAATATGAGTATACCCTTTTGTAGGAGGAAAAAGACCCATCAATCAAATCCCCAACAATCAAAAGGTTCGATAACAAGAGAATAATTCATAGGCATTTCATTGCATCTAGAAATGTTACCAACTCTTTGACATTCGTCACATGATAAAATAAACTTCCTTGCGTCCTTGAAAAGAGTAGGCCAATAAAAACCAGATTGTAAAACTTTTTGTGCGGTCCTATCCACAGCATGATGTCCTCCATAAGCACTGCCATGACATTTTCTTAGTATCTCTTGTTGTTCATATTATGGGACACATCTCCGCATAATACCATCTACTCCTTTATATAAATGTGGGTCATCCCAAAAGTTATGCCTCAGATCATAAAAGAATTTTCTTTTTTGCTGGGCTGTAAAGGTTGGAGGCAAATACTTGGAAACAATAAATTTAGCATACTCAGCATACCAAGAACTCTCTTGCAGGCTTACCTTTATTGCAGCCAACTATTCATTTGGAAAACTATCATTAACAGGCATAGGATCAAAAGAAATGTTTTCCAAACAAGATAAATTATCAGCAACAGGGTTTTCAGCACCTTTCCTATCTACAATATGCAGATCAAACTCTTGTAAAAGAAACACCCATCTAATAATCCTAGGCTTTGCATCTTTCTTTGTCATAAGGTACTTAATAGCGGCATCATCAGTATGAATGGTAACCTTTGAATCAACAATATAAGGTATAAACTTATCACAAGCAAAGATTACAGCTAAGAACTCTTTTTTAGTAGTAGCATAATTCTTTTGAGCAGCATCAAGAGTATTGCTAGCATAATGAATAACATTCAACTTTTTATCTATTCGTTGCCCAAGAACAGCACCCACAGCAAAATCACTAGCATCACACATAATTTCAAAGGGTAAATTCCAATTAGGTGGTTGGACAATAGGAGCAGTAGTCAAAGCTTTCTTCAAAGTTTCAAAAACTTCCTTACAATCATATAACACCCTCAGAAATTGTGGCGCCCCGCAATTACCACTACTAGAAAATCGCGTTGTTTTTGTGCATTGCATCATCATGACCCCATGCTCATGTCATCATGCCACCTTGCATTTGAGTATCGTCATGTCATCTTGCATGGTTTGTTTAAAAACTATTTTCGAAAAAAAATCTGTTTTTGTTTTCTAAACGCCCCGTCTTTATTCAAACACAAAACCCGGGTCGCCGGAATATTTTGTTTCGTCTACCAACGGTTTGCAAAAGCCCCGTTTTAAATAAATAAAAATTTTAAATTATTTTTAGGAGGCAGCCCGCTAGGCCCGAAAGCCCGGCTGGCCACCTCCAGTTAAAATCCTAGCTACCCCAAATCTTTTCCTACCTAATCCTAATCTACCCATCCCCAGCCACATCACCCCGGCCAATCACCAACCGCCACCTCACCACTTCCTCCACCCCATCCACTCATAACCTGCCACCTCACTCCACCCCACACTCCCCAGCAGCCGACCCACTCCCTAACCTCCTCTCCCTTCCACCCCGGTCCCACCGACCCCACCGCCCTGCACGCACCCCTCCTCCCACACCTCATCCCCACGCGCCCCCAACCTCGCTCGCGTTCCCCTTCCTCTCGCCTCGTTCCTCTCTCTCTGTATCCCGACGCCACCAACCACCTCTGCTCCCATCCCCAATCCGCCGCCGGCCTCGCCCGGAGCCGTTGTCGCTATCCCTGGCCATCCGCGTGCCCCCTCGACGGCCTGGAGGATCTCCAGCTCCGCCACCGCCGGGAGCCAGGCGAGCCCGCCCTGGGGCTCCTCTGCCTCGACCTCCACGCCTTCCGCCGCCGACCCCGAGCTCCGCCGGCCGCCAACCTCCATGCGCCACTGAGCTCCTCCCCGATCCCCTTCTTCCTCGTCTGGTGCCACCGCGCCCTGTGAGTACCGGTCAGGCCGCTCGACACCGAAGGCCGCCGACCACCGCCGATGACACGCGGGTCCGCTTCCGGCCGCGCCGCGTCCTGTGCCTCTGTCCTGACCCTGCTCGGTTCCTCCCTGCACGCCCGCGGCACCTGCGAGCTCCACCGCGCCGGCCTTCACAGCACGGACCGGGAGCACCGCCATCGCGACGTCCCCCCTCTGTTGCTCTGCTCCTCCCCGACCACGAGCGCCTCCGCCTGCTGCAAGCCGGCCTCGCGGGGACCTCCTCTGTCTGCGGCCAGAGAACCCCCCCCCCCCCCCCCGCCTGCACTTCTGCCTGCGCGCGAGTCCCGCCACCGAGCCAGTTTGTTGTCATCCGTGTGTGCCCCATCAGCAAGGTGTTCGAGTTAATGTATGAATGGGACACGGGCCTCCGTTTAGCGTCCTGTTTAGTGTCTGCTATCGTGTTTTGGTGATATGTCTTTGGTAAAATACTATTACCGGTCTCTCGAGTTGACAAGATCATTGCCAAGATCTCCTTCCGGGTACCATGACCCCGAGCCGTCGACGAGGAACCGCGAACCGAACTCGGAGATCTCCGTCACGGAACCACAAGGCCTTTGGGGGTGGAACCGACAAGATCTACCTCACGGAGCACCAAGAACTCCTTCCTGGAACCGAAGACCGATCCCACCGAGACCCTCGGCACGCCAAGATCTCCTTCACAGATCTGATGACCGAGACCCCGAAGCCCGATCCCGGTGATCCAAAGGCCACGCCAAGACCCGGATCCGAAGACCGCCAAGATCGTCACCGGAACGACAAGCACTTCATCATGGAACACCATGATCTCCAACTCGGAACACCGAGTGCACCGACATGGATTCGAAGGCCGAGCCCTCGACACGCCAAGGTCTTCTCCCCGGAACGCCGAGTTCTCCATCTTGGACGTCAAGCACGTCGACATGAAACTGAAGGACGCCGAACGCCAAGCTCTTCATCTCGGACCCAGTAGCCCTGATCCGCACCTAATCCCCGTCGAACCCTGAGACCGAACCCCGAACCCCCGGAACCAAGATCTTCCGAACCCAGATGTGTGAACCTTTTCCCGAGCCCCTATTTTATAAATGCTTTATATAAAACTTGTTGCATATTAAATTGTTCATGGATGCATACTTGTCTGTGGTTTGGGGGCATTATCCAAACATGGCTTCGGTTCGCTATGCCAATTTAAATGGAGTCCAGAATAAGACAAAGATATCCCGCATAAACACTCCATATTTAATTATGAGGTGAATTGGCATAATGCCCCCAAACCACAGACAAGTATGCATGCATGAACAATTTAATATGCAACAAGTTTTATATAAAGCATTTATAAAATAGGGGCTCGGGAAAAGGTTCACACATCTGGGTTCGGAAGATCTTGGTTCCGGGGGTTCGGGGTTCGGTCTCAGGGTTCGACGGGGATCAGGTGCGGATCAGGGCTACTGGGTCCGAGATGAAGAGCTTGGAGTTCGGCGTCCTTCGGTTTCATGTCGACGTGCTTGACGTCCAAGATGGAGAACTCGGCTTTCCGGGGAGAAGACCTTGGGGTGTCGAGGGCTCGGCCTTCGTATCCATGTCGGTGCACTCGGTGTTTCGGGTTGGAGATCATGGTGTTCCATGATGAAGTGCTTGTCGTTCCAGTGACGATCTTGGCGGTCTTCGGATCCGGGTCTTGGCGTGGCCTTTGGATCACCGGGATCGGGCTTCAGGGTCTCGGTCATCAGATCTGTGAAGGAGATCTTGGCGTGCCGAGGGTCTCGGTGGGATCGGTCTTCGGTTCCAGGAAGGAGTTCTTGGTGCTCCGTGAGGTAGATCTTGTCGGTTCCACCCCCAAAGGCCTTGTGGTTCCGTGACGGAGATCTCCGGGTTTGGTTCGCGGTTCGTCGTCGACGGCTCGGGGTCATGGTACCCGGAAGGAGATCTTGGCAATGATCTTGTCAACTCGAGAGACCGGTAATAGTCTTTTACCAAAGACATATCACCAAAACACGACAGCAGACACTAAACAGGACGCTACACGGAGGCCCGTGTCCCATTCATACGTTAACTCGAACACCTTGCTGATGGGGCACACACGGATGACAACAAACTGGCTCGTTGGTGGGACTCGCGCGCAGGCAGAAGTGCAGGCGGGGGGGGGGGGGGGGGTTCTCTGGCCACAGACAGAGGAGGTCCCCGCGAGGCCGGCTTGCAGCAGGCGGAGGCGCTCGTGGTCGGGGAGGAGCAGAGCAGCAGAGGGGGGACGTCGCGACGGCGGTGCTCCCGGTCCGTGCTGTGAAGGCCGGCGCAGTGGAGCTCGCAGGTGCCGCGGGCGTGCAGGGAGGAACCGAGCAGGGTCAGGACAGAGGCGCAGGACGCAGCGCGGCCGGACGCGGACCCGCGTGTCATCGGCGGTGGTCGGCGGCCTTCGGGGTCGAGCGGCCTGACCGGTACTCACAGGGCGCGGTGGAACCAGACGAGGAAGAAGGGGATCGGGGAGGAGCTCAGTGGCGCATGGAGGTTGGCGGCCGGCGGAGCTCGGAGCCGGCGGCGGAAGGCATGGAGGTCGAGGCAGAGGAGCCCCAGGGCGGGCTCGCCTGGCTCCCGGCGGTGGCGGAGCTGGAGATCCTCCAGGCCGTCGAGGGGGCACGCGGATGGCCAGGGATAGCAACAACGGCTCCGGGCGAGGCCGGCGGCGGATTGGGGATGGGAGCAGAGGTGGTTGGTGGTGTCGGGATACAGAGAGAGAGGAACGAGGCGAGAGGAAGGGGAACGCGAGCGAGGTTGGGGGCGCAAGGGGATGAGGTGTGGGAGGAGGGTGCGTGCAGGGCGGTGGGGTCAGTGGGACTGGGGTGGAAGGGAGAGGAGGTTAGGGAGTGGGTCGGCTGCTGGGGAGTGTGGGGTGAAGTGAGGTGGCAGGTTAGGAGTGGATGGGGTGGAGCAAGTGGTGAGGTGGCGGTTGGTGATTGGCCGGGGTGATGTGGCTGGGGATGGGTAGATTAGGATTAGGTAGGAAAAGATTTGGGGTAGCTAGGATTTTAACTGGAGGTGGCCAGCCGGGCTTTCGGGCCTAGCGGGCTGCCTCCTAAAAATAATTTAAAATTTTTATTTATTTAAAACGGGGCTTTTGCAAACCGTTGGTAGACGAAACAAAATATTCCGGAGACCCGGGTTTTGTGTTTGAATAAAGACGGGGCGTTTAGAAAACAAAAACAGATTTTTTTTCGAAAATAGTTTTTAAACAAACCATGCAAGATGACATGACGATACTCAAATGCAAGGTGGCATGATGACATGAGCATGGGGTCATGATGATGCAATGCACAAAAACAACGCGATTTTCTAGTAGTGGTAATTGCGGGGCGCCACAAATCATCATCAAAAATAGAAGGTACATCTTTTTAAAGAATATTAGTAAGGGGCTTTGAAATTTTGGAGAAATCTTTAATAAACCTTCTATAGAAACAAGCATGACCAAGGTTACTACGAATACCTTTTACATCCCTAGGGCAAGGCATCTTCTCAATTGCTTCAACTTTGGCTCTGTCTACTTCAATACCCCTTTCAGAAATTTTGTGTCCAAGAACAATCCCTTCATTAACCATGAAGTGGCATTTCTCCCAATTAAGAAAAAGATTAGTTTCTTCACATCTCCGTAAAACTTTATCAAGGTTGTGCAAACAATTATCAAAAGAAGTTCCATAGACGAAGAAATCGTCCATGAAACTTCCACAATTTCTTGACAAAAACCATGAAAGATAGCAGACATACATCTCTGAAAGGTAGTAGGAGCATTACATAAACCCAAAGGCATACGCCTATAAGCATAAGTTCCATAGGGACAAGTTAAGCTGGTTTTCTCTTGGCTTGTGCTCTCACAGCAATTTGAGAGAACCCAGAATAACCATCAAGACAAAAAAAGTGAGTCTTTTTAGACAACCTTTCTATCATTTGATCAATAAAAGGCATAGGATAATGATCTTTCTTTGTAACTTTATTAACTTTTCTAAAATCAATGCACATCCTATAACCAACCACTACTCTTTGAGGTATAAGCTCATTATTTTCATTGGGCACAACAGTGACCCCCCCCCCCCATTTCTTTGGGACACAATGAACATGCCTAACCCATTGACTATCAGCAATAGGGTAAATAATACAAGCATCAAGGAGTTTTAATACCTCATTTCTTACCACATCCTTCATCTTAGTATTTTAACGGCGTTGATGTTCAACAACTGGTTTTGCATCATGTTCTATATTAATAGCATGCTGACATATAGTAGGAGAAATCCCTGTTAAATCATCCAGAGTATAACCCATAGCTCCACGGTGTTTCTTCAATACTTACATTAATCTTTCCTCCTCCTTTCCCGAAATTTTATAGCTAATAATAACAGGATATATTTTCTTATTGTCTAGATAAACGTATTTAAGATCACCAGGCAAAGGTTTTAAATCGAAAACAGGATCCCCTTTAGGTGGTAGTGTGGTACCGAAATCTTCCACGGGTAGGTTATGCTTAAGTAACTCAGGTTGACGAAGGAAAATCTTGTCAATCTCATTTCTTTCCTTCATGAATACCTCACTTTCATGATCTTCCATATACTACTGCAAGGCATTGTTAGGAGCAAGAGAAATAGCAGCAAGTTGTTCAACCCTGAAATCCTCATTAGGCAATTCATTTTCATAAGGATTTTTAGCGAATTTGGAAAAATTAAAATCATAAGACTCTCCATCAAACTTAGTTAAAACATCCTCCTTCTTACCATCTATAATAGCCCCACAAGTATTCAATAAAGGTCTACCAAAGATAATAGGACAAGTTTTACCAGCTTCTGAACCAAGTACTAGAAAATCAGCAGGATATTTAATCTTACCACAAAGAACCTCCACATCTCTTATAATGCCAATTGGACAGACTGTCTCTCTATTAGCAAGGTGAATAACCACATCAATGTCGTCAAGTTCACAAGGACCAATTTCATGCATAATTTCCTTGTAAAGCTCATAAGGAATAGCACTAGAACTAGCACCAATATCACATAAACCATAATAACAATGATCACCAATTCTCACAGAAAGCACAGGGACACTAGTTTTCCTAGATTTTCTAGGATTAGAGACAATATTAGAAGCGTCTTCACAGAAGATAATGTGTTCATCCTCTATTTTTTTAGTGACAAGATCTTTTTAAGATACCTACAAGAATTATTTATCGTGTTATGGATAATTCATGGACTGACACTGTGTTCAGCATAATTACATTGGTGTCTTCTTTTTGTGGAGAAAATCAACTATCAGGAAAAATCCTGGAAAGTATGCCAAAACCTATTTTTCACTAGAAGATCCACGAAGCCAGAAGGGGAGATAGGGAGGAGGCCTGGGGGGGCCCACACCCACCCTAGGCGCGGGCCCACCTGACCCCGTGCCTGGAGGGGGTGCAGCCACCCCAGGCACCAAGATTCGGATCCAGAAACTCCGTTCTAGCACCCTGCCAGGACAGGGAATTTGGAGAGGATCATCGCCATCGTCATCACCAACGCATCTCTATAAGGTTCCCAACCTTTAATAAGGTAGAGATCCCTGTGTTTACAATGATAGTCCTTGGATCAATAGCTAGCATCCACAGTTAAGATGTAATATCAAGAAACAAAGGTCATAATACAACTTTATAACCAAGAATAACTTAATTTATTACATCTTACATAGCTCATTTGGCTATCTCATTACAATGAAGCAGAATATAACAATAGCATGGGGTCCTTCATCTTCAAAGTGCCATAGGCAGACATGTTGGTTGTAGACTTGTAATCCTAATTCAACAAACTTCACTAATATCAAAAAAAACCTGCAACATAACAAGTTACAGCCACAAGGGTCAATACACTTGAATTGTATTGGCAAGTGATACTATGGTAGTATAGTGGAGTCTATCATCTATATGCATTTGGCTAAGTGGAGCTTAGGCTTGCTTTGCTCAAAATAGATTTTCCTTATCATTTGAAAACTCTAAGTTTTTGCTTGACAAAATCACCCAAGGAACCACCAATAGAAATTGGTGAACCTTAATCCCTTGTTCAACCACAAGTTTTTAACTTAGAAATTTGGATGAGGAGATTCTTGATAGCTTCCATGTCTTGATGCTCAAATTGTCCTTTACCAGGGACATGGCTAAGAACTTAGATTTTACACTCTACAGAGGTGGTGCACTTTCCCCACAAGACTTGGTTTCACCAAGACAAGATCTTTCAGAAGCCTTCCCTTAGACCAGAATGGACGCACTCCAACCTATCAAACCCCTACCACCAACTGTCCATTTGGCTAAGTTATTGCAACCTATATGAGCCAGGAAGAGCCCATAATGCCAAGTGGCTGCACTTGAAGCTTCTCAACATTTGACATCTCAAATCTCTTTGTTCCTGGGTGGCCATCCACAAGTGAGATACACAAGGTAAACCATAGAAATGGGCCTTGTGAACCACTCAACACAAACCATTCCTTCCATTCCACCCAGGTGATTCATTCACTTAGTTGTTTTATTAAACAAAACACAAGTCCTCAGACTTAGAAATTTTTCCATAGCATGAATATATATTCCACCCTTGTTTTCTACTAGCTAAGCTAAGCATGATAGTAGTAGGAATCTTATCTTAGGAAATTCTACTAAGGTTTCATCCACTAGGATTTCCCAATGGCATAGCTTATACTTAGCAAAATTGCATGCAAGTCCTACTTAGAAATATCACTAATGCATAGTGAAAATAATGGGACAAAAGTATGAAGCATCACTTGCCTTTTTGTTAGATAGTATAAGTGCACTCCTTGTCCTTGCAATGTTCACACACTTCAAATCACTACAATTCAATCAAGCAAGGGCACAATTTCAATCTACCATTCAAGCAACATCACATAAATTAATAGAATCAAAACAATTGCATGCAAGCATGCTAAAGATTGTTTTTTTTGGAGAAGTGGTTTCAAATAGGTTATAAACATTTGAAAAATTCTATTGGTCATTTTATAAAGTGGCAAAACTATTTGCAAAAGATTTTACCTATAAACCATTTCCAAACCAAATCATTATTTTATGTGGTTGAAAATGCCTTTATCAAAGTAGAAATCTTTATAGGGTTTACCAAATATATTTTTAAGTCATAAAACTTGGTGTTTAGGGTCAGAGAGTTTAAATCAAAACATTTCCCAAAGGTTTTCCTCCAAAATCATTTTTAACAATTAAACCATATTTTTATTTGGCTAGGAATGTTTTAGTTCAAGGTTTTATTCTTTTGCTTCACCAAATAAATTTTTGAAACCACCAATTGATTCCTAGGGTCAGTAGGTTCAAAACAAACCATTTGGCAAAGATTTTATCCCCAAAATAATTTTAGAACAACTGTTATATTCTAAACATGCATACATAAGTTTCTGCAAAAACAATCAATTTAATAGAAGCATTTTACTAAAAAAAAGTCCGTGGTTGGATAGGGCTTGTTTTTCTGAATCCATTGATATAAAATTTGCAAAATTTGGAAGTGTGGTTTGAAAGTTATGGATTTTTCAAATTGGAACATCAAATAGACAAGTTTCTGTTTTAAATCAACTAACAGGGCCACGTGTCTTGATTTTATTCGCTGGTACCGGTTCGTCTAGATCACGCTCTCTCGTGCGTTGGATATAAGTTAGATCGAGCGGCTCGGGTTCATCCTTACCCCTTCGATTTGTCAACATATCCAAGCCATCAGATGAAAATCTAACGGTCCCTATTGCTTTGACCAATAAGCAGCGGCGCTGGCGGCGGCGACTGGCGGCGGAGCGGCTTGGCGGTGGCATTGCCGGTGATGCAGGAAGCGAGAGAGGGAAAGGAGATGCTCACCGAGTTCGCGGAGTGATGCTGAAGCTCAAGGTGCTCGCGAGGAGGCAAGGGGCGCACGGGGTGGTTGTCAGTTGCTCGTCGGAGTCGGGGTCACCGTCGGTTGCGCTCAGTCGTCGACGGGGGCAAGGCTACAGAGCGTGCTAAGACGAGTGGAAGACACAGTCAGATGCGCAAGGACGTGGCGATGATGCGTGCGTAAAGGATAAAGAGATGGGCGGTCAGGTTCTTACCAGAGGCTTCGCCCCAGAGAAAGTAGACGGTGGCGGCGGTGGTCGTCGTCGTTGCCAAGGTTCTGGGGCGCGCGGGGACGAGCTGATGCTACTAGGAGGTTCTCCAAGAGATGGGGATCACGCTTGTGTGCTCGAGGAGGTGAGGGGCAACGTCTACTGGGCGGAATCGCTCGCGGAGCTCGCCGGAGACAGCGGTAGTGCTGTCACATCCCAAGATTTTCCAAATCTTGTTATGTGAAAAATAAATGAATAAAATAAAACTTTGTTGATTTTCAGGGTGAGAAGAAACTTTTTGTTTCCAATCTGAAAACCTTCAAACCTATTTTGATCAAATAAATCCTAAAGGTATTTAAAAAGATAAATAAACAATAAACTTAAAAATATTTAAAATTACTATTTTTGGATCTTTAAATAAAAGATTAGGTTTTCAAAAGAAAAGGTGGATTTATAAATAAAGATTATTTTATAGAGCCAAATTAAACCTTGGCCAAGTTTTTGAAATAAAATGTTTTGTTTTGATAAAAATAGTAAAGGTTTATTTAAATAAAATAATAAGGATTTAATATCCAATTTTATTTAAGTAAAGGCTTTTCCCATTTTAAATAAACACTAAAACTTATTTATTTATTTTAAATAAGTTTTCCAAGTATTTTATATTCTCAAATAAAAACTACTGAAGTGTTTTGGTTTTATTTTAGATTTCAAAAATAAAGATTTTAATAAAACAAATCCTATTTGATTTAATAACTAAGGTCCATTTTATTTAATAATTAATGGACCCTAAAATAAAAATGTTATTTTATTTTAAACAAGTTTTCCAAGTATCTTATATTTTCACATAAAACCTACTGAATTGGTTTTGATAATATTTAGTTTTCAAATGGAGATTTTATTAAATAAATCAAAACCTATTTGAATTAATAATTAAGATCTACTTTATTTAATTATTAAATAGATCCTAAAAAGAATAAAAATATTATTATTTTGTTTTGGACTTTGATTGTGTTGATAAACATAACCAAACTTAATATAAAGTTTGGTGGAAGTTGTTTTGAATTGGTTGTTTGATTTGTTTGAATTTCAAAAGAGAAAAAGAAATAGAAAAAGAAAAAGGTTTCAGAATAGGAAAAAAATAGAATTGGACTCGACCTAACCCAACCTGGCCCATTAAGCCCAGCAGCCCATTTCCCACTCTCCCCCGAAGCGTTTTTCTCTCACTCACCAGACGACCCGCAAAGACAATGGCAGGTGGACCCAACTCCCCTCTCCTCTCTCTCGCTGACCAACCAACCCCACCCCTCCTGTTCATCGTCTACACCCGCGACCAGTTCTTCCCCGCTCCTGCCATTGATTCCTCCGAGTAAATTCGTTGTAACGCTGCGTTTATTCCTCGCTGTGATGAAGCCCATTTAATCGCCCTGGCATCCTCTCCATTTCCCCTCACGCGCCTCCCTCTCTCTGCCCTCAGGCTGGACGAATTCGGCCACACACCCTCACTGCTCCGACCACCGTCCCCAGCCAATTCCGGCGACCCCACGCCACCCCTTGCCTCCCCAAGCACGCGGGCACATTCCCCACTCACAGGCGCATCTGTCCGTACCACCCATTCACCTGCGGGCACCCCAGAGCGTCGACTCCGACCACCTCTGAGCACCACCGCGTCTGCTACTTCTCCGGCGAGTTTTTCTGGTAAGTCAAGACCACCCCGCGCCCTCTCCTTCACGCACACAGCTTCGCCTTGATCTTGCGCGTCTAACGCACCCTCTACTTTGCTTCGGCATGCCCTGTAGCCTCTCCCACAACGACGACCAGAGCGTGCCCGACGCCGAGCGAACTCTGGCGAGAGATTCAAGACTACCCTGTGCGCCCCTCGTCGAACCAACAATACGTTGACCTTCCCCAAGTTTCGGCGAACACGGTGAGCCTTCTCCTTCTCTCCCTTACGTCCAGTATCACCGGCGACGACCTCGTCTGAGCGCTGCCGCCAGAGCGCCGCCGCCAGCGCCGCTGAGTATTGGTCAGAGTAGTTAGGACCGTTGGATTTGAATCTGACGATTAGGATAGAAAGTAAGCGAATGGGTATGCACGCTTCTGAGCCGTATGATTCCACTTAAATCCTATGGTCTGTGTTAGTCGATCCACCCGAACCGGTATCGACCAGTAGTTGAGCGCCGCGTGTCACTAGTTCTGTTTAAAAGAAATTTTGAATCTGATTTAGGTGCAGATTTGAAACTCTTATAACTTTTGATCCACACGTCCAAAAATTACAAACTTTATATCAATGGAATCAGTGGAACAAGCCCTAGCCAACCATGCCATTTGTTTAGTAAAAAGCTTCTGGAAAAATGTTTGTTTTTGCAGAAACATTTGTATGCTTGATTAGATTATAAAAATTGTTCAAAAATGATTTTGGGGATAAAATCTTTTGCAAATGGAGTGATTTGAACCTACTGACCATAGGAAACACCTTGTGGTTTCAAAAATGTATTTGGTGAAACAAAAAGAATGATTCTTTGATTTAAGTCCATTTCTAGTCAAATAGAAATATAGTTTATTAAAAATGGTTTTGGAAGAAAACTTTTGGGAAATGTTTTGTTTTAAACTCTCTGACCCCAAACACCAAGTTTTATGGTTTGAAAACTTATTTGGTGAACCCTATAGATTAAAGCCTTAGTAAAAATATTTCTACACCACATAACATGATACCTTGTTTTGAAAATGGTTTATAAAGTGAAACCTTTTGCAAATGACTTTGCCACTTTATAAAATGACAATTATGAGTACCCAATTGTTTATGACCCATTAGAAACCACTTTTACAAATAAAACAACCCTTTTGCATGCTTGTATGCGTTGTTTTGTTTTATTATTTTATGTGATGAATTGCTTGAATTGTAGATTGAGTTATTGTTTACTTGATTGATTTGTAGTGACTTGAAGTGTATGATCATTGCAAAGATCAAGGAGTGAACCTATACTCTACCAAAAAGGAAAGTGATGCTTCATACTTTGTCCCATTACTTTCACTATGCATTAGTGATTTTTCTAAGTAAAACTTGCATGGAATTTTGCTAAGTATAAACCTTGCTATAGGAAAACCTAGTAGATGAAACCTTAGTAGAAATTTTCCTAAGTTAATATTCCTACTACTATCAAGCTTAGCTTAGCTAATAGAAAACAAGGGTGGAATATATATCCATACTATGGAAAATTTCTAAGTCTGAGGACTTGTGATTTTGTTTAATAAAACAACTAAGTTAATGAATCACCTGGGTGGAATGGAACTTGAATGGTGGATTTTGGTTGAGTGGTTCACAAGGCCCATGTTTATGGTTGACCTTGTGTATCTCACTTGTGGATGGCCACCCAGGAACAAAGAGATTTGAGATGTCAAATGTTGAGAAGCTTCAAGTGCAACCACTTGGCATTATGGGCTCTGCTTGGATCATATAGGTTGCAAGAACTTAGCCATATGGACAGTTGGTGGTAGAGTTTGATAGGTTGGAGCGCGTCCATTTTGGTCTAAGGGAAGGCTTCCGAAAGATCTTGTCTTGGTGAAACCAAGTCTTGTGGGGAAAGTGCACCACCTCTGTAGAGTGTAAAATCTAAGTACTTAGCCATGTCCCTGGTAAAGGACAATTTGAGCATCAAGACATGGGAGCAATCAAGAATCTCATCATTCAAATTTCTAAGTTAAAAACTTGTGGTTGAACAAGGGTTAAAGGATCTTCAATCTTTGATTGGGAGAAATGATTTTATCAAGCAAAAACTTAGTGTTTTCAAATGTTAAGGAAAAATCTATTTTTGAGCAATGCAAGCCTCAACTCCACTTAGCCAAATGCATATAGATGATAGACTCCACCATACTACCATAGTATCACTTGCCAATACAATTCAAATGTATTGACCCTTGTGGCTGTAACTTGTGATTTTGCAGGTTTGATTGATTTAGTGAAGTGTGTTGATTAGGATTACAAAGTCTACAACCAACATGTCTGCCTGTGGCACTTTGAAGATGAAGGACCCCATGCTTATAGATATTCTGCTGCAATGTAATGTAATAGCCAAATGAGCTATGTAAGATGTAATAAAATTATGTTATTCCTGGTTATAAAGTTGTATTATGACCTTTGTTTCTTGATATTACATCTTAACTATGGATGCTAGCTATTGATCCAGGGACTAGCATTGTAAACACAGGGGACTCTACCTTATTTAAAGGTTGGGACCCTTACAGATGGTATCAGAGCATTGTGTTGCCTGTAGGATTTGTAAACCTAGGATTGGACAAAAACCCCTTAGAAAAATAGGAGTTGTATTTGTTCCAAAACTTATTTACAAACAATCTTGTAACTCTTTCCTCAATCATTTTTTGGTTTTGATTCTACATCTCATCTATTTCAAACTTGATGGATAAAACCTACCCCATGACCAAAGACTTCACCATGTGCAAAGGACTTCATCAACTCTAATGACTTCAACTGCTTCAACTCTAATGACTTCAACATCTTCAGCATATTCACCAAGGACTTCAACCTTGGATATCACTTAGGACAAGTGAGACAAGGAAATCTTGCTCAAGATTTGGAGACTAAGGAAACACAAAATTAGAAGGAGCCACATCACTTGAAGTTTTTGTGACCAAGAATTTTTCCAAGGAAACCATGATCTCATGCAAGAAGAGTCAACCAAGAAGGATGGAAAGATTTCAAGTGAACCATATAGATGGACCACTATATTTAGTTTAAGTCAACACACCAACTTATGTGGTGTAACAAAAATATTTTTGGTTGCCTAAAAATATGCTTGAAACTTGTTGTTTGAGTGGAATGTTTGTTTGTGATTGCTTGCACATTGCTTGTGTGAATTGTGATGTGTGTGATTAAAATTATTCCCTTAGAAATATTTTGCCTATTCTAATCCCAAATCAACCCAAACAGATGACTTCTCCAAGAAACTCCAACATCAAGGTTGATGACAACAACAACAACAACAACCAAGAGGACAACATGAGAGAACTTATAGCAACCTAAACCCAGTTGAGCCAAGAGACAACTCAGCTTTTAGCCAACAACAATTGACTAGACCCAGCCATACAAAGGATTTTGAAACTTCAATCCCAATTCTTGCAAAGATTGGTTACTCCAATGATCAACATGGGAGAAAACTTTTCCCAAAGAGCTAATGATAACAAGGATTGCAAAAATGTTATTTTAGAAGGAACCAAAGCTTGCAATATTTATGGAGACAAGGATCATACATGCAAGGAGCATGAAGATCAATACCCTAATTGTGAAGGAGAAAGTCATATCTCTAGTAACTGCCCCAAGAAGAGAGAAAGAATTCCCACCTTTGAAGATCATGAACTAGAAAAACTCCTAGCTTTGGAGAGACCCAAAAAGAAGAAGAAGGACATAAGACAGTTATAATGTTACAATTGCAAAGAGATGGGACACTATGCCAGTGACTTCCCAGAAAAGAAGAAGAACCAAGGAAACAAACAAGAGGAAATGATACCAAAGGAAAAGAAAGATATTAGCCAAGTGTGGTGCAACAACTGCAAAGAGCTAGGACATTATACAAGCAACTGTCCAGAAAAGATGAAGCACAAGATAAACCAGCCTATGAGGGATCTCAGCCTTGTCACATGTTTCAAATGCAAGGAGCTAGGCCACTATGCAAATTTCTGTCCAGGAAAGTTACACCAAGATCCCAAGAAGGCCAGTATGTAATTTAGTTGGAAAATTTTTAAGGGTGGTAGTACCCTAGATGTTTTGAGCCAACTTGTAACCCTAGCCTCCCCAAATCTCGGGACGAGATTTATTTTAAGGATGGTAGCCTGTCACATCCCAAGATTTTCCAAATCTTGTTATGTGAAAAATAAATGAATAAAATAAAACTTTGTTGATTTTCAGGGCGAGAAGAAACTTTTTGTTTCCAATCTGAAAACCTTCAAACCTATTTTGATCAAATAAATCCTAAAGGGATTTAAAAAGATAAATAAACAATAAACTTAAAAATATTTAAAATAACTATTTTTGGATCTTTAAATAAAAGATTTTGTTTTCAAAAGAAAAGGTGGATTTATAAATAAAGATTATTTTATAGAGCCAAATTAAACCTTGGCCAAGTTTTTGAAATAAAACGTTTTGTTCTGATAAAAATAGTAAAGGTTTATTTAAATAAAATAATAAGGATTTAATATCCAATTTTATTTAAGTAAAGGCTTTTCCCATTTTAAATAAACACTAAAACTTATTTATTTATTTTAAATAAGTTTTCCAAGTATTTTATATTCTCAAATAAAACCTACTGAAGTGTTTTGGTTTTATTTTAGATTTCAAAAATAAAGATTTTAATAAAACAAATCCTATTTGATTTAATAACTAAGGTCCATTTTATTTAATAATTAATGGACCCTAAAATAAAAATGTTATTTTATTTTAGACAAGTTTTCCAAGTATCTTATATTTTCAAATAAAACCTACTGAATTGGTTTTGGTAATATTTAGTTTTCAGATGGATATTTTATTAAATAAATCAAAATCTATTTGAATTAATAATTAAGATCTACTTTATTTAATTATTAAATAGATCCTAAAAAGAATAAAAATATTATTATTTTGTTTTGGACTTTGATTGTGTTGATAAACAGAACCAAACTTAATATAAAGTTTGGTGGAAGTTTTTTTGAATTGGTTGTTTGATTTGTTTGAATTTCAAAAGAGAAAAAGAAATAGAAAAAGAAAAAGGTTTCAGAATAGGAAAAAAATAGAATTAGACTCGACCCAACCCAGCCTGGCCCATTAAGCCCAGCAACCCATTTCCCACTCTCCCCCGAAGCGTTTTTCTCTCACTCACCAGACGACCCGCAGAGCCAATGGCAGGTGGACCCAACTCCCCTCTCATCTCTCTCGCTGACCAACCGACCCCACCCCTCCTGTTCATCGTCTACACCCGCGACCAGTTCTTCCCCGCTCCTGTCGTTGATTCCTCCGAGTAAATTCGTCGTAACACTGCGTTTATTCCTCGCTGTGATCAAGCCCATTTAATCGCCCTGGCATCCTCTCCATTTCCCCTCACATGCCTCCCTCTCTGCCCCCAGGCTGGACGAATTCCGCCACACACCCTCACTGCTCCGACCACCGTCCCCAGCCAATTCCGGTGACCCCACTCCACCCCTTGCCTCCCCAAGCACACGGGCACATTCCCCACTCACAGGCGCATCTGTCCGTACCACCCATTCACCTGCGGGCGCCCTAGAGCGTCGACTCCGACCACCTCTGAGCACCACCGCGTCTGCTACTTCTCCGGCGAGTTTTTCTGGTAAGTCAAGACCACCCCGCGCCCTCTCCTTCACGCACACAGCTTCGCCTTGATCTTGCGCGTCTAACGCACCCTCTACTTTGCTTCGGCATGCCCTGTAGCCTCGCCCACAACAACGACCAGAGCGTGCCCGACGCCGAGCGAACTCCGGCGAGAGATTCAAGACTACCCTATGCGCCCCTCGTCGAACCAACAACACGTTGAGCTTCCCCAAGTTCCGGCGAACACGGTGAGCCTTCTCCTTCTCTCCCTTACGTCCAGTATCACTGGCGACGACCTCGTCTGAGCGCTGCCGCCAGAGCGCCGCCGCCAGCGCCGCTGAGTATTGGTCCGAGTAGCTAGGACCGTTGGATTTGAATCTGACGATTAGGATAGAAAGTAAGCGAATGGGTATGCATGCTTCTAAGCCATATGATTCCACTTAAATCCTACGGTCTGTGTTAGTCGATCCACCTGAACCGGTATCGACCAGTAGTTGAGCGCCGCGTGTCACTAGTTCTGTTTAAAAGAAATTTTGAATCTGATTTAGATGCAGATTTGAAACTCTTATAACTTTTGATCCACACGTCCAAAAATTACAAACTTTATATCAATGGAATCAGTGGAACAAGCCCTAGCCAACCATGCCATTTGTTTAGTAAAAAGCTTCTGGAAAAATGTTTGTTTTTTCAGAAACATTTGTATGCTTGATTAGATTATCAAAATTGTTCAAAAATGATTCTGGGGACAAAATCTTTTGCAAATGGAGTGATTTGAACCTACTGACCATAGGAAACACCTTGTGGTTTCAAAAATGTATTTGGTGAAACAAAAAGAATGATTCTTTGATTTAAAACCATTTCTAGTCAAATAGAAATATAGTTTATTAAAAATGGTTTTGGAAGAAAACTTTTGGGAAATGTTTTGTTTTAAATTCTCTGACGCCAAACACCAAGTTTTATGGTTTGAAAACTTATTTGGTGAACCCTATAGATTAAAGCCTTAGTAAAAATATTTCTACACCACATAAAATGATACCTTGTTTTGAAAATGGTTTATAAAGTGAAACCTTTTGCAAATGACTTTGCCACTTGATAAAATGACCATTATGAGTACCCAGTTGTTTATGACCCATTATAAACCAATTTTACAAATAAAACAACCCTTTTGCATGCTTGCATGTGTTGTTTTGTTTTATTATTTTATGTGATGAATTGCTTGAATGGTAGATTGAGTTATTGTTTACTTGATTGATTTGTAGTGACTTGAAGTGTATGATCATTGCAAAGATCAAGGAGTGAACCTATACTCTACCAAAAAGGCAAGTGATGCTTCATACTTTGTCCCATTCACTATGCATTAGCGATACTATGGAAAATTTCTAAGTCTGAGGACTTATGATTTTGTTTAATAAAACAACTAAGTTAATGAATCACCTGGGTGGAATGGGACTTGAATGGTGGATTTTGGTTGAGTAGTTCACAAGGCCCATGTTTATGGTTGACCTTGTGTATCTCACTTGTGGATGGCCACCCAGGAACAAAGGGATTTGAGATGTCAAATGTTGAGAAGCTTCAAGTGCAACCACTTGGCATTATGGGCTCTGCCTGGATCATATAGGTTGCAAGAACTTAGCCATATGGACAGTTGGTGGTAGAGTTTGATAGGTTGGAGCGCGTCCATTTTGGTCTAAGGGAAGGCTTCCGAAAGATCTTGTCTTGGTGAAACCAAGTCTTGTGGGGAAAGTGCATCACCTCTGTAGAGTGTAAAATCTAAGTACTTAGCCATGTCCCTGGTAAAGGACAATTTGAGCATCAAGACATGGAAGCAATCAAGAATCTCATCATTCAAATTTCTAAGTTAAAAACTTGTGGCTGAACAAGGGTTAAAGGATCTTCAATCTTTGATTGGGAGAAATGATTTTGTCAAGCAAAAACTTAGTGTTTTCAAATGTTAAGGAAAAATCTATTTTTGAGCAATGCAAGCCTCAACTCCACTTAGCCAAATGCATATAGATGATAGACTCCACCATACTACCATAGTATCACTTGCCAATACAATTCAAATGTATTGACCCATGTGGCTGTAACTTGTGATGTTGCAAGTTTGATTGATTTAGTGAAGTGTGTTGATTAGGATTACAAAGTCTACAACCAACATGTCTGCCTGTGGAACTTTGAAGATGAAGGACCCCATGCTTATAGATATTCTGCTGCGATGTAATGTAATAGCCAAATGAGCTATGTAAGATGTAATAAAATTATGTTATTCCTGGTTATAAAGTTGTATTATGACCTTTGTTTCTTGATATTACATATTAACTGTGGATGCTAGCTATTGATCCAGGGACTAGCATTGTAAACACAGGGGACTCTACCTTATTTAAAGGTTGGGACCCTTACAAGTGCAGAGCAAAATGGAGGCAGCCTGGTGGCTCTCTGGTAGCGGGTTTTGAGGGGAAATGAAGAGGAGAGGGAGGGGAATTATCAGGCGTAATCACGGGATTAATTTGTCGAGCCATTGCAGCGTATTTACTTTGAGAAATTAACGGCAGGAAACGGCCGGGAGGAGGGCGTGGTCTACGCGCGGGTGGAGAAGATGATGATGTGGCGTGGGGTCGTTTCGTCAGTGAAGGAGGGACAGGGGAGATGGGGTCCACGCGTTATAGACTCAGCGGGTAATGACTCAGGTGCGAAGCGTTTTTCTGCGGGAGAGAAGGAGAGGTGGGTTGTTGGGCCTTAGTGGGCTAGATGGGCTGGGTCGAGTCCGTTTTCATTTTTTTATTCAGTTTGTTTTTCTTTTTCCTTTTCTCTTTTGATTTTGATTAATCAATTCAAGCAACAATTTGAATTCAAACCTTAACCAAAATTTGTGTAGGTTTAAATACTGATTAGTAATATAATTTGAAGTCAATTTTGGAATAAAATTTTATTCTTTTTTGTGGTCTTTTAATTATTCAAATAAGCCCTTGTTTGAAATAAGATTTAATAATAATTTCAAACACCATTTAATTTTCTAAATCCTTCCAAATATTTTCAGTAGGTTTTTATTTGTTTAATAGGGTGTCAAATAATTCATCTTGAATTATTTGGAAAGTATTTAATATGATTCATAATTCATTTGAATTGGGTATTTGTTTTATTTAAATATAGTTTTAATTCCCTGAATTTTATTTGGAAGTTTTATTTTATTTAAATTAATTAAACAACTTTTATTCCACTTGGGTAATTTCCAAAATACTATTTTCTCATGGATTGTACAATTATTCTTATTAGAGATTTGTCTTTATTAAAATAGGGATAGAATGGTTAATGTCATTTTATTTTATTTTGGAAATTCTTTATCCTTTTATTTTATTTGGATTTGGATTCTATTCATTCCATTTGCTTAATAGATTGTACCAAAATTTAATTTGTTCTTTAAATAATCCTTATTTAATATTTCTTTCTTCATCTTATAAAATCCATATCTTTTTATTTAGAGATCCAACTTGGTGATTCCAATTTGTGAAATCTTATTTGATATTTAATTATCACTTTAAATATTTTTAGGATTAATTGCTCACCATTTGGTTTGGATTTTAGATAGGTTATTTATTAGCTTTGGAAATTTAATTCCCTTATCTTATTAAATTCATAAGATTTTATTTATGGCTCCTAATTGAATGAAATCAATTTATATGGTTTTATAATATTTCCATTTTTCATTCTTGATCATTTTGAAATGTTTGTTTGACGAATTTTTATATGGATCAAATCCATAGGTTTGGAGATAACTTGGAAATGATTTTTATTCCATTAGGGTTTAGGGTTTGGATTTATTTTTGAAGAGTTTAAATTTCCAGATGCATTTTATGATGAATGCATTTTACTTGATTTGAATTTTGTTGAATTCAAACTTTAATTAAAGTTTGTTCCAGATGGGATTTTAAGTTTCCATTTAGAAACAAAAGTTTCTTTTCACCCTAATATTCAACAATAATTTATTTTGTTTATTTATTTTTCACATTACAAGATTTGGAAAATCTTGGGATGTGATAGGCTACCACCCTTAAAAGTTGGCTCAAAGCAACTTGGGTACTACCACCCTTAAAAAATTTCCAACTAAATTACATCTTGGTTTGCTTGGGATCTTGTTGAAATCTCTCTGGGCAAACATCTGCATAGTGTCCTTTGTTCCGACACTTGAAACATGTGACAAGGATAAGATCCTTCATAGGCTTTATCTTGTGCTTCATCTTTTCTGGACAATTGCTTGCATAATGTCCTTGGTTGTTACAATTGTAACATGTGATAAGATTGAGTTCTTCACGTATCTTCTGTGGACAAGTTGACACATAATGGCCTAACTCTTTGCAGTTGTTGCACCATACTTGGCTAATCTCCTTATACTTCTTCTTCTTGGGTTTCTCCAAAGCTAGGAGTGCTTCTAGTTCATGTTCTTCATATGTTATCTTAAAGGTAGGAATGTTTCCTGGTCTCCTTGACCTTTTCTTATTCCTTGGATAATACATATGTCTCCTCTTTGGTCCTTTAAATTGAGTCATATTGCATGGGGGTGCAAGCTAAGATTTTCCTTTGTCTTCATCCTTCTTGGTAGACTTGGCTCTCTCATGGTGATCTGCAATCAGTTGTTGCAGTCCACCTTGTTTCCTTTGTTGAACTATGGAATAGATGGGGCATTGGATAGGGACATGATTATTTCACTCACATAAGTAACAAGTAGCTTGGGTTGTTGGGCATTGATTAGCTGGATGTTTCTCTTCACAATTTGGGGCATTGATCTTCATGCTCTTTGGAAGTGTGATCCTTGTCTCCACAAATATTGCAAGCTTGGGTTCCTTCTAGAATATTATCTTTGTCATCCTTGTTGTCACAATCTCCTTTGGAAGAGTTGTTTCCCATGTTGATCATTTGAGTAGCCATCCCTTGCAGCAATTGGGATTGAGTTTCCAAAACTTTTTGCATGGTTGGGTCTAACTCATTGTTGTTGGCGAAAAACTGAGTTGTCACTTGGTTCAACTGGGTTTGTTTTGCTAGTAGTTGATCTCTCATGTTCATCTCTTGGTTGTTGTTGTTGTCACCATCCTTGAGGTTGGAGTCTCTTGGAGAAGTCATCTGTTTGGGTTGAATTGGGATTAGAATAGGCAAAAGATTTTCTAAGAAAATAATTCTAATCACTCACATCATAATTCACTCAAGCAATGTGCAAGCAATCACAAACAACATTCCACTCAAACAACAAGTTTCAAGCACAATTTTAGGCAATAAAATATTTTTTTGTTACACCTCATAGGTTGGTGGGTTTAATTTAAACTAAATATGGTGGTCCATCTATATGGTTCACTTGAGATCTTTCCATCCTTCTTGGTTGATTCTTCTTGAACAAGATCTTTGTATCCTTGGGAAAATTCTTGGTCACAAAAACTTCAAAGGTGATGATGATTCCTTCTAAGTTGTGTTTCCTTAGTCCTCAAGTCTTGAGTAACATTTCCTGTCTCACTTGTAGTCCTTAGTGATATCCAAGGTTGAAGTCTTTGTTGGGAATAAGGTTGAAATCACTTGAAGATGTTGAAGTCATTAGAGTTGATGGAGTCCTTTGCACATGGTGAAGTCCTTGGCCATGGGGTAGGCTTGTCCATCAAGTTTGAAATAGAAGAGATGTAGAATCAAAACCAAAATGGTTGAGGAAAGAGTCTACAAGATTGTTTCTAAATAAGTTTTGGAACAAATACAACTCCTATATTTTCTAAGGGGGTCCAATCCTAGGGTTACAAATCCTACAGACAACATAATGCTCTGATACCATTTGTAAGGTTCCCAACCTTTAATAAGGTAGATATCCCTGTGTTTACAATGCTAGTCCCTGGATCAATAGCTAGCATCCATAGTTAAGATGTAATATCAAGAAACAAAGGTCATAATACAACTTTATAACCAGGAATAACATAATTTATTACATCTTACATAGCTCATTTGGCTATCTCATTACAATGCAGCAGAATATAACAATAGCATGGGGTCCTTCATCTTCAAAGTGCCACAGGTAGACATGTTGGTTGTAGACTTGTAATCCTAATTCAACAAACTTCACTAATATCAAACAAAACCTGCAACATAACAAGTTACAGTCACAAGGGTCAATACATTTGAATTGTATTGGCAAGTGATACTATGGTAGTATAGTGGAGTCTATCATCTATATGCATTTGGCTAAGTGGAGCTTAGGCTTGCTTTGCTCAAAATAGATTTTCCCTATCATTTGAAAAATCTAAGTTTTTGCTTGACAAAATCACCCAAGGAACCACCAATAGAAATTTGTGAACCTTAAACCCTTGTTCAACCACAAGTTTTTAACTTAGAAATTTGGATGAGGAGATTCTTGATAGCTTCCATGTCTTGATGCTCAAATTGTCCTTTACCAGGGACATGGCTAAGTACTTAGATTTTACACTCTGCAGAGGTGGTGCACTTTCCCCACAAGACTTGGTTTCACCAAGACAAGATCTTTCAGAAGTCTTCCCTTAGACCTGAATGGACGCGCTCCAACCTATCAAACCCTTACCACCAACTGTCCATTTGGCTAAGTTATTGGAACCTATATGATCCAGGCAGAGCCCATAATGCCAAGTGGCTGCACTCGAAGCTTCTCAACATTTGACATCTCAAAACTCTTTGTTCCTAGGTGGCCATCCACAAGTGAGATACACAAGGTACACCATAGAAATGGGCCTTGTGAACCACTCAACACAAACCATTCCTTCCATTCCACCCAGGTGATTCATTCACTTAGTTGTTTTATTAAACAAAACACAAGTCCTCAGACTTAGAAATTTTTCCATAGCATGAATATATATTCCACCCTTGTTTTCTACTATCTAAGCTAAGCATGATAGTAGTAGGAATCTTATCTTAGGAAATTCTACTAAGGTTTCATCTACTAGGATTTCCCAATGGCATAGTTTATACTTAGCAAAATTCCATGCAAGTCCTACTTAGAAATATCACTAATGCATAGTGAAAATAATGGGACAAAAGTACGAAGCATCACTTGCCTTTTTGGTAGATAGTATAAGTTCACTCCTTGTCCTTGCAATGTTCACACACTTCAAATCACTACAATTCAATCAAGCAAGGGCACAATTTCAATCTACCATTCAAGCAACATCACATAAATTAATAGAATCAAAACAATTGCATGCAAGCATGCTAAAGATTGTTTTATTTGGATAAGTGGTTTGTAATAGGTTACAAACATTTGAAAACATCTATTGGTCATTTTATAAAGTGGAAACACTATTTGCAAAAGATTTTACCTATAAACCATTTTCAAACCAAATCAATATTTTATGTGGTTGAAAATGCCTTTATCAAAGTAGCAATCTTTATAGGGTTTACCAAATATATTTTTAAGTCATAAAACTTGGTGTTTAGGGTCAGAGAGTTTATATCAAAACATTTCCCAAAGGTTTTCCTCCAAAATCATTTTTTAAAATTAAACCATATTTTTATTTGGCTAGGAATGTTTTAATTCAAGGTTTTATTCTTTTGCTTCACCAAATACATTTTTGAAACCACCAATTGATTCCTAGGGTCAGTAGGTTCAAAACAAACCATTTTCCAAAGATTTTATCCCCAAAATCATTTTAGAACAATTTTTATATTCTAAACATGCATACACAAGTTTCTGCAAAAACAATCAATTTAACAGAGCATTTTACTAAACAAAGTGCATGGTTGGATAAGGCTTGTTTTGCTGAATCCATTGATATAAAATTTGCAAAATTTGGACGTGTGGTTTGAAAGTTATGGATTTTTCAAATTGGAACATCAAATAGACAAGTTTCTGTTTTAAATCAACTAACAGGGCCACGTGTCTTGATTTTATTCGCTGGTACCGGTTCGTCTGGATCACGCTCTCTGGTGCGTTGGATCTAAGTTAGATCGAGTGTCTCAGGTTCATCCTTACCCCTTCGATTAGTCAACCTATCCAAGCCATCAGATGAAAATCTAATGGTCCCTATTGCTTTGACCAATAAGCAGCGGCGCTGGCGGCGGCGACTGGCGGCGGAGCGGCGTGGCGGTGGCGTTGCCGGTGATGCAAGAAGAGAGAGAGGGAAAGGAGATGCTCACCGAGTTCGCGGAGTGATGCTGAAGCTCAAGGTGCTCGCGAGGAGGCAAGGGGCGCACGGGGTGGTCGTTAATTGCTCGTCGGAGTCGGGGTCACCGTCGGTTCCGCTCAGTCGTCGACGGGGGAGAGGCTACAGAGCATGCTAAGACGAGTGGAAGACACAGTCAGATGTGCAGGACGTGGTGATGATGCGTGCGTGAAGGAGAAACAGAGGGGCGGTCAGGTTCTTACCAGAGGCTTCGCCGGAGAAAAAGCAGACGGTGGCGGCGGTGGTCGTCGTCGTTGCCGAGGTTCTGGGGCACGCGGGGACGAGCTGATGCTACTAGCAGGTTTTCCAGGAGATGGGTATCACGCTTGTGTGCTCGAGGAGGCGAGGGGCGACGTCTACTGATTAGTAATATAATTTGAAGTCAATTTTGGAATAAAATTTTATTCTTTTTGGGGTCTTTTAATTATTCAAATAAGCCCTTGTTTTAAATAAGATTTAATAATAATTTCAAACACCATTTAATTTTCTAAATCCTTCCAAATCTTTTCAGTAGGTTTTTATTTGTTTAATAGGGTGTCAGATAATTCTTCTTGAATTATTTGGAAAGTATTTAATATGATTCATAATTCATTTGAATTGGGTATTTGTTTTATTTAAATATAGTTTTAATTCCCTAAATTTTATTTGGAAGTTTTATTTTATTTAAATTAATTAAGCAACTTTTATTCCACTTGGGTAATTTCCAAAATACTATTTTCTCATGGATTATACAATTATTCTTATTATAGATTTGTCTTTATTAAAATAGATAGAATGGTTAATGTCATTTTATTTTATTTTGGAAATTCTTTACCTTTTATTTTATTTGGATTTGGATTCTATTCATTCCATTTGCTTAATAGATTAGACCAAGATTTAATTTGGTCTTTAAATAATCCTTATTTAATATTTCTTTCTTCATCTTATAAAATCCATATCTTTTTATTTAGAGATCCAACTTGGTGATTCCAATTTGTGAAATCTTATTTGATATTTAATTATCACTTTAAATCTTTTTAGGATTAATTGCTCACCATTTGGTTTGGATTTTAGATAGGTTATTTATTAGCTTTGGAAATTTAATTCCCTTATCTTATTAAATTCATAAGATTTTATTTATGGCTCCTCATTGAATGAAATCAATTTATATGGTTTTATAATATTTCCATTTGTCATTCTTGATCATTTTGAAATGTTTTTTTGACCAATTTTTATATGGATCAAATCCATAGGTTTGGAGATAACTTGGAAATGATTTTTATTCCATGAGGGTTTAGGGTTTGGATTTATTTTCCAAGTGTTTAAATTTCCAGATGCATTTTATGATGAATGCATTTTACTTGATTTGAATTTTGTTGAATTCAAACTTTAATTAAAGTTTGTTCCAAATGGGATTTTATGTTTCCATTTAGAAACAAAAGTTTCTTTTCACCCTAAAATTCAACAATAATTTATTTTGTTTATTTATTTTTCACATTACAAGATTTGGAAAATCTTGGGATGTGACAATCTCCATCAACCACCGATGTTTCCCTCATCCATGAGTGAGGAATCCCCCGCTGTAGGCTTTGGGATGGTAGGTATTGGATGAGTGCTATTTGACTTTGTAATCGAATAAGACCTGTTAGGGCATAGTGTCTAGTATATCTATTAGTGCTATTTGACTTTGTTACAACTTGTTGTGCTTAATGCTTTTCACTAGGGCCCGAGTGCCATGATCTCAGATATGAACTTATTATTGAATCATTATGATAGTATTGTTTGTGATCTTATCTGCAAGTTGTGTACACATATCATTGTCCGGATCCAAAGGCCCCAAAGTGACAATAATTGGGACAACCGGAGGGGATGGCTGTGGCGTGAGGATCACATGTGTTCACGGAGTGTTAATGTTTTGCTCCGGTGCTCTATTAAGGACCACCTTAATTGCCAGTAGTTCCCTAGAGTCCCCGCTACCACGGGCTGGCTGGACAGAAGATGTTGTGCAAGTTCTCATTGCGAGCACGTATGACTATATTTGGAGCACATGCCTAGGATTGTTTAGTACTTCGATGCTTGTTATTATTTATATGCAATGCCCTAGATCTTGAAGTTACATGTTTAGACTCGTCCATGCAACGCCCGTCCATCCCTATGCCTACCGCACTCGAATCCTATTGTTACTGTTACTGTTACTGTTACTATTGCTCCTGTTCTGCTATTTCTATAGCTTTGCTGTTGCTACTGATAAACTTCTGTGAGCAAGAACTATTTACAGGTGCAACTGAATTGACAACTCAATTGTTAAGGCTTGCAAGTATTCTTTGGCTCCCCTTGTGTCAAATCAATAAATTGGGTAATACTACCTCCGAAGACTGTTGCGATCCCCTATACTTGTGGGTCATCAAGACTATTTTCTGGCGCTGTTCCCGGGGAGCATAGCTTTATTTGTAAGTTCACTTGGATCTACTATTGTTCACTGCTACTCCTTTCATCATGGGGAAGTCTCGTGATGGAAAGTTCCCTATTTTACCATCCACTACAAGAAGAGGTATAGTCCTAAACACCTTTGTTGCTCTTGATTCACCACATACACATGCTACACACACTACTACTACTGCTGAGTCTGAAACTGCTTTTGATGCTCATGATGTTACTTCTACTTTGCTTGATGCAAGTGGTTCATTAGATCCTTTTCTAGATGCTACTATGGCTAGTCTAGGAAGTACCGAAACTCCTAGTGAAGACACTGTTACACCTGTTAGCTCACCTAAGCCTAGTGAGAGTTCTGATATCAATGATGGTTACATTGAGTTCACTGATGAATTTGTTGAAGAGTGTCGAAATACACATGGTACTAGTGCTATGAAGAGTCTCCTTGCTAGACGTACTATTATGCCTAAATTGTCCTCTGATCCTAAGTTTGCCACTTCTCCCATAGATATTAAAGATGAAGATTCTGATTTCTCTCTTGATTTGTCTTATTTATATATTGTTGAGGAAGAACCTTTTTGTGGGACTAAAAATGTGAGTGTAAGATCCCTCCTTTATAAAGGAAAAGGATCTCTGTGATTGCAATGCTAGTCCCTGGATCAATGCTAGCATCCACAGTTTAAGATGAAGTACACAGAAACAAAGGTCATTATTATAGTCATTCCAGAGACAACATAGTCTTTTACAACTCCATGGCCACAGGCCTGGTACAAGAGTTTAAACAAGTAAATAGATAAATAATTCTTCATCTTCATGTGCCACGGGCAAGCATGTTGAGTGTAGACTCATGACTCCTAATCATCATCAGAATATCCTGCAACATCACAAGTTACAGCCACAGTGGGTCAATACATTGGAATAGTATTGGCAAGTGATACCTTAGTAGAATATTGGTGGACTAAATACTATATGCATTTTGGCTAAGTGTAGCTTAGGCTTGCTTTGCTCAAAATAGGTTTTGCCTATCAGTTGAAAACACTAAGTTTTCTTTTGTCAAAAACATTTCCCAAGGAACCACCAATGGACATTGGGGTCCTTCACCCTTGTTCAACCACTAGTTTTACTTAGAAATTGGGATGGGGAGATTCTTGATAGCTTCCATGTCTTGATGCTCAAGTTGTCCTTTTCCATGGACATGGCTAAGTACTTAGATTCTTCCATCTGCAGAGGTTGTGCACTTTCCCCACAAGACTTGATTTTCACCAAGACAGGACCTTTCAAAAGCCTTCCCTTAGACCAAATGGACGCGTTCCAACCTATCATCCCACTACCACCAACTGTCCAAATGGCTAAGTTATTGCAACCTATGTGATCCAAGCAGAGCCCATATTGCCAAGTGGCTGCACTAGAAGCTTCTTAACATTTGCCCTCTCAAATCCCTTTGATCCTGGGTGGCTTTCCACAAGTGTGATACACAAGGTAAACCATAGAAATGGGCCTTGTGTAACCACTCAACATAACCCATTCACAACCATTCCACCCAGGTGATTCATTCACTTAGTTGTTTTATTAAGCAAAAACATAGTCCAAAGACTTAGTAATATTTTACCATAGCATGAATAATTTACCACCATTGGTTGCTACTATCTAGGCTAAGCATGGCATAGATAGCATCTTAACTTAGAAATTTCTAGCAATTCTACAACTACTAGGATTTCCCAAGCATAGCATATAAGCAAAATATAACCATGCAAGACTAGCAAAATATTTCTAATGCATAGTAGAAAAACATAGGGATAAAAATATCATGAAGCACCACTTGCCTTGGTAGTTGGGGGAGAAACAATCCTCACAATCACAATCACTATTTGCACCAAAATCTACACATAAAATGATAGCACCAAATCACATACAAAATAAATACAAGCAAAAATACATGGATGCATGCAATATGACATGTGATGATTTTCTATACTCAACAAGACAAGTTCACAGTACTGGTTCATAAACAAGTTCAAAACTTGCCAAACAAACTTTATTTGAACACTAAAACATTTCTCAAATAATTAATATACACAAAATAGGCCTACACATGTTTCTGTAAATAAAACCATTTTAACAGAAACAAAACATTAAAAACATTACATATTTGGAAAGAGCTTTCTCTCCTGATTCCATTGATATAAAATTCATCAATTTTGGACATGGGAATCAAAAGTTATGATTAAAACAAAATCAAACATCTAATAGATTCAAATTATGATTTTAAATCTAACTAGCAAACGGGCGTCATGTTCCTATTGGCTGGTACCGGTTCGGGCGGATCGATCAACGAGAGCCACACGATTTAAGTGAAGATGCATGGCCAGATCTAACGCGTACCTCTTCGACACATATCTAATCCTACTCGTTAGATCTAAATCCTACGGCCCTAATATAATTGACCACAGACGGGCGGCGCTAGAGGCGGCGACTGGCGGCGGCGTCTCTGTCAGAGCTGCTACCGGCGTTCTAGGTCGCGCGGAAGAGGTAGAAGGGGCTTACCAAGCTCGTCGTGTGTTGCTAATGCTCAAGGTGGCGATGGCTGGTCAATGGGCGCGCTGTAGTGGCCGAGGGAGCTCGTCGGAGTTGCTGGCAGCGTCAGATGCTTGCTGTCGAAGACGAAGGCGACGCTTTGGGACGCGAGGATCCAAACGAAGAGTGTCAGCAGATGCGCTAGATGCAAGCGAACATGTTCGTGTGATTCAGAGACGGAGGGGAACACGAGGCTCACCGAATTTTGTCGCCGGAGTTGGAGACATTGTCGGGAACTTGTAGTGCTTGATGAAGTCGATGACCTGGGGCAGTATAGGATGGACCAAAGACATCAGAAGAAGCGCAAGGATGTTGCGAAGCAGTCTGCATGAACCAGAGAGGAAGGGGCGCACGAAGCTCACCGGGATTGGTTGCTGGAGTGCGTCTGTGCCGCGGCGGAGTGGCTCGAATTCGTGCAGCCTGGTGGAGGAGTGGTGGCGCTAGGTGAGGGGAAATGAGCGGCGAGGGGAGGGGGTCTTATAGCTAGAGCGGGGGCAAGGATCACACGCGGTATCAATGGCAATTAAGCGCGGAATCAACGCGGCGAAAACGGCAGCGGCGAGGTGGTCGTCGGCACTGATTGAGGACGACGACGACGCGGTCGCAGGGTCCACTTGCCAGCGAGAGAAACAAAGAGGAGGTGGGGTCAGGCGGTCAGTGACTTGGTGGGTTTGTCTGCGAGTGAGAGAGAGAGATGGGGGAACCCGGGTGGGCTTAGTGGGCTGGCTCTGTTGTTGGGCTAGAAAGGTGGCGCCGGCCCTTTTCTAATTCTTTTCTCATTTTCTTTTTCTGTTTGCAATTTCAGGAATCAAATTCAAATGATTTCAAAAGCTGTTTGAATTCAAATCTTTTCAGGATTTTTTGTAGAGTGCAACACTCACAAATCTGGGCACAAAACCAAGTGGTCACTTTGAATTGTCCTGGTCACTTGGAATAAAATAAAATAAGCAGCGACATAGCACTAGTTTTAAATAAGTTTTGAATTTGGTTTTCAAATCATATTTGTTTTGAAACTTTGGTTTAAATCCTAGCAATCTAGCAATACAATCTGGGAGCAACAAAACAACAAGGTTTGGTTCAATGAACAACAATCTCTCATTGGAGAGTATCATTTGTTTTAAATGCTGATCACATAAAAATAATGAGCTCATATGCTCCTGTTTTTGAATTGGTTTGTTTGAAATGAACTCTACATGATCATGAATGCATGGATGATATGCATGAGTTTGAAACATGATTTTAGGGATGTTACAATTCTAACCCCCTTAAGGTGAATCTTGCCCTCGAGATTCGTATTGGCTAGAAAATAGGTGAGGGTGGTCTTTCTGAAGATCATCTTCTCTTTCCCATGTTGCTTCTTCTTCGGAATGATGGTTCCAGTGAACTTTGCAGAACTTGATAGTCTTAGTCTGTGTGACTCTTTCTGCCGTCTCAAGAATTTCAATAGGTTTCTCTTCATAAGTGAGATCACATTCCAATTGGACTTCTTCCAAAGGTATAGTATCCTTCAAAGAAGTCTCTTCCATTTCTGATGGCATTTCTTAAGCTGACTCACATGAAACACATTATAAACAGCTGACAAAGACTCTGGCAATTTAATCTCATAAGCTACTTCTCCTTTCAGACTCGGAATCTTGAATGGTCCAACATATCTTGGGGCCAAATTTCCTTTGACTCCAAACCTCTTCACTCCACGAAGTGGTGACACTCTAAGATAGGCTCTATCACCAACATGATAGGTGACTTCTCTACGCTTAGGAT
The DNA here is from genome assembly GCA_916181665.1 of Avena sativa. Taxonomy (NCBI): domain Eukaryota; kingdom Viridiplantae; phylum Streptophyta; class Magnoliopsida; order Poales; family Poaceae; genus Avena; species Avena sativa. The sequence goes on from OV702280.1 coordinate 126,099,585, forward strand.
CTGCGTAGCTCTTCTATCGGGACTGTGCTATCTTCAATATGTCCTTAACTAGTTTGACTTTCTCTTCAGCCTCTTTGATTAGTTCTGGTCTGAACAAACTTCTTTCTCCCACACCATTCCATAGCAATGGGGTGGTACACTTTCTCCAATAGAGAAACTCAAATGGTGCCATCTCAATACTGGCTTGATAGCTATTATTATAAGAGAATTCTGCGTAAGGCAGACTTTCATCCCAACTTCTTTCTCCCTTAGTAAGGCCATTCACAAAAACCTTACGGCTTAGAGCATCCGCTACAACATTTGCTTTACCGGGGTGGTATTGCAAACTTAAGTCATAATCCTTGATGAGTTCTAGCGATCTTCTTTGTCTCATGTTAATTTCCTTCTAGGTAAAGATATACTTCAGACTCTTGTGATCTGTGAACACTTCACAACGCTTTCCCAAAAGATAGTGTCTCCATGTTTTGAGTGCATGTACAACAGAGGATAACTCTAAATCATGAGTGGGGTAGTTCACTTCATGAGTTTTGAGTTGTCTCGAGGCATATGCCACAACTTTTCCTTCTTGCATAAGCACTGCACCCAATCCATGATGAGATGCATCACAATACACTTGGAAATTCTTCTCCAAATCCGGCAAACACAAGACTGGTGCTGTCACAAGTCTCTTCTTCAATTCTTGAAAACTGAGTTCGCAACCTTCAGACCAAGCAAATTTCTTGTCTTTCTTTAGCAATTCAGTCATAGGTTTTGCTACCTTGGAGAAATTCTCAATGAACCTTCTGTAGTAACCCGCTAAGCCAAGGAAACTACGAACTTCTTTCACTGACTTGGGAGATTCCCATTCAGTTACAGCTGAAACTTTAGCAGGATCAACTGCAACACCATCTCCTGACACAACGTGTCCAAGAAATCCAACTGCATTCATCTAGAATTCACACTTGCTGAATTTGGCATACAGTTTATGCTCTCTAAGCTTCTAAAGTATCAAACGCAAGTGTCCTTCATGTTCTTCTTTGCTCTTGGAGTAGATCAAAATGTCATCGATGAAAACGACAACAAATTTATCAAGAAATTCCATGAACACCTTGTTCATCATATTCATGAAGTATGCTGGTGCATTTGTCAAACCAAATGGCATCACGGTATACTCATACAATCCATACCTTGTGGTGAAAGCTGTCTTAGGTATGTCTTGTTCTCTTATCTTGAGCTGGAAATAACCTGATCGGAGATCAATCTTTGAGAACACACAAGCTATTTCTAGTTGATTAAACAAGTCATTGATTCTAGGCAAAGGGTACGTGTTCTTGATAGTCACTTCATTGAGTGAAGGGTAATCTATGCATAACCTTTGACTTCTATCTTTCTTCTCCACAAACAGAACTGGTGCTCCCCGAGATGAAGAACTTGGTTGAATAAATCCTTTCTGCAACTGTTCTCCAAGTTGTTTCTTGAGTTCTTTCAGTTCATCAACTGACATCTTGTACGGTCTCTTTGCTATTGGTCCAGATCCTGGTAGCAAATCTATAAGAAACTCCACATCTCTATCAGGTGGCATTCCTGGCAATTCATGCGGAAACACATCCGGATACTCACTCACAATAGGCACACTATCTATGCTAACCCCCTTAAGAGAATTTAGCTTACTCCTTTTTGATTCAAAGTTGGTCTTGAATCTGATCCTTTTATTCTCTGGAGTTGTGAGTGAGACAGTATGGTTGGCACAATCTATCACTCCCTTGTGCTTAGTCATCCAGTCCATTCCCAAAATGACATCCAATCCTTGGGAATTTAGGATTATCAAGTTAACGGGAAACTTATATTTCCCAAACTCTATGACTAGATCATGACATCCTGAATTCACTATCATTTCTCCACCAGGAGAACTTACTTTTATAGGACACCCAATAGTTTCTACCGGTAGTTCATTTCTTTCAACAAATGCTCTTGATATGAATGAATGAGATGCACCAGTATCAAAGAGAACAAATGCTGGAACAGAATTGAGTTTGAACTTACCAGCAACAGCATCAGGCTCCTCATAAATTTCCTCCACATTGATGTGGTTCACTTGTCCCTTCTGAAAAGGGTTGGGCTTGTTGGGTCCTTCAACTTTCTTTTCTGGGCATTCATTTGCATAATGCCCCATTTTCTTGCACTTGAAACACTCAACCTGACTAATATCCTTCTTGACAGGCTGGCTTCCACTGCCACTTCCACTACCACTGTGGTGGCTCTTATATCCACCCTTGTGATTCTTGTACTTGTCTTTGTCATGACTACGGTGATGCTTGTTGTCATGATGACGGTTGTGGTTGTGGTGCTTGTTGAATTTCCCATGCTTGTGGGATCCTGAGCTTCCACTATCATCATAATGGGAACGCTTGTGAGACGATCCCGAGTTGTGCTTGTCCGAGTGCTTTCTCTTCCTACTCTCAACTTGCTTCATTTTGTTCTCAAAAATAGCAGCCTTATCACAAAGAGACTGATAAGTGGGAACATAGGCCACTGATAGCTGTAGGTTCAGTTCATCATTCAACCCTTCAAGGAACTTTTCCTTCCTCTTAGCATCAGTGTCAACTTCATCCGGTGCATAACGCGCCAGATTGTTGAACTCCTCAATATAATCGGCCACGTTGCGGTGGCGCTGCTTCAGGTTATGGAACTCTTTCTTCTTCAAACTCATCACTCCGGATGAGATGTGAGAAGTACGGAAACCATATTCAAAGATAGCCCATGTCACATCTGCAATGGGAGTGGTGATCTGGAAGTTATCCCACCAAGTAGCTGCTGGTCCTTCCAACAAGTGAGCTGCAAATCTGACTTTCTCTTCATCAGTACAACCAACTGTTACCAAGTCCTTGTTCACAGAGCATAGCCAATCATTGGCCACCATAGGATCAGTTGTTCCTGAGAACTTTGCTGGCCTCAATCTCAAGAACCTGGTAAGCATGTCAAAACCCGGTGGGTTGTTGTTGTTGTTATTGTTGTTGTTGTTGTTGTTGTTGTTGTTGTTGTTGTTGTTGTTCTGATTCTGGATGAACGTAGTCATCATTTGCATCAGCTGAGTCTGAGCTGTCATCATTTGCTGCATCTCAGGGGTGATGTTGTTGTTGTTGGGGTTGGGATTGGCATGACGGGGAGGCATCTGTGGTTTGTTCAATAGAGATAAGAATGAGATACCCATAGATGCTAACATGCACAATACATCACATAAACAATCACCAAACATGCATCACAACAATAAAAAGGTTCAACAACAAGATAACAAGTTTGCAAGGTAAACACACCAATAGCAAGCCATCCACATGTTGGATGGTCATTGCGACTCAATGAAAAGCATGATAAATAAATGATAAATGAGTAGTCATCACTACTCCTCGGCATCAACCTCCTCCTCAACAAAGGTAAGACCTGCATTCTCCATAGCGGTCTTGTATTCCTCGACATTGGTGGTCAAGGTCTCTACTTTGGCTTTGAGAGCCCTCTTCTGAGAACGAAGCCTCTCAATCACAGTCTGCTGATGCTCGAGCTCGAAGTCCTTGGCCTCCAGTTCTGCAGTCATGTCTCAAATCCTTTTGTTCCTATCTTGGACTCGCTTCTCTTGACTCTTGAACTTTCTGTCCTAACTCTCGAACTTTGCCTCCATCTCCTTGACTATCTCATCTTGCTCCGCGAAGAGCTTGTTGAAATGGATCGTATGGGCACCTAGAGGGGGGGTGAATAGGTGCTAACCAATTTTTAATACTTTTTCAATTTTAGGCTTGACACAAAGTAAATTCTCTAGATATGCAACTATGAGAATTTCCATATATGTAACCCTAACTACTAAGCACGTAAAAGAGGAGCGAGGAAATCGTAGTGGAGCACGCGGAGACACAGGGATTTGTTTTACCGCAGTTCCTTCCTTGTTAAGGGAAGTACATCTGCGTTGGAGGGGTGGGCGGTTCTAAGACCACCACGCCACAATAGGCCTCACCCTATTCTCCGATGGATCTCGCCACGAGAGGCCTAATCCACCTTCTCCACTATTGGATCCCTTCGAGGCGGGAACCGGTGCCTTTTACAACACTATCGGGGCACACACCCACAACTGAATTGGGGGCTCCCGAGATGACAACAAGCTGCCACAAGAACAAGGTTTATCAATATAAACAACAAAGAGGATCTAGATATTTGCAAGAAATACTAGATCGGAGGTTCTCCAAATGAATGGAAAGGAGATGAAGCGCTTGATTGCTGATGATGAAGATCGAGTTCTCCTCCTTCGATTCCCCAAGGGATGGGGCCTTTGGGTGGATCTAGATGGAGCACTCTTGGATGAAGCTTTCAGATCTGATCTGGTCTTTTTCGAGATGAATCAAGAGATCTGGCAGGAGGGGGATGGCTGGCTTAAATACCCCCTCCCCAGATCTGGCTGTTGCACAACTTTGGGGGCGGATTATCCGCCCCCACTTGGGGCGGATTATCCGCCCCCTGGGAAAACTCCGCCCCCAGGGCGGATTCTCCGGGGGAAACTCCGCCCCCTCTCTAGGGCTTGCGCCATGGTGAAGCTTGGTGAAGATATTGGGGGGCGGATTATCCGGCCCCCCTGAGGGGCGGATTATCCGGCGGGGCCGGAAAATCCAGCCAAAATTCCGCCCCCTCTCTGGGGCTTGCGCCTTGGCGATGAGCAAGGGTGGCGGATTATCCGGCCCCCCTGAGGGGCGGATTATCCGGCGGGGCCAGAAAATCCGGCCAAAAATCTGCCCCCCTTCTGGGGCTTGCGCCTGCTTGGGAAAAGGGAGGGGCGGATTATCCGCCCCTGGTGGGGCCGGATTATCCGCCCCCAAAGGCAGAGATCTTTTCCCTTTATTCTCAAATAGAGATGCAACACTTCAACACACATTAAATGATCCTTGGTATTGTTATCTAACACACAAAACACAAGGGATTAAGAAATGTTCTTTCACTTGTCCTTCTCACGAAGCTGCACCTGGAGTTCGTCATTGCTGAGCATGATGTTGGTCCTATCAGTGTCCACGTGCCTAAGAAGAACCTCTAAGTCCTGGAGGTATAGACGAATCGGCTCTGCTGTCTCCCTTGAAGTGTCCTCGAAGTCGATGGCCTCTCCATCCTCATCACGTCTACCGAAGGCGTGGAAGTGAGTACCTCTAACCTGTCGAGAGTGTCTCCCTAACAGTCATCCAATTAAGTCCTGCATGACTACCTCTAGGCCTCTCTCCTTGTCATCGTGCATGAGCTTGAAGATGATAGCCTCCGTGGTAGGCTCAGTCTGGCGTCCAGGCTGATTGACCTTGAAGCCCCAAAGGTCTTTCCTCTCAAACTTGGTGAGGGGAAGCACCATGATGGTAGGAAGAGGGAGATTGAGCAAAGTAGTGAGCTCAATAATACGAGGGCCAAAACGATTTCCTTGGAACTCTTCAACAGTGCTGATGGTAACATTAGGCATCTATTTAATAAGATAGAAAAAGTTAGAATCAACACAATTTTAAGACAAGTCACAAGACAAGGCATCACATGCATAACTTTGAAAATCAAACACACAAGTCATGGCATACATGGATCCATTACAAACAACCAAGGTTCAACTTATTTTAAACAACATTTTGGAAGATAAAATGATAAGTGTGGTGGTCCAACTAACGAAGTAATCTTACAATCCTATCTCACTTTCCAAGTTGGCTAACAAGATATTTCTAGAAGCAATTAGTCTATCTTGAGCACATGACTCCATTACTAAGTCTATAATGTCTCCTCTTAAGGTTTGGTTGGTAGCCTCCAACTCTTGGGTATGTTTCTTTTCTTCCTTAAGATCATTCTGAATGTTGAGAATTCTCCACTTGACTCTATCACCAAGTTCTTTGATGGCTTTCCAAGATGCATCCCTTGCTGAATCAAAGAATGTAGTGTGCACCACTGAATTGGTGACCATGCAGAATCCTGATTCTTTGTGGTTGTCTTCCTTGTTTTTATACAAGTGAAGTTGCACCCACCAGTACTCAACTCCTTCATCCATCACAGGAAAACCTTTGTACACAGCTGCACCATGTATTCCCATTGCAACCATGAGGCTAGTGAGAGTTCTGATATTAATGATGGTTACATTGAGTTCACTGATGAATTTGTTGAAGAGTGTCGAAATACACATGGTACTAGTGCTATGAAGAGCCTCCTTGCTAGACGTACTATTATGCCTAAATTGTCCTCTGATCGTAAGTTTGCCACTTCTCCCATAGATATTAAAGATGAAGATTCTGATTTCTCTCTTGATTTGTCTTATTTAGATATTGTTGAGAAAGAACCTTTTTGTGGGACTGAAAATGTGAGTGTAAGATCCCTCCTTTATAAAGGAAAAGGATCCCTGTGATTGCAATGCTAGTCCCTGGATCAATGCTAGCATCCACAGTTTAAGATGAAGTACACAGAAACAAAGGTCATTATTACAGTCATTCCAGAGACAACATAGTCTTTTACAACTCCATGGCCACATGCCTAGTACAAGAGTTTAAACAAGTAAATAGATAAATAAGTCTTCATCTTCATGTGCCACAGGCAAGCATGTTGAGTGTAGACTCATGACTCCTAATCATCATCAGAATATCCTGCAACATCACAAGTTACAGCCATAGTGGGTCAATATATTGGAATAGTATTGGCAAGTGATACCTTAGTAGAATATTGGTGGACTAAATACTATATGCATTTTGGCTAAGTGTAGCTTAGGCTTGCTTTGCTCAAAATACGTTTTGCCTATCAGTTGAAAACACTAAGTTTTCTTTTGTCAAAAACATTTCCCAAGGAACCACCAATGGACATTGGGGTCCTTCACCCATGTTCAACCACAAGTTTTACTTAGAAATTGGGATGAGGACATTCTTGATAGCTTCCATGTCTTGATGCTCAAGTTGTCCTTTTCCATGGACATGGCTAAGTACTTAGATTCTTCCATCTGCAGAGGTTGTGCACTTTCCCCACAAGACTTGATTTTCACGAAGACAGGACCTTTCAGAAGCCTTCCCTTAGACCAAATGGACGCGTTCCAACCTATCATCCCACTACCACCAACTGTCCAAATGGCTAAGTTATTGCAACCTATGTGATCTAGGCAGAGCCCATATTGTCAAGTGGCTGCACTAGAAGCTTCTTAACATTTGGCGTCGCAAATCCCTTTGTTCCTGGGTGGCTTTCCACAAGTGTGATACACAAGGGAAACCATAGAAATGGGCCTTGTGTAACCACTCAACATAACCCATTCACAACCATTCCACCCAGGTGATTCATTCACTTAGTTGTTTTATTAAGCAAAAACATAGTCCAAAGACTTATTAATATTTTACCATAGCATGAATAATTTACCACCATTGGTTGCTACTAGCTAGGCTAAGCATGGCATAGATAAGCATGTTAACTTAGAAATTTCTAGCAATTCTACAACTACTAGGATTTCCCAAGCATAGCATATAAGCAAAATATAACCATGCAAGACTAGCAAAATATTTCTAATGGATAGTAGAAAAACATAGGGATAAAAATATCATGAAGCACCACTTGCCTTGGTAGTTGGGGGAGCAACAATCCTCACAATCACAATCACTATTTGCACCAAAATCTACACATAAAATGATAGAACCAAATCACATACAAAATAAATACAAGCAAAAATACATGGATGCATGCAATATGACATGTGATGATTTTCTATACTCAACAAGACAAGTGCACAGTACTAGTTCATAAACAAGTTCAAAACTTGCCAAACAAACTTTATTTGAACACTAAAACATTTCTCAAATAATTAATATACACAAAATAGGCCTACACATGTTTCTGTAAATAAAACCATTTTAACAGAAACAAAACATTAAACACATTACATATTTGGAAAGAGCTTTCTCTCCTGATTCCATTGCTATAAAATTCATCAATTTTGGACGTGGGAATCAAAAGTTATGATTAAAACAAAATCAAACATCTAATAGATTCAAATTCTGATTTTAAATTTAACTAGCAGACACGCGTCATGTTCCTATTGGCTGGTACCGGTTCGGGCGGATCGATCAACGAGAGCCACACGATTTAAGTGAAGATGCACGGCTAGATCTAACGCATACCTCTTCGACATAGATCTAATCCTACTCGTTAGATCTAAATCCTACGGCCTTAATCTAATTAACCACAGATGGCCGGCGCTAGCGGCGGCGACTGGCGGCGGCGTCTCTGTCAGAGCTGCTACCGGCGTTCTAGGTCGCGCAGAAGAGGGAGAAGGGGCTTACCAAGTTCGCCGTGTGTTTCTGATGCTCAAGGTGGCGATGGCTGGTCAAGGGGCGCGCTGTAGTGGCCGAGGGAGCTCGTCGGAGTTGCTGGCGGCGTTAGATGCTTGATGTCGAAGACGAAGGCGATGCTCTGGGACGCGAGGATCCAAACGAAGAGTGTCAGCAGATGCGCTAGATGCAGGCAAACATGTTCGTTTGATTCAGAGACGGAGGGGAACACGAGGCTCACGAATTTTGTCGCCGGAGTTGGAGACGTTGTCGAGAACTTGCAGTGCTTGATGAAGTCAACGACCTGGGGCAGTATAGGATGGACCAAAGACATCAGAAGAAGCGCAAGGATGTTGCGAAGCAGTCTGCATGAACCAGAGAGGAAGGGGCGCACGAAGCTCACCGGGATTGGTCGCCGGAGTGCGTCTGTGCCGCGGCGGAGTGGCTCGAATTCGTGCTGCCTAGTGGCGGAGTGGTGGCGCTAGGTGAGGGGAAATGATCGGCGAGGGGAGGGGGTCTTATAGCCAGAGCGGGGGCGAGGATCACGCGCGGTATCAATGGCAATTAAGCGTGGAATCAACGCGGCAAAAACGGCAGCGGCGAGGTGGTCGTCGGCGCTGATTGAGGACGACGACGACGCGGTCGCAGGGTCCACTTGCCAGCGAGAGAAACAGAGAGGAGGTGGGGTCAGGCGGTCAGTGACTTGGTGGGTTTGTCTGCGAGTGAGAGAGAGAAGGGGGAACCCAGGTGGGCTTTGTGGGCTGGCTCTGTTGTTGGGCTAGAAAGGTGGCGCCGGCCCTTTTCTAATTCTTTTCTCCTTTTCTTTTTCTGTTTGCAATTTTAGGAATCAAATTCAAATGATTTCAAAAGCTGTTTGAACTCAAATATTTTCAGGATTTTTTGTAGAGTGCAACACTCACAAATCTGGGCACAAAACCAAGTGGTCACTTTGAATTGGCCTGATCACTTGGAATAAAATAAAATAAGCAGTGACATAGCACTAGTTTTAAATAAGTTTTGAAATTGGTTTTCAAATCATATTTGTTTTGAAACTTTGGTTTAAATCCTAGCAATCTAGCAATACAATCTGGGAGCAATAAGACAACAAGGTTTGGTTCAATGAACAACAATCTCTCATTGGAGAGTAGCATTTGTTTTAAATGCTGGTCACATAAAAATAATGAGCTCATATGCTCATGTTTTTTAATTGGTTTGTTTGAAATGAACTCTACATGATCATGAATGCATGGATGATATTCATGAGTTTGAAACATGATTTTAGGGATGTTACAGTGAGTGTTGTGGCTCTTATGAATGAGCTTTCTACTATGAGTGCTTTGTTCTCTGATGATTTTAAGATGTGCAAGTACTTTGTTGCTAAGATATTCCCTTTTTCACTAAAAGGAGAAGCTAGGGCTTGGTTTAATAAATTACCTCCTAGTTCCATTGATAGCCCTGATTGCTTGATTTCTTATTTCTTCTTGAAATATTTTCCTCCCAGTGCTAGACATGCTGCTTTGTAGAGACTTTTTGATTTTAAACAGGGAGAAGAAGAGAAATTGCCTGAGTCATGGACAAGGTTCTGTGCCTTGATTCATGCACATCCTGGATGTCCATTACCTAAGAATGAGCTTCTTGATATTTATTATAATGTACTAACTAATGATTCTAGGACATACCTAGATAGCTTTGCTGATTGTGTTTTTAGGAAAAAGGACTCCTACAGATACTGAAGAATTAATGACCAAGATAAGCAAGAATTATGATGATTGGACTTCAACTGAGCTAAATACACCTGAGCCTATTACTCCTGAACCAGTTCCAACACCAACAACAAAGAAGAGGGGAGTTATTGCATTAAATGATGAAGTGATGAAGGAAGCTAAGAAGTGTCTTAAGGAGAAAGGTATTAGAGCTGAAGATGTGAAGAATCTACCTCCTATAGAAGAGTTATGTAAGCCAATTCCCCACTGATATACTATTGAGGTACACTCTCTCCAATTTAATGAAGGTGATATTCCTTATGGTAAGCCTCCTGATCAATGCTTAGAGGAACTTGACACATTTATTGTTAAACAAGGTAATTTTAATAAACAAGTTCAGAATCATTTGTTGGAAAACTCTAGAGCTATCCATGAGTTGAAAGATATTGTGGAACAAACTTCTATGATATTAAAATGCTTTGTAAACACTTTCAAATGGTTCAAACTCAACTTGATAAACTTGCTAAGGTACAAAAGGATATGCTAGTTAATGCTTTAGGAAATAAACATGCTTATGGAATTAGAACTAGGAGTGGTGCAGCTACTCAAGATCCTTTATATCCTAAAGGATACCCTAAAAGAATAGAGTAGGATTCCCAATAAGGTGAAGATAGTGGTAGTCCTCGTAAGAGAAAGAAAAAGAAACATAAAGTAGTTAAGGAACCACTTGAACCTGCTATAGATCCTAATAGTATATCTGTCTCTGATGATGAAATTGAGAGTGGTAATAATAATGAGTCTCCTGATAAGGAGGAAGGTGAGGAAGAACCTGAGAAGCACACTAAGAACACGAGGTACACAAAGGAAGATTTTATTGCTAATAAACATGGTAAAGGAGAACCTTGGGTGCATAAACCTATGCCTTTTCCAGGTAAGAAACACAAGTCAAAGGAGGAAGAACCCTACAACAAGTTTTGTGAGTGTATGAAACCTTTATTTTTGCAAATTCCTTTTACTGATGATATTAAGTTTCCTCATTATTCAAAGTATATGAAGGACATTCTCTCTAATAAAAGGAAGATTCCTAATGAGGAAATTTCTACTTTGCTTGCTAATTACTCCTTCAATGGTAAGGTTCCAAAGAAACTTGGTGATCCAGGTATACCAACTATTCCCTGCTCTATTAAGAATAATTATGTTAGAACTTCTTTATGTGATTTGGGAGCTAGAGTTAGTGTTATGCCTTTTTCTCTCTACAACAAACTCCAGCTAGAAAAGTTGATACCAACTGATATATCATTGCAAATGGCTAATAAGTCAACTACTATTCCTATTCGTATATGTGAGGATGTTCCTGTCCAAGTTGCTCATAATTGCATGGTTTTAACTGATTTTGTTGTGCTTGAAATGCCTGAAGATGATAACATGTATATTATTCTTGGGAGACCTTTTCTTAATACTGAAGGTGATGTCATCAATTGCAATCAAGGAAAAGTAACATTTAATATTAATGACAAAGAGAACACTGTATATTTCTCCAAGAAGGTTGTTAGAAGCTATTGCCTGAATTCCATTGAAAATATTGAGAGCATCAAGGTTGGAGAAATATATTGTCCCATTCCATAAGAAAATTTTGAAACTATTATGATTGGGACCATTGCTATCAAGTATGAGATAACATAATCACCTTTTGGAATGCAAAGTTTTGTTTCATATAAGATTGTTTTGGTAACAAGACTTGATCAACCTTGTTAACAAAAGGATTTTAATGAACAAAATAATGCTTTCACTGTGGTTATACTTGCTTTCTTTTATTTTTCTCCTTACTAGTCTTTGCTTTAGCTTTAGTTTTTCTAGTTGTTTGCTTGGTTGAGTTTCTTAGAGCTCCTATAGTTTGGCTTTTGGTTTTCTTTTTCTTCTTCTGAAAAAAACTGTTTCTATGAGAAAATCAATTTTCATACCTTGAAAATTGGCCAAAAATAAAGTTTTCCGAAAAATCCAAGAAAATTCAAAATAATTTTTTCCTCGAAAAAAGGGGCAGAGAGGCACTAGAGGTGACCCAGGGGGCCACCCCAGGCCACCACACCCATGGTAGGCGCGGCCTACCAGGGGGTGGCGCCTAGGGGGTCTGGCCCACCTAGGCCCCTCTAGGCTGCCTCCTCGAAGCCACCTTCTTTCTCTCTCTCGAAAAACACCGGAAAACTTTCTCAATCTCGAGTTCTTGCTGTTCTTGCTCGTGATTTTCGATCTCCTTGTTTATCCCATCTCAAGTGCTGAGTTTTGGAGGGATTGCTCCTTGGTATGTGCCTCCTCCACTTGTCCAATTAGATTTGTGATTGGTAGATCGTATCTTGAGTATTTTGCTGCTATAGGTGATAGGTTGTTTGAGCTTGCATGCTTGTTCTATGCTTAGAAACTTTGTTTTGATGCATGTGTAGTCCTATAGCAAGTTCCTATAGTAGTTGGTCATCATTTATCAACTTATAAATCACTTGGTTTGATGGTTGTTAAAAAATTTCAGCAAAGTGAAGTCATGGACCACCACACATTTGGTGATATATTTGAGAGTGATGCACCTAGAAGGGCAAGGCTTCCAAGGTCATCTATCAGTAATAGACCCTCATACAATGAGGATCTCATCACTCCGTGATTTGGTGACGAGGGAGATGAAGGGGATGCGCACCCCTCCACCTTTCCTTGCCAAACTTTCTTGCAAGCTGCTGGGATTCTTAATGATTTCATGACTTTGATTCAAAGGGCTGGTCTAACAAGTTACATGCAGGATGAGAGTGCACAAAATGCTTTGCTTACTAAAACATTTGTGGAGAGTTTCTCCTTTACTAACAGCATATTCAAGCCCTCTGTGTCCTTCACAATTTATGTAGGGCTCATTCTATGACTGAAGATTTTTTGCAAGGCCCTGGGACTTGGTACAGCTGGGTCATCAAAGAAGATTCCAACTCTTCCCGCTGATTTGTTGGAGATTTACCGAGGAATAACCAATGATGATGACCGCAGAGCTCAACGAGGGAACATAAAGAATATTCAACTTCCAGCCATCAGGTACTTTGCCTACTATCTTACCACCAGTGTTCTTGGTAGGGAGAACACTAGTAATATTTCCAACTATCAATTGGCCTTCTTAGCTGATGCGCTCAACAGTGAGGATAAGTATAATCTTGGTTCCCTCATTGCTCGTCGTTTAGCTGCTAAGGGACCCATTTATGGGGGGATTATTGCTACTCATATTGCTGCTTCCTTGGACATTGCTGTTGATCCACATGATACAGTTTTGGCTCCTCATAGGCTTGATCTTGCTGCCATGAAGGCGCACCACTTTGTCACCACTAGCTCTACTCTTGATAACTTGGTTTATAGAATGTTGTTTATTGACGGGGAAGAGAGAGAGATCCCTCTACCCCAAGACACTTTGTTTATTATTTCTCAGGGACCTTGGTCACGCTCGAAGGCGGAGATGGATGACACGTTGCGCTCTCTTAACTTCCATGGGCGCTATCAGGAGAAAGCGCCCTCATATGACCCCGCAGTACAATATACCGGGGAGTCCTCGAGCTCGTACCAGGACGAGGGAGCCTCCTCGACATACTACGGAGGTGCATCTACTTGGGCACCATGGGATTGAGCCCACTTAAGCCAAAAGCCTAAGATTGGGGCGAGGTATACCGACATCACACTCATATATATATCATGTTCGGTCGGTTCTTTGTATATCCATTGTTTCGCTTTCTTTTTGGTCCTTGTTGCTTCTTTCTCAAAAAACCAAAAATACCAAAAATATTTTCGTTGTTTCTCTTGGTTTGTTTCTTTTCTTTGGTTTGCCTTAAAAGAAAAAATCCAAAAAGATTTTTGCTTTGTTTGGTTTGATTTGTTTTTGTTTAGTTTTTCTTTGTTTGCTTGTTTTTAAAAAATCGAAAACACCAAAAATATTTGTTGTTCTTCTTCGGTTTTGTGAGTTATTTACAGGGTTCAGCCGTCCTCAATGGATTTTGGTTTCATGTTAATATTCAAGTCACACAAGTGAAGGGCAATAAAGAAGATTAAGACAAATCGAGGTGTGGTAAGAGGCTGGTAAAGAACTCTATTTGTTTCATTTTTGTACATATACTAATCATTGTGAGCATGCTTAGCATGTTTGTGTAAGGTGTATGTCATTTTGGATGCTTAGTAGTTCTTGCTTGTCTATGATTAGCTCCATCTTGCTAATACTTTGTAGCATGTCATATGAATGTTTGCTTGCATTGTTTTATTCATACTTTGGTATGGTATTGTGGTATCCTCCTCTGACTGTTCATGTGAGTCTACTGGGCACATGCTCACGCATGCATATGACTAATCAATAGTCAGTAAGCCTCGATGATTTATTTTGCCTCAGAGTTCTTGTATGACCTTCCTGCCATAATTAATCCTGTTTTGTTGCGAGCATGATTGTGAAAGTTATTGCTCTCTCGTTTGTCGCTCCCTCTCTATTGCCAGCCTTCACTTGCACTGAGTATGTGCTCTACCTGTGCTTCCAAATCCTCAAAACTAATATTGCCAGCTATGTCCACCATACCTACCCATTAGCATCAATTTCTACTTTAGTGCATATTTCATATATGCCGTGTTTTCTTCCAAAGTAAAATGTTTGTCTGTTTTGAGAAAGTTAGTTAGTAAAGCTCTCACGAACTTGATGGAACACTTTATTCCTTGCGCTTAATAATCCTGAACCATTGTGACTAGTCCATGAAAGTTATATGCTTGCTTATTATATGCTGGGAGTCAGCAGAACCATGCTGTCACGGGGAACGCTTTCAACACCTGTTGGATATCTCATCCAGTTGATACTTTGCTCTTTTGTTTACGGATATCGATGATGTGAAATAAAAGGGGAGGTTGTGAGTTCATGGAGTTTATACATTGTGTTAGAGAAACGCCTGGACCGCTAGCCTAAGCCATGCCTAATCACGGTGGAAACTTGCAGCATCACTGCAATGAGAATCTAGGAAGCATCCTCAATAAAAAGCTATGCATATGGTAAATAAAAAGATTGCTGAGATTCTCATTGTCTGCTTGCCTTGTCATTTTGGTTATGGGAAAGCTCCTGTACCATATGCAAGGGGTACCCCATTGGAGGTTCTCAATGATATGCATGTATTTACAATGACAAGAATCTTCAGGTAACCAAAGTTGAGTAGCATGCGGAGCGACCCTCGTACTCAAGGGACTTGGGATTTCCAGTTTATGATCTGTCAAGCATATGACTTAGAGTGGACCTCACTTTCACCTTAACCACATGAAGATGCCTATGATAGGGGCAATGAGAGCTCAAAGCTAACGAGTACCTTCCTTTCAGCATTAGGAAGCCTTTCAAACTTTTCAAAACCATTTTCACAACTTTGTTTAGTCACCACTTATTCTATCAGCACCTTCTTGAGAGCATAGTTGTCATTCTTATGTTTGTTCCAAAACTTGGTTAATTATGTCGTGACTTTTATGCTTGTATCTCTTATATCTTTACCTCTAGTCTTCACTTGAACTTCAGAGGTGCCTTGGCATTCATTTTGTAACATCCCAAAAATATTAAACATGGATCATCAAACTCTAATCATCAAAATTAGGGTTAACAAAAACTTTCCCAACTAAAAATATGAAAGCATTCATATGTGTGTGTATTCAAAATTTGAATTCTTTTGAATTGCCATGATTTTGTGTTTCTTTGCTTGTAAAATGATTCTTAGGTGAAATAAACATCATTTAAACAATCCCCAAACTTTTCCCAAAGACAAACAACTCAAAATGAATAAATTAAGTGAATGGTCACTTTGGCCAAATTAACTCCCATGCCTACTTTGGCAATCTCTAATTTTCAAAACTCAACAGAAACATGTATGGATCTTTGCACCCCTTGTTAGTACTCATAATAAGGTACCAAGGCCCACTTTATGATCATCCAAAAACATTCAAATGCTAAGTTTAAATGACAGTTTAAAATTGAATCTATCTCATATGGGAAGATCCCACTATTTCAAAAACCACTCAAACAAGATCAATTTTCAAAACCCAAGCACCCACAGAATCCTCAACACATGCCTAGCACACCCACCAAAATCCTTTTCAAAATTAAAAAATAAATTTCTTGTGGCCATTTCATCAAACACTTGGAGACAGAAAATCAAATTGGCCAAACTTCATTGTTTTGAGCCGTAATTTGGCTAAGAATTGTTCACCATTGATCACACTTGTCTCCCCCAGTGCCAGCCAGTGCCTTGACCACCCCTAGCCCCTACCCATCGCACCATGCCATGCCAATCTGAAGGAACCCTTTCCAGCCGACCATGGCTAGCTAGCCAGAGCAAGCACCAAGCCTAAACACCATGTCTAGGACGCACGCCACCATCCACCGCCACCCCCTGTCCACCGCTTGAACCCTGCCAGCCACTGGACCACACGCCCAAGCCATGCTAAACTTCTCTGAGAGCATGCCGAGAGCGCGCTAGAGCGCCACCCTCGACACACGCCCACAGACCGTGCGCCGCCCTCGCCGCATGAACGCGTGATCACCACCACCCCAGCAACCTCGCAGATATGCCCGTTCGCCGCCGCGCGGACCATGCGCGCTGTGTGCCATCAAAACCTCCGCCGGACCCACTCAGAGCGTCAAAGCGTTCCGACCAATCAGCACCGCCCCACGCCTCGCCACCACGCTGTTGAGCTTCGCCAGGGAACATAGAACCGCCCCCTACCGTCGCCCATGCCGATAGCTGCCTGTGTCGTCAACCACGACGAGCTCAGCTCGCGCTCGTCGGTCCCCTCTCGCCACTATAATTAGAGGCCTCCCCCGCTCGATTTATTCACACCAGTGTGTTCCCCTCTCTCTCAGAAACATCCCACACCCTTTCCCGGAGCAAGGAGAGCACCAGGTGGCCGAAATTTCATCGGAGTTCGCCGCTGTAGAGGAGGAGAGGTGCCGTCAATTGGATCCGGTGCCAGGAGAATAACCGTCGTCGACTTCGTCCTTGGCCCCCATCGCCGACCCTCGCCTGAGCCCCGGTGAGCCTCCCATGACCCCCACTGAGCCGCTAGGGTTCGAGCTCGCCGGTGACATGTTCATCATCGACGACGACCCTTAGTCGTCGATAACCCTTCTAATCGAATGAACCACATCGCCCCGTACCGCTTCGCGTGTTATGATCCACTGACGGGTGGAACCCCCTGTTAGCTGAGCCCCGCGCTGCGGAGTGATACTGGGCCAGCCCATTAACCTTTCCCGTGCAGCCCAACCATTTGAATTTAGATTTTTCTATTTTAATTCAAACTCAGTTTTGTACCTAGTTTCAAAAATCAATCCAGCTCGATTCAGTGAACCAAATTGCATGAAACCAATTTTGTTAGAAAGGTACTGAAATGCTTAATCCAAGCCCGTTGGATTCAACTCAGTTGCATCTGAAGATAGGCAACTGGCACTGTGGAAACTTGTTAATAGGTTAGTTCTAGAAAATATATAAAACAACTCAAAGTATAGACAGAGCAAAGCAAAGTAGATACTAAACAAGCATGGAGCATCAAAAATTATAGATACGTTTCCGATGTATCAAGCATCCCCAAGCTTAACTCCTGCTCGTCCTCGAGTAGGTAAGTGATAAAAGAATAATTTTTTAGGTGACATGCACCGTCAAAACCAAGATCAAACCATTTGCAAGCATTGAAAGCTGGGATCAAAGAACTCTAAACATGTGCATGAAAGATGGAGTTCTAACAATAGGACAAAGTAACTATGCATGCAAAATGAAAGGCTACAAAGAAATATCATGAATAACATGCATTTAAAAACATTTGTTTGTTTCACATAAAGAAACCATGGCATAGTGGCATTCAGCTTGTCCCTCATAGAGTAGCAAGTAGATGCGACTGGGCCTAGCTACGCTTCTGGGCCTAATCCGACTGGGCCTAGCTATGCTTCTGGGCCTTTAGCTTCCATTCGCTGGCTCCTTCTTGGGTCGTGATCTAGTCGCCGTCATGCAGGCCCACTCGCTGGGTGATGGATCCAGTAGGGAATGTCTTGTTCAGTATACTGCACTCGGAATATCCCCATCAGTAGTCCCTGGGGCCATCGTTGATTCGTCGCAGGTGTTCTTTGGCAGTCGGAGTATACGGGTCCAATTTGGACGCCCAGTCGAATCGGCGGTGGACTCCCTCAACGAAGGAAGGAATCCTCAGCGTGTATCTTCAGTCGCGATATCGTTGTCCAGTCGAATCGCCAATTTGGCAAGTGATCGAGTTGCAGCTCTGGCGAATGGGTCGGCAAGTCGAGTAGACAAAGTTGGACCATCATTTGGTGAAACTAGCCATTGGGTAATCCAACGGTAATATTGGCGTAATCACCGCGTGGTAACGGCTCCTCCGAAACTGGCGGGAAGCAACCACTATATAAGGAGAGTGACGGGGGAGTTGTGAGTCTTCCTCACATTTCCCCTGACCCCACGCATCCTTCAATCTTCCATTCCCTCCCGATCTAGATTTTCCAGAGCGAGCGAGTGGATCCAGATCTCCTTTTCGATGGCGCCTCCGAAGGAACTGTGGGGCAAGTCCAAGTACACCATGGCATCGCTGAAATCCTTTCAAGACGCGGGGATCCTCTACAAGGGGAGATGGCGAAATCCCCCGGGCGGAGAGATTGTAACATCCCAAAAATACTAAGCTTGGATCATCAAACTCTAATCATCCAACTTACGGTTAACAAAAACTTTTCTAAATAAAATTATGAATGCATGCATATGTGTATGCATTTATTTTGAATTCTTTTAAAACCACCTTGTTTGTTTGTTTCATTGCTTGTAAAATGTTTCCTAGGTGAAATAAACATCATCTAAAACATTTCCCACACTTTTCCTAAAGACAAGTAAATCAAAACACATATATTAAATGAATGGTCACTTGGACCAATTTAACTCTCATGCCTACTTTGGCTGTCTCAAATTTTCAAAACCTAACAGAAACTTTTCTGGATCTTTGCACCCCTTGAATGTACTCATAACAAATTATCAAGGCCCACTTTGTGATCATCCAGAAACTTAAAAAATGCATATTTTAAATGACAATTCAAAATTGAATCTTTATCATATGGGAAGATCCCACTTTTTCAAAAACCACTCAAACAAGCTCAACTTTCAAAACCCAAGCATCTGCAGACTCACCAGCACCAATCTAGCAAACCCACCAAAAATCTTTCCAAAATTCAAAACTTGATTTCATGCGGCCATTTCATCAAACAGGTTGCAGACACAAATCAAACAAACATCAAACACTATAGTGTGCAGTAAAATTGTCCTAACTTGTTCCCTAGTTAGCTCACAACCAGCTCAGTAGATCATCTAGGAAGATTAGCCAAGCACTAGCACCACTGTGAGCTTGCCATTGCCATCAATGGTGAACAGCCGAGCACACCCTTGCCACCCCATAGTCGACAGCAAGATAGGAGCAGCAACAAGCCTAGCCAGCATGTCTGGGAGGCAGCCCACCGTCCACCCCCACTCACTGTCCCAGCCGCGAGCGTTGCCAAGCCCTGGACCACGCGCACAAGCCGCGCCCAGACCGCCAGAGACCATGTCGAGCGTGCGCCACCCTCGACCAGCTCCCACAGACCGCTCGCCGCCCTCACCGCGTGCACATACGATCGCCACCGACCCAGGAGACCGCCAGACATCCCCGTTTGCCGCCCCGTGCCGCAAAGCCACCGCCCGCCGTCGAAGACGCCGCCTGTGTCGCGCAGAGCATCGCCCGTTCCAGACCAAATAGCACCGCCCCACGCCTCAAAACCATGTCGTTGAGCATCGCCAGGAGACACCACACCGTCCCCTACCCTTGCCCATGCCATTAGCCGCCTGTAACATCGCCCCCAACAAGCTCACCGTGCGCCCCGACGGTCCCCTCGCTCGACTATAAATAGAGGCCACCCCCGCTCGATTTATTCACACCATCTCACTCCCCTCTCCTCACTGATCGTGCCACACCATTCTCAGAGCAAGGCGAGCACCACCCCGCCGGAATTTCACCGGAGCCCGCCGCCTCTGGAGAAGAAGGAAGCCATCGATTTCGTCCACCCCAGGAGCTGCCGCGACAACCCCTGAGTTCGCCGTCGTCGACTTCATCGTTCGCCCGCCTCGCCAACCCTCGCCCGTACCCCGGTGAGCCCCCAGCACCCCTCACTGGCCACGCTAGGTTTCGTTCTCGCCGGCGTTGTCTCGCGTCGACGATGACTCCCAGCCGTTGGATTAGAACTAGATCGAACGACCCACGTTGCCCCATACCGCTTCGCCCAGCCCCGTGTCATTGACGAGTGGGGACACCCACTTAAGCATCCCGCGGGAGCACTGCGCTTAGAAGGCCGGCCCGTTTACTTTTCCCGCGCAGCCCAGTTATTCAAATTAAACTTTTTCCATTTCAATTCAAACACACTTCTGTACCCAACTTCAAAAATCAATCCAGATCGATTCAGTGCACCAAATTGAATGAAACCAATTTTGTTGGAAAGGTCTGTGAATGCTGAATCCAAGCCCGTTGGATTCAAGCCATTTGGATCTATAGATCACCCATGGTAAAAATAACAAGGCAGAAGCTTTTCTGCATTCAAACATTTTTCAAATTTAAACCATAATAGATTTTGAGTTGATTCCAACTCTCAAAAATCACATTTAACCATACCTTTCAGAATATATAAAAATAGATAGTTTTACCTGCAGAAATAATGTTCAAGTAATAAAAGAATGCCCCATAGGCATTACTAGCCACTTTAATTAATTAAAATAAAAGAGTAAAACCTTATTAAATTGTGACACCACTTTAAATCACATTCTCATGGACTACAATATGTGGTGATGACATGTGTCAACATGATCCCATATTTGGTTTGGAGAATATTAAATCTTAAGTAGTTTTTCAATGAGTAGAAATTACTTTTCTAAAGATAAAAGGAATTAAATCAAGCCTTAACCTTGTAATGTTAGAGATGATGCTAGATCATCTATAGGACCCTTGTGTGTGATGATTGCAAGTAGTTAAGGATTGTTTGGTGATTGTGTACCTCGTATTTATTCATAGACGCTAGTACCGACCAAGGATACGAGGAGGAAGGAGGATTCTACGAAGAAGAAGCCGAGGAGAACTTCAACCACTGCTCTGCACAAGGCAAGCCTAATACTACTTGTGAATGTGCAAGCTATTAACCTGGCAAGATAACACTTGCAAGTTATCAAGCTTATAATGATTTTGTGCAAGCAAATACTTGCTTGTTACTATGCCTACTATATGCCTTGAGCATATGTGATCATACCCACTTGATAAACCAATCCTAGTTTTATTTGCAAGCTTCTACTTTATTTCTTTATCAAAGCTTCAACTTAGAGTGGACTTAAGTGACTTGTAGATACTAGAAAGATTCTGAAGGTTGCATAAAGAGCATAAAATTTGGCCTAAGCTAGAAACCTTGATATCAGCCTAAGATATAAGGTTGGACTTAGTTGAAACTCCACTAGTTTACCACCCCTCATCAGTACTACCCCCACCTGTATATGCTAGTGCTAAGCATAAAACTTGATCAACTTTAGATGGGAATACTTGGTGAAAATGGTTATGAAAACCTTGGAATGATGGATCATTCTATTGAAATGTTTTGGACATGTGTTTCCGAACACTTGATGATTTTGGGTGATAAAAATGTTGAGGCATGAGCCTTAGCCCTTTATAAAACTGATGGTTGTCTGGATGCGATACCATTCCAATCTTATCGTACAACCACAATACCCGAATATTGGGTAGGGCTTGACTGGAAACTTATATCCCTTAGTATTAGTTCCCTCGGCCAAGGTCTGAGCTGAGGCTACCTTGTGAAGATTGTCCACCTTTGCAGTACCCAAGATGACAGTTGGTCATGGTTGGGAGGCCAAACTCGCAGGAGAGGTGCTTATACTAGGGCGTGTAATTGAAAGGTTAGGATTGATTATCCGCATACTGAGTATGGTAAATTCAGGATTTGTTCCTGACGGATGTATCGAATGTTGTGGTGAAAGTGTACAATCTCTGCAGAGTGTCAAACTATTCGAATAGCCGTGTCCGCGGTTATGGACAGTTGGAGTGGCCATACTGTTCCCCCGTCAGACTTTTCAAAATGACTTGTGAAATGAATTGAGACTTTGACTTGACCACAACAGAGTTGTGATATGAAATACCAGTTCCCACTTAGGAGTTATAAAATTGTGACTAGCTTTGGAACCTAGTAGAGATAAATCTGGCTTTTGAAAAACAACCCTAGAGCCTAGTGTCCTATTATCCAAAAACCCTTTACCTATTAGTATTAGTTTGTGAGTGCTTAAAGAGTACTCATGGCTTTGTCCCTGGCTATTCCCATGGCCAGACTATGAAGAGGAGTACCTGGAAGATGGACCCCAGGAAGGTTACGACAACTAGGATCATCTCCCATCGTCAGCATTGCCTGTGACCCCGAAGATGGAGCTTCGCCTACGCTACCGTTATTATTACGTATTCCGCTGCTTGAAGTTGTATTAAGAACTGGATCATGAGATCCCTATTTGTGTAAGAACTTATGTACCGTTTGTAACGGATCATGTACTATGGTATCCAATTCTGTTATGTCTCGCAAAAATGGTAATCCTGGGATTGCGATGTATGGCATAACAGGCATCTAGGATTGAAAAAAATCCGGGTGTTGACAGAGATGGAGCCGGATCCCTACGCCGGCATATTCATATACTTCATCAGCCACCTGGAGAGGGGCTGGGATTCCCCACTTCGATCTTCTTCCGGCGGTTCTATGCCTACTACACCATCAATCCCTTAGACTGGGGCCTCACAGCGTCGATCACCTCACCATTTTCGTGGCGTTCTACGAGTGCTACCTGGGATGCCACCCATACTTCCCGCTGTGGCAGGAATTGTTCCATGGGCGCGTTGGTCGCGAAGGAGTTGGTGGCCTGATGCTCGCAGCAGGCGACCTCACCTTTCAGTTGAAGAAAAAGGCCCCCTTCCTCGACCTCATGTTGCCGAAGAAGGCAGCCAGCAAGGGCAAGAAGTATTGGTTCTACGTCAGCGAGTCGACCCCGGATGGAGAGGTGTCGCTCCTAGCATTCACCGTCGACGGGAGCAAGTCGCACCGGCTGCAGGTGGCCAAGCTCCCCCACGGCCAGAGGATGGTCGTGGACGAAATGCTGACGATGATCCTCAGCTCAAGAAGGATGGGCTTGAAACCATCAATTTTTACAACTGTTGGCTCGGACGGCGATTGGTGCCGCTGGCCAGTCGCTCCCATAGGATGTACGAGTACACCGGTAGGGACGATGGGACCAAGTCATGCATGACTATGTCGCCTCACTCAAGAAGATCGCCGACATGGAATACATCGATCCAAAGGCAGGTCTCACCCTGTACACCGCCAGCGGTAAGCACCAGGCGCCTATGGTGATCTCTTTACTATTTCTTGATTTCACAGTGGAAGAAATGCAGTCGCGATTCTCTGATATTTCGTGTCTTTCTCAGTTGTTTCAGGTCCTGGAAGGCTGGATTCCTCCCGCCGACGAGGAGAGCTCCTAAGAAGTGTGAGAGGACTCCGAAGAGTCCTCCGACAAAGATGAGGCGGTGGAGATCGCTAGAATTCTTCGACCCCGAGTGAGAGTCGAAGATCCCGAGGATGGAAGGATCCTCGAAATATCCAACATTGGAGACTCGCGTGATGGAGCCTTCTAGTGACGCGGCGACGATGGATCCAGCGATTGAGGCCAGGGTCACCGAGTCGGCGTCGTCGTCGAGGGCCGCGTCGTCCTTGGCTGCGTCGGTCTCGGCCACGTCGTTGTTGGCCGAGTTGTACTCGGAGGCAAGGCGGTGGATGGTGCGGACCTGCTCTCAGAGAGAAGATCACGCGGTGGTAACTCGCCAATGAGTGTCGAGTCCTCAGAGACGATGATGTCTGTGAAGACTACGAAGAGATTGATGGTGCCAACTGGCATGATGACACCGTGCGTGACCGGGCGCGATGCCAAGACGTAGCTGCTGGGCAAGATCGAAAGGATATTGCCGCACGCGATCATGCGGCTGGTGGTTATCGACCGGTTGATTGGCAAGTAGGGTCTCGCCGCAGAACTCAGGCCTGACCGGCCAGGCCCCAAGGTGGGCGCCACTGTCGTGGGAATGGCCATGGCAGATGCTGCGATTGGCAGCGAGTAGTAGAACGAGGGGCAAGGGCGGCCAGCCATCTGCGGTGCGAGATAAGGGCATAGACACAAGGTTTTATCCAGATTCGGCCCCCGGAGGGTAAAGAACTACTCCTGCTAGATTGTATTATTGAGATATTAGAGTGGTGGCGAGCTTGGCGGCTAGGCAGCAAGTCGATGGGGTATCTGATGAAACGTAAGTTCTAAGAGTACCCTAGGGAGGTTTATATAGGGTTACCTCGCTACGGTTTACAGATCTACACTCGAGTTGGATAAGTACTCGGAGGGTTTTGATCTAATCCGACTAGGCCTAGCTATGCTTCTAGGTCTTTAGCTTCCAGTCGCCTAGCTCCTTCTTGGGTCTTGATCCAGTCGCCGTCCTGCAGGCCCACTCGCTGGGAGCTGGATCCAGTAGGGAACGTCCTGCTGGGTATACCCCACTCGGTATATCCCCATCATATACTAGTTTTGTCACAAGATACAAATTAATTTTATCTCAATTTAAACTATGGATGGCACAATGTAATGGAAAGGAAGTTCCGTAAAGGATTTGGATGAGTTCCAAAGTTAAGACATTGTGACAGATACTATAACAAAAGGGCTAAGTATATGATTGATATTGTAGCAGCAAAAGAGGGCATTTGTGTCAAGTAGTTTGTTATCAAACTAGGTGTGGTTCACAGTGGGCTAGTACTATGAAGATATATTGTACTCCAATTGTATCGACATGATTTAACCCCAAGGAACTAAAGGTATCACCAAAGGACCAAAGTTATACTATGCCATCTCATTGGAGAATGAGTGATGCGTAGAGACGCAAATACATGCAAATACACACGGACCTAGAAGTGTTAGATCCAAAAATTATGTTTACCACTAGCAATCGTGTATATACAACACCAGAAAGCCTTAGGTGTTGAATTCACAAAGTTTTTCAACCTAGATTATTGACTCTAGTGCAAGTGGTAGATAGTTGGATATAGCCCAAGAGGCAATAATAAAGTGGTTATTATTATATCTTTGGTTTATGATAAATGTTTGCATCCCATGCTATAATTGTATTAATAGGAAACATTAATACTTGCGTGTTTTGTAAACATAAAAGAGTCCCTAGTAAGCCTCTTGTTAAACTAGCTTGTTGATTAATAGATGATCATGGTTTCCTAATCATGGACATTAGATGTTATTAATAACAATATCACGTCATTAGGAGAATGATGTGATGGACACACTCATATAGTTAACATAGCATAAGATCAAGTCATTTATAGTTTGTTTGCTACAAGCTTTCAAATACATAGTAAACTAATGATTCGACCATGAGATCATGTTAATAACCATCACCGCATGAGTGCTTTGATGACATCAAATGCCACTTCCGTAACTGGGTGGTTATAAAGATGGCATTGGGTATTCTGAAAGTATGGATTGAAGTGCATGGATCAAGAGTGGGATTTGTCCATCCATATGACAGATAGATATACCATGGGCCCTCTCGGTGGAGTGTCATCCAATTGGCTTGCAAGCATGTGACAAGGTCATAAGGGATGTCGCATCACAGTACGAGTAAAGAGTACTTATCGGTAATGAGGTTGGACTAGGTATAAAGATACCGACGATCAAACCTCGAATAAGTAAATTATCACACAACAAAGGGAATCAGTATCATATGTAAATGGTTCATTCGATCACGAAGTCATCGTATAAATATGTGGGAGCCATATGGATTTCCAGATCCCTCTATTGGTTATTGATCGGAGAGGTGGCTCGATCATGTCTGCATAGTTCACGGACCGTAGGGAGACACACTTAAGGATTCGATGTTGTTTAAGTAGATATGGAATATGAGTTGGAGACTGAATGTATTTTGGAGTCTCGGATTGGATCTAGGACATCACGAGGAGATCCAGAATGGTCTGGACAATAAAATTCATATAAGGAAAGTGGTTTTCCGTGGTTCAGGAAAAGTTTTGGTGTTTTGACCGGATACTTCTAGAATGTTCTACAGGGACCACAAGTTGTTCCACCACCCCGAGAGGGGGTCCTTGGACAGTGGCATGCCCTAGGGTCTAGACGCACCAAACCCTAAAGGGCCAATTTGGCCAACACTAGTAAAGGGGCTAAACCCTAATTTGAATAGTCAAATCCTAGTTTCAAAAGTCAAACTGTAGTTTTTGTAAGAGGAAAGACTTGGTGGGAAAGTTTCCAACTCTCCCCTTGGTGGCTGAGTTGGGGGGACACGTCCTGGGCTGGGAACCCTTGGACGGCCGCCCCCCACCTATATAATGAGGGGTGAGAGCGCACCTCCCACACCCCTTGTCCCATGGTGCCTAACCCTAGCCACCGCCTCTCTTCTCTCTCGTCCACCGTCCTGCTCCTGCTAAGGCGAAGCCCTGCAGAAATCTCTCCTCCTCCACCACCACCACACTATCGCGCTGTTGGGATTCCAAGGGGATCTACTACCTCCGCTGCCTGCTCGAACAAGGGTAGGAAGGTCTTCATTAACTCCGTATGTGTGACCGACATCGGAAGCATTGCCGGAATGTGGCACCGGAAGGATCGTCTACACGATCTTTAGATCGGAAAGTGATCGACTACATCAACCGCAATAATCCGATATTGTTAAACTCTTTGGATCTACGAGGGTTAGTTCTCTACACTCTCGTTGCACTAATATCGTAGATTAGATATTGGCTTTGCCATAGAATATATCTTGGTTTTGTGTGTTCATGCGATAGATTTTTTTTACATGCAACGAACCCTACATTAACGAGATCGGATCTCGTGGTTTATATAGTTGATCACTTGTCGATCTCAAGATCGTGTAGACGATTCTTCCGGCGCCGCGTTTCGGTAGCACTTTCGCACTCGGTCACACGTACGGAGTCGATGAAGACCTTCCTCTCCGCGGTCCAGTCGGCAGTGGAGGTGGTAGATCTCCTCGGAATCCCAGCAGCCTGACGTCATGGTGGTGGTGGTGGAGGAGAAGAAATTCTGTAGAGCTTCGCCTAAGCCGGTGCAGTATGGTGGAGGAGGGAGGAAGCCGGCGGTTAGGGTTGGTGGTAAGGGGCAAGGGTGCTCCCCCACCCCTCCTTATATAGATGGGGGGATGCGGACAGGGTTCCCACCCCTGGCTGAGTCCACACCCAACTAAGCGACCAAGGGGGGAGAGGTAGGAACTTTCCCTCCAAGTTTCCCCCTTACCAAATTAGGGTTTGACCCTTTTTCCTAGTGCTGGCCGGTTGGCCCCTTTGGGCTTGGTGCGGCTGGCCCCTAGTGCCCCCACGACATGCCATAGCCCAACTGACCACTGATGACCCACAAGTATAGAGGGTGTATCATAGTACTTTTGTATAAATAGGAGTGTCTATCCCAACGAGGATCAGAAGGTGTTGACTAGTGGTTTGGAGCAGGAATTCTCTGTAAATACATAGCAAACAGATTTTTAGGGTTTTTTGATAAAGCAAAGAAATAAAGTGCAAGTAAATAAATATAACGAATAATTTCATCAAGTGGCCCAATTCTTTCTTAGCAAAGGACAAGCCGGTTGTATTACTTATGAGGACCAAACGTTCTCGAGGACACATGGGAATACTGTCAAGTGGTTTTGCTTCATATAATTGATTAATCTTCTTTGGTTGGATAAGTGTTGTGTAGGTGAACCTATGCTAATGTACCGACCTTACTTGGACTAGTACATACTTGTGATTATACCCCTTGCATGCATCCTCAACTACAAAAAAGTAATTAAGATAAAAACCTAACCACAACATTAAACTCTGAGATCCTACACTCCCTTGTGCAAAGGTTTCCTAACGGGGGTTCATGTTTCTGTCACTCCGAAAACCCCACAATTAGTAGCCAAATACACAATGCATTCACCTAGGCCCATAAATGGTGAAGTATCATGCAGTCGATGTTCACATGACACCACTAGAAGAATAGCACCACAACTTAAATATCAACCATCGAATATTACTTCAATACGAATCCAGTACTAACAACATGACTTCTCCCATATCCTGAAGAACTAAACAAACTACTCACGAGACATCATATGGATCAAGATCAGAGATGATATAATGATGAATTACAATCTGAACATAGACAATAATTCAATGGTTGCACTCACAAGCATCAACTACAAAAGTAATTTACACCGGGAAAGTTTCCCCTAAGAACTATGCATGATTCAACACAATTGTTACAGTAGGATGGAGTGGTGGTGATGATGATCCCGGTGAAGTCTAGCTTGATGACGGTGTTGATGGCGACGATTCCCCTCTCCGGGAAGGAATTTCCCTGGCAGAAATCTGACTGCCGGAGAGCTCTTTCTCTCTCTGTAGTTTCCGCCCCGCAGAGGTGGCGGAATCTTTCTATAGTCGCCCCCTGGTATTAGGGTTTTGAGGAGAAGATATAGGCGACATGGCGAAGCAGGAGGTGGGCCAGGGTGGCCACACCTCCTGGTGGCGCGGACCAGGGTGGCTGGCGCAAGGGGGTGTGGGCCTCCTGTGGCCCATCTCAGCCTCCCCTTATGGCTTCCTTCGTCTTCTGGAAAAATTGGATTTTCCGTGTGTTTTCTGGTATTTTCTGATGTTCGCAAAAATTGCATCTAAACACCGCTTTTTCAATTAAAATCCTGACTCTGACAGTTCATCCTGCAAAAGTCATCCAACATGCAAAAATAGTTGAAACAACATAAGTATCACCTCTTAATATGAAATATATCAATGAATAGCAGTAAATTATGATATAGAATAGTGATGCAAAATGGACGTATCAACTCCTCCCAAGCTTAGACCTCGCTTGTCCCTAAGCGAAAACTGAACATGCCCACAGGTTTATGGAGTGAAGTGTCGATAAAAATAATACGGACAAGAAGCATCACACTTACCAATACACAACTCATAATAGAAAGCAACTCGCCATTATATAACTTAACTTGCAATGAGTATAGGAGTCACAATAAATATGCATAAAGATAAATCATAATTGGTAATGGCAAAAAAAATTCTTGGTCAGAGAACAGCTGACAAACCATAGTTGGTTTTCAAGCAAAGCTTTTGTAATGAAGTTTATAACATGAGTCCTTTTTCTCAAACATAAAAGGCTTTTCACAATGATAGCTTTCAAAGTAATACTCATTCGGATAAGAATAATGTGCAAAACAAGGAAGATAGGAAACATGATTGAATAAATCATCATATGAATGATTGAAACACAATAACTCAAATGCTTGCTGGAGATAGAAAGGAATAGGTTTACTGAATCAACTAAGAAGTAAAAGAAAGGCCCTTCGCAGATGGAAGCAGTGATTTCGAGTTTCATAAAGAGCTTCCAAAAAATTATGGTACTTAATATCTTTGAGCTCGCATTGCCCCTATCATAAGCATCTTGAGGTGCTTAAGGTTAAAGTGAACAAATATGGAGTGTATGCTTGGCAAAGTATAAGTTGGCAATCTCATGTCCCTTGAGTACGAGGGTCGTTCCTCATGCTAGTCAACTTTAGTTACTGATAAGTTCTTGTCATTGTAAGTATACATGTATCATAGAGAACCGCCAACGGGTACCCCTTGCCCCATGATACAGGAGCTATCCCATATCAAAATGACAAGGCAAAAGACAATGAGCATCTCAGCGATCTTCTTATTTTCTATTTTCATAGGTTTTTATTGTGGATGCTTCACAGATTGCTCACTATGGTTACGCTGCAAGTTTCCACCATGATTAGGCATGGCTTAGGCTAGCGGCCCAGGCGTTTCTCTAACACATATACATAACTCCATGGACTTACAAGCTCCCCTTTTATTTCACACCGTCGACATCCGCAAACAAAAGATCATGATATTAACGGGGTAGATATTTACAAGTGTTGAAAGCGTTCCCCGTGACAGCACGGTTCTGCTAATTCCCAACTTATAAGTGCAAGCATATACAACTTAGATGACACAATGGTTCAAGTTTATTAAGGGCAAGAAAATAAGGTGTTCCATCAAGTTCGTGAGAGATTTACTAACTAGTTTTCACATAACAAAAGACTTTTTAATTTGAAAGATAGATGAAACTCGAGAATTTACTTGGAATAGCAATAATGCTAATAGGTAGATATGGTGGACACAAATGGCATAGGTTTAAGTTTAAAGGATTGGATGCACGAGAAGCATTCCCTGTCAGTACAGGTTTTTGGCTAGCAAGGCTGGGCAACAAGCAAGAGAGTTGAAGGAAACAAGCAAACATACAAGTGATAAAAACAAACATGCAATCTTCCTTTAAAACACAAAAGATCTTAACTAAATAATACTAAGCTTATGATCCAATCAAGGAAGAAGGAAAATAATATAAAATACTTGTAATAGCTTTTCTTTTTTATTTTCAAACCTCAAAAAGTGTTGCTACTGACCAGAGCTCGATTTGCCAAAACAAATTTAGATTTACTTGATTCTCCCAAAGTGATACCAATACTAATCAACAAGATCAATCATATAATAGAGATTGCAAACTAAAAGAAGAAGTGCAAAAAGTAAATGATGAAACTTCTCATTAATAATCCATAAAGGCACTCACACCAATGGATAAATAGATAACCAACTAGAGGAGAGATACTTCCACAATGCAAACCATCCTATATGATAACTTCTCTATTCAAGAAATGAATCTACTAAAAAGGTAAAAAGATGAAAGATAATGATGTGATACCGTGGAACTCCCCCAAGCTTGGAACAAGTCAAGGGGATGCCGAAACCTGATGACAAATTACTCCTTCGGTGGTGGTGGTGTTCCCTTGATAAGCTTTTCAACCAGCTTCCTCAAATCCTCAATCTCTAAGGTTAGGGTACGAATCAATTCTGAATTATGCTCAATGCGGTTCATGATCATGTCGGACCGAGAATCCTAGTGCTTGTGAATATTCCCGACTCTTCCTTTTTAGAGTGTTCTTTCCCTGCATGGTTAGAACGAGGCATATCCCAACTAGAGGGAAACTTCCCTTTGGGAAACTTTTGGAATTAATGCTCAGAGTATGGAAGGGGTTCTTGGTGTGTGGAGGATGTGACTGTGGAGCTAGGCAATGACGCGGGGTTTTCCCTCCTGTAGACATCCATGCCGTCCTCCTGAGCTTGACAGGATTGCCACCACTCCAATTCTCGCAACGGTGGCGCGGGTGTCCGGATTCTTGTATTCCTCCACTTCTTCTTCATCCTCAACCAAGATCTCCTCCTCCTTCTTGGGGTCTTGAAGATCATCTTCCACGGGCTTCTTGCCCTTGTCGTTGGCGACGCCATGGTGCCTCTAAACTTGAGAATATTTCCCGACAAAAATAAGATCAAAATGAAAACACGATACACGGACCTCGGGGATCCGGGGGGTTATATATTAAGAAGTTTTACGACATAAGGAAAGTACTGGACGAAAACGGGACGAAGACGGGCTCCAGGGTGGTCTCGCCACCTGGTGGCGCGACCAGGCAGGGCCCGTGCCACTCGGTGGTGTGGCCCACCCGGGCTCCGTTTCCTTCCCTTTTTCGTCTTGTTATCTTCCATATGGAATAAAAAACTGCAAAAATATAAAGAGAAAAGTTTTTCACGAACCTTCTATTTTCATCATTTTTACCTATTCAAAAACGGACTCAGTAGGTTCCTGAGTTTGGTCTCTGATAAATTATTTCGGAGTCACCATTTGAATATCAACATATTCATTATAAGAGTCTCTAGAGATATAATGTTTGAGCCTTTGACCATTCTTCATCTCCTTACATCATTGCCTCCCAATATTTGAAAATCTCTTTCATACAAGGCTCCACACAATCTTCATTAGCAACATTAGTGTATGAAAAGACAATAAACCTTTGGGTTCGAATTTCAACTGAAATCCATCAAAACAAAAGCTACTGTAGCAACTCCTTTCAAAAGCCCAAAAAGAATCTAAAAGGAAATCGATTTAAGAGGCAAATGCAAATAATGGCAGAAATCAGTTAAAACAGACCAGCGGGTAAGAATTATTTTTTTACAAAAATCTTCTGTTGCTTAAATCAAAAAGTGCAAAACTAACGAAATTTGGATAACAACTTGGGGTACAAGCACAGAAAATTACAGCTCCGTCCGACATAGTGAGATTTTTCACGAATTTTTACAATGCAGCACAAAAATCTGTCACAGGACAACAACTTCTCACAACTCACCTACTTCTCAAAAGAGGCTGATCTTGACACAAAAACCGAACAAAAAGTAAGAAAAGGAGCGGTTATTATAGAGGTAATAAATTGAAATACTCAAAGAAACAAAGACCAAAAGAAAACTAAAATGGGTTGTCTCCCAAAAACTCTTTGTTTATAGCCATTAAGATGGGCATGATAATTTCAATGATGCTCTCATAGCAGATATGAATTTCCAGTGAAAGAGAGCACCAAGAAGAAAATATCCAACACATTTAAGTCTAACCCACTTCCTATGCAAGGGAGTTTTGTGAGAAAAAATTGTTGAAACAAAAGGCTACTAGCATTGGAAGACAAAACAAGTGCAACTTCAAAGCTTTCAACATAAAGCGGGGAAACTTAATATTATTGAGATGCATAAAACCATGTTTCCCTCTCTCATAATAACTTTCAGTAGCACTTTGAATAAATTTAACAATATAACGGTCACAAGAAACAACTTTATCATCAGAATGAGAATGCTTACAATCATTAAAAAGCGGTCTAAGGTCATAAACTGGATCAATTGAAGCAAGTTTTTCAAGTTTAAAATCCTCATCAGATAATTCATTTTAATAAGGAGTTTTAGCAAATTTGTAAAAGTTAAACTCATAAGATTCTCCATCAAACTTAGTTAAAACTTTCTCCTTCTTACAATCTATAATAGCTCCACAAGTGTTCATCAAAGGTCTACCAAAAATTATAGGACAAGTTTTACTAGATGTTGAACAAAGCACTAGAAAATCAGCAGGATATTTAATCTTACCACAAAGGACTTCTACGTATCTTACAATACCAATAGGGAAATGGTTTGCTTATTAGCAAGGTGATTAACCACATTAATGTCCTCAAGTTCACAAGGACCAATTTCATGCATAATTTATCGGTAAAGCTCATAAGGAATAGCACCAGAACTCGCCCCAATATCACATAAACCATAATAGCAATGATCACCAATTCTAACAGAAAGCACAGGGACACTAACTATCCTAGTTTTACTAGGATGTGAGACAATATTAGAAGCATCTTCACAAAATATAATGTTCCCATCTTCTACATTTTTAGTGACAGGTCTTTCACAATGGCTACTACAGGTTCAATATTTATTTGTTCATCAGGTTCAACAGTATTTTTTGTACTTTCTCTAACCACATTATCTATAATAGAATGTTCCTTTACCTTAGCAGGGAAAGGTATTTTCTCGATATAAGGTTCAGGCAAAATAGGATCAACAGTAAAAACTTCAATATTTCTAGCAGGAACATGATTAACAACATCTTTTTAGGAATTTCAATATAATAGGCAAAGGCCATACTCAGTACTAATATCATGAAAATCATCAGTTCCCATAAAATATTTAATGCATTCATAATCATAATTTATACCTAACTTTCTTCCTTTGTCATTCTCCCATGCTTCAGTATTTTCTTGAATATGGTTTAGAAGATCCTATTTAGCTTCTTCCTTCATACGTGTGAATGATCCAGCACAAGAAGCATCTAATAAATCTTTATCATGAAGAGAAAGCCTTGCATAAAAGTTATTAATAATAATATTATTAGGGAGTTCATGAATAGGACATTTAAGCATTAGTAACTTCAATCTCCCCGAAGCTTGGGGTGTACTCTCTCCATCACGAGGCCACAACTAATATATTTGATTCCGGTCTTTATGAATCTCACTAGGAGGATAGAATTTTGAATAAAATAGAGGTACAATTTCCTCCAATTCCATAAATTGTCCATTCTTCAGCAGCTTATACCATTCTTCAGCTCTTCCTTTCAATGATATAGAGAGTAACTTTTTCCTGACTTGTTCCGTTGTGATACCTGCACACTTAAACAACCCGTATAATTCATGGATAAAAAGCAAGTGATCATCAGGATGGACAGTTCCATCCCCAAAATAATAATTATCCATAACACGGTCAAAAATTCTTGTAGGTATCTTAAAAGGATCTATCTCAGCAGGTGGTGGTTCATCTACTACCCTAGCAGTGGTAGTAGCTTTCCCAAATAGGAAACCAAGTGGGTTATCCATATTGGAAACAAAGTAACAAACAAAAATAAAAGCAATACTCATAGTAGAAGTTTCCTTTACCAGTTCCACTCTTCAATAGTGATTCACTCCTCGGAAACGGCGCCAGAAAATATTCTTGATGACCCACAAGTATAGGGGGTGTATCATAGTACTTTATGGAGTGTCGATCCCAACGAGGATCAGAAGGTGTTGACTAGTGGTTTGGAGCAGGAATTCTCTGTAAATACTTAGCAAACGGATTTTTAGAGGTTTTTGATAAAGCAAAGAAATAAAGTGCAAGTAAATAAAGACAACGAATAATTTCAGCAAGTGGCCCAATCCTTTCTTAGCAAAGGACAAGCCGGTTGTATTACTTATGAGGACCAAACGTTCTCGAGGACACATGGGAATACTGTCAAGTGCTTTTGCTTCATATAGTTGATTAATATTCTTTGGTTGGATAAGTGTTGTGTTGGTGAACCTATGCTAATGTACCGACCTTACTTGGACTAATACATACTTGTGATTATACCCCTTGCATGCATCCTCAACTACAAGAAAGTAATTAAGATAAAATCCTAACCACAACATTAAACTCTAAGATCCTACACTCCCTTGTGCAAAGGTTTCCTAACAAGGGTTCAGGTTTCTGTCACTCCGGCAACCCGACAATTAGTAGCCAAATACGCAATGCATTCCCCTAGGCCCATAAATGGTTAAGTATCATGTAGTCGACTTCACATGACACCACTAGAAGAATAGCACCACAACTTAAATATCAACCATCGAATATTACTTCAACACAACTCCACTACTAACAACACGACTTCTCTCATGTACTCAAGAACTAAACGAACTACTCACGAGACATCATATGGATCAAGATCAGAGATGATATAATGATGAATACAAATCTGAACATAGACAATAATTCAATGGTTCCACTCACAAGCATCAACTACAAAAGTAATTAACACCGGGAAAGTTTCCCCTAAGAACTATGCAAGATTCAACACAATTGTTACAGCGGGATGGAGTGGTGATGATGATGATCCCGATGAATTCTAGCTTGATGACGGTGTTGATGGCGACGATCTCCCCTGTCCGGAATGGAATTTCCCCGGCAGAAATCTGTCTCCCGGAGAGCTCTTTCTCTCTCTGTAGTTTCCTCCCCACAGCGGCGGCGGAATATTTCTATGGTTGCCCCCCTGGTATTAGGGTTTCCAGGAGAATATATAGGCGAAAGGGTGAAGAAGGAGGTGGGCCTAGGTGGCCACACCCCCTGGTGGCGCGGCCCAGGGTGGCCCATGCAGGGGGGTGTGGGCCCCCTGTGGCCCATCTCAGCCTCCCCTTCTTGCTTCCTTCGTCTTCTAAAAAATTAGGATTTTCCATGTATTTTCT
Organism: Avena sativa; assembly: GCA_916181665.1. Classification (NCBI taxonomy): domain Eukaryota; kingdom Viridiplantae; phylum Streptophyta; class Magnoliopsida; order Poales; family Poaceae; genus Avena; species Avena sativa. Next base: position 126,135,382 of record OV702280.1, read on the forward strand.
AGTATTTTCTGATCTTCACGAAAATTGCATCTAAACACAGCTTTTTCCATAAGAATCCTGACTCCAGCAGTTCATCCTCCAAAAGTCATCCAACATGCAAAAATAGATCAAACAACATAAGTATCACCTCTTAATATAAAATATATCAATGAATAGCAGTAAATTATGATATAGAATAGTGATGCAAAATGGACGTATCAACCCCTCCCGGGGTGGTGCACCCACTGGTGGTCCCTCTAGAACATTCTAGAAGCTCCGGTCAAAATACCTGAAACTTTTCCGAACCCCGGAAAACCACTTTCATTATATGAATGTTATTCTCCGGACCATTATAGATCTCCTCATGATGTCCTGGATCCAATCCGAGACTCTAAACAACATTCGATCTCCAACTCATATTCCATATCTACTTAAACAACATCAAACCTTAAGTGTGTCACCCTACGGTTCGCAAACTATGCAGACATGATTGAGACATCTCACCGGTCAATAACCAATAGCGGGATATGGAGATCCATAATGGCTCCCATATATTCAACAATAACTTCATGATCGAATGAAACATTCACATACGATACTGATTCCCTTTGTCGCGTGATACTTTACTTATCCGAGGTTCGATCGTTGGTATCTCCATACCCAGTTCAACCTCGTTACTGATAAGTACTCTTCACTTGTTCCGTGATATGACATCCCTTGTCACCTAGTCACATGCTTCCAAGACAATTGGATGACATTCCACCAAGAGGGCCCAGAATATATCTATCCGCTATATGGATTGACAAATCCCACTCTTAATCCCTGTGCTTCAACACATACTTTCAGTATACCTAATGCTACCTTTATAACCATCGAGTACGGAAGTGGCATTTGATATCATCAAAGTACTCATCCGATGACAGCGATTAACACGATCTCATGGTCGAAGGATTAGGTTACTATGTATCTGAAAGCTTGTAGAAAAATGAACTTGATGACTTGATTTTATGCTATGATTATTATCGGTGTGTCTCTGTCAACACCCAGATTTTTAATCCCAGATGCCTGTTATGCCATACATCGCAATCCCAGGATTACCATTTTTGCGAGATATAACAGATTTGGATATCATAGTACATCATCCATTATAAACCATACATAAGGTCTTACACAAATAAGGATCTCATGATCCAGTTCTTAATACAATTCAAGTAGCGGAATAACGTAAAGATAACGATAGCATGGGCGAAGCTCCATCTTTAGGGTCACAGGCAATGCTGACGATGGGAGATGATCCTAGTTGTCGTAACCTTCCTACGGTCCATCATCCCGGTACTCCTCTTCATAGTCTGGCCTTAGGAATAGCCAGGGACAAAGCCATGAGTACTCTTTAAGTACTCTCAAACTAATAGTAACAAGTGAAGTGGTTTTGAGAAGGATATACTAAGCTCTAGGGTTTTTTTTCAAAAAGCCAGATTTACCTCTACTAAGTTCAGAAGCAAGAAATTTAGTTGAAAATTTTATAACACCTAAGTGGGAACTTGAATTACATATCACAACTCTGTTGTGGTCAAGTCAAAGTCACAAGTCATTTTGAAAACATCTGACGGGGGAACAGTATGGCCACTCCAACTGTCCATAACCACGGACGCGGCTATTCGAATAGTTTGACACTCTGCATAGATTCTACACTTTCACCACAACATTCGATACATCCATCAGGAACAAATCCTGCATTCACCATACTCAGTATGCGGATAATCAATCCTAACCTTTCAGTTACACGCCCTAGTATAGGCACCTCTCCTGTGAGTTTTGCCTCCCAACCAAGACCAACTATCATCTTGGGTACTACATAGGTGGACAATCTTCACAAGGTAGCGTCAGCTTAGACCTTGGCCGCAAGGGAACCCATACTAAGGTATATAAATTTCTAGTCAAGCCCTACCCATATTTCGGGTATTTTGGTTGTACAATAAAATTGGAATGGTATCGCATCCAGAAAACCATCAGTTTTATAAAGGGCTAAGGCTCATGCCTCAACATTTTCTTCATCAAAATCATCTGGTGTTCGGAAACACATGTCAAAACATTTCAGTAGAATGACTCATCATTCTAAGGTTTTCATAACCATTTTCACCAAGTATTCCCATCTAAAGTTGATCAAGTTTTATACTTAGCAGTAGCATCTACAAGTGGTGGTAAGTAATAATGAGGGGTGGTAAACAAGTGGAGATTTGGTAAGTTCAATCTCATGCCTTAGGATGACATCAAGATTATCTAACTTTGGCCAAATTTTATGCTGTTTATGCTACCTTCCAATATTCTTATAGTATCTACAATTCACTATGTAAACTCTAAGAGAAAGCTTTGATAAGGAAATAAAGTATAAAGCTTGCAAGTCAAACTAGGATTGGGTTATCAAGTGGGTATGTTCACATATGCTTAAGGCATATAGTTTTCATGGTAACAAGCAAGTATTAGCTTACATAAGTTGCAAGGGTTAGCTTGCAAGGTTTCAAGTATTGGCTTGCATAAATATCAGTATAAGCTTGCCTTCAGCAGAGCAGTGGTTGAAGTTCTCCTCGGCTTCTTCCTCTTAGTATCCTCCTTCCTCCTTGTATCCTTGGTCGGTACTAGCGTCTATAAATAAATACGAGGTACTAAATAACCAAACAATGCATAACTATTTCTAATCATCACACAATGGTTCACACTAGATGATCTAGCATCATCACTAATATTACAAGATTTAAGCACTTGCCTTATTTGTTTTACTTTTAGAAAAGTAATTTCTACTCATTGAAAAACTACTTAATATTTAATATTCTCCAACTCAAACATGGGACCTGTTGACACATGTCATCACCACATATTTCAGTACATGGGAATGTGATTTAAAGTGGTGTCGCAATTTAATAAGGTTTAACATTTTTATTTTCATTAAATCAAGTGACTAGAAATGCCTATGGGGCATTCTTTTATTACTTGAACATTATATCTGTAAGTAAACCCATATGTTTTTATATATTTTGAAAGGTATGATCAAATGTGATTTTTGAGAGTTGGAATCAACTCAAAATTTTTATGGTTGAATTTTGTAAAATGTTTGAATACAGAAAAGCTTCTGCCTTGTTATTTTTACCATGGTTGATCCACATATCTAAATGGTTTGAATCCAATGGGCTTGGATTAAGCATTTCAGTACCTTTGTAACAAAATTGGTGTCATGCATTTTTCTTTAGTGAATCAAGCTGGGTTGATTTTTGAATCGAGGTATAGAACTGTGATTGAAATTAAATGAATAAAGCTTAATTTGAATTGTTGGGTCGCGCGCGATGTTTTACTGGGTCGTCCTACTACACTCAGCGCATACACAGGCTGGTTAAGTGACTGTCCCCACGCATCATTGAGACGGGGATGAGGCGAAGCGGTACGGGGCAGTGTGAACCGCACGATCTAACTCTAATCAAACGACTACGGTTCATCGTGCATGTCGGGCAATGCCGGCGAAACAGAACCCTAACACAGCAGGTGGGGGTCGTGGGAGGCTCACCGGGGCTCAGGCGAGGATCGGCGACGGGGGCGAACGACGAAGTCGACGACAGCGGTTCTCCTGGTAGTGGCAGCTCCTCCTGGGGCGGCTCCAATCGATGGCTCCCTTCTTCTCCAGCAGCGGCAGGCTCCGGCCAAATTACAGTGGTGTGCTACTCGCCTTGCTCTGGGAGTGAGGTGGGGTGATTCTGGGTGAGAGGGGAGTGAACTGGTGTGGAGAAAACGAGTGGTGGAGGCCTCTATTTATATTGGCGGAAGGGGACCGACGAGCGCGGGCTGAGCTCGTCGTGGTTGACGGCACAGGAAGCTACTGGCATGGGTGACGATAGGGGACGGTGCAGTGCTCCCTGGCGAAGCTCAACGGCGTGGTCTTGCAGCATGGGGCGGTGCTGATCGGTTGGAACTTCGCGGTGCTATGAGCGGGTCTGATAGCGATTTTAATGTCGCACAGCGCGTGTGGTCTGCGCGGCGGCGAACGGGCATGTCGGCGGGGTTGCTGGGGTGCGGGTGATCATCCCTGCAAGCGGCGAGGGCGGCGCGTGGTCTATGGGTGTTGGTCGAGCATGGCGCACTGGCGCGCTCTCGGCTCGCGCATAGAGAGGTTTGGCATGGTCGTGCCATGTGGTCCAGGGGCTGGCATTGCTCGGGGCTAGGACAGAGAGTGGTGGTGGACGGTGGGGTGCTTGCTAGACATGCTGTCTAGGCTTAGTGTTGCTCGTAGCTTGCTGTCAACCATGGGGTGGCAATGGTGCTCTCGGTATGCTTGACATTAATTGCTAGGCTTGCTCACAGTGGTGCTAAAGTTTGTAAAAGAGGCTAGATGATCTACTAAGGGCTAGTTGCAACCAGAGAGGGAACAAGTTAGGCCAATTTTCCTACGCACTATATTGTTTGATGTTTGTTTCATTTGAATCTGCAAGGTGTTTGATGAAATGGCCGCAAGAACTTTAAATTTGAATATTAGATTCAAACTTTGTGGGTTTGCTAGGCACATGCTAGGGGGTATCTGGTTAGTTGGATTAGTCAAGGAGCATTGGTTTTGTTGGGTTTTGAAAATGGATGATCTTCACATATGAATAACATTCAATTTTGAATTGTGATTTGAATGGGGTTGCCAAATGTTTCTGCAAGTTTGAAAGGTGGGCCTTGATTCACTTTTACTAGTTCTATCAAGGGGTGAAAAGAATTGGGGAAGTTTCTGTTTGAAATCTTGGACTAGAAGCACTCAAAGTGACCTAGTGAGCAAGATTGGCAAAAATGACCATTTGCTTTGTTTTTGATTTTCTTTTGATTTGTTTCTGCATGGAAATGATTTATATGATGTTATTTTCATCTTTAAACTATTTCTTGCTATTTAGGTTAATCACACAAGTCCATTCATGCATTAGTCAAATCATTTCATTCACACATGCATTCATATGATTTTAATTAATCAAAGTTTTTGTTAGCCCTAATTTTAGTGATTAGAGTTTGATGATCCTTGTGTTATATTTTTGGGATGTTACAAACCTTCCCCCTTAAACAAAATCTCGTCCCGAGATTTGAGAAAGGACGAAAAATATTACCTAGGATTTAAAGAGATCGGGAAACAACCGTTTTGATGTGATCTTCGCGCTCCCAGGTAGCTTCTTCTTCAGTGTGGTTGCTCCACTGAATCTTGAGAAACTTGATGCTTCGGGTCCTGGTGGTTCTGAAAGCTTCTTACAAAATACGGATGGGTACTTCAGGGTAAGTTAGGTCATCGTTGATCTCTATGGTCCGGTGATCAATGTTCTTGAACACTTCAGTCTTCTCCGGAACTTCAAGGCATTTGCGAAGTAACGATATATGGAACACATTGTGCACTACTGACGTCTCCTCTGATAGTTCCAATTGATATGATACTTCTCCTCGACGATTCAGAATCTCGAAGGGTCCGATATATCTGGGGGCTAACTTTCCTTTAAGCTAGAAACGCTACATTCCTTTCAAAGGCGACACTTTAAGATACACGAAATATCCGATATTGAAAGCGAGGTCTCGACATTTCTTGTCGGTGTAACTCTTCTATATTGACTGGGCGGTCTTGAGGTGCTCACGAATCTTCTGAACTTTCTCTTCTGCTTCTCGTAGGATGTCGGGTCCGAAAATCTGACTCTCTCCTACTTCCGACCAGTTCAAAGGGGTGCGACACTTCCTTCCATACATAAACTCAAATGGGGCCATTTGCAGACTAGCTTGATAAATTTTGTTGTAAGAAAATTCCGTGAAAGGCAGACAGTCTTCCCATTTAGATCCATACTCTAGCACACATGCTCTCAACATATCTTCGAGTATTTGATTTACTCGTTCTGTCTGTCCATCAGTCTGAGGGTGATAAGCTATGCTGAAATCTAGTTGGGTTCCTAAACCTTCTTGGACTTTCTTCCAGAATCTCGAGGTAAACTGAGTTCGTCGATCCGATACGATGTTCTTGGGGACTCCGTGCAAACTGACAATTCTAGCGATGTATAACTCCGCTAGCTTCGAACTCTGGTACGTGGTATTGACTGGTAGGAAATGGGCTACTTTGGACAATCTGTCAACTATGACCCAGATAGAGTCATTTCCCCTACTAGAAGTAGGCAATCCGCTGATAAAGTCCATTCCAACTGAATCACATTTCCATTCCGGAATATGTAGAGGTTGCAATAGTCCAGCGGGTCTTTGATGTCCCGCCTTGACTCTCTGACATATATCACACATGGCAATATAGCTTCCGATTTCTCTCTTCATCTTATGCCACCAAAATTGTTCCTTCAAATCCTGATACATGTTTGTTCCTCTGGGGTGGATAGAATAAAGGGTATCATGGGCCTCTTTCAAAATCACTTCTTTCAATTCCGAATCTGCTGGTACACAAAGGCGTCCTTTGTACCACAGAACTCCTTGTTCATCTTCTGTGAATCCGGGTACTTTGCCTGTACCGATGCGATGCTTGATTCCGTCGATACTAGCATTTACTTTCTACACCTCCGTGATCTGGCTGATCAAAGTGGGTTGAAGTTCTATGCTAGCCAAAAATCCTTCACTCACTAATTCCATTCGCAAATCTTCCATCTCTTTGTGCAAACTTGGTTGCTCCTTCAAAATCATGGAGTTCAAGCGGCACGGCAATCTGCTAAGGGCATCTGCTACCACATTGGCTTTACCGGGGTGATAGTGAATGTCCAGATCATAATCCTTGATTCGCTCAATCCATCTTCTCTGCCTCATATTAAGCTCCTTTTGAGTGAATATATACTTCAAGATCTTGTGATCCGAATAAATCTCACAACGGTTTCCCATCAGGTAATGCCTCCATGTCTTCAGGGCTAGAACTACGGTTGTGAGTTCGAGGTCATGGGTTGGGTAATTCTGTTCATGCTTCTTCAGTTGTCGGGATAGATAAGATATAACTTTGCCTTCTTGCATTAGCACACATCCTAGGCCGATCTTGAATGCGTCATAATACATGTCAAAGGGCTTCGTGATATCCGGCATGATCAAGATAGGGGATGAAATCAATCTCCTCTTGAGTTCATGAAAACTCGCTTCACATTTGTTTGTCCATTCAAACTTCTTGTCCTTAATCAGCAATTGGGTCATGGGTCTGGCGATACTCGAGAATCCTTCTACGAACTTGCGGTAGTATCCCGCTAATCCGAGAAATGCACGAACTTGGGTTTGAGTGGTTGGGGCTTGCCAATCTTCGACATCTTTCACCTTCGCAGGGTCAACGGCAAATCCTCCGGCTGATACGATATGTCCGAGGAATCCTACCTCCTGTAACCAGAATTCACATTTTCTAAACTTGGCGTACAACTGATACTCTCTAAGGGTTCCAAGAATGGTCCTTAGGTGTAGCTCATGTTCTTCTTCTTATTTGGAATTAATCAGAATGTCATCGATGAAAACAACGACAAACTTATCCAGGAAGTCCATAAAAATCTTATTCATGAGGTTCATGAAATAAGCGAGGGCGTTGGTTAATCCAAAAGACATGACAGTATACTCGTATAATCCATATCTGGTGGTAAAGGCGGTCTTTGGAATATCCTCTGTGCGAATCTTGAGTTGATGATAGCCAGTTCTAAGATCAATCTTAGAAAACACTTTGGCACCAGTCAACTGGTCAAACAAATCTTCGATCTTCGGCAACGGGTACTTGTTTTTGATAGTGACATCATTCAACTTCCGATAATCCGTACACAGACGGTTACCTCCATCCTTCTTGTCCACGAACAAAACAGGTGTCACATCCCAAGATTTTCCAAATCTTGTAACGTGAAAAATAAATGAATAAAATAAAACTTTGTTGATTTTCAGGGCCAGAAGAAACTTTTTGAATTCAATTAGAACTTCAAACCAATTTGGATCAAATAAATCCTAAAGGGATTTAAAAAGATAAATAAACATTAAACTTCAAAATATTTAAAATTACTATTTTGGATCTTTAAATAAAAGGATTTGGTTTTCAAAGGAAAAGATAGATTTATAAATAAAGATTATTTCATAAAGCCAAATTAAAACTTGGCCAAGCTTTTGAAATAAAATGTTTGTTTTGATAAAAATAGTAAAGGTTTGTTTAAATAAAATAATGAGGATTTAATATCCAATTTTATTTAAGTAGAGGCTTTACCCATTTTAAATAAACACTAAAACTTATTTATTTATTTTAAATAAGCTTTCTAAGTATTTTATATTCTCAGCTAAAACCTACTGAAGTGTTTTGGTTTTATTTTAGATTTCAAAATAAATATTTTAATAAAACAAATCCTATTTGATTTAATAATGAGGGTCTATTCTTTTTAATTATTAATGGACCCTAAAATAAAAGGTTATTTTGTTTTAAACAAGATTTCCAAATATATTTTATTTTCAAATAAAACCTACTGATTTGGTTTTGAAAATATTTAGATTTCAAATAGAGATTTTATTAAATAAACCAAACCCTATTTGATTAATAAACCATGGTCCATTTTATTTAATAAATGAATGGATCCTAAAAAGAATAAAAATATTATTTTATTTTGGATTTTGGTTTATGTTACTGAACAAAACCAAATTCAAAGCTGCAAGGTGTGGTGAAAGTTTGAATGGATTTGAACATTGTTTGGTTGTTTGAAATTTCAAAATAGAATTGGAAAATAGAAAAAGAAAGAGGTTCCAGGAAAAAAAATAGAACCAGACCCAGCCCAGCCGGCCAAGCCCACAAGCCCATCAAACAGCCCAGCTCCCCCTCCCACGACGAAACGTTTTCCACTCACTTCCAGACCCGCAAAGAGACTGACTGGTGGACCTCTCCCTCACTCCTTTTCCCACTGACGACTGGACCCCACTCTCCTGTTCATCCTCCTAACACGCGCGACCTCTTCTCCCTCCCTCGTCGCCGTTACCTGCAGAGACTTCGCGGCCTTAATTCGTCTTAACGCGGCCACCATCACTCACCTTGACCACGCACCTTAAAGCGCTCGCCCCTCCTCTCCGTTTTCCCCCTGTCACCCCGCAGTAGCACGCCCCCAGGCCGCCCCAATTCCTTCCCGAGCACCTCTGTCTCCGACGACCTCCCTTGCCAATTCCGGCCAGCACACGCCACCTCTTGCCCCCTCGAGCACGCAGTTGTGATCAACATCCCCCAGTGGACCTTTCTGCAGCCGCAGCTCGCTCGCGCGCATCCCTGAGCGTCGGCAACGTCTTCCTGAGCCAGCGCCGCCGTCTGCTCCAACTGCGGCGACGTCTCCCCGGTAAACCAGACCTCCCCTCTCTTCCTCGTGGACACGGTGACGATCTCCATGCTCTTGCGAATCTAACAGTGCCTCCCGTTTGTCCTAGGGTGCCCCCTAGCCTCGCCGCCGTGGACGTCTGACCGCACCGAGGCCCAGAACAACTCCGGTGAGCAATTGAAGACGAACCCGTGCGCCCCTTCACCAACCAGTACCATGTTGAGCATCAGCATCGTTCAGCGAACGAGGTGAGCACCTTCCCCTCCTCCCTCGCTTCCTATTTCACCAGCGCCGCCGCCGTCTGACCTCGCCGCCGCCAGCGACCGTCGCTGCGCCACCCGAGTTTGGTCAATGCGATGACAGCCGTTCGATCTAGATCGGGCGAGCAAGATTAGACCACTTAACCGCGAAGGGGTACGCTTTCTGGATCGCACGATTTGATTAGATCCTACAGTCTGCAGCGTGATCCACACCGAAGCGGTACCAGCGAATAGCGAAGCGCCACGTGTCACAAGTTCAGTTTAAAAACAGATTGAAATCAGAATAGAATGTGAATTTCAAACCTTTGTAACTTTTGATCCACACGTCCAAAAGTTGCAAACTTTATACCGTTGGAATCAGTGGAACAAACCCTATCCCACCATGGAATTTGTTTATCAAATAGTATCTGTTAGCTTGTTTGAATTTGCAGAAACATTTGTATGCTTGTTAAGGATGTAAAAATTGTTTAAAAATGAATTTGGGGTTAAAATCGTTTGCAATTGGATTGCTTTGAACCTGCTGACCATAGGAAACACTTTGTGGACTCAAAAATGTATTTGGTAAAACAAAATAATGATTCTTTGATTTAAAACCATTTCTAGTCAAATAGAAATGGTTTATTTATTAAAAATGATTTTGAAGGAAAACCTTTGGGAAATGTTTTGTTTTAAACTCTCTGACCCCAAATACCAAGTTTTGTGATTTGAAAATGTCTTGGTGAACCCTATAGGTAAATGCCTTAGTAAAAATATTTCTACACCACATAAAATGATACTTTGTTTTGAAAATGGTTTTGAAGTGAAACCTTTTGTACATGACTTTGCCACTTTACAAAATGACCATTAGGTGTATTCAAATGTCTATGACCCATTAGGAACCACTTTTTCAAACAAAACAAAGCTTGGCATGCTTGCATGCATTACTTTGATTCTATGATTTTGTGTGTGTTGTTTTGCTTGATTGGTAGATTAAACTTGTGCCTTGCTTGATTGAATTGTAGTGACTTGAAGAGTGTGATTGTTGCAAGTACAAGGAGTGAACTTATACCCTCTACCAAAAAGGCAAGTGATGCTTCATACTTTTTTCCCATTATTTTCACTATGCACTAGTGATTTTCTCTAAGTAAAACTTGCATGGATTTTGCTAAGTATAAACCTTGCTATAGGAAAACCTAGTAGATGAAACCTTAGTGGGAATCTTCCTAAGTTAAGATTCCTACTACTATCAAGCTTAGCCTAGATAATAGAAAACATGGGTGGAATATATATTCACACTATGGAAAAATATTCTAAGTCTGAGGACTTGAGTTTTGTTTAATAAAGCAACTAAGTTAATGAATCACCTGGGTGGAATGGGACTTGCTTGGTGGTTTTGGGTTGAGTGGTTCACAAGACCCATGTTTATGGTTTACCTTGTGTATCTCACTTGTGGATGGCTACCCAGGAACAAAGAGATTTGAGATGTCAAATGTTGAGAAGCTTCAAGTGCAACCACTTGGCAATATGGGCTCTGCCATGATCATATAGGTTGCAAGAACTTAGCCATATGGACAGAGGGTGGTAGTGTTTGATAGGTTGGAACGCGTCCATTTTGGTCTAAGGGAAGGCTTCTGAAAGATCTTGTCTTGGGAAACCAAGTCTTGTGGGGAAAGTGCACCACCTCTGCAGAGTGTAAAATCTAAGTACTTAGCCATGTCCCTGGTAAAGGACAATTTGAGCATCAAGATATGGAAGCAATCAAGAATCTCATCATTCAAATTTCTAAGTTAAAATCTTGTGGTTTGAACAAGGTTTGTTTGAAATCTTCAATCTTTGATTGAGAGATGCCTTGGTTAAAGGATCTTCAATCTTTGATTGAGAAAAATGATTTTGTCAAAGGAAAAACTTAGTATTTTCAAATGTTAAGGAAAAATCTATTTTGAGCAATGCAAGCCTCAACTCCACTTAGCCAAATGCATATAGATGATATACTAATATAGTATCATTCTCCAATACAATTCAAATGTATTGACCCTTTGTGGCTGTAACTTGTATGTTGCAGGTTTGATTGTTTGTATTGAAGATTGATTGATTAGGATTACAAAGTCTACAACCAACATCTGCCTGTAGCACTTTGAAGATGAAGGACCCATACTTATTGATATTCCGCTGCAATCTAATGTAATAGCCAAATGAGCTATGTTTGATGTAATAAACTTATGTTATTCCTGGTTATAAATTTATATTATGACCTTTGTTTCTTGATATTACATCTTAACTGTGGATGCTAGCTATTGATCCAGGGACTAGCATTGTAAACACAGGGGGCTCTATCTTATTAAAGATTGGAACCTCTACAGATGGTATCAGAGCATTGTGTTGCCTGTAGGATTTGTAAACCCTAGGATTGGACAAAACCCCTTAGAAAAATAAGAGTGTATTTGTTCCAAAAACTTATTTACAAAAACACTTGTTAACTCTTTCCTCAACCATTTTTGATTTCAACTCTACTTCTCTTCTACTTCAACTTGATGGAAAAACCTACCCCATGACCAAAGACTAAACCATGTGCAAAGGACTCCATCAACTCTAATGACTTCAACTTCTTCAACTCTAATGACTTCAACTTCTTCAACTCTAATGACTTCAACATCTTCAGCATATTCACCAAGGACTTCCAACTTGGATATCACTAAGGACTACAAGTGAGACAAGGAAATCTTGCTCAAGTTTTAGAGACTGAGGGAATGCAAAAGTTAGAAGGAGCCTACATCACTTGAAGTTTTGTGACCAAGAGTTTTTCTTAAGGAAACCATGATCCCAAGTAGGAAGAATCAAGAAGGAAGGAAAGATCACAAGTGAACCATATAGATGGACCACCATATTTTAGTTAAGTCAAAACACACCAACTTATGTGGTGTAACAAAAATATTTTTGTTGCCTAAGTTTCCGCTTGAACTTTGTTGTTTGAGTGAAAAGTTGTTTGTGATTGCTTGCACATTGCTTGTGTGAATTGTGATGTGTGATTAGAATTATTCCCTTAGAAAATATCTTGCCCATTCTAATCCCAAATCAACCCAAACAGATGACTTCTCCAAGAGACTCCAACATCAAGGATGATAACAACAACAACAACCAAGAGGACAACATGAGAGAACTTATAGCAACCCAAAATCAGTTGATCCAAGAGACAACTCAGCTTTTAGCCAACGACAATGGACTAGACCCAGCCATACAAAGGATTTTGAAATTTCAATCCCAATTGTTGCGAGGATTGGTTACTCAAATGATCAACATGAGAGAAAACTTTTCCCAAAGAGCTAATGACAACAAGGATGACAAAGATGTTATTCTAGAAGGAACCCAAGCTAGCAATACTTGTGGAGACAAAGATCATGCATCCAAGGAACATGAAGATCAATGCCTCAAGACGAGAGAAAGATCTCCCACCTATGAAGAACATGAACTAGAAGAACTCCTAGCTTTGGAGAGACCCAAAAAGAAGAATAAGGACATAAGCCAGTTGTAGTGTTACAATTGCAAAGAGATGGGACACTATGCCAGTGAATGCCCAGAAAATGAGAAGAGCCAAGAAGACAAACAAAGGCTAGTGAAACCCAAGATGAGGAAGGATATTAGCCAAGTGATGTGCAAACACTGCAAGGAGTTAGGACATTATGCATCATATTGTCCAGAGAAGCCACCTCAAGACCTCAAACTTATAACATGTTTCAAATGCAAGGAACTAGGCCACTATGCAAACAATTGTCCAGAAAAGATGAAGAACAAGTTAACCAAGTCTATGAAGGATCTCAACCTTGGCCCATGAGTCAAATATGGAAACAAAGGACACAAGGCAAATGTTTACTTAGAGAAGTTTTCCTAGGATCCCAAGAAGGAAAATATGTAATTTAGTTTGAAAAATTTTAAGGGTGGTAGTACCCTAGTTGTTTGAGCCTATTTGTAACCCTAGCCTCCCCAAATCTCGGGACGAGATTTATTTTAAGGGTGGTAGCCTGTCACATCCCAAGATTTTTCAAATCTTGTAATGTGAAAAATAAATGAATAAAATAAAACTTTGTTGATTTTCAGGGCCAGAAGAAACTTTTTGAATTCAATTGGAACTTCAAACCAATTTGGATCAAATAAATCCTGAAGGGATTTAAAAAGATAAATAAACATTAAACTTCAAAATATTTAAAATTACTATTTTGGATCTTTAAATAAAAGGATTTGGTTTTCAAAGGAAAAGATAGATTTATAAATAAAGATTATTTTATAAAGCCAAATTAAACCTTGGCCAAGCTTTTGAAATAAAATGTTTGTTTTGATAAAAATAGTAAATGTTTGTTTAAATAAAATAATGAGGATTTAATATCCAATTTTATTTAAGTAGAGGCTTTTCCCATTTTAAATAAACACTAAAACTTATTTATTTATTTTAAATAAGCTTTCTAAGTATTTTATATTCTCAACTAAAACCTACTGAAGTGTTTTGGTTTTATTTTAGATTTCAAAATAAATATTTTAATAAAACAAATCCTATTTGATTTAATAATGAGGGTCTATTGTTTTTAATTATTAATGGACCCTAAAATAAAAGGTTATTTTGTTTTAAACAAGATTTCCAAATATATTTTATTTTCAAATAAAACCTACTGATTTGGTTTTGAAAATATTTAGATTTCAAATAGAGATTTTATTAAATAAACCAAACCCTATTTGATTAATAAACCATGGTCCATTTTATTTAATAAATGAATGGATCCTAAAAAGAATAAAAATATTATTTTATTTTGGATTTTGGTTTATGTTACTGAACAGAACCAAATTCAAAGCTGCAAGGTGTGGTGAAAGTTTGAATGGATTTGAACATTGTTTGGTTGTTTGAAATTTCAAAACAGAATTGGAAAATAGAAAAAGAAAGAGGTTCCAGGAAAAAAAATAGAACCAGACCCAGCCCAGCCGGCCAAGCCCACAAGCCCATCAAACAGCCCAGCTCCCTCTCCCACGACGAAACGTTTTCCACTCACTTCCAGACCCGCAAAGAGACTGACTGGTGGACCTCTCCCTCACTCCTTTTCCCACTGACGACTGGACCCCACTCTGCTGTTCATCCTCCTCACCCGCGCGACCTCTTCTCCCTCCCTCGTCGCCGTTACCTGCAGAGACTCCGCGGCCTTAATTCGTCTTAACGCGGCCACCATCACTCACCTTGACCACGCACCTTAAAGCGCTCGCCCCTCCTCTCCGTTTTCCCCCTGTCACCCCGCAGTAGCACGCCCCTAGGCCGCCCTAATTCCTTCCCGAGCACCTCTGTCTCCGACGACCTCCCTTGCCAATTCCGGCCAGCACACGCCACCTCTTGCCCCCTCGAGCATGCAGTTGTGATCAGCATCCCCCAGCGGACCTTTCTGTAGCCGCAGCTCGCTCGCGCGCATCCCTGAGCGTCGGCAACGTCTTCCTGAGCCAGCACCGCCGTCTGCTCCAACTGCGGTGACGTCTCCCCGGTAAACCAGACCTCCCCTCTCTTCCTCGTGGACACGGTGACGATCTCCATGCTCTTGCGAATCTAACAGTGCCTCCCGTTTGTCCTAGGGTGCCCCCTAGCCTCGCCGCCGTCGACGTCTGACCGCACCGAGGCCCAGAATAACTCCGGTGAGCAATTGAAGACGAACCCGTGCGCCCCTTCACCAACCAGTACCACGTTGAGCATCAGCATCGTTCAGCGAATGAGGTGAGCACCTTCCCCTCCTCCCTTGCTTCCTATTTCACCAGCGCCACTGCCGTCTGACCTCGCCGCCGCCAGCGACCGTCGCTGCGCCGCCCGAGTTTGGTCAATGCGATGACAGCCGTTCGATCTAGATCGGGCGAGCAAGATTAGACCACTTAACCGCGAAGGGGTATGCTTTCTGGATCGCACGATTTGATTAGATCCTACTGTCTGCAGCGTGATCCACACCGAAGCGGTACCAGCGAATAGCGAAGCGCCGCGTGTCACGAGTTCAGTTTAAAAACAGATTGAAATCAGAATAGAATGTGAATTTCAAACCTTTGTAACTTTTGATCCACATGTCCAAAAATTGCAAACTTTATACCGTTGGAATTAGTGGAACAAACCCTATCCCACCATGGAATTTTTTTAGCAAATAGTATCTGTTAGCTTGTTTGAATTTGCAGAAACATTTGTATGCTTGTTAAGGATGAAAAAATTGTTTAAAAATGAATTTGGGGTTAAAATCTTTTGCAATTGGATTGCTTTGAACCTACTGACCATAGGAAACACTTTGTGGACTCAAAAATGTATTTGGTAAAACAAAATAATGATTCTTTGATTTAAAACCATTTCTAGTCAAATAGAAATGGTTTATTTATTAAAAATGATTTTGAAGGAAAACCTTTGGGAAATGTTTTGTTTATGACCCCAAATACCAAGTTTTGTGATTTGAAAATGTCTTGGTGAACCCTATAGGTAAATGCCTTAGTAAAAATATTTCTACACCACATAAAATGATACTTTGTTTTGAAAATGGTTTTGAAGTGAAACCTTTTGTACATGACTTTGCCACTTTATAAAATGACCATTAGGTGTATTCAAATGTCTATGACACATTAGGAACCACTTTTTCAAACAAAACAAAGCTTGGCATGCTTGCATGCTTGCATGCATTACTTTGATTCTATGATTTTGTGTGTGTTGTTTTGCTTGATTGGTAGATTAAACTTGTGCCTTGCTTGATTGAATTGTAGTGACTTGAAGAGTGTGATTGTTGCAAGGACAAGGAGTGAACTTATACCCTCTACCAAAAAGGCAAGTGATGCTTCATACTTTTTGTCGCATTATTTTCACTATGCACTAGTGATTTTCTCTAAGTAAAACTTGCATGGATTTTGCTAAGTATAAACCTTGCTATAGGAAAACCTAGTAGATGAAACCTTAGTGGGAATCTTCCTAAGTTAAGATTCCTACTACTATCAATCTTAGCCTAGCTATTAGAAAACATGGGTGGAATATATATTCACACTATGGAAAAATATTCTAAGTCTGAGGACTTGAGTTTTGTTTAATAAAACAACTAAGTTAATGAATCACCTGGGTGGAATGGGACTTGCTTGGTGGTTTTGGGTTGAGTGGTTCACAAGACCCATGTTTATGGTTTACCTTGTGTATCTCACTTGTGGATGTCCACCCAGGAACAAAGAGATTTGAGATGTCAAATGTTGAGAAGCTTCAAGTGTAACCACTTGGCAATATGGGCTCTGCCATGATCATATAGGTTGCAATAACTTAGCCATATGGACAGAGGGTGGTAGTGTTTGATAGGTTGGAACGCGTCCATTTTGGTCTAAGGGAAGGCTTCTGAAAGATCTTGTCTTGGGAAACCAAGTCTTGTGGGGAAAGTGCACCACCTCTGCAGAGTGTAAAATCTAAGTACTTAGCCATGTCCCTGGTAAAGGACAATTTGAGCATCAAGATATGGAAGCAATCAAGAATCTCATCATTCAAATTTCTAAGTTAAAATCTTGTGGTTTGAACAAGGGTTGTTTGAAATCTTCAATCTTTGATTGAGAGATGCCTTTGTTAAAGGATCTTCAATCTTTGATTGAGAAAAATGATTTTGTCAAAGCAAAAACTTAGTATTTTCAAATGTTAAGGAAAAATCTATTTTGAGCAATGCAAGCCTCAACTCCACTTAGCCAAATGCATATAGATGATATACTAATATAGTATCATTCTCCAATACAATCCAAATGTATTGACCCTTTGTGGCTGTAACTTGTATGTTGCAGGTTTGATTGTTTGTATTGAAGATTGATTGATTAGGATTACAAAGTCTACAACCAACATCTGCTTGTGGCACTTTGAAGATGAAGGACCCATACTTATAGATATTCCGCTGCAATGTAATGTAATAGCCAAATGAGCTATGTTTGATGTAATAAACTTATGTTATTCCTGGTTATAAAGTTATATTATGACCTTTGTTTCTTGATATTACATCTTAACTGTGGATGCTAGCTATTGATCCAGGGACTAGCATTGTAAACACAGGGGGCTCTATCTTATTAAAGATTGGAACCTCTACAACAGGTAATCTCCATGGTGATGCACATGGCATCCAGTTGCTTCTTTAGTTCTCTAGTTCAGACGGGTTCATACTATATGGTCTCTGGGCTATGGGTCCGGTTCCAGGTATCAGTTCAATGATGAACTCGATATCCCGATCTGGGGGCATACCGGGCAAAACATCTGGAAATACATCGGGGTATTCACAGACTATCCGGCTTTGGTCAATGGTAGGTTGGGCTATACTCTTGTTGCACTTGAATTGACGAGGCAAGGTTTCAGATACATGCTCGACTGATATTCCGGCTGTACTGGTCATGGTTATGGCTTTCTTGGCACAGTCAATTAATCCTTTGTGTTTGGACATCCAATCCATTCCTAGTACTACTTCCAAACCTTTAGTTCCGAGTACTATTAGATTAGCATAAAAGTCTATGCCATGGATTCGGATAGGGACAGCTTTGCAAATTTGCCTAGCTTTGGTGGTTGAACCGGGGATTTGAACAATCATAACATGCTTCAATTTGGTTGGTTGAATCTTACTAGTGGATGCAAATTCTTCAGTAACAAATGAGTGCGATGCTCCAGAATCAAACAACACTCTTGCAAGTACTGAGTTAACGGTAAACATACCCAGCACGACGTCTGACGCTTCCTGGGCTTCTTTAGCATGCATGAGAAAGATATGGCCGTTGCGGTTGAGCGAATTCCCAGGGGCAAACCTCCTTCCGGGCTGAACACGACGATGTTGCTGAGCTGGGGCATTTGCATTGGGGGATGCGGCAATCTTCTTGGGGCACTCATTGGAATAATTACCCTTGGTTCCACATTCATAACAAATCACTTGCGACTTGTCCTTTGCTGCAACGGGCACAACATTGCTTCCAGTCCTTGGGGCAGTGTTGGTGTTGGTGGCGGCATTGTTGTTGTTGAACTTGGGTGGGGCACGGTTGAAATTGCTAGAGTTGTCGGGGTTGTTGTGGTTTCCTCCGGGCCTTGGGTTTCCACGGTTGGGATAGGTCGGACGGTTCATAGGGGGTCTGTTGGTTCTCGGGGAAAATCCTGGAGATGGGTTGGGGCGATACCTTGGTGTATGGTGGGTTCCTGGTTTATGCATCATGCGGCGCTTGCAGTTCTCATTGGCTTGGTTGATCTATCCTTCCATATGAATGGCAGAGTCGACTAGGGTTCAATATCAGCAAAGGGGATATTGACCAACACAGTCTGCATGTCATCATGCAGACCATTCAGGAATCTCTCTTTCTTCTTGGCTTCAGTGTCGATCTCATCCGGGGCATACCTAGCTAATGACAAGAATTTGTCATGGTATTCTACTACGGTCATCCTTCCTTGCTTCAGTTCTCTGATTTCATCCCTCATCCTCTTGATTAAACCCGGTGGCACATGGGTTCTGCTGAACTTGACCTTGAATTCATCCCAAGTCATCATCTGACCTTCGATCATTGCACGAACGCTGTTCCAACATGCTCTTGCATCTACGGCTAGATAGTGGGTGGTCAACAGAACTTTCTTGTTAGCTTCTACTCCTGCAACCTCTAGGTTGTTCTCCATGGTTTGCAGCCAATCATCTGCATCTAGGGGTTCTTCGGACGTAGTGAAAACAGGTGGATTGGTATTCTGGAAATTCTTGAGCTTAGATCCATGGTTGTCTTGATTTCCATGTCCTTGATTGTTGTTGGCCATCTGAGCTATCTGTTAAAGGGTGGCCAGGTTGGCTTGACGTTCTACTCTTTCGTCTTCGCGGTCCGAAACCATCATTTGCAAGAGTTGCAATATCGGGCCCGGGGCTGAGTTGCTTCCTCCGCGAGGCATCTGAAGATTTATATAGATCATGAGAAAAGAGGGAAATTTCTAAGGTTCAGGAATTTTGAAAAGTTTTTAAAGTTCTCAAGTGTTGATTCAGATTTTTCTAGCAACCTGTTTTTCATTCATTCATAGCAAACGATACAACACACACCGCAACAAAGAAAAACCAATGGTTTTAAGAACCATTCTGGAATCTACGATACAGTGGAACTGACTACAATTCACTAACGCTAGTGCTCAAGTGCTACTACTCCTCGGAGTCAGTGTACTCATCATCCTCATCATCATCGTCATCGATGAAGGCGAAATCATCCTCATCGGTGAAGAAGTCCATGGCCTGATCCTCCAGAAAGTCATCATCATCACTGAGATAGGAGTAGGGGTCTCCACGAAGGTATTCTTTGGCATTTTCCCTTTCCTCCAACTGCATGTCTCTATCGTGGATGGTCTCCTCCAAATCCGTGATCTGGTGGCGAAGACGGGCAATGATGCGCTCCTTCTTGTCGAGCTGACGGCGACGAGACTTGCGATCCTTTACTTGTTGGAGATATGCCCTAGAGGCAATAATAAATGTAGTTATTATTATATCTTTGTGTTTATGATAAATGTTTACATTCATGCTATAACAGTATTAACCAGAAACATTAATACTTGTGTGATTTGTAAACTAAATTAGGGTCCCTAGTAAAGCCTGTTTATAATACTAGCTTGTTGATTAATAGATGATCATGGTTTCTTGATCATGATCATTTGAGATGTTGTTAATAACAAAGGTCATATCATTAGGAGAATGATATGATGGACATACTCCTATAAATAAGCGTAGCATAAAGATCAAGTCATTTTAATAGTTCAATTGCTATAAGCTTTCTGATACATAGTAACCTAATTCCTTCGACCATGAGATCATGCTTATCACCATCACCGGAAGGATGCTTTGATGACATCAAACACCACACCATAACTGGGTGGCTATAAAGGTGGCATTGAGTGTTTGGAAAGTATGGGTTGAGACACATGGATCAAGAGTGGGATTTGTCCATCCATATGACGGATAGATATACTTTGGGCCCTGTCGGTGGAATGTCATCCAATTAGCTTTCAAGCATGTGACTGGGTCACAAGGGATCAAATATCATAGGAACGAGAAAAGAGTACTTATCGGTAACGAGGTTGAACTAGGTATGCAGAGATACCGACGATCAAAACCTCGGATAAGTAAACTATCGTGAGACAAAGGGAAATTGGTATCGTATGTAAGTGGTTCATTCGATTGCAAAGTAATCGTTGAAATATGTGGGAGCCATATGAATTTCCAGATTCCTCTATTGGTTATTGATCGGAGAAGTGTCTTGATCATGTCCGCATAATTCACGAACCGTAGGGAGACACACTTAAGGATTCGATGTTGTTGAGTAGTTATGGAATGATGAGTAAGCGACTGAATGTTGTTCGGAGTCTCGGATAGGATTCGGGATATCATGAGGAGATCCAGAATGGTCCGGAGAATATGATTCATATAAGGAAATTCCTGTTTCGGAGTTGGGGAATGATTCCGGTGTTTTAATCGGGAATGTTCTAGAAGGTTCCGGAAGGTCCGGCACTCCAGAGGGGAAGGGTACATGAATGTATCATGACAATGTGGAATGGTTGCATCATGTACTAGGTATCATGGCTGGGCAAAAATAAAGGGAGAAATCAAATCCTAGTTTGAAAACTCAAACGCCAATTTGAAAAGTCAAACGACAAGTTTGCTTGGTGGAGGGAGAGTAGGAAACCTACTTGGGGAGGAAGTCCTCGTCCCTCCACCCGCCGCCCAAGGAGGCCGAGTTGGGGGAGGACTCCCTCCTCCCAACCGGCGCCCTCCCACCTATAAAATAAGGGGCATGGGTGCCCCTCTTCCCTACGCCCAACACCACCCAAACCCTAGCGCCAGCCATCGGCCTCCTGCAAGTCGCCGCCGCCTCTAGGGATTCTCCTAGACGCCGACTTGGGGCTTCCCCAAGCCCTAGCCGCCGGCCAAGCTCCGCCCCTTGGTGCCCTCTAAACCCTAGATCGCCAAGGCCTCTCTCATAGTCCACCATACTCGCTCCGGCTTAAGGCGAAGCCCTAGGAGATCTCCCCTCTACTTCCGGTACCACGCTGTCGTGCTGCCGGAATCGCGAGGAGAGTGCTACAACCTCCGCTGCCTGCTGGAACAAGGGAGAGGAAGATCTTCATCGAGTACCGAACGTGTGACCGACTGCGGAAGCGCTGCCGGAACGTAACGCCGGAAGGATCGTCTACACGATCTTGAGATCGGCAAGAGTACGACTACATCACCCACGAGTATCTGCTCTCGTTAACTGCTTTGGAATCTTCGAGGGTGAGTTCCTCTATCGACTCGTTGCTACAATCTAGTAGATAGATCTTGGCTTGTTTGTTTGCTTGCGGTAGAATTTTTTTGTTTTCCATGCTACGAATCCCTACATTAATAGCATGGCGAGGGTCTGATCCTTCTTCTTGGTGATGGCGTACTTGTGGTTGGCGTAGGCACGGGCATTGTCCAACTCCTTCTGACGGTCGTACATCATCAAGCTGAGGTGGTCCAACTGACTATTCAGCTCGGGGTGGTATGGGGCCTCCAGTGGCTGTCCCATAACATCACGCCTTGGGTAGAACTCAAAACGGGTACCCTTGATCCGATTGATACTCTGCCCACACATACGGGCAAGAGCTTCCTGCATTGCCCTGGCCAGTCCATCGAGCCAGTTGTTCTCTCTTAAGTTGAACTGAATTCCTTTTGCAGTGGGAGGTTCAGTCTTTCCTCAGAGACTTGCAACAACTAGCCACTGCAGGTCTTCTCCTTCCTGATCATTGAGATGAGCTCCGAAGAACTCGGGGTGCGGACGCTCCAGCAACTCCGATAGCTGGTCCAAGTCACGCTCAAAGATGAGGTCTCCTCCATTCCCCAACTAATAAAACTTGTTGTAATTCACGTCCATCTATAAGAATATAGGATGAGTAAGTTAGTAGAGTGATCAAGTGTGTCAAATTTTATGTTAGTTTGCAAAATTTTTGAGGAACATGAATTTTCATGAAAGAATCCAAGTGATAAGAATAAGAATAAGTTTTTGGTAAATACTCACTTCCTTTGGTCTTGAAACTATGTTTTTGATTCAAACGTCCATTCTAACTAGGGTCTCCTATGGTTAGGATGGCTCTGATACCAACTTGTCAGCACCCGGATTTTTAATCCCAGATGCTTGTTATGCCATACATCGCAATCCCAGGATTACCATTTTTGCGAGACATAACAGATTTGGATATCATAGTACATCATCCATTACAAACCATACATAAGGTATTACACAAATAAGGATCTCATGATCCAGTTCTTAATACAATTCAAGCAGCGGAATAACATAAAGATAACGATAGCATGGGCGAAGCTCCATCTTCAGGGTCACGGGCAATGCTGACGATGGGAGATGACCCTAGTTGTCGTAACCTTCCTGCGGTCCATCATCCTGGTACTCCTCTTCATAGTCTGGCCACGGGAATAGCCAGGGACAAAGCCATGAGTACTCTTTAAGTACTCGCAAACTAATACTAACAAGTGAAGTGGTTTTGAGAAGGATATACTAAGCTCTAGGGTTGTTTTGAAAAAATCCAGATTTACCTCTACTAAGTTCAGAAGCAAGAAATTTAGTTGAAAATTTTATAACACCTAATTGGGAACTTGAATTTCATATCACAACTCTGTTGGGGTCAAGTCAAAGTCACAATTCATTTCACAAGTCATTTTGAAAACATCTGACGGGGGAACAGTATGGCCACTCCAACTGTCCATAACCGCGGACGCGGCTATTCGAATAGTTTGACACTCTGCAGAGATTGTACACTTTCACCACAACATTCGATACATCCGTCAGGAACAAATCATGAATTCACCTTACTCAGTATGCGGATAATCAATCCTAACCTTTCAGTTACACTCCCTAGTATAGGGACCTCTCCTGTGAGTTTGTCCTCCCAACCATGACCAACTGTCATCTTGGGTACTGCACATGTGGACAATCTTCACAAGGTAGCCTCACCTCAGATCTTGGCCGCGAGGGAACCCATACTAAGGTATATAAATTTCCAGTCAAGCCCTACCCAAATTTCGGGTATTGTGGTTGTACGATAAAATTGGAATGGTATCGCCTCTAGACAACCATCAGTTTTATAAAGGGAAAAGGCTCATGCCTCAACATTTTCATCATCAAAATCATCTGGTGTTCGGAAACACATGTCAAAACATTTCAGTAGAATGACTCATCATTCTAAGGTTTTCATAACCATTTTCACCAAGTATTCCCATCTAAAGTTGATCAAGTTTTATACTTAGCACTAGAATCTACAAGTGGTGGTAAATACTAATGAGGGGTGGTAAACAAGTGGAGATTTGCTAAGTTCAATCTCATGCATTAGGATGACATCAAGATTATCCAACTTAGGCCAAATTTTATGAACTTTATGCTACATTCCAATATTCTTCTAGTATCTACAATTCACTATGTAAACTCTAAGAGAAAGCTTTGATAAGGAAATAAAGTATAAAGCTTGCAAGTCAAACTTGGATTGGGTTATCAAGTGGGTATGATCACATATGCTTAAGGCATATAGTTGTCATTGTAACAAGCAAGTATTAGCTTGCATAAGTTGCAAGGGTTAGCTTATAAGGTTTCAAGTATTGGCTTGCATAAATATCAGTCTAAGCTTTCCTTGAGCAGAGAAGTGGTTGAAGTTCTCCTCGGCTTCTTCCTCGTAGTATCCTCCTTCCTCCTCGTATCCTTGGTCGGTACTAGCGTCTATAAATAAATACGAGGTACACAATCAGCAAACAATACTTAACTATTTCCAATCATCACACAATGGTTCACACTAGATGATCTAGCATCATCACTAATATTACAAGATTTAAGCACTTGCCTTATTTGTTTTACTTTTAGAAAAGTAATTTATACTCATTGAAAAACTACTTAAGATTTAATATTCTCCAACTCAAACATGGGATCATGTTTACACATGTCGTCACCATATATTTCAGTACATGGGAATGTGATTTAAAGTGCTGTCACAATTTAATAAGGTTTAACCTTTTATTTTAATTAAATAAAGTGACTAGAAATGCCTATGGGGCATTCTTTTATTACTTTAACATTATCTCTGTAAGTAAACCCATATGTTTTTATATATTTTGAAAGGTATGATCAAATGTGATTTTTGAGAGTTATAATCAACTCAAAAGATTTTATGGTTGAATTTTGAAAAATGTTTGAATGCAGAAAAGCTTATGCCTTGTTATTTTTACCATGGTTGATCCACAAATCTAAATGGTTTGAATCCAACGGGCTTGGATTACAATACCTTTCTAACAAAATTGGTTTCATGCATTTTGGTTCAGTGAATCGATCTAGGTTGATTTTTGAATCTGGGTATAGAACTGTGTTTGAAATTAAATGAATAAAGCTTAATTTGAATTGTTGGGTCGTGCGGGATGTTTTACTGGGCCGGCCCACTACACTCAGCGCGTACGCGGGCTGGTTAAGTGACTGTCCCCACGTGTCAGTGAGACGGGGAGGGGCGAAACGGTACGGGGCAGTGTGAACCGCGCGATCTAACTCTAATCGAACGGTTATGGTTCAATGTCCACATCGGGCAGCGCCGGCGAGACAGAACCCTAACGCGGCAGATCGGGGTCATGGGAGGCTCACCGGGGCTTAGGCGAGGGTCGGCGCCGAGGGCGAACGATGAAGTCGATGACGGCGGTTCTCCTGGTAGCGGCAGCTCCTCCTGGGGCAGCTCCAATCGACGGCTCCCTTCTTCTCCAACAGCGGTGGGCTCCGTCCAAATTCCGAAGGTGCGCTGCTCGCCTTGCTCCGAGAGTGAGGTGGGGTGATTCTGGGTGGGAGGGGAGTGAACTGGTTTTGCGAAAACAAGCGTTGGAGGCCTCTATTTATAGTGGCGGAAGGGGACCGATGGGCGCGGGCTGAGCTCGTCGTGGTTGATGGCATAGGCAGCCACTGGCATGGGCGACGGTAGGGGACGGTGTGGTCTTGCGGCGCGGGGCGATGCTGACCGGTCGGAACGTCACGGTGCTCTGAGTGGGTCCGACGGCGATTTTAATGTCGCACAACGCATGTGGTCCGCGCGGCGGCGAACGGGCATGTCTGCGGGGTTGCTGGGGTGCTGGTGATCATCCCTGCAAGCGGCGAGGGCGGGACGCGGTCTGTGGGTGCTGGTCAAGCATGGCGCACTGGCGCGCTCTCGGCTTGCACGCAGAGAGGTTTGGCATGGTCGTGCCATGTGGTCCAGGGGCTGGCATTGCTCGGGGCTGGGACAGAGAGTGGCGTTAGAGGGTGGGGTGCTTGCTAGACATGCTGGCTAGGCTTAGTGTTGCTTGTAGCTTGCTGTCGACCATGGGGTGGCAATGGTGCTCTCGGCATGCTTGACATTAATGGCTAGGCTTGCTCACAGTGGTGCTAAAGATTGTTAAAGAGGCTAGATTATCTACTAAGGGCTAGTTGCAACCAGAGAGGGAAAAAGTTAGGCCTATTTTACTGCACAATATAATGTTTGATGTTTGTTTGATTTGAATCTGCAAGGTGTTTGATGAAATGGCCGCAAGAACTTTAAATTTGAATTTTGGATTCAAACTTTGTGGGTTTGCTAGGCACATGCTATGGGGTATCTGGTTACTTGGATTATTCAAGGGGCATTGGTTTGGTTGGGTTTTGAAAATGGATGATCTTCACATATGAATAACATTCAATTTTGAAGTTTGAATTTGAATTATGGATTCAAACTTTGTGGGTTTGCTAGGCACATGCTATGGGGTATCTGGTTACTTGGATTAGTCAAGGGGCATTGGTTAGGTTGGGTTTTGAAAATGGATGATCTTCACATATGAATAACATTCAATTTTGAATTGTGATTTGAATGGGGTTTCCAAATGTTTTTGCAAGTTTGAAAGGTGGGCCTTGATTCACTTTTACTGTTCTCCTCGACGATTCAGAATCTCGAAGGGTCCGATATATCTGGGGGCTAACTTTCCTTTAAGCTGGAAACGCTGCATTCCTTTCAAAGGCGACACTTTAAGATACACGAAATCTCCAATATTGAAAGCGAGGTCTCGACGTCTCTTATCAGCGTAACTCTTCTGTCTTAACTAGGCGGTCTTGAGGTGCTCACGAATCTTGTGAACTTTATCTTCTGCTTCTCGTAAGATGTGGGGTCCGAAAATCTGACTCTCTCCTACTTCCGACCAGTTCAATGGGGTGCGACACTTCCTTCCATACAAAAACTCAAATGGGGCCATTGGTAGACTAGCTTGATAACTGTTGTTGTAAGAAAATTCTGCGAAAGGCAGACAGTCTTCCCATTTAGATCCATACTCTAGCACACATGCTCTCAACATATCTTCGAGTATTTGATTTACTCGTTCCGTCTGTCCATCGGTCTGAGGGTGATAAGCTATACTGAAATCTAGTCGGGTTTGTAAATCTTCTTGGACTTTCTTGCAGAATCTCGAGGTAAACTGAGTTCCTCGATCCGATACGATGTTCTTGGGGACTCCGTGCAAACTGACGATTCTAGTGATGTATAAATCCGCTAGATTTGAACTCTGGTATGTGGTCTTGACTGGTAGGAAATGGGCTACTTTGGACAATCTGTCAACTATGACCCAGATAGAGTCATTTCCCCTAATAGAAGTAGGCAATCCGGTGATAAAGTCCATTCCAACTGAAACCCATTTCCATTCCGGAATCTGTAGAGGTTGCAACAGTCCAGCGAGTCTTTGATGTCCCGCCTTGACTCTCTGACATATATCACACTTGGCGATATAGCTTCCAATTTCTCTCTTCATCTTATGCTACCATAATTGTTCCTTCAAATCCAGATACATCTTAGTTCCTCCGGGGTGGATAGAATAAAGGGTATCATGGGCCTCTTTCAAAATCACTTCTTTCAATTCCGAATCTGCTGGTACACAAAGGCGTCCTTTGTACCACATAACTCCTTCATCTTCTGTGAATCCGGGTACTTTGTTTGTACCGATACGACGCTTGATTCCGTCGATACTAGCATTTCCTTTCTGCGCCTCCTTGATCTGGCTGATCAAAGTGGGTTGAAGTTCTATGCTAGCCAAAAATCCTTCACTCACTAATTCCATTCGCAAACCTTCCATCTCTTTGTGCAAACTTGGTTGCTCCTTCAAAATCATGGAGTTCAAGCGGCACGACAATCTTCTAAGGGCATCTGCTACCACATTGGCTTTACCGGGGTGATAGTGAATGTCCAGATCATAATCCTTGATTAGCTCAATCCATCTTATCTTCCTCATATTAAGCTCCTTCTGAGTGAATATATACTTCAAGCTCTTGTGATCCGAATAAATCTCACAATGGTTTCCCATCATGTAATGCCTCCATGTCTTCAGGGCTAGAACTACGGCTGCGAGTTTGAGGTCATGGGTTGGGTAATTCTGTTCATGTTGCTTCAGTTGTCGGGATAGATAAGATATAACTTTGCCTTCTTGCATTAGCACACATCCTAGTCCGATCTTGGATGCGTCACAATACACGTCAAAGGGCTTCGTGATATCCGGCATGATCAAGATTGGGGCTGAAATCAATCTCCTCTTGAGTTCGTGAAAACTCGCTTCACATTGGTCTGTCCATTCAAACTTATTGTCCTTCTTCAGCAATTGGGTCATGGGTCTGGCGATACTCGAGAATCCTTCTACGAACTTGCGGTAGTATCCTGCTAATCCGAGAAATGCATGAACTTGGGTTTGAGTGGTTGGGGCTTGCCAATCTTTGACATCTTTCACCTTCGCATGGTCAACAGCAATTGTAGCACCCCCCGGGGTTAGGGTTAAACTAACCTCAGATCACCATCTAAGATAAGTTCAACTCCCAAACACGGAAGATCACAGTATGATTCGGTAACATTACAGAACACAGGGATTCAACAGCATAAGTTTAAACTCTTAACAGAGTAAGATATTAGAGTTATTACAAACCAAAGCTCATAGACCCAACATTACATCACACAGCGAAAACAAATTATGTTGTTCTACACAACAACTTAGCAAAAGGCCTAAGAGGCCATAAACAAAAGCGACGCCCATCCCATAGTCCTCAGGCTGCTACCTGGGACCCCCAACTACTCGTCGATGTCAACATAGAAGCCACCTTCAGTTGCAACCAGATCCTCTGTAGAAAAACAACAATGCCACAAGGCTGAGTACGAGAATGTACTCCGCAAGACATAGATAACCTAGTATCTACATGCTCTGGCTAGAGAAGCTTTCTCTGGATTTTCTTTTGCGGGACGCAATCTTTGTTTGTAAACAAGAGAGAGAAGAGGCTCCACTACTGCATAATAGGCTATCAGTGACAGGCTCAATTAGTGACAGGCAAAGTGTCTGTCACTAATGACTAGTCACTGGTACAAGATTACTAGTAACGGGCACGTGCTTGTCACTAGTACATGTACCAGTGACAGTCATTTCCCAGTGCCTGTCACTAGTAAGTGTGAATTAGTGACAGGCAAAAATGATGCATGTCACTGGTTGGGATTGGAGGCCACGTACCTACGAGGTTTTTAGTGACAGGCTAATTATCCCGCCTGTCATTGGTGTGCATTTTGATAATAAAAAAAATTAAATGCATTTTACCTAAATATTCCAGATAGCGCGGTAAATAAATTTTCCATAAATATTTCAGATAGCATAATAAAATATTGTACCAATAATACATTCACATGTGCAAATATGACATAAGTTTTGCATAGATAACACAATGGCATAGGACTAAGCCCGTGCAAAAAGTGAAACCGGTCAAAAATTCCTAGTTTAATCTTATTCATAAATCCAATCTAAACTTTAAAACTAGTACAAAATTTTGAACTAGCCCAAACCGGTGAAACCGGACACACCGTTTTTTCGTAAGCTTACATAGGACCGTCGTCCACAAAAATTTGGCTTAGCCTGTTTCCTCGCATTTGAACTCAAAAGATCATGTTAGACCACATGACTCATAAGAACTACCAAACATATACGTCATGTTTAAGTACCCTCGAGCAGACCATCACGTCTATCTGCAGAAATGAGAAAACACTAAACAGTTTAGACATAGTATTTATGTATCCAACACTAAGATGTGAGTATGTACTAACTAGCATCAGCTGAGGATAAAAGAAAGTAGAACCCCAAAAGCAGCAAATAAATAGTTTTGAAACAACAAAAAGCTTGCGCACACATTTCTATTGTTCCTATGGTTTCTATAGGTGTGTTCGGTCTGAATATGGTTCATCTTCTTAAGCAAACTTTCTGGTGTGTAAGACGGCAGGAAAGGAATACTGTGTTATTAGTTGCAATCAAGATGGGAATGGGTGGGCCTAGACTTGGCCCTGTGGCCCCAGGGCCAATTTCAAGGCCATGGGTCGACCCATTCCAAGAAAATTCTATGGCCTCGCTGGTCCATTGGATACCCTAGATCCGACCCAAAATTTACCTTAAAACATAGGTTTTTCAGCTCTATATACGCACAGAGAACATTTTCTAAGATATTTTATAACAAGACAACAAATAATTACCTAAGAAGGCATGTTAATACGAAATAAACAGAGATTACAACGACAAGAAGCACAAGTCTTATTTCAATTCTTTTCGAATCCGGTGCAAGGCAAACATCTAGATTCATTGATGATAGTACATGTTCAACAATATAACAAGGCCGGCTCTACTGGAGCTAACATGCTTCTGTCATAATGATCTATATTTAGCGGGCAATCATATGTTAGCACATCCATATCGAGTTTTCTCTTGCAACCTGAGTCAGTTGCAATACAAAGGAAACATGAAAAGAGTTCTGTTTCACTGAACAAACCCAGCTAACCTACATTAGGTGGTTCTTGATCGGAAGGATCGACTGAAAATAACCAATATGTAAGATGCAACAGGGAAGTGCATTTCAAGATGGCTCATGATCGGTTGACCAAGCACCCTTATCCTGAATGTGACTAGGCACTAGCCAGTCAACTAAAATATGCTGGGGTAACTACAGGCTAGCAGCACTAACCAAGAACGATAACCAAGGAATTTATGCTGGACTAAAGACTGGAGCACTAACCTCTGGGGACGGAGGAAGCCGACCAGAGGAACATGATCTTAAGCAGGACGACAAGGTAGGCGGCGACCAGTATGACGGCGTTAGGGTGGAACCAGGACGACGGCGACGGCCAGGATAACGACAAGTTGTATAGCGAATGGGAAACTCGCCGGGAGTAGGACGACAAGCAAGAGGCTACGCCACCGGTGGCAGCAGGGACCAGGGCATCCAGAGCTCTTGAAGCTGTTATGCTCTTTGTTGTTCGGCTGCTTGCGAGATAGGGAATCGATGTGTCGACCCCGTTGACCCATTGGGTCAGTCAAAGCCGGCCCTGTTTGCCCAAAACAAGTTCGAGGCTAACCCATGCTTCCCAATGGCCGTGAAATTCTGAGCCGGGTTAGTGACCCGGCGGGTCGGCCTGGCCCATTCCCATCTTGAAGTTGCAATCTTCTATCTTCACCGCATCCATCTTTAATTCTTAAATTTTATAGATTTGGCAGTCTATAGTTTTCTGATGTATCTATAAGAACCGTAATTTTAATTCTAGGAGAGAATAGGACTGTAGCGGAAGAACCAACATGCACATGATTCTTCCAGGAAACGGCCTCACAGCCCAACTAGGAGCCATATTCCTCCGCTCCACTTGCAGTTCGGTGCATCTAGATGAAACATTGCTGGTGCGTTCCTATACCATGGTCGTATATCCATTTTCACAACTAATTATTGTATGTGAATTTATATTTTTTTTTTTCTTTTCCCAAAATCAATCTGCATCAAGTCTCCCTTATCACCCTAAGTTGCAAGAACTACCATGACATTAACCTATTCGTGTCTGATGCTGCAACGAATCTATCAACACTCGGACTTAGGATGTGTTTTATATTAGTCCAACCTTTGGGAGTGTCCTTAAATCCTCGTACTATTTTCCCCTTGAGTCATCACAACCTAATATATCTACTCTATAAAATGAATGTGTCATTTGAGGATGAAACTTACAATCACATGGTGAGATAGATCTTAGTATCATGGCTTCTCCTCGAAAAATTCATGTCTGCAAGAAAAATGTAGGAAGAGTTTCAGGACATTAGGCATTACTCAACATCTGTTGTACTGCTTATACAAGTTTTCCATATGGTACTTGAACATATAGGAATGAATAATAGATATCTCTACTGATAGATACCGCTAACAATTATAGTCATCTTGGCTGAAGAATTGACAGTTTCACGATAGGCATGCTACTGGATTTACAAAAGTATTTTCAAAAATGTTAATTGATGTTCTTGTATTCACAAGTAGGAGGTTTCTTTAATAGGAAAGAAAAATACACATGTCATCCTCCAAATGCACTCCATTTCAAGATATAACCAACGAGCAAAACAAAGATATTAGATGCAGGAATTCGCTGTAGTGAAATCGCTTATTATTATGTGAATTTATGAGTTATTTTACACAATGAATTTACAAGAAGATGAGTTTGCAACAGTAGATATATCTCCTGAAAAGAGTTCAGTAAACAAGGGAACGAAGCGACCGTTAATATCCCTTTCAGGAGAGTGAGCACTACCATTTTATGTTTTCTTCTTGTACCTTTTAGTGTATAATTTTTCAGCGGCATCAGTGCTATTTATAGACCTTGAAGGATGCAATAGAAAAGCTATAAACTTGATTAATAATTTGTAGAGACAAAGAATCAAGGAAAAAGAAATAAACAGAATAAAATGCCACATACCTCATTCTGGGATCATGCGTGCTTGATCAGTTGGATTGCAGCCACCTTTGTACGTGAATCGTGAACCTCTGGTGAGTCATCACCGCCATGGAAAACCCCAGATTCCGAGGCGACCTCTGTGTTGATGATTTTTACAAAAATGCCTTGGATGCGTGTAAACTCTTTCTTCCGGTCAAATGGATTGGACTCGAGATGAGTACGAAACAACATACATAGTTTATTTATAAATTCATTCAGTGAGTTAATATTATTCAGATAAGGCAACAAGTAGCTAACAGACGGACAATCTCAATTACTCGTGTTGCATTACTATCTTCTAAAGCTTCTTCATAATAGAAAGAGGTAGAACAACTCATCTTCTCTGCTATGAATTTCCATATTAGCATTAGAGGAAACTGTGTTAGACCAATTTCTAAAAGCTCTCAAACATCATGATCATTCCTTGTCTCTAAACTGATATGAAATGGTAGTATTAGAAAACATGTGTGCATTGTTTCTTGTGACTATAGATGGTCCAAAAATCTACACTTTTGTTATGCAAGATGGCTACTTTAGAAAAGAAAGTCATAAAACTGACAAGCAAGCAGCAACGGAGTCTTTCAGCGTGAATCAACAGTACCAATGAATTCAGTTCAGTATAGAAAAGTCAGTAAAACAATCTCACACCCTCACTCAGAGTTTGAGCAGAAGCACACACAAGCGCACGTTTCACTGATTACTGCCATCGCTTTAATTTCTTCTACTACTACAAAACTCTTATATGGATTTGTTGTCAGCTAAGACCTAGCGATTTCTGATAAGGCTGCATTTTGCCACTTCATACGGAAACTTAATCAACAAAAGAACAAAAGGGGATCTAAAGCGTATATATTTGTGTCTTTGATGGTACATTTATAGTACATAGACATCATAGCATACTGCAAATTACAAGCTGAGAAAAGGCAGATCCATGAAACATCCATGAAACACATCGTGGCTACCTGCAAGATAGTGTTTATTCTAAGAGTTATGTGTTTTCATGGCGAATTCTATCTAATGCCATTATGGCATTGACGCATCGTCTAGCAGGTGCAAGACTGTAACTTTTTCTCGCTCGAGACAATGCAAAGCCGATGACAAAAAATCCAGGGATGGTTTTGCTCCATGACAAAAACACAGGTGCCGCCTTTGTTTTTCTGGTATGCTTGTGTCAGTGTGAAGTGTGCCATATTTCATATGCTTGATATTTTTAATATGATAGAATTATTTTCCACTATGAGATACACATCCTATCTAGACCTGGCAGAGCCAAAATCTTCTGTAATGAACTTATATACTACTGGATATACTCCTAGACCTTTTCTTTTAGCCGCGCCGTGCGGATACTAGACGACGGTCGCTGTCACCGGCCAACAGCTCCTGAGAGTGGGCAAGGGCATGAAGGAGTCGCGTCGGAATCGCCTCCATCTCGGGCTGGTGCGACACCTACACTAGGAAGGAGCAGCGGCAGGCCGGCAGTAGGAGCTCCTGGACATCAGTATCGAGAGAGGTACGTTTCTCTCTCTCTCTCTGAACTGCAAGATGAAAGATCAAGGAGGCGTGGTAGCTTGAATGTCACACGGCGGCGGCGGGTGTATGGCACACAAAGTGGTTGTGCGGTACTCTCCTCCTCTCACTGCCCTTTGGTTTTCTGCATTTTTTTAGTGGAGACGATGGGAACTGATGCATTGTATGCTTGAATCCAGCAGTTAATGGTTCATAAAAGCATCGGTAAAGCACAAGGTTAGTCAACCTTCTCGTCTTCTGTTTGTTAAAAATGCTTCAAGGAGATACTTACAAGAAAATTATTGACATACAAGAATTATTATACAGAGGTTGGGGTTTCCTCCTTTTCAAAAACAAGTCAAGAATTCTTAAGCTATAAGCCCTGTAGTATAAAATTTTCCATTAACCTTAATAACTTGCATTTTGAGGAATTGAAAAATATATGAATCATGTGTCATGTGCATATACAGAGCGGCTCTCAAAAGTACTTCAGTAGGGGATAATCAACAGGGGATCAAAAGGGGATAAAGTAGCTATAGTTTCCAGGCACAAATGAAAAACTGAAAAAGTACAGTAGAACGGGATTTTTTTTGTAATTTCTCTTTCTTTTTTCTGAGCTGTGTGCATCCGTAGAGCCGACAGGGCATGCGTTGTTGCAGAGGCTGGGTGTAATTGGTGTCCTTGTGATAGTAATATATACTCTTTTCCAAAAAAAAAGAACAGAGAGACCGAGAGGCTGAGGAAGGGCACCGTTGTGCTGTGCTGATGGTCGACGGTGGACTTAGCAATGCAGGGCAGCGGAAGTAGTGATGCAGGCGCCGACGGTGGAGGTGCTGGGAACCCTAGGCGGCCATGGGGACGAAAGTAGCAAGGAATGGAGGAAGCAGCGCAACTCCGAGCAACAGCGTCCTCGCGGCGAGGCATTGGATGCAGGGCAGCGGTGCTGGGCGATGGCGTCCTCGCGTCGAGGGGAGGCGCCTCCGTAAGCGACAGTGTTGGAGGGGATGGCGGCGCTGGATGGGTGGCGGCTTGTGGGGAGTGGGAATCGAGGATGGGGACAGGGAGCGAGGGGGCGGTGGGTTTTTTTTTTGAGATGTAGGGGGCGGTGGTTGGGGAAAGGGTACTTCATACTCGTGTATCGATTCACGTAATTACATAGAAAAAATCATCAAAATGATGACAAGTGCATATAAGATATATATAAAACTTAGAAAAACTAAAATTCATGAAATATAGATAGTTCATTACATCTTGCATAGAAACAAATTAGGTTTTTGTTTTGTCATCGTCAATAATCTTCTCAATGGTAGTCTTGATTTTCTTTTGCGTATATGTTAGAGCCTCAGAGTGACTGCGTCTTTTGAAGGGACGCGTGACGGATAATGTAGTTTGATCCCTTGTGGTAGGTATGGAATTTTTGATAGCTTCTTCATCTTTATCTGCATCTGGATCACTGAATTGGTCGTAATCCTCTTCATAATATTTCCATCCTAGTCAAATTGGAATGAGCTTGTCTCATTTCCCTTGCCTTGCCTGCTATACTTTATATGCACTACGATTCCAGAAGATATGTTCTTGTTAGAAATACTCTTGGGCTAAACATCTGATCTAACCTCGTACCAGTGACAAATAGCTTATATGCGCCATCACTTTACTGACAGGCCTTTAGGGTTACCTGTCACTAAGAAATTGCCCCTATAACTGGCATGCACGAAAAATACTAGTGACAGCCTTTTTTTGGACCCGTCACTACTCGTATCTTTTCAGTGACAGGCATTCATACACGCCAGTCACTAAGTAGTTTTTCCGTTCAGCTGCCCTCCGGCGAAGGTACCGGTGATAGTTGATTTTATGCGCCTGTCACTAGTATTTTGTACTAGTGACAGGCTTATCTACTCCCGTGACTAGTAATACATACTAGTGACAGGCAAAGTTTTGCCCGTCACTAACCACCAGGAGGCTATAAGCCTTTCTGCAGTAGTGCTCGTCTACTCAGAATCTTTTAAAAGGGATGAGATAGCGACTTCTTCATCTTGTTCATCACATCTTGATAACCACCAGCTTCATCAGAACCTCCTATCTAGGATCACCCCCTCGACCCAGAGGAAGCATCCTTAAGCACACGTGGATCAACAAGTTTTATAGTGGTTAAAGTTATCTATGATCTTAGAATCTGGTCACCAAGCGTTCATAACCGTGAACACAGCTTTTCGAAAAGATTTAATACCCTGCAGGGGTGTACAACTTTACCCACACGTACCAACCGACTCTTAATGCCAAATATTATTAGCCCTCTTCCTTGGAGGGCCGGCAGAGGGTGGTTGACCACGACCTTTACCTTGCTTTCGTCGAGAACATGAGTCACACAATAAGTATGATTCCGCCGTAACGGGTCAAGTCCCGAAGCCGGTACTTAAAGATGTGAGGCGAGGTTGGTTCACCAGGGGCTCCATCGACCCCAAGCAACCCGGTCCACGCTTCCCTACCTGTTATGATGCACCTCCATCACCTCCTCTTTCGAAAACGTTTTCAATGCGTATGCCAAATGAAAAGCCCGAACTATGTGACTCATGGAATCTACTAGGCAAGTTAGTCAGTCGAGGGGTTCCCAAGCCTCGTGTGGTTGTATGCTCATCTCGGTTCCAAAGGCAAGAACTCAGTTCCTAGTTGTGGCGAGTATGGAACTACAAATACCACACCCAACGTGGCCTCCCATACAAGCCTTAGCATATTTAGTTAACTCATGTGATGGTGTCACCATATCCTACCTCACTACCTTCCTTGGAACCTCTGATTCATCATTGAATAGATCAGACGTTGTTTCTATGCTTGGAGAAGTTGTCGGTAACAAAAGCTCTACAACACTCACCATGCCAAACCTAGGTATGCTAGGAGCAGTGGATCAGGAGTATAAGGCTACAAAAGGGAAACAGTGCAGCAGATAGGTAACACTAGCTACTGACAAAAGACCACATTGGAATCATGTGCATCATAGCGAGAAAGTAATATACTTTATAAAACATAGGTTCAGAATGAGAGGCTACGCTTGCCTTGTCCGTCAGTAGACAGGTATGGATCGTCGGTGTTGTTGACTTCAGCTTCAGGCTCGGATCCTATCGCGAAGAACCAGTACCAGAAAGAAAGGCAACAATCAAGACATGGCATCGATGCAATTCTCAAACAAGGATGATGATATGACAAGTTGAATTGCATTGAAATGAAACCCTAAAACATGCTCGGCAATTTATACGGGGTTCCGATGGTTGAAAACCCTAACTCGAGAAACTCCGCAAACACATGAGAGGGGTTACCATGTTGTTCTAACTAAACTTGTCATTAAAGTTGTTGAACAATGCATGACTATAGGTTAGTTATATAGTTCTCTTTTTTCTGAACATTTTGATATATTATTTGTATTTTTCTGAATTACAGATTAAAAGTTATTGATTTTACAATATTCAAAACAATTTCTGAAATTATTAAAACCTTTATTACATCAGGCTGACATCATAACACAACCCAGTGCTTTTGTTACCACATCTAAACCAACCCATAGTGACTGACTGGTGGGGCCGAAGCCACATCATCAGCCACACGCGCAAAATGGGGGTTAGACATTTCTCACTGGGGCTGGTCTAGCCACTGCGACTGCCAGGTGGGGGCCTGGGCCAGGTTGGATGCCACTGTGGTGCATTGCGGGCCTCGCTGGAGAGCGGCTAGACGGCAGCAACTAGCGGCGCTAGGAGGCGAACGGGGACGCGCGGATAGGCCTAATCGAACCAGGGCGTCACCACGAACCTAAATAGGGCGGCGCCACTAGGTAGAGGTCGCCGGAGCAGGCAGTACGACGATGGACGACGGCGGCGCATGCAGATGAATGTGACGGCGAGAATTCAGAGAGGGAGAGGGGAAACGAAGAGGGTCACAGGGACCGTGAGCTCACCGGGAAGCTCGTAGAGGGGTCGTTGGCGCGAGGGGAGCACAAAGGACGCCGGAATCGTTGACGGACACAGCGGCGGCCGATGGTGGAAATCTTCTTGGGTGGCTCGATTTCGAGAGCGTGCAGACGATTCGGTTGGCGGAGAAGATCCAGGAGGCGAGGCGGACCTCGTGGCGTGCTTGGCTGGCCTCGGGGCGGTGCGGAGCGACGACGAGGGGCGGAGCCCGAGGCTAGGGTTTCGGGACCTCGCGCGGGAGAGAAGAGAGAGGTCTCTAAGAGGAGGGGAAATGGATGAGGATAGCCAGGGCGACGCAGCGAAGATCTTATCCTCCTCCACGCGGCGGCGAACGGTCGGATGCAGGCGGCGGCGATCGACGGCGCCGGTGACGACAGGCAGCTCCCTGCCTGTCTGGAGGAAGACGACGGCAGGCAGCGGCGAAGGGGTACGGGCCGCACTTGGGCTGGCGTCGGCTGGTGCCAGGCCGTTGGCTGCTGCACACGCGGGGGAGAGGGAGGGAGGAGGAAAATGGGCCGGCCTGCTAGGGCTCTCTGGCTCTATGTTTTTTTAAATATAAGCTTTTTACTTTTAAGTTTTGTTATTTCTGTTTGGTATTTTCCTTTTAAAAAATACAAGAGGTTTTGTAAAAATAACTGACACACCATGGGACCCATGTAAACAATTTGGGTTCCACAAATTTTGGGGGTTTTCAAAATTCAAACCATTTGAATGTGTTTCAAAGAGAGGGGAAGAATCTAGGGTTTAGGGTTTGCATTTAATTCAACACACTTAATCACATGCATTACTTGGATGATTTAAATAGATGCATGCCATGCTTAAGTACTGAGTACATATATTACAAACATGGGTTGTTACAGCAATTCCTCCGGCTGATACGATATGTCCGAGGAATCCTACCTCCTGTAACCAGAATTCACATTTGCTAAACTTGGCATACAACTGATGCTCTCTAAGGGTTCCAAGAATGGTCCTTAGGTGTAGCTCATGTTCTTCTTCTGATTTGGAATAAATCAGAATGTCATCGATGAAAACAACAACAAACTTATCAAGGAAGTCCATAAAAATCTTATTCATGAGGTTCATGAAATAAGTGGGGGTATTGGTTAATCCAAAAGACATGACAGTATACTCATATAATCCATATCTGGTGGTAAAGGCAGTCTTTGGAATATCCTCTGCGCGAATCTTGAGTTGATGATAGCCAGTTCTAAGATCAATCTTAGAAAACACTTTGGCACCAGTCAACTGGTCAAACAAATCTTCGATCTTCGGCAACGGGTACTTGTTTTTGATAGTGACATCATTCAACTTCCGATAATCCGTACACAGACGGTTACTTCCATCCTTCTTGTCCACGAACAAAACAGGTGATCTGCATGGTGACGCACTTGGTTGAATCAATCCAATTTCCAGCATGGCATCCAGGTGCTTCTTCAGTTCTGCTAGTTCATATGGGTTAATACTATATGGTCTATGGGCTATGGGTCCGGTTCTAGGTATCAGTTCAACGATGAACTCGATATCCCGATCTGGGGGCATACCGGGCAAAACATCTGGAAATAGATCGGGGTATTCATACACTATCCAGACTTAGTCAATGGTAGGTTGGGCTATACTCTTGTTGCACTTGAATTGACGAGGCAAGGTTTCAGATACATGCTCGACTGATATTCCGGCTGTACTGGTCATGGTTATGGCTGTCTTGGCACAGTCAATTAATCCTTTGTGTTTGGACATCCAATCCATTCATAGTACTAATTCCAAACCTTTAGTTCTGAGTACTATTAGATTAGCATAAAAGTCTATGCCATGGATTCAGATAGGGACGGCTTTGCAAATTTTCCTAGCTTTGGTGGTTGAACCGGGGATTTGAACAATCATAACATGCTTCAATTTGGTTGGTTGAATCTTACTAGTGCATGCAAATTCTTCAGTAACAAATGAGTGCGATGCTCCAGAATCAAACAACACTCTTGCAAGTACTGAGTTAACGGAAAATATACCCAGCACGACGTCTGGCGCTTCCTGGGCTTCTTCAGCATGCATGAGAAAGAGATGGCCATTGTGGTTGAGCGAACTCCCTAGGGCAAACCTCCTTCCGGGCTGAACACGACGCTGTTGCTGAGCTGGGGGCATTTGCATTGGGGGCTGCGGCAATCTTCTTGGGTCACTCATTGGAATAATGACCCTTGGTTCCACATTCATAACAAAACACTTGCGACATGTCCTTTGCTGCAACAGGCACATCATTACTTCTAGTCCTTGGGGCAGTGTTGGTGTTGGTGGCGGCATTGTTGTTGTTGAACTTGGGTGGGCACGGTTGAAATTGCTAGAGTTGCCGGGGTTGTTGTGGTTTCCTCCGTGCCTTGGGTTTCCACGGTTGGGATAGGTCGGACGGTTCATAGGGGGTCTGTTGGTTCTCGGGGCAAATCCTGGAGATGGGTTGGGGCTATACTTTGGTGTCTGGTGGGTTCCTGGTTGATGCATCATGTGGCGCTTGCAGTTATCATTGGCTTGGTTGATCTTTCCTTCCATCTGAATGGCAGAGTCCACTAGGGCTTCAATATCAGCAAAGGGGATATTGACCAACACCTTCTGCATCTCATCGTGCAGACCATTCAGGAATTTCTCTTTCTTCTTGGCTTCAGTGTCGATCTCATCCGGGGCATACCTAACTAATGACAAGAATTTGTCACGGTATTCCACTACG
Organism: Avena sativa; assembly: GCA_916181665.1. Taxonomy (NCBI): domain Eukaryota; kingdom Viridiplantae; phylum Streptophyta; class Magnoliopsida; order Poales; family Poaceae; genus Avena; species Avena sativa. The sequence continues at coordinate 126,175,842 of OV702280.1, forward strand.
GCCATCCTTCCTTGCTTCAGTTCTCTGAATTCATCCCTCATCCTCTTGATTAAACCTAGTGTCACATGGGTTTTGCTGAACTTGACCTTGAATTTATCCCAAGTCATCATCTGACCTCCGATCATTGCACGAACGATGTTCCACCATGCTCTTGCATCTCCGGCTAGATAGTGGGTGGTGAACAGAACTTTCTCGTTAGCTTCTACTCCTATAACCCTTGATCCGATTGATACTCTGCCCACACATACGGGCAAGAGCTTTCTGCATTGCCCTGGCCAGTCCATCGAGCCAGTTGTTCTCTCTTAAGGTGAATTGAATTCCTTCTGCAGTGGGAGGTTCAATCTTTCCTCGGAGACTTGCAACAACTAGCCACTACAGGTCTTCTTCTTCCATATCATTGAGCTGAGCTCCGAAGAACTCGGGATGCGGACGCTCCAGCAACTCCCACAACAGGTCCATGTCACGCTCAAAGATGAGGTCTCCTCCATTCCCCAACTGATAAAACTTGTTGTACTTCACGTCCATCTAGAAGAATATAGGATGAGTAAGTTAGTAGAGTGATCAAGTGTGTCTAATTTTATGTAAGTTTGCAAGAATTTTTGAGGAACATGAATTTTCATGAAAGAATCCAAGTGATAAGAATGAGAATCAGTTTTTGGTAAATACTCACTTCCTTTGGTTTTGAAACTAGGTTATTGATTCAAACATCCATTCTAACTAGGGTCTCATATGGTCAGGATGGATCTGATACCAACTTGTCAACACCCGGATTTTTAATCCTAGATGCCTGTTATGCCATACATCGGAATCCCAGGATTACTATTTTTGCGAGACATAACAGATTTGGATATCACAGTACATCATCCATTACAAACCATACATAAGTTCTGACACAAATAAGGATCTCATGATCCAGTTCTTAGTACAATTCAAGCAGCAGAATAACGTAAAGATAACGATAGCATGGTCGAACCTCCATCTTCAGGGTCACAGGCAATGCTGAAGATTGGAGATGATCCTAGTTGTCGTAACCTTCCTGCGGGCCATCATCCTGGTACTCCTCTTCATAGTCTGGCCACGGGAATAGCCAGGGACAATACTCGCAAACTAATACTAACAAGTGAAGTGGTTTTGAGAAGGATATACTAAGCTCTAGGGTTGTTTTGCAAAAAGCCAGATTTACCTCTACTAAGTTCAGAAGCAGGAAATTTAGTTGAAAATTTTATAACACCTAAGTGGGAACTTGAATTTCATATCACAACTCTGTTGTGGTCAATTCAAAGTCACAATTCATTTCACAAGTCATTTTGAAAACATCTGACGGGGGAACAGTATGGCCACTCCAACTGTCCATAACCGCGGACTGTAGGGTTCGCAGCATAGAAAACAAAAAAATTTCCTACGATGGGAACAACTATGTACCAAGATCTATCTACTAGATACAAACAACGGGCGGATGTATATCCGTAGAGAACATACCCTTGAAGACCGACAAAGCTTAACGAGTCCAAACTTGTGGTTGATGTAGACGATCTCTTGCCGATCTCAAGATCGAGAGGAAGTCCTAGCGCCGCAAAACAGCAGCGCATACGTACTCGCACACACGTTCGAGGCACCGAGCAACCTCCGCCTCCTCGCTCTAGCGATGCAGCGGAAGCACAACTCTTTCTTGCCGAATAGCCAACAAGAACATGTATCTCGCTAGTCCGAGACTATGGGGATAAATTCTAGAGGGGGAGAGAGATCCTTCACGAGGAGGTGTGAGTGAGAAGTGAGAGGAGGGGCTCCTTATATAGGGGAGGGGGGCAGCCCAAGGGGGCATGGCCGCCGGCCATGGAGGGTGCCCCCACCTCTCCCTCATTCATGTGGGTGGACACTCCACTCACAAAATGGCCCTTCAATTTTCTCCACTCAAAAACCCACTCAAATTCCCATTAAATTTCCACCAAATTTAATGCAATCTCTCATTAAATAAAACTCTTTTATTTTATTCAGAATTTTGTCAATTACTTTAATGACAAACATTCACAAATAACCCCTTGCTAGAATTCTATTTCACATGCATAACCACTTTATGCAATTTCACCCGAAAACCTGTTTCGGTATCTAGTGAAATAAATTCTTGCGCTTGTTCATTCTTTCGGCATGAAACTTTTGCTCCAATTGGATGTCGGTGTCTCTTAAGTGTGTCACCCTACGGTTCGCGAATAATGCGGACATGATCGAGACCCCTCTTGGATCAATAATCAGAAGCGGGATCTGGAGACCCATACTGACTCCCACACATTCAACGATGACTTTCTTGTGATCGTCGGAACCTTTTACGCTAGTATCTTAATCCCTTTGTTTCGTGATATATTACATGTCCGAGATTCGATCATCGGTATCTCCATACCTAGTTTGATCTCGTTACTGACATGCACTCTTTTCTCGTTCCCGTGATATAACATTCTAGTGATCAAATCACTTGCTTGCAAGCTAATCAATGTGATATCACCGAGAGGGCCCAGAGCATATCTATCCGTCATCGGGATGAACAAATTCCACTCTCGATCCATGGGCCTCAAAATAACACTTTAGTAGTTCTGAACCCATCTTTATAATCACCCTGTTATGGTGTGACATTTGATGTTATCAAGAAACTCTTCCGGTGTTAGTGATTGACATGATCTCATGGTCTAAGGATTAGGATCACTTCGTAATTTGTTATAGCAATATAAAATCAATGACTTTGATCGTAATGCTATACTTTGGATGAATGTTCATCACACCGTTACACTAATGTTGTGATCCCGTTATTAACAACATCCAATGTCCATGATCAGGAAACCTTGATCATCTTGTTAATCAACGAGCTAGTTTATAAGAGAGGCATAACTAGGAACTTCCTTTTTGTTTATTAAACACACATGTATTAACGTTTCCGTATTAATACAATTATAGCATGTAAAATAAACATTTATCATAAACAAGGAATACGATAATAACCACTTTATTATTGCCTCTCGGGCATATTCCCTTTAGTCTCCCACTTGCACTACAGACAATAATCTAGTTTGAAAACTTTGTGTATTGAACACCTATGGCTTTCTGGTGTTCCAAATACGCAAATGAAAGTGGTTAACATAATCTATGGATCTGACACTTTCAGGTCCGTGTGTATTTGCATGTCTTTGCGTCTTCACGCATCACTCATTCTCCAATGAGATGGCATTGTATAAATTTGGTCTTTCGGTGAGACCTTTAGTTCCTTGGGGTTAAAACACGTCGATACTAATGTCATACAATATATCTTTAGTGTTAGCCCGTTGCGAACCACACCTTAGTTTGATAACAAACTACTTGACACAAATTCCCTCCTTTGCTGCTACTATAGCAGTCATATACTTAGCCTTTTTGTTGTAGAATTCGTCACAATGTCTTAACTATGGATTTCATCCAAATCCATCATGAAATCTTCTTTCCATTACATTGTTCCACCCATAGTTTAAATTGAGATAAACTTAATTTGTATCTTGTGACAAAACTAGTATCAATGTAACGCTTTACAATGAACTATTTGTAATTATTTGTCACCTCAACAGAAATATATTCTTAGTTCTTCCAAAAGATCATAAGAATTTCCTTAGTATTGTCCAATGATCATTTTATGATTCATTCTGGTATATGCTCATAACACTTAGAGCATAGGACATATCTGGATGTGTACATATCATGGTATGATTGATCAAAACATCCTTGTGATTTCACTCATCAAGTGTCAAAGCACTTGAATCTTGTTTCACTTATCAAGTGTCAATACACTTGAATCTTGATTCAATTCCTTTCCATGCAACAAGAACTATTTCTTTCGTTTCTATATTGAACTCCTTCAATATCTCATATATGTACGTTTGGCACAACCATATTGGCGTCACAGTCTATCCACTATAGACATTCACGCTAAATATTCGGGTTTTGCCTAAGTATTTCATCGAATGAAATTCTTAACCTCTATCAATAAAAATTACATCATTTCTAATCAACAATATGTCCTCCACATAATGTATTAGAAATATGTCTCAGCGCTCCCACTTAATTTCTTGCAAATGCAAGCATCTTCATCGTCTCCTGATGAAAACTCTTTTTCATCACGGTGAAGATTCCAACTCTGCGATGCTTACTTCAACCATTGAAGTTTGCATGCCCTTTTTAGCATCCTTTGAATTAACAAAACCCTTTGGATCGTGTCATCTATTAGAAGAACTTTGTTTTGTTTATTCATCTACCATATAACAAATTATATGTAGTGGTTGCTACTTTAATCCTCCAGACTAAATATCGCTATGAAAGATCAAATCTTGTCATAGTCAACTCCTTGAACATTGTCGTAAAATACTTTACGACATGTCGACTATTTTATAGATGTGAAACATCCATGTCTGTTTCTTTATAGATCCAAATACGACCGATAGGTTTTTACACCTTTCCGGAGGGTCTTCCAAGTTCAAAACTTAATTTCTCGTGTATGGAACTATCACGGATTTTATGGCTTCAAGCCATTTGACGGAGTCAGGGCCCATCATCGCTTCTTTGCATATAGTCGGTTCATCATTGTCAAACAATAATGATTTACTCTCAAATCTTAGTATTTGATTGTTTATTCGACCGACTTGGTTCAATAAGAACTTAGATCTCCATGACCACAACCTTTGAGGCACATAAGCTATGAGCATTATGGCAGCCTCCGGAACCATTTCCGGCGCTGCGCAACTCAGCACATATAGCTAAGGTTCGTTAACCTTATCAAAGTTCTATTTTCCTCCCACTTAACTTTTATGAAAAATTCCTTCTTCAAGAAACTTCACGTTTCAAGCGACAAACCCTTTTGTCCTTGATGTTATGGAGGAATAACCAATTGTTATTCGAAATAACCTACAAAGACATGCCCATCCGACTTCGGTTGTAAACATCTTAATTATGTTTAGCATACCAAAATTTAAGAAATGACAACTTGGGTTTTACCCCAAACCATAACTTCCATGGTGTCATTTCAACGGATCAAGATGGAGCTCTTTTCAGTGTAAAAGCGGTAGTCTCTAAAGCTTTTAATCTTTTAAAACATAATGCAGTTTTATAAATAACACCTTTGATCCAACCATGTCAAACAAGGTTTCATTACAAATCTCAGACATTCCATATTCCTATGGTGTTTCGGGAAATGTAAATCTAGGTGTTTTGCTAAACTTGTAACTCAAATAAATCCCTTTATGATAAAATCATAATTTATTTATCTTCTTGTTACACTTGTAACTCAAACAAATCCCTTATGATAAAATCATAAACCATTTATTTTCTTGTTACAATGATTTTGCACTTCATCTTGAAAGTCTTTGAAACATTTTTCAAATATTTCATACTTCTTTCTCATTAAGTGAATATTCACTCAAATTTCCGGAGAAAGCATATGAAGTTGAAACTCATCGCTTACGACTACACATAATGGACTACATACATCAATATGTATAAATTCCAATATTTTAGTCGTTCGTTCTTCTTTGGCCTTTGAACGAAGTTTTAATTATCCCTAGGAAAGTCTCACAAGCATCACTTGATCAAATCAAAGACTCCAAAAATCCATGAATATGGAGATTCTTCATGTTTTCTTTCCAATATAATTTAAACAGCGAAGTCACTTCGTAAGTGATCTTTCAATCATTTGTCTTGCGACATTTTAGCATTAGGTTTTATGGATGTGATTTCTCCAACTAGATTTGTAAATCATCCATCTTATATGGAATACGGTAATTATTTGAACAGCCTTTGTTCTCATAATACCTGATTTAAATAACAATTATTAAAACAAATCTTGAAGTCAAGCTTTGATGTCAACGAGAAATACAAACAACGGTTTGTTTGTTTTCGATGAACATCATCACATATTCTCTTGCTAGTTACTTAGGCCATTGTGGTTCATGAATTGCGTTGTTCCGTATGAAATTTCATACCAACAAATTCGGTATCCAATACGCAAGAACCACATTGTTTAACAAGCAAAGAATACAACCATAACATGTATATCATATATATACCTAAATTGGATATTTCCAATATTTTCTTTTCTTCCAAATATATTTTATAGATTCTCTTTCAGCATTTACTCTTTCTTTTTAAAAGAATCTATCAACATCAACAGTGGCGCCATATACATGACACATAGTCCAAAGCGTGTATATTCAAATAATAATACCTTTGGACTTGCACTTTGAAGTAGATCACCATCATCAAAATGATCGGTATTCTTTCAAAATCCATTCTTTAGTAATCTTTTAGTGTAGTAAACACTTTACATACATCTTCTATTCATCCTTATCATGACGACTTTCATGATCAAGCTACCGTAGCTTATAAAGGCGAATCATGAGTATAACATTACTTTCTAAAACCCTTTTGTCACATCCCAAGATTTTCCAAATCTTGTAATGTGAAAAATAATTGAATAAAATAAAACTTTGTTGATTTTCAGAGTGAGAAGAAACTTTTTGAATTCAAATGGGAACCTTCAAACCTATTTTGATCAAACAAATTCTAAAGGGATTTGAAAAGACAAAACATTAAAATAGGGAAAAATAAAAATATTTGGAATTACAATTTTGGATCTTTTAAATAAAAAGATTTGGTTTTCAAATGAAATAGAAGTTTTACAAATAAGGATTATTTTGTAAGCCAAATTAAAACTTGGCCAAGCCTTTGAAATAAAATATTTCTATTGGATAAAAATAGTAAAGGTTTATTTAAATAAAATAATAAGGATTTAATATCCAATTTTATTTAAGTAAAGGCTTCTCCCATTTTAAATAAACACTAAAACTTATTTATTTATTTCAAATAAGTTTTCCAATTATTTTATATTTTCAAATAAAACCTGCTGATTTGGTTTTGAAAATATTTAGTTTCAAATGGAGTTTTTAATTAAAAATAAAACCCATTTTTGATTTATTAACTAGTGTCCATTTTATTTAATTATAAATGGTCTCTAAAATAAAAATATTATTTTATTTTGGGAATTGGTTTATGTTGTTAAACAGAACCAAATTCAATTGCATTGTTTGGTGAATGTTTGATTTAGTTTGGATTGTTTGATTTGTTGTTTGATTTTCAAAACAGAAAATAGGAACAGAAAAGGAAAAACAATTTGAAAGAAAAAAATAAGAATCAGACACAGCCCAGTCGACAAGCCCACTAAGCCCAGTACCAGCCCACTCCCACTCTCCTCTGCGAAACGTTTTCCACCTATTAACTGACCAGTAGAGCAACTGACTGGTGGCCCCTTCTTCCCTCTCTCACTCCACTGACGAAACGGCCCCACTCCCGAGTCTTCTTCCTCACCCGCCGCGACCTCTTCTCCCCAAACCTCGCTGCCGTTCTCTGTCAATCAAACCCCGAGTAAATTCACTTAATTGCTGCAGTGATTCTGCTCAACAATCTCGCCTTCTTAAACGCCAGCATCTCCTCTTCGATTTCCCCCAGTCGCCTCACTCTAACACGCCCCCAGGCTGTCGAATTTCGCTCAAACACCGCCACTGTCCGACGACGCTCTGGCGAGGATTCCGGCAACCCCACGTCACCACTTGCCTCCCCAGGCACACAGACACTTTCCTCAGATCCTTGCGCATCTCGCTGTGCCTTCCGTTCAACCGCGGGCTCCCCTGAGCGTCGCCTTCGACAACCACTGACCGCGCCGCCGTGTCTGCCCCTCTCCGGCGAAGTCCCCTGGTAAGCACAGACCACCCCACGCCCTTTCCTTCATGCACATAGCTTCGCCTTGATCTTGCGCTTCTAACCGCATCTTCGTTTTTCTTCGGGGCGAACCACAGCGTCACCTCCGACCACGACCGCGTGCAACCGTCGCCAGACCTAACTCCGGTGAGCGATTCCTCCTGTCCCCGTGCGCCCCTTGCCAAGACGACTCCATGTTGAGCTTCCCCAGGCTTCTGCGATCACGGTGAGCATACTCCCCTCCCTTCTAGCTTCTTGCATCGCCAGTTTCCCCGTCGCCTGACCGTCGCCGCCGCGCGCAGCCATCGAGTGCCGCCAGTTAGTGGCAATTAGATAGTAGCCGTTAGATCGATATCGCATGGCTAAGATTAGAACTGAGCGAAGCGGTATGAGCTAGCCTGAGCCGTGCGATCTGCTTAGATCCAACGAACCGCAGAGCACGATCCACTCGAACCGGTACCGACCAATCAAAGCGCGACGCGTGGCTAGTTTTTGTTTAAAACAGAATTTGAAAACAGATTTGTTTGTAGATTTGAAAACCCTATAACTTTTGATCCACACGTCCAAAAATTGCAAACTTTATATCAATGGAAATAGTGGAACAAGCCCTAGCCAACCATGCAATTTGTTTAGTAAAAAGCCTCTGTTAAAATGTTTGTTTTTACAGAAACATTTGTATGCTTGTTTAGATTAGAAAAATTATTCCAAAATGTTTTCAAGGATGAAATCTTTGCAAATTGGTTTGTGGTGAACTTACTGACCCTAGGAACCAACCCATGGATTTAAAAATGGAATTGGTGAAGATTAAGAATAAAAACTTGATTTAGCCATTTCTAGTCAAATAGAAATATTGGTTTTGTCATGAAAATGTTTTTGGAGTAAAAACTTTGGTAAAATGATTTGGATCAAACCTACTGACCCTAAACACTAAGTTTTGAGAAACAACAACTTATTTGGTGAACAACTTAAAGTTGTTGCTTTGATAAAAATATTTTCCACCACATAAAATAATGATTGGATTTAAAAATGGTTTATGGATAAAACCCTTTTGCAAATGACTTTGCCACTTTAGAAAATGACCACTTTGAACCTTACAAAGTTTAGAAGCCTAGTCGAGACCACCTTTACAAATAAACCTATCTTTGCATGCTTGCATGCATGACCTAGTTTCTCTTATTTTATGTGTGTTAATTTGTGTGATTGATTTTGGTTGGAATGCTAGTGATATTGTGTTGCTTGATTGATTGTAGTGAAGTTAGAAAAGTGAGAGACTATCAAGATCAAGGAGTGAACCAACTTTCCCTACCAAAAGAAAGGCAAGTGACACTATCATCTAAAGTCCTACTATTTTCATTATACTTAGTGGATTTTGAAAACATGCATGAAAAGAATTTTTATACTTATGCTATGCTAAATCCTAATAGGATTCCCTATATATATATACCTTAGTGAAAAAATAATAGTTGTTATATGATTAGCCATGCTATATTTTGAAAAGAGATACATGTTGAGATTTTATGAGATTGAGAAAAGACTTATGTTTTATATAATAAAACAAGGACTCAATGAACCACCTGGGTGGACAAGGATACTTTGAGTTTTGGAGAAGGTGGCAACAAAAGGAACCATGTCTATGGCAATCTCTTTGTGTTGTGATCCAAAGGAAAACCACCCAGGAAACTTAGAGATTGAACATGTTTCTCCAATTGTGGCTTTCGTGTGCAACCACATGCTATTTATGGCTCTGGCTTAGTCAACTACATTGGGAAGACCCATGCATTGTCTTCAGGTTACTGAAAATGAGGACCTGGAATCCTACATGGGTACTGAAGACAAGCTAGCAATGGTGTATGGGAGGACCCTCTGGAAAGACTTCGTCACATTCTCAATCTGCCAGTACTCCATCTTGGTGAGTACTAATCCAGTGGCAACTGGTGGCAACAAGATGAGATTGTGACATGTGGGTAAAGTGTGCAACTTGTGCAGAAGATAATAAAATCTAAGTACTTAGCCGTGTCCCCGTTTATGGATAATACTGAGCAACTAAAGTTTGAAGCTATGGGAGATCTCGACATTCCAATTTCTAAAAGAAAAACTTTTAAGTGACAACAAAAGACATGATGCACTTGGGGTTACCAAGGAGCTCAAGAGATTTGGATAAACACTTGGTGCACTTGGGGTTACCAAGGAGCTCAAGAGATTTTGATAAAACTTGATGCACTTGGGGGTACCAAGGAGCTCAAGAGATTTTTGACAAGGACTTGAATACTTGGGGATACCAAGGAGTTCAAGGGATTTTGATAAAGAGATTTGACAAAGGAAACAAAACCATTTGAAGAGATGGGATAAATTATTGCTTTCTGCAAATGAGCCTAAAACCCTACTTAGCCAAATATGCATGTAATGATAGGATCCACTTATATTCAACATAGTAGTGAAACTTGCCAATACAATTCAAATGTATTGACCCTTGTGGCTGTAACTTGTAATGTTGCAGGTTTGATTGATTTTAGTGAAGATTGATTGATTAGGATTACAAAGTCTACAACCAACATCTGCCTGTGTCACTTTGAAGATGAAGGACCCCCTGCTTATAGTTATTCCGCTGCAATGTATTGTAATAGCCAAATGAGCTATGTAAGATGTAATAAAATTATGTTATTCCTGGTTATAAAGTTATATTATGACCTTTGTTTCTTGATATACATCTTAACTGTGGATGCAAGCTATTGATCCAGGCACTAGCATTGTAAACACAGGGGACTCTACCTTATTTTAAGGTTGGGACCCTTACATATGGTATCAGAGCATTGTGTTGCCTGTAGGATTTGTAAACCTAGGATTGGACAAAAACCCTTAGAAAAATAGGAGTTGTACTTGTTCCAAAAACTTATTTACAAAAACACTTGTAAACTCTTTCCTCAAACACTTTGATTTTGATTCTACATCTCATCTATTTTCAACATGATGGACAAACCTTCCCCATGACCAAATACTACACCATGTGCAAAGGATTCCATCAACTCTAATGACTTCAACTTCTTCAACTCTAATGACTTCAACTTCTTCAACTCTAATGACTTCAACATCTTCAGCATGTTCACCAATGACTTCCAACTTGGATACCACTAAGGACTACAAGTGAGACAAGGAAATCTTGCTCAAGATGTGGAGACTAAGGGAATGCAAAAATTAGAAGTAGCTTACTTCATTTGAAGTATTGTAACCAAGAGTTTTTCCAAGGAAACTATGATCTCCTGCAAAAAGAATCAACCAAGAAGGATGGAAAGATCACAAGTGAACCATATAGATGGACCACCATATTTTAGTTAAGTCAAACACACCAACTTAAGTGGTGTAACAAAAATATTTTGTTGCCTAAGTATGTGCTTGATCTTTGTTGTTTGAATGAAAAGTTGTTTGAGAATGCTTGCACATTGCTTGAGTGAATTGTGTGTTTAGAATTGATTCCTTAGAAATATTTTGCCTATTCTAATCTCCATTCAACCCAAACAGATGAATACTCCAAGAGACTCCAACATCAAGGTTGATGACCCCAACACCAACCAAGAGGACAGCATGAAATAGCTCATAGCAACCCAACACCAGTTGAACCAAATGACAGCTCAATTCATAGCCAACTCCACTGGGGAAGATCCAACACTACAAGGATTTTTGGAAACTCAAGCCCAATTGATGCTTAAAGTGACTGATCAAATGATTAATATGGAAGAAAGCTATTCCAAAAGAATTTGTGACAACAAGGATGACAGAAATATTATTCTAGATGGAGCCCCAGCTTGCATTATTTGTGGAGACAAGGATCATACTTCCAAGGAGCATGGAGATCAATGCCCCAACTGTGAAGAGAAACATCCGGTAGGCTAATGTCCCACCTCTCAAGCGACTTGCTACCTATGTGAAGGAAACAACCATGTCCCTATCCAATGCCCCATCTATTCCATAGTGGAACAAAGGAAACAAGGTGGTGTGCAACAAATGGTTGCAAACAATCAAGAAGGATCCAAGTCTACCAAGAAGGTTGATGACAAAGGAAAAGGACCACTTATACCTCCAAACAAAACAACCCAATTCAAAGGACCAAAGAAGAATTATCCAAAGAGCAATAGAAGGTCCAGGAAGCCTGTAGACATTCCTACCTACCAGATAACATATGAACAACATGAACTGGATGCACTCCTAGCTTTGGAGAAACCCAAAAAGCAAAAGAAGGACAAAAGCCATGTGCAATGTCATAAATGTAAGGAAATGGGACACTATTCCAGTGAATGCCCAGAGAACCAGAAGAATAAGGAGATTGGCCAAGTGAGGTGCAACAACTGCAAAGAGCTAGGCCATTATGTGGCAACTTGTCCACAAGAGACACGTAAAGAACTCAAAGATATCCACTGTTTCAATTGCAAAAACCCAGGACATTATGCAAGCAATTGTCCAGAAAAGATGAAGAACAAGTTGAACAAGCCTATGGAGAATCTCAACCTTGGCCCATGAGTCAAGGGTGGAAACAAAGGACACAATGCAGATGTTTGCCCAGAGAAGTTTCCCCAAGATCCCAAGCAAGCCAACATGTAATTTAGTTTGGAAATTTTTAAGGGCGGTAGTACCCTAGTTGTTTTGAGCCTACTTGTAACCCTAGCCTCCCCAAATCTCGGGACGAGATTTATTTTAAGGGTGGTAGCCTGTCACATCCCAATATTTTCCAAATCTTGTAATGTGAAAAATAATTGAATAAAATAAAACTTTGTTGATTTTCAGAGTGAGAAGAAACTTTTTGAATTCAATTGGGAACCTTCGAACCTATTTTGATCAAACAAATTCTAAAGGGATTTGAAAAGACAAAACATTAAAATAGGGAAAAATAAAAATATTTGGAATTACTATTTTGGATCTTTTAAATAAAAAGATTTGGTTTTAAAATGAAATAGAAGTTTTACAAATAAGGATTATTTTGTAAGCCAAATTAAAACTTGGCCAAGCCTTTGAAATAAAATATTTCTATTGGATAAAAATAGTAAAGGTTTATTTAAATAAAATAATAAGGATTTAATATCCAATTTTATTTAAGTAAAGGCTTCTCCCATTTTAAATAAACACTAAAACTTATTTATTTATTTCAAATAAGTTTTCCAAGTATTTTATATTTTCAAATAAAACCTGCTGATTTGGTTTTGAAAATATTTAGTTTCAAATGGAGTTTTTAATTAAAAATAAAACCCATTTTTGATTTATTAACTAGTGTCCATTTTATTTAATTATAAATGGTCTCTAAAATAAAAATATTATTTTATTTTGGGAATTGGTTTATGTTGTTAAACAGAACCAAATTCAATTGCATTGTTTGGTGAATGTTTGATTTAGTTTGGATTGTTTGATTTGTTGTTTGATTTTCAAAACAGAAAATAGGAACAGAAAAGGAAAAACAATTTGAAAGAAAAAAATAAGAATCAGACACAGCCCAGTCGACAAGCCCACTAAGCCCAGTACCAGCCCACTCCCACTCTCCACTGTGAAATGTTTTCCACCTATTAACTGACCCGCAGAGCAACTGACTGGTGGCCCCTTCTTCCCTCTCTCACTCCACTGACGAAACGGCCCCACTCCCGAGTCTTCTTCCTCACCCGCCGCGACCTCTTCTCCCCAAACCTCGCTGCCGTTCTCTGTCAATCAAACCCCGAGTAAATTCACTTAATTGCTGCAGTGATTCCGCTCAACAATCTCGCCTTCTTAAACGCCAGCATCTCCTCTTCGATTTCCCCCAGTCGCCTCACTCTAACACGCCCCCAGGCTGTCGAATTTCGCTCAAACACCGACACTGTCCGACGACGCTCCGGCGAGGATTCCGGCAACCCCACGTCACCACTTGCCTCCCCAGGCACACGGACACTTTCCTCAGATCCTTGTGCATCTCGTTGTGCCTTCCGTTCAATCGCAGGCGCCCCTGAGCGTCGCCTTCGACAACCACTGACCGCGCCGCCGTGTCTGCCCCTCTCCGGCGAAGTCCCCTGGTAAGCACAGACCACCCCACGCCCTTTCCTTCATGCACATAGCTTCGCCTTGATCTTGCGCTTCTAACCGCATCTTCGTTTTTCTTCGGGGCGAACCACAGCGTCACCTCCGACCACGACCGCGTGCAACCGTCGCCAGACCTAACTCCGGTGAGCGATTCCTCCTGTCCCCGTGCGCCCCTTGCCAAGACGACTCCATGTTGAGCTTCCCCAGGCTTCTGCGATCACGGTGAGCATACTCCCCTCCCTTCTAGCTTCTTGCATCGCCAGTTTCCCCGTTTCCGCCGCGCGCAGCCGTCGAGCGCCGCCAGTTAGTGGCAATTAGATAGTAGCCGTTAGATCGATATCGCATGGCTAAGATTAGAACTGAGCGAAGCGGTATGAGCTAGCCTGAGCCGTGCGATCTGCTTAGATCCAACGAACCGCAGAGCACGATCCACTCGAACCGGTACCGACCAATCAAAGCGCGACGCGTGGCCAGTTTTTGTTTAAAGCAGAATTTGAAAACAGATTTGTTTGCAGATTTGAAAACCCTATAACTTTTGATCCACACGTCCAAAAATTGCAAACTTTATATCAATGGAATCAGTGGAACAAGCCCTAGCCAACCATGCAATTTGTTTAGTAAAAAGCCTCTGTTAAAATGTTTGTTTTTACAGAAACATTTGTATGCTTGTTTAGATTAGAAAAATTATTCCAAAATGTTTTCAAGGATGAAATCTTTGCAAATTGGTTTGTGGTGAACTTACTGACCCTAGGAACCAACCCATGGATTTAAAAATGTAATTGGTGAAGATTAAGAATAAAAACTTGATTTAGCCATTTCTAGTCAAATAGAAATATTGGTTTTGTCATGAAAATGTTTTTGGAGTAAAAACTTTGGGAAAATGATTTGGATCAAACCTACTGACCCTAAACACCAAGTTTTGAGAAACAACAACTTATTTGGTGAACAACTTAAAGTTGTTGCTTTGATAAAAATATTTTCCACCACATAAAATAATGATTGGATTTAAAAATCGTTTATGGATAAAACCCTTTTGCAAATGACTTTGCCACTTTAGAAGATGACCACTTTGAACCTTACAAAGTTTAGAAGCCTAGTGGATACCACCTTTACAAATAAACCTATCTTTGCATGATTGCATGCATGACCTAGTTTCTCTTATTTTATGTGTGTTAATTTGTGTGATTGATTTTGGTTGGAATGCTAGTGATATTGTGTTGCTTGATTGATTGTAGTAAAGTTAGAAAAGTGAGAGACTAGCAAGATCAAGGAGTGAACCAACTTTCCCTACCAAAAGAAAGGCAAGTGACACTATCATCTAAAGTCCTACTATTTTCATTATACTTAGTGGATTTTGAAAACATGCATGAAAAGAATTTTTATACTTATGCTATGCTAAATCCTAATAGGATTCCCTATATATATACCTGAGTGAAAACATTATAGTTGTTATATGCTTATCCATGCTATATTTTGAAAAGAGATACATGTTGAGATTTTATGAGATTGAGAAAAGACTTATGTTTTATATAATAAAACAAGGACTCAATGAACCACCTGGGTGGAAAAGGATACTTTGAGTTTTGGATAAGGTGGCAACAAAAGGAACCATGTCTATGGCAATCTCTTTGTGTTGTGCTCCAAAGGAAAACCACCCAGGAAACTTAGAGATTGAACATGTTTCTCCAATTGTGGCTTTCGTGTGCAACCACATGCTATTTATGGCTCTGGCTTAGTCAACTACATTGGGAAGACCCATGCATTGTCTTCAGGTTACTGAAAATGAGGACCTGGAATCCTACATGGGTACTGAAGACAAGCTAGCAATGGTGTATGGGAGGACCCTCTGGAAAGACTTCGTCACATTCTCAATCTGACAGTACTCCATCTTGGTGAGTACTAATCCAGTGGCCACTGGTGGCAACAATATGAGATTGTGACATGTGGGTAAAGTGTGCAACTTCTGCAGAAGATAATAAAATCTAAGTACTTAGTTGTGTCCCCGGTTATGGACAATACTGAGCAACTAAAGTTTGAAGCTATGGGAGATCTCGACATTCCAATTTCTAAAAGAAAAACTTTTAAGTGACAACAAAAGACTTTATGCACTTGGGGTTACCAAGGAGCTCAAGAGATTTGGATAAAAACTTGGTGCACTTGGGGTTACCAAGGAGCTCAAGAGATTTTGATAAAACTTGATGCACTTGGGGGTACCAAGGAGCTCAAGAGATTTTTGACAAGGACTTGAATACTTGGGGATACCAAGGAGTTCAAGGGATTTTGATAAAGAGATTTGACAAAGGAAACAAAACCATTTGAAGAGATAGGATAAATTATTGCTTTTTGCAAATGAGCCTAAAACCCTACTTAGCCAAATATGCATGTAATGATAGGATCCACTTATATTCAACATAGTAGTGAAACTTGCCAATACAATTCAAATGTATTGACCCTTGTGGCTGTAACTTGTAATGTTGCAGGTTTGATTGATTTTAGTGAAGATTGATTGATTAGGATTACAAAGTCTACAACCAACATCTGCCTGTGGCACTTTGAATATGAAGGACCCCCTGCTTATAGTTATTCCGCTGCAATGTATTGTAATAGCCAAATGAGCTATGTAAGATGTAATAAAATTATGTTATTCCTGGTTATAAAGTTATATTATGACCTTTGTTTCTTGATATACATCTTAACTGTGGATGCTAGCTATTGATCCAGGGACTAGCATTGTAAACACAGGGGACTCTACCTTATTTTAAGGTTGGGACCCTTACACCTTTTGGATGATTAGGATGTCTAGCATCTCCAACCTTCGTAAATTCTCATCCAATATGAGAACATATATTATACACTATCATATTGCAACCAAAAAATTGTTTTAGATATCGTTATATCTGCCACACATGATGGTTTCTAAAACAATTCTTTCAGCTCCTAGGTAAACTTGATATTAAAACAATCAAGAATCATGGAGGCAAACATGATACTTAAGATACTAACACTGGAATTGTTACTCGCGATTTACCAATTATTAAATTTCACGAAGTAAACAGAGTTTGCTGAAAGTTTGCAATAGGACTTTAAACTTTAGATTGACACTCAAGACAATACGATACTAGTTCATAAAGTATATATCCAGAATTCTATAGTTCTATTATCTCAATTACAACTATGAATAAGGTGGTGAACGAATGCCAATGACTACAACAAATTATGCAAATTCACTTTGATTTAATTTATGATAAATTGAGTTCTACTAATCCAAATTAGAAATGAACTCCCACTCAAAAACGACATCCCTCGTGTCTTTTTGGTGATTACATGAACCAAATCCACTACACCAAGTCTGATCATCACGTGAGTCGGTGTAGTTTCAAAGGCGAGCATCAAATGGTCATCATATCAAAACATATGACTCATGCTTAACCTTTCGGTCCGTGTTTCGAGGCCATGTCTGTACATGCTAGGCTCGCCAAGTAAGAACCTTAGTATTCGCGTGTGTAACTGTCTTACACCCGAGATATGCTCATGGATTCAAGTACACCCGATCATCACGTGATGTCTTGAAGCGACTAAACATTGTCGGTGCATACTTAAGGAAGAACATATTCTTATCTTGATATCTAAATGAGGGATCATCTTATTATGCTAATAAAACGCCAAACAAGCAATATAAGATGCAATCAAAACATCACATGTTTATTAGTGGAATGATATGGTTCCCGCATATGATCTCTATCATGTGCACCGTGGTATGATCACTATCATACCTATATGTGTAAGTCCAAGGTCTATGGAGATTACACGTTATGTGTGTTGTAAGAGTATCATCTCATACTTCTACTTACAACATCACCATATCATATCACTAGCCCAGCAACAATCTAAACTAGACGCCTCTAATTTATCCATTGCAAATTTTACGTGGCTTAGGGCTTTCGAAGATAGAACCGTTCTTACCTACGAATATGAACCACAACGAGGATAACCAAATTGTTGACAACTCGTTGCAAATTAGATATTAACTATAGTAGGAGAGACAGACACCCGCTAGCCACTTATGCAAAACTAGTTGCATGTCAAGCGTGGAACAGGTCTCATGTGCAAGGACATGTAAAGTTTGTCCGGGCCGCTTCATCCCACTATGCCACCAATATCCAAAGTACAACTAAGAAGCAATAAAATGATCATCATCGCCCACATACTCATATGTGTACTACCCGTGCAATGCATCTACGCATAGATCCGGCTCTGATACCACTGTAGGGTTCGCAGCATAGAAAACAAAAAAAAATTCCTACGATGGGAACAACTATGTACCAAGATCTATCTACTAGATACAAACAACGGGCGGATGTATATCCGTAGAGAACATACCCTTGAAGACCGACAAAGCTTAACGAATCCAAACTCGTGGTTGATGTAGATGATCTCTTGCCGATCTCAAGATCGAGAGGAAGTCCTAGCGCCGCAAAACAGCAGCGCATCTGTGCTCGCACACACGTTCGAGGCACCGAGAAACCTCCGCCTCCTCACTCCAGCGATGCAGCGGAAGCACAACTCTTTCTTGCCGAATAGCCACCGAGAACATGTATCTCGCTAGTCCGAGACCATGGGGGATAAATTCTAGAGGGGGAGAGAGATCCTTCACGAGGAGGTGTGAGTGAGAAGTGAGAGGAGGGGCTCCTTATATAGGGGAGGGGGCAGCCCAAGGGGGCATGGAGGGTGCCCCCACCTCTCTCTCATTCATGTGGGTGGACACTCCACTCACAAAATGGCCCTTCAATTTTCTCCACTAAAAAACCCACTCAAATTCCCATTAAATTTCCACCAAATTTAATGCAATCTCTCATTAAATAAAAGTCTTTTATTTTATTAAGAATTTTGTCAATTACTTTAATGACAAACATTCACAAATAACCCCTTGCTAGAATTCTATTTCACATGCATAACCACTTTATGCAATTTCACCCAAAAACCTGTTTCGGTATCTAGTGAAATAAATTCTTGCGCTTGTTCATTCTTTCGGCATGAAACTTTTGCTCCAATTGGATGTCGGTGTCTCTTAAGTGTGTCACCCTACGGTTCGCAAATAATGCGGACATGATCGAGACCCCTCTCGGATCAATAAACAGAAGCGGGATCTGGAGACCCATACTGACTCCCACACATTCAACGATGACTTTCTTGTGATCGTCGGAACCTTTTACGCTAGTATCTTAATCCCTTTGTTTCACGATATATTACATGTCCGAGATTCGATCATCGGTATCTCCATACCTATTTTGATCTCGTTACTGGCATGCACTCTTTTCTCGTTCCCGTGATATAACATTCTAGTGATCAAATCACTTGCTTGCAAGCTAATCAATGTGATATCACCGAGAGGGCCCAGAGCATATCTATCCATCATCGGGATGAACAAATTCCACTCTCGATCCATGGGCCTCAAAATAACACTTTAGTAGTTCTGAACCCATCTTTATAATCACCCTGTTATGGTGTGACATTTGATGTTATCAAGAAACTCTTCCGGTGTTAGTGATTGACATGATCTCATGGTCTAAGGATTAGGATCACTTCGTAAGTTGTTATAGCAATATAAACTCAATGACTTCGATCATAATGCTATATTTCGGATGAATGTTCATCACACCATTACACTAATGTTGTGATCCCGTTATTAACAACATCCAATGTCCATGATCAGGAAACCTTGATCATCTTGTTAATCAACGAGCTAGTTTATAAGAGAGGCATAACTAGGAACTTCCTTTTTGTTTATTAAACACACATGTATTAACGTTTCCGTATTAATACAATTATAGCATGTAAAATAAACATTTATCATAAACAAGTAATACGATAATAACCACTTTATTATTGCCTCTCGGGCATATTCCCTTCACGGACACGGCTATTCGAATAGTTTGACACTCTGCAGAGATTGTACACTTTCACCACAACATTCGATACATCCGTCAGGAACAAATCCTGAATTCACCATACTCAGTATGCGTATGATCAATCCTAACCTTTCAGTTACACGCCCTAGTATAGGCACCTCTCCTGTGAGTTTGCCCGCCCAACCATGACCAACTGTCATCTTGGGTACTGCACATGTGGACAATCTTCACAAGGTAGCCTCAGCTCAGATCTTGGCCGCGAGGGAACCCATACTAAGGTATATAAATTTCCAGTCAAGCCCTAGCCAAATTTCGGGTATTGTGGTTATACGATAAAATTGGAATGGTATCGCATCTAGACAACCATCAGTTTTATAAAGGTCTAAGGCTCATGCCTCAACATTTTCATCATCAAAATCATCTCGTGTTCGGAAACACATGTCAAAACATTTCAGTAGAATGACTCATCATTCTAAGGTTTTCATAACCATTTTCACCAAGTATTCCCATCTAAAGTTGATCAAGTTTTATACTTAGCACTAGAATATACAAGTGGTGGTAAATACTAACGAGGGGTGGTAAACAAGTGGAGATTTGCTAAGTTCAATCTCATGCCTTAGGATGACATCAAGATTATCCAACTTAGGCCAAATTTTATGCTCTTTATGCTACCTTCCAATATTCTTCTAGTATCTACAATTCACTATGTAAACTCTAAGAGAAAGCTTTGATAAGGAAATAAAGTATAAAGCTTGCAAATCAAACTAGGATTGGGTTATCAAGTGGGTATGATCACATATGCTTAAGGCATATAGTTGTCATGGTAACAAGCAAGTATTAGCTTGCATAAGTTGCAAGGGTTAGCTTGCAAGGTTTCAAGTATTGGCTTGCATTAATATCAGTATAAGCTTGCCTTGAGCAGAGCAGTGGTTGAAGTTCTCCTCGGCTTCTTCCTCGTAGTATCCTCCTTCCTCCTCGTATCCTTGGTCGGTACTAGCGTCTATAAATAAATACGAGGTACACAATCAGCAAACAATACTTAACTATTTCCAATCATCACACAATGGTTCACACTAGATGATCTAGCATCATCACTAATATTACAAGATTTAAGCACTTGCCTTATTTGTTTTACTTTTAGAAAAGTAATTTTTACTCATTGAAAAACTACTTAAGATTTAATATTCTCCAACTCAAACATGGGATCATGTTGACACATGTCATAACCACATATTTCAGTACATGGGAATATGATTTAAAGTTGTGTCACAATTTAATAAGGTTTAAACTTTTTATTTTAATTAAATAAAGTGACTAGAAATGCTATGGGGCATTATTTTATAACTTCAACATTATCTCTATAAGTAAACCCATATGTTTTTATATATTTTGAAAGGTATGATCAAATGTAATTTTTGAGAGTTGCAATCAATTCAAAAGCTTTTATGGTTGAATTTTGAAAAATGTTTGAATGCAGAGAAGATTCTGCATTTTTATTTTTACCATGGTTGATCAACAAATCTAAATCGTTTGAACCAAACGGGGTTGGATTAAGAATTTCAGTACTTTTCTAAAAAATTGGTTTCATGCATTTTGGTTCAGTGAATCGAGCTGGGTTGATTTTTGAATCTGGGTACAAAACTGTGTTTGAAATTAAATGAATAAAGCTTAATTTGAATTGTTGGGTCGCGCGGGATGTTTTACTGGGCCGGCCCACTACACTCAGAGCATACGTGGGCTGGTTAAGTGACTGTGCCCACGCGTCAGTGAGACGGGGAGGGGCGAAGTGGTATGGGGCAGTGTGAACCGCACGATCTAACTCCAATTGAACGGCTACGGTTCATCGTCCATGTCGGGTAGCACCGGCGAGACAAAACCCTAACGCAGAAGGTGGGGGTCGTGGGAGGCTCACCGGGGCTCAGGCGAGGGTCGGCAACGGCGGCGAACGACGAAGCCGACGACGGCGGTTTTCCTGGTACCGGCAGCTCCTCCTGGGGCGGCACCAATCGACGGCTCCCTTCTTCTCCAGCAGCGGCGCGTTCTGGCCAAATTCTGGCGGTGCGCTGCTCGCCTTTCTCCGGGAGTGAGGTGGGGTGATTCTAGGTGAGAGGGGAGTGAACTGGTGTGGCGAAAACGAGCGGTGTAGGCCTCTATTTATAGTGGCGGAACGGGACCGACGGGCGCGGGATGAGCTCGTCGTGGTTGACGGCACAGGCAGCTACTGGCATGGGCGACGGTAGGGGATGGTATTGTGCTCCCTGGCGAAGCTCAATGACGTGGTCTTGCAGCGTGGGGTGGTGCTGATCGGTCGGAACATCGCGGTGCTCTAAGCGGGTCCGACGACGATTTTAATGTCACACAGCGCGTGTGGTCCACGCGGCGGCAAACGGGGTCTATGGGGTTGCTGGGGTGCTGGTGATCATCCCTGCAAGAGGCGAGGGCGGCGCGCGGTCTGTGGGTGCTGGTCGAGCATGGCGCACTGGCGCGCTCTCGGCTCGTGCGCAGAGAGGTTTGGCCTGGTCGTGCCGTGTGGTCCAGGAGCTGGCATTGCTCGGGGTTGGGACAGAGAGTGGCGGTGGACGGTGGGGTGCTTGCTAGACATGCTGGCTAGGCTTAGTGTTGCTCTTAGCTTGCTGTCGACCATGGGGAGGCAATGGTGCTCTCGGTATGCTTGACATTAATGGCTAGGCTTGATCACAGTGGTGCTAAAGATTGTTAAAGAGGCTAGATGATCTACTAAGGGCTAGTTGCAACCAGAGAGGGAACAATTTAGGCAAATTTTACTGCACACTATAGTATTTGATGTTTGTTTGATTTGAATCTACAAGGTGTTTGATGAAATGGCTGCAAGAAATTTAAATTTGAATTTTGGATTCAAACTTTGTGGGTTTGCTAGGCACATGCTAGGGGGTATCTCGTTAGTTGGATTAGTCAAGGGGCATTGGTTTGGTTGGGTTTTGAAAATGTATGATCTTCACAAATGAATAACATTCAATTTTGAATAGTGATTTTAATGGGGTTGCCAAATGTTTCTGCAAGTTTGAAAGGTGGGCCTTGATTCACTTTTACTAGTTCTATCAAGGGGTGAAAAGAATTGGGAAAGTTTTTGTTTGAAATCTTGGACTAGAAGCACTCAAAGTGACCTAGTGAGAAAGATTGGCAAAAATGACCATTTGCTTTATTAACTTTGTTTTTTATTTTCTTTTGATTTGTTTCTGCATGGAAATGTTTTATATGATGTTATTTTCATCTTTAAACTATTTTGTGCTATTTAGGTTAATCACACAAGTCCATTCATGCATTTTTCAAATCATTTCATTCACACATGCATTCATATGATTTTAATTAATCAAAGTTTTTGTTAACCCTAATTTTAGTGATTAGAGTTTGATGATCCTTGTGTTATATTTTTGGGATGTTACAGTCTCCATCACATCATTCTCCTATTGATATGATCTTGTTATTAATAATATCCAATGTCCATGATCAGGAAACCATGATCATCTATTAATCAATAAGCTAGTTCAACAAGAGGCTTACTAGGGACTATTTTATGTTTACAAAACATACGAGTATTAATGTTTCTGGTTAATACAATTATAGCATGGGATGTAAACATTTATCATAAACACAAAGATATAATAATAACCACTTTATTATTGCCTCCTGGGCATATCTCTAACACGTACCCCTTCGTCAGCAGAATGGAGACGCCTTCTCTATTCATCCCCTCTGTCCCCAATCCTCTCCAACTTTGTTTTTTGCGACATCTCCAAATTACCAACCTTTTGTTCGCCATCATCTCCCGAAAATCTGATCAGCTAGCTAAATTCGCGAGTGTGTTTTCAGTTTCGTCAGAACTAATCAAACCAGACGTGAAGATTTTCTACTTAGGCCCCTAAAGTTTGATGCACCTCAACCCGCATCCCCTGTCACATCCCAAAATTTTGCAAATTTCGAATTGTGAAAAATAAACAAACAAAAGAAATAAATGTTGAAATTTAGGGGGAAAAGAAACTTATTGCTTCTAAATGGAAACATCAAAACCTTACTTGCACAAAATTAGAATGAAAAAGCAACAAATTTTTTTTCAAACAGATCAAATGCATTCATGCATGGAATGTATCTTGATTTTAATCACTTGGAAAAGTTAAACCAAAAACCTAAACCCTAATAAGAGAAATCACCATCAAGATCACTCCAAGACTATTGCTTGTTCCATATAAAAATTTAGCAACAAACATTCCTAAATAAACAATAATGGTAAACAAAAATATTACTAAACCATGGGAATTGATTTCACTCCATTTGGAGCCATGGATAAAAACTTATGATTTTTATAAGATAAAATATAATATTTCCAAGGACAAATAAAGCTCATAACTAAAATCAACACATAATTGTGAACAAAGTAATCCTAAAGGATATAAAAATATAAATAATTATTAAATAGAATTATACAAATTGGAATCACTATTTTTGGAGCTATAAATAAAAAGATATGAATTTTATAAGACAAAGAAAGAATTAAATAAATAGGAATTGTTGCAAAGACATTTTTAAACCATGTCTAAATCCATAGGTACATGGAGTAAAAGTTTATTAAATAATATAAAAGGATAACAGTTTATTAAATAATATAAAAGGATAAAAGTTTATTTAAATAAAATTATATGGGTTTGTGAACCATATTCAAATTTATTTAAATAAAAGCCAATGTGCCACACTCAAATTTTAATGAATAATAAATTATAAGAAAATTATTTGAATTTTCCTAAATGGACTAAATAACCAACTAGGTTTTTGTATAAAACCTACTGAAAATATTTGGAGGAATTTTGAAATCAAATTGAAGTTTAAATCAATTGATTTGAATAAAAACAGAAAACAGAAAAAGAAAAGGAAAAGATTTGAAAAAAAGGGAAACCCAGTCCACCCCAACAATCTTTACATAACCCAGCCCACTAGCCCACCCGGGCCACCCCCTCTCTCCCCCTCTGCTTTCTTTTCTCACCACACCCCTCCCCCACTCCTCCCTGACAGCACAGCCCCACAGCCACATCAGCGTCGTCTTCAACCCTCGTGTGTAGAGACTGCTTCTCCCTCCGCTGTTTCCTCTTGTTTTAATTCGTGTGAATTCACTTAACTGCCGAAGTAATTCCCTTCCTCGACCTCGGCCTCTTAACCCCCTCTCCCTCCTCTGTGTTTCCCCTCAAGCACCGCATACAGAGAGCCCCCAGGCTGCTCGGATTCCTGCTCGCACCGCTGCAGACCCCGTCGAGCTCCCGCGACAATTACGGTGAACCTCGACCACCCCTTGCCTTCGGGTTCACCCTATTCTTCTGGTTGTCTTCAGGTGCACCTATTGACACTTGCCATTTGTTAACTCATGGCCCATGAGCTCGCATTCGTCTTCGACTGCACGCACCCAATGGTGAGCACATCTCCGACGAGGAATCGCCACCGCACCCGCGTGCCCCTGCCTCGCCCACGACCTACGCCGAGCTCACCTCGGCCCTGTGACCATGGTAACCCCCTCACACCATCCCCTTGCCCCCTAGCCCCGCCGGTGCGCCGCCACCAGAGGCGTCGCCAGCAGCGCCGCCCATCCCTGGCTAGCGTGCTCGGATCCGTTGGATCTAGATCTAAAGGCTACGACAGAATCACTTAACGAAAGGGTACGATTTGATCTGGTCCGTGAAACCCCACTTAGATCACGAGGCTCGCATCACTTCATACAGCCGAAACGGTATCAACCAATCAGAGCCTGCCGCGTGTACAGAGTTTTGATTTAAAATCAAGGATTTACCTATTAGATGTTTAAACTTGTAAAATCAATAACTTGGTCTGTAATTCAGACAATTACAAATTATGTGTCTATGGATTCAAAAAAATGTGAACTTTGCACCTCTGGCCTTACTTTAGTATTTTTTCTTCTAAAAAATTAGAGTTTTAGACATACTTGTTTAGGGCTATTTTGGCTATAAAATTGTTCTAAAAATTATTTTTGAGTAAATCCTTTTGAAAATGGTTTTGTTTGAACCCTCTAACCATGAACACTAACATTTTAAATTAAAAATATATTTTGTTGACACTAGAAATTATTCCGTTGAATAAAAGCATTTCCAGTAAAACAAAAATGATTTAAATAACCAAATTACACTAACTTGGTTCCAATTGAAATTCCACTTTTATAAAAGGACCAGTATCTGTTTGTAATTTTTATAACCTTGTTAGGAACATCTTTTTTAATAAAATAACCTTTTGTATGCTTGCATGCATTTCTTTGTTTTCTTGTTTTGTTTTGTTATTTTGTGTAGTAGTTTTAAGTGTGTCCTTTTCTCTTGTTTGTATTGTTGTAGTGAACCTTGAGGAGTGTGACATTTACAAGATCAAGGAGAGTACCTAAATATTCTACTATAAAGGCAAGTGATAATTTGGTCATCAAAAGTTCTATCTTTTCAATATTACATTAGTGGTATTTTTGTAGTATGCATGATAGGACTATTTTGTATGTTTCTATGCTATGCAAATCCTATAGTATCTACCTTGGTAGTATTTCCTAAATATATGAGACATATTAAGTTTAGATTGCTTAGTCTAGCTATATAGATTTGTGGGTGGAAATCATGATATGATGTCTTATGAAAATACAAGTATTGTTTTTTGACTAATGAAAACAACTGATGTTAATTAAACACATGGGTGGAAATGGGACTTGTATGGATGTATTTTTGTTGCGTGGTTACCCAGGGCCCATTTCTATGGTTTATCCTAGTGTATCTCACTTGTGGATGGCCACCCAGGAACGAAGAGATTTGAGACATTCTTGTCTTTAAAGCTTCCAGTGCAGCCACATGGCATATGGGCTCTGCCTTGACCAACTAATTTGCAAGAACTCAGCCAGATGGACAGAAGGTGGTAGTGAGGATAGGATGGAACACGTCCATGGTGGTCTGAGGGATTGTTTCTGAAAAATCTCGTCTCGATGCATGTCGAGTCTTGTGGGGAAAGTGCACCACCTCTCGAGAGGGTAAAACTAAGTACTTGGCCGTATCCCCGGTTATGGACAACTTTGAGCAATCAAGACAGTGAAGCAGTTCAAGAATCTCATCATTCTAAGTTCTCTAAGTTAAAACTTGTTGGGTGAACAAGGGAAGCACCTGGTGTGTATCCAGTGTGCCATGTTTGATGAAGTGTTTTTGAAAAGAGAAAGACTATTTTACAAAGGATAGGGAAAACTTATTTTATTCAAAGGCCAGCCAAAAATCCACTTAGCCATATATGCTTGTATATGTTAGATTCTCCATATCAATATGATATCACTTGCCAATACAATTCAAGTGTATCGACCCTTGTGGTTGTAACTTATCATGTTGTAGGTTTGTTTGATGTTAGTGAAGTTTGTTGAGTAGGGATTACAAGTCTACAACCAACATGTTTGCCTGTGGAATATGAAGATGAAGGACTCCATGCTTTATAGTTATATCTGCTGCTTTGTAATAAGATATCTATATGAGCTATGTAAGTTGTCATGAACTATTTTATTCCTGGTTATGAGTTGTAATATGACCTTTGTTTCTTGATATTACATCTTAAACTGTGGGTGCTAGCTAATCGATCCAGGGACTAGAACTGTAAACATTGGGACTTTTCCCTTATTAGGTTCAGGCCTCTACAGATGGTATCAGAGCACTGTGTTGCCTGTAGGATTGTAACCCTATGATTGGACAAAACCAATTATAGAAATAGGAGTTGTGTTTGTTCTAAATTATTTACAAACAATCTTGTAAAATCTTTCCTCAGCATTTTGTTTTGTTTCTATATCTCTCCCTTTTCCAACTTGATGGACAAATACTTCAACATGATCAAGGATTTCAACATCACAAATGACTTCATCTTAAACATCTCAAAGGACTTCAGCTTTAGTTTCACCAAGAACTTCAACCTGGACATCACTAAGGACTTCAAGTGAGATAAGAATAATACTCAAGACTTGGATACTAAGGAAACTCAACTTAGGAGGAACCATTATAGACATTCCCTTTGAACCTTGTGACCAAGATGCAATAATTTCTTCCAAGGAAACCATGATCTTCTTCCTGATGTAATAGCTAAGAAGAAAGATTGAATGATCTCAAGTGATACCTTATAGTTGAACCACCATGCTAGTGTTTCGTTTAAAAATTGATTTACTGATCTTTTATTGATCATACCCACCTATGTGGTATGTCAATAATATTTTGTTTGCCTGGAATATGCTTGTTTGAGTGGACTGCATGATTGTTATTGCTTGTACATTGTTCTATGTGAATTGTTGTGTATGAGTAGAATGCTTTCCCTCTAAATCTTTTGTCTATTCTAATTCCAACCCAACCCAAGAAGATGAATTCTCCAAGAGACCACAACTCCAATCAAGGATGGTGACAACAACAACCTCGAGATGCACATGACAGTACAACTTCTAACAACCCAAATTAAGTTGAATCAAGTGACAGCCTAGTTTTTAGCCAACAACAGCAACAACACCGAGTTAGACCTAATGCTAAGGTTCTTGGGATCCCAATCCCAATTGTTGCAAAGGATGACCAATCAGATGATCAACATGAGAAGCAACCCTTCCCAAAGAGATTGTGACAACAATGATTTCAAGATGGATATTGTGGAAAGAACGCAAGACTGTAAAATCTGTGGAGACATAGAACACACTTATAAAGAGCATATTGACCAATGCCCTAACTGTGATGAGAAACATCCAACTATACAATTCCCCACATCTCAAGTTGCATGTTTCCTATGTGAAGGAAATGATCATGTCCCTGTCCAATGCCACATCTATCATGTAGTTCAACAGATGAAACATCAAGCTAAGGATGGAATACATCAAGTATTTGGAAACATCCATGAAGGTACAACTTCCACCAAGAATGATGAAGACAAAGTCAAATCTCAGTATGCACCTCCATACAAGGTAACTGTAGAGGTCCCAACCTTTAATAAGGTAGAGATCCCTGTGTTTACAATGCTAGTCCCTGGATCAATAGCTAGCATCCACAGTTAAGATGTAATATCAAGAAACAAAGGTCATAATACAACTTTATAACCAGGAGTAAAATAATTTATTACATCTTACATAGCTCATTTGGCTATCTCATTACAATGCAGCAGAAATAACTATATCATGGGGTCCTTCATCTTCAAAGTGCCACAGTCAATCATGTTGGTTGTAGACTTGTAATCCTAATCAATAAACTTCACTAACATCAAACAAACCTGCAACATAATAAGTTACAGCCACAAGGGTCAATACATTTGAATTGTATTGGCAAGTGATACTATGGTAATATAGTGGTATCTATCATCTATATGAATTTGGCTAAGTGAATCTTAGGCTTTCTTTGCTCAAAATATATTTTCCTTATCATTTGAAAACACTAAGTTTTTCTTTGACAAAACTTTCCCAAGGAATCACCAATAAAAATTGGTGAACCTTCACCCTTGTTCAACCACAAGTTTTAACTTAGAAAGTTGGGATGAGGAGATTCTTGATAGCTTCCATGTCTTGATGCTCAAATTGTCCTTTGCCAGGGACATGTCTAAGTACTTAGATTTTACATTCTGCAGAGGTGGTGCACTTTCCCCACAAGACTTGGTTTCACAAAGACAAGATCTTTCAGAAGCCTTCCCTTATACCAGAATGGACGTGCTCTAACCTATCAAACCCCTACCACCAACTGTCCATTTGACTAAGTTATTGCAACCTATATGATCCAGGCAGAGCCCATAATGCCAAGTGGCTGCACTTGAAGCTTCTCAACATTTGACATCTCAAATCTCTTTGTTCCTGGCTGGCCATCCACAAGTGAGATACACAAGGTAAACCATAGAAATGGGCCTTGTGTAACCACTCAAGACAAACCATTCCTTCCATTCCACCCAGGTGATTCATTCACTTAGTTGTTTTATTAAACAAAACACAAGTCCTTGACTTAGAAATATTCCATAGTATGAATTTATTCCACCCTTGTTTTCTACTAGCTAAGCTAAGCATGATAGTATTACGAATCTTAACTTAGGAAATTTCTACTAAGGTTTCATCTACTAGGATTTCCCATGGCATAGTTTACACTTAGCGAAAATTCCATGCAAGTCCTACTTAGAAATATCACTAATGCATAGTAAAAATAATGGGACAAAAGTATGGAGCATCACTTTCCTTTTTGGTAGAGAATATAAGTTCACTACTTGATCTTTCAATATTCACACTCTTCAAATTCCACTACAATTCAATCAAGCAAGGCACAGTTTCAATCTACCATTCAAGCAAACATCACATAAAATAATAGAAACAAAGCAATGCTTGCAAGCATGCAAAAGATTGTTTATTTGGAAAAGTGGTTTCTAATGGGTTATAAACATTTGAAAACACCTATTGGTCATTTTATAAAAGTGGAAAAACCATTTGCAAAAGATTTTACCTATAAACCCTTTTTAAACCAAAGCATTATTTTATGTGGTTGAAAATGCCTTTAGCAAAGCAACAATCTTTATAGGGTTCACCAATTCATTTTTAATTCTAAAACTTGGTTTTTGGGGTCAGAGAGTTTAATCCAAATCATTTCCCAAAGATTTTTCTCCAAAAAGTATTTTTAACATATAAACAACATTTTTATTTGGCTAGAAATGCTTTGATTCAGAGATTTATTCTATTGCTTCACAAAATATGTGTTTGAATCCACTAGTTGGTTTCTATGGTCAATAGGTTCAAAACAATCCATTTGCCAAAGATTTTATCATAAAAACATTGCTAGAACAATTTTTATATCCAAAATATACTTACACAAGTTTCTACAAAAACAACCATTTTACCAGATACAATTCATTAAACAAAGTGCATGGTTGGAAAGTACTTGGTCTTCTGATTCCATTGATATAAAATTTGCAAAATTTGGACGTGTGGACTGAAAGTTATGAATTTTGCAAGTTTAGAAATCCAATAGATCAAATTATGTTTTTAAAACCAGAGTCTGGCCACGTGGCGCGTTTCTATAGGATGGTACCAGTTCATGTGGATCGTGTGATACGGGCCTTTGGATCTAATTAACAACTCACGGCACAAATGCTCTCATACCTCTTCGATAAGTCAACCTATCGCATCACTCAGATCTAGATCGGACGGCTCCTAATGCTTTGCCAAGAACTGGCGGCGCTGTGACGGTGGTCAGCGGCGGCGCGGCTCTGGCGATGGAGTTCTGGCTATTCCAGGAAGGGAGGGAGAGGGAGGATAGGCTCACCGTGTTTGTCGTGGAATGATGATGCTCAAAGTGCTCGGGGTTGGCGAAGGGGCGCACGGGGGCGATGGTAATCCCTCGCCGAAGTTCTTGGCGCCATCGGACACGCACGGGTTCCGTTGGTGGCGTCACTACTGAGCACGAGAGAGCAAGCAAACAGCGTTGTTAGATGCACGGAAGAGTGGGGAGTATCGGAGCATCAAAGAGAAGAGGAGGCGCGGTCAGAGACTACCAAAGGGGTTCGTCGGAGCTGCTACAGACCGTGGCGGCGATTGGTGTTGATGTTGCCGACAATGTGGAGTGCGCGCAGGCGAGTGGAGGCTATAGAGAGGTTCGCCGGGTGATGGGGAGTGCGCTCGTGTGGTCGAGGGGGCGAGGGGCGACGGCGGCTGGCCGGAATTCTCACCGGAAGACATCAGAGGCAGTGGCGGTGTGAGGACTAATTGGGACGGCCTGAAGGCAGAAAGGGAGGGGTGAGAGAGGCGAAATGGAGAGGAGGAGCAGGCGAGTTATCGAGCGTGATTGGTGACAGACATTACTCGCAGTATTGACGTGAATTACTCCCGCAAGATCAATGCAGAAACGGGTGAGGAAGTGGTCGCAGGGTGGAGACGATGAACAGTAGGTGGGTCCTGGTTGTCTGCGAGAGAGAGAGAGAGAGAGAGAGAGAGAGAGAGAGAGAGAGAGAGAGTGGGTGGGTGTGGGGTCCAGTCGTCATAGACTCTGCGGGTGTGGCTGCGAGTAAAAGAAAACGCTTCGGGGGAGGGGGTTAGTTGGGCTAGATGGGCCGGACTGGGCCAGGTTTGGTTGGGCTGATTGGTTTTCATTTTTTTATATAGATTCATTTTTCTCTTTCCATTTCTATTTTTCTGTTTCGATTTTGTTTAAACATTTCAAACAACTATTTGAATTCAAACTTCAACCAAACTTTGTGTATATTCCGATACTGATTAATAGTACATTCTAAAGTCAATTTTAAAATAATTCTTTTATTCTTTTTAGGGTATATTAATTATTTAAAATAGGCCTTTGTATTAATTCAATCAAGATTTAATAATGTTTTCAAACTCCATTTGAAATCTAAATCTTTCCAAATCTTTTCAGTAGGTTTTATTTATTTATTAGGGTGTCAAATAATTCACTTTGAATTATTTGGAATATTTTTAATATGATTTATTAATCATTTAAATTGGATATTTGTCTTTATTCCAATGAAATTTAATATGGGTTTAATTCCATAAATTTTATTTAGTTGATTTCTTTGCTCCCATTTAAGTTTATTAAATAACTTTTATTCCACTTGGGTAAATTTCAAATTCTATTTTCCCATGATTTAATTAATCATTCTTATTAAGAAATTTGTCTTAATCCCATGGAATAGAATTTTGGTTAAGGCCATATTATTTTATTTCAATATTATTTATTCATTTATTTCATTTGAACTTGGATTATGATTATTCAATTTGTTTATGGTCTTGGCCAAGTTTTATTTAGCTCTTATCAAATAGTCCTTATTTATTATTTCTTCTTTATCTTATAAAGTTAATATCTTTTTATTTAAAGGTCCAAACTTGGTGATTCCAATTTGTAAAATCTTATTTAAAATTTGTTTATCCTTTTAAATGTCTTTAGGATTATTTTCTCACCATTTGGTATGGATTTCTAGATAGGTGCTTTATTACCTTTGGAAATTCAATTTCCTTATCTTATTAAATTCATAAGATTTTATCTATGGCTCCAAATTAAGTGAAACCAATTTATATGGTTTTATAATATTTCTATTTATCATTCTTGATCATTTGTAAATGTTTGTTGACAAATTTTTATATGGATCAAAACCATGGTCTTAGAGATATCTTGGAAAACTCCCATTAGGGGTTTAGGGTTTTGATTTATTTTCCAAGTGTTTAAATTTTCCAGATGCATTTATGAAGAATGCATTTTACTTGATTTGAATTTAGTTGAATTCAAACATTAACCAAGGTTTGTTCAAGATGGGATTTTAAGTTTCCATTTAGAAACAAAAAGTTTCTTTTCACCCTCAATTTCAACAATTATTTATTTTGTTTATTTATTTTTTACATTACAAAATTTGGAAAATTTTGGGATGTGACAGTAACCAACTTTGGTGAACCAAAGAGGAAACATGGACGTTATAGTAGGAACCGTTCTAAGAACTAAGGAAGTTTTCCTACATTTGTGGTGAAATATGAAGAACATGAACTAAGAGACCTCCTAGCTTTGGAGAGACCCAAGAACAAGAAGAGCCAATGAAACAAACAAGAGATAGTGATACCAAGGATAAAGAGGGATATTAGCCAGGTGATGTGCCACAAATGCAAAGAGCTAGGCCATTATGCATCAAATTGTCCAGAAAAGGAGAAGAACAAGACAAGCAAACTTGGAAATGATCTCAACCTTGTCACATGTTTCAAATGTGGTAATACGGGACACTATGCAAACAACTGTCCAGATAAATTACATCAAGACACCAAGTAAGCCAAGATTCAATCTAGTTAAAATCCTTTTAAGGGTGGTAGTACCCTAGTTGTTTCGAAACCAACTTGTTGTTCCTAGCCTTCTCAAATCTCGGAACGGGATTCCTTTTAAGGGTGGTAGTCTGTCACATCCCAAAATTTTGGAAATTTTGAAATGCGAAAAATAAAAAAAACAAAAGAAATAAATGTTGAAATTTAGGGGGAAAAGAAACTGTTTTGCTTCTAAATGGAAACATCAAAACCTTACTTGAACAAAATTTGAATGAAAACGCAACAGACAAATTTTCAAATAGATCAAATGCATTCATGCATGGAATGTATCTTGATTTTAGTCACATGGAAAAGTTAAACCAAAAACCTAAACCCTAATAAGAGAAATCACCATCAAGATCACTCCAAGACTATGGCTTGTTCCATATAAAAATTTAGCAACAAACATTCCTAAATAAACAATAATGGTAAACAAAAATATTACAAAAACATGGGAATTGATTTCATTCCATTTGGAGCCATGGATAAAAACTTATGATTTTTATAAGATAAAAGAAAGTATTTCCAAGGATAATAAAGCTCATAACTAAAATCAACACATAATTGTGAACAAAGTAATCCTAAAGGATATAAAAAGACAAATAATTATTAGATAGAATTATACAAATTGGAATCACTATTTTTTGAGCTATAAATAAAAATATATGAATTTTGTAAGATAAAGAAAGAATTAAATAAATAAGAATTGTTACAAAGATATTTTTAAACCATGGCTAAATCCATAGGTACATGGAATAAAAGTTTATTAGATAACATAAAAGGATAAAAGTTTATTAAATAATATAAATGGATAAAAGTTTATTTAAATAAAATTTTATGGGTTTATGAACCATATTAAAAATTTATTTAAATAAAAGCCAATGTGCCACACTCAAATTTTAATGAATAATAAATTATAAGAAAATTATTTGAATTTTCCTAAATGGACTAAATAACCAACTAGGTTTTTGTATAAAACCTACTGAAAATATTTGGAGGAATTTTGAAATCAAATTGAAGTTTAAATCAATTGATTTGAATAAAAACAGAAAACAGAAAAATAAAAAGAAAAAGATTTGAAAAAAAGGGAAACCCAGTCCATCCCAATGATCCTGGCCTGACCCATCCCACCAGCACACCCGGGCCACCACCTCTCTCCCCCTATTCTTTCTTTTCTCACCACACCCCTCCTGGCACCCCTCCCTGACAGCATGGCCCCACAGCCATATCAGCGTCGCCTTCAACCCCCGCGTGCAGAGACTACTTCTCCCTCTGCCGTTTCCTCTCATTTTAATTCGCGTGAATTCAATTAACTTTCGGCGTAATTCCCTCCCCCGACCTCGCCCTCTTAAACCCCTCTCCCTCCTCTATGTTTCCCCTCAAGTACCGCATCTAGAGAGCCCCCAGGCTGCTCGGATTCCTGCTCGCACCGCTGCAGACCCCGTCGAGCTCCGGCGATAATTACGTTGAACCTCGACCACCCCTTGCCCTCTGGTTCACCCTATTCTGCTCGTTGTCTTCAGGAGCACCTATTGACCCTTTCCATTTGTTTACTCGTGGCCCAGGAGCTCGCCTCCGTCTTCGACTACACGAACCGAACGGTGAGCACATCTCCGACGAGGAATCGCCGCCGCACCCACGTGCCCCTGCCTCGCCCACGACCTCCCCCGAGCTCACCTAGTCCCCATGACCACGGTGACCCCCCTCGCACCATCCCCTTAACCCCTAGCTCCGTCGGTGCGCCGCCACCAGAGGCGTTGCCGCTGCGCGTCGCCAGCAGCGCCGCCCATCCCTGGCCAGCATGCTCGGATCAATTGGATATAGATTTAAAGGCTACGATAGAATCACTTAACGAAAGGGTACGGTTTGATCTGGTCCGTGCAACCCCACTTAGATCTAACGGCTTGCATCGCTTGATCCAGCCGAAACGGTATCAACCAATCAGAGCCTGCTGCGTGTATAGAGTTTTGATTTAAAATCCAGATTTTACCTATTAGATGTTTAAACTTGTAAAATCAATTACTTTTGGTATGTAAGTCAGAAAATTACAAATTCGGTGTCTATGGATTCAGAAAAATGTGTATTTTGCACATGTGGCCTTACTTTAGTCTTTTTCTTCTAAAAAATAGAGTTTTAGGCATAGACTTGTTTAGGGCTATTTTGGCTATAAAATTGTTCTAAAAATTATTTTTGAATAAATCCTTTGGAAAATGGTTTTTTGAACCCGCTGACAATAAACACTAACATTAGAAATTAAAAATATAATTTGTTGACACTAGAAATTATTCCTTTGAATAAAAGCATTTCTAGTAAAACAAAAATGATTTAAATAACCAAATTACACTAACTTGGTTCCAATTGAAATTCCACTTTTATAAAAGGACCCGTATGTGTTTGTAATGTTTAGAACCTTGTTAGGAACATATTTTTAAATAAAATAACCTTTTGCATGCTTGGATGCATTTCTTTGTTGTCTTATTTTGTTTTGTTATTTTGTGTGGTAGTTTTAAGTGTGTGCTTTTTGCTTGTTTTTATTGTTGTAGTGAACCTTGAGGAGTGTGACATTTGCAAGATCAAGGAGATTACCTAAATATTCTACTATAAGGCAAGTGATACTTTGGTCATCAAAAGTCCTATCTTTTCAATATTGCATTAGTGGTTATTTTGTATAATTAAAAATAGTATGCATGATAGGACTATTTTGTATATTTCTATGCTATGCAAATCATATAGTATCTACCTTGGTAGTATTTCCTAAAGATATGATACATAGTAAGTTTAGATTGCTTAGTCTAGCTATATGGATTTGTGGGTGGAAATCATGATATGATGTCTTATGAAAATACAAGTATTGTTTTTGGACTAATGAAAACAACTGATGTTAATGAAACACATGGGTGGAAATGGGACTTGTATGGATGGATTTTTGTTGAGTGGTTACCCAGGGCCCATTTCCATGGTTTACCCTGGTGTATCTCACTTATGGATGGCCACCCAGAAACAAAGAGATTTGAGACATTCTTATCGTGAAAGCTTCTACTGAAGCCACATGGCATATGGGATCTACCTTGACCAACTAAGTTGCAAGAACTCAGCCATATGGACATAAGGTGGTAGTGAGGATAGGATGGAACGCGTCCATGGTGGTCTGAGGGATTGTTTCTGAAAAGTCTCGTCTCGATGCATGTCGAGTCTTGTGGGGAAAGTGCACCACCTCTCGAGAGGGTAAAATTAAGTACTTAGTCATGTCCCCGGTTATGGACAACTTTGAGCAATCAAGACAGTGAAGCAGTTCAAGAATCTCATCATTCTAATTTTTCTAAGTTAAAACTTGTTGGGTGAACAAGGGAAGCACCTGGTGTGTATCTAGTGTGCCAAGTTTGATGAAGTGTTTTTGAAAAAAGAAAGACTATTTTACAAAGGATAGGGAAAACTAATTTTATGCAAAGGCCAGCTAAAACTCTACTTAGCCATATATTCATGTAGATGTTAGATTCTCCATATCAATATGATATCACTTGCCAATACAATTCAAATTTATTGACCCTTGTGGCTATAACTTATCATGTTACATGTTTGTTTGATGTTAGTGAAGTTTGTTGAGTAGGGATTACAAGTGTACAAACAACATGTTTGCATGTGGCATATGAAGATGAAGGAGTCCATGCTTTATAGTTATATCTGCTGCTTTGTAATAAGATAGCCATATGAGCTATGTAAGTTGTAATGAACTATTTTATTCCTGGTTATGAGTTGTAGTATGACCTTTGTTTCTTGATATTACATCTTAAACTGTGGGTGCTAGCTAATCGATCCAGGGACTAGCACTGTAAAAATAGAGGGACTTGTACCTTATTGGGTTGAGGCCTCAACAGCCCCCACCTTGCCACTTGTCACCTCCCAGAAACCCTGCGCGCATGAACCCCTCTGTCCGTTTGGACCCACTTGACAGCGTCGGTGGGTACACCATCTCATGTGACAAAAGGTTCTGGGCCGTTTTTCTAAAACAAATAAAACCATAATATATATGCATGCAAATATGAATTAGTTCATAACTTTCAAATACTTTCGAATTTAAATAAAATTCCAAAATGAAATATGTTTTATTTTCATATGTGAATTCAAACATAAATTCAAATTTTTTCAAAACTAATGCAAACTAGTCAAACCTTTGACTTTGACCCCTTTTAAATATAATTGACTTTAACGTTGACTTAAATTCATAATTCCAAATATTAAGTATAATATATGT
This sequence comes from Avena sativa, assembly GCA_916181665.1. Taxonomy (NCBI): domain Eukaryota; kingdom Viridiplantae; phylum Streptophyta; class Magnoliopsida; order Poales; family Poaceae; genus Avena; species Avena sativa. The sequence goes on from OV702280.1 coordinate 126,213,613, forward strand.
TTTTGAATCAGAAAAACATGATAAATCTGTTTATGCTATTTAAAATATCATTTGTACAACTTAAAATTTCGAAATAATTAAAATGCTAATAATTGGCCATTTCTTTAATATTGCATAACTTTAAATCCATAACTACGAATTCGGCAAATGATATGTATAAATCGATTAGCTCAACGATCCTTTTCTAACTATGCATTCCATGATATGAACTGAAGCAAGCATCATATAAATATGAAGTATACATCAATGTTTATGGGAGCAAAACATGACTAAAATCTTAATAAAATGTTTATTCTTGTACCCCACACCTCACCCATGCCATGCTATATTATGCCATGTAAATTGTGCATCATTCCATGATGTAATACTTGTTTTCTTGTTGCATATGATTTATATGATTATGATATGTATTTATTTTGGCCCTTGTGTGTTTGGTTCTTATCCAGATAGACGCCGAGCAAGGAGAATATTAGGAGCCTCAGGAATATTACTCGGATCCATCTTATTCTATGACGGAAATTCCAAGTAAGCATTTCCACATTCTTGCCCTACATATAGTACCTATTGCATCTATCTTATTATTGCATCATGAGTCATGATCCGAATTAAATTGAATCCCAAGTATTGCATAGCCTTTACCTTTAAACCCCACCAAATCTTGTTCCCTCCATCCTATGAGACACTACTACATGAGTTGTTTGAGCCATGCGAGTCGTAGAATTCCATGTGTAGGGTTTGTGAGTGTCTTGAATAATGAGGTACCTAAACAACTGAATTGAGTAGTAATGAGATAACTAATGAAAGAGGCACCGGTGGGCATTATCTGCTATTTGGTTCTTTAAGCTCACTTGTGTCCTGTAGGACCCATAGTACTTCATTCTTGTTCCTTGACTATCGCACTATCCGCATGTGGGACCATGAATCCCCTAAGCCTTAGCTTGAGTCATATTTAATTTCTTTGGGCCACAATTAGTTTGGGGCGTTATTACTATCCTATACTTATGCCATTCTTTACTGCTCATTTACTATTGTTGCTCGAGGAACGTTTACTACTGTACTATTTTGGAAAGTAGAATGTTTTTGCAGTATCGACAAGCCCAGTCACACTTTCGGGTTCCCAGTCGTTTACAGCCATTGCCACAGACCGCAGGGTCCATCTTGGAGCCGGCCAACTTCGTCGCGGGTTGCTTAGTGGGGTGGCCCCTTGAAATCAACTATGAATCTTGTGAATGATTTGTTGTGATACCTCATTGGGTTTTCATTTGGTTTTTCTAAGGTTGATCGTGCGTGTGTTGCTATTTGTGCACTCCTGTAGGGTAAATCTGTCTGAAATCCGTGTCTGCGGTTATGGACAACTTAGAGCACAGTTTCTCAATCATAGACAAGCATAACTAAACTATCGCTTTTAAATTGACTAAATCTTGACTAGTAATGGTGCAACATTTATGAAATGATTAATAAAAACTGCCAACGGATGGGATGTTCTTCCTCCTTCTCGTTCGGAACAGGGAGGTGGGCGAGTGATGTTTACTTATGTTGATATATATCTGATGGGTAATTAACTATTGTTTAATTAACGAGTGTTCGTCTATCTTTGGTTAGATGTATGTTGTAGCGTGTCTCTATAGAATTGCTAGGCTTATTTTTGCTGCAACCGTATCACCCTCGGTTGTTCCCTTTAGATGCATAAAGACTTTCTAAGTTCCTTAGTGTCTCACACAATAAATATTGGTTTAGATGGACAAGTATATCCACAGGAAGGCTACTGGGTCGAGGAGACCGATGATGGTGGCAATGACCGTTTGGTGTTGAGATTCCGGGGATGGAGATCCATTAGATCTATGTGCGGGATGGGCGAGTCGTGATGCCAATTTGCTTCTTATCCGTACTCGAATGTTGTCTTCTGCTTCCGCTTGATACTTTGATGTGTGATGTATCCTAACTATTAGCTATCTAGTATTTTGGATCTTGCCGTATGGCGTTGAATATTTCTATTTTTTTTAGATGCATTGGCTCTGATGTACTCTTGTATGTCATGGGCATACACACTTGTGTATTTTTTGTTCGCATGCCTTTCGAATACACCGCTCGCACTTGATACGATGTTCTTGAAAGTGTATAGGGTGGTTGGCCGGTACCATGCCCTGCTCCGTTTAGACGGGCATGCACTTGGGTGGCCTTTGGGCCTCCATGGTAGAACCACCTTATGCACTTTGGGTTCTTCCTGGCTTGTTGTTTAGAGCGTAGTGTCTGAGGTATTATAAGAATTTGGGTTGCTTCTATCAAATCAAATACATCGCATAATCGTGGGAACAATAATTAATATGTTGAAAGAAACTTACCCATGGTGACAAAAACAACTTATTTAAATGAACTTACCTAAATTATATAAAGCAAAACTAGGTAAAATAGAAATCGTCCATGTTGAAAGCAACTTAGCTATTATGACAAAAACAACTAAGTTATTTTTAAAACGAACATACATACATTATGCAAAGAAAAACTTATCAACTACTAGGCAAAAAAAAATTGTCCATGTTGCAACTTAATTAAAAATCTGCAGCAATCAAACTTAACTACAGAGAAAGAAACAACTACCCTAACCCATCACCATTACAAAAACATATACATATAGACTAGTATATGGAATCAACTTAGATAACTTGGTGAAGGAAATTTAGATATGGTCACAGAACAACTTAGCTATGGTGACAAAAACAACTTAGGTGTTTTCAAATGAACTTACATATAGGGAAATGATACCTATCACTCGGGGGATCGAACGAAACGATCCCCCGGGTCGCTTCGCTCGCTTGCTCTGGAAACATTGAACGTGTGCACACCGTCGTTTTACTGACGGGCTCCACCGAGAGCGTTGCCTTATATCTTCCCTTGTTCCTTTCCTCCCATCGTTGCTTGCCGTTTTGCACTGCCGCTCTTCCCTTTGTGCCTCGCGCGGATGCAGCAACACCTCACCGCGCTGTCGCATCTTGTCCCTGCTCTCCCTATGCCATGCAACTCGTCCCTACACGACCCGTGCTGCTCGGCCCGATTCGCGCCTCGTGTCGCTGCTGAGCTCCATCATGCTCGCTTCGACGACCTCAGGCCGCTGCACCCCTACCTCCTCCTCCTCTTGCAGCTTTCTTGTCCCCTCCGAGATCCGTCGTTGGCTTGACTACTGTCGTGCAAGGATCTATCGGGGAAGACGCCATCAGAGTCGCCACCTTGCTCCACCTCTAACTTCCTCCCCTATCGCAGTACCCCGCTACCGACATGAGGTTGCCAATCTGAGTGCCGCCCTTGCTAGGGGATGTCCGAGATGCTACCGACAACAGACGACTTTGCTACATACCACGTCTGGTGTTGCTACCACAGTATAAAGAGCTTGCTACTCCAATTTTGCTACCTTAGCATATTATTTTTGCTATGTATTCATATTCTTTTTGCTACTTTCCCATAATTTTTTTCCTACAACCAATCTCTACGGTTTTGCTACGAGATCTCTGGCGATGTCTCCTTTGCTACATTACAAAAAAAATTCTACAACCGTTTCATGTTTTTGCTACAATAGCGTAAATTTTTTGCTACAAGGTGTCCGGCAACGTTTATTCCGGGAAGAGTATTTGGCGAGTCTCCGGTGAGTTCGGGTTTGCTATATTAGCACAACTTTTTTGCTACACCGTCGTCGGCGAGGTCTCCAACATGGTCCAGTCTGTTTTTCTATTTTCTGGGCCGAACCGTTTTCTTCTACATGTAGTAAAAGCGGGACTATTAGTAGAAAAAGCGGATATGTTTATAGCAAAAGCGAAATTTTTGGGCTTTTTAGGGGACACGTGTCAGCAGGGGGACCCAGGAGATTTTGCGAAATTATCCTCCGGGGGACGCATAGTACTCCCCTTACACTATTATACTCCCTTCATCTAGAAATAAGTGACTTGCATTTGTTTAGATTCACATGTATCTAGACGCGTTTTAGTGTATAGATATATACGAATCTAGACAAATCAAAGTCACTTATTTTCGAACGGAGGAAATATAAAGCAACCAACTACTGGGCAAAACAACAATTTTTCCATTCCCTTATGATGCACATCTATCTATGGTCACAAAAGAAGCAACTTAACTATGCTGACGAAACAACTTAGCTATAAAGAAAAACCGACTAATTATGTCCATCCCCTTATAAATCACTTTGTAAACTTAGCCCCAATCTGTCTGGACATCAATCTATGTAACTTCCTAACTTCCTATGTAGGGGAATGAATGCCTGTAATGCCTAGGACCTAGGGATCTAACACAAATCTCATGTGTCCATGCTATACCCTCATATGATTCCACTATGGTGTTATATTCTGCACACACAAAACACCCAAAAATTCCACAACCATTACAACAGCCGTTACTAGATAAATCCACAACATCCGTCAAAAAGGGGTCAAAAAATATCATGCTAAGGCATGAATTCACAGAAAATCACTCCTATCTAGGGGGATTTGAACACAAGGAAAACCTCAGATCTAGAAGTCTCCCTTGCGGAAAGCCTGACTCCAAGCTCCCTCAAGCTCTCTCGCAGTTGGCGAACTCGACTCCATCCTCGCCGAGCACCAAGCACTCGCGGGCAGGGGCGATCTCCAACGAGGAGCTTGGTGCAATCCTGTGCACCCTGCTCTCCGTCCACGATCTCATGCTACTCACGTGTGGGTTGCTCTTTCACGACGAGATCCACGCTCTCGCCCGTCGAATCACCCCTGGAACCTAGCCGACACAGAGGAATGGGGGAATGGCGGTCGGGGGATGTGATGTGAGAGAGAGACAAACAATACCAACGATTTTTTTAAGATCATGACCAATTATTCAACTGCCTCTGTGGAACCCACTGATTTACGGTCCGAGAATACCTTTTATGTATACCACCATGATCCCATGATCAGTACATCGTGGAGCATAACCGACATATATCAAAGTGTACATCCATTCCAACATTGATTACAACATTGTTTACATAGATAGACTTGCATAATGTCACTAAGGGCTCAAATACATAAAAGCAGCGGGACTTCTAATCACAGAGGACCCGAGTCAAGCCCTAACCCAACAGGGTGCCCGACTCGGAGATACGCCCTAGCTCGCACAGACGCTAGATTCTTCCTCACTCCTTGCTCTTCTGGGAATCTAGACAAGTTAATAGCCAGGGACAATGCCGGTGAGTACGTTGAATGTACTCGCAAACCACCTTAAAATAATATTAGTAACCAGGAGATATGCAGTATGGCTATAGTGGTAGGATGGCTCCATGAGAGGTTCTTTTCTAAAATAGTTTCTCTTGTAGATATATCATCTACATGGTTTTAGTGAAATCCTTTGTAAACATTTTTGAAACCTTTTTGGAAGAGTTTTGTAAAATAATAGGATTTGGGTCACCCATTTGCTTTTCCTTCCGGTCATCTCATGACCAAACTCCTTTCCTTCCCTTTCCCGACCATCTCATGGTCAAAACATTTCCAAAGCCTTTGCTTGTCCGAAGTATTTTTTGAAAACAAAACCAGCACCGCTCTACAAAAGTTTGTCCAACCCGTCCTTAACCACGGACACGGCTATTCGAATAGATTTACACTCTGCAGAGGTTGTACACTTTACCCACATCATCCGATTACACTACCCTGATCTACACCGATCGTGGGTCGAGTAACCAATCAAGATCTTCCGGATGCTCACTCTAGCATAAATGCCTACCCTATGAGTGTTAATCCCCTCAAAACCGGGACGCCCTATATAGTTCCAAGCTAACCGGAGCGCGTTTTGCACCTCAAGGGTCTCATAGTATCGTGTGGAGGTCCGTAGACCCTTAGTTCCTCCTCCCGGTCGATACTTTTAGTTAGGCCAAAACAGGGTCTCCAACGGGTTATGGTGTTAAACACTATCTATCATACTAGGGGAAATTAGGTGTTATCAATAAGGGGTGAACCTAGTGGTAATATATGGTAATAGCTTGGAGGAGCCAATCCTTCCCACATATAAAACATAGTTTAGCAAATAGTGCAATTTGCATAAATAAGCAGATAAATCATGCATAAGTAAATTAGTAGGTTAAGGGTTTATGAGCAAGAAGGTGGCTTGCCTATGACAGAGAGATGTCCCTGGGATTCATTAGAATATCAGAATACCAAGAATACCCAATTAATAATAATACTCTGAGGCCTTCTTCTTATCGACGACACACGAACGCAACTATCGCCGTCATCGAACATACATGCAAACAAGAAGGGTCACAATCAACCTAGGCATACAAGCATCATAGAATACAAACAACAAACAATATATAGGCTATAATTTAGTAGAGTTTGAGAATGATGGATTTAGAAAGATTGGGAAGTGTCTTGCGATATTTAAGGAAATTCCATATGTGTCTTATAATCTAGAAACTAGGTAGGATAGTGTTTTTAGACCAAGGTCAGATTATATATGATCTAGTTTTATAAAATGATATCAGTAGATAGGTATTGATAAAATGAAACCAACAAAAGTGGTTTCACTATTTTATCAATTACCAAGGATTTAAAATGATTTTTATAGTGAAAATAACACTTGTTTTAGGAAATAATTCACCAGAATAGTTCTGGAGTTCCAAAAATTATTTCCTTGGGTAATTACGTAGATTTTGATGGACTAAATCAAGGGGAGTTGGAATCATCCCAAAATAATTACCCGAATGCTCTCAGGAAATTCCCAAAGGCAGTACTAGATGATATTTGTCTTTTTAACCAGATTAAATTTATAACGCTTCGTTTGGATGTTTGCTTTGGGAGGTTAGACATTGTATTGGGTTCAATTTTCAATATCTAGGATATTGATATTGATCTACAATGTTAATATTTATGTTCGGATGTGTTAGATATTAGGAAGAGAACTAGATATTGAGGTTGAATGACAAATGCTGTTTGGATGATCAAACTAATGGATTTCAATTGTTCGAGACATTGATCATTATACTTCTATATAAACGTGTAACAAACATTCTAGTACTTGGGAAAACAAGCAAATACTTTTATAACCACAATACATACAGACAATATAATTCCCAACTACGAGCGCTACTCCAGTTAAGTTATGATTATTTATATTAATGACCATTGTTTTCCCAACTAAAGGTGTCTTGTTAAGTCTGATTAAGTTGAAACTACAAGTTGAAGAAACAACCGTTCAGGGATAGCTTTTGGAAGTGTTGACAAAGGGGCGAAGCACAGCTACCAATCCCGCGACTAATGAAACCATGTACGGATTCAAGGCATACGGCCAGACACCGCTGGTGGCGATGCACACGCGCGCTTTGTTGCCGGCGCTCGGACAAGTCGTTTCCTTCCTGCATATCTAGAGAAAGATGTGAGATGGGAGGGCGAGAGAGCTTGCAGGAGAGAGGGCACTGGAGGGAGGACGGTGGAGAGGGAGGTCGCCTATGTCGTGCCCAGCCGGCGGAGAGGGAGTGGATTTACCTATGCCGTCGTCGCAGGTTTGCGCACGAGAACTATCTGGAGCCCGCGCTTTTCTTCTGCGTGGACTCGCCCAATGCCTAGAGATGTCGAGGGGTAGCGCTAGAGATTGGCCCTCCTCGTTTTTGCCATTTCGAGCTGCCCATGATATCGAGACTGAATTACGAGCCTCGATGCCCAGACCAGCCGAACGTTGTGATTTGTGGTATTCGGGCCTCGCCAGTCCTGAATATCTAATGCCCAAGCCCAATTACTACATCTGAACTAAGCGTAAGGGATTTTGATGTGAATGCAAGGACACAGGTTAGGTATGTATGATACCTTTCTGTAGAAATTGGAATAATTCTTTTTGGATAAGCAGTATTGAAGTGGTGAATTTATTAGTAAATAAACAATGCATAAAAATGTTTATTTCACCATAAATCAAGAAGAGCTCTATAAATATTGGGCTCCTGGGGTTTGAAGGGTATTGGTATGCATGTGTATAGTGAGCTGGAAATGGGTTAATACCTCTTTTGGTTTGACTTGGGGGATTTCCTAAAGATAGAAATGGCCTGATTTTGTTATTTTGTTATGAGAAAACCAGAAAACAAATTTGGACAGGGCCAGGGGACATGCAAGGTATATCACATACCTTATAGAACCATTTGGATTTACAAAACTTCGAGAAAGAAAATATTAGTGGAAACAGATACTTATGGCATTTATTTTACCAGAAAAAGTTGGAAATTAATTTGGGTAGGGGGCTTGCTCTGCATGTTTGGTAAAACAAATGGTTAAAATAGTAAATTTTTATCTGGGCATATTATGGCATTTGCCCATTTCATATTGATTTAAACTTAGACTGCATATAAATAGATCTCGGGGGATTATTTTTAAAGGAAAAGGGGGAAGGGGCAGTGCGGGCCAAAAACTGGCCAGATCTGGGTCGCACAGCGCTAGAGCAGGACCACCCGGAGGGAGCCACGCACAGGAGGCGCGCTTGAAGATAACGAGTGGGCCCGGCGTTAGTGACTGGGCGACGCGAAGGGTTATGGGAAACCACGACCATCGGATCTATGGGAGATGTACGGCGATCGGTCGTCTTCTCTAATTAGAAGGGAGGCTGGCGGCAGAAACCCTAGCTGGTTTAGGGAGGCGCGGGGAGTCTTACCGGAGGCCCGCCGGCGAACGTGGAGGAAACAGGGAGATGCGGTCGACGACGACGACTTCAGGGATGGGTGGCACGACGCCGTTTGCTTCCAGAACAAGGCTCGCGCGAGGACGGACGGAGCGAAGCTGTTTGGATGTCGTCGGCGCGGCTCCTGGAGTTGTTGCAGGTCAACAAGACAGGCACGGTTAGTTCAAGGAGAGCAAGAGTGTCAGGGAGAGGGACATGCATAGGGAGAGGAGGAAAGGTGGAGGAGCTACGCTCATTTTCTTTGCAATGGCCGAGAGCAAGATTTTATTCTTCCCATGTGCAAGACAGAGCAGGGGAAGGGAAGAGGAGTTTCGGGGAGGGGAGTGGAGAGGAGGGGGGAAAATGAGAGGCAGAGGGGGAGGGGCAGGGTCTTCAAGCCTTTTTACTCCAAGGAAGGGAGCAATGGAGGAACTGTCCATTTTGTACATGGAGGTGGGGTAGGGCTGGCTTGGTGCTGGCCATGTGGAGGAGAGGAGGGGCAGGGGGTGTCCTGGTCGGTGTGGAGACAGAGAGAGTGGGGAGGTTGCTGCAATGTTTAATGGGCAAGGAGGAGAGAGGTGAGATTTATGTCTCCACTTCATACAAGCATAAGAGACAAATGGGAGGGTGCTACAGTGGCATTCTATAGTGTATCACGACCAGGAGGTGAGAGGGGTGATGTGCAAGATTGCTTGACCAAGTCTTGTGGTGATTTGGGGTTTTTTGGATTTGGGTTTGATTGATCTTGCAAACTTGATCAAATTGGTGATTGTGAAGGAGTTCAAATAAATGGCGTTGGGCAAGGTGAGGAAATGGTACTACGAGATAGATATGATCCATATACCTCCCTAGGATTTATTTGGGATTTTTCTAAAGAGTATAGGTCTATTTAATTTTAGTTATTCAAAAAGTGCAGGAGTGATTTATAGAAACTAAGTTGATAATTTTACATTGTACAAGATCAATTTTTGATGTGGAATTGTCTTAATTACCATAATACACCTTGGGGAATTTTATTGGGATTTATTGAGATGGATAAGTATTTTTAAGAAATTATTTCTTGTTTCTGCCATTTAAGAAAAATGGCAAAAAAGAAATAATAAAGCATCTCAAAAATAATTATTTTTGAGTTTGGAATATGAGATAGGATATGAAAGCATAATTGTGCCTTTACTAGGTCATGTGGTTTGGAGAAAAGCAAACTTGTCTTTGTAGACAGGGTTTTGGAGATTTTGCAAGAGAATGGAATTAAATGGTTTTAGGCTCCAAATAATTGTGGGAATTATTTAGCAAATGGTTATATCCAAGGTGGATGCTGTCCACATGGAGTATCCATCCTGGAAAACCTTGTATTTGCAAAAAGGATCTTGGTTTTGAGGATAGATAAAGATTTGATGATCTAGGGCACTAACATTGTTATACCACCTGAACTTGGTTGGGCAAGTGAGCTCAGATCACACCTTGGTATAAGTGATATATGGATAGCTAGACAAATTTATATAGATGATCATTGTGCCAAGAGTTAGGCTTGGTTGTATTGGTGATGGTCTAAATGAGATGGCAAACTTTGTTGAAAACAAGACTACCATAACAGATGTGTAAGGGTGCCTTATAAACCATGTGGGTTTAAGATGGACAAGGTTACCATGGAAGCAAGTGAAGTGGTTGTTGATAGAACATGGTTAGTAGGTCCTAACCATGCATAGAGTTGGTCAAAGGGGGTGGCATAGGGATGTGGGCTTCTACCAAAGTAGGCAAGATGATAAGATTTGCAGAAAAGATTATTATCTTGACTACAAAACCATCATGGATGAGTGGGTACAAGGGGGCTTATTCAAAGGAAAGAGTGGGATTTGTTAGTACTCAAGGTGTACTACAAGATGGTTCAAGTACATTCTGAAGAATGCACATAGGTTGGAATAGGTAGAGCTGTCAATATTGAATCTAGATAAGAATTCCAGACTTAGCCATTTTGGCAGATTTAGGGTCTTAGACTAGAGTGTAAGGAATGAAGGTTTTAAGATGATACAAGGTTCCAATTCATCATCAAGTGGATAATTATGAGATGTTGATTGAGTAGGAATTATCCATGCTTAGATTTGGTCTTCATTGAGTTGGTGACTATCAGAAGGGATTAGCCCTGGATTGATCTGGGTAAGTAGATTAGGAGGTCATTTGGTGACTAAGGTAGATTTAGCTCAAGATGCTTGATTTAGATAGGTGATAACCATTTATTGGTTTGATCCTAAATAATGAGCTACTAGCTTAGCTCACTCTAGTTCCTAAACAATCAAGGCAATCAGCAGATCAAGGCAATTCATCTTACTAAACAATCAAATACTACTAAAGTTACCATCAAGTCTAACTCGACGTAAGCATAGGTACTTTGAAAGGTTGAAGTTTGAATAAGGTCAGATCTCTTGATAACTCTACCAAGAGTAGAATTCAAAAAGCTTTATAATAAGGTTTTGGAAACACTTAGAGCGTGTTTGGTTCACGATTCCGTAACATAACTTGATTACATTGGTAACTATTACCTTTAAATACGTTTGGTTCAGTTTATCCGTAAACAATTGCCCAGAAACAAATCCCACCACTGTAGAAATCTGATACCGGTCACCCTCCTCCGGAAACAGATCAGGTTACCGAGCCTGCTCGACCTAGAAACAGCCCCTCGTCTCTTCCACCCAGTCCTGCCTTCGCCGACTAAAGAGTGTCACCGCCGGCGCCGACGGCGTTGCCGGGAACGGCACATGACCGCGACCAGCCCCTTGATCTCCTCTCCTTCACCAGCAGTGGCAGCACATAGGGAACCCGTGGTGTAGCGGCGTCACGCGAGGAAGAGCCAAGTCTATTGATCCCCATCGGACCCCAAGCTTCAAGCACGTATGGCTCCTTCTCTAGATCTCTCATTCTCGTCTTCTTGGAGCCCGCCCTCCAAATATTTGATTGGATTTAGGTTTATTTTCTTGCAATTTCATGGGCGTTCATGATCTGGTAGAGAGAAAATAATATCTGTGTTGTATACTTGTATCCTTTTCATTATCTATGTATGAACCAAACATATTTGAAAATTTTCCATTCCGTTACCATTACCTCCCGGGAATTGATTCCATTACTGTTTACGTTTAACGAACTAAACCAAACACGTTCTTATAGGTAAAAGTAGTTGAATGATCTGTTTTGAGAACATAAGGATATTATATATAGGTCTCCATAGTTTTATTATAGAGAAACTAATAAAGTATTTTATTTTATCAAAATCATCTTGGATCAGTTTTGAAATGCCAGAACATGTGAGAATATGAAAAACAAGCCAAGATATCTCTTTTGTAAAATAAATTTTATCACATAGTGTTAACATAAGAAGTATTTAACCTAATACACAATTAGTTGCATGAACACAAAAAAAAGTAAGCAAACACTACAACACTTAATAAGAAAATGTTTTTGTTCTTCCAGATTTTTGTCAGGATTGCTGAAATTTGGATCTTACTATCTATTTCCGTGACATGTGCTATGTGGTTTCCTCTGGTGCAAAATTATCGGAATGTTTCAGTCAGGCACGCCACAAAATATCGTATCGATCTGGTATGATCAGACGGTGGTAAATCGATGGATGGACGTGACAAACCGACCACCTAACACTTTTTATTTGATAGAGAAGTATGGTCAGGCGTTACATTAGTCTACATATATAATCAGGCGCTGCACTAGTCTATATATAATATCCGTATTTAATTAATAGAGAAGTATGATGGCTGAATTGGTTTCTATTTTTTAAAATAAATAAAGATACTAGAATTAATATATTTCTATATGTACAACAATATAAACCAATGTCGCAGCCTTTGAAAAATAAAAATAAAAAGTATGTTTTTGGGGAGTTGAACTCATGACCTATTAGTTGGCAACAAAGACTTCAACCAACTCAGCCACCATACTTATCAATTAACTAAATACAAACATTATATATATATATATATTAGTGTAGCGCCTTACACATAGGTGCTATGCTATGTACAATGTCGTCTGAGCCAAAGGCGCCACTAGAACGTCCCATGAGACCCGCGTGCCATGCTGGCAAAAATTGTAGCGCCTTTCGGAAAGGAGCTACACCATTAAGTATAGCGCCTTTGTGTTAGGCGCTGCCCAAAAGGGTTAGTTCTGTGAAATTCTTTCACCGAGAGTTCAGTTTATAATTTTATTTAATGGGTTATTTTTGTCCATTCTGCCACAGCAGAACCACGGCGACATCTCCCCGTCCTCTCCTATCACTGTCTTGCCACCTCCCTCCCTGAGCAACTCCAACAGCTTACCCATATATGGGTAAGAGTGCTTTTATGGATAAGATGACCAAAAAACTAGCTCCAACAGCTTACCCATAAGTGGTCTCCTACCAAATTTTTTTGGGTGATCGCCCATTTTTTGGCACCTCTTATCCATATATGGGTAGATGGATACAAAATTTGGGTAAGAGCAACTCTTACCCATATGTTGCCACGTCAGCGAAAATAAAGGCGGAAAGCTACCAACCGCTCGCCCCTGACCCACCTGACGACATCGTCACTCGCCGCCATCCCTCCGGCCACTGGCGACAGCCCCTTACGCCGCCACTTTGCGGACCTCCACCAGTGACCCACCCGCTGGCCTCCTCCGTCCCCACGCGCCCCTTCTACTGGACGAAATCAAGCCACAACGACTGCCTCGGTGGCGCTTCGCCAGCTATGATTCGCCGTTGGGGGACCTTCTAGGCTCGCGCACATCCGCGCTGCCACCCCCTACCCACGAGCTCCACCACCACCACCACCCCGCGAGCTCCGCCGCCACCCCTACCCGCGAGCTTTGCCGCCACACACACCCTGTTGGCCGCCGACGTCGATTCGGCCGAGTCCGTGGCGGCTGCCCGCGAGGTGTTCGCTGCTTTGACTTCAAGGAGATCAGAGCAGCCGTAGACGAGGCGAGATTCTTGGATTATGGATTGCTTGCTTCCTTCTTCCGCACAGCACAACGGTTTCCATTTGCGGCATCTGATTCCTTCCCATTTCCCTCCTATTCGTCCGCAGATGAAGCAAACCGGGATCTGCTGCGAACATACACGAAGTCCCATGCACCGCATCTACCTCTGCTGTCCTTTTATACTTCCCTTCCTCCCAAGTTGTCGGCTCGCTCGCCACCTCGTTAGTTTGGTGAGGTACGCGCTTTTCCTTGTTTTCTTGCTTTGCTCCCCTGCCTTGTCTATCTCGACTGCCATCACGCGCGCAGTAGACCCAACCCCATTGACCGCCGCCGTCGCCGACCCGTCAAGGCATTTGGCATGAGATGATGCGGCACTGCGGGTGGCTTTCGTCTCTCTGCCGCCGCTGCTTTGCTCCCGAACCCAGATCCACCGCCTCCCCAGCCCAAGGTATCGTTGATAACAGCTTCTACCTTCTTTTCCTGCCGTAATTGCTTCCACATGTCATGAATTATATCTAGGACGCTTGCAACTGTTACAATTGCGACAAGAAGATAACGAAGAACGAAAACGAAAAACACAGCAAGAGGACACAGATTTAATTTGGAAAAACCTCTCCAACAAAGAGAGGAAAAAACCACGGGCGCCAGCCAGCGAAACTTCACTATATCGAGGAGTGTTTACAAACGCCGGGAATTTCACAGATGCAACTCATCCCAACCGGCGGCTTACAAGGGGTTTATATATCGGTGGAAACCTAGGTCTTCGACGATCCGTACCGTACACTCGGCCCAAGCCTCCGGCGACGGGCCTCGCTCCACTCGTCAGAAGTTAGCCTATACTTTGTAGAATTTGGATCAACATATAACAAACTCCACCTTGAGACAAATTCCTCCTTGTAGCATCAATAGCAACCATCTCCCTAAACAAACAAAGCAAATACTTTCGGCGCCAATAGCCACTTGGTCTAATCAGGTAAACCAACTAAGTTCGAGCAAGCAACAGGAACAGGTTTAGTCATCATATCAGCAGGATTATCATGAGTGCTGATCTTGCATACCTTTAATTTACCTTGAGCAACAATGTCTCTAACAAAATGGTACTTGACATCAATGTGCTTAGTTCTCTCATGGAACATCTGATCTTTTGTAAGTTATATGGCACTTTGGCTGTCACAAAACAAAGTAATGCAAGAATCATCTCCACAAAGCTTAGCAAACAAACCTTTCAACCAAACAGATTATTTGCAAGCTTCAGCAATAGCCATGTATTCAGCTTCAGTAGTAGATTGTGCAACAACAGCCTGCAATGTAGCCTTCCAGCTAACAGCACAACCACCAACATTAAACACATAACCTGTGAGGGATATTCTCTTATCCAAATCGGCAGCAAAATCTGAATCCACATAGCCAACGAGTCCCTCACCGGTCCTGCCAAACTTCAAACAAGCATTGGAAGTGCCAAGAAGGTACCTGAAAACCCACTGAACAGCCTTCCAATGTTCTTTACTAGGATTAGCCATGTATCTACTTATCAAACTCATAGCATATGATAAATCAGGACGAGAACAAACCATGGCATACATCAAAGAACCAACAACACTAGAATATGGCACCTTTGACATGTAATCAAACTCTTCATCAGTAGTAGGACATTGAGAAACTGACAATTTAAAATGAGGAGCAATAGGAGTACTAACTGAGTTGGCACCATCCATATTAAAACGATGAAGAACTTTCTTAATGTAACTTTGCTGACTAAGAAATAAGAAACCAGATTTTCTATCTCGGGTAATCTCCATACCTCAGATCTTCTTAGCAGCACCAAGATCCTTCATCTCAAACTCACTACTTAGGTGTGCCTTCAAAGTAGTGATTTCTTTCATGCCCTTGGTAGCAATTAACATATCATCAACATATAGCAGCAAGTATATAGGTGACCCATCAACAAACTTGATATAAACACAACTATCATATTTAGACCTCTCGAAACCATGTGAGATCATAAATGAATCAAACCTTTTATACCACTGTCTTGGAGATTGCTTTAAGCCATAAAGAGACTTCTTTAATTTGCACACAAAATCCTCTTTACCAGGCACTATGAACCCTTCTGGTTGGTCCATGTATATTTCCTCATCAAGCTCTCCATGCATAAAAGCAGTCTTGACATCTAACTGCTCAAGCTCAAGATCACGCATAGCCACAATACTAAAGAAAGTACGAATGGAACTATGCTTCACAACTGGAGAGAACACATCGTTGTAATCAATACGTGGAATCTGGCTGAACCCTTTTGCTACTAACCTTGTCTTGTACCTTGAAGGCTCTTTGGGAGATAGACCTTCCTTTTTCTTGAAGATCCACTTGTAGCGGACTGCCTTCTTTTGTTTAGGCAAGCGCACAACATCCCATGTGCCATTTTTCTCAAGAGATTGCATCTCTTCTTGCATAGCAGAAACCCACTTCTATTGGTCAACGGATGCAATGGCTTCATTATATGTAGCAGGTTCAGAATCGTTCTCCACCTGTTCAGCACAACTCAAAGCATAATGTACAAGATTACACTCTTCAATTAAACGAGGACGGGGACCACAGTTACGCCTCGGTCTATCAGCAGCAATGGACTCATGTGGCTGCTGCAAAACAGTAGGTGAGTGCTGAACAACAATATCATCAATGTTTTCCTCATGTGTATCTTCAACGATAGCATCATTATCAAAAGTTTTCTGCAGGTTCTCCACCTGCACATTAACTCTCTCCACTCCAACAGCAACAAGAGAGGTATCTGATGGCAAGCTATCATGATACATAACGGACTCATTGAAAACAACGTTTCTACTTAGCAAAATCTTTTTAGTTTTAGGATTCCATAGTTTATATGCTTTAACTCCTGAACCATAACCAAGGAATATGCACTTAACAGCCCTAGGCTCTAACTTTCCATTATCAACATGAGCATATGCAGTGCAGCCAAAAACTCTCAACTGTGAATAATCAGCAGGCGAACCTGACCATACCTCAATGGGAGTTTTCTTCTCAAGTGGAATAGAAGGTGACCTGTTGATGAGGTAACACGCTGTGTTGGCTGCTTCAGCCTAGAAACGTCTATGTATACCTGCATTAGACAACATACAACGAGCACTCGAGATGATGCTTCTGTTCATGCGCTCTGCCACGCCATTCTGCTGAGGAGTATATAGGATGGTGTGATGCCTGATCATGCCATCGTTACTGCAAAACTCCTCAAACTCATTAGAACAGAATTCCATACCATTGTCAGTACGTAGTACCTTTACCTTCTTCTCAGTCTGTTTTTCAACCATATCTTTCCACTTCTTAAAAGCATCAAAAACATCATATTTATGCTTCAGAAAATAAGGCCACACTTTTCTTGAGTAATCATCAATAATAGTAAGCATATAATTAACACCACCAATAGAAGTCTTACGGAACGGACCACATACATCAGCATGCACGTAATCTAATATGCCTTTGGTGGTATGAACGGAAGCATTGAATTTAACTCTTTTATGCTTACCAAAGATGCAGTGCTCACAGAACTCAAACTTACTCAAGTTGCAACCATCAACCAGCTCTCTCTTGACCAACTCTGTCATGCCTTTTTCGCTCATATGCCCAAGACGCATATGCCATAGATGTGTTTTACCACAATCATCAGAATCATTAGAAGTAACAGCAGCAGCAATACCAGGCAAAGTGCTATCTCTAAGAACATATAATTTAGCAGAATTCATATCACCTATCATGTGAATAAGAGAACCTTTTGATACCTTCAGAACTCGATGCCCACTGGCATACTTGTATCCATTAACGTCCATGGTACTCAGGGAGATCAAATTTCTGGCCATGCTTGGTATGTGCTTCACCTCACTCAACGTGCGTGTCACGTCGTCATGTGTCCTAATCTTAACAGATCCAACACCAAAGATATGGCATGGGTTATCATTCCCCACACACACAAAATCTCCAGTCTGCACAGACTCATATGAACTGAACCAATCTTTGTTACAACAAATATGAAACGAACATGCAGTATCAAGTATCCATTCATCATCACGAGAAGCACAACTAGAAAAAACAGCTAAGCATTCACCATCAGAACTATCAGAAACAACAGCAGCCTTACCAGAACCATCAGACCTATCTTTCGGTTGGTAAGTTCCGTTTCTTTTCTCCTTATTCTGCAACTTCCAACAATCATCAATAACATGATTAGATTTCTTACAATACCTGCAGAATTTATCCTTTCCCTTGGACTTTGAACGACTTGTACCGTCCTTGCTCTTATCTCTGTTGCCATAGTTGTTGTATCTCTGCTCGGTCCTGCCACGAACCTATAGAGCCTCAGCCTTGGATGACGTTCCATCTGACCCTACCATAGTTTTCATCTTTTCCCTCTGTTTGAGGGCGTCATGTACTTCGGCAAGGGTTAGTTCATCACGTCTCAACAATATTGTATCACAAAAATGTGTATAGGAACTAGGCAACGAGCATACGAGTAGAAGAGCTAAATCCTCATCATCATATTTTACCTCCATAGACTGCAAGTCTGAAACAATCTCTTTAAAAACAGATAGGTGATTCATTACCGATTCACCTTCTTGCAGCCTGTGCAAGAACAACTTTATCTTCACGTTCATCTTACTGGTTAGATCGTTTGACACACAAATCGTTTCCAGTTTTTCCCATAGGGAAGCAGCAGATTTCATCTCCAGTACTTCCTGCAAAATATTATTGGACAGATGAAGTTGAATCAAAGACAAAGCCTTACGGTCCTTCCGCTTCTCTTCGGCGGACCAGGTCTTAGCATCCTTTTCGCCGAATCCATCCAGCGCTTCATCAGGATCAGAAGTTTGGGCGAGAATCGCTCGCATCTTCACCTGCCACAAGGAGAATCTTGTGGTGTAGTCCATCTATGGTAGATCGAACTTCAATGACGACATATCGCAAACCCTAGGTTAGAACCTGGGGCTCTGATAACACTTGTTACAATTGCGACAAGAAGATAACAAAGAACGAAAACGAAAAACACAGCAAGGGGACACAGATTTAACGTGGAAAAACCTCTCCAACAAAGAGAGGAAAAAACCACGGACGCCAGCCAGCGAAACTTCACTATATCGAGGAGTGTTTACAAACGCCGGGGATTTCACAGATGCAACTCATCCCAACCGGCGGCTTACAAGGGGTTTATATATCGGTGGAAACCTAGGTCTTCGACGATCCGTACCGTACACTCGGCCCAAGCCTCCGGCGACGGGCCTCACTCCACTCATCAGAAGTTGGCCTATACTTTGTAGAATTTGGATCAACATATAACAAACTCCACCTTGAGACAAATTTCTCCTTGTAGCATCAACAGCAACCATCTCCCTGAACAAACAAAGCAAATACTTTCGGCGCCAATAGCCACTTGGGCTAATCAGTTAAACCAACTAAGTTCGAGCAAAGCTCTACATTCCATATGCAGCTTCCTGTTTCTCAAATTTCTATCGCATTCCACACCTCTAGGCATATTATGATTCAACGAAAACAACATTTTTTAATTAGATTTTGGAAATGAAATGGTTACTACTGTTGGTAGTTTGTACAACGATCCTTCATTTGTCATCTCTTTGTAAACATATATTCCTATTTAGCAGCAGCATAATCAACAGAGAAGATCTCTGATTTCATGTTAGGAAGTTTAATCGCTTGTTTGCAATGGATAGCCTTGGTAATTCGTGCAAAGGCAAGAAGCACCTGCCAACGCATGTGATGAGCATTGGCCAAAGAAACGAAATACTACCTCCGTTCCTATATAAGATGTTTTGGCGGGATAAAATAGCCTGCCAAAACGTCTTATATCTCGGGACAAAGGTAATACTTAACAGCATACTCATGTCTGGCTCTTGAATTTTTCCAAGCGGAAGAGTTGACTGGCGGTGAAGAAAGAGAGAGCGATGAGAGCCCGCTTCCCCCTCCCCTCCACCGGCAGCCACTCCGGCTCCGGCGCCCACCCCCCTCGTCTTCTCCCAGTCCGGTGACGGCGCCCACCTCCCTCCTGGCCTTCCCCACCCCCTCCCGCTCACCTTCCCCGTCCTCGTCCGGTGAGATGTGAAGCCCGCGCGGCCGTGAGGACAGGTGGCGAGGTGGCCGTGCCTCGGAGTCACACGAGTCGCCGCCGGCCCCCTACAGGGATGCTCTTAAGGGCAAGCAACCGGCAATGCAGCAGGATGAGCCGCCGCGGGTGCCGCGCTCGGAGGTGCATCGTGAGGCTGCCTCAGGCGCCATCGATGAGCTGGAAGACTCCGATGACCCGCTGGGTGAGGAAGATGATGACGCTGGCGGTGCTCCTTGGGAGCATCCCAAAAGCAAGCGCGCACGGGGCTGTCGTGCAGGCAGGAGGATGGCGGCAGCAAGGGCGGCGCGGGCTGGACGCGACGCCGGCGCCTATGATGCCTACGATGGCATGTGCCTCCTCTGTCACCAACCAGGACAAAGGGCCAAGGACTGCACCACCGGTCTGGT
Organism: Avena sativa; assembly: GCA_916181665.1. Classification (NCBI taxonomy): domain Eukaryota; kingdom Viridiplantae; phylum Streptophyta; class Magnoliopsida; order Poales; family Poaceae; genus Avena; species Avena sativa. Next base: position 126,233,749 of record OV702280.1, read on the forward strand.
CTGCATCAGATGCGGGCTGGCCGGACACATGTCTCGGGAGTTCCATCTGCCCCTCCCTCGCACGCCCTCGAGCGACAGCGAGGAGCTGGCAAGCAAACGGTCGGCGGGGGGCAACTCCGGGGATGGTTGGCGGCGCCAAGGCAAGAAGCCTCGCGCCTTTGCTGCTTGTCATCACCCACATGACGCGCGGTGCCTAGCGGCCGGGCTTCTGTGCCGGATCCTCTGCGAGCCAGCCCAACGTGCTTGGAGCTACCTCGGGTGGCCGCGCACTCGCGTGGCAGGAATCTTTCGCTTCACCGTGCCATGGCACCTCGTGGGAGGCGGGGAGCAAGGATGCTCCGCGCACCCAGGATGGCCGCGCAGCCGTGCGAGACCACCGCGCCGCGCCGTCTCAAGACTCGAACCGCCCGGTGGCCACCTCCGGCCTGCTGGCGTCGACGTCGCGTGACCAGGTCTGCGTTGTGGTTGCCCCTACGGTCCACGCCCGAGTGCCCATGGCCCATGGCAGCGAGGCGCCTCGTGCTGGCGCATCCCACCTCGCGGTAGCCGGATCGGGACGCGGGCAGGCTCCGCGCGTCGACGAGCGCTCCATCATCGCACCGCTGCCACTGGCTGCTGCACGGGTGGGTCGCGATCCGGTGGGCTCTCTGGCGGCAACGGCGGTTGGCGGGGAGCTCGCGCGCCGCTCGCGGCGCACGGCCTGCATCTTCCCGGACACTGCCGAGGTGGAGGAGGCTAAGCACGCCCTTCAGCACGTGCTGGTCGGTAGGTTCGTGGGCAAGAGGATGGACGCCTCGCCGGCAGAGGTTGCAGACACAATCGAAGTCGGTTATTGGTTCCCGCCAGAAGTTTTCTCCGTTCACCGCCACTGTGGAGGCACCATGCTCATCTACTTCGCCGCCAGGGAGGACCGGGACAACATCCTCAGCACCAAGATCATCCAATCGCTCTACTTCCGGCTCATGGTCGAGCCATGGTCTCGCCGGACCAACACCATCGTCGGCGGGCTGGGAGTTCACGTCAACCTGGAGATTGAGGGGGTGCCGGCCAACACCTGGAGCATGGCGGCGGCGGAAGCGGTCCTGTCACCGCACTCGTGGGTGGAACATCTCGACCCCCTCACCCGATCTCGCGCTGACATGGAGGTTTTCCGATGCTCTGCTTGGTGCCTTGATCCATCGCTCATCCCCGGCGAGGTGGACTTCCACGTGGTGGAGCCTGATGCGACGCCGTCCACGGAGACGATGGCGGCGTCGGAAGCTGCGGTCACTCCACCGTAGGTCCCGACCCTCATCCACCCCCTCATCGTGCACGTGACCAGTTTCACTGACTACCGGCGGCGGCCTCCGGGGTCGGGCGGCGCGGGCGGTGATGGACCAACACGGGTGGCGGCGCGGCCGGCGGCGGTGCGCGTCACCGTGGCGATCAAGGTGGGCCCGGAGGTGGGTCCAGATGACGCCAAACGGGTGGTGTAGTGGTGCTTGTGGATGGGACCACCTCTTCCTCGTCGCGATGCCGCAGGAGGGTCCGCGCTGGTCGTAAACGGCCGCCCCGGTCGCGGCTGACACACGGGCTGTTCTGGCTGTCGGCTCTAAGCTGTGCCAGGCGGAGACGCGGTCCCATGCAGGCGAAGCTTCCTCCACCTTTCAAACAAGGGAGGGAAGTGGCGCGGAGTGCCTGGGTGCGCCGGCGCTAGCCTTGTCCCGACGCCAAAAGCGGGACCTGCGAACGTAGCAGGCCAGGAGGGCAAAGCGGATGGCCAAAGATGCCTCGCTGAGCCAAGGCGCTATAGAGAGCGAGGGGCTGCGCGGGAACAAACGGACGGTCTCTCCACTACTGCTGCTGACGAGCGCGGAAGGGGGGGACCCGAGATCGTGCTGGACGCAGCTGGCGCCGGTGAGAGGGAGGTTGCGGGCGCCACTGTCGCTTCAGAAGAGGGACAGGGGTGCGAGGCCGGGGATGGAGATGAGCTATCCACGCCACCTACAACATCGGTGGGACTAGCGAGTGGTGGGCTTTTATCCACAGCCTGGATTGGCCTAGTGAACGAGGCCGCTGGAAGTGGGCTGCCTTCCACCACGGCCCAAGAGGGTGGAGGCTTGAAGGCCTCATTGCCGCGGCCCAGTGCCAACCTGGGAGCCCCCTGCGGCCTCCTTCTTCGGTCCTGGTGATCTTTGAGCAGCGGGGGAATGCCCCTGCGGCCCAGGAGGATGGGAATGCCCCAACGCAGGCTGGTGACGGGGAACTGGGGATGCACAGGTGGCTCTTTGACGTCGACAAGCAAGGAAACCCTTCAGCTTTAGTGCCTTTGACCCCCCCCCCCCCCCCCCGAGAGTCACGACTCCCATGACGTCTACACACACCGACACCTGCCGGCCGTCAACCAGCCTCACCTCCCCCCGTTACAATTCTATAGCCGACAGGTGGCGACCGCTAGGGGTGGTGGACCTCGTACCCCGCCACCGGTGAGACCACGCACGCTAGGAGATTTTCTGGCTGCCGCCAATCTACGCTTGGATGCACTGCTGCTGGCACCACCCGTTTAGCGCAGGTTGATGGCCCTCAACTTCTAGCCTCGCAGGAGCACGAGGATTGCCAAGCAGGCAGGTGGGCTCAACTCTGAGCAGAGGGCGATCCGGAACCTGATGAGGAAGCTAGGGCTCGTTGCCGAGGATGAGGCGCCATCCGAGGCCACCTTGGAGGCTTTTCACAGGATGTTTGAGACACCTCTCATGGATGACATGATTGAGGCGGGCGGTGAGCTCTACGGGTGGACTCTCTCAGTGATCAGGGGCTGCTCGACGCCCATGGCCGATTCCACGGGTGGCCACCTGGTGGTGGTCTGACCTTCTAGTCTTCTCGGGTGTGTGCGTGGGTTCCGATGTTGTACGAACCTATGATTTGGTGTCCAACGTGCGTGGTCTGAACGACTGTGCGCGTCGCACGGGGGTGAGGAGTGTCGTCGCTACGACGAACGCATCCATCGGATGTCTACAAGAGACTAAACTTGCCATTGCAATGCTCCCTATTGTAATGGAAACCCTACGCGCGGATTTTGATGCTTACTTCTGCTTGCTGGAAAATGACACTAGAGGGGGTATCATAGTGGCTTGGAAGAGTAGGGTGGTGTTGCTAGATATCGCACATATCGACTTGAACAGTGTGACCACTAGGGTGGCCCCCGTGGGTGGCACGCCGTGGTGGCTGTCATGCATTTACGGTCCTCAGGCTGATGCGGACAAGGTGACCTTCCTTTCGGAGCTTCACGAGCTCAGGAGGGTGCGTCCTGGTCCCTGGGTGGTGTGGGGACTTTAATATGATCTACCGAGACGAGGACAAGAACAACGATAACCTAAACCGCCGCATGATGGGCCGTTTTTGGAGATTCCTAAACGACTGCGAGCTGAAGGAGATCTACCTTCACGGTAGGCGGTACATGTGGTCCAACGAGCAGGAGTCCCCCACGCTTGTCTGTCTTGATAGGATGTTCTGTTCGACGGACTGGGACGAGATGCACAACAGATGCTCCTTGCGCTGCCTATCGACGATCATCTCGGACCACTGTCCCCTGCTCCTGGATTGTACTCCGGTAGCCGCCGGCCGGAGACGCTTTCAGTTTGAGCAATTCTGGCTGAAGATTGAGGGCTTCAACGAAGTGGTTACTACGGCTTGGACGACCATCGATGGCAATCCTAATCCCTTCCGGAGGCTTGTTTCCAAGCTCAAGCGCACTGCCCGTCAGCTGATGAGCTGGACGGACAAGAAGGTGGGGTCAGTGAAACTGCAACTCTCTCTAGCGCGGGTGATCGTCTACCGATTTTGACGTAGCCATGGAGTCGAGGCCCCTCTCTCCGGATGAGCGCGCCCTTCGCGCAATGCTGAAACACACCTATCTTGGTCTGGCCTCGCTTGAGTGCACAATGGTGCGCCAGCGAGCCAAGGTGAGGTGGTTGGGCGAGGGGGATGCCAATACGACTTTCTTTCACCAGCAGACGTCCTACCGTCGACAGAAGAACGTGATTCGTGGCCTCCAGGTTGATGGCGCGGTCATCGTTGACCATGCTGCCATGGCCGAGGCCACTTTTGACCACTTCCAAGGGTTGCTCGGTACATCTAGAGAGCGGGAGTTCTTGTTGGACCTAGACTTCCTTGGTTCCGTGTCGGTGGACCTTTTGGATCTGGATGTCCCATTCTCGAGGAGGAGGTATGGGAGGTGATTAAGCGACTACCCCATGGTAAGGCGCCCGGGACAGATGGCTTCACAACGGAATTCTTGCAGTCCTGCTGGGGAGTGGTGAAAGAGGACCTGATGTCCGCCTTCATCAAGCTGTATTCCATGAATGGGCACGGTTTCCAGGGTCTTAACTAGGTGCTGGTTGTACTGCTGCCCAAACATAGCGAGGCGGCCTCCTTGGGTGACTATCGGCCGATCAGACTAATACACATCTTCGCCAAGCTTGGGGCAAAGGTGTTGGCATCACGGCTCGCCCCTAGACTTGGGGCCCTGGTTGACCTGAACCAATGCGCCTTCATCCAGAAACGTTGCATTCATGATAACTTCATGTTGGTTCAGCAGACAGCATGCCTACTCCATAGGTTAAGGGAACCGAGGGTCATGCTAAAGCTAGACATAGCAAAAGCATTTGACTCTGTTTCCTGGGCGCTGTTATTCGAGGTGCTTCGGAAGGCAGGTTTTGGCCCTGGGTTTCAAAAGATGGTGGCCATCCTGCTCTCGACGGCGAGCACGAGGGTGATGCTCAATGGCGAGCCAGGCCCCCCATTTGGCACCGGAGGGGACTGAGACAGGGTGACCCCCTATCGCCTATGTTGTTTGTGTTATTCATAAACACGCTCAACAGGGTGATGGCCAAGGCTTTGGAGTAAGGGATTCTGAAGCGCATCGCATCCCGTGAGGTGGTGATGGCGGTATCCCTCTATGCGGATGAGGTGGTGATTTTCTGCCACCCGGATGAGGCGGAGTTGTGCATGGTGCGCGCACTCCTGGCACTCTTTGGAGAGGCTTCAGGGCTGCACACCAACTTCACCAAGTGCTCGGTATCCCCTATTGCATGCTCTGAGGAGGAGGCCTTGCAGGCGGCAGCGGTTATGGGGTGCCAATTGGCAAACTTCCCTGTCTGATACCTGGGGATCCCCTTGTCGATGCGTCGGTTGTCTGCTTCGGCTCTCCAGCCCCTGGTGGATGTGATTGCTAACAGGCTTCCTTCCTGGAAGGCATACATGATGACGAAGGCTGGTCGCCTAGCTTTGGTGAAATCGGATCTATTGGCAATACCACTACACCAGATCATCGTGTCGGGGTTGAACAAGCGAACTCTGCACCAGATTCAGAAGATCATGAGGGGCTTCCTTTGGGCTAGGAGGGCGCAAGCCAACAGAGGGCACTCCCATGTGAACTGGGAGAGGTTGAGTAGTCCCAAGTGCTACGGAGGCCTGGGAGTCCCCGATCTTGGTCGTATGGCAATCAACCTTCGGATTTGTTGGATCTGGAGGATTCAGACGGATCCACTGCGACCTTGGCGCGGTTTGGACATGAGGTTCTCTGACATGGAACTCCAGGTCTTCGGCGCGTCCTCCAGGATGACGGTTGGAAATGGGTCCATGATGATCCACAAGTATAGGGGGTGTATCGTAGTACTTTCGATAAATAGGGGTGTCGATCCCAACGAGGAGCAGAAGGTGCTGAACAGTGGTATGGAGCAAGAAATCCCTATGAATACTTAGCAAACGGATTTTTAGTGGTTTTTTGACAAGGCAACAAAACAAATAGCAAGTAACAGAAGTAACGAACAAACGAAGCAAGTGGCCCAATCCTTTCTTAGCAAAGGACAAGCCGGTGGAAATACTTATAAGGAACAAACGTTCTCGAGGACACATGGGATTCTGTCAAGTGCTTTCGCTGCAAATAGCTGAGTACTCTTCTTTGGTGTTTGTAAGTGTTGTGTGGGTGAACCTGTGCTAACATACTGCCCTTCCTAGGACTAATACATACTTGTGATAAAACCCCCTGCAAACATCTGTAACTACAGGAAAGTAATTAAAATATAAATCTAACCACAACCTTAAACTCTGAGATCCTACACTCCCTTGTGCAAAGGTTTCCTAACGGGGGTTCAGGTTTCTGTCACTCCGGCAAACCCACAATTAGTAGCCAAATACACAATGCATTCCCCTAGGCCCATAAATAGTGAAGTATCATGTAGTCGACGTTCACATGACACCACTAGAAGAATGGCACCACAACTTAAAAACTAAACCATTGAATAATAACTCGTCACAGATTCATTACTAACAACATGAATTCTCCCATGTCCTCAAGAACTAAACGAACTACTCACAAGATATCATATGGATCAAGATCAAAGATGATATGGTAATGGATAACAATCTGAACATAAACAATAATACAATGGTTTCACTCACAAGCATCAACTACAATAGTAATTAACACCGGGAAAGTTTCCCGTAATGAACTAAGCAATATCCAACACAATTGTTACAGCGGGACGGAGTGATGATGATGGTGCTGGTGGAGATGATGGTGTGGATGATGATAATGATGACCCCGATGAAGCCTAGCTTGATGACGGTGTTGATGCCGATGGTCTCCCCTCTCCGGCAAGGAATTCCCCCGGCAGAAATCTGTCTGCCGGAGAGATCTTTCTCTCTTGGTGTTTTCCGCCTCCCAGAGGCGGCGAAAGTCTATCTGTGGTCGCCCCCCGGTGTTAGGATTCCGTAGGGAAGATATTGGTGAAGGGGCAGAGTCGGAGGCCGAACAGGTGGGCCAAACCCACCATAGGCACAGGGTCAGGTGGGCCCGCGCCTAGGGGGGTGTGGGCCTCCTGTGGCCCCCCTTCGCTCCTCCTTCTGACTTCCTTCGTCTTCCGGTAAAATAATATGTTTCCATATTTTTCTGATCTTCGCGAAATTGCACCGAAACGCCGTCTTTTCCATCAGAATCCAGACTCCGGCAGTCCATCCTCTAAGAATAATCCAACATGCATAAACAGATGAAAATCCATAAGTAATACCTCATAATAAGACAAATATCAATGAATGGATGTAAATTATGATATAGAATGGTGATGCAAATTGGGCGTATCAACTCCCCCAATCTTAGACTTTGCTTGTCCCCAAGCGAATACTGAACTCAGTAAACATGTCGACAGGTTTATGGAGTGAAGTGTTGATAAAAGAATACGAACAAGAAGCATCACACTTACCTTTGCATAACTCATAGAAGAAAGCAACTCACCATTATATAACTTAGCTTGCAACCAAGTACAACCGTCATAATGGAGATACATAAAGATAAATCATAATTGGAATTGGCAAACTTGTTCTTGGTCAGAGAACACCTGATAAATAGTTTCACAAAAGCTTTTTGTAGAAGTTTCAAAACATGAGCACTTTTTGCTCAAAAAGGTTTTTCACAAGTGAAGGCTTTTTAAGTAATACTCAATAGATAAGAGTTTTGTGCAAACAAGGAAGATGAAGAACATGATTGAATAAATCATCATATGAATGCTTGAAACACAACAACTCAAAAGCTTGCTAGAGATAGAGAGGAAGTAGGTCGACTGACTCAACTGGTAATTGGAGAAGGTCCCTTAATAGAGGGTAGCAGGGATTACAAGTCATAAAGAGCTTCCAAAAGATTATGGTACTCACTAGCTTTGAGCCCCCATTTCCCCTATCATAAGCATCTTTAGATGATTAAAGTTAAAGTGAACAAAGATGGAGTATATGCTTGACGAAATATAAGTTGGCAATCTCATGTCCCTTGAAATATGAGGGCCACTCCTCATGCATACTCAACTTTGGGTCCAGGTAAGTTCTTGTCATTGTAAGTATTTGCATATCATTGAGAACCGCCAACGAGGTACCCCTTGCACATGGTACAGAGCTTTCCCATAACCAAAATGACAAGGCAAGCAGACAATGAGTATCTCAGCAATCTTTTTATTTACTATGCATAGCTTTTTTTATTGAGGATGCTTCACAGATGACTCACTATGGTGATGCTGCAAGTTTCCACCATGATTAAGAATGGCTTAGGCTAGCGGCCCAGGCGTTTCTCTAACACAGAATACAAACTCCATGGACTTACAAGTTCCCTCTTTATTTTACACCGTTGACATTCATAGACAAAAGAGCACGATATCAACTGTGTATAGAGTACAAGTGCAATGTTGAAAACGTTCCCCGTGACAGTACGGTTCTGCTAATCCCAACGTATAGATGCAAGCATATACAACTTCGATGTCCACAATGGTTCAAGTTTATTAGGGGCAAGTAAATAAGGTGTGTCATCAAGTTCGTGATAGCTTTACTAACTAGTTTTAACATAACAAAATACTTTTAAATTCGAAAGCTAGATGATGCTTGAGAATTTGCTAGGAATAGCAATAGATATTAGGTAGATATGGTGGACACAAGTGGCAAAAGTTTTTGGTTCAAAGGGTTTTAGAAACATGAGAAGTATGCCTTCTTAAAACAGGTTTTTGGCTAGCAAGGCTGGGTAGCAAGCGAGAGAGTTGAAAGAAACAAGCAAACATACAAGTAATAAAGCCAAACATGCAATCTTTCCTTGAAGACACAGAAGAATCTTAAATAATGAATACTAAGCTTATGATCCAACAAGAAAGAAAAACAAAAGATACCAAATACCTGTAAGCTTTTTCATTCTTTCTTTTTTTTCTTTCAAATTAATGCCACTGACCAGAACTCAGTTTGCCAAAACCAATTTAGATCCTCTTGATGATCCCAAAGTAGTGCCAATACTGAAAAACAAGATCCATCATGTAATAGAGATTGCAAACTAAAAATAAGAAGTGCAAAAAGTAAAAGATGAGACTTCTCATTAATATTCCAATAAAGACACTCACACCAAGGGATACATAGATAATCAACTAAAGAAAAGATACTTCCACATGCAAACCAAACTATAAGATAACTTCTATACCATAGATATGAATCCACTAAAAAGGTAAAAGATGAAATATAATGGTGGTGATACCGCAGCACTCCCCCCAAGCTTGGAACAAGCCAAGGGGATGACAAACCTGATGACGAATTAATCCTTTGGTGGTGGTGGTGTTCTCTTGATAAGATCCTCAATAAGTTTCTTCAACTCCTCAAACTCAAAAGTAAGAGTACGGATTAGCTCCGAGTTTTGCTCTATACGGTTCATGATCATGTCAGTCCGAGAATCCCAGTTCTTGTTATTCTTTCCCCACTCTTCATCCTTAGCATGATCCTTCTCTGCATTGTTAGAACGAGTCATATCCCAAATTGAGGGCAAATTCCCTCTGGCCACATGTTGATATTGATATTCATGTATAAGTGTATGGAAGGGTCTCTTGTTATGTGGAGGAGATGATTGTGAAGAGAGAGTATGACGTCGAGATTTCCCTCCTGTAGACATCCGTGTTGTCCTCTTAAGCTTGATAGGTCGTGCCACCAAACAATGCTTGCGACGGTAGCGCGGGTGTCCGGTTTCTTGTCCTCCTCCATGTCACCTTCATAACCTACCGGAATATCCTCCTCCTTGGGAACTTGAGGTTCTTCTTTCTCGGGCTCCTTGCCTTTGTCGTCGGCGGAGGCCATGGTGCTCTAAACTTCAGAAGATTTTTTGATAGAAACAGATCGAAACAAAAACACGATGAGAACATGATGCACGAACCTCGGGGGATCCAGGGGTTTATATATTACGAAGTTTCAATGCATGAGGAAGGTTTTGACACGGAAACGAAGCGGAGATGGGGTTCGAGGGTGGCAAACCCCCTCCAGGCGCGACCAGGCTAGGCCCGCGCCAGGGGTGGGTTTGTCCACCCCGTGCTCCGTTTCCTCTTCAGTTTCGTCTCGTAACTTTCCTTACGTATTAAAAACATCAAAAATATAAAAAGATTGGGGTTTCATGAACCTTCTGTTTTCACCACTTTTACCTATTCAAAGACGAACTCTGCAGATCCTTTCCTCTTTCTCCTGAGAATTTCCTTCATACAAAACCTTTGCACAAAATCAATGACAACATTAGTGTAAGCAAAAACAATAACCCTTTGGGGCACATTTCAACTGAAAACCCATCAAAACAAAAGCTTCTGTAAGAGGCAAATGGAAATGATGGCAGAAATCTGTCAAAACAGACCAGCAGGTAAAGATTGATTTTTCCGAAGACCTTCTGTTGCTCAAATCAAAAAGTGTATAACTGATGAAAGTTGGGTAACAACCTGGAGAACAAGCTCAGAAAAATGAAGCTCAATCCGAAGTACTGAGCTTCCTCACGAATTTTTACAATGCAGCACAAAAATCTGTCCCAGAACAGCCACTTTTCACAACTCCTCTACTTCACAAAAGTAGTTGAACTTGACACAAAAAACAAAACAAAAAGGATAAGGAGCGGTTATTACTGAGGTAATAACTTCCAAGACTCGACAAAACTCTTGGGTTATCTCCCAACAATTACTTTTCTTTAATGCCTTTAAGTTAGGCTTAAAACTTTCAAAGGTGCTCACATAGGATATATATATGTGGAGTGAAAAAGAGCATCAAGAATCAAATAGCCAACACACTTGAGTCTAACCCACTTCCTATGCATGGGGATGTCATGAGAAAACGAGTTGTTGAAACAAAAAGCCACAAGCATAGGAAGATAAAACAGATGCAACGTTAAAGCTCTCAACATAAAACGGGGAAACTTAATATCATTGAGATGCATAAAACCATGTTTCCCTCTCTCAAAATAACCTTCAGTAGCACTTTGAATAAAGTTGACAATATAACTGTCACTAGAAACAACTTTATCATCAAAATAAGAATACTTACAGTCATCAAAAAGAGGTCCAAGGTCATAGACTGGATCAATTGAAGCAAGTTGTTCCATCCTGAAATCTTTATTAGGCAAGCTATTTTCACAAGGAGTTTTAGAAAATTTGGAAAAGTTAAACTCATAAGAATCTCCAACAAACTTAGTTAAAACCTTTTTCTCCTTACAATCAATAATAGCTCCACAAGTGTTCAAAAAGGGCCTACCGACAATGATAGGACAAGTTTTGCTAGCTGCTGACTTGAGCACTAGAAAATCAACGGGATATTTAATCTTACCACAGAGAACCTCCACATCTCTTACAATGCAAATGGGGCAAATGGTTTCCTTGTTAGCAAGGTGAATAACCACATCAATGTCCTCAAGCTCACAAGGACCAATATCATGCATAATTTCCCTGTAAAGCTCATAAGGAATAACACTAGAACTAGCACCAATATCACATAAACCATAGTAGCAATGATCACCAATTTTAACAGAAAACACAGGGACACTAGATTTTTTAACTCTACCAGGATGAGAAATAATATTAGAAGCGTCTTCACAGAAGACAATATGCTCATCCTCTATATTTCTAGTGACAGTGTCTTTTACAATAGCTACCACAGGTTTATCACTCAAATGCTTACCAGGCTCCACAGTTTTCATTATACCTATGTTATTTGCACTAATAATCATAGAATACTCCTTTACCTTAGCTGGGAAAGGCATTTTATCAACATGAGGTTCATGCACAATATGATTAGTAGTACAAATTTGAGTACTTCTAACAGGAACATGACTAACAACATCTTTATAAGGAGCATGGTACTTATTCCACTTCTTACGAATTTCAATGTAAGAGGCAAAGGCCTTAAAATAGTTGGCAATACTTTGGGAGTCAATACCGAACTTATTGCTAATATAATGGAAGCTATCAGTTCCCATAAAAGATTTAATACATTCATAATCATAGTTTATACCTGACCTCCTTCCTTTATCATTCTCCCAAGCTTCAGTGTTATCTTGAATACGGTCCAAGAGATCCCATTTAACTTCTTCCTTCATACTTGTGAATGATCTTGCAGCCCCTTCACCCCAGTCGCCAGATACCTACATGCTCCCTCTACGCCGACGATGTCATCCTCTTCTGCCGCCCCTCAGAAGCCGAGACCGCCGCCATCAAGGGAATCCTGCAGCTGTTTAGTGAGGCGTCAGGCCTGCGGGTCAACTTCGTCAAGAGCTTCGCTTCCCTGCTCAACTGCGACCCCGACACGGCGTTGCCGGCCGTCGCGCGCCTTGGCTGCCCCGTGGTGGAGCTACCCTGACATACCTGGGCATTCCCCTGACCATCTGTCGCCCCTCTGCCGCGCAGCTGCAGCCGCTCGTGAAGAAGGTCGCGGCGAGCCTGCCCACTTGGAAGGCGAAACTCATGAACAAGGCCGGACGCCTCACCTACCTGAAGGCCGTGCTCAGCGCCATTCCCCTCCACCAGCTCCTGGTGCTCGACCCGCCCAAGTCCATCATCAAGCAGCTCCAGAAGATCCAGCGTGGATTCCTTTGGGAAGGGCGCAAGGAAGCCAACAGCGGGAGCTGCCATGTCAACTGGAGCCGCGTCTACCGGCCGCTCTCGATGGGCAGGCTCAGTGTCCGTGACTTAGAGAAGACGGGCATCTCTCTCAGGCTTAGATGGCTTTGGTACTCCCGCGCCGACGATGACCGTGCCTGGACAGGGCTTAAGCTCCAGCCCTCCCCCACCGAGCGCGCCATATTCTTCGCTTCCACTACCATGCTTGTGGGTAACGGGCAGACTGCCCTCTTCTGGGAGGACAGCTGGATTGATGGTCGTGCCATCAGGGAGATCGCGCCTCAGCTTTACGCTTGCATTCCCAAGAGGCGCTGCAAAACCAGGACTATCGCCGAGGGGCTCAATGCTAGCGCCTAGGCCAGAGACATCCATGGCGTGGTCGGCATCCACGAGATAGGCCAATACCTATGCCTTTGGCAGCGGGTTGGCAGCACGGTGCTCACTCAGGAGCCCGATCACCTTATCTGGAGGTGGACTGCGGACGACTCTTACACTGCCAAATCCTGTTACGAAGCCATGTTCCACGGAGCCCTCCTTTCCCAGTGCTGGAGGCTCATCTGGAAGACCTGGGCCCCGCCGCGCGTCAGATTCTTCCACTGGCTCGCAGCGCATAACCGTTGCTAGACGGTCGACAGACATGCGCGCCGCGGGCTACAACACCACCCCAGATGCCTACTCTGTGATCAGCTGCCCGAGTCCTTGCACCATTTGTTCATGGAGTGCCCCTTCTCAAGGCAGATCTGGCACGACACACTTTCGTGGCTTAGACTGCCCTACGCGCCACCTGTGACGAGCAGTCCCTACTCGATTCGTGGCTCGCGGTGCACCAGTCGCTGCCCAAGCCCATGCGCAAGGGGTTCGCTATGATTACCCTCATCACGCCCTGGATGATCTGGAAGCATCGGAACAGTTGCGTCTTCGACCACGTCTAACCTTCCCGGCAGCTCCTTTCCGCTAGCATTAGAGAGGAGGCCGAGCTTTGGGTTAGGGCCGGCGCCAAAGGGCTGCGCATTTTGCTCCCGACGACTTGGGATGTTCATTGAGTTTTGTATTTACCCCCGCCCCCCTCTCTCGAGGTGGTCGTAACAAAAACCCGTTCTACCTATCCAATGAAATGAAACGCAACAGTCTGTTGCGTTTTCGCGAAAAAGCCTAGCATAAAAGTTATTGAGAATAATATTGTTAGGGAGTTCATGAATAGGACATTTAAGCATTAATAACTTTAGTCTCCCCCAAGCTTGAGTTGTACTCTCTCCATCAAGAGGCCAAAAATTATATATAAGACTTCTATCCTTTTGGATTTCACTTGGAGGATAAAATTTTGAGTAAAAGAGAGATGCCATCTCCTCCCATTCCATGGATTGTCCATTCTTTAGCAGCTTATACCATGCCTCAGCTCTCCCTTTCAAGGATATGGAGAGTAACTTCTTCACTTGCTCAATTGTAATACCTGCACACTTAAACAACCCGCATAATTTATGGATATAAAGCAAGTGATCACCAGGATGGACAGCTCCATCCCCAAAATAATAATTATCCATGACACGATTAACAATACTCGTGGGTATCTTAAAAGGATCTATCTCAACAGGTGGTGGTTTATCTACTACCCTTTCAGTGGTAGTAGTTTTACCAAATAGAAAACCAAGTGGGTTATCCATATTGGAAACAAATAAACAAATAGTAACAAAAGGAAATACTCACAGTAAAAGTTCCCTTACCAGTTCCACTCTTCAATAGCGCTTCACTCCCCGGCAACGGCGCCAGAAAATAGTCTTGATGACCCACAAGTATAGGGGGTGTATCGTAGTACTTTCGATAAATAGGAGTGTCGATCCCAACAAGGAGCAGAACGTGCTGAATAGTTGTATGGAGCAGGAAATCCCTGTGAATACTTAGCAAACGTATTTTTAGTGATTTTCTGACAAGGCAACAAAACAAATAGCAAGTAATAGAAGTAACGAACAAACGGAGCAAGTGGCCCAATCCGTTCTTAGCAAAGGACAAGCCGGTGGAAATACTTATAAGGACCAAACGTTCTCGTGGACACATGGGGATTATGTCAAGTGCTTTCGCTGCAAATAGCTGAGTACTCTTCTTTGGTGTTTGTAAGTGTTGTGTGGGTGAACCTGTGCTAACATACTGCCCTTTATAGGAATAATACATACTTGTGATTAAACCCCCTGCAAACATCCGTAACTACAGGAAAGTAATTAATATATAAATCTAACCACAGCCTTAAACTCTGAGATCCTACACTCCCTTATGCAAAGGTGTCCTAACGGGGGTTCGAGTTTCTATCTCTCCAGCAACCCCACAATTAGTAGCCAAATAAACAATGCATTCCCCTAGGCCCATAAATGGTAAAGTATCATGTAGTCGACATTCACATGACACCACTAGAAGAATAGCACCACAACTTAAATACTAAACCAATGAATAATAACTCATCACAGATTCACTACTAACAACATGAATTCTCCCATGTCCTCAAGAACTAAACGAACTACTCACAAGATATCATATGGATCAAGATCAAAGATGATATGGTAATGGATAACAATCTGAACATAAACAATAATCCAATGGTTCCACTCACAAGCATCAACTACAATAGTAATTAACATCGGGAAAGTTTCCCCTAATGAACTAAGCAATATCCAACACAATTGTTACAGCAGGACGGAGTGATGATGATGGTGCTGGTGGAGATGATGGTGTGGATGATGATGATGATGACCTCGATGAACCCTAGCTTGATGACGGTTTTGATGGCGAGGGTCTCCCCTCTTCAGGAAGGAATTCTCCCAGCAGAAATATGTCTGCCTGAGAGATCTTTCTCTCTCGGTGTTTTTCCGCCTCCCAGAGGCGGTGTAACACCCTCAGAATCGGACCTATGCAAGTTTTAGCGAAACCCGCCAAACCCGCATAGAAACGATTCAAAGGTGCCCACCAGGCACTTTCGTACGGGTGGAAAACGAAGTAATAACATTACACAACAGTCCTCGATGGGACCCACAGAACAGATATATACAACAGCGACTCAAAGAGTCAAGAATACAGATATACGGTACAAAGATCCAAATCACCTTGAAAATGATACGGCGTCCGACTACGGACAAGATGCAAATGGGGCTAAGAGCCCTGAAGAATAACCAATGGCGTCCATAACCCTGCCCAGGCCAAGCCGGAAGGGTAACCCTGCTAACGACGTCGATCTCAAAACCTGCTTAAAAAAAAGGGGTGCCGACAAAGGGCAAAGGAAAAAGAGGAGCGTCAGTACTGAGGCCAGTACACGGCGAGACTAGAATTCGGCGGTCCTCGCCTACACAGGTATGGTGGACTGAAGCGGCAGCGGCAGCATGCACTAAACAACCTATAGAGACTCGATACAACTGGCGGTTATCAGAGAGGGGAAGGAAGACCTATTCGGAACAAACCTGATGCTACCACCAAACAAACCCATCCTGGCGTTGCCCCCTCGAGACCAAACGAGGAAGTCAACCGAGGAACTCACACAGTTGGCAGTTTTATTTATTCAGTTATCGTTGTAGCAATTACTAGTCAGATTGGATAATCATCCTGATAAAATAAGCAGTGGGCACTTTTAGTTAATCATTCCGTGGTAGTTGCAACAATTACTAATCAGATACAATTAGCATGAAATAACCCAAAAACCCAGCAGTTGTTGGTACTTTTATTCAGCCATTCCGTTGTAGTTGCAGTACTTACTAGTCAGATACAATGGTCGCAAGCGACATCTCAAACAAGCAATTGTGGGCAGTATTATTTAGCCATTCCATTATAGTGAAGCTGATTACTAGTCATTATAAAGTCAAATTTATAGCAATAAACTTTAGTTATGCTTGTCTATGGTCGAGATACTGTGCTCCAAGTCGTCCATAACCGCGGACACGGCATTCGGAAAGTTTTACCCGGCCGGGGTGCACCAATAGCAACACACACTCGATCAACCTCGGAAAAACCAAATCAAAACCCAACGAGGCCTTCACGACAAAGCAATCACAGGATTCAGAAATATTTCAGGGGGCCACCCCATTGAGTAGACCCGCAACAAAGTAAGCTAGCTCCGAGACGGACTCAAGGTCTGCGACAATGGCTGTAAACGACTGGGAACCCCAAACGGGGCTTGTCGATACCGCGAAAACATTCCGCTTACCTAAACAGTACAGTGTGCTATCCATCGCACAATCGTAAATAAAGCAGTAAAGCATGGCATAAGTACAGGATCGTAAATAAAACCTCAAACTAGTTTGTGGCCCCAAGAAATAAGACTGAATCAAGCTCTGGCTAAGGGGGGTCCCATATACCTCCCGGATGTGGATAGCGCGATAAATCAAGGAACAGGTATCAAGTACTCGGGGTCCTACGGGACACAAGTGGGCGTTCGGAAACCAAATATTATCTATCACCCACCGATGCCTCTGCTTACTTCAATTTTAGTTGTTAAACAGGAATTAAAGTGAACGATAAGTAAAACTATGATCATATCCAACATCAACACGCGGCAATACATCAACAACTGTGGCACTTGACGACACACAACGGCACTTGAGCAAGCGACTACGACGCGCAAGTCCAACTATCTACCAAACAACGGTAATAGGATGTGTCCAAGGCAATATAAGGCTGCAAGTAATATCAAGGGTACGGAAACTAGAGCATCGCAACACAGATAGCAATAGATCAACAGGAGGGAATAAATACTATAAAAGTAAGATAGGTAGAAAGGGGGAGATGCTCGCCTGAAAACATTGTCGAAGGTTCAACCGAGGATCGGGTCGGCACTCGCATCAACTCAATGGCCTTATCCGCGAAGAACCAAAACACTAGAAGAAACACCGGATGCAATATTTAATACTACGGCAAAAGATCGGCATGATGCATGTATGATGTATGGCATGGCAAGGTGCGATGCAATTAGGTCAACATTAAGTGGAACCGGGGTCCCGACAATTATTTAGGTGGTTCATGTTATTTATCTACCCCGCAATTAAATGTTGTCTTAACAAGGCAGAGTATATCACCGGTTCGCTACACAAATTTAAATGAGGCCAATATGAGACTAGATTTGCCCGCATATGGGCCCATATTTAATTATTAGGTGAATCGGCATAAGGCCCCCAAACCACATGATATGCATGCGAGATGAATGATTTAATATGCAACAAGTTGTTGTTATATTATAAAATAAGGTTTCGGGAAGGATTCACACATTGAGGGGTCTCGACGATCTTGGGGTTCCGGGGTTCGGGTTCGGTCTCAGGGCTCGACGGATCTGGGGTTCGAGGCTCGACGGAAGCGTTCTCGGATATCGGAGGTAGGTCTTGGCGCATCCGCGGTGGTCGGCCATGTTGTCGGTCTTGTCGTCGTGCAGCTCTTGTAGGGTCCGCGCCGTCGAGTCGGTCTTGGCGTCCGGGGGGTTCGTCGGGGTTCGGTGTTCCGTGTCGAAGGCCTTGGCGCTCTAGATCAGTCTTCAGGGCAGCGGCCTCATGTAGACGGTCGTGGCGGCTTCAGGGGGAGTCCTTGGCGTCCCTTGTAGGTGACCTTCGGCTTCGGGGTCTTCAGGGTCTCGACGGAGTTTGGTCTTCAGGCACCCGAACAGGCTTCTCGAATTCCGTGAAGGAGATCTTGTCGATTCGGCGTCATCGCCCCTAATTTCCACGACGAAGTACTCGGGGTTCCACTCGTTTGTCGGTGTCGAGCTTGTTGTTTCCACACCCACCAACTTGGCTCCAACTTGGTACTACACAGGGAACCGGCACGGTGGAGGCGGATGGCATCGGCGACGACGGGGTGGTCCCGCGGGCAGGTGGGTCCAGGCGGGGCCAGCTGCTGTGCGCGGACAGGGAAGGCGAAGGGGGCGGGCGAGGAAGGAGGGGCTGCAGGCGCGCGTGCGGGGAGGGAGAAGATGGGGCCGGCGCGGGTGGCGTGCGGGGCACGGGGAGGCGTGGTTCCTGGGGCTGCGTGGGTGGAGGCTGGCGGGTGGACCAGGGGAGAAAGGGGGCCCACGTGCAGGGAGAGGGAGGGGCTGGGGCGGTGCATGCGTGTGTGCTGTGTGCTTTTGGGGTGGGGCCAGCTGGGGGTTGGTGGTGTGGGGGTCAGGTGTGTGGGGTGCGTGTGTGTGGCTTGGGTTTAGAGGGGGGGAGAGAGATGAGGGTGATGTGGCAACATCTGGTTGGGTGGGGGATAGGGAGAGGGCGAGGTGGCACATGGTGATTGGCCAGGGTGAGGTGGCCAAAGGGGTGGGTAGGTTTTCTGGGTAGCTGTAGGATTTGTTGGGGTGGACCGATTTAAATTTCAGGGGGTGGTCGTTCGGGTCGAAACGGCCCGTTCGACTGCCCCCGCTAAAATAATAAATATTTTATTTAATTTGCGATGAACTTTTGCAAGTGGTTTTTAGACAAATAAAAATATCCGGCAGCACCCGGGGTTTGGCGTTTGAATAAAGATGGGGCGTTTTAGAAAACAAAACGGGCTTTGCAAAAATAGTCTTATGCAAACTATGCATGATGATGACAATGCAATGCACAAATTCAACGCGATTTTCTAGTAGTGGTTTTGCGGGATGCCACAATTCGACACCACTAACAATGGATCTCGCCCTCGAGATCCGCCTCATGGTACCGGAAAGAAGGTCGGCGATCTGCGTCTTCTCGCATCGTGTAGATCTTCGCGACACCACTAACGAGGGTCGTTGTCCGTGATCGTCGAGAGAACACTCCGGAAACAAAAGGTCGAAGGTAGAGGTATCAACAAATAAAGCCACCTCTAGCTTCAATGGAAAGAGGGAACCGATGCATTCTCATCCACTTCAGTGTACAAAAGCGAATAGAAAGGGTAGTCGGCATGGGGGCCAATCCATCACGCACCCAAACTATTACTCCGCACAATCAGTGGAAAAACGTGCAACCATTCTCGGAATTAGACTGAAGATCTCGACAAGCGAGGTTCGAAACAAAGGGGTGATGCAGATTCTGCATCGGATCTGGCGTAGATGATGTCGTCGCGTCGGAAAACACCGGAAGGCACAAACAAGGAACAAAGAATGGTACCACGGCAGACGGATTCCTTGGATAGCATGAAGACCAGATGTAGCAACACCGTTACCAAAGGAAGAAGCGAAACCCTAAAGGTACGACGGAAACCCAACCACGAGAATTCCTGGACTCGAAGAAAGGGACGAGAGCGGATTCAAAACACGTAGAGGTAAGAGGAGAACAGCAGAGGGGTAAGGAGTAAAATCAGACCTAATCAGAACTATCCAACCGACTTTGAAAAATAGTTTTGACACTCTACTTCGGCCGTTAGCTAGGTTATCCTACAGGCTGGACTCGTGGGGTATCGCAACTGCTGAGCTCTGATACCACTCTGTAACACCCTCAGAATCGGACCTATGCAAGTTTTAGCGAAACCCGCCAAACCCGCATAGAAACGATTCAAAGGTGCCCACCAGGCACTTTCGTGCGGGTGGAAAACGAAGTAATAACATTACACAACAGTCCTCGATGGGACCCACAGAACAGATATATACAACAGCGACTCAAAGAGTCAAGAATACAGATATACGGTACAAAGATCCAAATCACCTTGAAAATGATACGGCGTCCGACTACGGACAAGATGCAAATGGGGCTAAGAGCCCTGAAGAATAACCAATGGCGTCCATAACCCTGCCCAGGCCAAGCCGGAAGGGTAACCCTGCTAACGACGTCGATCTCAAAACCTGCTTAAAAAAAGGGGTGCCGACAAAGGGCCAAGGAAAAAGAGGAGCGTCAGTACTGAGGCCAGTACACGGCGAGACTAGAATTCGGCGGTCCTCGCCTACACAGGTATGGTGGACTGAAGCGGCAGCGGCGGCATGCACTAAACAACCTATAGAGACTCGATACAACTGGCGGTTATCAGAGAGGGGAAGGAAGACCTATTCGGAACCAACCTGATGCTACCACCAAACAAACCCATCCTGGCGTTTCCCCCTCGAGACCAAACGAGGCAGTCAACCGAGGAACTCACACAGTTGGCAGTTTTATTTATTCAGTTATCGTTGCAGCAATTACTAGTCAGATTGGATAATCATCCTGATAAAATAAGCAGTGGGCACTTTTAGTTAATCATTCCGTGGTAGTTGCAACAATTACTAATCAGATACAATTAGCATGAAATAACCCAAAAACCCAGCAGTTGTTGGTACTTTTATTCAGCCATTCCGTTGTAGTTGCAGTACTTACTAGTCAGATACAATGGTCGCAAGCGACATCTCAAACAAGCAATTGTGGGCAGTATTATTTAGCCATTCCATTATAGTGGAGCTGATTACTAGTCATTATAAAGTCAAATTTATAGCAATAAACTTTAGTTATGCTTGTCTATGGTCGAGATACTGTGCTCCAAGTCGTCCATAACCCCGGACACGGCTTTCGGAAAGTTTTACCCGGCCGGGGTGCACCAATAGCAACACACACTCGATCAACCTCGGAAAAACCAAATCAAAACCCAACGAGGCCTTCACGACAAAGCAATCACAGGATTCAGAAATATTTCAGGGGGCCACCCCATTGAGTAGACCCGCAACGAAGTAAGCTAGCTCCGAGACGGACTCAAGGTCTGCGACAATGGCTATAAACGACTGGGAACCCCAAACGGGGCTTGTCGATACCGCGAAAACATTCCGCTTACCTAAACAGTACAGTGTGCTATCCATCGCACAATCGTAAATAAAGCAGTAAAGCATGGCATAAGTACAGGATCGTAAATAAAACCTCAAACTAGTTTGTGGCCCCAAGAAATAAGACTGAATCAAGCTCTGGCTAAGGGGGGTCCCATATACCTACCGGATGTGGATAGCGCGATAAATCAAGGAACAGGTATCAAGTACTCGGGGTCCTACGGGACACAAGTGGGCGTTCGGAAACCAAATATTATCTATCACCCACCGATGCCTCTGCTTACTTCAATTTTAGTTGTTAAACAGGAATTAAAGTGAACGATAAGTAAAACTATGATCATATCCAACATCAACACGCGGCAATACATCAACAACTGTGGCACTTGACGACACACAACGGCACTTGAGCAAGCGACTACGACGCGCAAGTCCAACTATCTACCAAACAACGGTAATAGGATGTGTCCAAGGCAATATAAGGCTGCAAGTAATATCAAGGGTACGGAAACTAGAGCATCGCAACACAGATAGCAATAGATCAACAGGAGGGAATAAATACTATAAAAGTAAGATAGGTAGAAAGGGGGAGATGCTCGCCTGAAAACATTGTCGAAGGTTCAACCGAGGATCGGGTCGGCACTCGCATCAACTCAACGGCCTTATCCGCGAAGAACCAAAACACTAGAAGAAACACCGGATGCAATATTTAATACTACGGCAAAAGATCGGCATGATGCATGTATGATGTATGGCATGGCAAGGTGCGATGCAATTAGGTCAACATTAAGTGGAACCGGGGTCCCGACAATTATTTAGGTGGTTCATGTTATTTATCTACCCCGCAATTAAATGTTGTCTTAACAAGGCAGAGTATATCACCGGTTCGCTACACAAATTTAAATGAGGCCAATATGAGACTAGATTTGCCCGCATATGGGCCCCATATTTAATTATTAGGTGAATCGGCATAAGGCCCCCAAACCACATGATATGCATGCGAGATGAATGATTTAATATGCAACAAGTTGTTGTTATATTATAAAATAAGGTTTCGGGAAGGGTTCACACATTGAGGGGTCTCGACGATCTTGGGGTTCCGGGGTTCGGGTTCGGTCTCAGGGATCGACGGATCTGGGGTTCGAGGCTCGACGGAAGCGTTCTCGGATATCGGAGGTAGGTCTTGGCGCATCCGCGGTGGTCGGCCATGTTGTCGGTCTTGTCGTCGTGCAGCTCTTGTCGGGTCCGCGCCGTCGAGTCGGTCTTGGCGTCCGGGGGGTTCGTCGGGGTTCGGTGTTCCGTGTCGAAGGCCTTGGCGCTCTAGATCGGTCTTCAGGGCAGCGGCCTCATGTAGACGGTCGTGGCGGCTTCAGGGGGAGTCCTTGGCGTCCCTTGTAGGTGACCTTCGGCTTCGGGGTCTTCAGGGTCTCGACGGAGTTTGGTCTTCAGGCACCCGAACAGGCTTCTCGAATTCCGTGAAGGAGATCTTGTCGATTCGGCGTCATCGCCCCTAATTTCCACGACGAAGTACTCGGGGTTCCACTCGTTTGTCGGTGTCGAGCTTGTTGTTTCCACACCCACCAACTTGGCTCCAACTTGGTACTACACAGGGAACCGGCACGGTGGAGGCGGATGGCATCGGCGACGACGGGGTGGTCCCGCGGGCAGGTGGGTCCAGGCGGGGCCAGCTGCTATGCGCGGACAGGGAAGGCGAAGGGGGCGGGCGAGGAAGGAGGGGCTGCAGGCGCGCGTGCGGGGAGGGAGAAGATGGGGCCGGCGCGGGTGGCGTGCGGGGCACGGGAAGGCGTGGTTCCTGGGGCTGCGTGGGTGGAGGCTGGCGGGTGGACCAGGGGAGAAAGGGGGCCCACGTGCAGGGAGAGGGAGGGGCTGGGGCGGTGCATGCGTGTGTGCTGTGTGCTTTTGGGGTGGGGCCAGCTGGGGGTTGGTGGTGTGGGGGTCAGGTGTGTGGGGTGCGTGTGTGTGGCTTGGGTTTAGAGGGGGGGAGAGAGATGAGGGTGATGTGGCAACATCTGGTTGGGTGGGGGATAGGGAGAGGGCGAGGTGGCACATGGTGATTGGCCAGGGTGAGGTGGCCAAAGGGGTGGGTAGGTTTTCTGGGTAGCTGTAGGATTTGTTGGGGTGGACCGATTTAAATTTCAGGGGGTGGTCGTTCGGGTCGAAACGGCCCGTTCGACTGCCCCCGCTAAAATAATAAATATTTTATTTAATTTGCGAT